>OW028624.1:0-2500000 GCA_932294325.1 Allophyes oxyacanthae
CTAACCTAACCTAACCTAACCTAACCTAACCTAACCTAACCTAACCTAACCTAACCTAACCTAACCTAACCTAACCTAACCTAACCTAACCTAACCTAACCTAACCTAACCTAACCTAACCTAACCTAACCTAACCTAACCTAACCTAACCTAACCTAACCTAACCTAACCTAACCTAACCTAACCTAACCTAACCTAACCTAACCTAACCTAACCTAACCTAACCTAACCTAACCTAACCTAACCTAACCTAACCTAACCTAACCTAACCTAACCTAACCTAACCTAACCTAACCTAACCTAACCTAACCTAACCTAACCTAACCTAACCTAACCTAACCTAACCTAACCTAACCTAACCTAACCTAACCTAACCTAACCTAACCTAACCTAACCTAACCTAACCTAACCTAACCTAACCTAACCTAACCTAACCTAACCTAACCTAACCTAACCTAACCTAACCTAACCTAACCTAACCTAACCTAACCTAACCTAACCTAACCTAACCTAACCTAACCTAACCTAACCTAACCTAACCTAACCTAACCTAACCTAACCTAACCTAACCTAACCTAACCTAACCTAACCTAACCTAACCTAACCTAACCTAACCTAACCTAACCTAACCTAACCTAACCTAACCTAACCTAACCTAACCTAACCTAACCTAACCTAACCTAACCTAACCTAACCTAACCTAACCTAACCTAACCTAACCTAACCTAACCTAACCTAACCTAACCTAACCTAACCTAACCTAACCTAACCTAACCTAACCTAACCTAACCTAACCTAACCTAACCTAACCTAACCTAACCTAACCTAACCTAACCTAACCTAACCTAACCTAACCTAACCTAACCTAACCTAACCTAACCTAACCTAACCTAACCTAACCTAACCTAACCTAACCTAACCTAACCTAACCTAACCTAACCTAACCTAACCTAACCTAACCTAACCTAACCTAACCTAACCTAACCTAACCTAACCTAACCTAACCTAACCTAACCTAACCTAACCTAACCTAACCTAACCTAACCTAACCTAACCTAACCTAACCTAACCTAACCTAACCTAACCTAACCTAACCTAACCTAACCTAACCTAACCTAACCTAACCTAACCTAACCTAACCTAACCTAACCTAACCTAACCTAACCTAACCTAACCTAACCTAACCTAACCTAACCTAACCTAACCTAACCTAACCTAACCTAACCTAACCTAACCTAACCTAACCTAACCTAACCTAACCTAACCTAACCTAACCTAACCTAACCTAACCTAACCTAACCTAACCTAACCTAACCTAACCTAACCTAACCTAACCTAACCTAACCTAACCTCCGAATCCGGGAGGTGGCATCACTGTACGAGGCTAGGAGGGGGTTGTCCCAGCCAGTGCTAGGAGACAGGGAGGTGGAGCGGACTGGCTCGGCGATGGAAGCCCCACACCCCGCGGAGCGCGCTGAGTTGAAACTCGTAAGCCTGATAAACCAAGAGCAACTTGATGCCCAGAACGAACTTGAGGTTCGTATCTTTACGGACGGGAGCAAGATTGGGGGCAAGGTCGGGGCGGCACTCTCAATATGGAGCGGCGATGCCGAAACCAAAGCTCGCAAGCTTGCTCTTCCACACTACTCCACCGTTTATCAGGCCGAACTTCTGGCAATATGCGTTGCAACCAGAGAGATCCTGAAACACAGAGCGCAATCGTTTGGAATTTTCAGTGACTCCATGGCGGCTCTCCAAACCATCCAAAATCATGACCGATACCACCCACTGGCAGTGGAGGCAAGGACTAACCTTAGATCCCTGTCCACCCAGAATAAGGATTGTACCTTGTTTTGGATTAAAGCTCACGCGGGACTAGAAGGAAATGAGAGGGCCGACGAATTAGCCAAAAGAGCCGCAGAAAGTTCCAAACGAGTGCCTGACTATGACTTGTGCCCGATTTCGTACGTCAAGCGATGCATTCGCGAAGCAACGCTGGACGAGTGGAACCGTAGATACGGTTCCGGAGAAACTGCTTCAGTGACCAAATTATTTTTCCCGGATGCGGTGGCGGCGCACAGAATAATCAGGAAGTGCAAAATTAATAATGTATTCACACAAATTATGACGGGGCACGGTGGGTTCTCAGAATACTTGAACCGCTTCAAGTGCAAGGGGAGCCCATCGTGCATCTGTGACCCGGAAATTGATGAAACGGTGCCACACATAGTACTCAGCTGTCCCGTCTTTGACAGAGAAAGACTAGAAGTTGAACAAGTTCTCAACACCAAACTTGATGCCGAAACGTTATGGCAAATAATAGCGGGCAAAAATAGAGAAACTTTCATAGAATTTTGCGAAAAAATATGTGGGAAGGTTATAAAGAGAAATAAAAGTGCATAAACAAAATTATTAAATTCTGTGTCAGAGTAGCTAACAAAACAATAAAGAGGAACAAGTAGGGAGATACTATGCTTAGTATTTATATTTTGACAAATATGGGACAGTAGCATAGCGTACATACAACGAAAGTTCCAAAACATTGTAAAAGAAGTTTCTGAATTGTATTAAAGATTTGTGTACTAGTATAAGAGATTGTTTAAATTAATATATAGGTAAAATAAGTAAATATATAAGTTATACATCTAAGTCTATATTATAAATAATTGTATAAATAAATAAAAAACCAAAAAGATCCAAAATGACTCTGGTCACGCCAGAGGGACACTCGTAAAAGCAATGCCCTGTGATGGCGGGTTATTACTATAAAAAAAAAAAAAAAAAAAAAAAAAAAAAACCTAACCTAACCTAACCTAACCTAACCTAACCTAACCTAACCTAACCTAACCTAACCTAACCTAACCTAACCTAACCTAACCTAACCTAACCTAACCTAACCTAACCTAACCTAACCTAACCTAACCTAACCTAACCTAACCTAACCTAACCTAACCTAACCTAACCTAACCTAACCTAACCTAACCTAACCTAACCTAACCTAACCTTTTTTTTTTTTTTTTTTTTTTTTTACGTGTGGAAATGCATCATGCATACCCTCCGCCCTGGGGAAGGCGAAGGGTGATGTCGGACTCCTACCGACTAAAACCACACGGTGTCCCCAAACGCACACATGAGCCGGGGTGACGGGTAGCGCTTTCGCATTCGTCCGCCATCCCGACGGTGCCGGTCCGCTTCGCTCAAGCGGACCCCTTCACGTCTTTTGGAGGGGGGGTGGATGTTAGTCCCCCCTCTCGACCTCCTTGAGGGGCGCGCGTGGAACACTACGCGCCACCACCTCGGGCCCGTTTAGTGGAGCGACGAACTTCCCCAAGTCCGCCGCTCGTGGACCGCCCTACGGAGGTCGAAAAAGAGCGTTGTCGGCCCGTCTTCGACGACCGGTGCGCCTGCTGCGGATCGGGAGAGAGGTCGTGGCTTCTCTCTCCCTCTCCGCGGCCTCCTTCTGCAAAATTATTTCCTCGCAGAAAGAGACCATTGCGTCCCATGACCTGCCACTACCAACCATACTGCGAATAATGGCCGGCAAGGACAGGTCGCCACCGATTTCCGCAACGAGAGCACGGCGCGGCTCGTCCCACGCGACACACTCTTCTACCACATGCCGCGCCGTCTCCACGTGGCAAACGACGCAATGGTGGCACCTCGAATCCGGCTCCCTGCCTATACGACACAGGTACTTGCCGAAACAGCCATGTTCCGAAAGCACCTGCGTCAGCCGGAACGTCAGGGAGCCGTGTCGCCTTTCTAACCACTGTTCGAAGACGGGCCGAATCGCCTCGATGGTTCGGAGGCCGGCGCTGGGTGAAAATAGACGCCGACCCCACTCGGCCACCAGGACCCGGCGGTTTTCAGACCTGCGCCGCTCGATTTCGCGCGGCAACGGTCGGTGGCCTCGCTCCTGGGCCTCCCCACGCCACCGATACATCGACGCGAGGGCTCTCGCCTCCAGGTCCCAGGGCATCGACCCCGCTAGAGCGCACGCCGCCTCGTAAGAGATCGTGCGATACCCTCTAATGACCCTGACGGCCATCGCTCGCTGCGGTCTACGCAGGATCGCGAAATTACGGGCCGTCAGGTCATCTGCCCACACCGGGGCTCCATACATGGCCATGGATCTTACGATTCCCAAATAAAGGCGACGACAAGCGGCACCAGGTCCTCCTAGATTGGGAAGCAGCGATGAGAGCGCGGCCGCAGCGCCCATCAACTTTGGCGCCAGCAACCGAAAGTGGGGGCCGAAGTCCCATCGGCTGTCGAGGACGAGTCCCAAATACTTCATCGTCGACTCGACAGATATCCGGACCCCACCAACCACGATATGTGATCCCGACGGCGGCGCGCGCCGAGGCCCATGGAAATATAGGGCCTCCGACTTGTTGAGGGCCACCTCGAGACCCAATCGCCGGATCCTCCCAACGACTTGCGCAACCCCAGCGGTTGCTAAAATGGCTGCCTGTCGGTGTGTCTTCCCCCGCGACGTGACTAGCGTATCATCGGCGTAACAGGTGACGCCCACGCCGCTAAGGAGCTCACCGCGCAGCACCCAGTCGTAACCGATGTTCCACAGGAGCGGTCCCAGGACCGATCCCTGTGGAACACCGCACGACATCTCTCGCCTATTCCACCCCTCTCGACCCGGATAGATAACAGCTCTCTCGGACAAGTAGGCCCCGGCCATGTGGCGAAGGTAGGTAGGCACCCGATGGTAAATGAGTGCCTCCCTGATACAACTCCAGGGCAAAGTGTTAAAGGCGTTGGCGATATCTAGAGACACCGCCAAGACAACTTCGGCCCGGGACACCGCATCCTCCGCCAGAGCCCTTACACGCATGATAGCGTCAATGGTGGAGCGCCCCCGGCGGAAACCAAACTGATTCCCGTCCAAATCCGGCCCCTCCCTGCTCAGATGACTGACGAGGCGGTCTGCAATTACGCGCTCAAAGAGCTTGCCCACCTCGTCCAGCAGCACTATGGGCCGATATGCGGACGGTGAGTCCACAGGGCGCCCCTCCTTCCTCAGCAGGACCAGCTTACCAGTCTTCCACCGAAGCGGAAACTGGCCCCGCTCGAAGCATGCGTTAAAGAGCCCAATCAGTCGGGGCCCGAGAGCCTTCAGGGCTAGGACCCATGCACGGCCTGGTATGCCGTCCGGTCCAGGGGCGGTATTTTTGGCTTGGAGCTTTTGCACCGCCACCCTGAGATCTACCGGGGTCACTTCAGGCACCGGTTCAGTATCGTCCGCGCTGGGCACCATGTATGGTGGAACCATCGGCGGAGGTGTATGTTCCGCCCTTGAGGGGAACAGAGCGTTCACTACCCTTTCCAGCAGCTGAGGCTGCAGACTCTGGGACAGTGGGGGAGCCCAGGGGCGAAGTTTTCCTCTTACCATTCGATAAGGGCGCCCCCACGGATCGCGGTCCAAAGTCGCAAGCAGTTCCTCGCGGGCCAGAATTTTGGCCCCCTTGATTGCCGTTTGGAGGGCCTTCTTCGCTGCTCTGTACCCCTCGTACAGCTCCAGCTCTCTTTCGGTCTCGCTCGAGGAGCGGCGACGCCTTCTACGAAGCCTTGCGTACTGGCGCCGTGCGGCAACACAAGCGGCACGTAGTCGCGCTATGTCTTGCGACCACCAGTACACCTGGCGTTTGTCGGGTCTGGTCTTGACACGAGGCATCGCCGCGTCACAGATTTGTGACATCGCCTCCCGGAACCATTCCGCCTCTTCGTTAATATCAACAGGCCTGTCTGGTGCTGTCACCCAGGCCTGGACAATGGCAGCCTCCTGGAGTGCTTCCCGATTGAGACATTTTAGTGCCCAGCGTGGTCCGCCTCTCCCCGGGGCAGCCCGGACCGGATCGCTGGAGGTCTGGGTGGAAACGTCGAATCGGATATAACGGTGATCCGACAGAGTCTCCACCTCCTCCATCACGCGCCAGCCCTGGACACGGCGCGCTACAGCGGGACTGGCGAACGAAAGGTCCACTATGGATCCGCCTCGCTGCCGCACGCACGTCTCTACGGTGCCCCGGTTGAGGACAAGCAGTCCCGTCTCCACAGCCCACTCCTCCACCACCTCTCCCCGTGCATCCGTTGAACGGGAACCCCACGCTGTCGATTTGGCGTTAAAGTCCCCCAAAACAAGCACGGGGTGAGGGCGGCTGCGGCTGACTACGGTGCCCAACTCTACGAGGAACCCCTCAAACTCGGCGAGAGTACGGTTAGGGGAGAAATATACTCCCACAATCATCACCTCCCCTATTAACGCTGCCACGCAGCCCCCACCTCTGGTGACACTCTCGATAGAGGGAGTGCCAGCAGCAGCCGACCAAATAATGGCTACCGTGCCGGTATTGTCCCCCACCCAGTCATCCCTGGGAGGGACAAAGTAAGGTTCGGCGACGACGGCAATGTTGATCGACCACTGCGCCATGCTTTGGAGTAGAAGGTCCTGAGCCCTGGCGCAGTGGTTGATATTAGCCTGGAGGAGACGAAGATATGGGGCCATTAATTACAGTCCATACTATCAGCCTCCCCCAGACCTGCTTGCGACTCGACAGCCGCCGACAGAGGTGGCAGCTGCTGGGAAGCATTACGATCTTTCGCATTCTTACCTCCCTTTCCCTTTTTTGGGGGTGGCGCGGCGCAAGCTTTGCTGCCTGCCCGGTGCTCCGACGACTTGCCAGCTGCCGCACACACGACACAGTGCGGCGTTTTCTGGCACGTGCCAGCCTTGTGGCCGGGCTGACCGCAGCGGAAGCAGAGGGTACTTCGGTCGACCTCTGAGGCGCATTTGGCACCGACGTGTCCGACTTCAAGGCATCGGTAGCACCTCAGAGGTTTCGGCTGCAGTACCCTTGCCTGCACCGATATCCATCCCACCAACAAACGCTTCCCAGAGCTGATTTTTTGGGCTGCCGAGACTGGACAACTCGCAAGGACTGTGCCCAATCCCGCAACTCCTTGCCTAATTTGCCCCACCTTTACTTGTTCGGGGGGGCAGGCTCCCTCCCGAGCGATGGCAGCGACAATGTCAGCCGTCGTCGCGGAGTCATCCAGGCCCGAGAGACGCAGGTCCGCAGATTTGGTGGGCCTGGAGACCCGCACATCTTCGGCGGCCAGCGAAGCCCTCAGTTGGTCGGCAAGGGCATCCGCTTTTGGGCCGCTGGTAGCCCCAGAGATTTCGAGCATGCGAGCACCAGTCGCGGTGGTCTTGCACCGGATTCCTGCAATGCCAAGATCGGCGAGATTAATTTTTGACCTTGCTTCGGTCAGGACTGTGGCATACGACATGCCCCTCTTAACAGCTTCGGGCTCAAGTGTTAGGACGACTGCCGTGGATCGAGGGGCACGGAGCTTGACCGTCTTAGGCGTCTCGGCCGCCTTAGCCGCCTTCGCGGCTTTGTTGGCCTTCTTTGTCGCCTTCTTCTCTTTTTCTTTGCCTCCGACGGTTTCCCATTCGCCCTCTCTGGGTTCGGGAGCCGTCGGGGGCACCTTCGCTGATGAAGAAGGCTCAGAGCCAGGCGCTGACAGGGCAGCCGACTTCTTGCCCTTCCCTTTCCCCTTCTTTGGCTTCTGAAGTGGGGCAGCTGGCTGTCCTGCCGAGGCAACTAGGTGGCTAACCGAGGCAGCCGGCTGACTAGCTGGTTGTGTGGCTTCTGCTGAAGTGCGTGGCGCAGCAGCCTTAGCTGCATATGTTGGCGCCTGTGCCCGCTCGGTCCCTCTTGACTTGTCCGCCGCCAAAGGTGGGCGTAGGAGCCGGCCCTCTAGGGCCGCAAATCGGGCATTTAGACTTGCCATCTCGCTAAGCAGGCGAGCTAGCTCCGACATTTGTCCCTGCGGCTGTTGAGGTGGGAGGCCCACCTCCACACGTAGGCGCTCCCGACGGTCTTGAGCCATTTCGGCACGGAGCTCCTCCTGCTCCTTGCGAAGCTCGACCATTTGGGCTGAGAGGCGAGCGTTTTCTCGCTGTAGGCGGGCCGTCTCCTCTGAGGATGTGCGCCTGAGGAGCAATTCGGTAGCCTCCAAAATAGCCCCTGCCGCTTCCTTAAGGGCTTTCTGGCTTGTGCCCTTAAGCCCTTTGGAGGACTTGGCGACCTTCCTAATTGCCGCCACGGCATCTTGCAGCCTTCCGCCCAGCGCTGATGCGGGCAGATCCTCAGCCTCTGGCTCCGTGGAGGTCTCAGATAGCCGAAAGACCCGTCCTGAAGTTACCTTCTGGGTCAGTTCAGCTATCCCCTGCTCCTCTACTGCCTCCTTCTCTAATTGAAGGGCAGCTTTTTCGGCAGCAGCCAGCTCGCGCTTTGCTTTTGCCAGGCCAACATACTTCCCGCTTGTAGCGGGTCGGCCTCTACCTCTTTTGGAGGCGGTGAGTTTAGCGGCCGGCACCTCTTCTTCGTCGGAAGCCGAATCTATGCGGTCCGACCGCGATCGTTTCCGCCAGAACTTGAGCCCTTTGGCACTCGCGGAGCTCGCCACACTCATCATGCTGTATGCGGAGTCGGACTCCGATCCCGCCACAGCCGTGTTCACCGCCGACTTCTCCGGCAAAGAACCGGGAGTCGGAGGCCCACTTCCATCTAAACACGGCGCGGGACCGGGTTCCGACCTCGCGCCAACCTCCAGATTCGGCTTGGGGCCAGAATTCAACCCCAGGCCAGATTCCGAGCCAGAGCACCTGGTTAATACCACTACTGGCGTCTTAGGAGGCATGGGGCCAATAACCGCCACCATACCAACATCTCCTCCTTTGCTTCTGCAACCTCCGCTCTCCTCTCCTCCAGAAATGGAGCCGGAAACCGGCACCATCTCTACGTCTTTGGTTTTTGTTTGTTTATTTAAGGTATCCATACAATTCCCACGAGTATGGGGGAAATAACAGGTCAACCCGGGCAGTGCCCCCTGTACCCGGGCAAGCGTATTTACTCCAGAGGTTCCGCCGGTCCTCTGGAGGGGCGCGCTAACGACTGATGCGTGGGTTTTGAAGCCCACACTACCCGTCAGCCATTCATCCCCTCGCCGCGCGCTAGCTTGGGATTCGGGGTGATTTTTTATTGAGGTTTTCTTCCTCAGAGCCCGGGCGACCAAGCCAAGGCCCTCTCCCTCGACGGATGTCGGTGACATTGTTAATGTACCCCGACACCGTCCCGTTCGTCCATTGTGTCCTCCGCAAACCGCAAACAATGCGATCTACGGACGGCACATCTGAAGAACGCCTCACCTTTTGTCGCTGGTTCGCTCGCTCAAGGTCATGACCAGAAGCGAGCGAACCATCCACCCAACCAACCAGCGACCAGCGGTCCAGAAACCGCCCTCCACCATTGGTTTTTTATAGAGGTTTGCTTCCTCGCGGCCCTGTAAACAGGGCCCCCGTTCCTCTCAGTGAGGCTTACGGGTTGCCCGACGGTGACCGAGGTCACTGTCCGACCAGTCAGACTGACTGAATCGGACCCGCCGCGCATGATCGCACCTCTCAATGAGGCGCGATCCCGCCGATGGTTATGGTCCGCGCCGGGATGAACCCGGTACCGCACATATCTGTACGGCGTTCCCCTATCCGCCGCCTGGGGACGCGCCCGATGGGAGAACCACTCCACACGGGAACCTAACCTAACCTAACCTAACCTAACCTAACCTAACCTAACCTAACCTAACCTAACCTAACCTAACCTAACCTAACCTAACCTAACCTAACCTAACCTAACCTAACCTAACCTAACCTAACCTAACCTAACCTAACCTAACCTAACCTAACCTAACCTAACCTAACCTAACCTAACCTAACCTAACCTAACCTAACCTAACCTAACCTAACCTAACCTAACCTAACCTAACCTAACCTAACCTAACCTAACCTAACCTAACCTAACCTAACCTAACCTAACCCGAGTCTTCACGTGGCGTTACACACTATAGACACGTTTCCACGCGCTCCGCGCTCGAAAAATCAAAGTGACGGGATTTTTCGCAATTGTAACGAAGTATCATACATCAAAAGACGCGGCTCGGCGAGCACTACCGGTTGGTGCTTTCCGCGTGGTGATCGGACCTTGGACTGCAGTTCAGTGACGAAAAAACCGGATTTCTCAGTCAAAATCATTTGACAAAAACACAAAAGTGCGTGCGTGGCGCGATTTGTCGCGACAACCCACAGTTTTTCAAGTGTCAGTCTGTGCGTTAGTGTTGTGCCCATCTACCCTGAAAGCCTCGGATTTTTCAGTGAAGGACTTCAGTGTTCACCAACAACATAACCAAAACAATTGTGAGTAAAACTGTGTTTACACCAACCTCCCAGTGCTCCTGTTGCCAGAACCACCTAGTACTTTACACCAAATTACGAGGAACCTCACTGTCCCTTACCTCTGTAACTCTCGCTATCATCTGCGAAGTATCCAGGGAGATACGAAGGTTTTTCTACGGCCCGACGTGTTCCTGCAAAAGGAAAAGGCAAGAAGAATCTCAAACCAGGCTTTTGCGGCTAATTCCAGGAAGCGGATCGCAGACAACCCGGCATTACCTTCCAGTTGACACCTCTCCCACCCCAATCCGACAACCCATTTAACCACTCCAAGCATTTTCAGAAATTCTTTTAACCTTGTTTAAACTGTTTAAATTTTTTAAACTAAGATCTGTGCATGAAGTTTGAAATTTAATGTAGCAATAGTGAATAGAACTGTATATTCTAAATTAGATAAAAGTCCCAATCTCTTAATATTAATAGTCAAAATTTTATTCGACATATCATAAATTAAAATAACGTTCCCACGCTCCGAGCCAACTTTGTACGCTTATATCTCGTCATGTGTATGACCTAGACAAAAAATAACGACGGCATAACTCGTTTTGACCCCCAAATTATCCGAAATACAACTTTTCTCTTCCGGAAACGGTCAATCCCAAGACCTCGTTTTCAAGTTAAGTAAAATTTGTACGACTCCATAGTGTGTCGTGCAGAGTCACGTGACAGAGATTCTAGAAACTTCCGGAAGTTTCCGTAGGCGCGGCTCGGACCGTTCGCCAGTATTACGGCGAACTGACCTACTTAAAATACTGTTGTGACTCTGTGATATTGTTTTGTACTACTTAATTTAGCCTTAAGTGTGTTAGACGTAAGTGACAGACTAGTGCCTTCGGGCCCCAAGAACGAGCCCAAATTGGGCAAAATATAAATTGGCGGCCATTTGTTTTTTGTGTGTTAAAATCTAGAGACCGGACCCTAAGGAGTAAATTGAGAATTCTTGACTTTATATAATAAAACGATATATAAGTATATATTTTTACCCCCCCACCCAAAAAAAAAAAAACCACATATCTCAGCAACGGAGCTAGTTAGACGGAATCTGACCAAAGATTGTATATAATTATTATATACAAAAACACTCCGCTACCCACGACATGCAATATCCCCCCTTTTAAATCAAATTTTTTTCTTTTAAATCAATTCTCATTCTAAATCAATACCGACCACATTTCCGAACGTGCTTCGGACTTTGGAACTTTGCAAGAAATCTTTACTTGCTTCACATGAATTTAAATTTTACTTTCCAATTCGGTTCAATATAGCAACTTAATTTTTCCAATTCAAATCAAATTCCATAAAAGTACCAATATCTCGGGAACGGCTGGAGATATCGGGTTTTTGAGTAAATTTCCCCCCCCCCCTACTACCCCCCCTCTCACCCAGAACCAGCTTCAAGATAGCCCAAAAATCCCCCCCCACTTTTGTCAACTTCCCTCCCCTCAAAAACAACGCTTCAAACGCCATCTGGCCAGCCACGCAGAATCAATAAGCCGCCACCCCCCTGTAAAATCTTCCCCCTGCCACCCCCCTCCACTCAATCTCTCAGTAACATTTCCCCCTTCCGCTCCCCGCTAACGCTTCCCCCTACCAACCCCCTCTACCTAGTTCTTCGCCCAGCCTAGTACACCGATCACCTTAAAAGTGCCATATCTCGAAAACGGCTGGAGCTATCAAAATTCTGAGTAAAATTTCCCCCCCCCCTACTACCCCCCCTCCCACCCAGGACCAGCATCAAGATAGCCCAAAAATCCCCCCCCCATTTTGACAATTTCCCTCCCTTCAAAAATAACGTTCCAAACGCCATCTGGCCAGCCACTTGGAACTAACAGACCGCCACCCCCCTGTAAGATCTTCCCCCTACCGCCCCCCTCTGTTCAATCACCCTGTAACATTTCCCCATCCCGCTCCCCGCTAACGCTTCCCCCTACCAACCCCCTCAAACACTTCCCCCTACCACCCCCCTCAAAAAATACCAACCATACCCGTAGTTTTCCCCTAGAATTTCTCCCCAAAATTCTCCCTAGAAATTCTCCCCAAAAAATTACCCCGGAAATTCTCCCCGAATTCTCTCCCCGAAATACTCCCCATAATTATTGCCCCCACAATTTACCCCGATATTTTATATCAGGAGTTATAAGTAATTATCGACCTAGTTTTCATCCAGCCTAGTACCCTGAGCACCCTAAAAGTGCTAAAATCTCGAGAACGGCTGGAGCTATCCAAATTCTGATTAAATTTCCCCCCCCCCCTACTACCCCCCCTCCCGACTGGGACTCGCTTCAAGATAGTCCAAACCCCCCCCCCCCCCCCCCCACCTTCGACATTTCCGTCCCCTCCAAACACAGAATTTCTAGCGCCATCTGGCTAGCCACCCGGAACTAACAGGCCGCCACCCCCCCTATAAAATCTTCCCCCAACCACCCCCCTCAGTCAACGACAACAACTTATTAGCGTTGTTGGCAGATACCACCAGAGAGCGCCTGTAGCCTCACAGCCGCGTACGTCATTTGTAGGTACTGTATCTGAAACAGAAATAAAAATATTAAATTATAGTTGACCAAATTCTTTGAAATCTATTTATTATTGCTTTTGCTTTTTATTATTTGTTATTGTTTGTTATTTACACTGTACAGGGGTACCCCCTCTAACAATTTTGCGTTTGTTTGACCTATTCCTTGCTAGACTCTGCGTAACCAAGGAAATAACTCGTCTCTCTGGACAGGACCCAAATAGGACCACCCTTTATAACAGGGAACTAGACAAAGATTTTTGTGGTGTTAACTTGCAAGACCCTATACACCTTGCAAAATACACCATAATCGCTTAACTTACGATTTGACATTTATACTTACCAATTTTATTTACATTTTTACTTCTTGTTTCTTTCACACCTCACACTTTTTACATTTTTACATTTTACACCTTAATTTATTAATCATTGTTCACTGTTCTGCGAGATAAGCCCCTCAAAGCGCCATAATGCCAATGATGGGAATCAGGACACCGGCCAAAAAAATGGTAATAACGGAACAGGACGCCCCACGACAAGATGAAGTGAACAAGACCTTCACCAGGTCCAAAACGCCAGAGGAAGAGCCTGCCACAGCCACAACCTCAACCGTCCGAAGGAGCATAGGAGAGTGGGAAGCCGGGAAGCCCCATGACAAAACAACCCAAAACAAGGCCCAGACCCCTCCCAGTAAACCTAAAACTGCCCCAACAACCTCTGCCTCCGTAATCTCCTCAGCAAACCCTGCAGCCCCCTCAGACTCCCCCATACCATCAGAACCCCAAGTGCCAAAAGATCGCACATCCGAGGCCAGAGCATGTCTGACCAAGATCAAGACGCAACTGACCACTTCTCGAAACACCAAAACGGAGATAAAGGCGGCGATAACCCAGGCAGCCGAACGACTCTACCAATTGGTCAGAGAGTCAGAGGCCAAAAAGACCAAAAAGGTTCGAACAACTGAACCACCGCCTCCGGAACAGAAGGAGGATCGGAGCGGAGATGCGGAGAATGTGAGGGAGAACAGGATGAGCAAAGAACTCATCAAAAAACTAGAGGAGCACACAAACTTGATAAAAGAAAACACGGAGAGCATGGGCAGGCTGAGGTCAAAACTGGAAAGCATGGAGAAGCTGACTTACGCGAGTGTAGCGTCGACAGCGAGGAGGCAACTTCCAGAGCAGACAGCGCTGCACTCACTTGTTGTCTCTGCGACAAACGAAATGGAAACGGGCGAGGAAGTGCTAGAGCAAATAAGAAAAGCGGTCAATGCAAAGGAAGGAGGGATAACAGTAGAAAAAATAAGGAAAGCAAAAGACCGGAAAGTTATCGTGGGGTGTAGAACGGAGGAAGAGAGGGAGAAGTTTAGGAATAAGATCAGAGATTCTGGAGCTCATCTGACCACAGAAAATATGAGAAACAAGGACCCTCTGGTGATCTTGAAGGATGTGCTTAGTTGCAATAGTGACGAGGAAATCCTGGTGGCGCTCCGTAACCAGAACAAAAACATGTTCGTAGACCTTGGCGAACACGACAGCGTCGAAATCGCATACAAGCGGCGCACCAGGAACCCACACATGAACCACGTAGTCATGAGGGTGTCCCCTAGATTATGGCAGAGGATGACGGAGGCTGAGTCTGTCCACATCGATCTGCAAAGGATCCGAGTGGCTGACCAGTCCCCGCTGGTACAATGCTCGCTCTGCCTAGGATATGGTCACGGCAGACGCTTTTGTCAGGAGACCCTGACAAAATGCAGTCATTGCGGGGGCGCCCACATGAGGGCGGATTGCCCAGAGTGGCTTAGGGGTGCAACCCCGATATGTTGCAACTGCACGCGAAACAAAATGGACCACACGGGTCACAGCGCATTCAGTCGGGACTGCCCCGTCAGGAGGAAGTGGGATGCAATGGCTAGGTCTACCATAGCGTATTGCTGAGGTGGTCCCCGGCGAAAATTCTGACTCCAAAAGAAGACCATACCTCGTAGCCCAAGCAAACTTGCGCAAGAAGGCTCTGGCAACCGACGAGTTGATGCTCGAGGCTCACAATAAGAGGGTGGCCTTTGCACTGATCCAGGAGCCATATATCGGTAGTATAGGTAGAATGAAAAACTATCAAGGTGCTAGAATATACCAGCACAGCGGCGCTGACGACGGCGTCATCAAGACGGCAATCGCAGTCTTCGATGGCGATATAGACGTTGTCCAATGTCCGGACTTCACCACACCCAACATCACAGTGGTGAAGATGAAGACAAGCTCTTGGGAGATTGTGGTGGTCTCATTCTACCTAGAACCAAAGCCAGCACCGATAGGGCCATACTTGGAGCAGCTAAACAAGATAGAGAGGAATTTTGGCCGGAATATCATCTTGGGCGGCGACGCGAACGCCAAAAACTCCTGGTGGGGTAGCCCAAAGATCGACAAAAGAGGGGTTGAAATGGCCGGTGCCCTGGGAGAAATGGGTCTGCAGGTGCTCAATGTCGGTGACATCCCAACGTTCCATACAGTGAGGGGAACCTCACTGTACACCAGCTTCGTGGACATCACGGCATGTACGGCGGACCTGCTTGATCTGGTGGAAGATTGGAAAATCGACGAGGGCATGACGAGCTCAGACCACAATACCATCATCTTCAAGATAGGACTTGTGAGGGCAAAAGGCATACAAACAAGCAGAACAACACGCATATATAATAGCAAAAAAGCAAACTGGGTCCAATTTCATGAGAAATTGGCCCAGTTGCTGGAAGAAAACAAAATTAATAAAGGGGAAATAGAAAAAATTAAGACCGCATCAGATTTAGATCAAATATTAGGGACATACACACATTCAATAAAAGAAGTTTGCAACAGCAGCATGCCTAAAATAAAGTCGAATAACAAAGTAAAACTACCGTGGTGGTCGGAAGAGCTCGTAAAGCTGAAAAAAATGGTCACCACCAGAAAACGCAGAATTCGCTGTGCAGCGCCGGTCCGAAGGGAGTATGTCGTCGCGGAATACCTGCGGGCCAAGGAAGAATACGAAGAAAAAGCCAGGAAAGCTCAAACAGAAAGCTGGAAGAGCTTCTGCACAAAACAGGACAGGGAGGGGATGTGGGAGGGAATATATAGAGTCATAGGCCGTACCGCGAGGAGACAGGAGGATTTGCCCCTGACCAAAAACGGCGAAACACTGGACCATCTTCGATCAGTTGAACTGTTGGCCGAGACCTTCTACCCTCGGGACACAGAGGATGAAGACAGTGAAGAGCATAGGCGGATCAGAAGAATAGCCGATGAAATAAACAAGGTGGGGCATGATGAGAACCATGACCCACCGTTTACCCAAGACGAACTAAAATCCGCCTTACGCAGTTTCAATCCGAAGAAAGCCCCGGGGGCAGACGGCCTCACATCGGATATCTGTACGCATGCAGTCGAAACGGACCCAAAGGCGTTCCTCGCCTTAACAAACAAGTGCCTGGAGCTAGGACACTTCCCTAGTATATGGAAAGAGGCTACGGTGGTCGCACTTCGCAAGCCAGGAAAAGAAAGTTATAACGTCCCCAAGTCCTACAGGCCCATCGGCCTGCTGCCTGTACTGGGGAAGGTCCTAGAAAAAATGACCGTGGCCAGGCTGAAGTGGCACCTGATACCCGGGATGAGTACTCGTCAGTACGGCTTTATGCCACAAAGGAGCACCGAGGACTCCCTCTATACACTGGTGCACCACATCAGACAAAAGTTGCGAGACAAAAAGCTTGTAACAATGGTGTCACTGGATATAGAGGGAGCCTTCGACAGCGCATGGTGGCCCGCAATTAAAGTCCGACTGGCTGAGGAAAAGTGTCCTGAAAACATGAGGAGGTTGATGGATAGCTACTTGAGCCACAGAACAGTGGCAGTCAGATACGCAGGCGAGGAGCACAAAAGAAGCACGAACAAGGGCTGTGTTCAAGGGTCAATAGGGGGGCCGATCCTCTGGAATCTCCTGTTGGATCCACTCTTGAAGGCACTGGAGACACGGGGTGACTATTGCCAGGCGTTTGCCGACGACGTGGTGCTGGTGTTTGATGGCGACACGGCCCTTGAGGTCCAGCGAGATGCCAATGCGGCCCTCGCCTACGTCCGGGAGTGGGGTGTCAGAAATAAGCTAAAGTTCGCACCGCACAAGACGTGCGCGATGCTTGTAACAAACAAATTGAAGTATGACACACCACTGCTGAGCATGGGCGGGGTCGACATTGGCATGTCAAAGGAGATAAAAATCCTCGGGTTAACCATCGATCACAAGCTCACGTTTAAAACACATGTGACGAACGTCTGCAAAAAGGCGATAGCCATCTATAAACAACTGGCAAGAGCTGCAAAACTGAGCTGGGGGCTGCACCCGGAAGTAATAAGGACAATTTATGTGGCCACGGTGGAACCTGTCATCCTCTACGCAGCAAGCGCATGGGCACCAGCTGCCAAGAAACTGTCTGTTCGGAAACAGTTGAACGCGGTCCAAAGAGGATTTGCACAGAAAATGTGCAAATCCTATCGCACAGTATCCCTAAACTCGGCACTGGTGCTGGCTGGGATACTACCACTCGACCTCAGAGTACACGAGGTAGCCACTCTCTACGAAGCAAGGCGGGGGGCACCACAGCCGGCACTAGGAGATAGGGAGGTAGAGCGGCGTACCGCGTTCACCGAAATGCCCCATCCGGCAGAAAATATCGACCTGCAATTCATATGCCTGGAAGACCAGGAACAACTTGAAAACCACTGCGGGCATACAGTGCGAATATTTACGGACGGCAGCAAAATCGAGGGCAAGGTGGGGGCGGCATTGTCTCTTTGGAGCAATGACGCAGAAACCAAATGCCTGAAGTTGAAACTGTCGTCCTATTGCACGGTCTACCAGGCGGAATTGCTGGCGATATGTAAAGCCACAAAGGAAATTTTGAATAGCAGGGAAAAGACCTTCGGCATATACAGCGACTCTAGATCGTCACTGGAAACAATAACAAACCACGGCTCTCTCCATCCCCTCGCGGCCGAAACCCGCAGAAACCTACAAAGATGCAAAATCCAGGAAAAACTTGTGCAGCTTTACTGGATTAAGGCTCATGTGGGGCTGGAGGGGAATGAGAGGGCAGACGAGCTGGCTAAGATCGCGGCCCTTAAGATGAAAACCGCGCCGAACTACGACCAGTGCCCGATTTCATTCGTCAAGCGGCAAATCCGTAAGGATACGCTTGACGAATGGAACCGTAGGTATGGGTCAGAGGAGACAGGGAAAACCACAAAGATATTTTTCCCGGATGCAGTACAAGCCTACAAAATAATGAGGAAGATGCAGCCGACAGGGGTGGTAACACAAATTCTGACAGGGCACGGCGGGTTTTCCGAATATTTGAACAGATTCAAATGTAAGGAAAGCCCATCGTGCATATGCGACCCCGACATCGATGAAACGGTAATACACATTATAACCGACTGTCCGGCCTATGGTCTAGAGAGATTTGAGCTTGAACAGGAGTTGGGTATAGAGATCAAAATCGAAAGCATGAGCAGAATAATGACAGATGCTAAAGTGAGGGACAAATTTATCAATTTCTGTGTCAGAACAGCCGACAAAACAATAAGAAGGAACAAGTAGGGAAATACTATGCTTAGTATACATATTTTGATAAATATAGGACAGTAGCATAGCGTATATATAACGAAAGTTCCAAAACACATTGTAAAAGAAATTGCAGAAAATTGTAAAAGAAGATAAATGCATACTAGTGATAGCGAAAATAAGACGGATAGTAATGTAAGATGATAACGTGATAAACTGGTATGATAATTTAAAATGTAAAAAGACCGAATAGACATTATTAAAGATTTGTAATAGTAGTATAAGAAATAGTCTAAATTAAAATAAGTAAATATATAAGGTATACATCTAAGTCTATATTATAAATAATTGTATAAATAAATAAAAACCAAAAAGATCCAAAATGACTCTGGTCAAGCCAGAGGGACACTCGTAAAAGCAATGCCCTGTGATGGCGGGTTATTACTAATAAAAAAAAAAAAAAAAAAAAAAAAAAAAAAAACCTAACCTAACCTAACCTAACCTAACCTAACCTAACCTAACCTAACCTAACCTAACCTAACCTAACCTAACCTAACCTAACCTAACCTAACCTAACCTAACCCGACCTAACCTAACCCGAGCTAACCTAACCCGAGCTAACCTAACCCGAGCTAACCTAACCCGAGCTAACCTAACCCGAGCTAACCTAACCCGAGCTAACCTAACCCGAGCTAACCTAACCCGAGCTAACCTAACCCGAGCTAACCTAACCCGAGCTAACCTAACCCGAGCTAACCTAACCCGAGCTAACCTAACCCGAGCTAACCTAACCCGAGCTAACCTAACCCGAGCTAACCTAACCCGAGCTAACCTAACCCGAGCTAACCTAACCCGAGCTAACCTAACCCGAGCTAACCTAACCTGAGCATTCCCTCCACCCACTAGCTGTCCGAACAGGGAAATGTCCTTGTTCTGGATCAAAGCTCATGTCGGGTTGGAGGGGAACGAGAGGGCCGACCAACTAGCCAAGGAAGCCGCGCTCTACACAAAAACAAGACCAAAGTACGATAAGTGCCCGGTCTCATTCGTGAAGCGGCAGATCCGAAAAGACTCGCTTGACGAATGGAACCGGAGATATACAAACAAAAACATTTTTCCCAGACGCGATAACCGCCTACAGAACCATCAGGAAAATAAAGGTCAATAATGTACTTACCCAGGTGCTGACAGGACACGGTGGGTTCTCAGAATACCTGCATCGGTTCAAGTGTAAAGAGAGTCCATCGTGCCTCTGTCAGCCGGAAGAAAAGGAGTCATTGGCCCACATCATTTTCGATTGCCCCATACACGCTCAAGCCCGTTTTGACACGGGCAACCTGATAGACGTGGAAATAAAAAAGGAAAACAGCAGCGCAATAATAAAAGAAAACCAAAAAAGGGATAAATTCTTAATGTTCTGTACACAAGTAGCAATAAAGGTAATTAAGCGAAACAAAAGCTAATAAAACAATGCTATAATATATATCATTGGATATATTCTAATAGCATAATAAAATAAAAATAGCTGATAATAATAAACATATATATACTAAACATAGATAAAAAACATAGATACTAAAATAAATTCGAACAAACTCATACTGGCAGATTTCGTATACAAATTTCAAATACCATTCGACCCAATCGCAATCCAATAAATTGTGAAATATAAAAATTCTAAAAACATAAATAAATAATATTAAAAATGTGATAAAATATAACAACTCGCTAAACAAAGAAAAAAAAAAAAAAAAAAAAACCTAACTTGAGCTAACCTAACTTGAGCCTTACCACTGAGAAAAAAAAAAAAACAGTATTTTTTATATATTGTAACATCACAGTCACTCACGGAAGAAGACACCATTTTTGTGCAAATGATAATTCATCTAATAATCTTATGATTTTAACAAAATTGTATAACATTCACCGCAACGTGGAAGAGCCCGTGTCGCTATCGCAAAATAAAAACCAACTACTTAAAAAAATATTGTTATATGAAAACTGCTACCTTAAAAAAAATTGTTATTTGAATCGATACGTTTCGAAGTATTCATATCGATACTTTTTATTATTTTTGTATTTTAGACATTGACACTAATTATTATATTATTTCATTTTATATGTCATATTTTTAGTTTTATAAAACCATTAATATTCGTCATTGATCGTAGCTCCAACTTTGTAAAATAAGCGCTCACTTACTTATGTAACTTTCGTTCAGTGATTCGATACTATACTATGTATCTATTGCAAGATTGAATCGATCCTAAATAAAATTACTTGGTATTGAAACCAAAGTATCGAGGACTTACTCGTATTTACTTGTATCGCAACGACTCTATCTCAAATCTCAGATCGCATCCCTATTCCTTAATCCAATCCAGGGTTGCCAAACGTACGAAGTTCCTCGTACAAATACGAGATTTGTGGTCTGCTGTACGAGGTACGAGGACACAGTGAGCCTCGTACAATTTTGTACGAGATTTTTGTTATACGACATTTTTTAATGGTCTTCACTGTTTTGCCTACAATGGGTGTACTAAATGACATTATACATATAATGATAATAGACACGCTTGTCCACTGCCCAGTCTGTCTTGAATGTAGTCATTAACTGTTTGAGAAAACAAAATCTACGCCGAACGTCCTTTTTTAGGGTTTTTTTTTTTTAGACGATCACTTTCATTTCATGTCTTATTTTGGCATTTTAAATGCTTGGGGGAATGTACGAGGTTGCAAAGCCAATACGAGATTTTTTGGAGTACATAAAGGAGGAAAAAAGTTCTACAGTTGGCAACCTTGATCCAATCTGTCAATCAGTCCATCCATGTTGTCAATTGTTGTTGTTGCTTGCTTGAGATCATAATATAATACAAAAATATAGAATCTGTAGAAAAAGTTATTTTACTTTTACTCTGTAATTCTGTAAGAATTAAACGATTATGTAATCGTAATATGCCGTTATGAAATCGGTAGGGTACAATAGGAGCCCTCAAGAGCACGTTACGGACTAAGTAATTGTGGTTGTGGACGAATATCTTAAACCGTATAGCATAGCAGCAGACAGGCCGTGGTATCAATGGTGATGGCCGCGGGGAGTGTGTGTCAACAATTCGCGACCGACGAGCTTTCGCATGAGGTATGGCCATCCTCAAGTTGTTAACAAGTGTTCCGTACTGTGTACTGAGTACAATGATTCTGTACATTGTAATATACCATACTAACACAGCAACTTCCATATTATTTCCTCAGGTTCACTTTATACCTACCTACACGCATAAAGCAGTAGTGGCACAACTAATGCACAAATATTTTATTGGCACCAGGCACTTGGCACGCCACCTGAAATCTATCTGATATTATGACCCATTCTGTGTTAGGTGTATGGTTATAGCTGTAGAGTTGTCATATATGCTGCTATTGGCTTCCTTTTCAAATCAAATCAAATATTATATATTATATTTGTAAACACAGGTTATAGTGGATGGTAAGTTTAGCTAGGTTCAGCTATGTTTTGCCATTAGGCATACAAATATTTTCGGATGTAGTGTATATTGTTCCTTATACCTATTGGATTGTTAAAAACTGAATATTCCATTGATTACCGCATGTAATTTGTAACAGTGAAATCAAGATGAAGGGTTAGGGTAACATGCGATGTATATATGTATAATATTTGTGGGAATTGTGGTGGCAAGAAGTGGTCCAATATTAGTTGTATTATTGTATTTGTTAGTTTTAAATAATATTTCACGTCATTATGTAAGGTACTTGTCAATAAAAGTTTGGCATCTATGTAAACAAATCATATAATTAACATTAGTCTGGTGTTTACTCCCCATTTTAGAGCAAATCAACCATTCTTTTAGCAACTCTTCTTATTGGAATAATAAGTCAATTCCTCCGCTGATACAGAGAACAGAGAACTTAAACAGCTTTTGTCACCTGTTTGTCATTACTCTATACTTCCAGTCTTCTCTTACACTTATGAAGCCATTCATTTCAGGCCCAATGTCGTTTTGGGGCTTGGAATCACCAAGGATTCCTTAGCTGTAAAAGGCGAATATAAAGTTTGCAATAAAAAGATACTGGGAGGGTTGGCATGACTTCTACACAGATGCGGCATGGTTAGACCCAAATGGATGCACAGGAGTAGCTGCATATTACCCGAACTAAAAAATTCCAATGTTATTCCAATGTCCGCCAGAAGTGTCCGTATTCACAGGGGCCGGTAGGTAGCTGTAGGTGGCATACGGTGGTCGTATGCCACCTACAGCTACCCTATTTATTAATTTTTTATTTTCAGCCTGTGTTGTCCCACTGCAAGGCAAAGGCCTCCCTAGCAAAACAATATAGTCTAACAGTAGTAAGCAATCATAAACTTTAGGGCAAAGTGGCATACAACCACGGCTATCCTCTGAACATCACTATAAATATGTATCTATTAATATTTTCTTGTTTCATACATTTTCAGTAGTCAGGTTTTAGTTTTTGAACTTAATTTTTTTAGTATTTTGAAGTCGGTTTTTACTTTTTAAGTTTATTTACACAGCAGTGGCACAGAGTCTATGGGTGAATCAAAGATAAAGATCAATTTCAATTTATTGCATAACTGTGTACATATGTTCTTATTAGAAGAAAACCTTACAGTTTTAAGCTCAACAGTCTACCCATATCGGATATGCAATATAATATACAAAACATTAAAATTACAAATTAACCACTCAAATTATTTTTTACCAAAAAACTCATCTAAATTGTAAAACACGTTACCAATTAACATTTTTTTAAATTTTGTTTTAAACATTATTCCATTTAATTCTTTTATAGCTGATGGTAATTGGTTATATACACGAATAGCAGTAATATAAGTACTTTTATAATAAATCATATTGTTAATAGTAGGTAAGTTAATATCATATTTATACCTGTGCCTGTGCTCCATCCTACAGAGAGTACATTCTTTCTTAGACCTTTAGACTTCCCAGAAACGTACAAAATCATAAAAAACTTAAAAAGTAAAAAAAGTCATGGAATGGATGAACTACCGCCCGCTCTGATCAGACAATGTGCAGCTGAACTTGCTGTGCCTTTTTGCGTACTGATAAATCAGTCTTTTGATGACGGTGTGTTTCCTGATCAATTGAAAAAGGCTATCATAAAACCATTACATAAGAAAAACTTAAAAACTGACCCCAATAATTATCGGCCTATTGCACTTTTACCCACGGCTTCAAAAATTTTCGAAAAGGCTATGTGTGACCGAGTGTATAGTTTCTGCGAAAGATTCAATATTTTTGATGAAGGTCAAAACGGGTTTCGTAAACAGCGCTCAACTACCCTAGCCGTCTATAAATATATACAAGAGGTAATTAATATTATAAATAATAAAAAATATGCGGTTGGAATACTTCTCGATATGACCAAGGCATATGACAAAGTACAGTATAAAATACTTCTAAATAAACTATATGGAATAGGGATTCGCGGAACTCCACATAAATGGTTCGCATCATATTTAAAAGATAGAGAGCAATACGTGGAAATCGAACACTACAACTATGATCAAAAACAGATAATACATGTTAGATCCGACAAAAAGATAATAAATGCATCAATTCCCCAGGGAAGTGTCATTGGATGTCTCTTATTTATTATCTACATCAATGACCTCCCAAAGATCATGGAAGATCCGTGTGTGCTGTTTGCCGATGATATATCTCTGCTTACCTCATGTCAAAACAACACCAATATAAATGAGCACCTAAACAAAATACTAAATAAAACAATTAAATGGTTGGACGAACACAATCTCGAAATTAATTACAAAAAAACTAAAATTATGACGTTCTACCCTTATCAAAAATCCCCATTAATGGTTAACTTTACACCTAACGGTACAAAAATAGAAGTTGTAAACAATTTTACGTTATTAGGTCTCACTATAGACACGCATATATCCTGGAAGAACCACATTCAAAATATACGTACAAAAATTACCAGATTTTGCTTTGCACTTCGTGAAGTTAAAAAAACCACCGACCTTCAAACTGCACTTACTACCTATTACGCCTACGCTCATGCGTGGCTCAGCTATGGCATTATAATGTGGGGAAATAGTACAGATGCGCCTACGCTGTTCATCTTACAAAAGAAATTAATTCGCATCATTGTAAATATAGAACAAACCGATAGCTGTAAACCCTTATTTATACAATATAAAATACTCACTCTACCATCAATCTACATCTTGGAAATATGCAAATTTGTTAGGAAATATATTAACTTTTTTACAACACGCGGAGATAAATATAGTAACCGATCCCTTAGACATAAAAATATGTTAATATTACCCACATCTCGCTTAACACTACATTCAAATAGCCCCTATGTAATGTCGATAAAACTATACAATAAACTACCAGACTTATTAAAAAATGAAACAAGCGATACAATATTTTTAAACAAACTTAAACATATACTTATTAAAAAAGCATACTACACAATTAGTGAATACATAAATGATAAAATAATAGCCTAAATACAATTTATAAGACTGGTTGTAATAAAACCTAAGCCATTTAATAATTAATTTAAAAATACAATATAATTATAAATTCTTATATTTAATCATTTATTACCAGTTCAAATACATTGACATGTTTAATTAAATAATTATTATATTAATTAAATACTTAATAAAATATGTACCTACTTACCGAATGTTAATGTTTAAAATTAATTTTATTATAAAAAATATATATTAACTTAATACATTTTGCTGTGCCCTACAGGGTCCATGATTGTGCCTAGCTTTAAGCCAAATGTTTAACATCTTTTATACATACATTGTGGAACGCAAATAAATAATATGAATATGAATATGAATATGAATATTGTTTGCGAATGTTTCTTTTTGAATCAGATTTGAAATTAAAATATTGCATATAATTTTTTACAAATAAACACAGTTCCAGTATATAAATTCCAGTCAGTGTTAGGAAACTCTCCGTTCTGATAATTTCTCTTAATGTTTCGGTACTATGCATGTTATATATTGTCCTAAGACATTTTTTTTGGAGAATGAAGGTGGATTGTATGTTTGTCGAGTTTCCCCAGTATAAGATGCCATACGTTAATAGTGGATAAACGTTTCCAAAATACGCATTTTTAGTGACACTTATATTTGTAGTTTCTGCCAGGATCAACTTTTTTTTGTTTTGGTTATCCCTAATACTTCATAATTTTATACATCTAAACTGGATTAAACTATTACTTGTAACAACGCTAACAATAAATTTGATAAATAAACTATTATTTATTGCAGTTACATTTTCGCTAATTTAGTATTTTTTTCGTTGGTGACCCAAACAATAATTTCCAGCTCCCATACAAATATTGACTGTCCCATGAGCCACTTGTATTTGAATATCGTACTCTGGTTTAAAAAAATCGTATGACCGTCTTATAATTTATGCTTGAATTAATAAAAGAAAGGTCCTTGGATGAATAGCAGAATTGATGTCCCCTTACTCACCTAATATAATATATCACTTAGTTTAAGCAGACACGCTACGACTGATCTAGTCAATAACAAAACGTTCTGAGTATCACTTCCACAAGTGCATGTGACCTTCACATCACTCGGCCGTTTTGTCCGTGGCTCTGTCAGACGCAAGGTGGGTTTATTGTTAGTCTGCTGGGTGACTCCATACTTTCGTAAGTAATTGAACTTTAAATGTATTTTGCAGCATAGTGCAATATAAGACATATAAGAAATATAGTCTAATAATATACGTGAATATTAACTTTTGTGATTAGCGCCGCGCTTCTGCAGTACCTACATCGGAAATATTCATGATGCACGTGTAGACGGGCTTACAGCGGACCGGCGCGGCGGCGCGGCGGCGGCGCTGCGCCGGGTGCGTGCAGCCCCAACGTTACCTGCAATATGATGCGGGAGGTTCCACACCGACTGCCGTTCATCAGGCGCGGGACAAGACCGATCCATCGTCTCCATTTATTATTCATTAATGTATTGTATGCATAAACCAAATTGTATGGACTACTTGTCTGAAATAAAATGTTTTGATATGATAAGGAGGAATAGATTTTATTTATTATAATCACAAGAATTGTGCACCAAATTAACTTATCTAATATAATGATAAAAACAATTTGTAGGTATTTTATTATTCGTAAAATCATAGAATTAGGATTTCGCTAATGCTATATATGTATTTATAGTATTTGGTGTTTGTGTTCCCGGGACATTCGGCATTTTTATTTACAGAGTAATAATAAATTAATGTACACCCCGTCAGGCGGGTCCTCCCACACCTTGCGCTCGCTCCGTTCAGCCAATTTTCACTGTTGAATAAATTAAGAGTTGGAAACAGATTACTAACTGAATAATACAAGGTGACGTGTCGATGCAGGTGGGCGAGGCGAGCGGCGAGGCGGGTGCCGAAGCCGCCGCGCTGCACGAGCGTCTAGTGGCCTACGTGCACGCGCTCGCCGGCGGACACGTGAGTAGCGCACTGCTGACGCCCAGCACTAGCCGCCGCGCGATGTGTGACGAGCCGCGCTGTCCGCAGGACGTGCGCTCCGGCGTGTGGGTGGAGCACTCTTACGCGCGCTCGCGGGGCGCCGCGCACGCGCCCGCCGCGCACGTGCGCGTGCTGCTGGCGCCGCGCCACGACAGCGAGCCCGACGTCGTGGACGTGGAGCGCACGGAACCGGCGCCGCCCGAGCTGCCCGCGCCGCCCGAGTGCGGCGGCGCCGACGACAGCGACGAGGACGACGACTGGGAGGCGCGCGTGGCCGCGCTCGCCCCCAGCGCCGTGCACGCGCGCCTCGCCAGCCACGCGCTCGACACGCTGCGCCGCATGCGCCTCGCGCGCCTGGCCGCCGCGCACGGCTACGCGCGGCTGGAGGCGGCGCGCGCGGCCGCCCGGCGGCTGCGGCTGGCGCTGGCGGCGGCGAGCGCGCTGCCCGCGGCGCCGCAGCAGCGCCCGGGTGCCTGGCTGCACGCCACGCTGCTCGCGTGCATGCCGCGCGCGGTGCGGCGCCTGTACGACGAGCTGGCGGGCGAGCTGCGCCGCTCGGCGCCGCGCGTGGCGGCGCGCACGATGGGCGACAGCGCGCCGCGGCCGCGCGCCGACCCGCTGCGCGCGGTGGGCGCGGCGGTGGGGGCGGAGGGCTCGCCGTGGCTGCTGTGGGTGGGCTGCGGGCGCGAGCGGCTGGACGAGCGCTGGCGGCGGCGGCTGGGCGCGCTGCTGCACACGCGCGCGCTGGGCGGGGGGCCGGGGGCGGCGGGGGGCGCGGGGGCGGGGGCGGCGGGGGGCGCGGGGGCGGGGGCGGCGGGGGGCGCGGGGGCGGCGGACGCGTGGTGCGCGGCGGCAGCGGGCAGCGCGCGCGCCGCTCTCGCCGACACGCTCGCGGAGGCCGGGTGAGTGGAAGTCACGATGTAAAATGGTCGGATCTGACTGCGGAAATACTACCGCACAGTGCGTCAATTAGCCCAAAATTAATCCAAGCCCTTGTTTAGGATATTTAAATGTCTCAATAGGGTTATTTGACTGTATTTTTTTTATCTGCGGGAATGAAGCTTTTCCGTTAACGTGTAAACAGTTATTTGTTATGCAAGGCTGCAAAGTTGTTATTTGGTGCGAGTGCTTGTATTGAATACCGAGCAAGCGAAGGATTCTAAAAGTGAACCACGAGCGAAGAGAGTGGTTCAAAAATAGAATCCTGAGCGTAGGAAGGGATTCAAAGGCGCGAGATGCAAATAATTTTACAGCCGTGCGAAACAGTACACACAACTTTTCATCTCACTAAAGCGAGGAAAATGTTAGATGCCTAATTATATTAGAACTGGCCCAGGTCGGCACGTTCGAATTTCGAATAACTTTTCCACGTTAGCGGATAAAATTGACTTTTGCGCTCGGATATCGAAGAATAAAGCTTACCGAGCTATTGAGATGAAAAATAAATTAAATATTTGTACTCCTAAGTTATAAGCTATTTAAATTTCTTAATAGACGGAGATCGCGCTACTGAATTGTGACGTCATAAACTAATAATGTGATAGTAAATTGTAACAGTTTACATAATTATTCCATTTTGCGGGAAAAGCATGAATAGTGTCTCATATCTACCTACCTTTAGTATTATAGTGACTTAAATCGAAATTTTGGGGTTTAGAAATACGGTCATAAAATAACTTTAGATAACACTCTTCACCATTTAATAAAAATAGAGAGTTTTGTAGCGTAGTAAAGGACAATCTTATACGTCTCTTCAATCCGACCGCACACCGTGTCAGTTCAGTTTGAGTTACCGATCGTGCGCGAGTGTTGCAGAGGAGTGATGAGACAGAAGAATCGATCACTCAGATCGTAGCTCGGTCGGCGAGCGTGTACTGATGTGTACGCAGGGAGCGGCCCGTGTTCCTGGGCGGCGTGGGCGCCGGCGCGGCGCTGTGTGCGGCGCTGGCCACCGGCGCCGGCGCGGCGCGGCTGCGCGGCCTGCTGCTGCTGGCGCCGCCGCTGCTCACCGCCGAGGGCGCGCGCGACTCGCCTGACGACCCGCTGGCCGAGGTGAGCCCTCGCGCCGAGCTGGGCCCGGTGAGCCCTCGCGCCGAGCTGGGCCCGGTGAGCCCTCGCGCCGAGCTGGGCCCGGTGAGCCCTCGCGCCGAGTTGGGCCCGGTGAGCCCTCGCGCCGAGCTGGCCCCGTGCGGCGCAGGCTGACGCTCCCGCTTGCAGGTGCGGCTGCCCATGCTGCTGGTGGCGGGCACCGGCGCGGCCGCGAGCTGGCGGCTGGCGGCGCGCTGGCTGGTGCGCGCGCGCTCCGAGCTGCCGGCGCGGCGCCTGCTGGAGCTGCGCGGCGCCGACGACGCGCTGCGCCTGCCGGCTGCGCTGCGCCGCCGCCGTCGCCTGCCGCAACACGCGCTCGACGCCGCCGTCGCGGTCAGTAAACGTTTTGGTCCTGTGAGAAGTGACCTTCCCGAGCTGTTCCATTGCTTATTCGCTCACATCTGTTTAGGAGGAGTGCGCGCGCTGGCCGATCGAAACGGCGGAGAGTTCAGGCTCGGACTCACCCGTGCGAGAGAGGCCGCGCCGCCGCGAGTCGCGCGCCGCCGGCGTGGCGCCGCGTGGCGAGCGCGCGCCGCCCAGCGCCGACGAGGAGGACTACGCGCACCTGCCCACCGCCGCCGCCCGGCCCGCACCCTCCGACGGGTGAGTGAATATAACGCCGTGCTCATAGATAACATTTTAAAATGTAACTCCTCAGAGTAAAAATATGCTCGTGCTATATATTCCGAACGATCGATCGAGACCGGCGGACTCCCTCCCTTACTTCTTTAATACGAGCTCGACGGGTTAGCATTAACGACATCGTTTTCAGTCCTGACAGGGGGGCGATAGAAGTAGTCGCTGAATTCACGGCGCGGCGCGGGGCGAACTCGTCGTTTGATGTTCCGAAGACGGTGTCGGCGGCGGAGGGGCGGGTGGTGTCGCGCGGCTCGGGCGGCACGCCGCTGGCGCTGCTGCCGCCGCGGCGCCGCTCGCCCGCGCCGGTGGCGCCGCCGCCGCGCCGCTCGCCCGCGCCGCCGCGGCGCACGTCGCCCGCGCCCGGCGCGCCGCTGGGCGCCGCGGACATCATGCGCCTGCCCATCGTGTTCGCGGACGACGAGCCGGGCGAGGCGGTGACGGTGACGTCGGGGCAGCGCGGGCGCGGCGCGGCGCGCTACACGCGCGTGATCGTGGCGTCACGCGGCGCGCGCGGGCCCGTGCTGCTGCGGCGCGGCGTGCGCCTGCTGCCGCGCGCCGACCCCTCGCACTAGCGGCGCCCGCGGGCCCGTGCTGCTGCGGCGCGGCGTGCGCCTGCTGCCGCGCGCCGACCCCTCGCACTAGCGGCGCCCGCGGGCCCGTGCTGCTGCGGCGCGGCGTGCGCCTGCTGCCGCGCGCCGACCCCTCGCACTAGCGGCGCCCGCGGGCCCGTGCTGCTGCGGCGCGGCGTGCGCCTGCTGCCGCGCGCCGACCCCTCGCACTAGCGGCGCCCTGGAACCTTTCAACTTTCTTGTTTGTGTAATTATTAAATAAATGGTTTATTAAATATGAATTTATTTTATTTCCACATTATTTAATTTAACATCCCGCCATCGCTTCGCTCAGATGTCAACCGTTAGAATACCTACATAATAATAATGCAAATAAGAATAAAATAAAATATAATTATATATACTTATAATAATGATTGTTTGACGCAGCCGACAATCAATAATCTAAGTATATATAACAACTAGAGGTCGCACGCGGCCCGCGAGGGCTTTTTAGGTGGAGCTTGTAACATAACGTAAAATAAATATGATACCTATTTGGTTTTGTATGGCAGCCATGTTTTTTTGCATGGAAACCATCTTATTTTCACCAGCTCGTCAATTGGCCCAGGGTCCTCGACATTTTTCGTTCGAGCACTACAGGTCTGCGATTTGTCGTTTTCGAGATCCGTAGGTCAGTTCTGGTCAGCGTTCCACTTTCCGGTGATTTCGGACTTTTCCTAAACTCACTGGACCCCCCTCTATACGACCCTCATACATGATTTTTACCCCCGACCCCTCCTTCTGGGAGAACAATTGAGTGACAATCCAAAATGGACACTTGTATGGCGGCCATATTGAAAAATGGCGGAAAGAAAAATTTGATCCCGGATTATGAATCGGTGCCTCCGAAAACCCCCGGACGCCAATTTTCAGCCGGCTCGGACCATACATTTTTTGGCCGCCATTTTGAATCCGCCATCTTGGATTTTTATGACCCCCACTGGAAAGCCCCCTTCGTCCTCTATGACATTTGGTCGAGCACCCCCCCGCTATCTCTAACGGTTGCGTAACGGTGAGCGTTTCAATTTTGTATGGCCGCCATCTTTTTTTGTATGGAAGCCATCTTTTTTTCACCGGCTCGTCCATCGGCCCAGGGTCCTCGACATTTGTAGTTCGGGCAGTTTGGGTGTGCGACTTCTCATTTTCGAGATCCGTAGGGTAGTTCCAGTCAACGTTCCACTTTCTTCAGGTCATTTCGGATTTTTCCTAAACTCACTGGACCTCAAGATTTATGACTCTTATACATGATTTTTCTCCTTCTGGAGCCGTGGGGGAGAGACAGGGATAACAATAGCAACAGAGATAGGGAGAACAATTCTGTCAATCAGTCAGTGAGTCAGTGGTAAAAGGTGGTAAACGAGCTTTATAGTATATCATCAAATCATCAATAACTTCAATCAATATGATCGTGAGACACTAAACTTCGGCTACCGGACAATATTAGATAACCGGACAATATTACCAATATAGTTATTGTTAATTCATTTTTGGTAAACTCATGAGTGTAGTTATCAATTTCTTGCATGTTGTATCCACTTCTAGAAGGATAAGGGATCATCCATAAAGGACGTCACACGTTAAAAGGGGGGAGGGGGTGGACGAAGTGTGTAAAAATATTTTCAACTCTATCTGTATCAAAGAAAATTGATTAATTATATTAAAAAATAATTTAAGTAAATGGAAATGGAAACTAATTACGGAACTGCTGTTTTAATTTAATAATTTCTAGATGTACAATTGCAAAATATGTCAGGTCACACTAGGGAGGGGGGGTCTCACAAATGTGATCAACTGTGGCAAGGACGGGGCAGGGGTAAAAAAATCACGAAATTAGTGTGACGTACTTTAGGGATGACCCCTAAGCACTTGTTTGTTCATGTCTGTATCTTTATGTAATAAAAAAGTGTTCTCGCCAGATTAGTGAGTCAAATATTAAAAAAAAAAACAAGGCAACATATCGATCGACGAAGTTATGCTATTGCCTATACCTATCATAAATTGTAACAAAAAAGTAGTGTTTAATTTGTTTTTTTGTGGTTAATAATTAAATCCAATCTAGCTTGAAAACATTATATTTTTATTTATATTTGCTTTTAACAAAATTCCAACTTGACACAAGCTTCAAAAATTTGACACACTTCTACTTTTTTCATAAAATGACATCTTACATTCAAAGACTAATAAGCCGCTAACTGTAACTAACCTCTTTTTTGAACATATTCCGCCCACCAAGGACTTTGTCCTTTACAATAATAACAAGTCAATACAAATAATAATCACTGAACAAAATAATGCAAAATATGTTCATAAATTGACAACTGTAGACAAAAAATAATAGGAATAATGAAAAATTCTATATAACAATTAATTATTGTAACAATACAATGATGGAATAAAGATGAGCGACTTAAGAAAATACAATCTTAGAATATTTAACTCAAATACAGCTTACACTGATAAACAAAACAAAAAGAGAGGGCCGCCCACCATGACAATAGTGTACAACGCAATATTACACAATATTATGTTATATTTACTTAGGTAAAATGCACAATTTACTCAAAGGGCGCTTTATCACACAATTTTTACATTTGACTAATATTACACGAGTAATTCCATCCTTCCCAGGATGTTTGTCAATAATTTTTCCCAGAATCCACTTGGCTGGTGGTAGATTATCTTCTTTAACTATTACTACATCTCCTATATTCGGTTCTAATTTCTGTTTCGTCCATTTATATCTTTGATTTAAATTACTTATATATTCTTTAGACCATCTTTTCCAAAATCCGTTTACCATTCTCTGTGTTAACTTCCATCTGTCTAAATTTGTAACTTTTTGATCTGATTGGTCATCATCTATGACATTGGTTATTGGCTCTCCTATCAGAAAATGCCCAGGGGTCAGTGGGAGTGGGTCATCGGGATTATTGCTTATTTGAGTTAATGGTCTCGAATTCAGGCATGCCTCTATTTGTGCTAGTATTGTTGATAGCTCTTCATAAGTTAGTGTACTATCACCAATGACGCGTCTCAAATGTGCCTTCATAGAACGAACACCCGCTTCCCATAATCCACCGAAGTTGGGTGCGTGTGGGGGAATGAAGTGCCACGATGTACCTTCTAATGTTAATAGCTGTGCTACCTCAAATGACCACTTTGATTGCTCTGCTTCAAACATCTGTCGGAGCTGCTTTTCAGCACCAACAAAATTAGTGCCATTGTCGCTATATAAGTTTTTACAATGACCTCTTCTAGATGTGAATCTCTTAAATGCAGCTATGAATCCTTTTGCAGATAAGTCCGACACCACTTCAATATGTATTGCTCGTGTGACCATGCACACAAATATACTTATATATCCTTTATAGGACTTGGCACCACGTCCAGGGGAAAACTTAATATTAATGGGACCTGCGTAATCTACTCCTGATGACTTAAAAGGTCTGCTTGGCGTCAGTCTGACTTCCGGAAGTTGCCCCATCAACTGATTAGTATTCTCTCTAGAATATCTTAAACATGTGACGCATTCTCTATATAATTTCTTCACTTGATCCCTTGCACGTACTATCCAGTATTTTCCACGAAGATAATTCATCATTAGTTGTGGACCGCCATGCATAGTTTTAATATGAGCGTCTAGAATTATAAGTTTGGTGAGATAAAACTTTGCAGGCATTATAATTGGATGCCTCTTTTCATAATTCAGATGAGACGCTAAATTGATACGTCCACCAACTCTTAAAATTCCGGCTTTATCTAAAATCGGACAAAGAGTATGTAACCCACTTTTTTTGGGAACATTTTCTTGAGCTCTTAAATTTCGTATTTCCTTACCAAATTCAATTTCTTGAACTTGTTGAATGCATCTTAATAAAGTTTGACTCATTTCAGATATAGTAATTGTTTTTTGAAATTTCGCACGTTCATTTTTTGGTAGGATTAAATTCAAAAATCTTCTACAATATGATAATATTCTTAACATTTTTGACAAAGATGAATATTTAGTCCATATGAAATCCTGTTCAGATAATTTTACAATAGTAAAAGATTTCGGTGCTCTCTCCTCTTCATGTGTGACAAAATCATGCTTTGACGATGAAACAAAAGGTTTGGATAACCAGTCTGGTCCATGCCACCAGATATCGTGATGCATCAACTCAGTAGGATGTAGTCCTCGTGTGGCACAATCAGCTGGGTTTGTATTTGTTGATACATGTCCCCACTGTTCGTAATCTAAAGTAGTAAGGATAGTAGACACCCTGTTACTTACAAACGTTGTCCATCGATTCGGCAAACCCTTCAACCATGCCAATACCACTGTTGAGTCAGTCCAAGCGTATAGATTTTGTTTAGGAATTTTCATCACTTGTGAGACCTCTGAAATTAGTTTTGTCGCAAGTGTTGCTCCGCATAATTCCAGTCGCGGTATGGATACTTCTTTTTCTATTGGAGCGACCTTTGTTTTTGCTGTAATCAAAGAAACATGAACATTTTGATGTATGTCTGTGACTCTAATATATACAACGGCTGCGAAAGCTGCTTGGGATGCATCCGAAAAGGCATGTAACTCAATTTTACATTGTTGAGTGGTTTGAAGCCATCTCGGAATTAGTATATTCCTCACATGACATAAACTTTCTCTGTATTTAATCCACTCAGACAATAATTCATTGGATAGTTTGTCATCCCAAGGAAGTTTTGATTTCCACAGCTTTTGAATGAACACTTTGGCTGTAATCACTATTGGTGCTATCCATCCCATAGGATCGTATATTCTTGCTATATCCGACAAAACTTGCCTTTTTGTGACTGGTTGCTTAACTTCAGGTAATCGTATTGTATACTCAAAATTGTCAGATTCTCTGTTCCAGTTTATTCCTAGAACCTTAACCATATTGTCGATTTTTATAGGAATTATTTGTTCGGAACTTTGTTTGTTCTCACCAATATAAGCTAATAACTTTTTACTATTGCTACTCCATTTTTGCATTTGAAAACCTCCAAGATTCATCAATTTATTCATTTCATCATAAACTCTGATTCCTTCCTCTTCCAAGTCAAATCCCGACATTAAGTCATCTACGTAATAATCGGATTTGGTTATTTCTGCAGCTTTAGGGTACTTTAACTTCTCATCCTCAGCTAATCTTTGCAAAGATTTTACAGCAAGATAAGGTGCGGCAGCTGTACCAAAAGTTAGAGTCAGTAATTTGTAATGTTTTACTTCATCATTGGGCGTAGGTCTCCACAGGATTCTCTGAAAGCGTGTATCATTCTCTCGGACTCTGACTTGACGATACATTTTAATTATGTCACCAACTAATACTATCGCATGAAATCTCCATCTCATTAAAATGTGTCTCAAATCTTGCTGTAATTTAGGTCCGACAAGAAGATTGTCATTTAATGAAACATTGTTAACACCCTTACTTGACGCATCAAATACTACTCGCACTTTGGTGGTCTCTCTGTCCTCTTTCACAACAGCATGATGCGGCAAATATACTGCCTTTGAATCTTCTTTTTCGAGATTATCCTCTATAAGCTCCATGTGATTTAAATCTAAGTATTCTTGTAAAACCTTTTGGTATTCTTCATAAAGTCTAGGGTTCTTTTGTAATTTTCTCTCAAGCCATTGATATCTTTTTAAAGCTATCTCTCTGGTTTTTCCATACTGACATTCTGGATCGTCACTAGTAAATGGTAAATTTACTACATATCTGCCTTCTTCATTTCGAATAGTAGTACGATCATAGAGTTCTTCACATTTTATTTCAGCTTTTGTGAATTTCTTTTGTATAATATCATCTGGCTCGTTTTCTAACTCCCAGAATTTCTTCAACTCGTTCTCATTTTTTGATTGAATATGAAGAGCGATTTCTCGATTAGTTGATAAATCCGTCCCCTGTATACTCTTCCCAGATATAAACCACCCAAACATTGAATCTTGTAATATAAGAGTACCTTCGGGATTTTTCATAAGACCTGGCAATAATACCTTACTATAAATCTCTGACCCAAGAAGAAGATCTATCTTGCTTGGGGTTGAATAAGATGGATCAGCTAGAGGCACGTTTTCAATTTCCGACCACAGTAGTTTCTCTATATGAGTTGTTGGGAGGCACATCGGAAATGAACTCAACACATATGCTTCTACTTGGATTGATGAACTAGGACGATGCCGTGATTCCACATTTATAAACACCAAGTGCTTGATTCTTATATCACCATCTCCCAGACCTGACACACAAGCGTTCACTGGGACACGCTGGAGTCCAAGTAGTTGAACTGTTGCCTCTGACACAAAAGAAGCTTGCGAAGCTTGATCGAGTAAAGCTCGCAAGGTGAATTTGTAGTTGTTGTTTGAAGCTGCACACACGATTGCTGTTGGAAGAAGCACTTCATGAGACCGGTAGTCTCCCTTTGAAAAATGAACAGCAATCTTTGACTCAGAAATGGTTGGCGAATTGTTTGATTTCTCCTCAGAATTATGCGTAGATTGGATGTGTGTATTTTCTTCATTATTTGTAGACCCTTGATTGTATTCTCTATCAAAATGTAGCAATGTATGATGGCGTCTACCACATTTGCGACAGCATGTAGACTGACGACACTTGTTAGCTGAATGTGCAGGCGAAAAGCAATTGTAACACAGGGTGGACGATTGAACAAACTGTTGTCGATCTTTCGGACTTTGTTGACCAAATTTCTTGCACTGGAACAGCCAATGTGAGCCGGAGCACATAGTACATTTCGCGTCTGGTTTACTCTGCTCGGTGTGTACAGCAGTATGAAAAGACTTTGTTTGTCTATGAATGGCTTGTATTGGTTTTGATATGGTTTGATGCTTAGAATCAACCATTTCCAGCACTCTAAATCGCGATTCCAAGAATTCAACAAGCAGACGCCATGTTGGTAAGTCCTCTGTCAACATCTGGTTTTGTTGTATTTCCCATTCGCGGTGCGACTCTTTGTCTAATTTTGACACAACCAGATGAATGATTATGGCGTCCCATGATTTGGTTTCAATATTCATGTTGTTTAATGATTTTAAGCAAGATGATGTCGTGTCCAAGAGTTGTTTAATTGCACTTGCAGATTCGACAGTTATTTGTTTTTGAGAAAATAGAATTTTCATAACAGTGTTGCAGTTAAATCTTTTGTTGTTATATCTCTTTATTAACTGCTTCCAAGCCTCCTCGTAGTTAAGTTCTGTTGTGTTCAAATTCCTTAACAAATTTTCTGGCTCTCCAGATAAGCTACTCTTTAAATAATGTAATTTTTGGACAGCTGCTATGCTTTTGTTATTATGAATCAACGATTGAAACATGTCAAAAAATGTTTGCCATTCTTCGTACTTGCCGGTAAAAGTAGGAAGTTGAATTCTGGGTAGCTTTACGTTAGTAGAATTGTTTGAAATCGCTATGGTTTTATCTTGGTCACCAGATAACATTTTTAGTTTTTCTTTGAGTAGACATTTATATGATATGAATACTTCCTCAAATTGTTCATATACCTCCTTTGCGAAATATGGAAATTTTTGTTTATCTTCCTTTTTTATTTTTCTTACAATCTCCGTATTATTAGCTACAAATTGCAATCGTTGATTTTCAATACTATCCAACTTAATTTCTACGTATGTGGAAGTCAAACGGTCTTTGGGCGTCTTCTTGAAATTACGCTCTGATTTTTCTAATTTCTCGTAAATATCGTTTTGAATGTTAAACAATTCTTCCATTTTGAAAAATGTTCGGACGTTCGGTCACGAAGGAAAAAACAACAGAATAACACCAACACATTCACTTATGTATTTTTAGGACTTTTTGTCCCGGGTTTCGGCACCAATGTTTAATTTGTTTTTTTGTGGTTAATAATTAAATCCAATCTAGCTTGAAAACATTATATTTTTATTTATATTTGCTTTTAACAAAATTCCAACTTGACACAAGCTTCAAAAATTTGACACACTTCTACTTTTTTCATAAAATGACATCTTACATTCAAAGACTAATAAGCCGCTAACTGTAACTAACCTCTTTTTTGAACAAGTAGTATACCTAGTGTTCACAAATAAAAATACTTTTGAAACTTAAAAATCTTTAGCTAGGTACTTTTGTCGCTGTCTGTACCCGCAATCAGGATTTTCACGCCGCCATCGCCGGGTTCAATAATTCATAATAAATAAGTGGTGTCGTGACTCCGTGACAGTATTCAGTCTGACGGCTGAAGCTGCAACACGTCACAAGATCACGACACATGCTTTGGAAGCATGAAAGGTCGGCAGCGGGTGGTTGTTACGTAACTCAACGTCCACATGACGGCAACAGAGTCCACTTTACCGGAATCAGTGACACCGATTAAAAGAGTAGCGGGTCTCGCACAGGCGCGTGGAGGGTGGGCGCGGCGCGCATGCGCGAGCTCGCGGTCTGCGCTGCGCCGCCGGCCGAGCCGACCAGCGGACAGTGGCAGCAGTGAGCCGCGCCGCCCTCCGCGCCGACCACGTTCGCGCTCCCTCCGCGCCAGCTGCACGCACGCGACTGCACTTGGCGAAACATGATCCTAGTCTTAACCTCGTGAAAAATATTCATACTCAGCGGGTGACCAGCATCGTAGTCGGAGTGGTCCTCGGAGCCGTCGCGCTCGTGTTCCGATGCGCCGCGGAGCAGTTAGGTAGGTGCCGGCCGCGCCGAGCCGTCTGCCGACGACTAGCGAGACCTCGACTCCAGGCGGTCGCCGCCGCCGAGGTCCGCGTCGCGCTTCACACGCGACAGCAAGGAGTTTGTTTGCCGTCGATGTTCGATCGAGTGTGCGGTGCATAGTGTTGCCGTGGGCAGTATCGAGCGATGCGAGCACCGGGGCTGGCACTGCGCCCGCTCGCACGCGCCTCGTAAGTGGATTAGCGCGGCGTGGTGAGGCTGTGAGCTGTGGGCCGAGCTCGGGTGTGCTGCTGCGGGCTGTGGGTGGCCACCAACGCCACTGCTGGATGTGCCCCCGACACTCGAACACGTAAACACTGATATCGATCTGGGTCCGCTGTCGACGTCGTTGTGTACGTACGATGTTGTTTGTTAGATACTCCTCTTTCGTTTAACGCAAGTACCTATTTATTTCATATTTAAATAACACTTGTATTACTTCAAGTTTGGTTGAAACTTTTGCAAGTTTCCCAATGGTTAAACTCTTAAATTATAAATGAAATTAGTAGGCACTAAGTAAATATATACCTAATTAATTACATAAGATGCCAATGCAAGGAAACGACTGAGAAGTGGCAGGGACGAAAAGGGCTTCATAAGTACAAATCACTCGCTTGAGTAGTAACATTATGTAGACCAGGTACCTACCTGTAAGAACATGAGGCGCTAAGAAAGGATCTTACTTATCAGGGTACCTACAGATCTACTCGTCTCTAACGAGAAGGTACTGCATGGCTAGAATCTCACTATTGTCCGTTGACAAACGACAGATCATACTAAACCTGTTACCTACATTTTATTTAACATGACTCACATTTATTTATTTATACTCTTTATTGTACACCCGAAATAAAAACAGGATTGAGAATCACATACCTACGTATGTTCAAAGCTCCGTTTTCAGTTATCATGTGTGTGTTCTTTATTTCGTAAGAATCAATCGACTGGCAATAAAAAATAGATAGGTAATTATGCTCCTGGGAGGCTGTAAAGGAAGCAGAAATAGGCAAAAACAAACCTTTAAAGATAGATTATTAAAAAACGTGAGAACACCTTTTAATATCTACACGATATTATTATAATCATAATAAACCATAATTTTGTACAAAATATTGGCGGTCATTTTATCAATTTTGAACATAGAAGGTCAACGGACGGTCACTGTCGTAAATAGAATCTGTCAATGAGAAATATAAGATGTGGGGTACCCCAAGGCAGTGTACTTTGACCCTTGCTATTCTTGATTTACACCAATGATTTACCTAAATGTACTGAACATCAAACTGTTTTATTTGCTGATGACAGTACCTACACTAATTATTCCATGCAAAAATATACTTACATATGAAGATGACATTAATAATTCCATACAATGTATAATTAATTGGTTAATAGTAAATAATTTAAAAATAAACTAGGAAAAAAACAAAAATTATGACATTTTATCAACGGACAAAAAAAAAAATCTTAATATAATGTATGCAAACGAAAAAATAGCTAAAATAAGTTGTGCTAGATTCCTAGGATTACACTTAGACAGTCATCTTACCTGGAAAACACTATTTGTAAAAAATTAAATCAATATTCTTACGCTCTCTATAACTTGTCAAAAATAGTAAACGAATCCGTTGTAATGGTATCTTACAATGCATAAGTAACATCAACATTACGTTTTGGAATAATTTATTGGGGAAACTCTACTGATAAACAAATCGCTTTTATAGCCCAGAAGAAATGTTTACGTGCTATGTTCAGGTTAATGCCAAAACAGAGATGTGTCCCATTCTTCAAAAAAATTAAGGTTCTTACAATGCCCTGTTTGTACATTTATGAGACCGCAATATTTGTGAAAACAAACATAAATCATTTTGAAACACTTAAATCTAAACGACGCAATAATGAGATTTGTGCCATTCCACATAGTATAACGCTCTACACTAAAAGATTTCTAGGCATGGTACCTACCAAGAATCTTTAACAATATTCCTAGAACAATAAGAGAAAAAAATGATTTAAATGATTTTATAAATTCGTTTCAAAAATTTCTGCTTCAAAAATCATATTAGGTACTCTGTAAATGATTACCCATCTGATAAGGATGACTATGTGCAATAATTAATTGGTTTTGGTCTGTCTGAGTTGTGTGATTATAATAAATCACACATCACGTTTTAATATTTTATTTAATATCTAAGTACCTAATTACTACTAATTTAAATTTGTACGCCACTAAAGGCTAGACATAGCGATCCCTATATTTTATATTTTTTAACATCCATTTATACCTATGTTCTATGACTTTGACTTTGGAGTAGCCCACAGAACACAGAAAAAAGTGTTCTGTGTTCTGAGGAGTAGCCTTATTATTTATTCTTTATGATTAAAATTTCTTAGCATTGTTTCAGACTTAATTAGGTACTTCAAGGGGTCTATATTTTTATTTCATTAATTTACAATAATAATCTACAATTAGGTAGGTACCTACCTAATTTTAGAATTCGGATTTTTTTAATTTACTAAGTGAATAGATTTTAGTAGAAAGGACCTACTTATATAGGTAGGTACATTTTAGAAAAAATAATTTTGAACTTGACGTCTTCAAAAAATGTCTCATTTTTTGCTTGTCTTTGTAGAGTATCTATCTACTTTTCCTAGAGTGATAGGTAACTATCCTAGACATCGATGCCTAAAGTGCCTAGTGCCTATTAGTAGACAGGTAGGTATTCCAAATCCCAGCACTGATTAAGACGCAACTCCACAATGTTTATTCGATTATATTCATGTCATTGGTTTACTATATTTCTGCCGGCAGTGTTCACTGTCCAGTCCTACTTCTCCTTGCACCGTTGCACATAATATCTTACAATAGTAGTTACCTATACTTACCTACATAAGTACCTAACTATCAGTATTTTGAGAGGCACTTTCATCGCCGAACTTTATTGTAGGTACTTACCTACTCATTAAATATGTAGCTATGTAGGTACCTACCATTTTTATTATTCTGTCATTTGAGTAGATACTAATGTACATTTTCACACATCCCATACGCCGCGGCCGTACAGCCGAGGCGCCGACCATTAGATACCTAGGTCACAGACTACTTAGAGATACTAGTTATGTACCTATCTAAAAACTACGCAAATGACTAGGGTCGTACCGACTTAACTCAAACTAAAATAATAAGATTCTAAGAATTCTCATGCTCATACTGAGAATCTTATTCTTGTAGTGTGAGGGTCGTAGGTACCTACAGGTAGCAAAGTATTTCTAAAACATTATAAAGTGGCCAAAGTGGGGGCTAAAAAAAATGTTTTTTTTTCAATTAAGGCCAACCTCTCTACTCTGATTATTATTATCGTTTCCAAAATTATTTTTTCTCAGGAAAACCTGGCATTGTTTTTTAAAGTCACACGGGCGTATACCAAAGTTTGACCTTAGGTTTGAGTGGGTTGGTTAGACTGCTGCTCTACTATAAAATTGTTATCTGAGTCTAATTGTAAAAAAATTCTAACTATCCGGCATGTGTTATGTATGTATATTTGGGAAGATCGAGTATAGCTAGACTATTGAATATTTGTTTTGGGATTATCTACTGCCGTTGTTGATATGACTATTGGGACTATTGTTACTCTTTTCATTTTCCATACTCTTGTTATTTCTTCTTGTAGTTCTGTATATTTCCTAATTTTCTCTGAGATAGTTTTCTGTATATTATTGGTATTTGGTACTGCAATATCTATTATATATGTATGTTTCTTTTCTTTGCCAATAAGTGTTATATCGGGCCTATTGTTATAAATGGTATGATCTGTAATTATAGCGCGGTCATAATAAAGTTTGTAGGATTGGTTTTCTAATGTAGCTCTAGGAGTATATCTACATATAATATGGTGTGTGGGTCTTGCGTAATTTTGAGTTTTATTGCTAATTTTTGGTGTATAATATTGGCGAGTTGATTATGTCGGTGTGTGTAGTCATTTTGAGTAAGTGTGATGCAGGCTCCCGTGATGTGTTGTATTGTTTCCGGTTTGGTGTGACATTTTCTACATAAATCATTTCGTAAGGTGTTGTCTTTCAAAATGTATTTCCTATAGGTTTTTGTGTTGATCACTTGATCTTGGATGGCCACAAGAAACCCTTCCGTTTCGGGGAAAAGTCCACTTAGATCAAGCCAATCGTTAGAAGCCTCTTTGTCTATGTGTGTTTGGTACTATTGTCTCAATGTTCTCCTCGCTTAACTTTAATGGCGTGAATTGTTTATCTATTTCTATGATTGTATTGTGTAATTGACTACTAATTTTCCTTAATTTTAGATTTTTTATTATTATTATAAGCCTCTAATGTCCCACTGCAGGGCAAAGGCCTCCCTCCCCTCTTTCCATTTCTCCCGGTCCATGCGAGCCTACTCTGATTGCTACAAGTTAATTAAGTGGACTCGGGGGTGTTTCGCGATTTCACCTCCATTAAACTGTTAATTGTATTATGTCGTCTGGCTGTGGACTGCGCGTACAGTTGGTACCTATGAGTTAACCGCCCGACATTATTGTGACGACCACAGAACCAGAACCTTGTTCCTACGATCCGTAACGAGCGCACCACGGACGCACTTGCGCAACGAATATACCTACCTACCTCCCAATCGAAAACTTAGCGCAGCCCATTAAACTCCTAAGTGTAGGAAAAAACAATTGCTATCAATAGATAGGTTCTCAATATTACTAGGTAGGTATTATGGTATTAGTAATAACAACGTAAGTAGGGTTCTCGAATTAGAAGATCTACTTACAATATTAAGTATAGAAAGACATGTTTGTTACACCCAACTTTTTTGAAATAATGCTAACTTAGTGTGATGCTAACAATGCGTGCAATGTGTGCTCGGTGCTTGTATAATGGGCTACGCTAATAAGTGTAGGAAAAACAATTGCTATCAATAGGTTCTCTGACTACACAACAGGCAGGCGCACCGACAGTTGCGTTTAGTCTAGTTTAGGACTATCAACATCACAGAACACAGAATTCTGAAATTCAGTGTTCTGTGATGTTGACAATAAGTAGGCACTAAACTCGACTAAACTAGATTAAACGCACCTGTCACTTTGTTTTTCTATTAAACCCTGTCTATGATTCTGTAGTCATTGCTATAATTATCCAATGACTAAATAAATATATATTTTTTTTCATTTCAATGCTATGATCAATGTATGATCACAACCGCCCTTACAAAGACAATCGCCCTTAATTTACTTTAGTCCTGTCAAAATACACAACAAAATCGACACCATTGCGATGAATTCAATCCTAATTTACTTAGCATTTTGGTTGTTATGAAATGATCGAACAGTTTTATTGACGTTTATATTGTGGGGATGGCCAAGCCTGACTTTATATTGCCTCGCGTCGCGCTCGCCGCCGCCGCCGCCGCGCCGCCTCCTGCAGAGCTCATGAATAAGGTTCGCTCAGCTCGGAAACTACTCGGGCATCCCCGACATCCACGCTGCTATAAACGTGCGTAAAACCGTAAACATTGATAAAATATGAATGACTTTCATTCTGTAAGTTATTAAGTTCGTAGTTCCTACTTCCTACCCTACTTGTAATTTTGCTAAGTTGGAAGGGAAATCGGGAGTATTAGTCATCAGTCATGGACCTTCATCACACAAGAACTGACAGGTAATTGGTGCTGCAGCAGGAGTGTGAGCAGGCTATAACTATTAAAAGTTACTTTTCGGGTAATTACGATAATCACACAATATACTTAGTTAAAACCAATATTTTTGGGGGCTCTGAATGTAACCGTTTATTTATTTATTCGTTTATCGCACGCTCGCTCTTCTACAGTGTACGTCCATCCCGCTCACACTCGTTCTGCGCATCTGTAGGCGGCTACATTCAGAGCCGCCAAGAAGATTGACGCGAGCTGAGTGCTACCTACTTCGAAGTTTACACTAGGAGGCTCCAAACTACGGCCCGCGGGCCAAGACCAGCCTGCGAGCCAAGTGCTGATCTAGCCTTCAAATCTGATTATGGTCATGGCTGCTCAAAGTCAACAGTCTTTTAATCAAAATTGGAATAGGTAGCTACATGAAGTGAGTTACGTCCGTAATAACAAAATTAAAGAGTCAAACTTCTCCACCATTCGTTCCACACACACTCTCTCTCTCTCTCTCTCTGTCTCTCCCACATACGCGCCAAACAGAAAAGGCGTGGTACGCGTTCGCTCGAAAGTCAGAACAGAAGGTCACGTCTTGTCTGCGTTTTAATTTTTTGGTATAGTATAGTGATATAGTAGTGCTTAAAATACTTGTTCCTAGTGGTAGGTATAATTATTATGGTAAAATATGTGTGAGTTACAGTTTACGACTGAAAAATCCTATGACGCGCATGGTCGTCACGTGATCGCTCACGACAACCATGCGCATTGCGCGTCATGACTCTTGAGCGCTGCATGTGTTTAGAATGGATTTTGAAAAATTTTGATATCCTGATCTTGTGATCGTTTGCAATTGCATTAAAATCTGAAAAACGGTAGGTAATAATGTACCGGAAATGGAGTCATGAGTCTCTGTAACTTTATATGCCCAACTCACCTGCCATAGACTTCACAGCTGGCACCCTTAGATACTTGTCTTCCAAAGCTTGTTCAAACACAGATGTCATGGCACAAACTCCACCCAACTTACAGAACAAGCTGACATCACGGAGCAAGTAAGCTGGTACCTCAGTATCATGCAAATGACAGTAAGTTCGGTAACCTAAGCCCACCTGCGGGTGCCGAAGCGGAACGCCGTGGTGAATACGTAAAGAAATATGTAAATGTAGGCTAGGTACTGTAGGTAGTTTATATAGCCCCCCCTCACCGAGATGTATCCTAAAAAGCGATGCACACTAGATGTGTGCGCCGATGCCTTTTTTACCGGCGGCGGCATCCGACGTCAAATTAGTCGGCGGCGGCGGCGTCATCGGCGTCATCGGCGTGGGTGGTGAAATTAAAAGTAACATTTAAATCAAACCAAAATATCATCATCATCAGCACATATTCGCCCACTGCTGGACATAGGCCTCTCCCAGTAAACTACCTATACTATACAAAAACAAAATATAAAAAATTACAAAAACAAATACATAGTATGAGACACGCTTCGTCCGAGATGAACATAAAATCTTAATATAATCAAAATATGGCAGATTTATTGGCCGAATGACTGAGTTGTGACGAATGAAGTTCGTAAGTTATCGGCAAAACGCGCTATTTAAATTGTGCTAATTTATAAATGGTTTTTTATTAAATTGCGTAAGCAAATACATCGAAATAAATCAATAAGCATATATTTAGACATTTCTAGTGTTTAGTTTACTAGTATGTATCTGCATTGTACCTAAAACTAGAATATTACATACAATGACCTTGACGCCGATCACGCCGAAGAAAACATCGGCGGCGGCGGCGCGGCTAAAATTACCGGCAGCGTGCGCCACGCCGATCGGCGCACATGACTAATGCACACCGTAGTGGGCTTCGGCGCGGTCTTTATAAGTTCCCGAAATTCACCATCAGGTGCCGAAAGCGGACCATAGTTCGGCACACCCCTCCGCCTGTCTTTAAAGTGGAGGATAGTCCATGATGGGTTATCACCAATATACTTAAAAAAAAAGAGGGTACCTACCTAGGCACTCCATAATAGGTACCTATTTATATTACGAATGTTCATGAGTGCCAGTCATTATCACGATTCGTCTCACCTAGTAATAATACTGACTACAGATCAGCTCCGAGTATACTCCAGTCTCCATACACTACACATAGCTCGCTATGTGTCGCAGGTGAGGCATGTGAGAGGGGCAGCGCGCTCGGCCGCGGCGTCCGGCGAGTGCGGCGCATGCGCGGGCGGCGCTAGCGGCGCGCGGCGGCATGCCGGGCGGCCGCCGGGGGCTCGTGGCCCCGCAGAACACCTTCCTCGAGAACATCATCCGGCGCTCGTCCTCGCAGCGTGAGTACCGCCCCGCGCCCCGCACTGCCTCTCGCGTCAGCTCGAGCACAAGTAATGTGTAGCTATGCATTCAGTAACGCGTGTTCGCTTCTCTGCAGCAGACAGCAGCTTCCTGCTGGCGAATGCGCAGATCGTGGACTACCCGATCGTGTACTGCAACGAGACGTTCTGCAAGATGAGTGGCTACAACCGTGCAGAAGTCATGCAGAAGTCATGCAGGTATATTTATGTCTTCTGATACTTACTTAGTATCATGTACCTACGGATAATGATTGCCCCTCGTCTCCCAATGTAATAGCGCCATTGTTTAGAATTAATATGCATGATCCGCAAGAACAGCCGCATTAGGTACCTCGTGGACGGCCAACCCGACTATACCGTCAGTGTCAGATAGGTACACTAGTACGGCTAAACTATCATTATTTCCGACTCAGCAAAAGTATTTAAATATAGTGGAACAAGTTTCGTAATCGTAGGTAATCGTAATATCCATCTCAGTCAGTGTTTATAATAATATGGGAATTGGGAAAAAATTACCTTATTCCGTAAAAGAAAGTTCCGTTTCTGTGTCGAAGTTAATGAGTAAGATGATGACAATAAACATGTGAGATGTAGCGCTCTACAAGTCTACACCTCACGGCTCACGTGTTTCAATGTATCTGACGGTGACTGTACACATAACATTGTTTGTCCATCGAGTGGGTTTTCGGCCACGAGGCCTGTACACTAGCTTCCCCAATACGACCTCCCTTTCAAGGTTAGCAGTGGTTTAGGTACTACATGATGTCCCAAATAATGCGCGGGACAACCAGCGCCCACTTCGCCGGCACTTACGATGTGCACCAGTCCGTTGCAACGTGTGCAGCAATGACATGCGGCGTCAGCAGCATTATGTCACGATTAGGTACTTTCTTGTGTGGGCAGGTCTGTGCTCGAAAGCAATGAATCCGGGTCATTAATAAACCTTAATATCTCAGAAACTAAGAATGTGAGCTTATTCAAATTTAAACTACTATTATAGACTATTATATAAATATATATTTAGAATGACGTCACTTAGCTAACCATGCATTGTCATCCAAACTAAACGTGTATGCAAAATTTCAGCTAAATCGGAAGCCGGAAAATTGGTCAAATTTAAGTTCCAAGATTTGGTTACATAGTTAGTTACAGGTGAAGAAAAAAGACATGATGGACGATGACGAATTTCTATTGTCAATTGCTTTTTTTTTCAATTCAATATCACACCTGTTGATACGCGCACGTCCGCACCGCACGCTGGTCACGGCTATCTGAAGTCAAAACCATACGGGCAAATCGGACGTGTGCGGCGGTACATACAAATTGTATGGCAAGTACGCCTTCAGGTACCCGATTCGGTTTTACGACCGGTCGGGTCGACCCGACGACGCACTGCCCGTGCATTCGAACCTGACGTTAGGTTTTCAAACTGTACGGTTAGAAACCGAACGTGTGCGGCGAATCGAACGAACCGAACCGAACGTGTGCGACGCCTTCAGGTGCCCTGATCAGCGAAACCTGATGCGAAAACCGGACGTGTGCGGCCAGGCTAATAGATACTCAAATAAAATTAATAAAACTTCTTAGTTATTATTTGTTTAACTTATTAAAAACACATAAATAAAAAATGCGTAGATACCTAAATATTGCAAGTTTTCTTTTTAATTTCCATTTTTCTCACATATGTATACCTATGTATACCATTTTCTCACATTTGAATACTTTGTATTACCTCCGCGATAATGTCATGCATGACTCATGCGATTCGGTATGCGGCACAAAGTTTCTGAGGCGATGTTGGGGAATATTCTCGCATTCCTGTATCAATGCAATTATCAGCTGTCGAAGCACGTTATTTGAGTAGTATGAAATACTTTTTATTTCAGTTATCATTCTTAGTTTCCGAGATATTAAGGATTCTGATGTTGGTGACCCGGGTTAATTGCTTCCGAGTGTAGTTTCAGTAAAACCATATTCTTGATTGATAGTCTTTATCCTCTTCCAGATTTGAAGGTATTCGAGTGGTATTGTTTGCAAGCAGAAGACAATTTCGATGCCACCATTCTAGGCCCTTTGTTGTGCTTGTAGGAATATAAAATAAGCTATAGCGCAATGTGCATGTGTGTGGTAATGTGTTGAAGTGACGTGACGGTGTCGTGGTGTGTGTAGATGCACGTGGATGTACGGCGAGCTGACGGAGAAGGAGGCGGTGGAGCGCGTGGACCGCGCGCTCGACCACCACCTCGCCGACCAGTTCGAGATCCTGCTCTACAAGAAAAACCGTACGTACACCGATCACTCACGCACTGTCAGACGAGCTTCCTCCCATTCAGAGGCACCACTAAAACAAACAGGTTCGAGGCGTGCAACCACCAGGCGCCTGCTATAACACATCAACGGGACTCTGAAGTATGTCGTACCTATCCCGTAAACACTGTTCGTAGCGACTCTGTGCCTTCATAGATATTTTGTGGTGCTACGCTATTTCATGGTGTCGTGCGATTACAAGGTGTTTAATATAATGTTATCGTGCTATCGGACAGGCACGCCGCTGTGGCTGCTGGTGCACGTGGCGCCGATCCGCAACGAGCGCGAGCTGGTGGTGCTGTTCCTGCTCACCTTCCGCGACATCACGGCGCTCAAGCAGCCCATCGACGCCGACGACCCCAAAGGAGGCCAGTACCATTTATTTTTGTGTTAGAGTTCGTCCTTCTTATTAACTAAGTAGTTTGAATATTCTCGATCGTAAGCGATCACCAGCGCCCGTGGACTTCCGCAACTAGTGATTACAAATGCGTTGCCGAACTAAGGGTATAAAGTGGAAATTTTAATAGTACCGCCCCGTCGAGCTCGTAACATGGCACTTATTACCAGCGTTCTATTCCGCTCAGAATATCGCAACCCATTTCTCTGCACTATTATAAGTCCTTAGGGTGGTGACCGCAGGTCAGTCTTCGCCAACGGCATCGCTAGCCGACACCGAGTTCGAGTTGGTATTGGGGCTGACGATTACAATGTTTATGTTGCCCTTGTTCAGTTTTCTTATCGGGGGCAGAGTTCTATCTACTAAACCTTAACCAGTGCCACTGCACCTATAAAGCTGGATGGTGTGCGCCTTTCTCTGATTGTGGTTAGCGACGCATGTTTTGTATCATGTTGCGGTGCAGGGCTGTCGAAGTTCGCGAAGCTGGCGCGGTCGGTGACTCGCTCGCGCTCCGTGCTGGTGTCGGCGCTGCCCGCGCTCAAAGAGCCGCAGCGCGCGAGCCACCTGGCGCATGTCAGTACCAACGCACACCATGTAAACACGCACCACTTCTTACACCTCCGCTTGCGACTAGCCACACCTTACATGCACACGCATACCCAACGATTCAACGGACTGCAGAGTGGGTGTCGCGCAGTGGCGACCGAGGCCTCTTTTTTAGATATTGGATTCCGATTGAAACGGTATTGTGTCGGTGTGCTATGTGAAGTGCGGCTTGCGTCCCTTCGCCGCGCTCCGCCTCGTTCGCTCAACGCTCAGCACCTGCACTCGCTCTTGTCATTATCACTAACTAGGTACGGCCTTAACTGCGTATTGAACGAGACGGAGTGATCGTTTACATAGGTATTCCTCGATATATCAAACAGTACCTACCTACTTACTAAGATAGTTATTTTAATGTTAATAAAATACTTACTTGTAATGAATCTGAAGCTTTAATTCCTCTCGCGTCTCGATCAATCCACATCTTTGCATTAATTAGGTCTCATTATGAGACTTTTTTTTCTTAGTATCACATAAGACTCATCTGATACTAAGAAAAAAAAGTTAGTAGGTACCTACATAGTTGTGTAAAATAAGTTGTACCTACAACTACTAACTTAATATCTTAAACTATGTAAGTACGAGTAATGAGTTTACAATTCAAGATCCGATACGAAACATTAACATATCGATCGAATTAATTGTTGCGAATACATAGGTCCAATAATATTACTAATTTTTCTCATCGAATGTAATATTCGATGAGAAAAATTAGTAATATTATTGGACCTATGTATTCTAATATAAATGTTAGGACGTGTGCCAAGGAGAAGTACTCTAATCATAAAGTTATTTTACCACTAAGTAGTAATAATAACTTTATGACTCTAATGCATGTGAAAATATTTTGCTATTTGAATGCCATACTTACATTGTCAAACACTCGTGTCCTCGTGGCGTGCGGCACAGTGGCTCCGCTGTGCCGCGTGTGAGTGCGTGCGCGTGCGCAGGTGATGTCGCTGTCGGGCGACGTGCTGCCGCAGTACCGCCAGGAGGCGCCCAAGACGCCGCCGCACATCTTGCTGCACTACTGCGCCTTCAAGGCCATCTGGGACTGGATCATCCTGTGCCTCACCTTCTACACGGCCATCATGGTGCCCTACAACGTGGCCTTCAAGAACAAGACCAGCGAGGACGTGTCGCTGCTGGTCATCGACTCCATCGTGGACGTGGTGTTCTTCATCGACATCGTCCTCAACTTCCACACGACGTTCGTGGGCCCGGGCGGCGAGGTGGTGAGCGACCCCAAGGTGATCCGCAAGAACTACTTCAAGTCGTGGTTTCTCATCGACCTGCTGTCCTGCCTGCCCTACGACGTCTTCAACGCCTTCGACCACGACGAGGACGTGAGTACATTACTCCCTACGTGCTACATCCATTCAATGATAACTTCCATGTGTGGATAGCGAGACACTTCCATGATACAACTGGAAGACGACCTGAACATTGAGGTTGTGTACGTAATCAATGTGATAACTGACCTCTCGGGGACAATGCAGTAGTCCGACTTCCAGGCTCGTATGTGTGTGACGGCAGGGCATCGGCAGCCTGTTCAGCGCGCTGAAGGTGGTGCGCCTGCTGCGCCTGGGCCGCGTGGTGCGCAAGCTGGACCGCTACCTGGAGTACGGCGCCGCCATGCTCATCCTTCTGCTGTGCTTCTACATGTTGGTGGCGCACTGGCTGGCGTGCGTGTGGTACTCCATCGGCCGCTCCGACGCCGACTCGGGCCTGCAGTACTCGTGGCTGTGGAAGCTGGCCAACGTCACGCAGAGCCCGTACTCGTACGTGTGGTCCAACGAGTCGGACGGGCCCGAGCTGGTCAACGGCCCGTCGCGCAAGACCATGTACGTGACCGCGCTGTACTTCACCATGACATGCATGACCTCCGTGGGCTTCGGCAACGTGGCCGCCGAGACCGATAACGAGAAGATCTTCACCATCTGCATGATGATCGTGGCAGGTGCCGGAACTCTTCTCTTATTAGCCGGAGCACGGCGCGACCCCCGCGCAGCGCGCTGCGGCGGGGGCCGCGCCTCCCGCGCCTCCCGCGCCCCTCCCACACCCTCGCGTGCGCACGTTTGTGTGACATACCCACCGCGCACTATCGCCACGCCGTGTCCTCCCAACACTCCGCGGTCCCTGGGTCCCAGTATACATGCTCAGCTGCGTGGTCCCCCCGCCCCCAGCCCCGCCCCAGTCCCCGTGCAGGCCCACGAAGCGTCGCGGTGCGTCACAGTGTGGTCACGAGCGTCGTGTACGTCCTCGCGTTATGATGAAACTTTCCTATTGATTTACTTTAATGAAACAGAAAGGTATTTGTGCCCAATCATAATATTGTTGTACTATGAGCGATCAGCCATCATTGAAAACACGCCAGCACTTTCTGCGTATCTTTCGGGATATAGTCAGAGCAAGTCATAAGCGTCGACCGTCTGTGCTGACCTCTAAGATCGACCAGCACGCGATACACAGCAAATGCTGAGTGGTTCCTGTAGGCTGTTCCTTCATCACATTATACATTATGATCCGGCAGATTGTAAACCCGAAATATGAATTTCGTTCTACATATTATTATATTTCTAATACTCAATCTGGTAAATCTTGGTGTCGTACATGATGCTCCTCTTAGCTTGGATCACCGGTAACAAAGCGCTACATCAGTGTATAAGTACTTAGTTGTGATTCATTAGGTACGTGTGTTGATAACGAATAACGACACGGTTGGCGCAGTGGCTAAGCGATTAGCTTTCTACGCTACGTGCGGCGGGTTCGATCCCCGCACGGAACGAATATTAATTGTATGGCCTACAGATAGTTGTTTCGGGTCTGGGTGTGTGTGCATGTGACATGTACCTACGTTTGTAAACTGTAGGTACTCTCGATACAGGAGAAATCCTAGAGTATTTTTTATAAACTAAGTAAATGATGTAAGATTATTCATATTAATACTATGAAGTTACTTACCACGTTCCCAACACGTTTTTCATATATTGTTAAGCTAGAAAGAACCTGGTACCTATGTTGTAAAACGGTAACTGCTAGAAAAGTAGATATTTGAATGTGATGTACCTACTTATTGGAGAAGTAAACCTAGTACGTTGAGCGGCGAACGTTCCCACGCTCACTGCAAAGCGTTCGAATGTTGGCAGCCCTGCTGTACGCCACCATATTCGGCCACGTGACCACCATCATCCAGCAAATGACTTCAGCCACGGCCAAGTACCACGACATGCTCAACAACGTGCGCGAGTTCATGAAGCTGCACGAGGTGCCCAAGGCGCTGAGCGAGCGCGTCATGGACTACGTCGTGTCCACGTGGGCCATGACCAAGGGGCTCGACACCGACAAGGTAACTGTCGCCGCCGCGGCCGCGCGCGCCGCCCGCGGTTGTCACGCTGTCACGTGCCCGCAGGTGCTGAACTACTGCCCCAAGGACATGAAAGCCGACATCTGCGTGCACCTCAACCGCAAGGTGTTCAACGAGCACCCCGCCTTCCGGCTCGCGTCGGACGGCTGCCTGCGCGCGCTCGCCATGCACTTCCAGATGTCGCACTCGGCGCCCGGCGACCTGCTCTACCACACGGGCGAGTCCATCGACTCGCTGTGCTTCATCGTCACCGGCAGCCTCGAGGTCATCCAGGACGACGAGGTAGTGGCCATCCTAGGTGAGTGCGGGCCGGACGCGACAGTAACCCGCGCGCGCACGCGCACTCACGCGCCTTTCGTTGCAGGCAAGGGCGACGTGTTCGGCGACTCGTTCTGGAAGGACAGCGCAGTGGGGCAGTCGGCCGCCAACGTGCGCGCGCTCACCTACTGCGACCTGCACACCATCAAGCGCGACCGCCTGCTCGAGGTGCTCGACTTCTACCAGGCATTCGCCAACAGCTTCGCGCGCAATCTCACGCTCACCTACAACCTGCGCCACCGGCTCATCTTTCGCAAGGTGGCCGACGTGCGGCGCGAGCGCGAGCTCATGGAGCGGCGCAAGCGAGAGCCGCAGCTCGAACAGGCGCAGGACCATCTGGTACGGAAGATCTTCTCGCGCTTCCGGCGGGAGCGCAGCGTGGCCGCCGCGCCCGGCCCCGCGCCCGCGCGCGCGGCCCCCGCCCCCGCCCCCGCGCCCGCGCCTCCCGACCCCGAGCGCGGGGAGCCGCCCGCCCCCGCGCCGCCCGCCCCGCCCGCGGCGCGCGGCAAGTGGGGGCGGCTGCTGGCCACGGGCTCGCTCGACGCGGGCGCGCCGGAGCCGCCGCGCGGCGCCTTCACGCGCAGTCTGAGCGCGCGCGACCGCCCCGTGGCCTCGGCCGCCTCCGCTGAGGCCGCGCCGACCACGACGGTCACGCCCGTCCCGTCCACTGCTACCGCACTCAGTCTGAAGGTGAGCGCGTGCTCTGGCTAGTTTTCCAAATAATCGTAATGAAGTTATATTTATTTAATTCGCTCATAAAATATGGTGAGCAGGCCACGTTCGCGAAAGGACGTTCGGTGAGCGCGCTGAGCATGGGCGGCGCGTCGGCGCGACAGGACACCATTGAGGAGGAGCTGGACGAGCGGCGGCCGCCCGCGTCGGTGTCGGCGGTGTCGCAGTCGGCGGTGTCCCAGTCGGCGGTGTCGGCCGCGTCGGCGCACGCGTCACACGACGCCGCGCTGGCCGAGCTGCGCCGGGACGTGCGCAACGAGGTGCAGAGACTACAGCAAAAGGTATCAATTAAATAGTTTCGGACATACTACTGCTATTCTATGGTACCTAGGTACCTACTACCTACCTACACAATAAATATTAATTTAAGCTAGTGATGAAACGATAATCACTTAGCGATTATGATTTCGGTTATCAGTCACAATTAATCGACGATTACGATTACCTCAAACTTTTATAAACTTTGAATAAAACAAAGTCTGATAAAAAAAAAAAGTAAAAACCGTCTTCAAAAAACTAAAAAGTATAAAATAATTTTCTTACAAAACTTAACAGCTTCTGAAGTCGGGGCCACTGCCAAGCTACGAGTAGGTACATTGAAGAATTATAGGCCCCGACTTCAGAAGCTGTTAAGTTTTTTAAGAAAATTATTTTATACTTTTTAGTTTTTTGAAGTCGGTTTTTACTTTTTTTTTAAGTTTATTTTATTTTTCTATTTTGAGTGGCATAAACAATATAATATAAACATGCGATTACAGTTACAGTAATCGCGAGTGATGTGCTGTTATTCATTCAAGAGTTCCATTGTCTATCTCCGAAGATCTTCATCAGTCGGCTGTTCTGTTTTTAATATAAAAATAAAAATAAATAAATTCATCAGATCTTCACCAAATTAAATGGGACCACATCGAAAGTAGTAGGTACCCTTTCAAACAAAAAAAAGAATCATCGAAATCGGTTGGCGTGATATTGAGTTACTCGACCATTTGTCGCGCACATAAGACTTACCTATATGGTTTTCTCATAGATGCCATTGTCAGAACTGGACCAAATTAAAATGGAACCACACGGGAAGCACCAGCTTTCAAATAAAAAAAGAATCATCAAAATCGGTTCCCTCCTCCTTTTTTTTGAAGTCAGTTAAAAATGTATTTATGTTATTGAAATCAAAATGTTACAAATTTTAATAATCATAATTTAAATAACTATTGCAGATTTTTATTCAAAAAGAAAAATTCGACACAATTGGTCTTATTACAAAAGGTGCTGAATTCCCATCTCATTGATCTCTGTATAAAATTCTTCACTGCCTATATTTAAATAAATATGGCGATATGATTTTATAAATAAAGTAATGACTAATGTAGACAAAAAGACGCCCTTATGTGCTATTTACTGCGATATGACTCAGGCTTTCGATTATGTTGACAATGACATTCTTCTTAGTAAATTAGAAGCCTATGGCATCAGAGGAAACGTACTGCAACTCATAGAATCATATCTGAAAAATATACAGGAATTTCTAAAATTAACTTTAATAAGTATTAAAAAAGAAGAAACATGCACATCTAATAAACGAATAATTGAATATGGAGTTCCACAGGGTAGCGTATTGGATCCGTTGTTGTTTATCATTTATATATAAATGATTTACCAAGGGTATTAAATTGTCTAATATCACTTTTTGCTGATGACAGCACGGTTACTAGAAACGCTAACAATAAACACACCTATGAAAGTGATATTAATAATACAATCAATTCAATAATTAACTGGATAAACAACAATAATTTAAAAATTAATCTTGAAAAGACAAAAGTTATGTTTTTCAGTCAACGTATAGCAATACCAACCATTAATGTCAATTACCAAGGTGCAATAATAAAATTTCTAGGTGTAACAATTGATAAGTCTGAATTGGAAAGCGCATACAGAAGAAATTGAACAAGAGAATTAGTTCTTCTGGCTACGCGCTTTACAAACTCGCACCCATTATAAGTAGGTACTGATGTGCTCCTCGCGGCTTACCACGGTATTGTTGGCTCCATCTTAAGGTTTGGTATAATATTTTGGGGAAATTCTACCAATAAAGAAATAATTTTTAAGTCACTAAAAAGGTGCATTAGGGCTATGTTCGGTCTGAGAATCACTGATAGCTGCAAACCATATTTTATTGAAATTGAACATACAATTTTATCCCTCCCGTCTTTATTTAGGTATATGTATGAAGTAGCTAAATTCGTCCAAAATAATCCTAAATTATTTAATAAACTATCAGAAGTCATAATTTCCAATCGTCGATTACAATTAATTATTTAAGCACGTTTTGTTTGGTCCAAGTTCTACAGCCTTTAACTATCATCTAGGTACTTATGAAGGCCTACCCATACTTGCACCGTATTCCTTTATCACTTCTGCTTTGTGACTTTCAATATCCATACCTACCTATTTACCTAATACGCGAAGAGAAAAGTGTTTGTATCCCTTTTTAAGCATATTACGCGCACAGAAGAGTTTGAGATTTGGTTTATATGGAGAAGGAGTGGAGAAAGCTTTTTATACATATATACCTAATAATGTGGTCGAATTTTGACCACTGGGCGACCACTAGTTATTATAATTACGTCTATCTAGCAAGTGGTGTGCCAACGATTAACTCGTTCTTGTGTCCATATTCCATATTGAACATAATTGAATTGGAATTTTCAAGTAGCGAATGGAATAATTCGGCAAGTCCTATCGTCCATTCTCACTGATCAAAAAAGATAGCCAATCCATCTTTACCGAGATGTGTGGATCCGACTAGCATTCGAATGACACCATCGTTTGGACGCGTCGCAGTTGGGACGGGTGGAGGAGCTGCTGACGATGCTGGCGTCGCGGCTCGGCGCGGACCCCAACGAGAGCGGCGCGTCCGCCGCCTCCAGCACGCCCAGCGCGCCGCCCGCGCCCCCCGCGCCCGCCGAGCCCCCCGAGCCCGCGCGGCCCGACGCCGGCGCGCGCAAGCGCCGCTCCAAGGTACCCGCGACGCCCGCCCGCCCCGCGCCCGCCCGCCCCGCGCGCTCGCGGCGGGCGTCACGCTCTGTCCCCCCCGCAGGCGCGCAGCAAGGGCGCCGCGCCCACGCCGCCCGGCGACGCGCCCGCCAGCCCCGCCAGCCCCGGCAGCGCCGCCAGCCCCGGCAGCGCCGCCAGCCCCGGCAGCGCCGCCAGCCCCGGCTGCAGCGCCGGCAGCGCCCCCGCGGCGCAGCGCCGCAGGGACTTCGTGTAGCGCGCGGCGGCGCCCGGCGCCAGCGGGCCGTAGCGCCGGGCGCGTCGCCGCCTGTACATACTAGATACGTAATGTAGACCTAGCCACACGATACGAGTAGACACGCTGCGTTACGCTTATGGACACTGTACGAGGGTACGTAGCACCGCGTTATTGTCGTCCGACCCGCACGAACCGCTGGCGAGCTCGACCTCCACGACCGCCACGCGACTCTGCACACTACCTATCTTAGATAAGAACCTTCCTGTCGCGTAGTTATAACTTCATGTACATGCAAAACAAAAAATAATAATTAGCAGCGTAGCGTGCGCAGCGCCCCCTACACACATGTCTAGTGCCCCCCCAAAAAATCTGGCGCCTGACTGTGATCAATTCCCAAACAAAACACTCTTACGTAGTATTTCCTCAGTTGAAAAGGGATTCCCTGCCAACTGTTTCATAGGTTAATTGAGTCGAAGATTACGAATATCGAGTTGGTGTGGCTATTGGACCATCGAGTACCGTGACCATCAAATATGTACCTATATACGACCTTATATCATCAGAACAAATCTCTATAGGGAATAAGTTCGTTCGAGACACTTCCATGGTCCGCGGGCAACGGGGAACGGATTCAACAAACATTTTTTCGGGGAAATACATATATATAATATTTTTCAAAAAAAGCTAACTATAAATAAATACCTAAGTATAGTATTTTATGGAAAACACAAAAACAATAACAAAAATATTATTTGTTATTTATTTATTTTTATAAAACCCTAGATATTTCTTCCACTTCTTGCACATTTTAACAATTTTTTGCCTAAAATAAAACTGTCATAAATAGGTATGGTTTATCACCTTCAATATTTAAATGAATGTAAATCAAGAGCTCATATTTTATTAATGAGATACCTACTACATCTGTTTCTTTTTCTCGCCATTTCGAATTCATAATCGCCAATATCCTTTCTGTGAATGCCGAAGTAGCGGGAATAGAAAGCAAGAATGAAATTACTTCTTACCTACTTAATTTCGGTGTTGAAAAATATAGTATTTTTGCTAACTATATAGTACATTATTTCTTCAACAGTATATATCTAGTATACGCAGACTAGAAATATAGTAAAATACTATATATTATAGTACGGTTGGCAACCTACTTACGTCGCCCTCGCCCGCACACCACGGTAGTGTCACCAACGAGCTTTGCTTCAAGTGAGCTGCAGCTAACGATCGGGGCAAAGTATCAAATCGCTATGCCCCCACACAAGCAACGTCCGTAGATAGAAGAGAACCAAGGGAGCTGAAAGAGAGTCCCAGAAAACAAAACAAAGTATTTAAAAAAATATCTTCACGATCAGCATATTTATACATGGGCTGAGCAGGCAGAGAACACAATGCTCCGGTCACCCAGTCGGTTGGTGGCGGTATCAGGACCCGTAATATGTAATTGTAGCCTCATCTTGGTGTACCTACAGCAGTCTAGTGTCTAAGTCTATAGCTCCAAGACCATGCACTAAGTCAAAATTAAGTAAGAAATCAGGGAGAGGTCGCTGGCGGTTCACACTTCGCAACGGGCTAAACTAAAACGAATTTGTAAAGAATTGTGTATTATCTATGTGATAAACTATGACTAACATAATATTTCACATTTTAAAAAGCAATAAGTATTTTCCTGTTTGTTTTCACTCGCAGATAACACTTCGACGACCAACTATTTTTATATGATTGCATATCTTCTCTACACTAGCAAAAGAGCACTGTTGACTATTCTGCAGTAATGCTACCTTCATTGTTTGAATATTCAGTATAAAATATAAATCGTTTCTCATTGTACACACACCCTCTATTTGATATATTCGTTTAGTAATAGGTACGAAGTATACATAAATCGGCACGGCGACGTTTTGTCGCGTGGGCACATATTGTTGCATAACAGAGCTCCTCTTGTATAAGTTTGTACTGGAACAAGCAACTTTTATACGCTACAAGTTTTCATGTAGGTACCGGTTAGTACCTAATTACCTATATAGCTCTAGTGACGTCACGAGCCGTACCTCGCTGCTGGCGATCTCAACAATAGTGATGTAACGCTATCGACGCATCAATACTCGGTACTGAGGCCCTAGTGTAAGTTTAATATAAGCCGAATTTACATTACGAAATTAGAGTCGCGAAACAACAACTTGACTAGGTACCTACTGTAAATTTTACCCTCATTAAGATCGTATTTAGAGTAGAGTCGAAAACTTCGGGAAAGTTTCCCTTTCTGAGGAAGTTTTGCCTGAAAACTTCCAAAACTTTGATATGAATGATTTGATAAAGAAATCTACATAGAAATTCAACGAATTCGTTGCTTTGGGAATACTCAGAATCAGAACGTAAAATGACAAGGATCCTTTAATTTAGTTCTATTTTCTTTTATTATTTTATTTAGCTATAGTAAGTACATATTAAAGCAAATTGATGAAATCATGTTTTTTATTCAATCAGTATACCTACCTAAATCATACGAAGGCAACGGGCATTATGTAAACCATATGTAAACACCGAACGGTATGACGGAAGTTTTGGAAACATTCATTTTTATCCTGTACCTACCCCGCATCCCGCCCTGTGCTCGCTGTGATCTGTTTGAATATAAAATCTACAAAATTGCAATATAATTTAAGCTCAAAACCCCCAATTGCTGTTTTTATAAGTAAGAATATTTCCGGAAATCTTCTCGAAGTTTTCACCTGTAATTTAGTGCTTATAGTAGATACCTACCTACAGCTTTTCTCTTTATAACTAAATTCGCGGTCACGCGAGATAATAAAAGAAACATTAGGTCTGGTACCTATACAGGTAAAGCTCTGAATACGATCATAGTGAAGGTCTAGTGTAGGTACCTACATTAGTCTAATATAGTTACGCTTTCGCGACACTAGTTTCGTACCTAATGTAAATTTAGATTTAACCGACCGCGTTCAGCACTCAGATTGGTGAAAAGCTCGAAGCGATCCAATTGGCACGCAGAACGCGGTCAATACGTAAAGTCGAAATTGTAAAAGAAACTTACACTAGGGCCTCGTGATTTTCATAACTGCGATATACTCGCCATCGCGCATACATATCTAATCGAAAATGGCGCACGACGAATACGAAGAGCCCTACGTTATGATGTTAAGATAATACTCACATTAGGACGTGCACCGACTCGACCGTCCGAAGCGCCTGTTGTTATTGTTTGTTAACGTTTTAAAGTTTATCAGAGATATTCGATATGTAAGCGTAGTTACTCGGAACGCGAACGCTGTCAGAGGTAGTTGAGCGATCGAACCACGCCAGAGCCGCACAGCTCTTTGTATCGAAAATATGTATCCACTTCCCACGGTTGTCTTCGTTTACACCTATCTTGTCACTTACTCAGCTATATCTTCCGTGATCTTTTGGTATATTGAGCTCCCGATAATTCGACGTTGTAAGCGCCATGATCGCGGGGCAACTGGAAAATTAAATAAGTGCAGAAAAATCTGTCTGCCCTCTTTCAGTCTTTCGCCAAGGGCACTACCTACTGGAACCCGATGGAGTCGACAAAACATTCAAGGATTCCACGGACGTAACAAAATTAAGCCATCTTCACGATTGAATTTTTTGTATTTAACCATTTTAATTGGTTCTCCAGTCAGCTTTGCTATGTAATACTGGTACGTTGAGTTTCAAAAGCTGAAGTTTCATAATATGAAACTCACTCCAGTGATAGGGCCCTGACTCGAACAACGTTCAGCTCGGGCAGATTAATGAACACATGGAAGATATCTCATAAGTGACAAGATACGACTAGGTAGTTCAAAACCGTGAAAGTTTCAAACAGCGTTATTTTCATTTGCCTACACTCTAAGGAGAGGAGAGGAGGAGGCAAGTGAAACACAAGAATAGCTTTAATCCTAACTTTAATAATATATACAAAAGGAAATACATGACCGGCGCTAGCCTAGGGTGGCGACTCAGTGGGCGCGCGTGGGCCGCGTGTGCACAGGCGCGCGTGGGCCGCGTGTGCACAGGCTCGCGTGGGCCGCGTGTGCACAGAGGCTCGCGAGGGCCGCGCGTGCACACAGCGGGTCGCGAGGGCCGCGCGTGCACTCCGCGGCTCGCGTCCCTCGCGGCTCGCGTCCCTCGCGGCTCGCGTCCCTCGCGGGCTCACGGTGTGCCGCTGCCCGCGCTGGCCACGCCGCTACCTCGACGGCTCGCGAGTGTCAGTGCCTTGTGAGCACAGCACCGGGTGCACACCCGCGGAGAGTACTCTTGCTCTTTAGTCTGTCTCTAGCATATGATTTGTGAAGAAAGTATGACAGTTTCTGAATATTCAGGCTATTTGTATTGTTTTAACCGAATACAACATTAATACTGTAATGAAGTGGTTTTATTGATTCCTCCTGACAGACCCCCACTATATGTCTATGAGAGCGGTGGCTGAGCTGACGCATCGTGGGTTATGTGCGGACTAGCTCACTATGAGATTGTTCCAATCCAAGTAATGCGACATTATCGACGGACGGCAACTACGTACACTTCACATTACACAAAATATATTAACATATCGTCATAAGGCAGTCGCAGCATACAAGCTAACATCCTCTGCTTCTGTAGCATGGAAAGATAATCGAACTTCATAATGTTTGTGAGCAATTCATATATAAATGCTATTCACGTAAATGCCGCTGTAATGCTGCTGGTTTATTATTAAGAGCCACAAAAGTATGACTAGAAACATTAAAAATAATATTTTCAATCGTGTGATAAGTGGTTAGGTCCGTTTTGGCACATATGGAAGTGTACGTGCGTGCCGGCGTTGTGCCGCGGGCGTGTCGCGGCAGTCGCGCGCGAGTCGCGTGGGTGTCGCGCGCGGGTCGCGTGGGTGCCGCGCGTGGCGCGTGGGTGTCGCGCGCGGGTCGCGTGGGTGCCGCGCGTGGCGCGTGGGTGTCGCGCGCGGGTCGCGTGGGTGCCGCGCGTGTCGCGTGGGAGCCGCGCGTGTCGCGTGGGTGCCGCGCGTCGCGGGCGAGTCGCGCGTGCGCCACTCGCGAGCGTCTGCGGCGCTACTGGCGCTTGTCGGCCAGTGCGGAGTGGTGCGACAGCGCCGAGTGCGCCGACGAACAGATGTCCTGCAAAACATACACATCATACAGAGCGCGCACATCCCTAGATGGCCGCGAGCTGTCTGCCCGGGCCCATATTTCTGTTCGCATGCCTGAAAAACTGTATATGGAGAGGCCGCCATTTAGCAGTAGACTAATGATTTCACAAACGTTTTATAAGCCGATCTATCGATATCGCGAACGGTCAACGCACCTGGTAAGAGAACTGCGGGAACTGCTCCTCCTGGATGCGCGCGAGGCTGGCGTCGTTCTCGGGCGGCGTGAGCTCGACGGACTCGCCCGTGAACTCGGAGTCGAAGTAGCGCGTGTCGGTCTCCGACTCCACCTGCGGCTTGAAGGGCGGCGGGATTTTCTTGGCCACCAGGTCGGCCCAGTTGACGGACGCGAAGAACGGGTGCGTCATGATCTCGTGCGCGTCGTCCGGGCCCGCGCCCAGCCGCGACGCCGGCTCCTTGGTCAGCAGCGCCGCCAGCAGCGCGCGGCACGCCGCCGACAGCGCGCGCGGGAAGCGCACCTCCTCGCTCAGGATCAGCGAGAACAGCACCTCGTGGTCGCGGTTGTAGAAGGGCAGGCGGCCGCACGCCATCTCGTACATGACCACGCCCGTGCCCCACCTGCGGGAGCAGAGTGTCACGCGTGTCACGCGCGGCTCGGGCCGGCCGCGCCCGCCTGCGGGAGCAGAGTGTCACGCGTGTCACGCGCGGCTCGGGCCGGCCGCGCCCGCCTGCGGGAGCAGAGTGTCACACGACCCATACGCACCAGTCCACGGCGGGCCCGTAGTCCGTGTCCTCCAGCACCTCGGGCGCGAGGTACTCGGGCGTGCCGCAGAACGTCTTGGTGGTGCGGCCGTACGTGATGTTGACCTGCACACACAGATGTTAGCCCGCACCGCGCACAGCGCGTACTTCCGTGAGTGGAAGCATTCTAACTTATTACTCCCGAGTGATGTGATATTGTATAGGGGAATCTATACTATACGGAGCTTCAGGTAACTTGACGTATGTCTTGCAGGGTGTGGTAGGGGAGCTAAAATGCAACAAATGAGAAAGCCCACCGAAGTATGGGCTCTTATATCAAATTACACCAAGCTGCTACAACCTGTATTTTGAAGCACATATAATAACCTTTTACAGAAACAGTAATACAAGCATTAGTTTCTTTATGACCACCTGGATAATGAGAGGCCGTCGGATAAATGAGTTGATACGTCCTTTTATATTAAAATCCAAAAATCGCGGTTTAGCAGAACTTATCTGTAGTGCTGTCATTGACGTTATCCTATCAGTGACAACTGGTGACAACATAAGTGATTGTGATGTAGGTACATCTAGGGCTACATGAAATAGCTACTAGCAACATGGCAATAGACTACGCCAGCGCCGCTTGTCAGAACATAGCGGCAACTCAGATCCTAATGCTAGTCGGCCTAGTTGATTCTTCTACACGCATCGGCCCCCGGTCGCATTTGGATATAACTAAGGTAAAGGTTTAACGAACATGTCATTCCGGAGCCGATTGTTGTCAATTGCATTACTATATTATATATTAAATACGTTTACTTTGCGCAAACTTTGCAGTTGGATAAAAACAACTTCGAGATCCCAGGCTAGCTAGCAAAAGTATACCTACAGCTGGGCTGAGCCGCGATTGGGAAGCTACAACAAGTCTTCTTGTCGTCTACTCCACAGAGCCTAAAGACTAATCAATATGTCCTACCTGTCACAATTTACGGAGCCGACACGTGAACACTGACGGTACGTCTACACCACAAATTTAAAATAGCTTAACGAGCTACGGAAAGCGCTATGCTTGGAGTCTCTCTGAAGGATCGAATCCGAAAAGAGGTGATTAGACGGAAACCCAGAGTAAATTCGACATAACCCACAGAATTAGCAAGTTAGTCTGACTATTCTTAAGTACCTGTATATGGTCTACATCAGAGGTTCCCGGAATGTTTTTCTCATAGACCACTTACAAAATTTAGCTGGTTCCGGTGGACCCCCTGCAGCTACATTTCTACCATATTCTTAAAACTCGACAAAAAATGTGAGATCTAACTATGGAAATTTGTTACGCCAACGTTGACCCCCGTGGACACCTGGACCACTTTGGGAACCACTGGTCTACATGAATAAAAACATAATATCGTCGGTTAAACAGAAAAGTGTCAGTAGTCAAAAACAACTAATTTTACAGGCCAAGATTTAAATTACTTTTGACGTTTTGAAATCTGGTTTTTTACCCGACTACGGAGAGGGTTATATGTTTGACCGGTATGTATGTATGTATGTATGTTCATCTGTTCCCTCATAACTTCTAAGCTACTTATTATAATTCGACAAATGAGGTATCGTTGGAAACGTCTTAATGGTCCGCTGGTTATAGGCTATGTGACGTCACATTAAATTTAATACGGCGCCCTCTAGAAGACATAAAATAACGAACAAAATTTTTTTTTTGTTTGATATTTGCGTGTTTGGTATCAAATGAAAGGGCTTAATTAGCACATTTCAAAAATATAATTATATGTCGACGGCAGTAGCTCGTGGCTCCGAAAAAAAAAAAGTTCAAAAACTGAAACCCGACTACTGAAAAGGTATGAAACAAGAAAATATTAATATATATTCATAGTGATGTTCAGAGGATAGCCGTGGTCGTATGCCACCTACAGCTATTCTAACAAAAGAATACAGTCCTAACAGTAGTAAGCGGTCATACCTAAGCTTTAGGGCAAAATGGCATACGACCACGGCTGTCCTCTGAACATCACTATGAATATATATTAATATTTTCTTGTTTCATACCTTTTCAGTAGTAGGGTTTTAGATTTTGAACTTAATTTTTTTAAAGAAATCAATCAATTTTAATAACATATAAATGTTATTATATAATTGTTATATCATTTTGTAGGTATTTACTTCAAGATGTTTGAATATATAGAAAAACCGAGCTAACATAATATGATCGGACTGACATACTAAAAAATAAGTCACGTCACCCGTAAACAATTTGATAATAATTATCATTTTTCTAATAATATTATCATGATAAAAATAGTTAGTTAAAGTTTAGGGGAAAAGGCATCTCACGAAATATGTCTTACCTTTTATAAATTGTATCCTGCAACTATTTTGAGATTTATTTATATACCTATGTCTTATGAGAATTGAATTAATTGGATGAATTGGATTAAATCATATCTAGACTGTAGAAAGCAATCTGTTGAGATTGCAGCACTTGGTAAGGATAAAAGAGTGACAACAAGCAAATCGACGTATAAAACAAATAATTTTGGCGTTCCACGGCAGCGTGTTGGGGCCACTACTTTTCCTTTTATACTTACCTTTAATCGATCTCTATATGAAGGTACCTTTCCAAACACATGGAAAGAAGCTCTTGTTGTTCCTATATTTAAGTCTGGAGAAAAGCACCTTGTGTGTAACTATAGACCAATTTCAATATTAGTTACATTCGGCAAAATATTTGAAAAATTAATAAGTAAAGATTTAATGTGGTATCTAAAGCAACACATTACTGAACATCAACATGGCTTCGTAAAGTCAAGATCAACAAACACTAACCTTTTATGCTTTACCGCTACTTTGTCCAAGTATCTTGACAAACGTATCCCTGTGGATGCGATCTACACAGACTTTAGCAAGGCATTTGACAAAGTTGATCACTGCCTTCTAGTTAATAAACTGAAACAATTTGGTGTAGATGGAACATTACTTAAATGCTTTAAATCTTACTTGGAAAATAGATCGTTGAAAGCGGTCGTTAACGGCCACTTTTCTGAAAACTATATAGCCACCTCCGGAATACCACAAGGATCGCACTTGGGTCCAATTCTCTTTAATGCATTCATTAATGACGTAATACACTGTTTTAAACACTCATATTTCTATCTATTTGCTGATGATCTGAAGGTTATGAAGCCTATTGACAGCAACACAGACGCTCAGTTGTTACAGGATGACATCGATAGATTATCACACTGGTGTAAAGAAAATAAGATGTCATTAAACATAAGTAAATGCCATTATCTACAATATACACGAAATGAAAGCCCACCAATAAATGTATACAGTATAGAAGGAATTGAACTCAATAAACTTGACGTGGTTCGTGATCTAGGAGTCCTAATCGACAGCGTACTCAAGTTCGATATGCATATTTTGAATACTGTTGCAAGGGGATTTAAAGTGCTTGGATTTGTCATACTTAACTGCAAAAAATTCAAGAGATCATCAACAAAAATTAAACTGTTTAACACTCTTGTTCGCCCGATTTTGGAGTACAGTTCAGTAATATGGAACCCCCATTATGAAGTATACTCAAAACGCTTGGAGAGCGTTCAGAGACGGTTCCTTTACCACCTATGCTATGGCGATCACTTGGCTAAGCAGGTCACGAGCTACAAAGACAGACTAAAATTGTACAATATAAAAACACTAGGTAGTCGTAGAGAGATGCTAGATTCCGTATTCCTACATAAATTAATTATAGGAACTATAGACAGCAGCGAACTTTTGAGCACCATTAATATAAAAATTCCTACTCGTATTCCTAGGAAAAATATTTATAATTTATTTGATCTTCCACTATCAAAAACTAACCTTGGTCATTACGCCGCTATGCCAAGACTGTGTAGGCAATACAATACATTGTCGAAAGCCCACGATATTGATATCAGCGAACCTTTGTCGAAATATAAAGGAAAATTAAATCAAGTTTTGTAAACAGCTCTGTACCTGATATTATAGAATTCTCCATAAACTATTTGTATCTAAACTATAATCTAACTTTCATTTATTTTAAATTTGTTTTTAAATTTGTTTCTTTTTTTAATTTAGTTATATTATATAATAATATACATTTTCAATTCATTGTTTATTTGTCTTTAATTCTTTAAAGAGACTCTGTATCTGGATGTATAACAATAAACTTAATCGATCAGTTATATTAATATTTATATTATATTTAGGCTAGTCGAATATTGTTGGATGCTGTGGCCTCCTATAATTGAAGGAGTACAGTACACAGATGTAATACTATTTGTGATTTTAAGTGTATGTCCCTTGTTGAAGGTCCTAAATAAATAAATAAATTAAATAAATATACATAAATGACCTTCCTGACATCATCTCTCATCCATGTATTTTATTTGCAGATGACATCTCAATAATTGTGACATGTAATGAGAAAGTTATTAGTAATTATGAATTAGGAATTAATAAGACAGTAGATTTAATAATTAAGTGGCTGGAGACCAATAACCTAAGTGTAAATCTAAAGAAAACTAAATACATACAGATTTAAGGGTTGTTTTCCAAAAAAGCTAAATGTGAAGTATAATGCAACTAATATTGAACAGTCACGCGAGACTACTTTTTTGGGTATGGACATAGACAACCAATTTGATTGGAAACTACAAGTGGATGAAGTATGCAACAAATTAAACAAATATGTCTGTCCTCAATAGATTACGTAGAACGAGTACACAAAAGACTACACTTATGGCATACCATGGATACGTAGCGTCTATCCTACGGTATGGACTAGTACTATGGGGAAATTCAACAAACGTGAACAGAGTTTTTATTTGTCAGAAAAAATGTGTAAGGGCTATTTATGGAGTGCCATATTATGAATCATGTAAACCTCTTTTTAAGAAACTAAAAATATTGCCACTACCTTGTATGTATGTTTTTGAAGTTGGGATGTTTGTTAAACATAACATTGAATTATTTACAATGGCTAAAGATAAATACTTGAGAAATACAAGAAACCCGAATAGGCTTGTCTTGCCCTTTCAGCCAAAAACGGCCTTATTTAGTAATAGTTGTTACGCAATGTGTATAAATATTTTTAATGCTTTGCCCTCGGATATAATAAATCTACCTACCCGATACTTTAAAGTTAAACTAAAAACGTGGCTATCCGAGATAAATTTTTATATAATTAATGAATTATTGACATATAAACTCAAACTCAAACTCAAAATTTATAAACAGAAATGACATAGTTAACCTGACTATTATAATTTAATTCTCAATATAATGTAATACTCTGTACGCTTTGAGTATAATACTCAAAGTCTGTACGTAACCATTTGCATGCCTGCATGCTGCGTGTTTGCATGCCTTTATGGCAAAATATGTGATCCTACAACTATACTAACACCGATTATAACCATATTTTGTGCAAATAAATGAATTTGAATTTGAGATAATATCTCAAATTCAAATTCATTTATTATGTCAGTTTTCTATCTGCTATGTATTTGGTTCGGTGCGGGTGGACGGATTGCAAATGACCACAAATGACATAGTGACAGTTTTCTATATTAAACATGGTGAAAAAACATAGAATGTAGAAATGACACTTGCGACATCCAGTGAGTTTTGATGTAAACCCCAGAAGGGTAATCTATCCATATTAAAATACCGTTGTAGCGACATCTATCGCCACATAGAAGAACTACTTCAATCAGATTACGAAGCCTGCATCGCGCAAGGAAAAAGATATTCGTATCTAGCATATATACAACTGTCCGACATCAACCGTTGGGTTTCGGCCCGCCAAGCAATATCACCTCGCCTGGTCGGAGGATCCTCACTTTTCAATGGAGGAACACCATACCTCGTTCCTACACAGTGGTGATCCCTGACAATGAACATCTACGCAACCTTCGGCATCATCGCCTTCACTCCTCTCAAGCACTCTCGAAAGGACGAAAAATATAGATTTTCAAAAATTTCGAGAAATGTCCCTTTTGTACTACTACCTACTAACTAACGAACACGTTATCTTATCCTGCAAGGAATACGTCGAGTTACCAGTAGCGCCCGTACAGCTAGCGAGGCCCACCTTGCAGAGGCCGAAGTCGGCGATCTTGATGTGGCCGTCCTTGTCGAGCAGCAGGTTCTCGAGCTTGAGGTCGCGGTAGATGATGCCCTCGGCGTGCAGGTAGCCCAGCGCGCTCACGATCTCGGCGCCGTAGAAGCGCGTGCGCTCCTCGCTGAACGAGCGCTCGCGCGACAGGTGGAAGAACAGCTCGCCGCCGTTGGCGTACTCCATCACGAAGCACACGCGGTCCGCCGTCTGGAACGAGTAGCGCAGCGCCTGCGCAGCCCCGCACGTCACACTTCGTCTGTAGTCAACACTTCGGAATGTGGCGACTACAGTCTGAACATTCACAACTTGTGTATCTACTAAAAATCTATGGTATTATATCTTCGTACATACCATATTTTTACCCTTGCCAACAAACATGCCAGCAATTTCCAAAACGCCAATAATTGAATTTCCTGGACATTTTTTTTTTTAATTATTCTTATTTTGTTAGCGAGGATTTTTAAATTTAATCTACTTACTACATTAGGTGTTTTAGGTACATCATATTTATTATTTTTAAAAGCTGAATATGCATTTCTTTTCAAAAGTTTAAAAAAGTACAAGGACCCCGCGCGGTTGAGTTGGCCCTAATGAAAATTATATTCTTACTGTATTGTGGGTATTATTTAAGTTCTTTTAATTAATTTGTATATTGTTTCCTCGCAAATTAGAGAAAAGTACTAAAGAAGTCTCGGCCGAAAGATGACTTCACGGCTTCGTTTAGATAATAAGGAAAAGGCTGCGGCGTCATCTTTTTAAAATCACTTCTTTATTTCAGGTCTGGACAGTAATGTACTACTATTGGCAAAGTCATGGTAATAATACCGTCAAACGTTGAGTCGACGTAAAAATAACAACAATATTACTGAAGTGCTGCAAAATGCCAAAACCAAAAAGCTATACGATATATACATAGAAATAATATAAAAACAAAGGAACAGGATGTTGAAAAGAAAAACAACAAATGGCTCTATTCCGTTACGACTGATTCGGTGACGTCATCCCAGAATAAAGTCAGCTAGCTGCTGCATAGTCTGATACCGCCGCGTGTAGTGTGACGGGCCACGTACCGTGAGGAAGGGGTGCTTGGTCTTCTTGAGCACGCGGTTCTCGGTGATGGTGTGCGCCACTTCGTCCTTCTGGATGATGAGGTTCTTCTTGAGGATCTTCATGGCATACAGCTTGCCCGTGCCCTTCTCACGACTCAGCACCACCTTGCCGAACGTGCCCTTGCCCAGCACCTTCACGAACTCGAACTTTTCCAGCGTCTATGAAGTACATTATAATTATGTACCTATTAAATAATAGGTAATTATAATCTTACCCAAGAAAATATATTAGAAAAAAAAAATTTTTTTTTTGACTGTTATTTTAGGTTGTTATAAACTGAGGTAAGTTTCCTTAAAACTTCCAAAACTTCCGGAACTTTGGAAGTTTTTAAATTATGTTTTTGTGTTTATGAAATCAACAAATTCGTTGCTTTGGGATTACTCAGAATCAGTAACGTCAAATGAAAATGATCCTTTAATTTAGTTCTATTTTCTTTTATTATTTTAATTATTTATGGTACCTATTGCAACTAATTGATGAAATAACGTTTTTTATTCAATCGGCTTAAATCATACGAAGGCAACGGGCATAATGTAAACACCGAGCGGTATGACGGAAGTTTTGGCAATATTCATTTTTAACATGTACCCTACCCCGCATCCCGTCCTGTGCTCGCTGTTTTAATATTTAAAATCTAGCTCAATGTAACATATTTTAAGCACAAAGTATCCCCAATTACTGTTTTTATAAGTAATAAATTATTTCTGAAAACTTCCAAAACTGCCGCAGTTTTGGAAGTTTTCGGGAATATTTCCGGTAAACTTCCAAAGTTTCGGAAACTTTCCGCAGTTTTCAACTAGGAGCCATAATGGATTCGTATTATAACAAGAGAATGACGGTATAACAATTTTTTTACTACTGGAGTACTTTTCTTTCTCTGTTTCTCTGAAATGGCATGGCCGGAGTCCGGCAGCGGCCGCCCTTTTCATCGACATCAGCGGCGGCGGCGCTACGAGAGTAGTCGCTATCTGAACGTTCCGGTTCAACGCATAGCTCGCAACGGTCGACAAACAAAATAGTCGTCAAAACAACGACCGATTTCGTAACACGCTGCGAGCGAACCGACAAACAACTGACTCATCGTTTAATAACCACAGACAAGTTAAAAGCTTTTTAATGTCACTCAATATTGATGCCCAAACAGACGTTGCGTTACTTCTTCACTGCCAGTTAAATAATAACACTTGAAGAAACATAAACTTATTATACAGTACATGTTTATGTGAAGGTGATGGACCACGGATGACCTCATTGTTGTTGTAATTGCCATAGTATATGGTTTTATCACACGGATATTTCATTAAAATCTTGTACAAGTAAGGCAAATGTTTAGCTACAGTGCTCCTTACAACAGTTTCGGTTGAACTCATGGAGTACAATAACCGGTTGAACTATACAAGATAATATGAACTCTACAGGTGATGCAGAGCCTTCTACCGTTACCCGGATACCTTAGTTTATCAGCAATGTGACATGAACCAACTGTTTCACAGTTGTCGCTTTTGTTTGTGGTTTACATAATTAAATTCTATCTATTATGTCAACCTGTGAGTGAAAAGTAAAAGGCAAATGCAATAGCAAGTAGTAGGCAGTCGGGCAGCCCTAGCACGCCGCGCCGCCGCATGCCGGGCGTTTGTCGTGTGGTTCTGAGTAACCGATGACTAATGCGTGTGCAGTTTTCCTGTTCACCAAAATACCAACTTAATTATGCAAGGACATTTGTTTACAAATGTTTAAAATAGATAGTCATGCATTTTTTCCGTCGCACAGTGTATTATAAACCCATTTTTGTTGCATCTCGATTTTATTGTAAAAATCGATAGTTGTACACATTTTGAGCACGAGAGTAAAACACCGGCATTGATACGGCAAGTAGTTTATTTTATAAAAAATCACAAAGTTCACCTAAATCTGACTCCTAAAAATGACCAAAAGTATATTTAAAAAGAATTAAACTACTTATTTGAGTGCTGATTACAGTAAATAATTATACATATAATACTACTTTTTTACACAAGGTTTCGTCGATTTACTTTCTATAAATGTAGTTATCACATTTTTGTTTCTATTTTTTTTTCTCCACAATAATGGCGTATTAGATTATGATTTATAGACTAAACAATTGCATAAACATGCCTTTATCGATAGTATTTATTACTTATTACTTACTTACTTATTAAAATCACAATCTTTTTTTTTTTTTTTTTATCTTTGCCCCTCACTAGGATTTCTCCTGTATCGAGGGTACAGTTTACAAACATACATGTCACATGCACACACAACCAGACCCGAAACAACTATCTGTAGATCATACAAATACTTGTTCCGTGCGGGGATCGAACCCGCGGCACGTAGCGCAGAAGGCTTAGCCACTGCGCCAACCGTGTCGTCAAATCTAATTCCGCGTTATTCGAAAGTTATACGTAATTTAAGTTTTATCCGGATTTTTAAGGGGTAGGGTTGTCGCCTTGTCTGATGATATTAATTTAGATATAATCATAAATAATGACTTAAAAGAGTGTATAAACTTTAGGGGGTGATTAGATACATAAATTGAATAACTTTTGTTCTATGAGATTTTTTTTTTTTAATTACCCTATATTTTTTTGCAAAGTTGGTTTAATGATAGATACCCCCATTTTTTAGGTTTTGTACTTCGGAATGAAGACAATGATAGTGAGAAAAAAAATCAATAGGTATATCGATTTTTAATGAAATAAATATTAAAAAAAACTTTTATTTCAGACTCAGATTTGTCCATATATTATTAGCTTTGTTAGTATCAACGGTTTTAAAACAATAAATAAGCCTTATAATCTTGAAAAAAAATCGGATATACGAAAAAGACAACCCTGACCAAAACAAGAAAATTACGTAGGTATAACTTTCGAATAACGCGGAATTAGATTGTGATTTTAATACTATTGATAAAGGCATATTTAAGGAATAGTTTAGTCTAGAAATCATAATCTAATACGCCATTATTGTGTAGAAAAAAAATGAGAAAGAAAAATGTGAAAAAGTGTGATAACTCTACTTTTATTAAAAGTAAATCGACGAAAACTTGTGTAAAAAAGTAGTATTATAATGTATAATTATTTACTGTAATCAACACTCAAATAAGTAGTTTAATTCTTTTTAAATATATTTTTTTGTCATTTTTAGGAGTCAGATTTAGGTGAACTTTGTGATTTTTTATAAAATAAACTGCTTGTCGTATCAATGCCGGAGTTTTACTCTCGTGCTCAAAATGATTACAACTATCGATTTTTACAATAAAATCGAGATGCAACAAAAATGGGGTTTATAATACACTGTGCGTCGCCATGTATAGATATAATATGGATGCCTAACCAACAGCCATCACTTTTTATCAGTCTTCAAAAAATGATGAGGTTCTATGATCGACTGCATGTATACCTATATGTATATATTCTTTTATAAGAATGTTAACCTATGTTCATCGATTTCTCCCTAAATTCCGGGCCGATTTTGATAATTATTTTTATTTGAAAGGGTATTATTTCGAGGTAGTCCCATTCCTGATAATAATAAAGTCAATAAAATAAAATAGGCGATAGAAGATGGAACTCTTCAATGGATAACAGCAAATCAGTACCGATTGCTGTAGTCGCATATTAATGTATCGTTTATGCCACTCAAAATAGAAAAATAAAATAAACTTTTAACAAAAGTAATAACCGCCTTTCTTTTATACTTATTAGATCTTTGAAGTCGGTTTTTACTTTTTTAATAATTAATTTGATTTGTGTCACAGCTGTGCCGTCTGCAATGAGAATTACAACTCAGTTAGCTGAATTATATTACATGTCGAGCGCATTTGTTACGATCATGATAATTATAGTAATAGGTAGTAAGTATCACACGAAAGCTTTTTAAGACTAGAATTAAAGCAATATATCTAGGGTGCTAGTAAGCAGTCCTTTAAAGGCCAAGCCTTGCACGTGGTGCATCGTCCAGCTGTGGGTGCAGCCGTGCAGAGCTAGTGGTGCGGTACTCACGATGCGACGCGGGTCGCGGAAGCTGGTGCCGAGCTGCGCCATGTCGCGGTCGTCGCTCTCGGGCGGAGCGCCGCCCGCGCCGCTGGGCCCGCCGCTCAGCTGCGACGACACGTAGCGGATCGCCAACACCCACTCCTCGCTACACACCAAAACAATACGCCATGTTGGCCAGTTACAACTAAAACCAGAAAGTCAGACCAACATATTGTATGCAGGCCATCTGGCCAGCCATAAGGGCCCTGCATACATTATGTTGCTCAATCAGGACTCATTCTTCTGTTCTGGGTGTTTCATATAGGGCGGTCACACCAAGTAATGGGGAAGCTAACTTCCACATTTATGACAATGATGAAATGAGGCGAGTTAGAGTGAATTCACTGAAAATGACCCAGATCACCCACCAATGGTTGGACTTACCTTGAATAAGGCTCAACAACTATCTGTGGTTGTGATATATAAATTAAATATGGAAAGTAAATTACATAATAACATGTTCAGCTATCATGACAAAAGTTATTAAATCCATAAAATACATAATTATATTAAATTCATATTTTCAAAGGTAGAAATGGGAATAAATAATGAAAGTTTTCCTGTCATTATGTCTATTAAAATTTCCCGTTCACATCATAATAATAGTTGTGATATTGACTTTAAATTCTTAGGGTGCGTTCACACTAAACAAATATTATCTATCTATCAACAATGTTGTATCCTCTTATTGGTCAGTTGTTACCTGATTACCTTCAGACTGGTGTTAATAGTTTCTTGCCGGTTCTTCTCCATAGGATCTACTATTTGGAACCATGCACCTAGAGTCTCGACATTTCATAAGCACCTGTATCTGGTTTACATGAAATAAAGATCTATCCCAACAAAAACATTAAATGTAAAAAAATGCCAAGTCTCTCGATGCAGTCTTTCCATCGTAAAAAGTTTTGAGATCTCATAGAAGCCAAGTCCTATTCAAATTATTTTGTAGTTATAAATCAACATTTAGTAATTGTATCAATAGTTTTCTTTATATTATAATTATAGTGACTTGGAAATGAGCACTAAAAAGATCTAAAAAGAGAAAGAGATCTAAAAAGCCACTTTTGACACATATCATTAGAGTTAATTTGGGATGTGAAGCATATAAATTGGTAACCAAAAATAGCGATTTTTATAATAAATCGATTTAAAATTCTAAGAGTGTATAATCGTTTAAAACTATGAATAAAAAATCGAGAAAAATTCATCTTATAATGAATTTGTTAATGTAGTAGGCACCAAATTTTATATGAAATCGAATTTCTGTAGGTATCTTCATAGAATAATAAAACCAGGGGTCGAAACTGATTACATGGTCAAAAATACTGATTTTACTGACTGTACGACTCAAAAATACTGACCTATTACTGACTTAATGTCAAAGTCTGAATGTGTTAATAAGGGGATTTCAGACAGTGGTAATAAGTAAAAATTTATTTAATTTGTGTTTGGCTCCACCATCCCCATGGCCAACCTGCACCACCATATTAAATTATGTAACAAGTAATAAAATAGAGTAATTAAAGTTTTTTTTTTTATAAAAGCAGACAATCATACTAATTCTTAGCTAAACTGGCCAAAAAATACATCTTATTCTAGTGTTAGCGCATACTCTGCTTTGAAACTGCACGCAAATGGACTGTAATGGGTAAGTGGAAGTGAGATGTCTTTTGACATGCTTATCAGCCAGGTTTGCGAACCAGGCTTGGTCGTGGCTGGAGCGTCATCATCATATCATTGAGTTTTTTTTTTTTTTTTTTGTTTCTCAATACTGAATTCTATCATAAAAAGGTAGATTTAAGAAATTATTATAATTCATTTCTTCTGTTCTCACTGTCAAACATTTTATACAGGGTTTCTTGAGAGATGTGAGATGAGATGATCTGTATAATATGTAGTCGACGTCTAGTCTGAAACGGATGATAGGCCAAGTCATAACAGAGGCCCAATTCTCGTAATTAAAAATGTTCAAAATATAGTTCGGATCTCATTCCGATCTACTACCAATGTCATAAATGTCACAAATAGTATTCTCCTACCCTAACAAACAACGTCCAACGTGACATTATATTGTAATGAGATTGAAAGTTGAATAAAAGGCAAATCGGTATTCTGCTAACATTTTGAACTGACACAGATAATAAAATTGACACTCTCGTCTATACACAAACGTCAAAAATGAGATTGAAATGAGTTTGTAAGAAGATTGAATCCAAATCATACTGGAATCGGACTGAACTTTCAGAGGAGTAGAAGCCCAATTCTCGTAATTAATTTATAATATGACTGAAAGTTGACCGAACTGAGATTATATTATGAATTGACAAAAAGTCATGTATTCTACTCCTCTTAAAGTTCAGTCCGATTCCAGTATGATTTGGATTCAATCTTCTTACAAACTCATTTCAATCTCATTTTTGACGTTTGTGTATAGACGAGAGTGTCAATTTTATTATCTGTGTCAGTTCAAAATGTTAGCAGAATACCGATTTGCCTTTTATTCAACTTTCGATCTCATTACAATATAATGTCACGTTTGACGTTGTTTGTTAGGGTAGGAGAATACCATTTGTGACATTTATGACATTGGTAGTAGATCGGAATGAGATCCGAACTATATTTTGAACATTTTTAATTACGAGAATTGGGCCTTAGAATACATGTCTTTTTGTCAATTCATAATATAATCTCAGTTCGGTCAACTTTCAGTCATATTGTAAATAAATTACGAGAATTGGGCTTCTGTACACAGAAAAAAATAAAAATTTCTAAGTTACGCATTTTTAAAATTATAGGCATAAAAAACGAGGAATCCTACACGGTACGCTGTGATGGTCTTTATCTCCCGTTACTACAAATCATTACTTTTTTCAATTTTATTTTTATTATGACTAATCCTGAATAATGCTGTAAATTGTTACCTAAAATGTACAGTACAACCACGTTATCCGTGAACAGAGTGATGGCGCTGTTGGCTGAGAAAAAGCATTTTTGACAAGACTTCAACTGTCAAATCGTATGAATTTATTGTAGTTCCATTTTCTGCCACTTCACAGATAAGTTGGTAGTACTGTAAAGCCAACTGCTCCAGCTTGGAAGAAAATGTCACTACCAAGTTATTCAAAATGAATATTTCGCCCAATAATAATTGACTGTACTGAAAAAAAAATGTACCACGCTAGTTTAGAAGTAATTTTAAAAGTTGACGTAGTTAATAAGGATTCCAAAATGGTACGACACTTGCTAAATTATTTCTTAAATTATGGTTATTTTTTTAAAAAACCCAATTTTTTACGAATTTACTTACAATGATTCTAGTTTGAGTGAGACGAAGAGAATCATTTTACGAAGTGTGAGCGAGACAAATAGTGATGCCACTATATCAGACGGAGAGACACGATTTTAAATGGGTGTGAACCTTTTGAGCTGCCAGGGGTCTTGAATGGTAAAGTCTATTTGGATTTTTTACAAAATCATTTATAAAATTTGTTGGAAGACGTGCCACTATCAAAGTCAAAGTCAAAGATTTTTATTTCAACTGGGCCTTTGCAGGCACTTTCAAAACGTCGTGATTCTAGGCGCACGGTTCCAAGTGGGTTGAACTATGCATTTACAGAGACATGTGGTTCCAGCAAGACGGCTGCCCAGCGCTCTATGCCCGCTCAGTTAGAGAATATCTCGATGAGGAATACCCAGGCAGATGGATAGGGCGGTCTGGTACAATCTCGTGGTCAGCTTGTTCACCTGACTTAAATCTACTAGTTTTTTTTTACTGGGTAGCGGTGCAATAAAATGTTTAATCAAAGCCAATCGAAAAATCTGAGCTACGGCAAAGAAAAACGGAAGCAGTTGAATTTGTTAATAACGGAAGATTCGCCTGTCTGATAACCCGATCTTTTTTAAGAAGATGTCGAGCTTGTATTGCGGCTGAAGGAAGGCAGTTTGAACTTTGTTGTAAATGTATTAATCTTAGAATCCAATAATTTAGGCGTAATTTAAAACTTTTCTAACATTACCATGGCCCATGGTGCGCTTGGACTATTTGGAAATAGGATATCTGTTTCGCACGTTACGCTTCGTAAAACGACTCTTCGTCTCGCTCATACTAGAATCTTAAAGTTACGGCCTTGACGAAAACGAAAGCCTTGGGTACACTAGAATCATTTTAAGTAAGTAAGAGAAATTGGTTCAAAACTGATTTCTTTAAAAAAAAATTGTCCATAATTAAAGTAATAATCTAGCAAGTGTCATATCATTTTGGAATCCTTATTATATGCGCCAACTTTTAAAGTTACTTGCCACACTAGCGTAGAACAATTTTTTTTTTCAATACAGTCGGTTAATATTAGTCAAATTATTAATTTAGAATACTTGGTTGGGCAAAAAGTGTCATTTTCTTCCAAGCTGGAGCTAGTTGCCTTTAAATTTTAGGCAACAATTTAAAGAAGCATTATTCAGGATCCCTATATAATATATAAAAATTGAAAAAAAGTAAAGATTTGTAGTAACAGGAGTTAAAAGACCATCACAGGTGTAGATTTTTTCGATTGATTTTTAAATGCCTGTAATTTTAAAATTATACAACTTAGATAATTTTTGTATTTTTCTGATAACTATTATGACATGCCTATCACCCGTTTCCAACTTGGCGTCGACTTCTGGGTCAGCCTGTATAAGAAAATCTGTCGCGAAAGGAACGTAGGTGCCTTAAATACTGACTTTACTGACCATTTTTAGAAAAAACTGACTTATACTGACCAATGTTAAAAATACTGACTTTTACTGACTTTACTGACCAGTTTCGGCCCCTGTAAAACATATCCATAATTTCATGCCAAAATTATTTATCCACTTGTTGTACCAGTAATAATGGTCCACCAGATTGATTCACGTTCGAAGTAGTCACGTAGTTTCCAAACCAAGTTGCGCGATTCACTATCACCGAAATCACAGTATTAGAATCCAAGTATAGCAAGCTAATGCAGCGGACGAGCTCGCTAGAAGGGGATCTAGCACGGTGGCTGTGGGTCCGGAACCCATGACACCACTCCCTTTCGGACACCTACGCACCCTGGTAAGACAACGAACCAGGGTAAAACACAACAGCTCATGGCAGAATCACGGTGAGTGCAGGCAAGCCAAAGAGGCCCTGCCGGCGGTAGACGTCAGGATCACCAGGCAACTACTCAGACTGACGAAACAACAGCTACGTACGGTAACAGCAGCCCTCACCGGCCACGGTAGTTTTAACAAACACCTCTCTGTTATAGGAATTACAGACAGCCCCTTATGCCGAGCGTGCATGGAGGCTGACGAAACAGCGGCCCACGTGCTGCTAAACTGCCCAGAAATCGCCACTTACAGGACCACGTACTTCGGTAACCTGAGTACTCTTCGGGAGATCGCCGGCAACATCAAATGTCTGCTGGCCTTCCTCGAGGAGCTGGGTTGGCTAGAATAAAACAATCTAGTCCCACCCGTACGCAAAATACGCGCATAGACGTGGAGTTGCGGAAACTCGCCCGCGTTACCAATACCAATACCAATAGCAAGCTAAGTCAACGTAAAAAACGGGAACAGTCCAAAATCTAAGCCAGATCACAAAAATAGAGGTATCAGAGAAATAGAGAGAACGGACAATTAGTCGGAAAAATCGCGAAAACCTGCACAGATATCATTGTCATTACTGCCGGTATCAAGCAAATTGTGATCATAGAGAAATTAAATTAATCATAATAATATAATGTACGTGTCATACAGCCTTTAAAGAGTTTTTAATACCTACGTAATTTTATACTGATATTTCAAACGATTTTAAAGATTCTAGTGATCACATCGCTTTATTTAAAAAATAATTGATTGAGAACGTAATCATTTTTATGATATTTCGGCAGTAGATAAACATGTATTTAGAAATATTTCGATGCTAAAACAATACATAAGAAACTACATACCATGCTAATTTATACGTATCCAATTTTTTTTTTATAATTTCGTAATTATTATCAAGTGTATATTCAAAATAGTTTTAAATCACAGCCGTTAACATTGTCAAGTTACATTCTATCGTTCATTATATCTGTCAAAAGGGACTTCTTAGATCTCGGGGAGTATATGTAACTAGGCTGTAATTATACAAACATGCCAAGTATACTTATTTTCATCTATGACAGCATTAGTAACCACTGGTACAGGAAAACATGAGACTGACAAAAACATCCTCCTCCTAAACAAATAGTTTCCTCATCACACAAGCTGGGCGCAAACCCAACCTGGCCATCAAACAAGCAAGAGACGTTATGGGCTCAGACAACATCGAGCCTTTTCTGGAAGAACATTGTAAGAGTCTCGAGTTTTTTTACAAAGTAAACAGGTTTTCTGTTGTATTCTACAAATTCTTTGCAGAATGCTATTTATAACTCTTACAACAAACTGACAATATGCTACAAATGTTAAATGCTGTTTAAAATCCAATGTAGGAGTCAGCACGATATACCTACTATTTGGAACCGCACACCTAGTCTCGACATTTCATAAGTGCCTCTATTTGGTATACCTACATGATTTCAAGATTTATGCTATTCTATAGTCTAAATCTGCCAGAGTAGGTAATAACATCATACTTTCAAAATACGACTACCTACTTTCTTTCTGAAAAGGCTCAATATGTAAACTGAAACCCGAACAAAACCACAGGACATGATGGATGAGAATGAGACATACATATATATTGAAGTGTAAGGTGCTGTGACCAGAACACTACGGTAGCACAACACAGGCGCTAGAGTGGGCCAGCACCCTGAGTACTGACCGCTCTTTCTCGGTGTCGACGGAGAAGTTGCGCTCAATGACGGTGGTCCACTGCAGGCCACGGATGGTGAAGGTGTAGGGGCGCGGCTTGTCCACGGCCATGATCTGGCAGTCGCGCACGGTGAACTTGTTGAGCGGGTCGCGGTAGTTGTTCCGCTCGGGCTGCGTCTTGAAGCCCACCAGATCCCCGTTGTCGAACAGGATGAAGTAGCGGTCGCGCCAGTTGCGGATGTGCTCGCCGCGCTTCTGCAGCCAGCCCTCCTTCACGATGTTCCCGGGCGCCGCCTCCGCCATGGTCTCGCGGCCGCGGCCTCGCTACTCGCTGTTTGATAACAAACTACGGCAACCGCAAGCTCGTGCTCGACACACCACGTTTTGCACTCCCGTTTCGCCGCGCGTGTTTCACCTGGATTGAATCACCACGGGCGCACTGCCACGGAACATTTTCTCGTTTGATATTACAATAATGTACAGATCTCAACGTTTTTATTCTCAAAAAACATGAACGTAAGCGATGTTACTACGTATGTACGTAGCCTCGCGGTCTAAGTGTAACAATTTACGACAGCGCTGTCTGGCAAAAATTAGAGAGAGACAACCTTGATACAAGAATGTAGGAAAAGTGAGAGATCCGACTAATTCGACACTGTGACATGCTCTTCTATTCTTGGTCGCATAATAACCTATTTTGACAAATTAGTACCATATGTCTGCCACTAGGAGAATTTAAAGCGCTGTTGAAACTTTTTAATACGTTTTGCACATTCCTCTGTAACTTAACTCACTTTTGGGAAGTGGTAAATAATCAAGAGATTTTTATTATAAGAAAAGATCAAATTCCCATAGCATTTTTGATCTCCCAGTATGTTATATTTCTATGCATTGGGAAAAAATATGGGTAAAATAAATAAAGTGCCATTCTATCTATTCACATTTCACATAGTGCCACAAACTTAACTGACCCATGACTGACCCGGTGACCAAAATTGGAACTAACGTCGCTACAGAACAAAAATGACTTCAAAACTTATTATCAAAAGCATAGACTTAGAACATTTTCGCTTCATCTATGTTCAAAATTGCTTCAAAACCACAGACCTGCCTTCGCTAGTGTTCAAAAACATTCAAAACAAAATGTATCTTTAGATTTTTTGTATACCTAGAGATGACATTGGTAGGTAAAAGCGACGGTAGCGACGCCATTCGCCACCGGGTCAGATAAGTTTGTGGTACTGTAATATTTTTTTATAATGCCCTGCTGGCACTGACCTCATTTCAGTACCGACATTTGACAGGTAAGGGGTCATCCATAAAGTACGTCACACTAATTTCATGATTTCTTTACCCCTCTAACCCCTCCCCCGTCCTTGTCACAGTTGATCACATTTGTGAGACCCCCCCCGCCCTCCCTAGTGTGACGTCACATATTTTGCAATTTTACATCTAGAAATTATTAAATTAAACAGCAGTTCCGAAATTAGTTTTATTTCCATTTAAATTATTTATATGATTTTGAAATGTGACGTCACGAAACTTAGGACCCCCTCCAACCCCTTGTCACATCATGTCACATTTCATCGACCCCCTCCTCCCCCCCTTAACGTGTGACGTACTTTATGGATGATCCCTAATCCCTAATGGAAAGCCAGGAAAGAAAAATAAAATAGGCCGTTCAAAAAAAAACTAAAAACTTCAGACTCAGACCTATAAGGTTCTTGCTTCAGACCTCCTTCAGCCTGATGAACACGGATGAACATAAACATACATGGTTACTCTAAGTAGGGGAGCCCTACTTATTATTTCTATGCTCTAAGTACATAGCAAAGAGTATATTGTGAGCAAGTGTATATTGGGAGTCGAGTAATCAAAGGTAAGAAGGCACAAGTTTTGGTGTTTCTAAGATCCATTGCACGTATGATTGCACGTCAACAATGACAGGCGCTTAGACGAGAAAACAAGCTCACACAATTAAATAATCGTCTGAGGACAGCAAGAGGACAGGCATAACCATAAATGTAGTAATAATAAGTTTATGGGCATACATAACCGGGCATAACAGAGGACGATACAACCATTCAGTTAGAGCTTCAAGTTTTTCATTCAGATACCTACGTAGGTTTTTCAGAAGGTAGGTATAAATAAGCTTTTTTCAATATAGGTATATTGCTGTAAAATCATAACTATTCATTGATGAAATGTAAAAGGTACCTAAGGACTTATAAGTAGGTAGTAAGGTAGGTTTTATAATTTATAACTGGTTGCCATTTAAATAAACGACACGGTTGGCGCAGTTGTTGAGCGATCGACTGCTTATGTGTCGCGGTTCGATTCTCGCACGGAATAAATTAATATTTGTTTATCTTACAAATAGACATACTTGACCTGGGTCTGGGTGTTCGTGCATGTGAAGATTTGTGTTAATTGTAACGATACAGGAATAATTCCTGGACTAGCTTCGCCGCGTTCGCTCCAGCCCCGTCCAGCCCTCCCGTTGGCTGTAAAGTGTAATGTCTACGGAGCCCCGCACAGTTCAGACAGCGATGTGGCATTTCTTCATCACACTACAACACTGAACGCGTTATTCGTGATGAAATATTTAACGAGTGGACACCTGCAGAGAATAATGTCTGCGTTTCTTCACTACAATCGCAACTCCAATTTCACGTAGCCTTTGTTGTTTGACAGAATGCGTGTTCGTTTTTGTATTGTGAAATTTTTGAATGAACTTGAGAAATGGAACACGTAGTCGATTTGTATTTGAGCCTAACCTATTTACATGTTCAAGTTTGTTTGTTATTATTGTTCGCAGTTTAACATCTCCTGTACCTACCTATATTATGTGATGATGAGACTGTGAGTAACTTACTGATAAATCTCATTAGTTAAACGACTCTGATGAACAACTTATTACATAATGATAAGATTGCGAACATAGAACAAAAGTTAGAAGATACAATTAATATAAATAAAGAAGCCACGGTAGCGTCACGGCGCGTGCGCCGACAACCCGGAGTGTTTCGGCACCTTGGCAGGAAAGGCATCGCTATTCTGATAATATGTTTTACGGTCATCCTCAGCCTAGGATTAGCCCAATTATTATGGCTGCAGGTTCCGATCAATCAAGTCCATGTCAGCCCAAGAAAATATAGCACTGTCAATGCTGCGGGATTGTAGGAATAAGCGCAAGACATAGCAGCTAGCCACTTAGCAAACGGAGCTGCTTAGGTATACAGAGGCCCTAAAAGCCTAGAGCCGGAGGGCCAGTGGGCCAGGCCTAGAGGTGTAATTCTGATTGGCCCGCTCCGAGCTCTGCACCAATCGGAGCGCCGAACGCGGTTGGTTCGATAAATCGAGATTGTTATAAGAACCTTACACTAGGGCTGCAGCTACAGCAATTTAGCGTTTAAGGAGATTATCGTTATGGCAAGTTTTAATTACTTGCATACATTGTAAACTTCGGCTGCCCCCGATTTGCGGTAGAATGTAAGCAGGCTAACTAGAATATGTCGTTGCCCTTACAAACTCCGCTATCTATTATGTAAGATATTTTTTTTTTGAGATATTTTATATTCCAAAGGCGCGTGTGCTTGTAAAAACTTTTTTCTAACAATGTATTTGGTTTAGGAGATAGCAAAATCAGTGAATATTGGACAAAATCAGCCTTCCCAAGTTCCCACATAATGTATTATATGTGCAACAGCAGGGCTAGCAGGGCTAGCGCGGCGGGTATAATATGTGCGACAGCAGAGCTCTGGGCTAGCAGGGCTAGCGCGGCGCGGCGGGTATATGTGCGATAGCAGGGCTAGCGCGGCTCGTTTTCTCCACCCTTTGTCTCCTTGACAGAAGACAACACGAAAAGTCGAGACTGCTGAAAACTGTCCCCGATTTTCTCTCTCGGCGTTTATTGCCGTGCTGGCCTTGCTGTTTGTTTCGAAGCGCTTCCCGCAGCTGTTGCGTCTCGCAGACACGAAGCGTGCAAGCACGTGGTGCTATGCAATGTTTACCAACCAAACTTGGTGGCATTATAAAATTAAATAGATTGTTGTAAAAAAGCAACTATTTATTATTTTATTATGTGTTTTATAAAGACCAACAATGTTAATTATCTAGTAGAAGCATAAATCATGTGACAAAAAGTTTGAAAGCAGTATTTACGATTCAAAAAACAACAACTGTATCCAAATCAAAAAAAAAGTTGCATCTAGAGCATCGTAATAAATAGCAAAAAAACTATACATACTTTATATACTTATATTAATGTATATAATATAAGGTGTTAAAAAATGAACTCTAAATATTTCGTGAAGGTGTTGTAGGTACTCATCATTATGAACAACTTTTACTGCGGGAGGAACCGTGTAATCGCGATAAAAAAAAACAGCTGTTCCATACATTTAGTCGAGTAATATTGAATAATTTGTATTGAACAGCTGACTTTTTTTCGCGATTTCCGGGTTCCTGTAGTAAAAGTTGTTCATAATGATGAGTACAACAACTTCACAAAATTATTAGAGTTTTCTTAGTATTCGTAGAGAGAGTAGTTAGAGTTTTTGTTCCTGAAAACTTTTTCCATAGCGGAATAGCGGAATTTGCAAGCGCAGCGACTAATTGTATAAGTATAACAAAACAGCTAGCCGCTTTAGAAAAGCATTTGGGTACGGGTGTGACGTCATGATATTGAAGTTCGGACGACAAGCTGACTTGAACGCCCAAATCCAATCGTTAGGTTCCCAATGCCCAAAACCTAATTCCTAAGGAGCGCAAGCGGTGTGAAGCGCCGAGATCGGCCAGACATAACCAGACATGTCAAACCAGTGAGTCTCCTTTTACGACACCTACAAATTAGTCATTTTAATTAATTCATCTACCTATTTTATAGTTCTTTTAAATGGATAAATTGTATGTATACCTAATATTTTGTAAGTGGTAATAAAAATTAGTAACATTGTAATTTATTGTCTTTTTTACAATTAGATATCTACCTATGCTCTCTGTTTAAAAAATCAGTTAATGCTGTCCAAAGGGTTCAGAACGCGTGCATGCGTTATATATATGATATCCCAAGGAGACATCATATCTCGCCATTCTTGGATGAGAAGGGGGTGCTTGGTATGACTGGTCGGCGTACATTAAAACTTTCGTGTTTCCTCAAGACGTTATTTAAAAAACAGCTTCCGTCATATCTGTACGATAAACTTATATGGTCATCTGACGTACACACATACGAAACGAGATCACGCAATCGCCTACTAGTCTTACCCAGGCGCTCCTTAGTCAAAACCAATGGTCGCTTCAAAATTGCTGCTTCTAAGTGCTGGAACGATTTACCACCACCTATATTACCTTTATCACTTGGTACGTTTAAATCACATTGCCACAGATGGTTATTAATGAAGCAATCATTGGTTTCTGGGACTCAATTATAGAGTTTGCGGTACATCCATTTCATTGTTTACATTATATTACGGCATTTTTATGTATAGATATACCTATTTATTACTATAAAAATTGTGTTCTATTCAACGCATGACTGGCTTGGACAGAATATCAGCAGTTGTGCATGCCTCGCGCTGCCAGCTATTATGCCGAGTCCAAGACCTTTTTGTCTTTTACCTTCTTATATGATGTATCTCTTTGCTACCTATGTAATTTGAAAGACAAATAAAAATCTTCTATTCTATTATTCTATTCTATCTATTCTATTCTATTCTATTCTATGCGTATTATGCAGTCATGCAGATGACTTGAATAGGCACGTACCCAATGAATGACCGAGTTTAGAACGAATACCCATCTTTGGTTAAGTTTTCGAAAACTTAAGGTAGGTAAGTCAGGGTTGGCATGATTAAAACAAGTTATTTTAAAACACGTGTTTTAAACTGTTCAAAACAGTTTGAAATAAAACACACAGCTTAAAACAAATTTTAAAGAATATTTTAAACATTAAGAAAAATAACCGTTTTATTTTGTTTTATTTATTTATCAATAAATAGAAGTGTACATTGAGTGTACATAGTTAAGTTTATATATTAAGGTTGTAAATAGTTTAATGTTTCTTAGTAAATAATTCATACCATCACATATATAAAAAAACAATAAATTAGTAGGAACTAGGAACTTATAAAAGAATTATCCTACTATTTGGAACCGCGCACCTAGAGTCTCGACATTTCATTAGTATTTGGTTTACATTAAATAAAGATCTATTCTATTCTATTCTAGAAGTTTTATTGTAATTATACGTGATGTTCAATATAGGGAATTAGGTACGTTTGTTCAGCTGTTTTATGTCAGATTGCTATAAATACAATGACATAAGCTACAGTTGCTAGCATCCTTGTTTGCTAGTGTGAATAATTTTCGGAAGAAATCTATCCTCTAAATATGCGCTATAAATACGTGGCAATGTAGGCGACTACATAATATAATAGTATATATTATATTGGAGTATCGAGGACTGAACATCACCTATGATTACAATAAAACTTCACTCAGGTACCCAAGTTCGTTTAATTTAGTAATACATATCGATAATTTATTTTTTAGTTTGTTTCCATAAATAGTATATCAGTTTTAATTACTTATTTACTATAAACTTTTTACCAATATACCTGTATCAATAAAATAAGAATTCATATTCATATCGTCATATTATTAGGTAAGTTGGCAGGTATTCAGAGGCGTATTTAAGGATTTGGCGCCCCGGGCCAGTTAGCTTTGCCGCCCCATTAAGTGACGATAAAATATTTCATTTAAGAAAAAAAAAACCTGCAATAGGTAGTTACCTATTGCAGGTATGTGTGTGTAGGAATTGCAGGTATATGTGGTTTGAAATGATGAATGGATTTTTTTTCCCAAAATGAACCATTTATTCACTAGGTAAATATTTACATTTTATCCTGCGCGCAAATTGGTTAACAAAAAGTTTTCACCGAGACAAATTAAAACAGCCTTCGTTTATTTGATGCGCTAATTTGAAATGAAACACGACTTTCCACACCCCCGCCGCACAGTGGGCGGAAAATGAAGCTCCATAGACGCCTTGAAAATGTTGTACGTTATTTTGGAAAAAAAATATACCAACGTATTCCTTTAGTGAAAACGGACATTTTATAATACTTTTTGTCATAAAGCCATTATTTTGTGAGTTATTTGCGATTTCTTTATTTTTTGTATGAAGCAGAAGTTTTTTTTAAATTCCTAATTCACTTTCTTAAGAAATAGCGACCTGTTTCATAAGATTCGTCATATAAGCTATATTATCATCAAAGCCTAATTCTCAGAAACCCTTGAAATATTGTCATATTCAACTTTAAAGATAAAAAATATTTTATACGCCTGTAAAAATATATTATTATTAGCATTTAAAATAGATACTTATTGAAATTGTAAGTCTTTTCTTCCACATTACCTAACGAGGTGAAGAAGTAAGCACGTTTTTTTTATATTGGTGTTCCAGGAAGGCTAATCCAATTAGAACAATACACCAAATATTGAAATTAAATTAGTGTAAAGCGATGTTAAGTGTAGTGTTTAGCCAGAGTCATTTTCTGAACCGTGGACTAGTTCTTTCTCTGTATTGCTCTCGTCATCAAAATGATCATTAATTTTTAATAAGCTTTGTGCAGCTTATGACAAAACTTTGTGTTTCCTATGAAGCTTAGGTCCTTTTACCAATACATAGAGATTAGGTGTTCAAATCAAAGGAAATACAAAGTTTTATAAAAAGCTGCACAAAGCTAATTAAAAATTTATGATCATTTTGATGACAAGGTCGATACAGAGAAAGAAAACTTCGCTTTTGTGGATATGGGTCTAGTTCACGGTTCAGAAAGTGACTCTAACTAAACACTACACACATCGCTTTAACTGATTTAATTTCAACATTTGTTGTAATTTTCTAATTTGATTCGTTTTCCTGGGGCGACCAATATATAAAAACGCGCTTACTTCTTCACCTCGTTAGGAACTGTGGAAGAAAGGACTTATCGTTGCAATTAGTATCTATTTTAAATGAAGAACATGCATATAAAATATTTTTTTATCTTCAAAGTTGAATATGACAATGTTCCGAGAGTTTCCGAGAATCAGACTTTGGTGATAAGATAGCTTATATGACGGATCTTATGAAACAGGAAGATATTTCTTAAGAAAGTTTAAGAATTAGGAATAAAAAACATCTGCTCCATACAAAAAATTATAAAATCGCAAATAACTCACCAAATAATGGCTTTATGAAAAAAGTACTACTACATAAAATGTTCCTATTCAGTAAAGGAATACGCTAGTATATATTTTTTCCAAAAAAGTCTATGGAGCTTCATTTTCAGCCCACTGCGCGCCGCCTGCGCCGCGCCGCCTCGCGCGTGCGCTGCGCTGTTTGTGTGCCCCGCGCCTCGAAAGTTTGAGTAATATAGAGTGTACCACGATAGATGGCGTAAATAAGACAAAAGTCATGCTATAGACATTGCCGCGTAACATTTATTAATTATTTTAGTTACGCCGTACCTAACTAAAATAAATGTATAACAAATAGTTCTTGAACGCAAATGATATTTAGGTACTTGTAATTGGTATTGTAAACAATTGGTTAGGTTCGAAGCGTTCATTTGTTTTAAATTTCAATGTCAATTATAATATAAAAAAAGCAACCTTAACAATAAAGCTGTAAGCTTGACAATAAAAGGCGCCCAGAGAAGGCCCCGAGGGGCGGCTTCGCCGCCCCTAGCAGCCTGCCGCCCCGGGCCATGGCCCCCTTGGCCCTATGGTAAATACGCCCCTGCAGGTATTACATTATAGAGTGTGAGGTTCGGTGCCTTACACTCTTTAATGTAATACCTGTTAAAGATACTACCAAGATAGATAGAAAATCTATCTACTTATCCATCTTGGATAAGTAGATAGATTTTCTTAAAAATAATTGTTAACTTTAGAAATTTTAAGTTTTGGTTAATAATTTATGCTTTTATCTAGATATTATAATAGCGTGTGTGAGGTTTTGCGGTAATTAAATTACAATTGATATTTATCATGATGTACGTACATATCATGATAAATATCAAATTGTAGGTACGTGACACCTATCAAGATTCACCCATTAAAAAAAGTTACATAAGTAAATAAAAGCACTAGTGCGGTAACGTAAAGTAAAAACCACGCGAGTTTTATAAGCTTTATTAAGAACCTACAAGAGGTGCAATAAGAGCTACTATACGAGCAAGTGTGTTAAATAATATAAGATAAACGTATGATGAACCCTTGTTTTGTTAGTTGGCGGACACTCGGGCAGGACTCACAAGTATTGATCTAACTGTATCACGCGATCGTCGCCCTAGCTCCTATTTTCGGATAAGCCAAACTGCTAAATCGTAGCCAATCGTAAGTGCTCATCGGTTAGTACCCTACAGGTGTAGTTCTAATTATGGAGAAATTAATTTAAGTTCTAGGTATAATAATCTGTATGGAAATTATTCGAGTGGTGTTGCTGTTGGACGTCCCGCAGAGTATGATTACGTAAAGCACGGCGAGAGAAGCTGAGCGGTGACACTTGAACTTTGGTTGGGGCGGTGTAGGCAGTGCGCGCGTCGCTGCGCGGCGGTACCGCTGTGCGCCGGTCGATACGGCCCTCCGTCTCCTGGCCTCCAGTCGGCTGCCAGCGCCCAGCAGGCGCCCCCGAGCGCAGCGCACAGCTCGCCGTCGCGAACCGAGCCCGCCGCGACTGTCCGTGTGTTGCCATGAAGGTATAGAGACCCATCCGTAGCGCGGTAGTGTATGCCTTAGCTGTAAGTAGCGGCGAGGAGAGGCCGGTACGTGTCATAGCTAGCCGCGCCGGTGGCCCGCCGCGCCCTGCTCGCGGCCTCGCTCGCTCACCACCCGCGGCTCCTCCGAGGGGAGCTGTTCATTACCATGCATCCGTCTCATCACTCACCTGCACGCTCCTACATTGTAATGACATCTTCGTGACTGTATTATTGTTTCTGTTTGCATTTCATTATTATTCAAATTATATTTTTCACTGCGAGAAGAATGTCCTCCCTTGTTTAAATAAGTAGGTACCCTTATCTTTCCCTTTATGTATTGACCATTATGCGTATTGATTGTCGTAGTATGTGAATTGGATGACACACTTGAGTTACTTAACATGTCGCAAAGGAGATAAAATGCGCCGTTCGATCAATAACACCCCTCCAATTTATTAACTTTCAGCAGATATCTACTTACTTGTACGAGTATACGAGTATAATGAGAAATTTTATATCCGAATATAGCTGCTTTGTTTGTATTTCAATTAATATCTAATTATAATTACGCACGCAGGTCTAACATGCCATTTCATTCCTTCGTTGAATGCCAATTAATACATTTTAAAGGCTCTTATTTCTTCCTTAAATTATGTCCGTCCATCGTTCCGGGTTCGTTTCTGTAAGAAATAGCTTTTTTGCAGAAGTTGCAAATAAGCTGTTATTACAATTATGTAGTTTACGCAAGAATATATTCCTGTATATTTTACTTTGGTGTACATAATTTATGCTCTGATTTAGAATAGATTTAGGCCTAATAACTTGATATGGGGCCCATTCAATGTAAATAATAACCCATTTCTTTTGTTTTAGCAACACAAAGTATTGTCAAGAAACTCGTATAATGCTAAAACTACCCAAAGGTCTTAAAAAGAAGAAAAAGGGCAAAAAATCGAAACGCAAAGGTGAGGAAGAGCTTTTCACAGAAGAAGAACTCGAGAAATATAGAAGAGAGCATCAACAACAAAACGCTGAAAACGGCGAAGGGTCTGCTAAAGAGAATGAAGAGTGGTCTAAATTTAAAGATTTGACAACTGGTATAGATACTGTGCTTAAAAAAACGCAAGGAGATCTAGACCGAATCAAATCGACTTCTTTTTTTCAACGCATTCCTCCAAAACAGGTTGAACCTGAAAAAAAGGCAGCTCCTCATAGACCAGTAGTCGAGGTTACAGAAGCAGATTTTCCACAGCTCGTTCAGTCTGCAGCTGCAGAAGCAGACGAAGCCGATAAAAGTGAGTACGGCGTAACAGACGACGAGTCTGAAGAAGACGACCAAGACGATATCTTCGATACCTCGTATGTGGAAGCGGTTGAACGTGGGGAAGTGAAGCTCGCCTATGTCCCTGACTCGCCAGAAGAGTTTCAGGATGATGATATATTTGACACTTCCCATGTCGATGCGTTAATAAAAGGACAAGAAGTCAAAGCCTCTAAAGGGAAAAAGGCATTAGATATCGGAATAGCAGTTGGTGTACTAACTGGTAGAATAGATAATGTAACAGTTACGACTAAACGACCTAAAAGAGTAATTCCCGGTGACTTGTTATTAGAAAGCACCGAAAGCGTCGATAGACCAATTCAAGCGATCTTCACGAACGAGCCCATTGAGAAGAGTATATTAGACATTGATGCAGATATTCCTATAACAACACCCATAGATTTGAGCGTGTCTCTTCATACATCGTTAATTCAACAAAGTAAAAAGAGCGATCAAGGGTCATCTGCGGCGAAAGGCTCATTTTACACAGATCAACCGTTAGAAGATGAAGAAATAGATGAATTTACAATCCTTGCTGCGAAATCTCTTGAGGTCAGCGCAGAAGTTACGAAATTAGGACAAAGTGAAATAAAAGTAGAACCCGTTTTACAAGAATCATGGTCTGCTTTTGAAGCTGATAAGAATGACTTGGTATTTGCAGAAGGAATCGTTGAAGATCAGATTGATATCGTTGATCCATACGTAGATCAAGACGATCCGTTTGACACAAGTTTTGCAGACGCTGTGATCCCCGCAACGCAATTTCAGGCGAGCAAAGAGGCAGTGATTCTAGAGGACGACGACGACTTTGATCCAAGAGCAGAAGAAGTGCACGCAAGATTGAACAATAGACGTAAATCTTCAGTTCGTATCCATCTAACAGATCCTTCAGGTGTGCGAGAATCCATCACTTCTGACGATATTGTCGATAAAGAGGACACTCAAGCGGTCCGTGATTTACTGGGTGGGAGCACCACAGACCTAACCAAATTAGGAGACTCTCCTTTAGATCCAGTGGATGTTAATAATTGTAATATTGACCCGTTTGATACTACTATTGTCGATAGAATAGTAGCGCCTGGTAAGGTAGAATTAAAACTCTTAGAGCAAGAATTAATAACCTCAAATTCTTCACCAATATACAGAGTCCCAAGTGATCCAGATTTTGATCCGAGGGCAGACGAGCCAAAAAAAACTGAGCGACGTGCATCACGTCCTGAAAACCTTACTGTAAACAAAAGTGTTGGTTTTAACGTTGAGTCAGACGAATCTTCTAATTTAGACCCAAAAGTAAAGAGTGTTAAACCAGTCACACCGTATTACACTCGAGAACTATCAATAACTGAAGACGCCCCTGAAGAAGCTGAGGAAGCTGACACAGTACCGGAAATATTAACTCGCACACGATCAGATGAAGATTTAGCTCCGAAGGTCAACTATCAAAATAAAAGGCGGCATTCAGAACATTCGCAACCAAACAATATAAAAGTGAAAGCCAAGGATTTACTGCATAGTGCTCAAACTGAAATCAAAGCTAAAGTACTAACGCCATCGGAGCCACAGCGATCTTCTGTTGTACCTGATCCTTTTGATACATCATTTGCGAGCAATATAGTACCTAGTAAAACTGAACTGAAACTACTAGCTAAAGAGTTTTCTTGTGAAGATACCGATAACTTAGAAGATAATCCTAACGACTTACTGGATCCATCTGACGACATATTTCAAAGAAAAGCACTAACTCCAGAACCATCAGACTCAAATAGGTTGCCAGAGTCAGATTTCGATCCATTTGACACTTCCTTTGCAGGCGATCTTAATCCAGGAAGAACCGAACTGAAACTATTGGAATCAGAGTTTTTAGGTTAGTACGATAGACAATAAAAATGGCTTACAATCCATTCTTGAGTGCGAACGAGCCAAGCGCTCCAGTAACTACGGATGAGCTTAATCCATTTATGATGACGGATGCAGAACCGGATGTATTCACTGGCGATAATCCTTTCGCTGCCAGCAATCCCTTTTCGGATTTTGGCGGCGGGTATGAACCACCAGCGGGTGACACTGTGCCCGTGGATATATTTGGTGGCGTGGAACCAACCGGAATTGGAGCAAAGCAATTCCAAGGATTTCCTGAAAACATGTCCACCCCGCTGGATATATTCACGAGCGGCCCGGCGGATCATGATAGAATAGTCAAGCCAACGGAACTCGATTTAATCACCACCACGACCGATCACACATTTTTGAACGAGGAAGAATCTCAAGGGCCGCTGATTCCGGCCCGACCTTTGCCACCAGAAACTCAAAATTTAATTCTGAGCGTAACAGGGCAAATGGAATTCACCAGTTCCGACCTCCTTGATCGCATTCCACTAACGAGGACTCCGAGCCCCGTGTCGGTGCGCGACATCCACTCGCCCAGCCCCACGCCGGAGCTCGAACTGTCAGAAGAGCCGCCCAGCGACAGCTTCGACATCAACCGCAACAAGCCGGTGCGCCCACCACCCGCGCGGCCCCCGCCAGCCTCGCGCCCGCCTCCGCCACGCCCGCAGCCGCCGCGCCCGCCATCCGCACCACCTATACCTCCTGCCCTTCCGGTCGCGCTCCTACCCGAGCAGCACACCGACGATATAAATCTGTTTGATGCACCCATTCCCACCCCTATCAAACCTACCAAGGAGGCCATTATGAGCTTATACTCGGCACCAAAACGAGAGGTCAAACAAATTGATTTCTTGAGTGATGACATAGTTGATGATATTTCCACTGATGTAAGCCATGACGCTCAACCATTCGTGGGGGAAATACCAAAGTCCACTTCAACGGTGGCCGGCCAGGGTGGTTTCGATCTGGAGGAGCCGAGTGCCGTATGCGTGCCGGACGATAGCACTTTTACATCAGTGATTGACTCGATGACAGACACGATGGCACCTATGGATTGCTCGGAGCCGCAGACTGAGATTGCCTCTGCAACATCTAATACTTCTCCCTTTGCCGATGTAATGAGAGATGAGTTCCCAAATCAGCCGGTCGGTGTGGACGTCGAGCGAAATCCATTTGAGAGTGCAATCGAACCGACAGATGCAATGACACCGTTTTCCGATCCTGCCGCCGATATATTTGGCGTAAAATCGGATGATGCAATTATGGCAGTTGACAATAACATTTTTAACAATCCACAAGACAATATTTTTGAATCAGCATCTAAGAGCGGAACGGAAGAATCTCAAGCCAACCTGTTCCCATCAGCTCCAATCGAAACTATCGGTGACATGTCGCAACCGTTCGGTATTGGTGCAGAGGACGCCTTCGCGGCGAGCGGCCAATCGCCTTCTACGGATACCGGCTGGGACGCACCGTCTGAAGCAATGATGCAAGAAGCTTTTCCCAGTGGCGAGGATGCATTCGATGCATTCTCTGCTAAATTCGATGCAACTGGTGCAAATAACATGAATTCGGGTAAGTTTTTGGAAAAATCACTTTAGTCAACTAAAAATAATTCAGCGCCGCACAGTGTAATATTTGCCTTCAAAATCGGACATGTTCTTTTTATTGCATTTTTCAACACAAGTATTGGTTTCAAATGCGAGAGTAGAACTCCTGTGTGCCATATAAGTTTAGATCCTGATAAAAAAAATGCAAAGGTTACAATACTTTTGGATGAAAAATCGGAAAAATAGGTATCACCATAGCTCAGGTATCCACACATTTAAAAAAAAATATGCAGTCTGTTATTGCCTTGTACCTAGCATCCACAATATGAATTTCCTTGAAAATTGTTATTACACATAGTTAACGAGAAAAAAATAATTTACTACATTTAGGTTTTTATTTTTCTACTACCATGTCACTAAGATGTCACTAATTGGATTTTCTAAATACTGTATTGGATTCTCCAGACTAAGCTTAACAAGCCACAATAATGCCCGTTATCAAACTCGTGGCTTTTTGGAGATAAATGCGATTGGATACCTGGATTGAAAAATGCAATAAAAAGAACATTTCCAATTTTAAAGGCATATACAGAGTGATTGGAAGATGGGTGCAAAGCTTTAAGGCGAAGATAGTACAGACAATTTAGAACCATTTAAGCCATGGTTGTGTTAGACGAAGTCTTACCACTTTTTTTTAAACTAATTTTATGTTCTTTTTTCGAAAAATTCGAAAATTTTAACTAAACTGTTTATTTATGGCCAAATGGAATGATAAATGAATTCATTTTTATTTAATTTAATTAAAGTAATGTGTAAGCTATCTAGCAAAACATGTTGTAGGCCTCTGTGTCGTTAGACATTTTTTTACAGACATTTAGAGTTTATAATTTTTTTGAAATTTCATAAATGCTTTTTGTAATCCTTATTTTCAAAAAAAACGGAGGGTACATTTTTTGTTCAACCCTTTTTGAAAATATGCGTGATAATCGCTCTTTGTTTTGAGGTATCATTTGCGTGAATATCTTACAAATTATTGGAATTAGGACCTACAAACCAATTTGAGGGAGAAATTTTTAATTTTAGGCAGAATAAATAAAACAACTTTTGAATTTAAATTATTTATTTTTCATGTTCAAAATGTCTGCCGTGATTCTTAATACAAGCACGGCTCCGTCTTCTCACTTCTGTTGTTGTTATTTTCAACATTAAATTTGTTGTTGTTATTTTCTTCGACGTCAGTTTCGTGTCTGCCCGGGTTGACTCCAGGTTCCACGTGGTGAATCCCATCTTGGGCAACTCGATGAAAAGTGTTGTTAAACACTCGCACATTCGGTACCCTGCGATTCGGATAGCGCTCTTGATACATCCCTCGCGCCAAGGATCCATTGCCGTCTGCTCTGCCATACATAAATACGATATCCGCATATTCCTGATTGGAAAAAGTAGCCATAGCCACTTAACAATTAAGAAAAACGGCGTAGGAGCGCACTAAATGTCAACTCAACACAATTTACTCAAGTATCAACACGTGCAGGAGCTTGAGGCTACGACTGGACACGGTGAAACAAAAATGTCCAAAACTAACACAAACAACACGTGCAGGAGCGCAAAGGGCTACAACTGAACACTGTAACTTGTAAATCAACACGACAACGTCCACTCACAAGGGCAGCTGCAGTTTGACTAATAGAAATAAGTAAAAGATGTAAGGGTAAGGCCTCAACACAGACTGACTGACCCTGACAAAAAAAACACGACTTTGTTGCCTTAAAGTAACTTAGACCATTTTGCTGTAAAAATCAACGTACCTATCCTTATTTTCTATTCACTGGGCGTTCTACCTGGAAATGCCGTCGCACCGCGCTGCGGCCAATGTTTAGATAATCCCCTCAATATGAATATGCAAAACAATCTTAGAATGGAACTAAGTCATCATTTCGAACACATAAAGTAATTTTTTAAGCAAAATGTTGTTTTAATTATTCTGCCTAAAATTAAAAATTTCGCCCTCAAATTGGTTTGTAGGTCCTAATTTCAATAATTTGTAAGATATTCGCGCAAATGATACCTCAAAACAAAGAGCGATTATTAGGCATATTTTCAAAAAGGGTTGAACAAAAAAAGTACCCTCCGTTTTTTTTTAAATTATGGATTACAAAAAGTATTTATGAAATTTAAAAAAAATTATAAACTCTAAACGTCTTTAAAAAAAATATCTAACGACACAGAGGCCTACAACATGTTTTGCTAGATAGCTTACACATTACTTTAATTAAATTAAATAAAAATGAATTCATTTATCATTCTATTTGGCCATAAATAAACAATTTAGTTAAAATTTTCGAAATTTTCGAAAAAAGAACATAAAATTAGTTTAAAAAAAAGTGTTAAGACTTCGTCTAACACAACCATGGCTTAAATGGTTCTAAATTGTCTGTACTATCTTTGCCTTAAAGCTTTGCACCCATCTTCCAATCACCCTGTATATTATACTGTGCGCCGTCGCTATGTAGTCTAAACATAAAAATAATTATGAATGGACAGGAGCATGGGGTTCGGAGGGCGGAGCGGACGCCGCGCCTGGCGGGTTCGACGCAGAGGCCTTCGACCCGTTCCTCAGCATGGGCGCGCCGCCGCCGCCCGCCGCCACCCCGCGCCTCGACCACCAGGGCTCCAGGGACTCGGCGGACGACACCTTCTCCGTCTTTATCAGGTTAATCTAGCTGACAATATCATCATGACAACATCCAAAGAAAAATTGCGACTCGATTGCAATATTTAGGTCCTGCACAATAACAACATAAATATGTATAACATTCGCCATTTTAACTGACATCTGGGGGCTCCATGCTTCGATAAGTCCGCTAGGCGTAAAATTATGTACGACGTGGAAATAACGGTAAAAAATAACTGATAAATGCGGCATCTTATTTGACAATCCGGATCTTCCAATAATCATAATATTTGGGTAATTTAGACCAAAGGACAGTGAGACGAGTGGTGAGGAGATGTCTGTGCCAGTGCTGGCGCCGCCGCCGCGGCCTCAAGCCCTGCCCGAGTCACCGCGCGTCAATCCCTTTGACAAGAGCGGCTTCGAGCAGCAACACGTCGAGCCTCAATACGGTAAGTACACAAATTAATTTATGTAACTTTACTCATTCTCTTGGTTTACCTTTTTCCAACCATGATGGAGTCTGCTTCCAGTTAGATTAACTGCGGCTGAATATTTTTCACGGCACGACCGTCGTCTGACCTCTGCAACCCAGTTAATGACGATTGTATTCGTATGACATCCATAACCCACTGCTGAATGTTTTCTAAGGCACGGAATCAGATGTGTAAAGAATGGTCACCCATCCAGGCAGAAACCGCATCTTCGTTTTCTTTCGTATGATAATAATAAATGTCGTGTCATCAGAGCGAGGCGAGGGCGATGCTTGTAGCGGTGGTGAAAGCCCTCCCACGCCGCTGTTCGACGATGACGTGTCGCAGCCGTTAGAGGACTTCCCTCGCACGACGTACGCGGGTCCCGGCTGGGAGATGCACCTTCGACAACCCAACAAGAAGAAGATCACCGGACAGAGGTCAGTACAAAACGAAAATTCTGACTGTTAAGATTTATTGCTGATAGCACTCGTCTAACAGGATAACCATAACCATTCAACTAGCCTGCCTGATGCCTTAAGCCTGTGAAAAGTACAAGCCCCTTACTCATCATGGAGACCACGAGTATTATCTTCCTCTTTAGGAAAGGCCTGTGTTGAGCAGCTAGACATAATATTAACAAAAGTAATGTGCAACAGGTTCTGGAAAAAGATCTTCGTGCGCGTGTCGCAGGCGGGTGACAACCCGGTGGTGCAGCTGTTCAACGCGGCGGGCGACAAGGAGCCCTTCCAGGAGCTGCCGCTGCAGGCCTGCTACTCGGTGTCCGATATCGGCGCGCAGCAGTTCGATCAGTTCGGCAAGATCTTCACTGTTAAACTGCAGTATGTGTTTTATAAAGAGCGCCCGGGTGTCAGGTACGTTTTCACATTATCTATATAATAAGATCACAGCTTATTCTGAGGTAGGTATATTGGAGTCGGCTTTCAGTCCAACCATAGGTACATGGCTGAACATCACTCATATTAAATAGATAGGAGTAACTGCTGTTTAAATTTCATAACGCACAGATTACCAAAAATGCTCTCAGAAGCAAGAGCATTCCAACAGGCCCATCCAATGCCTTGGTAGGGGTCACATAATTTTGTTGTACCATATTAAACTTCCTACACGCCAGCCACTTTATTGGGCAACGAGTCTCACCGGGTATTGTATTGACGCCCTAAACAGGATTACAGAGGTACATCCATGCAAAACAACTATTTAGGCAGATGGACAAGTTATTGAATAGGTATCTATGTTGTAAGGGCTACTGCCTTTACATTTAATGTTAAATGTTTGAATAAAATAAAATATGTTTAATGTTCAACAATGAAATGTTTAATTAAATTATTCACTAAATTAATGTTACTTAAAAAAACTACTAATAAAAATGTTAAAAATGTTAAATGTTATGCGCGCTCGATGTTAACCGAACACTGACGTACTTGCGTACGTGACGGTGCTATATTTTATAAATTGATATAATTTGCACAATTTTGTAACTAGGCTAAAATGCCAAAGTACAATGTGCGGTTGACCGTACATATGTAGTTAATGTCAGTAGGTACCGCTAACTTTGGAGAAGTTCAAGCGTCGTTACAGACGAGTGTTGTTGTAATGTTGCGTGGTACAGGCCGGGGCAGGTCACGAAGGCGGAGCGCATCACCAACAAGCTGTCGCAGTTCGCGGCGTACGCCATCCAGGGCGACTACCAGGGCGTCAAGGAGTTCGGCAGCGACCTGCGCAAGCTCGGCCTGCCCGTCGAACACGCGCCACAGGCCAGTACCAATACATGCATATTATTTTGTGTGCTGCGTATTTTTGTATAGGTAAGAAGTGATTGCGCGAGGCAGAGCATAAGGCACTGTGGATCTGAAGCTGCCTTGCTGGCTGGTTGATCTATTGGAAATATATTAATATATTTCACTAACGACCAAAATGTCGGCGTATCAAACGTTTGATATACAACCGTTTAGCAAAATTTCATTGACCGTATCTAGCATTAATTTACGATGATAATAATTTAGTATAAAATCATAAACGTTCATACAGGATTATTTTTATGTAGTGCGCATAATTTGTAGAGTAATTCTTCAGTTTCTTCAGAAATGCAAACGCAATATTGGGATACACTTTAAAACAAAACGAAAAATCGACTTAGTATGGGGGACACGCATAATTTACTAGCGCAAGCCATACAAAATCAAATTTTTATTTTGTTTTGGAGTGAATTTTTGTACTGCGGTTGCATTTGGGAACGGACACTGAATCACTCTGCAAGTGCGCACAACATAAAAGTTATCCTGTAGACTATGGTCTTACCATTCTAATCCCGATTCCTATAAGGGGTTATTGTACTGATTTATACTTCATCATCCTGAAAACTTTCGCGAGGGGGGGAGAAAAGGTGAAATCGCGAAAAAAAATTCAGCTGTACCATACATTTCGTCGAGTTTGTAGAATTTTTTGTAAGGAACGCACAAGCAAATTCAAATATCTTTCTGCATTAAGGCTTTCCGGTAGCTCAAAGATGGATAGGGCAGCTGGGCAGACTGGTCATTTATTCGACGATGCAGAGCGTGCATTGCCGCCAATGGTGGCCATTTTGAACATTTAGCGTAGGTAGCGTAGGTAGTAACGATTTTGATGTAAATAAATATTTGATTGAGGATGTTTTTTTTTTCACATGCCTCACTCATATAACTGAAAAAGTTAAAAAATACTACTAATTGCATCCAAAACATTTTGCAATACTTGTAACATATTAAAATGAAAAATTGTATTTATAAATTCATCTCCTTTTCCATTGAAATGAAACTATTTAAAAAAATATTGAATCAGTTATAAATTATACCACTTTAGAATCTGCATTTTGTGGATAAGTTTTTAAAATAATGGTCACTGACGCTGTAGTACTTTTTTTCTTGCACCATCTGCACCCGAAGTCTCTTGATTTTTTTATAGATTAAAGTTGTTTAAAATAAACACATTTTTCTTTAATACTTTTAAGTGTACATAAAAAAATATATTTGCATATTGTGAATATTGTGATAGCAGATGTATTCAACATTTAAGAACAAAAAACAAAATAATACCATTTGTTGAAATTACAGCCAAATTAGTAATATGTAGATTTTACAAAAAACAATAAAAAAAAAACTGATTCCTATGGTAAAAAGTGGTTCAAAAGCTGAATATACGGTGTGTCGACTCCTTCACGTTGGATCACTATGGCAAATGGCAAGACAAAGGTGTTTATTTGGGCAGCACAGGCAGGAGTGACAGCTTTGTATCAATTCAGTCCGAGTGACGTGTTAGTGTGCGTGTACAGGTGTCGCAGCTGTTCAAGATCGGCTCGCTGACGTATGAGGACGTGAAGCAGTTCAGCTGCTCCGTGGAGGAGGCGCTGTTCCGCCTGTCTGCACACCGCGACCGCGCGCTCACTTACAAGATGGAGGAGGTGGGTTTTTAATACTTCATTCATAAGGAATTTCTCATTCTCCTTTTTCTTTCGTGGTGGCAGGAGTCGAAATCGCTTATGCCGAGATGGAAAGATGGTGGTATCGAGGCTGCTCGCCCAGAGTGCGCCAGACGATGTCATGTTGCGTCACTCGTGGAGGCTCTCTCCCCTCATTTTCACTATGAGGTTCTTATTGTAACAGGAAGATCAACATCTTAATGTTTTTTGCTTCCAACTGCCCAAAGAATAATAATTATTTACTAAGAGATCGACTCGGGTCTGCAACCGTAACCTCTTTGTATTTTGTGCGTCAGGTACAAATAACGGCGGTAGACGAGTTGTACGTGGAGCAGGATTCAGAGGGCTCGGTGCTGAAGCAGATCGCGCGCGTGCGGCTGTTCTTCCTGGGCTTCCTCAGCGGTAAGGCGACCCCTGGCCGCGACCTCGCTCCGTGAGCCGTGCGTGACGTGTGCGTGACGTGTGTGTGTGTGCGCAGGCATGCCGGACGTGGAGCTGGGGGTCAACGACCTGCGGCGCCAGGGCCGCGAGGTGGTGGGGCGCCACGACATCATCCCGGTGGTCACGGAGGAGTGGATCCGCGTGGAGCTGGCCGAGTTCCACGCCTGCGTGCAGCCCGAGGAGTTCGCCGCCACGCAGATCATCAAGTGAATACCTTACTATTATATGTACACTCGTAAGTATATCTGCTACATGGCGCTTGTGTGGCAGGTTCAAGCCCCCGGACGCGTGCTACATCGAGCTGATGCGATTCCGCGTGCGCCCGCCCAAGAATCGCGAGCTGCCTTTGCAGCTGAAGGCCGTCTGGTGCGTCACTGGAAATAAGGTACGTATCACAACATTACCGTCTTTGGCACAACCTTGTAAACCACATTTGTAGTATCCATTGAGCCGGATCGAACCCCATACCTGCGGCAGGTGGAGCTGCGCGCGGACGTGCTGGTGCCGGGCTTCGCGTCGCGCAAGCTGGGGCAGGTGCCGTGCGAGGACGTGGCCATCCGCTTCCCCATCCCGGACTGCTGGATCTACTTGTTCCGCGTCGAGAAGCACTTCCGATACGGATCCGTGAAATCCGCGCACAGGTTGTGTCGACGTTATTTATTCATCTGTTGCAAATCTTTACATCATCGAATCATCAGTTATTATAAATCTATTTATATTTCGACGCATTTAATAGGGATGATCCCTGAGGTTTTCGTTGGCCGATATACAGGACGGCGCCAACTGTATCACATTAAATGAAACCACATGCCTACTTAATTAATATCAAGTTCTGAATTCGTACTCAACGCAAGGTTTTTTGCATAATATTTCACTCTACTACCATTCGTATAGGTGAAGGGACGAGGACATCGAAGTAGAAATTCATGTCACCTTTATCTGTTTTATACGTGTAAATAAAAATAATTTTGGTTAGATTAGGTCGGACATTTTTCAAACGTTGCCTATAGATCGAGATATGTGTAAAATTACGAAATTTTAAAGTGGGTAGTTCCTGTGGTTCTTGTGACTAAAACACTGATTGGATTGATTTTTTGTGTACGGTCACATAACGTGATACTAAATACTTACGCGGTTTCATTGAATGTGGTTCCGTGGGCGCCAGCCTGTATGTATTGAATGTGGTTCCGTGGGCGCCAGCCTGTATGTATTGAGCTACGAAGTGAACTAGCTTCCCCTCTTATGCCGCATACCCTAATCGCACTTCCGCGCTGTCGCCTTCGCGTACTGTTAAGTGGAGCTTGGTTTCCTATACTTCAACAAGAGTTATGTTTGTCATGAGTCATGACACGATATGATGTTTGTGTAGACGCACGGGTAAGATCAAGGGCATTGAGCGTTTTCTGGGCGCGGTGGACACGCTGCAGGAGTCACTCATCGAGGTGACGTCGGGCCAGGCCAAGTACGAGCATCAGCACCGCGCCATCGTGTGGCGCATGCCGCGCCTGCCCAAGGAGGGACAGGGTGAGTCATAAACAGCAATAAGTACACAGTTAATAAACAGAATGCATTTTTTGAAGTGCTAATATAGGATAAAAATTTACGGTAATGTGCGAGTAGGTAGTACTCACGTCCTGAGAGGGTTCCGTACCATTAGGGTGAACATACACGAACCGAAAGCACTGGAAATAAGAAATAAAAATATTTTTCTTTCTTTCTTCCTTTTTCCGCACGCGCGTCCGTAATCGAATTTGCTGATGGTCTCTTGCACCTATCTGCATCGAATATGCCGTGGGCGCCGAAGGTGCCGAACGCACCGAACTCGCCGAACGTGTCAAACGATTTGAGTCGCAGAATTATTGGGCCACAATGCGAATGACCTCATCAGAATCTAGCCGCCCGCGCCGCGCCGCCTGCACGTACGCGCCGAATCTGAAGACGTCATTCGTAATGCGGATGTAATCGCATAAGCTACAGCATTTTACTGAAATGCGGTGCGTACGGCGCGGTTAGGTGCGCGAGGTTGCATATAATTTCATACAAAGAATACAAAAAATTCGTTCATTCAATCATGAATCGAAATTCAAGTGGCGCATTCGGCGCGTTCGTCATGTGCGTGCATGTGTCAGGTGTGCGTTCACCTTTACATGTTTAACATAATATATTATTGTATGAGGTATAAGCATTTGTGTTATTATCCTCATCCAATGTCGGTCCCTCAATGTTGAGGATCGTGACTCCTTCCCATGATTTTCCTGATACTTGATTTCCATTTGCTGCGGTCTGTGGCTTGATGGAGTGCCACGTTCACCGGTACTTCCATTCGGGCCGACACCTGGCTTGTCCACCTCTTCGGGCTGCGTCCACTCGGTCTCTTGCCTTCTATTTTGCTTGTCACAATAAGTCTCTCGATATTATCGGTGTGTCTTTCGGGTAATGAGGCCAAAGTATTAAATATTCTGTGCAGGCAAACAGAAGACAAGCGATTTTGCTGGTCTAGCTTCAGCTCTTTTAATATGGACACATTCGTTCTGTGGGCGGTCCTGGGAATTCTCAGTAGGCGACGCCAGCACCACATCTCGAACGCGTCTATTCGGTTCCTGTCAGTGGCTTTGAGGGTACACGTTTCCGAGCCATAAAGAAATATGGAAAACACTAGTGTGTGAACTACGCGTATTTTTGTTCTCCGACTGGTGTTGTTGTCTTTCCGTACTCTTTGTAGTTGTGTCATGGCTGTTTTGGCTATTCCGATCCGTCAGCGAATTTCAGGTTCGCAGTGCCCTTTATTCGTGATGACTGATCCAAGATTTACGAATTCATCTATGGTTTCATAATCTAAGAGGTTATGGGCATCAGAACGGTTGAGCGACGCGAACGGGTCGACAAACATCAGTTTTGTTTAACAATAAACCCAATATACTGACTTTTTCTAGGCGCTCAAGGAAAGTTGTCAATTCTTCTTCTGAGGACGCGAACATAGTATTATAATATCAGGATTTGAAATTAACAATGATTCCTTTATTTGTGCCAAAAGACCACTCTGCGTGCCAAATTTCAATATTTTAAGTCTCCTGGAAATACCCTTAAGTTTAGTGGCCCGTGAGTGGGACTTTTAGTATGAAGATACTCTTTGAAAGGACCTATTTTTTTTATTGCGTTAAACTAGAAACTTGAATTTTTTACAACAGTAAGAGGCTATACGCTAGACTTATGTATCTAGTATTCGATATAATTTCAACTGGATACTTCAAGGTGTTTCTCAAGAAGGGCCTTGGTCCACGGACAGACAGATGGATACCAAAGTGATCCTAAAGATTACGTTTTTCCATTATGAGGTACCTACGGTATTCTAAAAGGCATAGGGATGAACTTCTTGCGTCGTGTCGGCAGGAGTTCCTTTAGCTCTATTTCATAAGTCATAACACACACCACCTGTGTGCAGGCGCGTACACGACGCACAACCTGGTGTGCCGCATGGCGCTGACGTCGTACGACCAGGTGCCGGCCGAGCTGGCCAGCCACGCCTTCGTGGAGTTCACCATGCCGGCCACGCAGGTGTCGCACATGACGGTGCGCTCCGTGTCGCTGCAGGAGCACGACGCCGACCCGCCCGAGAAGTACGTGCGCTACTTGGCGAGGCACGAGTATATGTGAGTATGACACTACACTACAGTCATTATATTCACCTTGTCCATAGATTAAGTAGAACTACATATACTAAGACCTTGTCGTTGTCGTACACGGTCTAATGGCAGATAGATAGATACTCAAAGCGTATATAACAAATATTTCCGGATGAAAGTGCTCTGGTGACATGAGGCCTATCATAAAATTGCGCGGAAGGCACTGAGGTCGAGCAGCCGACGCATCGCATTATTCGCATTATGTAGCAATTTGGTAAGTGTAATTAGGTACCTACGTCTATTTTAAGTTTTTTACATACTTAATATATTTTTTAAAGTATGAAATTTTGATTTCAATTATGAGCTAACGTTTATTCTGGTATAACTTTTACGTAATAATATTAATTTAGTAAGGAAAAATTCACAGTTAGGTAATTCTGAGCCGTAGTGAGTAGTTTTATGGTTTTGGATGTTTGTTTTTATAGATATTCCATACATATTTCAAAATTCTAAGGCCGCTATGAACTACACCACTATTTAAGAGATATTATTATATATTTCCATTCCACCACTCAATAAGTCAAAGCTGTCGAAGTCTTTCAATTTCTCAAAATAAGAACGCCAAAATTGGCCATTTATGGCAAAAATCACGGTCGAAATGTAATCTCCTCATAATGATGTCGATTCTGTTGCGCACTTTGATCGGACTAAACTAAACTACGGGCGTATAGTGCCATAAACTCATCTGACCCGGTCATGGCGTTGCTGCCGTCGCTTTTACCAATGTCATCTCATCTCCCTACAAAAATGACATTTTGAAGTCATTTTTGTTCCGTGGCGACCGCGACGACGCGACGCGCGACGTTAGTTCCAATTTTGGTCACCGTTTCAGATAAGTTTGTGGCACTGTATATAGGTATCTTTATGTTTCAACCATTTCAACAGAAAAATTATAGTGATGCGTTTAGTCTAGTTTAGAACTGTCAAAATAGTGCAACAGAATCGACACCATGTGTGCTTGGCGTAGACCCAAACAAGTCGAAGAGGGTTTAGATCTGTGTGATACTGATGGGCATTGAATCAACGAACAGCTTTCTAAAAGGTTTTTTACAGAAATGAATTACATAGGTACCTACCTAACTGTTTTCAAATGCTTAAATAATAAAATATTATAGTTTAAAAAAAGCTATACAACAAGCTTTAGTCATCAAATGCAAAATTTCAGTTCAATCGGAAACCGGGAATTGGGTCAAATTTAACTGCCAAGATTTTCTTAGGTACGTAGTTAGTTAGTTACAGGTGAAGCTAATAAAACCGTGATAAAAAGAGGTTGAAAAAAAAAAATGCGATTGACAAACTGACGCACCAATTTATTGTTTCACAAAACCAACTAACTCAATTTTATATCAGTGGGCCGAGCACGAATGTTTTGACGTATCGTAACGATAACGTACCTAACCAAAAGAACCAAAAATACACGTTTAATCCATGTTTTTTTTTTTGGAAATACATGTACCTAATATTTTTACATTTTCATGAAACAAGTGTGTTTGTTGCATAAAATTGAACAAAAATGCTAAAGATTCATCTTAGTTTATAATCAAAATTTGCTTACGTTTACGTTACCATACGTCAAAACATTCGTGCTCGGCCCACTGTTGAAAAAAAAATCAACTGTTATTCCTACCTACATTGTCTCGAAAACCGTGAATGACCGACCTGCTAGCTAATCACGATGCACGCTCGTAATCGGAATCGACTCAATTTTGACACTACAACAGTGTTCATTGCGCTGCTCCAATTGTCGGGCGGAGTAGTTTCAAAAGCATACCGCGCAATGTAGTTTGTTGGACTGTCAAAATTGAATCGATTCCGATTGCGAGTGTGTATCGTGATTACCCTGCTGTACTGCGTGTGGTTGCAGCGTGGGCATCGAGCGCACGTCGGGGCAGTCGGCGCCCGCCTACGCGCTGGCCACGGCCGGCCGCCACGCGGAGCCGCCCGCCCCGCCGCCCGCCGCGCCGCCCGCGCCCCCGCAGCCGCCCTCCTCCGACTCCGACTCCGACTAGTTCGACGAGGAGCTCCGACTGACCTCACACGACTCCATAGATCGTAATATGTCAAAAGTATCGCCAAGCATGTGAAGGTGTTGGTGGGCTCGAGCTCTCTGATGAACGATGGCCATATTAAGGAGCAGCAAGTTGGAATAATTTCTTTGCCATATTTGGGGAACAGGCCGAGAGACGAGGTGGATTTCTTCCTTAAAAAAATCTGAAACTTTTCGTAATCCATTTTTAATACTTAGGTACTGCCACGATGTCCACTGTAGGAACGAGTGAATCTCTATTAAAATATGTAATAATATAAGATGTGCAGTGACCGGGAAGTGCGAGGTAACGTTGCGGTCTCACTGGACGATATCGCCATGAAACATAACCTGGGACACTATTTTATAAAAATATTAATAATATACCTACAAATTTAAGAGAAATATATATTTATCGATTTCAACGTACATTCCATATTATAAGAATTCATATCTATAAATAATATTGTGTTAAAGCTTACCTCGATGGGCTTAAGATCAAGAAGAAAATGTATATGTGTGTGTATGTGTGTGGAAGATGTGATGAACGGGTTTGTGTATCGGTTTAAATCGTGGTTTTACGACTTTGTATCGGATAAAGTTCATATCTAAATTGTATATAATGTGATAAATGGATAGGATAGAGGTCGTAAACGACTGCGGATTCAACCCCACCGCTAAGTAACTAGGTAATAGGTAGTAGTTGAGTAAGCATAGATAAGTTCCTGCAGCGGACGAACTTCCGGCCCTGGGGGTGACTCGGAGCAACGACTGACGCACTGTTGGACTGACCTCCAGGGCTCGATATGTAACCAGTAACTTACGCTACAAGTCTTGGAGAGGCTGCATGTATCGGTAAGAAATCAAAAGAAAATGCGGGAGAGTCTGCAAATGTTTGCTCCTAAATAAAATGAGGCCTTTAATGTGTATAGCTTCGGGCCCCGCGTTGTGTTCACCTGGCCCTGGCCGCGCTCTGTTGTTGCAGTGTATATTACAAGTGTAAGCAATAATGGTAATAGGAAGTGCATACAGCAATATATTGTAAATCGGGTGTTCGGTGCGTTTGTTTGTTTAAACATCGCAGGAGGCTCCGCGTGTCCGCACAAACCGAAGGCTTGGCGCCGCAGGACGCTGCCTGCTGATACCTGTCCCACGTAGTTCACTATTTATCACGAGCGAACTAACGTTTCGGCTTAATGTTACTATATCATGTTGATCTCATAATTTTAGTCAAAATGCAACAATAAATGAACCTATACGTATTAATCCAAATATAAATGATATCTTGTAAAATAATTATAATGTTTGAGGTAGTTAGTCGCGGTATTACTTTGAAAGTGTATGCAGAGTAGTTAGATGTTATGCTGTTAGACCATTATCATGTATATTGTGATCTCATGTTTACGACTCACTAGTTACAAATCAAACTTAGATGATAATAATTAATGTTTGTAAGACCACCCTGTGCAACTCGTACTATGTACCTACCTAATCCTTACTAGATACATTTGTGCGCAATGTATAAAATTTAATGAAAAAGTTTATTTATGTAAGTACTTACTCCTGCTAGTCGCGTTATACACAAATACAACATAATATATTATTATATGATATACATGGATATAATAAAAGGTGTTCTAGTCGCTGTTTGAGATGTGCTGAACGTAGGTACTTAGTACCTCCGAATTACTTACATCGCGGACCCTATGTTCTGTTGTGAATAAAATTTAAATATGAGCGTAAGCGTTATTCTTCATTACAACCCTCCCTGCTCCCACCAGTTTGTCCTGTCAGGCTTCAGTGAAGTGCAACCGTGACAGGCGGCTGTGGCTGTAACTGAATACGGCAAGGGGTGCGATACCTACTCGACTCAGCGGATTAGGGAATAGGGATTTAGCCTCTACTTATGAAAGTAGGGCGCTCAAACGGCACGTGTTTTGGACCACGCATTTTTGCCGAATTATTACAAAATATTAATACATACTTAGTACTTTCATCCACGCATTGCAAATTCTTCGTAATATCGGTGACAATATAAGTAGCATTTAGGTACAGAGACTGCGAGACGTAGAATAGGTACAGAGACTGCGAGACGTAGAATGGGTACAGAGACTGCGAGACGTAGAATAGGTACAGAGACTGCGAGACGTAGAATGGGTACAGAGACTGCGAGACGTAGAATGGGTACAGAGACTGCGAGACGTAGCACAGGTACAGAGACTGCGAGACGTAGAATAGGTACAGAGACTGCGAGACGTAGAATAGGTACAGAGACTGCGAGACGTAGAATAGGTACAGAGACTGCGAGACGGGTCTCTTTCGGCCATAAACTTAGAATATTTTCCCTTCCTTTCGGCAGTAGGTAAGCTTTGCTTACAGTTCTGTTGTAATGTAGTCTTATTTGGAATCCCTCTTAATTTGCTGTCCATATTAAATAGGTACTTACCTACCTACCTAATTTATGTAGAAACAATAGGCTTCAAAATAAGTTGTAAGTATCTAATGACAGAGGAAACCTCGTGAATAGTAGATGTGTTTTTTTTTTGTAAGTGTTATGATATCGAAATTCATAATTCCTGCGATCTTTTGGAGTTCCTCATTTACATCTTCTGTGGCTTCTACGGCAGCAAATCGATCTTCTGGATTTTTCTGGAAGGCTTCGGATCCCACACTGATTTAGAGTAGGTTACGACGGAGAGTGGACTTAGCATGCGGCGCCTTTTCAGCTGAACATCGATACTTATGCAGTAATAGTTTTTACGTAGTAATAGTTAGTATTCTTTGCTTAAGGTGACTTGGACCAGTCTGTGGTCGTGTGTGAGACGTCCTTAAATATGTGCCTTTTATCCGTCGTGGTAAAGTCGATCTCATTTTTAGTCACAGCGTCGGGGCTACGCCACATCCACTTTCTCTGGGGCTTCTTCTTGAAGAAGGAGTTCATCAAAAATAGAAGAATCCTGCTGCTCGAGAATGTTGAGGAGCATTTGCCCTCTGTGGTTTCTACTACTGAAACCGTGTGGCCCTAGTCTCGATTCGCTGCAAGTCTGTATGACGTTGAAGTGAGTCTTTGTGGTGTTGTAAAGGGCTTTGGATATGTCCTCAAACATATCTTCTACCACTTCATCTAGGTATGCCGAGGTCGTTAATACTATACAACAAAATATAGAAATATTATTATAATCAAAATATGGCAGACTTATTGGCCGAATGACTGTGACGAACGAAGATTACCTATGCATATGGATATCAGATAACCTTTGTTTCAAGGACAAGGCACGAAGATCCATAACATGATCTCATCATAATTCATGTCAATCATTCTTTACGATACATGAGGGTCGAGGAACGAACAATATCGATCCAACAACTGAAGGTTATTGTTAGCGCCGACCGTACCAAGTACACTTCTTTACCGGAAGCTCGTTACGTAACCCTCGCCCGCCACCCCAGTGCAACAGATCGCTCCGGGCGGACACACACAGGTAAGGTGACGATGACGTAGTCACGAGCACGAGGGGTCGCGCGGTGCACTTAATGTACGTAATACGCAATAGTAGCGCCGCGTTTGGGAAGTAGGGCGCTGCTGGGCGCGTGCGCGAGGTGCGCGCATGCGCGGACGGGGGCGGCGCGCGTCGATGGGCGCCGACGTGACGCGGCGCTGTGCGCGACGAGCGCTGCTCTGCTCCGCCACCGACAGGTACGCGCCGCGCTGAGCTGCCCGCGCCCTCCGCCAGCCCGCGCTCGTCGCGGCCGCACGTTCGGTGCATGCGATGCAACCAGCGTGACGTTCCGCTGCACCCGCACGGTGCTCTCGTATCGAACGACCCGGAACGTTCAGGGAGGTGGAGTGACAAAATTACATTCCGGCTACTCTGAATCATTAATGTGAACTTCGATGACCCTGGATCCCGGAACTACATGCCATGAAATAGACCGAATTCCACTTCTTGTAACCGATTTAATGACTACAAAGTAATTATATTCAATATTGTTTAGTTATAAGTACCCACAAAGTAATATCACTTCAGTAAGCGTATCATAGTGGAGAATGCTGATGATGATGGCGGATGGCAAACAGTCAAGTGTTACATGAATTTTGTGGAGATATTTAGTTTTTATTCAGAATTATAATTTTTTATTATTTTGCGTTTTCCAACCCGTAATTAACTGTGGATATACCGACTTTTTGTTTGTTCAGTGATAAATCTGTAGGTTAATTACCTACTTAGGTATGTGATATAACCACGCGGCAACCGGTCTATTCTCGCCACTAGGGAAATGAAGCAGGCAATAGGTTCAGGGTTGTGTTCAGTATTGTGAAGTGAGTGGTGTTCGTTCGCAGCGCGCGGCGAGGCTCGTGTCGCGCGATGCAGCAGCAGCAGCAGTAGGCGGAAGCGCAGTCGCGCGCGGCGGCCGCGGCCTATGGCGGCCAGCGGCGCGCCCGTGCGCCAGCTGCGCCGCGGGCCCGCACCTATCGCCTCCTTTGACCACGACGTCTCTGACGAGGTGAGACCACCAGTATGTATCTCTCATTTTCTTCTTCTTTATTTTGTCACTCGCTACTTTATGGAGGTGGCCCGTCGGCATCCCCCGAAATTAACGAATGAGTTCGAGGGATCTGACCAGCATCTCGGTTTCTTCTCAGGAGTTTCCTCACCGTCTATTATTGTTGTCCAATTTGCAGTCGAGTCCGGAGACGAAGCAAACATTTCGGCTGCCAGAGATTCGCGAGGATCCGGCGAGCACGGCAAGTGCGGCGCTGGCGCCCCCCGAGCAGCGCGCGCGCTCACACTCAACGCCGGCCGCTAGCCTGAACACGCCGGCCGCGCCACGCATCGACATCTCGCGCGCCTCCAGTTCCAGCCATCACGATTCGCGCGACAGCTCGCCCGAGCTGGCACTGTTCGCAGGCATCGGCGGCGACGAGTCGCACGGTCGGCTCGAGCTAGGCTTCCGTGAAGACGGTGCGCTAGAGCTACGCTCTTCTACCGAGGAGCTGGCTTTCCTGGAAGGCGCGCCGGGAGAGCCCCGGCCCGCCGCGCCACCACAGCCCGCCTCACGCCGCCACTCGCGCAAGGACAGCCAGGGTTCAGAGACGGCATTGCTGGCGGTATCCGGCCGCACGAGCCGCCTGGACAGCGTGGGCTCGCAGTGCTCCGCGCACTCAGCACTCTCTGCGTTCAGCCATCAGAGCCGCGTGTCAGTCGGCCGCCTGTCAGTCGTTTCGGGCATTTCGCGGTCGCCCTCACCGCACAGGATGCTGCTCGAAACGTCCTTCTGCGGGCCCAAGCCCATCGAGACCGACCCCGAGATCTGCGCGGCGGATGTCGAAGAGCGCCTGCTGGAGATCGCAAAGATGAGCGCGGCATCACCCCCGGGCACCACCCCGCATCCGGTGGACGCGCGCGACCGTCGCGAGGTGCGCACCGAGGCCACCGTGGAGCGTGCTGTAACTCGCGCGCCGCCCCCCTCCCCACTGCCCGCACCCGCCGCTGCTTCTCCACCTGCATCTGCAGTAGTACCAGTCCCGGCGCCTATATTCTCGTCAAGCCCAGCGCCTGCAACTACACCAGCGCCTGCAACTACACCAGCGCCTAATGTGGCGCCTGCACCTGACCCGGCTTCTGTGCCCGACGATGATAAACTTCAGAAGGAGACGCAGAACCGTGCCCGAGTTCAAGAGAGGCGTGCGCGACCGCGCGTTCGTAGAGAACCATCTGAACCCGAGGTGTACAAGAGCGTGAACCGCTCAAAAGATATAATTATCATTAAACTGAAGCCAGACGACGACAACGAAGAAGATGATGAAAGCACGCGGACGATGGTCGCGGAGGTTGTGCGGAAGCCCGCCACGCTGGAGCTCGCGGGGTGCGGGGAGCGCGCCGTGCGGCCCACCGAGCTGGTGGGGCATGCCGAGCTGGTGGGGCATGCCGAGCTGGTGGGGCATGCCGAGCCGGTGGGGCATGCCGAGCCACCGCCCTCTTCGCCATCGCCTGGCTCGCGCCGCCTGCCGCGCGACAGCCGCACGCCGTCGCCCGCTGGGGTCGTCGTTTCGCGCAAATCCTCTTTTTGCTCGCTATTTAAGTCGCGCGAAACTATCGCGTCACCCGACTCGCCTTCGGACGCACTACGCCGCAAAAGAAGTCTCACGGAGGGCCGGTCGCGCAGCAAAAGTCGCGATCGCTCTGCGACTCCCAGCTCCGCCGGAAAGATTCGGGGTTCAGTATTGTCACTGTTCCGAACGCCACGGAAGAGCGCTGCTTCTCCCTCGCCAAGTTCACGCGAAGGTTCACCTATAGTTCAACCTCAGCGACAGATCACAGCCGTCCCGTCGCAGCCCGTCGAGCGCACTCGGCGCGGCGATAAACTCAAGTACTACGAGGATACGAAGGATGGGATCATTCATATCCCGCTGCGAACGCCGCCGGACGAGCGGCCCGGCTCAAGCGGCGCGCGCCGCGAGCCCGAGACAAACAAAACCACAGCGGAGGTGACGACACATCGCGAGCCTCCTCGCCCTGCTTCAGCTCCACAATCCCGGCCCACATCCGATCGTGAGTTTGCGCCATCAGTCACCCAAAAGCCTATGAAACGAACTGTTCTACCCGACGGGAGTATTATTATACCGCTACGCTCACCCACGGAGCGACCGACCGAAGAACGGCAGTCAAGTCCGCCGGCCCCAGTTTCATTGACTACGGATGTAAAACGACCTGCCGAGGTAGAAACGGAGAACAGCACGCCTGCCGAAGCACCCGTAAACGCTCCCATACCTCCCCGTGACAACGCAGACTGCGGTACTGTGCCGCTCCCGGACGTAGAGTCCGTCGACCCCGCTCCGACCACCGACGAATGCCGCAGGCGACGCAAGGAGCGGCTCGTGTTTACAACACACGTGGGCAGCCGCGAGCAAGTGTTTAGCACTCAGTTCAGCATTACGAAGACTCCGAGTGTGACTAGTGAGATCTCAGGTTCCTTCCCCAGCTTCGTGGATGTCGACGAGGTCCGGTCGACGACGACTCGAGACGTGGCTGCATCCGTTGCCCAGACACCTCTTCAAGAACCCGAGACACGTAACTCGGCGAGCACCTCAGCGTGCGGCACAGCAGCGGTAGCCAGCCCCGCGTCACCGCAGGAGCCGGTGCGGGACTCGTCCGAGTCTGAACCGAGCTCAGAGTCGGCGCCGCCGATCGCTGGTGACGAGGTGGAAAAGCGCGGGCTCGTAGTGCAGCAGTCGTTCGAGGAGGAGCTGCCGTACGTGCCGACGACGCTGCCGCAGGAGCGCTCGGTGGCGCTGCCCATGGTGCCGGTGCGCGAGCGCGGCGGCGTGCTGGTGTCGGGCGTGTCGCGCCCCCGCGCCGCCCTGCCCCCCCCGCGCTGTGCCCCGCTGGCCGGCGCGCCCGCCCCGCGCGCCACCCTGCCCGCCGCGCGCTGCCCCCCGCCCGCCCCACCCGCCGCCCGCCCCGCGCCGCTGTGCGCCCCGCCGCCCGACAAGCTGCGCATCCGCCTCCCGCGCCGCCCCAGCACCGCCGCGCCGGCCGCCAAGCGCCCCGACAGACCGCGAACACGCAGCGGAAGCGATTGTAAGTACACTCGCATGCATCCAACCGCAGGATAATTACCTACACAACCTGGTTTGCATGAGCAGATGTTTACAATTACTAATACTTTACTAACACCGCTTGCAATAATAAGTCTCACTCAAGCCCTACCTCGTTTTCCGTAGGTACATTGCATTCTGTAATTATAAACAGGTTTTGATTCACGTCCAAAAACCGAGTGGATCGATTTCGAGGAGGTGCCGGAGCGGCGCAAGCAGCCGAAGCGCATCCAGACGCTGCCGACGCCGGCGGCGGGCGCGGCGAGCGCGGCGGGCGCGGCCGGCCTCGTGTTCAGCTACGTGGAGCCGGAGCACTGCCGCTGCGAGTGCCACGCGCACGCGCGCGACGACGACCAGCTGCCGCTGCTGCAGGACCACATGCAGCCGCAGCGCATCAGGTACCTACGTGTCCTCAAACAATTGAAACATTGACAATATATGCCTCGTATGAAGACCGTATGACAATACATAATGAACTTGTGAGTAAGAAAGAAGTGCGAATCATTAAGTTCAAATGCACCTAGCTAGTGCGACATAATACTAAATAAATAAATATTAATATGACAGATCGAGTTCTAGAATAAATCAGTAGTAGGTATACTAGGTATCTATAAGTATCTATAGGTACCTACTTACCTTAAATTATTCTAGATTCTGTGATCTCGGTTGGTTTAGAATAGGAACTGTGACCAATGCGTGTAATGTTTGGCGCCGGCAGCTCGTCGTCGCCGGAGTGCGGCGAGGCGGCGCGCGCGCAGGTGGCGCGCCCCTTCACGGCCGACCTGGACCTGCATCCCGACGCACAACTCGACGAGGTAAACTCTCTCAATCCACCTAAGTACCTACCAATTTGATTAGCAAGGTACTGTTGTGGTTGATTTTATCGGGGGTTCGATAGTTTGATCCCCAAGTGGTATAGCCTGGAGATAAATCTATAATGTATAATGTTACCGTGAGAATGCAGAATACGATTGACGAGATAATCTGCAGATTACCGGGTACGATCCGATAAAATGCGAAATTTTACTTAAAGTAACAGATGTCAGATATCTGCATTTTACCTGGTTATTCTGGCCATTAACGTACGAGTATACTAAGTACCTACACTGCTAATTTACGAAAGGACAGAGCATACCTAACAATTTCTTCTCTTCAACCTCCAAGTCTTCAACATTCAAATTGTTCGCGTGATCGGAGGCCACCTACAGTAGCGGTGTGCGCGGTTGATGCTGGAATTTGATTTGTATTGTTTTTTTAATATTTCCTATTAGCTATTTTACTAATAAGTTCTTGGCTTAATTAAAAACACGAAACAGACAAATTAAAGTCAATGATTACAATTAACTGTAATGTTTAATTTATGTAAAGAACCTATTCTTTTCACTATAACAAATGCTTGTTAGTTAGTCTGAGAAGCCAATCAATTTTTCGCACTTACGGACTCTGACGGTTAATCTGCAGATTAACCAGTTAATCTGCAGATTAACCAGTTAATCTGCACTGTAACCAATTTATGAACATTAACGGTAACATATTATATACATGAAAAATCACGATTGGCTCACCCATAAACTTAGAATATTTAATCACTGCCATCTTGAATGTTCTTGTGACCATTTTAGGCTCACAAGTTAGCGTAAGCGAAATCCGGAGGAGAGAAGATAGGTAAGTATTAGGTACCTACCTCTTTTCTCTCCCCTTTGGGTTGGACCACAGATATATATCTATCTGTGGGTTTGACTGTCGAGTTGAACCATTTAAATCGTCTCCAGATGGCTACTATTATAATAACTTGGTAGTACTTGCTTGTTTAACAAGAGATATGTGTTACCTATGTTCCAGGAATCGCGGTCGCACTGACACGCGCCGCGCCGCGCCTCCGCACACACTTTACAACTTTAAAGTTTTATAAATTTATTATATTCTCTATTGAATGGAAGATGTTATCATTTTTGAGATGTAAATTTACCCGGTTCATTAGGTATATTTATGTATATTTATAGCGTCGTCGTTTATATCTCTCCTATTAGCCACCGTTGATCTTTGCATTTTTGATGTTTATTGAATTGTTCCAAATGTACATTGTGATTTTTACGAGGTAGTCGTATGTTTGATGTGTGATGGTGACGTGTATCGGACTCGTGAGGAGTCAGTCTCCGCGCGCCTGCCTTAGCGTCAGCGACTGCCGCGCCCGGCACGCCGCGAGGTCGCGCCGTATTCACAAGTGCCCGTGCAGCTGCTGCATTTGATACAGACCGTACCTATTCTGATAGTCTGAATTCGACACTAGTGAACTTCTTTCTCATGTTTTGAACGTTCTATGTACCTACATACAAACTTTTATGATGAACAAGACTGTGCCTCCTACTGTTAGATTTGTAATACAGAGATACAATATGACTCGAACGTGATGTTTGGCAAAGTAATACCCCAATGAATACCGTCAATAATAATTTTCTGTCAAGTCGTCGGCATGAGCCGTCACATGGGAACTATGTAACTAATGATTGGACTGCCCAGGGTGCGCCAGACGATCTCATGTTTCCTTCCAGCCGCATTCCACCACAATATAATACAATGTCACTCACTATCAACGTTGTATCTAGGTATCTTCACTTCGCCAGAGACGCAGTATTTCTTAGATATTATAAATAACCGAATTTAAATCTATTCGGTAGCCACCGAAAATAGGTAGGTAGGTATTGGACTATAAAAATATAATTATGAGGATATGAGAGCAAAATGATCTAAAAGAGTAGGTAAGTCTGAGGCTTACATTCAGAGACGACAGAAACGAGTCTCAGCGTGAACTTACGCTTCCATCTGTCAAACTTACGAACAAATTTTGACAGATGGAAGCGTAAGTTCACGCTTAGACTCGTGTCTCTGAATGTAAGCCTAAGTACTAAGAACTATCTATAAGGTTCTTGCTAAGTACCTACGCGGGTTACGTTTGTCAGTCAGTCAAAGCTAAGACGAGGGTATTAGCACAGAGCACGAATACTGATACACCCAAACAATCGCTTCTATCTCAGGCTGAGATCTAAGGCTTACATTCAGAGACGACAGAAACGAGTCTAAGCGTGAACTTACGCTTCCATCTGTCAAAATTTGTTCGTAAAATTGACATATGGAAGCGTAAGTTCACGCTTAGACTCGTTTCTGTCGTCTCTGAGGCTGACATTCAGAGACATGACCTTAAGACGGGCGAAGACCGCTCTAAGCAAAGTCGTCGCTAAGCGCATCTTCAAAATTCGTATTCAGAGACGCAGTGTAAGCTTAGCTAAGACTGTCTTCTCTATGGCCGTTTTTAATAGCAAAATGTTTATCGGTAAGTTACGGTTTTTATGAAAATGTGTAAGCAGGCGTATATAAAAATTTAAACAGGATAGCAATATATACAAAATGCAATTGGAGTGAGCGAAACAAAATATCTGAGACATAAACCTATTTAATTAAATTATGAGGATAATCAGACTTGAAAATCTCAAATTGTCGAAATTAATTCGACCTTAGCCCGCTTGGTGGCGCTAGTGTCGTCTTAAGTAGTCAATATTCACTACTATGGCTTATCTTAGTTTACAGCGAAACAAAATATCTGAGACATAAACCTATTTAATTAAATTATGAGGATAATCAGACTTGAAAATCTCAAATTGTCGAAATTAATTCCACCTTAGCCCGCTTGGTGGCGCTAGTGTCGTCTTAAGTAGTCAATATTCACTACTATGGCTTATCTTAGTTTACGTTAAGTTTAAGCCGTGTTCTGAACGTCTCTGAATACAGATATGAGCGCAAGCTGCTGATTTTGACAGATGGAAGCGTAACTTCACGCTTAGACTCGTTTCTGTCGTCTCTGAATGTAAGCCTAAATGCGTACTATGACTTACCTCAGACATTGCTAAGCTTATTTATATGTTTAGTTTATACTTTGATATATTGATATTAAAATAGTCGTAACACTAAAATTGCGCTGAGCATAATGCCAAAACCGAAGAACTCAATAATCAAAGTAATAAAGAATAATAAGTAATACCTATAGAAAGTAAAGTCAGATACCTAATAATAAATAAATAATAGTAATAAAGAAAGTAGGTAGGTACTTATTTCTGAAGCATAGTCTGAGCAAAGTATAAGGCTGAGATCTACAGTGGGTACTTTGACATAGCTCAGACGTTACTTAACCTTTGCTTAGCTTATTTATATGCTTATCTTATACTTTATAGTCATAACACGCTGTAATTGTGCTGAGCAAGGAACATTATTACTAGAGGGGCTGAGCATCCGCTAAGACCGAGACGAAGTCAATAAACGAAAGTCTAAAGGTGGACGCGCACCTGTCCACACGGTAGGCGCCGCAATTGCTCCATTTGAATTCTTTGTATGACATTCTGCGCAACCTCGCACACCTATTCGAGCCGCTCCCCCACCTCATACAGTGCGAGGCCGTCAACAAAAGCGGCTACTGGCGCGTACGGTGCGGTCAGGTGCGCGTCCACCATAAAGGACAATAAAGTGCCTAATTCCAAAGCAACGTGAGCAGTCTGAGTACGCTCCATAGACCTCAGCCGAACAGCGCTCTTTAGATCTCAGCCTCACTCACAGGGTCCTACTATCTAACGTACTGAATACTAAGATCCGCTACACTTCTCGTCGCTTTGAACGACTGCCATAGTTAAAACTTTATACCTATTTATACACGTAAAATGTGTTAGTCACTCAAAAAGCTCACTGAGCAAAAACACATCGTCACTAGGTTAGCCTCACAATACTCACTAGTCACTAAGGAAAATGTTCTACTTACCTATAATAACCATGTGTGGCGCTCATTTATATAATAATTATGTATTTTATGCGTAGACGTGATCCAATGATAGGTCCACAATCTGTTGATTCCAATGAATTTAAAATGACCATTATGAAATTATGAACCTTAATGCCAGACATATCCTATCAGTCATAAGGTTTGATAATAGTTATCCTTTGTCGTACTCAGCCATGTTTTTGCTTAGTGAGCTTTTTGGGATCTGAAACACGGAGTGTGCAATAAAATAAATGATTATGTGATAAACTGATAATGTACGAACCGACCAAGGTGGCTACGTTATACTTTGTAATTTTAAAGTCTGCTCAGTTTCACTATTTGCTGTACATGTAGACTCGACTTGTTGAGGAGAGACCCGCGCTGCGTAGCGTTTTGTATATAGAGTACGTAACTAGTCTACGCGCAACAACTTACGCGTTTAAACTATTATTATTGTGAACTTATACTTACTTATCTTTAAGTTTTACACTCGTATCTTTTCAATGTAACGCTACAGTTCGTGCAGTATATATGTATCCCTGCTTCAATTGTTTGTATATGCGCGTGCGTGCGTCTGTTTGCTCGCTACCGACTCTATCGTAATGTTAGTTGATTTTATCGCAATAATATGTAAGAAATGTATGTAATAATGTTAAAGAAAACTTATCAGTTAGGCAAAAGTCTGAAACGTGAAAATATGAATTTTGCTTTCCATTTGTTGTTTAATTTCCTAACCATTTTTACCTACTCACATTATACATCAACCAGAGTAACAACAGATTAATTCCGTACTAAAACAACTAAGCAACAATATACACGGGTAGTCGGGAAGGGTATAAGCCGAAAAGGGGTTATTGTACTCATCATAATATATGAACAACTTTTAATATGAGACAAATAAATTGCTGTTCTAAAGTAGGGTAGGAGGTACCTATGTAGGCAATTCTGTATGTAACTTAAGTAAGTGTGCGGAGTAGCAACGCCGCGCGCCGCGACCCTCGCGCCACACCCCGCGTCACACCCCGCGCGCACTATTGCGCCGTAGCATCGACCAGTTGCCCACAAACTATAGGATGAGTTGCCTAATATCTCTCGCGGCGCGTGCGCGCGTGTCATCCGACACAACCTACCTAATATTGTGGAATGCAAATAAAGAATATGAATATGAAATATTTGTATGGAACAAGAGATATTTTTTATGTACCTACAAGATCTAATTGAATATAATACCGTTATAGTTTTTTTTTAAATTATAATGTTTAGGCGTATGTGAATTTAAATACCTACGTCAAGTCGATGTTTTTTTATTGTAATATTTTTTGTACTTATGCCTATACCTTTGCATATGCATTGTTGCCTTGTAATTTTAGTATGTAACTATTCGGGTTGGATCACCAAAATTTGTGGAATCCGCAACTGTGGAGGAGTCAAGAAGCGTCCTAATAGACCGGCGGAGGCGCCGCGACGATTATTATTTAATTTCGTCATTTCATATGAAATCACTCGAATGAGTGAAATGGAACGACATGAATAGGTTAGGTTTTTTTTAAACCACTCAGAAATCCTCAACCGAGCGGCGGGTCTACCGCGTAACTAAAATTGCAATGAACATCGACATTGGTATTAAACTTCAATACGATCGTGAGAGCCTAAACTTTCAGCTAACTTGTAAAAAAATTACCTATCATATAGTTGGGACTCCTATCTTCATGATCGGTAAAAAAAATAAGAGTTAGCTCAAACTTTAGGCTCTCACGATCGTATTGAAGTTTAATACCGATGTCGATGTTCATTACAATTTTAGTTACGCGGAAGACCCGCGGGTCTACCGCGTAACTAAAATGTTAATGAAAATCGACTCTGGTAATAACCTTCAATATGATACTGAGAGAATAAACTTCGAGCTACCGAACCTACTGAACTTATTGCATAAGGTTCAGTTCAGCACTCCTCAAGACGACGTTAGTTGACGTTTCTCTTTCGACTTGCGCTAGTGTGCGACCATTGGGTGCTGTCGGGAGTACAGCCAGCAAAAGACACGCATACATAAATAAAAAACAATTTATTTCAACTGCCGGCTTACACGGAAACGAGTGTTCGATCTGGCAGACGGAGCGGTGCGATACAAAATAAATGCAATACTTTATACAATATAACTAGCGCGGCCGCTCACTTGAAGATCTTGCCCTGGTTGAACTTGCGGCCTTGCTTGTCGGTGCCGCTCCATGAGAAGTACTCCTGGACCAGTTTCTTGGTCTCCTCGCTGGCCGGGTCCAGTTTCTTCCACTCGTACGACTCGTAGTCGATCTGAGGACGAAAAACGGTACCATTAGGTTAGCTGTAGTATTCCGGATTCAAGACTCGAGAGGAGCTCGTAATCGCGCTGACAGTGTTATTATAATGATATTTGGGCGTATATGTGTCGCAGTACGCACCTGCCAGTCGGGCGACAGCGGGAAGGCCAGCTGCTGGCCGCGCCACACCCACACGCCGGAGATGGTGGAGTTGTTGTCCTCCCCGAACAGACACACCGACGCAAACGCCTGCTTGCGCATCTTGTCCAGTCTCTGGTACATGCCTGGAAAACACAACAAATGGGTTTACTACTTATAGCCGGATCCACACCAGACGATCCAACGCGCTCCGATCGCGGGCGGCAGGAGCGCTTGATGTGGACTTGCCTCGCGCGATCCGTCAGTTGTCGGTTGTTGTCACTAGCACTCAGGCGCCTCAGTCTCTCGGCGCGCTCGGTGTAGACGTTTGTGTGGAGCGCGCGATCACACATTATGGAAAATTTCCTACCCAGTAGCGCTTTTTTCGTTTTTGTAATTTATTTCGTAAATATTTAAGAAGAATGTAGGTTGTTGCTGCCACAGCAATTCGACGTCGTTGCTGCACGTGTGACTCCATAGCGCCCGAAAGTTCAACTGTGTATACTTAGGCGGATCAGTGTGGATCGGTTGGAGCGTGTCGGTGCGACGCGGCGGGATCGCAACAAAAGTTAAGTTCGTCGGACGACACGATCCACGATCCATGCCTCATGCTCCCGGATCGCGGATCGCAGGAATTGGCGATCCATTTTGGATCGTCTGGTGTGGATCCGGCTATTGACTTTTATAGATTTAAAACAGATTTAGGACATGAAACAGTAACAAATATATGGACCAAACAACGGACCGAGTCATGCGAGCCATCTCGAAACCTCGGAATAACCTGCTTTAAGGGCTTATTGTACTCATCAGTGAAAGCGAAATAAAAAATCTGGCGTTTCATACATACATTTAGTTATTGAAATATTTTTATGGAACATCAAAGTTTTTTATTTCGCATAAATCGGCCTATCACAAAATTGAATTTTTGATTACTGAGGTCGAGCAGCCGATGCATCGCATTATGGTAGCTGTAATTACATTTATTTTAAGAATTATGATATTTTTTAAAGTTTTAAACTTTAATTTCTTAGGAACTAACGTTTATTCTGGTATAAATTTCTAAGGAGAAATTTACAGTTAATTCTGTGCCTTTTTAGTTTTATGGTTTTGGATGGGATTTTTTTTTATAGATATTCCATACATATTTCAAAATTTAAGCTCGAAAACGTGCTTTCGCGCATTTTATGAAAACTTGCTTCGGAATTTTGCGCCTATATAAATAGATAAGAAAACATTGCGAAAAGCGAGGTCGCTATAAACTTCTATTCTATAAGAATTATTCTTCACCTCTCAATAAGACAAAATCTTTCAATTTCTCAGAATAAGAACGCCAAAGTTGGCCATTTAACGCTAAAATCACTGTCGAAATAATAATAACCACTAAAAGCAGGTGTCCTATTAATATATACAGGACGCAATGCAGCAGCCAGTTCTTTCAAGGTAATGTATAATAATTAATTTAATTGGCCTGCGGCCGTTTTACTTATGAAAAATAAATAAATAAGATTCTGGGTAATCAAAATAACTACTACTAATAACGTTTGACATACCAGTGATAAGGTTGCAGCTCATGAACACCTTGGCGAGTTCCTCGGGGTACTTGTACTCGGCGTACCAGATGGAGTAGTTCTCGGGGTCGAACTTCTCCCAGAAGTAGGGGATAGACTTGGCCTCGTCCTCGTTAGAGTAGCAGCGTTTGAAGTCATCCATGTTAAAAGTTCTGGAAAGTTAATAGCAATATTGATTGATGGCTGTAGGAACCATTGTAATGGAATTATTTTATTGATGACGACACTTATGATAGATCGATCTCTTTACTTTTCTTGCAGGTCTGCTGGAAGAGATCGCTTTAGGAATAAATAGTGCCTTTGTATTTTACACTTCTTTTCTTCTTTCATTATAAAAATATCAATGACCAAATCATCATTATAAACAACTTTTATTATAGGACAAACACTAAAATCGCAAAAAAAACCAGCTGTCATACATTTAGTCGAGTATTCTTGAATTATTTGGTTGTGGATGTCACAAGACAGTACCGGTCGCGATTAGAACTGCTTTCAATTTTAGTCATCAGTGTTCATCGTATGGTGTTTGAGCGCAAGTTTCAAGGGATGTAATATATTTTTAGCAATAGTTACCCTTTATTGCATATCACATGTGTTTTACAAGATCTTCATAATAATAATTATATGTTCACATGGACCCTGTCGGGCACAACAATTTTAACAACTTAGTATAATTTAATTTGAGTAGTAGAATAAAATAAAATTACAAGTATAAATCATTATAAATAAGTAGCAAATAATCAATTCTATGTCATATTTACCCTTTAGGCATGAGGTCGAAGGGATCCTTGGCCTCTTTCGGCTTCTCGTCGAGCTCGTCGCCGAGTTCTGCTGCCGGCTCCTCCTTCTTCTTGGGCTGTTCCTTCTTCTCTGTCTTCTTCTCTTTCTTCTTGTCTCCAGAGTCCTGGAAACAATTGAACACCAATTTTATGCATAATGTTCGAAATTGCTCAGAAAGACATTATAATTTTTTGATTATTTCCAAAATCCAAATCGCTTCCAAAAAGATTGTCACGCGAATTGTAATAAAATAATATATTACATACTTCGGCAAGTAATGCAGATAACAACCAATCACTGTCCAATGAAATCTATTGGTTTTGTGAGAAACTCACACGCGACAAGCTTTTTGAAAACAAATAATTCTTATTTTATTCGTTTTAATACTTAAATAAAAGGTTTTTTATTTATTAATAAATAAATTAATATTACACACACAGTGCTTCCTCTCTCCTACTGCGCTGTGTCCAACGGGGTCCATAACGATCCAAATAATTGTTATTTTACCACCTAAGTAAATAACATTGTAGAACGCAATAAATATTGAATATTGAGCACGGATATAGATTTAAATAGATGACGCGAGTGTATGTACTTCGCGTGTCAATAGGTTGTGTAATGATCTTACTTCGACGCCGTTTCATTTAGTCCGCGCTCCACCGGTCTCGACACCGAAAGTCAACGGAAATTTAGAAAAATGACTAATTGTGCCGTTTTGAACTGTAAAAACTCAACAAAAATGTTGGCAGAGTAATTAATGAAACATTTCCTTTCATCGATTAGTAAGTTTGTTCATAAATTGCATGTTAATTAGTTTAAAATCAATTATTTTATGTTTGTAATGGTTTTATTATGAAAACTACTAACTGAGTGTGTACTGCAGGATTCATAATACATTACCGTTTTAGTCACAAAGTTGTAGGGTCTGTTTATTAGAAGGACCCTACCTAAAACTTTGTGACTAAACACGCAATGAAAATTAAAACGATCGATACTTTCATTCGTCGCTCAGTTCGTGGTACGTTCATTATTCTCATTTTTCTGTCTAAATAAGCAAGTAGTGTTGTACACACAGGTTGCACACACGGATATCGAGGGATATGGCTTGTAGGCGTGACACTTGTCGCCTCCATCAGCTCGGATTGACCCAAAGTACGTGTGACGTCAATGAGCATCTATTAGTCATATGTTTGCATCCGAACGTGTAGTGTGATTTCGTATTTTTACAAAATGCCGAATTGTTCTGTTCTTATTTGCAAAAATAGGACAATTACAACAAACCTTAAGACAAGTGGGGTGTCCTACCACCGGTATGTAAAACATCACTGCATTAATTATATTATTTAAAGATTTTATAAATATCTAGTTGTGAATTAATTTTGACAGGCGTCAGGCTAATCATTTATTGAGTGACTCATGTCAAAATTGTCAAATCAATGTATCCCTGCAGTCCGAATTGCGATAAAAGTGATAATATCGCGAATCCGACCAAATTTAATAGTCACAAAATATAAGGGCTATTAAGTAATAATAATAATTTTGACTTTGGTCGGATTCGCGATATCACTTTTAGCGCAATTCGGACCGCAGGGTATTAGTGTTGCACAGCGCTGAGGGATATCGATATAATTAATTGATAGTTGTTCTTACGGAATTATTTAATTATTATTAACATTTGCTTAATAATAAAAAATAATGTTATCTATTATTTTTGTAGTATTTGCTTATTAGGCTAAATTTAAAGATTTTATAGTTTTCTTTTTATTTTACTAATCCTTGTAGTTATATTGTTTGAAAAGGATTTAAATAAGTAATTATACTTGAGAACATCTTGAGAACCCTGTTTTACAAGAATGAATACATTTTATTTTAGTTTCCTGAAAGATGCAGAAATAAAAAATAAATGGATGATAGATGAATTCGACCAATCAGATTACGAGGCCTGCATCGCGCTAATAAAAATATTATCATATCTAACACAATTGCGCCCTAGCCCATCATAGATAATGTGCGGCTGCTATAAAAATTGATATGAAAACTTCTTGGAAGAACCGAATTGTACTTTTTTTTTTTGAAAAGAAAAGAAAATTGAAATGAAGTTATTTTATAGCATAATTTTAAAAAAAGAACTGTCATTATAAAACTTTTTAATTTTATTATAATTATGTAGTTGCATGTGCATAAAGTCTGTCAATAAAGTACTATTTTTGAATTCATAATTAGAACTTTACGATATGAGTGTAGACAAAAATCTTAATTACTATTCTGTACTTTTTTTAATTATTATTTATGTAATATTTTAAAATATTTATAGACTAATAAACACAAATTGAGGTGAGTACTTTGTCCCAAGTTAGAACTCCCTGTATTATCTATCTTCCTTTCTCAAATTCTTTAAATTATATTAAAATCGTTAGTCTTTGGTTAGCCTCTCTTAAAGTGTCTATATAGCGATATTTACACTATAAAATACGCCAAAAAAAAACACTTCTCTTTTTTGCAGTCAGTTTTTATCGATATTTTTATCGATAAAATATTTATATCAACCCTTCATCCGTTTTAGGAGTGGGGAAAAAGTGGCGACACTTGAAATTGAACAAATGTAGAGTGAAGGCATATCTCCGGATATCTATGGGTTGCACACCTGTCCTCGATACTAATCGATATTCGTAACAATTACAATCGAAAGAATGATAACTGTATCAATTAAACTTTGAAAAAACTATTAAAAAATTCTAAAACGATGTTGTTTTTTTATTTTACTTTTCCTCATAATCAAATCTCAATGGATTGAGGTGACGGGGAATAGAATTGGTTCCAACTAAATATAGGACTATTGGTTCGATATCTATAATATCATTCCTCTGTCTATGAACTTGAATCTTAATCGATCACAAAACCGATATTTGACTAGTTACTAGAATTAAATCGATTTGGCGTGGAAGGAGGTTTCCCTTCACTAAAAAGCGCTGTGACGTCATAGTAGGAAGAAAAAATGTGGCACGCTTGGTTTTCATACAGATCGCGGTACTTGCGGTATCTATTTATATCTATATCTGTGGTATTGAGATTCACTTAACTTGATGAAGACATAATGATACTAATTTTAGAGGGGAACATCTACAGATATAGAATATCTGTGGAAAAATCAGTAGCTAACTCAGAAAATTTACGTTTAAGAAATAATATGGTACTGTATGTCATACCTTCTTGTTGTGTGTGAGCTCCTGGTACTTCTTGGGGTCGTAGGCGGGCGGCGCGGCGCACAGCGGCAGCGCGCCCAGCACGGCGCGCACCTGCGGCTGCTGCGCCAGCGTCGCGAACCAGCGCGCCACGTATGGTACTGTATGTCATACCTTCTTGTTGTGTGTGAGCTCCTGGTACTTCTTGGGGTCGTAGGCGGGCGGCGCGGCGCACAGCGGCAGCGCGCCCAGCACGGCGCGCACCTGCGGCTGCTGCGCCAGCGTCGCGAACCAGCGCGCCACGTATGGTACTGTATGTCATACCTTCTTGTTGTGTGTGAGCTCCTGGTACTTCTTGGGGTCGTAGGCGGGCGGCGCGGCGCACAGCGGCAGCGCGCCCAGCACGGCGCGCACCTGCGGCTGCTGCGCCAGCGTCGCGAACCAGCGCGCCACGTATGGTACTGTATGTCATACCTTCTTGTTGTGTGTGAGCTCCTGGTACTTCTTGGGGTCGTAGGCGGGCGGCGCGGCGCACAGCGGCAGCGCGCCCAGCACGGCGCGCACCTGCGGCTGCTGCGCCAGCGTCGCGAACCAGCGCGCCACGTATGGTACTGTATGTCATACCTTCTTGTTGTGTGTGAGCTCCTGGTACTTCTTGGGGTCGTAGGCGGGCGGCGCGGCGCACAGCGGCAGCGCGCCCAGCACGGCGCGCACCTGCGGCTGCTGCGCCAGCGTCGCGAACCAGCGCGCCACGTATGGTACTGTATGTCATACCTTCTTGTTGTGTGTGAGCTCCTGGTACTTCTTGGGGTCGTAGGCGGGCGGCGCGGCGCACAGCGGCAGCGCGCCCAGCACGGCGCGCACCTGCGGCTGCTGCGCCAGCGTCGCGAACCAGCGCGCCACGTATGGTACTGTATGTCATACCTTCTTGTTGTGTGTGAGCTCCTGGTACTTCTTGGGGTCGTAGGCGGGCGGCGCGGCGCACAGCGGCAGCGCGCCCAGCACGGCGCGCACCTGCGGCTGCTGCGCCAGCGTCGCGAACCAGCGCGCCACGTATGGTACTGTATGTCATACCTTCTTGTTGTGTGTGAGCTCCTGGTACTTCTTGGGGTCGTAGGCGGGCGGCGCGGCGCACAGCGGCAGCGCGCCCAGCACGGCGCGCACCTGCGGCTGCTGCGCCAGCGTCGCGAACCAGCGCGCCACGTATGGTACTGTATGTCATACCTTCTTGTTGTGTGTGAGCTCCTGGTACTTCTTGGGGTCGTAGGCGGGCGGCGCGGCGCACAGCGGCAGCGCGCCCAGCACGGCGCGCACCTGCGGCTGCTGCGCCAGCGTCGCGAACCAGCGCGCCACGTATGGTACTGTATGTCATACCTTCTTGTTGTGTGTGAGCTCCTGGTACTTCTTGGGGTCGTAGGCGGGCGGCGCGGCGCACAGCGGCAGCGCGCCCAGCACGGCGCGCACCTGCGGCTGCTGCGCCAGCGTCGCGAACCAGCGCGCCACGTATGGTACTGTATGTCATACCTTCTTGTTGTGTGTGAGCTCCTGGTACTTCTTGGGGTCGTAGGCGGGCGGCGCGGCGCACAGCGGCAGCGCGCCCAGCACGGCGCGCACCTGCGGCTGCTGCGCCAGCGTCGCGAACCAGCGCGCCACGTATGGTACTGTATGTCATACCTTCTTGTTGTGTGTGAGCTCCTGGTACTTCTTGGGGTCGTAGGCGGGCGGCGCGGCGCACAGCGGCAGCGCGCCCAGCACGGCGCGCACCTGCGGCTGCTGCGCCAGCGTCGCGAACCAGCGCGCCACGTATGGTACTGTATGTCATACCTTCTTGTTGTGTGTGAGCTCCTGGTACTTCTTGGGGTCGTAGGCGGGCGGCGCGGCGCACAGCGGCAGCGCGCCCAGCACGGCGCGCACCTGCGGCTGCTGCGCCAGCGTCGCGAACCAGCGCGCCACGTATGGTACTGTATGTCATACCTTCTTGTTGTGTGTGAGCTCCTGGTACTTCTTGGGGTCGTAGGCGGGCGGCGCGGCGCACAGCGGCAGCGCGCCCAGCACGGCGCGCACCTGCGGCTGCTGCGCCAGCGTCGCGAACCAGCGCGCCACGTATGGTACTGTATGTCATACCTTCTTGTTGTGTGTGAGCTCCTGGTACTTCTTGGGGTCGTAGGCGGGCGGCGCGGCGCACAGCGGCAGCGCGCCCAGCACGGCGCGCACCTGCGGCTGCTGCGCCAGCGTCGCGAACCAGCGCGTTACGTTCACCAGCGACGCGCGCACGCTCGGCTCCAGCACGTGCTGCCAAGTGAGAAACATTACTAGTCGGAAATACAAGGAAGAGGGAATCTTTTAAATTTATAAATGTGCCTTATACCATAATGTTCTTAAACATATGGTTTAAAATATTGAATGGAATTTGAAAGTTTCGACTTAAGTTTGCCAAAGTCTCCAATTTAATTTGTTGCCATGTTGGTTTCAGGCACAGTAATAAATCTGGCCTATATATTACATTTTGATAATAATTGCCATCTCTGTCTATGACTAGTTCAGACAATTCCATTAAATACAATAGTAAAAATTATAAAACTATTCCTTCCTTCCTCTGTAGTAAATATTCCCAGTCCTAAACTAATATTATTGTGGTGAGTTGTGTCTTCTTAATTATTACTGACTATAATTTGATAGCTGAACAGTATTACATATTATTTGGTGTCATTACTGATTACACTCAATACCTGACTTGAAATAAAAGGCTCAGAACAAGTAAACTCCATGTGAGAGCTCATGTAAGCCAACACAACTAAAAGAAGTTAAAATTAACCAAAGATAATATACAATTTATATTCTTAAGCCAAATAATAAAAGGTTTACCTGGAATGCGTGTATGAGCGTGGTGAAGACGACGATGTCGGCGAGCGTGATCCTCTCGGTGACGAGGAATGTGCGCGTGAGCAGGTGCGCGTCCAACACCTTCAGGGCAGCCAGCAGGTCTTGCTTAGCGCGCTCGACATTCTACAAATATACATACAACATAAGATACATTCTGAAATGCAAAATGGTCCCAATTTAAGCAGGTTTACCTGATAACAACCAAGAGAAAGCAAGGAACCCTTATAACATAATTTGGTTAGTTTGCTATCTGCCAAAAAACCATGTGTACATATTGATCTAACATAATAAAATAACTTTGCTGCACGACTATGGAATGAATATTGCTTCTAATAGTGTGCAGTACAGAAAGGGGCCCATATTTTTCTGAAATCTGGAATGAAGAGCTGTTCAGGACATACCACTTTATTAAACTGCATGATGCCGAGGTAGGGGAACACCCAGGCGCAGGAGGCGGGCAGCAGCTCGCTGTCGGCCCACGAAGCCCACTGCCACACGCGCGCCTGCGTCGGCACGTCGCCGCCGCGTAACGCCGCGTCCGACACTGCATCACAACACCATGTTATACAGTGCTAGACAGGGATGCGACTGATCAATACAGAATGCTTACAAACACAATACTTATACCAATTTATAAATATAAATTAATATGGGTGAAACACCAATATACCATATACCAATTTATAAATATAAATTATTATGGGTGAAACAGAATTGAAATTTTATTGTTATGGTGGTTGGTTTCATTTTAACGCACAGCTTACAATATCAATAAAATATGTCTTTGCCTCAGGTCCCTTTCATGACTGGACTTTCCTAGATTGTATATTGATAGTACTCCCAAAAATAGAGTTATCTTAAATTGAACTCATATCACCAATGCATAGATGCATCAGGTGGTAAACATAACAGGTCATATTATTATAATTTGACCTGTTATTTTTACCACCTGATGCATCCACATCACATCACATCACACTATGTCTTAGATCCAAGTGATTGAGCACAATTACAGTACCTGACTGAAAAGGGTACAGAGGCAGCTGGATTATTGTGTATAATAACTATGTAATGTACATCAATGATTAATAATGAGTCCTTTTATGTGTATAGATTACTAGGGACAGTTTATTCACTGAACATGACATTCAATCTTTTAATTTCTTCAGGATGTATAGAGGATATTCTATAAAAGATCCAGTTTTAAATATGTTCATCTTGCATGTAGCATGAATGATACAGTGTACTGTCATAGAGTGAAGGTCAATGACACATCCTGACAGTCCTTGGTTACTATGGTGAACCTTACAACAGCTGATCTATTGATTTGTGCGCAATTGACCGTGAATGATAGTACAATCGGATTGTAGATAAGAACTATACACCCAAATGTTTGGTATTCAGAAATGAAGTGGTTTATTCGGTTTCTTTGCTTATAACAGAAAGTAGAAAAGTTACCATTTAGCCAAAAGTAATACTGGGCAATTTGCCCAGTCAGCACTTAGCATTTCTGTTGTAAAAGCCGGACCGTACAAGACACTTTTTGTAGGTTATAAATATGACCAGCTGTTAGTGTAAATTAATGGTAAATTACTGTGTGCACACTTACCATAGAAGGCGATAGCATTGCTCTCAGACAGCAGAACCTTTCCGTCAGCACTTTCGTACGCTGGTACCTATAATAAATCACAAATTTCATACGTCACCCTCACAAAATATGAACGCCGAAACAGCACCGAAACGTAACACGAATAGGTAGGTATTGGAAATGCACTCACTTTACCGGCTGGGAACTTTTTCAAGAATTCTGCTGACTTGTTAGTTTCACCGAACACAAAGCTAGGAGCCACTTTCACATCGGCTCCCGAGTACTGTGCGGCGATCAACGCCTTGTAAGCACGGAAGTTTTCTGGATAGGTGTAAAGTACCTACAAAAATAAAGATATCACACGTCAATACCGCTATAAATTGTATTTCTTTGATGGAAGGTAATGAAATAACGTTTCGATTATCAAGATTTTTCACGATAAATTTTAACCTACCCCGGCCGCCATGGTTGGAACTTCTAAAAGAGAGGGGAAGTTAGCGGGGGGAGGAGAGGGGCAGAAGCTGCTGACTTTGACATCGACATTTCATTTGACATTGGTAAAAAACGTAGACAGAGTAAAAAAACACAAATGTTAGGTTTCAGAAAGCATCGAATGTTCAGCATTAAAGTAAACAAATAAACATAGACGTAGACGTAGCACTTCGCTTTAGGTCTGTGCTGGATCGTTGAAATGAAAAGCCTATGGCACAGTAGTAGCTGTAGTAGTCTTCTATATACACTTTTGATTATACTTACATGGATGAAATCGATGTAGCAATAATAAATAACATATTGTCTCTGTCTAACGAATACAATATTGTGTAAAGTAAGCGAGTCGATTTATTGGTTGTTTTTACTCGTTTTTACTGCTTACATTTAACCTGTGACGTCACGATAATATAGCCGGGTGCCCGGTGCCGATTCGCCATATTGTGTTATAGCTAGGGCATGCAATGCGGATATCCGGATATCCGTATTATCCGGATATCCGTCGATTTTCAGATCCGGATTGTACGGATATTTCGGATAGTTAAATAAAAAGGCTGTAAAGTGCATAAATGTTCTTGTGATATTTATTATTTTAATAAAATGCACTTTCGGAATTGTTTATTCACTTCACAACACCTTCACAATAAGAGAATTCAGTGACAGAGTCCATAACATTGACAACATGACGATAAGGGTATCAATTTTACGGTCTAAAAATAGAAAATTACTTCTTTTTCAGCGCAAATTTCTCAACAACTGATATCTGTTTTTTTTAAATGCATAGTTATACATATCTATTTGTTTATGCAGTTTATTAAACAAATTGGAATTTTGATAACAACTCAATATAAATTAGGAAAAATAAAAATCAAACACAGGTTTTTACGTAAGCACAAAACACCAGGTTTTTCGATCACTTGTTTAACTTACTGGTAACGAATAACAATGTGAAAAAAATCGTTAGTACTGGACATATAGTATATTGTGCAAGTTATAATTTAAAGTATATTGAATTAGTACTATAAAAAAAATGTGGTACACGTTGAAAAATCCTTATAAAATCATGTACAAAACCGACGTCTACGCGTAAGAATTTATTGAAAATTACTATTAAGAATCCTCTTGGTTTCTTTAGCCATTGGCCCATTGCTCAAACCCAAAGTTATGCCCAAAGTCCACGTAGTCGTCTTTGCTCAAAGTCAAACCACACTCAAACGTTGCCTACGTAGTTATGTTGGGCCAGCATAAATTAAATTAAAAATTGAGTACTTTTAATTCCCAACATTCACGGAATTATGAATTTAACACGATGGATATTATTTATTTTCTTAAGATTATGCTTTTAGTAGGTTGTCAGAAAGATTTTCGGTAGTCTTTCATGATCCGAAAGGGCGTTGTGTTCGAAGATAGACTTTTGTTTAATCTGTTTATCAATTTTATATATTTAATCTGTGCGTTTATTTAGATCGATGGTGCGAAGGTGCAGTGATTTTCTTTTGCGAGTCGACTGATTAGATTTTGTGCAAAATTTCCGATAGTCAACGGTTGTTTTTGATAATAATACGAAGCATAATTATATACAAACAAAATGGTTAGTATACATGTTTTGGTTAGCGATGTGTGCGTAACGACGAGAAGAAAGAGGGTAGAGGTTTTTGGGACAGGGTCCTTGCTAGGTCCCGAAACGACCGGTGCCTATGGAGGGCCAAGCCTCTGTATACCTTCAATATTTTATTTCTGACTTATATGACGTGCTCTCTTGTGTGTAAGTGCGGCCATGCATACGTTAATAGCGAGGCAATAAGGTAATAACCCTGTGCAAATGTTTATTCTTCCAGGGTAACGAGAACTCTATTCCCATGGAACTATGTTCGAACTGTGAGTATTACACTTGCTAAACTTCTGAATTATCTCTTCTTTCTGATTCTACTCTTTTTACCTTTTCATTTAACTATGAGATTAATTGCTTAGTTCTTGCCTACAGTGTTTTAAAGATATATTTAAGTAGCTTAAATATTATTTGACAAATAATAAATTTAATTATAAAATTACAATTTGACGAGAAAGTTAATTTTGGTATCTGTTGTAACATCTATCATAGTACCTACTCAAAGAAATGCTTTCTATGTATACTAACATGTATGCGTGGCTAACACATGTCCTAACCCCGGCCACCGTGACTCTGTGAGTGAAGAGTCTCTCGTGCCCATACAAACATATTATAGTACCATGTAGGGTGTGCAAATAAAGCATAACAAGAGGTTTGTTTTCAGCGCGTGTAAACTGCATTGATTTTAAGGTGGAGAACTGTGAGTGTCGTAGTGTCACTCGCCTCCGATGTTCATCTCCATGTTAGAGTACCGCACGCACACACTTTAGCATCCAGAACAATTTTTATTTACTGTCATATTTTTAGAATGGAAGTTGAAATGCAGCCACTGATACCTGGTCACTATCCATATCCTGGTCCTGTTCAATGCCTAGAGACTTTTTCAAGGCTTATTAAATTAAATTTTGCTGTACTAGCAATTATTTAATTATCTAAAATGAAACTCACTCATATTTTGTTTCTATTCTTTTTTATATTTTGCTTTATTTCTTCTATTATTTATAAATTTTTCAGCTTCCTATAAAGTATTTTTAAATGCATACTCTATACAGAAACTTGTGCCATTTTTGCATAACTCCTCACCAGACGGAAAGCAACTGTCTAAAAATTGTTCTGGATGAGTTCTACATGAGATCCATAGTTATGTTTTGTTAGTGCATCCGCGTCACAGCCAGCCTCTAGTTAGATAGTTTTGAGCTCTGGATGTTAGAATGCTAGTACCGGTCAGGTGCAAGGAAACTATGCGAGCAGCAGAGCGAAGTCAGCTACATATACCAAACTAGTTCCACAAGTCACTGAGTGATCCAGATACTTGGTTCATGCGACATTTGTTATTTATTAGTCAACCAATTTCACTTCCGACTGTAATAACAAAGAAGTAGTAGCAGTTTTATTATTTTTAAACTTTTGGTCCATAAAAACGCATACCAATTATTATTCTGCACTTTCCCTTTAGTGACTTGTGGGTGATTAACGTGTCTGTTAATAAGGCAGGTCGCACACTGATCGGCGTACTTTCGTGAAATAATATATTATCATATCGCCAATAATTATACTGAACGCTCGAGTTAGCCGTCAATGTGCGGCCGGCTGGCCGACTAGCAGCTCTCGCCGTAGACTTAAATAAACCCCCAGCGAGCGGCCGGAGGCGGCGACGCCCGACGCCCGGCCAACGCAACGCTTCGCTTCGCTACGTGTTCAGCGACCTTTTGTCTAATACTTTGTCGCAGATTAACGGTCCATTAGGGATTTAGCGCGCAAAGTATACTCTGTTTGTTATGCATTGCCATCAGATACGCTGACCTTTTTCGTGGCTTGTTTGTGTCAATGTTTTGTGTTCCGGGAAGCGACGTAGGGCCGTGTGGTCAGGCGGTGTAGGTGTCACATCAACACGTGGACTCGGGTAACATGCCACTTTTCGCACAAGATATTGTATTAGGGTGCCTACTGATTGAACCATTTCCTCATAAAGTCACTCTTACGCCAAGTTACTGCATGCCGCTTTGTCTTCCAAGCGAGTCGCCGTGTGTTTGAACACAACTGTGGCTGCGGCTGTTTGTCGATGAAGTGGACGCTCGCGTTCGTATTAGCAACAAATATTTGAAGACAATATTAATGTAAATTGCAGACGAATGTGAAATCAGTGCGCATCCATAGTATTGCTTTGTATGTTATTTATAAAACGGTACAGTCAACGACGAAGCTCGATAAAATAAATATAACCAGTGTGCTCTCACGTGTTGTAATTCTCATTAGTCCACATTTTACTACACCAAGTTCAAGACTGAGTTGTGTACATACCGAGTCGGCCGGAGTCAGTCCGAGTGGCTCGCCTCAGCCCACGCGGATGTTCCTCGTCGCCGACTGTACTAGTTGTTGGGCCTATGCAAATGTCTTGTACATTGTATCAAATGACGCACTGTGCAGTAAGCCCGGAGCCGGAGCCATCGGTACAATATTCATGAACTTGACGAGATGGCATTATTATTTTTTCATAACAAACGAGCTCGGTGGAGTCCGTTCCGAGTGAGCTTGTAATCTACCTCATTAGTGCTAACATAGTTGCCTGTTTATATTAATTCTTTGTACACGACGACAGACAGTTTCCGAGTTATATCTACATTTACTTTTATTTACTTTTGTAGGAAGTATAACTTCATAGTAAATGTGTAGGTGTTCGTGCTATACTACATTTGTAATAATTAAGATATTGTTAATTTATGAATGTTATGAGTAGATTATGTTAATCGTTGTATTTTAGTGCATCTGGTTCACGATATGAACTGTGTCGCATTGCATGCACTAAACGCTACACCATTTGAAATAGAGTATCGATGCAGGGCGAGGTCAAACATGACCCCGACTCGGCGACAGTTGATCGATTTTTTGTATAATGTATTAGTGTTGTTACCGTGATAGAAGTAGGTACCGAGGTACATGTGTTAGATGAGCCAAAGGAATGCTCTTTAATGTTTGGCTGCATAGGGGAAGACTTGAATATTTTCGCTTGGTTTATGATGAGGATGATATCTAGTGCATTTTTTATTTTATGTGTATATAAAGCAGGCAGCACACAAAGCTTTACTGTTGGATAATTTATCCATAGCAAGGATCGCAATAAACAAAAACCGTCGATCCGAAAAACACAGAAATAATATAGATTTGATGATCATGTGTACATACACGTAGCAAGCCTGACCCGACGCCGGCCGCTGAAGTGTGGGTACGCTGAATGTGTTTGTGTGTGCACAGTCGACGCCGACGAGATCCGGCGACTGGGCAAGCGGTTTCGTAAGCTGGACTTGGACAACTCGGGGGCGCTGTCCATCGACGAGTTCATGTCGCTGCCCGAGCTGCAGCAGAACCCGCTGGTGCAGCGCGTCATCGATATATTCGACGCCGATGGAAACGGAGAGGTAACACTATGACACGCTTACCCGGGGTTTCGAAAGGCTGCCCATTAGTTGTCATCTTTATTTGATATGACCAAATATTGTTGCATTTTTTTTTATTTACACCTAAAAAATATTGTTCGATTAATAACATAAAATAGCAAAAATTAATTATTATATATTGTTGTACCTTGTACCCCTTGAAATCGAGGACCTCTTTTTTGTGTTCTGTGCTTGAGCCACTTGATTGTAAGTGTAACCATTTTCAAATAAAGTTACAGCTCGCGAGACTTGAGATACGTAAGATCCGCAAGTGATGTTAACGTATTAAATTACGTAACACGACAACAATCAATTTTAGACTTTATAAATTAAAGACTGGAATTAACACAAATAACCGAAAAAAACAAATGAAACTCGGAAATAAAAGACGTTACAGTTACATTATCTTTATCTGAGGGCTAATTCACGTAATTTTAAGACGCGCCGATCGTATTGCAGTGACCTTCGAACTTGACGCGAGCGTATCGCACTGAAGCTCAGAGGATACCAAATGGCAGAATAGTAGACATCGGCTCAATTGCCATAACGAAAAAAGAAGAAGATTATCAAATGTGTTGTTTTGATCAATATTTTACTGCAACTGCGCGGCAACTGCACTTCTTTAGTTACGTGAATTAGCCTACAGTACGTAATGAGAACATTTGCAGCCTTTTCTGCGTTCCTCTAAATGTGTCCATGGGTGTAGAATAAACTCCGTGTCGTATGTTTAGCCCGCGCTCGTGTCTTTGCTTGATGAAATGTTAAACAAATTCGCTCAATGTTTGTAAAATCAAGTAATATAACCGTCAAAAACCCCCAACTCAAACCAGAAAAAGAGCTGCAGCTTTTGAACGGCTGAACAGATTTTCATGAAGCATAGCTGAGATGAAACCCGATTAAACTAACTCTCAATTTTAAAAGATTGCATAGAAATCTGTCCATCCGTTTAGGAGCTTATATGCCACAGACAGATACACACTACAAACTTATAACACTCCTCTTTCTTGTCGGGGGTCAAAAATGTCGAGCGTCGTGCTCAATGGTCGGTTCGTAAAAGGGTGACCACATTACAGCGGCTCGAACTGCGGCTCGCTGTTCTGTTACGAGTAAATCCTCTAGCGTGTACTCACATTAGTATTATGATAGATAATATCAAGTAAAGATTTTTAGTGCCTTGAGCGACCGGCGGGCGCCGGCGAGTGCTGCGCAGTGTGCACCATCATTTGGCTTTATTTATGTTGGAAGCTTTTCCTACTATACGTCGTGAACGGAATTTTAGGTAAAATGAAATGAAACTAAAATTTTCTCGAGGTATGGTACATTTACAAACCAGGTGGTATTGGTATACATGTTTTAGACTCACTTACTTCATCGGAAGAAACCATACCTATGCCCGACATGCAAATTTTTACAAGTAGCGTGATATGAGCTATTATTATGCTATTTTTAAAGAACGCAACAAAATCAATAAATTATTTCGAGGTTAGCAACCTGTTTCACTCAGTTGATAACTTTCACGAACTAGGTAAGCGTCGGATCACTACATAGTATAAAACAAAGTCGCTTCCCGCTGTCTGTCTGTCCCTATGTATGCTTAAATCTTTAAAACTACGCAACGGATTTTGATGCGGTTTTTTTAATAGATAGAGTGATTCAAGAGGAACGTTTATTAGTAATGATAGGTTGGGGAAAAAGTTTCTTCGCATTTTTTAAGAAAATTCAAAACATTTTTTAATATAGTTTATTTACATTTAACTAAAGTATGTAGGTACTATTTTGTTCGATAAATTTTTGCCATCTTGTAGGTAGGGACATGATCCCATTGCTATAGAAATTTTGGGACTTCTGATCAAAATACCGCGACAAGTTGTTTTGGCAGTCCTCTCGTGATGTTAACCTGACACTGCCTAAAGAATTCTGAAGAGACCGGAACAGGTGGAAATCTGAAGGTGCAAGGTCAGGACTATACGGCGGATGCATTAACACCTCCCAGCCAAACTCTCTTAATTCTTGCTGAGTGGCTAAAGATGTGTGAGGTCTAGCGTTATCATGATGAAAAACCACACCCCTTCTGTTGATTAATTCCGGCCGCTTTCTCTCAACTTCTTTCTTTAGTAGGGTTCAGAATCGATGGTCCTGCCTGGTGGTAACAGCTCATAATGAATAATGCCCTTCCAACCCCACCACACACACAGCATCACCTTGTTGCGAGTTAACCCGGGTTTCGCCACAGTCTGTGAAGCCTGACCGGCCTTTGACCACGACCTTTTTCGCACGTTCTTGTCGTACGTGATCCACTTTTCATCAGCTTCTTCAAAAATGGTTCGGTTTCATTACGTCGTAATAAAGAATCACAAATGAGTAGGTACACGGTTCATTAGGTTTCTTTCAGTGAGCTCGTGAGGTACCCAAATATCGAGCTTTTTTGTGTACCCAGTTTTTTTCAAATGTGCCAAAACTGTTTTGTGGTCAATTCCCAGTTCTTCAGCTACGTCGTAACTACTGATATGCCGATCTTGCTCCACTTTTTCAAAAATGGCATCCATTTTATCCGTAATAGGGCGACCAGAGCGACGTGCATCTTTGACATCAAAATTTCCGGATTGAAAACGCTTAAACCAAATTTGTGCTACTCTCACAGACACTGCACTAGGTCCATAAACATCGCAATTTTTTTTCGCGGCTTTCGTTGACTTTTTACCTTTTTTGTAGTAAAATTTTAAAATGTATCGAATTTTTTCCGTAGATTCACTCATCTTGACAGTAAGAAAAACAAATGAAAATCACACATTTTCTTAATTTGAATTTGGAATTATGTTCTTTAAAATTTAAACTTTCAATGATACCAAAACCAGCCAGATACAAATAGTATAGCCAAAGAGATTTTATTACAAGTTCATACATACTATAATGCGAAAAGACTTCCCCAACCTAATATGTTTAATTTTAATCAGTTTTCAATGTAGAAACATGTGGAAAAATGCGACTGCAATGACATCATCGTGAAATAAATTTACTCGATCTAATAGCCGTTCAATATAATAATATTTTATTCGTTGTGTTTGTTATCCAAATAAAAGAGAACGTGATCAGAAATATAAAGAATTATTATCTAGGCGCACGGCACGGGTGTGCGCTAAGTTCGCCCAAAAAACAGCATGATTTATTAGTTAACACCGGGTGTGCCGCAGCACTGAGATTATAATAATTTGTTGATAAACAAATACTGCACTACTACACTCATGAATGTAGATATCGATGATTGATTACGTTGATTCATGGAATCGCACTTATAAAGATTACTTTTTCATAATAGTTATATTATGGTAGGCTCAAGAATATTAGGGTAGGCTTTTTGATTTACTGTTGGAATATTGTCGTTTTAAATGTGTAATGTAACGTTATTAATTCAGTTTATAGCGGAAACTATTTCGGAAGCTAATAATAATAACCTAACCGTCAAAAGCTCACCTATTTTTTAACTAGCTTTCAATAAAAAAAAACTGTAATTAAATGGGTTCATGCGTTTTGGAGCTACGATGCCACAGACGATACACAGGCACACAGGTACCCCCAGATACACAAAAAACTTATAACATCCCTCTTTTTTACGGGGGTTAAAAATAATACAGTAAGTTTAGCTAGCTTTATCATACCCAACAAATACCAAAACATTCGTATGCAATGTCAGTGGGTTATTTAGTAGGTAATTTTGGTCACCGCGCTAGTTTACACTGCAAGATGATGCGTTCGTTCCTATAACAAGCATAGGTTCGGGGTCAAAAGGCACTTATGTTGCGTCGTGACTGTGGCGTGTACCTGTACAGCATAGCGTTGCGTTGAATAGGACATGATGGTGTGTAGGTACAGTCAGCAGGTTCGCCTCGTATACAGGTGGCGTAAAATTTTGGGCCATTTACGGATCGGAAGGTGGGGGTCGTTATGCATTTATATTTGAGTTAAGTTCGCCTATGTACATGTATTTTATTTGTGTTTATGTGTACAGTAGAGAATAAGAAAAAGAATGCATTAAAGACAATAAATTTAATCGATCAGTGTAAAGTACCTACAGTGATTTTAGATTACGTGCATACGAAGGTGTGTTTTCTAAGAAAATGTATGGAAAATTATTTATTGTTATTTTCTGAATTTCGGCACGATTTCATCGGTTGTTTGGAAGAAACATTACTGTTGGGAAATAGAGTCGATTGAGTTTAGACTTTAGTTTTTTGAGGAATGTAAAAAATAAAAAATAAATATTAAGGTTTTTAATATCTTTATAATTCACTTAAAGTTTCCTAACTGAGACCAGAATTCTCGAACTATAGGTAACAGAAAGGGTAGCCACCCGTGATGCCTCAAAATGTTGCGCCACCTGTTGAAGCCACGTGTCACGCGCCGCTGTCGCAGCAACGCAGCTTTATGGCGTTATGTACGGTGTTTGTGTTCCAGGTGGACTTCAAGGAGTTCATCCAGGGCGTGTCGCAGTTCAGCGTGAAGGGCGACAAGCTGTCCAAGCTGAGGTTCGCGTTCCGCATCTACGACATGGACAACGACGGCTTCATATCTAACGGAGAACTGTTCCAGGTATACTACGCGCAAATCTTTATGAGCCCTGAACTGAGCTCTGAACTATCTCTTTCTCCCTCTAGCATAATAAGCGTACTGCGCAGCCACTCGCGTTCAACTTCCGAGAGCTCATAAAGTTTTGCAATAACTATACATTGTTTAGAAAATATTAACTCCCATTTACTGATTGAAACGACATACTTTTATTTAATGGGCGGAGTCGGTTTGTGTACGTTCTAGTGCAGTCTGCTTGGCGTTCCTACTTATTGCTTAGAAACTTATACTGTGTTTCTATATACCAAGAGCTGGTAGCCATAAATCTACTAGATTTTATAAGTACCAAAAAAGATTATCCTAGCTCCGTTTTCGTGTTTCTGGACCTATGTTTAATCAAATTACGAACTACATTATTTGAATAGTTCATTTCGTTTTGCTAATTATGTACACAAAACGAATGAAAAAGTTGTCCATATAACATTTTGTTCGTTATACGCAGGAGGTTTTATTTTTCACAAAAAATTAAACATTTTATGGATTTAAGATAGAAAAAAACATATTTTTTTAAATCCTTAAATGCACTTTTTTATGTTTGAAAACTAATGGATTTCTAAGAACAAATCCTATCTTACGGTTAGAATTTAGAACAGCAGCCATAGAGATCCTTAAAGAAAAACTGACTTGTGTAACATAACATCATGTACGTGTATATTATGACGTCACATAATTATCTGTTGGCGCCTTTATTTACTTAATTTATCCTATCAGAATAATCCTTTCATCAGGCACATTATTATAAAAAAAGGAATGAAATTAAAGGAACATAAAAACGAATCCCTCCTATAAACCAATGCGTTTAACACAGTTGTTACGATATTGTCCTTGGCTACCTGTCTCAAATTGGTATCTCGTCATTTCGGAATTGGTTTTCATGATATGTCCGTGGTTGCCAGCAAACAGTGCGCGTTAATCAGGAGTTTTCTGACTGGTGCACTGGTAACTTGGTAACTGGTGTACCACAAGACGGTGTCTCCCTCCTCTTATTTTCTTTGATTATTAATTGGATCACAAACCATCTGAAATGCTCTTAACAGCTCTATGCTGCTGGCTTGCAACTCTACACTCAGACTGACATCAACAGCCCTGATTCTTGTATTTATAACCTTAACGTAGACCTGCGCGTTATTGAAAGCTGGTCAAGTAAATTTGGTGTTACACTACATATAAATAAATGCCAAGCCGTCCTTTCAGGTAGCTCGTTCATCCTTAATAATTTAAACATTGAACAACTATGGTACCTCTCACCTAATTTAAAGGACCAGGTAAAGTTGTGTTCCAACTTAGTAGTTCTCACAGTGGTAATCTTTGTGGTTCTGAAAATTTAATAGTTCTCATTCCTTCTCACCGCACAGGTGTAATGTCAAACATCAAACTCCTTCGCTGTCACAGCAATAAAATCACATTTAAACGAAAAGTTCAGGAATACTACTTATCTGAAATCGTTGCGACACTAATAATATATTATGTTATCGTCATTATACAAGCTCGGGTAAAATTTTCGGACTTTCAGGGTGGCTTTCTTTTCTGTTATAGTTAGAGAGTCCTGGACGTAGTAAATTTTGGTGAATTTTGATGATATTAAATCATGGCAAATAGATTTGATACTGAGGAACATCAAATATATAAGTATGAAATTACTACAAACAACAGCACATAGCAACAGACCCGCAACAGCAACAGTTGTTAGCCCGACAGCCCATCTGCAACTACAGCTAAATTACCCAACACTTTAATCACAATCGCTTTTATTGCACAGTTCAATAATATCCATTGCTTGGAGTTAGTTGTGGAGCGCAGAAATTCTAAAACATACGGTACAATGAATGATTCACAGATTACTGAATACTTACGAACCGAACTAAAATGAAAGCGATTGTGGTTGTATGCATGTTACGTACACAATAAAGATGTTTGTCAACTATTCTTTCCATACATGACCGAAATAGGAGCGTAAAAAGAATAAAAATTATCACCCACTTCAACTATCAAATTGGACTCTTAAATCATCCACATAAAGTACATTTTTATATGTTTTCGAAACGAGCCGGTCTGGTGATAGCACGGCCGTTGCCGAAACGGTCTAGTGGGCATTATAGTACGAATAGTGGCCAGTTACCTTTAGCAGGCTGTTTATAATGCTCTAAGGTCCTTTTTCGGGCCTTTTACCTGTCATGCGGATTTGCGCCCGCGTGCGTGTCTGACCCGCATACGAGCCGCCCGCATCCTATCGTATCATACAAGTTTTCCTGTCCTGCGTGTGGCCCGCAGTGCCCTAAGTTACGCATGCGTGCCAGACCCCATCGATTATACATACAGATCGGGCACGCACGTGGGCGCAATTGCGCGTGACAGGAAAAAGGCGGTTAGATCAAACCTTCCCCTTTCCCCTAAAAATAGTTAATCATCCCCGGTAGCCCTGCATCGGCGTTTAACAGCGAAAATGGCACACATCAAGTATCAATAGGAGCAAGTCATAAAAGCCCTTCCTGTCAAGCGGGTCTGGCCCCGTGCGGGGATCTGTACCGCATGCGTGAGCTAACCCGCAGCGGAGCGTACGCAGAGCGATTGATTCTGTGTAGTGCGTGAAGTCAGTCAGTACATGTTATACTACCTCTACTTGCGTCCGCCCCGCCATAGCGCGTCCGCGGTACGCATGTGCACGGAGATGCTTCGGGCGGACGGCACCCCGCGTCCCACATCCCAATATCCCGCGTCACAGTAAATAAATGCATAAAAGGTCCAATGCGCATGTGGGGACAAACTCGCTTGACAGTGAAAAGACCCTAAACTGTGACGTATAACCACAGGTGCTGAAAATGATGGTGGGCAACAACCTGAAGGATACGCAGCTGCAGCAGATCGTGGACAAGACCATCCTGTTCGCCGATAAGGACGAGGACGGCAAGATCTCCTTCGAGGAGTTCTGCAACGTGGTGGGCAATACCGACATACACAAGAAGATGGTGGTGGACGTGTAGGCGCCGCCGCCGCCGCCCGCCGCGCCGCTCCGCTCCGCTCTAGCTAGAACACTATTCAAATTGCGAGTCGGTCGCCTCGCCCCGCCCTCTCCGCGCTCGGCCCCGCCCGCTGGCCTAACTATTTACGAGATTGGCATAAGCTGCCATAGACAGCTTCAGAAATACGTCTTCCGATATCCCTATATCTCTTAGCCTTCGTCTTAGCTGAACGTTACGTGGCGTCTCAGAAAAATCGCGCGGAAGAACGTACGTAAGACACACGCGAATACGGCGACCGATTGATATATGCGCGACAATTTGGTCAGCTAGGACATGTTTATGTCGTCTGTCAGGTGTAGTAGATATACCTATTAGAATTCAGTCACGGTCGCTTTGAGCTCTAGTCTATTTCATTTCTTTGAATTTACTTATACTATAAATGGCGCCTTATTTACTTATACGTATTGTTTGAATGGTGACAGTATAATCGCTGAATAAAATAATAATTATCCGCGTGTTGTGACGTCATCCGGCCGGGGACGCTGGTCGCATGCGACAGGTGTTATTCTCAAGATAATAGATGCCATTAACCGACTGATTATGTATAATTTGCCTTCAGAAATACAATGATTGCGCCTAGTCACGCCTCTTACAAAGCTGGGTCTATGTAGAGGGGATTATGCGTAAAAAGTCGATGTTTTTGTTCGCGGTATCGATATTCAAATCGGCTACTGGCTATAAATACACACCTGTTTACTACCGAGACATTATCGCAGGACGCGGTTTAGTCGTTAACGAGGGTGTCGGCATGAGCTAAATATAGCGCGCGATAACTGCACCGACTATGAAAACATCGGTGTTGTCGACACACGAGCGCGGCGCAGGCTGTGCGCGGCTCGTGTGGCTGTGTGTGTGTGTGTGTGTGGAGCACATCGGTGTTGACGACACACTAGCGCGGCGCAGGCTGTGCGCGGCTCGTGTGGCTGTGTGTGTGTGTGTGGAGCACATCGGTGTTGACGACACACTAGCGCGGCGCAGGCTGTGCGCGGCTCGGCGTGTGGCTGTGTGTGTGTGTGTGGAGCACATCCTTACGGTACGGAATTATTTATTTAGGTATTTTTAAATTGTGACCGCTGACGTCATCCCGCGGGCGGGGCAACAAGCGACGCGACCGACCCGCGCTAGATCTATCGTAATACATTTTAATTAAAAAATCTATTTAACTTTAAGATATACATACATTATATTATAGTTATACATCATTAGACGATCTTTATCGTAGTCGAATCGGACGTAGATTTTTTATTGTAGTTTTTTGTTGCAGTAATTTTAGTTTATTTTGTTATTTAGTATTTTATTTGGACGGAGTCTGCGAGTCCATCACACGGTAGTTTCGGTAGAGGATTCACAGATGGCTCTTGTTTTACTGAGATGTATTTAGCTGAAGTGTCATATCAGTAGCCTGCAGTAGTACGAGTGAGCGTTAGCCCTGCGCCGCAGCGCGCGGGCCGGCTCGTAGGGGGAGTACGACTATATTATGGCTACACTTCGCCTTCACGCGAACACTTATACAAAACGATGGCTAAGTTATTTAAGTCAATCATTAAGAAGTGAGTATTTGTCATCCTGACTACAACTTACCATCATACATTTTGTAGTCTAGTCAAATTTATTAAAATTGCATTTTGGGATTTTAAACAAATCACCCAATTGCAAAATCGGTTACTCAGTCTTTTGCCGTGTATTTTGAAAGTACTTCCTCTACTTACGGCCGTAACCGATGTGTGTGCCAATCAATACACACGATCAGTGTATTGTGATTTGTGTGTCAATGTTATGTATCGCGACCTGTGACGTCACGCGCCTTTGTTCGCCGGGAGCCGCGCAGCACTGAAGGGATGTTTTAACGTTAAGGTTTAATCTATCTACACTATGGTTTATACATGTTGGAGCCCTACAATGGAGGTCTTGCCCACTGAAGTCCGTGTGAACACATTATCATTCAAACGCTAGATGAATTAATTATTCATGGTGATAATTAGTAACTGAAAGAGTTCTTTGGTCTGACAACTAGGGTAAAAAATGGAAAAAGCTGTATGGAAAATGTGACAGTATTAAGAATTTCTTGAATAAGGGTTTGACATTACCCGAACTCGGTCCTGGTAGTTGTCGGGCCTAAAAGACCTCTTGTTGAGGAACACTCTCGAAATAACTTTTAATATGAAAGGGCTAAACTTTGTTGAACTGTCAAACGAAAGCGATTCTGATTGCGAGAGTGTTACGCATTTAATAGTATCGTTCACACGAGTTCCGGTGGTCGTGAGCTCACATAATAGAAATCGTCGTGTACTACTTACTATATACACTGATCTTATCGCCTTATCCGAATTTTATACAATTAAAGTTTTACGATATTAGCCGTGTAGACTTATCTGTAACAATCAACACTCGATTATAATGTAAGCAGTCGAGCCTTGTCGGTAGCAGTAGAGTTCCACCTCACTCACCTCACCGCCTCCTTCGCTTAACACACGCGAGACCGAGAGTAGCCTTTAGCGGAGCACTAGACAAATGGAGTGTTTAAGTAAATATAATATCTCCCAATTCCTTTTGATGCAGGGGACGATCACTAGTGCATAAAACGTTATAGCGTTTCTAATACGATTCAATTCATCAATTGGTGACTATCGCAACAATCGGCGGGCGAATGCGCGAGTTCACGCGAACGTCTTTAGCACTCCATTTGTTTACAAGTCTGTGTCTGTTCTATTGCAGGCTGAAGGCGATGTGGTTTCCGGCTTACCCCTCCCTCTCTCCCAGTGCTCTTACCCTCCCCTCCCCCCGCAGGTCCTGGCCGCCCTCAAGTGACCTCCGCTTCCTGAGCGCGCCGAACGTTCCCTCCGTGTTCCCAGTGTTACCAGCCGGCCTAGCCGGCCCCTAACAGTGAATGTACAAATATTTATGTATTCGACTAACTTTATTGTGTTATATATATCGGTTTTTTGTAATATATTGTATGTAGGAATGTTTGTTCGTTAATCCGTTCTAGACTGTGTGTTCAGTCGAAATATACATAGTTATCTATCATGAAGATTTTAATTATTTAGCATAGTAAGTTCTTATAGCCGTGTGTTGTTTATAATTAGATAATTGATCGTTTTACATGTTACCGAGTCGTCGGCGGCACCTCACGATACTCTAGTAGCAGTGACCGCACGTGAATCTTAATATCTAGTCACAGCTGTTGTGCATACTATACAGATGATATGATGACCTACTGGTTAGAGCGGGCGGCCACGCGCGCCCGCTCGCCAGGCGACGCGTGTTGCCTTGTTGATAGTGTTTATATTTATGTGATTCTACGGACAAGTGTTATTGTGCACAGGTATCGTCCACAGCTTTAACAAATTGAATGTTACATTAGCAATATACTTACCAATTGTAAAGCCTTATTCTGGGCCCCGCGGCGCGCTGCACACGGACGTTATTGAATACAAGTAATACAGTAAAGTTTAGATGTAATCTAAGCACGAAACGTTAGCGACGTTTTTAACGCGTTACATAATTCCCAAGAGTGTCTGGGTGACATTGTATTTATTCACAACTCTTGACTACTCTACCGCAGAAATTCGTTCATTGATAACGACACCCCAGACGGTACCCCAGTGGTGTCGACGACAAAAATAATTTGTTAACAATACCACCGTAGTGTTGGATCGACAACGGTGGCAAAAATATTATCGATAAGACCTTAAATCCATATAATAATAACATATTATTGTATTTAATTAATAATATACAGGTGGCTCAATAATTGGCATAAGGTGGCTTCACCTTCTATTATAGTTAGAGAGTTCTAGGTTTAAGAAGCTCCAGGTGAATTTTGAAGATATAAATAACCCCATTATTTATTTTATGAGAAAAGGTACAGTCAGCGAATATTGTTTATTTGCTTTTAATTATTTTAAGAGAGTTAATCTTTTTGTAGAACGATGAACTTAATGGATCAGTTGTAAGGTACAGTGATTTTAGATTACTTGTATACAAAGGTATGTTTTCTTAGAAAATGTACGGGGAATGGTTTTTTGTATTTTCCTCAATTTTGGTAAATACGATTTCGTTGGTTATTTGGAGGAAACATTCCTGTTGGGAAAGAGTTGATTTAAGTTTTTTGAGAAATGTCAATTTTGTAGCTGACTGTACCTTTTTAGAAAAAAACTAATAATTTAATATCTTAAAAATTCATTTAAAGTTTCCTAAGACCAGAAATGTCTAACTATAAAGAACGGGTAGCGACCCTTAATGCTCCAAAATTTTGTGTCACCTGTATAATACAATAATATAACTATTAAAACAAATAAGTTAACGAAACTGCACGAAAATATGGAGAACAACACATCAGTGGTGTTGTTAACAACCTTTTTGTCAACCACACCCCTGGGGGTATCGTTGACGTCGTTCGCAGTTCGTATCGTTGGCAGAATGTCTCACGACATCATGTCATAAGGAAGACAAAGGCCGCCTTGCTGGCGGACGAGAGACGATGAAGACGGAGGGCAGGTTTCTGCGGCTGAATAGTAGATAATGCCCACTCATAAGATCATGTATTCGATATTTTTAATCAGGAGTCGCTCAGGCTCTTATCATCTAGCTCCTGTATCAGACGCGTCAGGTAATATCTCGTGACGTTTGTGGTCCGTGGCAGCGCGCGCGGGCGCTCCGCCGCGTACGCGACTGCGCTACGACTTGTTAGGAAGATGATTAATGAGTATACACTGTAATGTTGATGTCGTGTCGTCTGTCATCTCCATCGGTAGGTAGCGTGTCTTAATTAAGTCTACTCTAAATTAAACTGAACATAAGTTTTATTAAATTTTCAAATTTCAATGAATAAGGTTGTTTTATTTTCAAATATCCCTGTTATCAATCAGATTCAGACTTCTCATTAGACTTTGAAAAAACTTATTATCACTTCTGTACTTATTCAATATTTTTTACTCCTTTGTCCATTTGGGTATTTTTCATAAACCAGTCTCATGGGAAATGGATCTATGATAGTCCCCATTAAAAGAAACCTAAAGAAAATATTATATCTGTATATTAACAATTTATGAATACCTACAATTACCTACTTATTATTGTAATACCTACAATATCTATACAAATCTGGTTGCTATGGCTAATAACTTGGTGTAGTCGGCTCCTTTGGAGTGTGTCCTCTCCTTGAGTATGGTCCTCAGTATGGTGGGGATGGGCACATGGATGCGGTTGCCCAGCGGCGTGCCATTGTCATCGATCAGCACCACATTGTTGCTGTCAAACTTGGGCACTTTGGTGTTCTGTGTCTGTTTCATACCCACTAAGATGCCTTTCTTCTTTTGACCTTTGATTGCTACTAATACTCTGTCGCCAATGTATCCCACACCTGAAAAAAATTAACAATAATTAATTAATTATTACTTGTGAGTTAGAGCTAAGCTAATATTATTACGACCATGTATTGTTAATTTGTGACACAGCTTGGGAGGCCTATGTACAACATGGTCTACAATAAGCCCATTTGATAAATTTATTTCAGGTAAGTAAATCAGTTATTACAATAAAATGGTAATGAGGCTAAAACTGTACATTTATTTTTGGAAAAAGTAATTGCTATATATTAATATACCTACTAGGAATAATACTGAAGCCAAAACAAGTTTTTAAAATGTGTTTTAAAATATATGACATCAATAAACAGGTTTTTTTATTTGCAATGTTACATTCGTACATTGATAGATTGATACCTGTAGGCAGGGTTTTTTCAACTATTTAAGTAAGTATTGTAAACTGTTCAGGCCTAAATCATAATAGTATGGTAGGCCTAGGGGTGACCAAACACATAAATCATGAGTATTAGAGCTTTGTGGTGAGAGGAAGGGTGGCCCTAGCAAGTTGTACAGGTGGTGCAAGATCTCATTGTGCCCCCTCACCCACAACGCTATCGTTTATTTGCGTTTAACCTGTACCTATGTAGAGACTGAAAATCACAGTCCTCTGAAAGATTTATGTATGGTGGGTTATACATATTGGTCTTAACCCATTTATATTTGTTCAATGTTAAGTGTGAATAATTTATTTTCCCTTTGAAATGCAGCAATAGTACCTTGACATGGGACTCCGCATGCTCGCCAGTAGAGTACGCCTAGGATGTCCCTATAACTAAGCAACTGTGACTGAGCACCACTTTAACTGATAGTTGCTAACCTATGTCAATGGTCAAAAGAAGATATGAATTTTTTTCAACACTGATACTGTTATTTATTGATAAATCCAGTAAGGAGTTTGATCTTAATTTCCTCCAAAGCAAAAATATATAGTGCTACCCTTATTTTAGTGGGTAAGGCTAAGCTGTATTATGGTGCTTGGGGTTTATTTTTTGCGCAGATGATCTAACATTGCATTTTCGGCGCCCCCTTAGGGCTGTGCAAGGAAAGAGCCACCGCGAGTGACGAAACATGATCGTCTGGCGCACCCCGGGCAGTCATTCAGAAAGAATGAAGTGGTTAGTAGTGAATGTTTACGTACTTTTCTTATTATAAACACAGATAATTTTGGGAGGTTTGCCTTCGGCCATGGCTCGCTTGCCAATCTCAGAGTTGTCCACCACTCTCAGCCGCGTCAGCAGCCGGACTTCGTTCAAACAAGCCGTGGTATGGAACTCGCATGATAACTGAGCAGGCTTCAGCTTGCTGATCAATGATTTGAACATTTTCTTCCAATAATTAAAAAATATATGCGACCAGCAGGTGAGGTTATGTATTTGACAGTATTTGATATATTATTGACTGACAAGTGACTTCAGGGTTGCCATTACCAATTTATCAAATTCCCCAATAATCTAAGTCAAATTGCCCAAAGGGGAGAAAAATCTGCTCACAAAATCCCCTCCTAATTATTTTAAGAAATGAAACACGTTTCAACTATATAATTACAATATTTATTTTTTATTACTGACAGTTTTCTTATTGTCATTAAAGATACTATAGTGTCTGGATTTAGAAGATTGCGGTTTTCTGTTTAAAAAAAATTAAGGACACTTTTTCGTTCGATCAATTCTTTCTAAAATGGCAATATCAGCATTACGGACATCATAATTTTTATGTTTGGGAACAAGTATGGTCTCGCACCGTTTTTAAGGCGGAACACTTTACCCCAGTAACCAGTAACATTCAGAATCAATGCCCCTCAAGCGCCGAACGGTGAAATAGCGCAACTCCGTCTAGCGCCGCAGGTCAAAAGCTGCCACACGGCACGCCGCTACCCCTGTGCGTTAAAACTATGATTTCTCGCTATTTTACTATGAAACCTATAGGAACAAGTTCTTGTTTCGTAATCTAGATTAAATTGTCTATCTGATTATCTAATTGTCATGCAATTTGGGCCATCGTATAATTTTCAAATAATTGCACAATCACAAACTTTCGTAAATTTTCACTTTATTTTCAATTAAAATAGTTCGGAATGCGAAAATAACTAATCTTTATGTAATAAATATGTTTATTTACAATGTTTGTTTCATTAACTACGAGATTTAATCATTACAATACCTTCACACTACGATAAACATAATCTAAAAAATCGAAAGTCGAAACCAGTCGGAACGTGAATTTCGGCGCACGGACGGCCGATAAATTAATAATTTAATTTAATTGGCATCCTTAGGCGATTCCTCGGAGCTCGCGCGCGGACTGTACTTTAGCAAGACAGCTATTTACTCAATATACGGTAGTTTTCTATACTTACGTAGTAAATATTGCATTCAAGCATTCAAGCATCTTAGCTACCGCGCAACTAACATCTAGTGAATGTGCTCATAAATATTTTAATCAGTGTTGGTGTTTTAAAGCAGTGCCCAAAGTTGACTTTTTGTGAATATATGATCTGAAGTTTATACTAACGAACTGTGCAGTAATTAAGCAGATAAATAGTGATTATCAATGGATATTCTCAAATATTAATTCATCATAAATAAATTACCACCGTCAATAAGTGTTGACGCTAAGCGCCCATGTAAACACGTAAGCGACGCGGTATACACGGCGCTTACGACCTTTTTCTCGCGACCTCCCGCAAGCAGCGATATCACTCCGGCCGGCGGCAGTATTAACTTGGATTGTAAAAAATTATAAGTACGGATTCAACTTTATCAACATGTCTTCGATTCCGGTGCCATGGGGGTGTTGCACCAATGAAAATATAGAAGAAAATGATCAGTTCATTAACTGCACTCGATGCAAAAAGGCATATCATTTCCTGTGCCTATCTATACCTGAAATTGCAACTAATTCTGAGGCGTATAGTGAATGGATCTGTCCCGGATGTGTGTGCCTGGTCCCTAGATCCACAAAAGAGGACAGCACCCCTATTCGCAATGTCTCCACGACAAGAGGCAATAAGAGACCGGCTTTAAACTCACCCCCGGAAACAGTGGCTGTCACCAGCGAAGATGTGCGCATTATCGTTCAGAACGTTATCAAGACGGAGTTTGCTACAATGCTTCAGCAAATAAATAACTCTATTGTAAGCATCGTCAATAAGGAACTTGAACCACTGAAAAACGATGTGAGAGAACTGAGTGTTTCATTAACGTTTCATACTAAAGAATTCGATGAGTTCCAAACTGAACATGTATCATTAAAGAATACCGTAAGCGAATTAAAGGCAGAGAATGTCCAATTGCAAAGCACAGTCGCGGACTTAAGCCAACGACTCAACTACTTAGAGCAACAAGCGCGGTCGAACAACTTAGAACTGCAGTGTCTGCCAGAGAATAAGCAAGAGAATCTATATACGATTGTTAAGCAGTTGGGCTCAGTAGTCGGGTGTGAACTAAAGGATAGCGATATATTGCACTCCACCCGAATCGCCAAGCTTCATACAAATAGCTCTCGGCCTCGATCGGTTGTAGTTCAGCTTGCATCTCCAAGGATCCGCGACCAGCTGTTGGCATCTGTTATAGAGTACAATAAAAGTAATACCGAGAATAAACTGAATAGCGCAGATTTTGGGATTGGTGGCAACAAAACGCCGGTGTATGTTGTCGATCACTTATCCCCCGCCAACAAAGCGCTTCATGCGGCGACGAGGCTTAAGGCAAAGGAAAAAGGATATAAGTATGTCTGGGTAAGGAGCGGCAGAATCTTCGTTAGGAGGAATGACGATGCGGACCACATACTTATAAGAAACTTGGATACTTTACATAAGATTGTATGATTTTGCGCCGTTTAGTTGATTCTTTTATCTTTACATGTAACTGTACTTCTCATTATTTAAATTCAAACATTTGCACATCTACTACCAAAATTGTCGAGGATTACGAACCAAAACCCATACTGTTTATCGCAACGTTTGTTGTAATGATTATGATATTATAATTATGTCAGAAACTTGGTTAAATAGCTCTGTGCTGTGTAGTGAGCTATTTGACGATAGATATGAGGTTCATAGAAGAGATAGGGAATCTTCCAATTTGCAGTGCGGCAAAGAGGGCGGTGGTGTTTTAATAGCTATTAAGAAAAACTTGAAATCAAAGCGCGTTAAAAGCTGGGAAAGCAATTGCGAGGACCTCTGGGTCACTATAGACCTACCAGCTACACGTTCTGTACGTCAAATGGCTCTCTGCGCAGTTTACTTACCCCCACCTATACGCCGTTCTTCTCTGGAGCACTATCTAGATAATTGTAATGCAGTTTTTGAACGGATTACAGATTCAAACGTTTGTATTGTTGGCGACTTCAACCTGAGTAATATAAATTGGGAATTAGTAGGAAATTCAAATTATCACATTGGATTGCCTGGCACAAGCGAGATTTTAATAGATTTTACGCATGTTAATAGGTTAAAACAATTGAATTTTATACCCAATACAGCTGGCCGTATACTAGATCTCGTTTTGTCAACTTATCCATTGTGTGATGTGAGCAAAAGTATGAATTCATTGAGTAATATTGACCAACAACATCCCCCTCTCGAAATTTTAATATCTCTGAACAAGGAACTTAGACTGCCATATAATAATGTAAACCCAAGACCAAATTTTTATAACGCAAATTATCTACCAGTTCGTAAATTCTTAAAAGAATTTGATTGGGAGGAATTACTCACTAGGCAGAGCGATGTTAACGAGATGCTACAAATTTTCTACGAAATTCTTAGTATTGCCATAAATAAATACATACCTTCTCGCCGGCCAAAGGGACAAAAATATCCGCCATGGTTTAACCTTAAATTAATTAAAATGTTAAATATTAAAAATAAAATCAGAAAGCGATATCTTAAATACAAAAATCCTCTAGATGCTATTGAATTAAAACTTATAAGTAAACGCTGTGATAATCTGGCGACTATTCGTTACAACAGCTACACGATGAAACTCCAAGAAGAAATCACAAAAAATCCCAAGTTGTTTTGGACACATGTTAAGAATAAAAGAGGTGGGTCTAGTGCATATCCTATGATAATGTCGGACGGGTCAACAACCACGTCCGATGGTACGAAAATATGCGAGTTGTTTGCCACTTATTTTTCCTCCGTTTATAGCCCTGACCATGACCTTGGTAATGCATATATGTGTGAATCCTTACAATCACTGGAAAATAATAGTATAGGTTTGTTCTATGTATAAGGTTCTTGGTTTAGCAAGTCCGCATATAAGTAACGAGACACTACTTAAAAAACTAAAGAGTCTGGATTGCACAAAAGGAGCCGGGCCAGACGGAATTCCACCAATCTTTATAGCAGCCTGTGCGTCGGAGTTAGTTATACCACTAATGCTTATTTACAATAGGTCTTTATGCTCCGGCGTTTTTCCTTTTAAATGGAAAACTGCTAAATTAGTTCCAGTTCATAAATCAGACAATAAAGATATAATATCCAATTATAGACCCATCTCAATTCTATCATCGTTTGCTAAAATTTTCGAAACACTAATCTGTCCATATATTCATAACCATCTGAAACTTTATTTAAGTGATTTTCAACATGGATTTGTTGGAGCACGATCCACGAGTACAAATCTTGTACCATTTACAGAACTGTTAATAGAAGCAATTGATTCGGGTTACCAAGCTGACGTCATTTATACGGACTTTAGTAAAGCATTCGATAAAGTTTCCCACAAAATATTAATTCGCAAGTTACGTGCCTACGGCATCACCGGCTCCTTACTAAAATGGATGAGTTCGTATTTAGAAGGCAGGTCTTTTTTTGTTGTTGTCAACGGCTTTCAGTCAACTTCATTAAACATTTCTTCTGGTGTCCCACAGGGGTCACATTTAGGACCAGTGCTGTTTAATTTTTTTATCAACGATATTCCAAACTGTTTCCGGTACTCAAAATTATTTATGTATGCTGATGACCTGAAGTTTGTAAGAATAGTTAAGTCAGACGAGGATGCTTCATATTTACAGAGGGATTTGGATATGCTCGTTGGATGGTGCGAAAACAACGGTATGCACCTAAATTCAAAGAAGTGCTATCACGTAAAATTTTCAAGAAAAAATAATTTATGCTGTTCTGATTATTATATTAAAGGGGATAAAATAAATGAAGTGGACACCATAAGGGACCTTGGCGTATTGTACGATAGGAAACTAATTTTTGCACCTCATATGGATAACATTATCAATAGAGCATCCAAAATGCTGGGTTTTGTTATAAGGAATGGCAAAACATTTCGTCAGTGTAAAACTAAAATCACACTTTATAACAGCTTTATTCGGAGCATCCTTGAATATTGCAGTGTAGTCTGGAGACCGCACTACGCCACGCATTCGTTGCGTCTGGAACGTGTACAAAAGCGTTTTATATGGCACCTAGCATTTTCCACCGGCATAACCAAAAAAATCCGATCTTACATAAATAGATTGAAGCACTTTAAAATGAATACCCTAGACAAACGTAGACGTTTGAGTGACGCCATGTTTGCGTGTAAAATATTAAGCGAAAAAATTGACAGTTCCCAGTTGCTTTCTACCTTTCAATTTCGCGCTCCTCGAAGAGTACCTCGCAAGCCCATCACGCCACTCTATCCGCCACAGAGAAGGACTGTTCTAGGTGCTAATTCTCCCTACGCTAGGTTGTGTAAGATTGTTAATAGCTGCAGCGATATCATCGATTTACACTTTGATTCTCTATCGAATCTAAAGGTAAAAATTCTCCACTGCCTATCAGATCTAGAATAACCTCTATTTTATTCACTTTAGTTTAGTTTTTTTATTTTTTATTATTTAATATAATGCCTATGGTATATAGTTTTAGTTAGCTTACAGTTCCTGTTCTTTTTTATTGGTGCATGCTGTGTTTACCTTTAAGTAATTGTTACACTGTTTTTTAGTATTTTTTAAATGTTTGCTGTAATAATGTTGGTGTAAACAATTGTTGGTGAACCAAATAAATAAATAAATAAATAAATAAATAATTGAAATATGAATATATTTCGCATTATTTGTTTGCCGCTTGCCGCCAGGCGGCAAGCGGCGCATTTTATTTTAGTTTCTTTTGAATTGCGAGCTAAAGGTAGAATCTACAGACATGGGAGATGTTTTAAATGATAGCTAATGATATTGTGCACACAATACAGCAGTATTTCACTAATAAACTGAAAATAATTAGAACATACATCCACATTGTACGTAACGGTCTTAGCGAAATTCTTGCGACTGAACGACTTAAAACCACAAATAAAACTTAAAACTGTGTGAACAACCTCAAAAACTTATTATAAAATGGACTAATAATGATCATTCCATAGATTAGACGTACGCCCGATCGGCAACTTCAAAATTATTAGTCATTTCTTATAAATATCCGTCAAGCGTTGGGAGGTGACTACCGCCCAAGAGATGTCCATGTTTCAAAAATCGATATTTTTGGTCTATATTTATCAATGGTTACTAAATTGATATCAAAATGTTGTCAATGTTATTAGTCGACGTTTAAGACATCCCCGGCCCTAATCGTTGACTAGTTTTTGAACAAAGACAGTAAGAATACGCGCCGCCGGCGCGCGTGAGTACTTGCCGCCAGGCGGCAAGCGGCGCTCAACGGTGTTTTAATAACAAGGTCATGTTGATCAAAATCTTGCATAGCGAGAGATTGCCACTCGCCATCTACATCATAAAAAGAATATCGATATAGTTACCTACCTAGTTTATTGACCGTATACTTTAAATAATTTTAATCACTAATTTAGTAATTAGCCATGAAACTATCGAAGTATGAACTATCGATATTATTTAACGGTGAGATGACAAAATCCCCGCATTTTACCCGCATAATACCAATCTCAATAAATCCCTTATCAACATGAGATTCCCCACAGTTTGGGGAATTACTACAAATTGGCAAAGCTGCGTGACGTATAGTTTTTGACAAGACTCCTAGATATTCGTTCGGAAACAAGCGAAATTCTAAAGTCTATATTCACATTGGCAGAAGTAAAGTCACGATGGAGCTATTAAATTATTTGAATTGAAGTTTATATTCGGAAAGATATTCGGATATCTGAATCAAGACAAGAGACAACTTCATTCAGGAGCGTGCAGTAGGCTAATTCACGTAATTGTCTGACGCGCCGATAAAGTTGCAGTGACGCTGCATCGAAGCTCAAGTTTGAGTGCTAAATGGTATTATTGTAATCTTTGAACTGCGCGTCCGCTTCGCGCCTACTTCGCGCTCCCTAAACTATACTACGGTGTGGCCAATAGGGAGAAAAAAAATTACCCGCTTAATAATCGAATAGAATCGATTACGTTTCAACGAATTTATCGTTATAGAATATGAAAATAATATCCCAATAATGATTTTAGTGCATTTTCTTACTATAAAAACAAACAATTACGTTGTGATTCATAATAAAAGATATATTTCGCTAATATTTGGCTGAATCATGGTTTAACATGGCCGCTTATAACCTTATAACAAATAAAAACAATACTGTCAAAAATAAAAAGTCAAATTATGATAGGTAGTTATTTTGTAAAAAACTAAATAGAAACTATGAAAACTTAATAAGGTATGTATAATATTATATTAAAATGATATTTATAGGAGTATAATGAAGGTTACTTTACGAAGAAGTAGCAGTTTATATTAAAATATGGTAATCTTTCCTTGTATGTTTTTGCTTTCAGCTATGACTTCACGAAAATCTGTTTCTGTGCGACAAATGGAACTCTTGGTGGAATATTTAGAGGGCCACAGGGACCTTGGCTTTGGCAGACTAAAATCCAAAGAGGCGCGTGCCCTCTCATCACTCTTATGGGCCGAATGCGCATATAATTATATTGAATGCCGAGGCAGACGGTGATCAGAGGACTTATATAGAAATGTATGTATAAATTACACATATTTGATTATAGTTGTATATTTTGTTTATAATCTCAAAGGATTCATAATCAATAGAAACTGAACTGCAGTAATTTTATATGATATTATGTCTATTGTACAACAACCTTCATAATCCAGCATATCCTACCTACTTGTATGAACGGTTTTCTTATGTTAGTCCTTCTCATGCTCCGGATTGAAATTTAAAGAATAATTACATATTTATACAAACTAGTACCTACTTATTTTCTTTGTCGTGTGTATGCGTGTACATAATAATAAATAAATAAATAATTTTCTTTTCAGGCAAGACGGGGGAGTTCAAGTGGGGAAGACGAAGAATAAAGAAGACAATTATCTAATTGAACATAATTATATTGTTATAAAAATAAAGAACTCAATAATTCAAACTCTATTTTGACTCTAATCACTATTTAGCCAGAGGCGATTAATAAGAGCTATAAGAGCTTGTTGGATAGCCCGACCTTCCAACAAATCTCTGTTCCCTCTTCTATTTCCTTAAGCGAGTATGTTCACGCTTTCCACTCGCATATCCTCTTCAGCCACCCTACGCCGTACACGCATACTTTCTTCATGCTCACGCTCTCGGTGTGTCAGTCGTGGCACTGGTAATCGTGCCTTGTTAGCTGCATTGGGTAATCTTCTTCTTAGCGTGTCGATGGCAAATTAAATGTACTTGGCCCAGGTATTCCGCCACGCGAATAGCAGAATCAGTTGCAGACATAAGCTCCTCACGCGTGCATGTGGTAGGGCATGCGGCGCAGGATGGAAGGTGGGCCATGGTTTGCGGAGAGACACCGCACATCCATCTGTGAAATTCCACCTGTGGAGATTATCTTTACTTCGGCCGACTTGGGATCGTAGTCTATTAAGAGATTTCCAAGTCGGCCATGGTAGGGTGAAATGGTTTCCGATGGCGGGAGAAAGTATGCAGGTGGATCGAATTTTTCTCGCCAGAGATTGCACCTAGCTTTAGAGGCATCGATATCAGCGGGTAATGCAGCACAGGCGTTCACTATTTGCACTTAATTTCACCAAAAACAACCAAACAATACCAACAAAAGTTAGGTATGATGAGCTTATGTCAAACTGCACTCGAGCTTGAATAAAACTTACTAAGCTGTCAATTTGGGACGTCAAATGAATAGTAGTATACCGATAGGGTTGCGTTCCGAATCCCGCATTAATGACGCGCGACAGTAGAATGCGCTATTGCGCCCGAGTGACGCGAACTTGACGCGAGCGTATCTGACAGCGATCGCTAAAGCCAAGCGAATGCCAAATGTGTTGTTTATGTCAAATTTTTACTGCTACTGCGCGGCAACCGCACTTCTTTAGTTACGTGAATTAGCCTACTGTTGGCTAATTCACGTAATTGTCTGACGCGCCGATAAAGTTGCAGTGACGCTGCATCGAAGCTCAAGTTTGAGTGCTAAATGGTATTATTGTAATCTTTGAACTGCGCGTCCGCTTCGCGCCTACTTCGCGCTCCCTAAACTATACTACGGTGTGGCCAATAGGGAGAAAAAAAATTACCCGCTTAATAATCGAATAGAATCGATTACGTTTCAACGAATTTATCGTTATAGAATATGAAAATAATATCCCAATAATGATTTTAGTGCATTTTCTTACTATAAAAACAAACAATTACGTTGTGATTCATAATAAAAGATATATTTCGCTAATATTTGGCTGAATCATGGTTTAACATGGCCGCTTATAACCTTATAACAAATAAAAACAATACTGTCAGAAATTAAAAAATCAAATTATGACAGGTAGTTATTTTGTAAAAACTAAATAGAAACATTGAAAATTTAATAAGGTATGTATAATATTATATTAAAATTATATTTATGGATGTATAATGAAGTTTACTTTACGAAGAAGTAGCAGTTTATATTAAAATATGGTAATCTTTCCTTGTATGTTTTTGCTTTCAGCTATGACTTCACGAAAATCTGTTTCTGTGCGGCAAATGGAACTCTTGGTGGAATATTTAGAGGGCCACAGGGACCTTGCCTTCGGCAGACTAAAATCCAAAGAGGCGCGTGCCCTCTCATCACGCTTATGGGCCGAATGCGCATATAATTATATTGAATGCCGAGGCAGACGGTGATCAGAGGACTTAAATAGAAATGTATGTATAAATTACACATATTTGATTATAGTTGTATATTTTGTTTATAATCTCAAAGGATTGCAGTAATTTTATATGATATTATGTCTATTGTACAACAACCTTCACAATCCAACATATCCTACCTACTTGTATGAACGGTTTTCTTATGTTAGTCCTTCTCATGCTCCGGATTGAAATTTAAAGAATATTATTACATATTTATACAAACTAGTACCTACTTATTTTCTTTGTCGTGTGTATGTGTGTACATAATAATAAATAAATAATTTTCTTTTCAGGCAAGACGGGGGAGTTCACGTGGGGAAGACGAAGAATAAAGAAGACAATTATCTAATTGAACATAATTATATTATTATAAAAATAAAGAACTCAATAATTCAAACTCTGTTTTGACTCTAATCTCTATGTAGCCAGAGGCGATTAATAAGAGCTATAATATAAGAGCTTGTTGGAAAGCCCGACCTTCCAACAAGTTTCTGTTCCCTCTTCTATTTCCTTGAGCGAGTATGTTCACGCTTTCCACTCGCATATCCTCTTCAGCCACCCTACGCCGTACACGCATACTTTCTTCAGGCTCACGCTCTCGGTGTGTCAGTCGTGGCACTGGTAATCGTGCCTTGTTAGCTGCATTGGGTAATCTTCTTCTTAGCGTGTCGATGGCAAATTAAATGTACTTGGCCCAGTATTCCGCCACGCGAATAGCAGAATCAGTTGCAGACATAAGCTCCTCACGCGTGCATGTGGTAGGGCATGCGGCGCAGGATGGAAGGTGGGCCATGGTTTGCGGAGAGACACCGCACATCCATCTGTGAAATTCCACCTGTGGAGATCATCTTTACTTCGGCCGACTTGGGATCGTAGTCTATTAAGAGATTTCCAAGTCGGCCATGGTAGGGTGAAATGGTTTCCGATGGCGGGAGAAAGTATGCAGGTGGATCGAATTTTTCTCGCCAGAGATTGCACCTAGCTTTAGAGGCATCGATATCAGCGGGTAATGCAGCACAGGCGTTCACTATTTGCACTTAATTTCACCAAAAACAACCAAACAATACCAACAAAAGTTAGGTATGATGAGCTTATGTCAAACTGCACTCGAGCTTGAATAAAACTTACTAAGCTGTCAATTTGGGACGTCAAATGAATAGTAGTATACCGATAGGGTTGCGTTCCGAATCCCGCATTAATGACGCGCGACAGTAGAATGCGCTATTGCGCCCGAGTGACGCGAACTTGACGCGAGCGTATCTGACAGCGATCGCTAAAGCCAAGCGAATGCCAAATGTGTTGTTTATGTCAAATTTTTACTGCAACTGCGCGGCAACCGCACTTCTTTAGTTACGTGAATTAGCCTACAGGTCTATATAATCTAAGGTGCAGGTCAAGTGCAGGTTTCAGTAAGGTCATAGATGTAGTATAATTTGTATTTCTAGTTGAGGTCAGTCATAGACGTAGGATAGAGTTGAAAACTTTGGAAAGTTTCCGAAACTTTGGTATTTTTCCGGAAGTTTACAGGAAATATTCCCGAAAACTTGGAAGTTTTTTCTTTTCAATTATTTTTTACTTATAAAAACAGCAATTGGGGATACTTTCAATTTAAATTATAGGGATTTAATTTTAAATTTTTGAGAATTTAGATATTCGAACACAGCGAGCACAGGACGAGATGAGGGGTAGGGTACCTACAGGTTACAAATGAATGTTTCCAAAACTTCTGTCATACCGCTCGGTGTTCACATTATGCCCGTTACCTTTGTATGATTTAAGCTGATTAAATAAAAAAACATGATTTCATCAATTTGCTTTAATCGGTACTATAGATAATTAAAATAATAAAAGAAAGTAGAGAACTAAATAAAATAGAGGATCATTGTCATTTGACGTTACTGATTCTGAGTATTCCCGGTATTCCCAAAGCAACGACTGTTGCAAAGCCGAGTAGGTAGGTAGGTACTTCCGAAGTGAATTTAAATGGTCGAGGCGCCAGTCGATTCCTTTTCAACTAAAACGAGTACCTATACCTAGATCTGCCTAGATCCTTGTTTAAATCATTCTTCATAATTAAAAAATAAATAAATTAAAAATTAAATTAAAAAATATCTAGGTACCTACATGATACCTATCTACATTAGAAAGATAAACTATTCTGCCCTCGGCAAGAAAAAAAGGCACAAGTATTTAAAAAAAAAAAAAAGAGTTTTGTTCATATTATTCGATATCAGGAAAAAAAGGAATAACGTAAAGGTAAACATGCACAAACTCAATTTAAAAAAAAATAAGTTGTGCGTTTTTTCGTTCCGAGGGCAGTATTAAGTATACCTACTAGTTAAAATCGACGTGTAAAAGAGAATTACCTATCTCTCCCTGTCTGTTTGAAATTTATGTATGAATGTGTTTGTATATATTTTTATATTTATACGTATTTGTTTAAAGTAGCTATTTTACTTATGTTTATATTAATAAAGGACAATGAGTAATTCTGGACCAAACTCTCAACAGTGATGAAACCTATGCCATGTGAGAGCTTTTGGTGTATTATTTAATTCATTCTATGGCAGCCAAGTCGAAATCGAGCGCGAACATGGTGTTTTGGAACATTTTCAATACTGAGAAACTTGCTTTTGTTTTGCGACTACAGGCTCCTTATTTGACTCCAATATCAGCTTATTTGTGGTAGGGATGATCGATATTCATCGATGGTAGATTAGGGGGAAAACATCAATGATTGTAAATAACAAAAAAAAAAATTGTCCTCAAAAGTATCGACACATAGATGTTACGAGAATAATATCGGCCCATCGATATATAACTCCTAGTCAACTAGCGTGAATTTCGTGTATGTGCTAGATTTCGCTGACTATGTACTAGGTTTCATAAAGACACGAAATGTAGACAACATTTCGTGTTTAAATTCTCCTCGCGCAGGTCCGCTGGAAGAGATTTCTTTTGTGGCAGTACCTTTGTACATTGTTCTCCTATTTAATGTTTTCTGTGACTTTTCATGTGTGTACATAAATTATTAAATAAATAAAATCTATTAGGTACCTACCTAATGTTGGTGCTGGACAACATTGGTATGCTACAGCAAGTCCATCCGGTCGTAACGTTACTCAATAGCCCGAAAATTTGACAACCACGTGCTAACCTTAGGGCACTGATAGGTATTGTTCATTAATTGGGCTGCGGAAGTCAGATGGCAGTCGCTTCGTGCAAAATACTGACACCCGGACCGCAGTTGCAGTTAGAATGGAAGACGGCCCAAACATAGCTGGGAAAACGCTAGCAGATAAATATGGCCACTACAGTTATATTTTTGTTTACCTCTATCTCAATTGTAAAGTTATCTACTGGTACGGTACTACACATTGATACAATTTTAAGTAGCCTACTTTTACTAAGTTCTTCGTCGTAATGAAATGTTCTTAATAAACAAATGCTTACCACATGGACGTAGAGCTCTTCCTTTGGATGGTTATCTATTTTTAACTAACCAACTAACCAATAACATTATAACTTATTATGTTAATCTGGATATGCCTGGTACACAGAACTAGCCTTCCCGAACGAAGATACTATGTTTCCCCTCCGCAATCCGAACGTTTGCAATCGTACTAGGATTTTCACGATAATCCATGTTTTTCCCAATTATCCTGCGAAATATTAATGAAAGTTAGGTATAGATGAAAATGCTTTCTTTGAACCAACTACCAAGTTATTTTACATGACGTTAAGCTTTTGTATTATAGAAGGCCAGAGGCTTAAGGCCAGCTAGGGTGTGCATAGCATTTGAAACCGCGACCGACGGATGGGAAAGGTCCCACCCGTCGGTCGCGGTTACAAATCTCGAAGACGAGACATGGTGGCGCCTCGCTTAACCATACTATCAAAAGCAGCTTAAGCTCCGCAGGTCGATTGATCTACTAATAAGCCATTTAGCAAAAAGCTCGATATTATTGTAGTAGGTATCTATCTTGTTCAGCCTAAAATATATTTTTTAAACCTTAAAGTCTTTCTAATTCGGTGGTGTCGTTAAAACTTTCGTCTTCTGTTTAATAATTTTCGCCATTTTCAGTTTAGATCATTATGGAATTTCTAAATCTTTTTGTCATTATAATTTAAGTAAATAGCTTTAGGCGCTGGAGTAATAAGAGCCCGCGTGGCGTCGGTAGAAAGTCACAGCCTTTCTAATTTATCATCTCAAACGACCCCTCGGTACACAAGACATCTAGTTCGTGCAATCTTCAGAGTGGGATTCAATTACTCATTTTTTTTATTTGGTTGAATCAAAGGAGTATTGATTACACAATCGTCTGCGGACGGCGGAGCGGCGCGGGCGGCGCGGTGCGTATTGATTGCTCGTCGTTACCCGCTCAGCTCGGTTACAGAGCTCGGCGCGTCAATGATTAAAGGCGGTAACCCAATAAGGAGCGGATTGCGGCGGTTATCGGAAACAAAACAAAAGAGTGCGAGCTCGATTTACGTCATTAGGGGCGCGGGCGGGACGCTTTTAAAGATGTTTAAGTTCCTTTATCGCGCTTATAATGGTTCGTTTTCGCGTTCGTATCCGCTGCTATTGTGCCGCTGTCCAAACAACTGTCGCCCCCGCCCCCCCGCGTGTCCACCCCGCGTCTCTTCCGCATCCACCACACTATAGTATCTGGTGTTGGTTCGTTTGTTTAGCTGATGGCTCGCTGCCTGTCACTTCCTTTTATTGGGACAATACACGTTTCAGTGGAACTATTAGTGGATTATAGCTCAATGTTTTGGGTATCTCATGTCGTATTGTATTACTTCCTATTGTGGTATTTATATTTTTCAATAAGAACGAAAAAGAAAGTTCAATGGTAGGAATAAAATTTAATGTGACTATGACAAGGGATCTGTAGCAGACGAAGGGTTACTTATTTTGGAGACAATGGGAACCAGCAGGTGGATTTAATTGACAAAATAAAGATAGATAGGCTTGGACTCAGACAGATGATCACTGATGATAATGAAGTGTAGGTATACTTATTGTAGGTAGGTACTTTGTTGACACTAGGCTAGTTTTATCTTTTTTCATTCCAGTAATGCTGGTTCTTGTCTTTGCTAGACGACGGCGAGGGTTTTCCCAACTATAGCATCCTCTACGATAATATTTCCGTATCTTATCGGTACTTTGAAGAGTGGGTGAATGTAGGTTTTGTCGTTTGATTTTGACTTCATTTATGCTAATAATAAGAATTAATCAGTGATCTTTCTCTTAAGTATTTATTTCTTGCCAAAGATTAGATCTGTCTGTAAAATATGACTGGTCATGATGGATTCAGGTTGAACTTCAAAAGTCTTGAAACTAATTTAGTTTAACGTTGTAACTATCGATTGTTGAACAATTATATTATGCATCAAGTCTTTTTAACACTATTTAGATATTATGTTTTGTGTATCATCAAAATATCAACTCTTCTTCTTCTCAAGTTTCGTGGCAAGACATCCTCCCTTCTCTTATTCTTTATTATTTGTTAATATTCTATGATATAATTGTAATGGTTATTAATGCGTAATGATTCAATTGTTCATTAATAATTTATTGATTGTAATTTATTCTTGTATTAAGTCTCGCATACCAGTGATGGTCAATATGCGGATACTAAGTAGTTATTGCTAATAGCACGAAATTTACCAACTCTCTACCCATATTAAGCGAGTAAATGATTTGATTTGATTTTTATCTGATTATTCTGACTAGAGGAGGCACGACCTGACCGGTAAAATATAAAGTGTTGCTGATTAAATAGAGATATTATCATTTGTTAATAGTTATTTGGCTTCCACTTTAACAATGTCAGAGTAATACATGCTACTTTATGTTTTATAAAAAATGTTAGGTACCTATATAATTTTTTTTGTTAGGTAGGTATATAATTTTTTTTTGTTGAATTCCTAAATGCATGCAACTACTCCGTGTACTCCAAAGCAACGTTGAGACCAACCTTCCAGAAGTTGGCTGATGATGGTCTGTTGCAGACATACTTATTCTACGTTCTCTATATAAGATAATTCAAGATCCTACTAGACACTAAAGATCTTAAAGTCCCTGTACTGTACTGTACAGCTAGTAGGTTATAAATTTTGTAGCTGAAGTGTATGCGGATTTCTAACACTAGGCCATATTAGAAAGTCTTATGTCAAAGTCAAAAGTTATTATTTCAACTGGGCCTTGGCAGGCACTTTCAAAACGTCGTATATATTTATTATATATTAATATAAATTAACATTTATTCATACCTGTATCTTGTTTCAAAGACCACGGTACAGTAAGTCACCGCAGACTTAAGGTAAATTTAATTAACTATAACTGATTAAAGATAGTGCTATGTTGTTATGTGGTTGTATATTTAGTGCGCTGAACGGCTAACAATGAGCTACCATAAAACATTATCCTGAAATCCTAAGTCATCTAATCATGCTTGTATATCTACCACATTCCTAACTGACTATCTCTGTTATCTCAGTTGGATTCTCATAACACCATTGACAACTGATAATGGCAAATAATAACAAGTAAATGTCTACAAGATGTTGTTGTGTGTAAAAACACAACAACATCTTGTAGACATTTACTGCAAAAAGTAAAAAGTAAAGATAAGGCCCCAGAACGCTTCCTTGGGGTACACGATACTTTTCTGTAAAACTGTAATTTCTAATTGTGAAATCTTTTCTCATATAGTAAACGTGTTAATTTATTTAAGTACCTATTTGGCAATGTGTGGTCGATGCCGTTTTTGGTTTTATTTTGTGGAACGAAAGCCATCATGTACTGCAATACTATAGAGCAATAAATTTTCCACTATTCTTAACTTTTTATCAATCACCTTGTTTCTTCTAAGCGTATATTTCGATACCTTCGAAAAACGATGAGGTTCCATGTTGACCACAAGGAAAATAGGTACCTAATGCTTAAATTTTTATCTTGTTGTTTTATTAGGTAATAATAAATACAAAAAATTGTAGTTAGTCATCCGCCTCGCCTTTTCCCATCAACGTTGGGGTTGGCTTCCAGTCTAACCAGTTATAGCTGAGTACCAGTATTTTACTCAGAGCGACTGACATCTGACCTCCGCTACCCAATTACTGGGAGACACTGATTTAGACCAGTTCTCAGACTTTTTGAGCTGCTGTCTCTCACAACTGCGTAGCGTGCTATTATTTGTTATTTGTTTGGTAGTTTATCTCTACGATGTATAATTTTCTGCATCATTATAAACAGAAATAAGAAACCTGCATTAAATCCTAACCCACTAAGCACGTTCTGAGTCATAATTGACATTGCGCTAATTAATCCTTTCCCCGTCTGGTGGTGAAAGCATGTTATTGTGGCGCTCCCCACGTTACGGTGATTTTTTTGCCGCCATATTGAAAGAGGTGGTGAATCAAATAATGGAGAAATAATTTAATCAACGCCCTCGTCGCCGTTTGGATCCTAAGTAGTGGTGTTAGGGTGTAATGTCGCGCGGCGTCTCGCGGAGGGTGGCGAAAAAAGTGCGGCGCGTCGTGTGTGCAGCCGCCTTAATAGCCACCTCCCGCGTCACCCCTCCGCACCCCCGCGCACCCTGCCTCACCCCCCCTGGCCCCGGCCCTCGCGAAGTCTTTGCGGTCGCAAATTGAAATGAAATTGCATAATTCGCGCACGCAGCGCCGCGCCGAGCACCGCCGCGCCGAGCACCGCCGCGTCGCGCCTCCGTCGGCAGCGACAAGATTTTTGTGCCTAATGAAGTCCTTTCGAGATCCATTTGGAACCAACGATCCGTTTTGCATGAATTTTAGGTTTGTTGTGGGGTAATGACATCAATTATGTCTATGGCATATTTTATTATAACACTTTATCATAGACATCATCAGAAATATAAAAAACTTAAGAAAACTTGACTGCTAAAGTTTGCATACACTAATGAGAGTACTGACTTATATAAATGACTTAGTATTTATAAGTCATTACTCTCATTAGTGTACCTATGCAGACTTTAGCAGTAAATTTTTCATTACTCTCAAGACGATATAACACAGTTAAGTATCAAGGAGGAGTAGATAAGGAAATGAATTCAGTGAGTAAGAACCTGATATTATTATATTGTATAAAATTAATCCAAATAAAAATTTGTGGCTAAACTGAATAATTAAAGTATCTTCGAAGCTATAGAGCTTGTAGACGCTTCGGAGATACTTTACACGCTTGGCTTTGGTTATATCTAACCGGTAGTGTTTTACATAGAACGGCTACCGACTGGCCGACCGCAGTCTATATGTATTATCTGTTTATCTGGAAACAAATAAATATACCTATTATATAAACTTTCGTATTATTGAGATTCCCGCGGCCCCACATATTATTGTAAACTTGATTTATGAAAAGAGTATCCATGGAGTTTCCTGCCGGTATCTTCTCCAGGACGAACCCACTTCGAACCGTGCACCTAGAATCACGATGTTTTGAAAGTGCCTGCAAAGGCCCAGTTGAAATAAAAAGCTTTGACCTTTCCCGATTGTCGATACCAGAGCACGTTCGGTGGGCGGTGCACCCAGAGTAATGAACCCCGTTGGTAACCATTATGAGCAAACAGTGGTCACAAGCAGCTGATAACAGAGATAAGTGATTCAGGGGAGACCTTTGTCCAACAATGGGACACTCGTGCCTAAATATAATAATAATCACGAGCATTCTCATGCTAAGTCATGCCGACTCGACAGAACCGATGATCTACTGCGCATAAACTTATCTCCTTTTCATACAATAAAGGTAAATATTATAAAATCAAAGTAAATGTCTTGCTATTTCATTGCTCATCGCTCTGATTGCTCTGCAGCCAGAGGTTGATCTTTTCCGCAAAAGCATTAACTTATAAGTTACTGTCTTAAACTCCTACGTGATTAGTATATAACAATTACCTAATACCTAGGTATCATTTACGTGTTACATATATCACTTGGCTTATTATACGTGTTGGGCAACTGCTAGTACAGTAAGCAGTTGTTGATAAATAAATAAATAAATAGGGATTAATTATTTACTATCATATTATGACGGTACGGTACTTTAAGTTCATAAAAAGATCAATAAGACATTACGACGGTTACTGTAGCTCAGTATCGGTAATAGGCATTTATCTAACAACACTCCGAATCATTAGTTTCTTAGATGTTTCCATTGACTGATACTTACATTGACAATTATCAACTTAAATAATAATGAATTTTCTTATGTTCTTTTATAAACAAAGAAAAAGTCAAAAAATAAAGTACATCCAAACTAATGTTAAAGAGAAAATATTAGAATTTTTGTATGTTTGTTTGTATTGGATAATTAATAAACTCACAAACTACTGGACTGATTTTAAAATTCTTTCACCAGCAGGATGCAATATTATCAGGGAGTACCTAACTTAGGCTATAATTTTTATAAATATCACGCGGGCGAAGCCACTGGCGGAAGCTAGGAGATTATAAATATTAATTCGTTTATTGGTAATGTTCCGCTTCAATGAATTCTGAATGAGTAATGAATCATTCGATGTAAAATATTCATGAAAGAAAATAAGCTATAAAGCTTATAAATAGGATAACACACAGGGTGCTTAATAATGTGAGATAAATTGGGATGTCCGTTCAAAAAAACTAAACGGTTAAAGAAGGTCAAAGGCATGCATTGCCTAGCCTTTTATTTCTACTAGCTTATTTGCGTGGGTGCTACATCAGCCTGTACCTGTACAAATTCTTATTTTGTGTTCCCATTATTATCATCGTAAATGATACGTCGGATGGTCATAATAAACTTAACGGTCGCCGGCGCCCGCAAGCGCAATAGATTTTTCATATCTCATACTCGGAAAGTAGTGTTTGTTTGATCCGAGTAGCGGGTGGAAAGACTCATAGTAATTGTATCCCTCACTAGAGCGGGAATGAATTTTGAAAATAGAACTAATTTTGGTTTGTTAGTCGGCTACGAAAAATTCGTCCGATAAAATCACGCTGTTTCAGCATGAACTGTTAAAAAGACTACCTACTCAAAAAAGATTTAAACAGTAGGTATAATCAAAACAGTTAGAAACCCTACAAATCTTCAGTTACATTGACGCACTATGACACATGACTGGCCGTAAGTGGAGGTCATCATTCATCCCAGAGATTACCGTCTAAGAATACTCCCTCTTTTCCTGGTCATTTTAAAAGGCGAAGATTGGTTCACGAAACCAAGAGGTGATGGGATGAGTCGCAAGTTCGCAACATTCGCCTGTTAAAAGTCAAAGTATTAATGTGTGATTTTTGGTGATACAATAGGTCTTATACTTATTTTATAGCAACTCAAAAAGCTACCCATTAAACAAGAGACATACAATTTAACAGAAAATAAAACATATATTTGTTGCATTTAATTTTGTCAAGAAGGAATCGATAATTAAAGCAGTGCTATTATTACCATTTCGATTGCCCAGCGATGTAATAGCAGCAGGGTAATCACAATACACGCTCGTAATCGGATGCTATTCAATTTTGATAGTTCAAGAATGTTCATTGCGAAGTTCCAATTGTGATTTTTAAAACATACTGCGCGTTGTAAATTATTAAGCCGTCAAATTACGAGCGTGTATTGTGATTACCCTGCGGGTCCGTGTTCAGCAGTGGGCTGCTATAATGTAAGTATTGCATGCGGTGCAGGTGCACGACAAGCGCCTCCCTGAGCAAGTCCTGTGCACCCCGGGTAGCCCGTTATGATCTCAGCTGACCGGCTAATCTGTTTTCTATGAGCAATTTCCTAGTGCGAGGTATACCAACATGACAGTAGAAGTAATTAGTAGGTAATTTATTTTCGAGGGGAGAAACCTACCTATTACTAGATCAATCAGTGAATCTATCTCGTTGTCAAGGAGGCAGCGGGGGTTGGTAAGGCTAGGGAGGGGCAGTTGAAGGGTCGCTTGATCGACAGTTTCTTGATATGGTAATTCGGAGACCGAGAGGGCCTTGTGGGGGTAGGGTAAGAAAGGTGTGGGGGGAGACTGCAGATGGTTGTTGAAGCCACTCACATGAATGGATTTGGTACTTGTATATTAGTTATTGAAATTATAATAACTATGTACTTGTATATTATATCGTAATATCATATCAGGTGAAAGTTTGGATGTTTGTGAGTTTGTGAATTTGGATGTTTGTTAATCAATCACACCTGAACGGCTGATTCCCGGGAAAAGTTATAATTGATACTTTTTTCCCAGAATATAACTCAGTTTCCAGGAAGTCACTGCACATAGTATAAAATACAACATGTTTACTTAACCTACATTATTAAAAAACAATTGTAGACTATGTAAATGATAGGACAGAGCCGACCCTAAAACCTATTTTTTATACCATCATATTGTACCTAATGACCTATGTTCACAAATAAATATTTTAATTTGATTTGGCGTAGGTAAGTTACCTATCAGCAAATTTAATGACTGTGTAGGTACCGCGGCACGAGCAACTCTCACACGACAAAACATTTGATTTGAAGTTTTGTTACTCATTTCTTCATTTATCTATAAAACTGACGATTGTCGTTTAAATATTATCAATAAATAGAGCCTATATATAAACCCTAAAATAGGGTTGAGTCCCGCCATGCCTCATGCATGTGTGCCGTCAGTCGGGACAGGTCAGCTCAAAACTGTAATGGCTCTTTTTTCAAAGGCTATTCCAGACCCTTACAGTTTGTCACATGATTATATTATAAACAAATGTCTGGACCTTAAAATATAAACTTTTGAATTTGTTTCGGCGTTTCTTCTCGGAGGCAGTCAGTAGAAAATGCCGGCGCCATCCAGGTGTTAAAAAGACTTGTATGAAGAATTATTTACAAAAATAAATCATTATGTCATTATTAAAATATAATTTAAATGGCTCACATTCAAATCAAATCAAAAAGATTAATTTGCTAGCATATGGTAGGTACATAAGCTGTTACAGTAAATTAGTTTCAGCATATCCTGTCATAACATGACGTGCAAATGTATTCACAATCAGCTCAATTAATCTAACTTATAAATTATAGATTCTACTGATTTGTCTTCTAAATAGTCCTTAATGGTATAATATCTTTTAAATAATAATTTAATAGATTGAAAAGTATTTTTTTAAACATTGTCAGCGGTAAGTCTTGATAACTATTTGGTAAATAATAATCGACATGCAGTAAACATTTTTCTTAAATAATTTTAATTTTATTGGTGGCAGCTGAAGTCTAACTTTATGTCGTGCGCGGCTATTTGGCCTGATAGTGCTAGTCTCAAATAAATTGTAGTTTCTCTTAACAAAAATGCATATTTCCAAAATATATAAACAAGGCAGAGGTAGAATTTTAAGCTTTTGAGTTTTTTTCAATACGTCTTTATAATTTTGATGGTTTTAGTGGGATTTTGGAATCGGTATTTTCTTATTTAATTTTTCATATTAAGTGGAATAAATAAAAAATAAGGGTAAATTGTAGATTAAATTAAATGAATCTCAACCGCTACTCATATACCTACTGCTAATATATACCCCAATCTGACACTAGATTCACATGAATGTGACATGACATCATGACTCTTCAGTACCGATTTAAGTGTATTCCGCACTCAATATTAAACGATTACAATAATCGTTAGTTCTGAAATCCATCTTCAGATATTCACAAAATTATAAACATAAACAACGTCTATCATAAATAACCAGAAAGCATACTCTGTTCTTTTCTCAAAAAATAATTAATTCTACTGATTAATTGAAATAAGTATGAAAAAATAAAAAGGATAGGTGATCCTTTAAAAATAAAAAAAAAAACCTCATAATGAATTATAACAGTAATTACAGTCAGCATAAAATAATATTTATACAATAGTGACAAACAGAGAAAGAACACAATTATTTTGGTTGCTGACTGTACAATTGAAAAACGCAATGCGCTATATTGCACATTTCTGTTGCAATAGACCAACTCAAGTTATTTTTATTTATTTATTTATTTAGTTACCAACTTATATTAACAGGATATCTATTATTAATTTATGAAATTAACTATTTTTCTTTTTGTGTGAATGGCGTGACTAGACTAACTCCTTTCAGCTCAGTGGTAGCCACGCCCACCTACTGCATGTTCAATGGCGAGGTTGAAGTCTGGAAGACTTGGCTAGAAATTAGAAATATTCTTCAACGGGATTTCTTTCCTCTGACTCGGCCAAAGTTTAAATAATCCTGGCACAACGGCTTATTTTATATGTTACACCTTATCGGGGTGACAGAGAGTCTGTGCTCATCGTTAGAGTTACCTAGATCGACAGATGATTGCTGTATCTCTATGCTACTAATATTATTAATTTGAAAGTTTGGATGTTTGTGAGTTTGTGAATTTGGATGTTTGTTTATCAATCACGCTCGAACGGATTTGGATGAAATATAGTACACAGGTAGACCATGATCTGGATGAATATATAAAATACTCTTTATCTGGTTATATGAAGTACCTAGTTCTCCTAGGACCCGAGGGTAATAGCTAGTTCATTTATAAAGTTTCATTTGTTACCCTTTCAATTATTATTCGATAAAAAATTGAGTATTAGAGCATATCCATACATCTAAGGTTCCGTACTTCATAACGTAAGTACATCTCAAACTACTAGATAACTAGACTGTAACTAGACGACTCTTTGTATACTATTCTGGACACAGGTTGTGTAATTCTAAAAGAAAGAGTAGGTACAATATAGGCAGATTTGTGAGCGAAGATAGAATGGGTTTCTAGTTTGACGTAAAAGTACTACTTTCATTATGAGATTAGTTTCAAACAAGGAAAGCATGGGCTGTATTGGTGTAGGTGGGACCCAAGCATATCGATGTGATTTAAGTGATGTTCAGTCCAGATATCCATTCAAGTTTACAATATCGAACACCGAGTTAATGTGAAAATTGAAGACCATTTAAACTGAGTAGCGAAGTGATATCGATTCTATTTCAGAACCAAAGCAAGTTCGGTATTTCTCTGATTTACTCATTTTCGGGTTTGAGATATATTTATTCTCATAAGAATTTACAATTCACTTACATGAGAACACATAATTATTTGATACAAACATTTTAAAACAGGCATTTTAATAATTAATTAAGATGTAGGTAAGGAATTCATTGATTATTATAATTCGTAAAACTCTGAAGATATACCTAAGCCTTGAATATATCATTGAATTTAACAATATATATATATATATATATTGTTTTCGTACCACTTGCTCAAAAAAGTGACATTCTATGCCACAAAAAGCGAACATAACAATAGTCATTTTTAATCTGTTAAAAACAGGGAAAGAAAATTGTACTGAATTTCATTCATCCTCTAGGGGGAGAATGTGATTTAAATTTGGAATACTTACCGAAATTTATACTGAACTACATCTGTGTTTACACCATTGAGTTTGTATACATTATACATCTTTTTGAAAAAGGAATACGCATTTATTATGCAGTTATGATTATTAAATGTACCAAACAAAAATGTAACTCTCTCTATCAATAATTGGACCAATGTTTCGAATGTTAACTTTTACTTTTAATTGTCATTATTTTTAATAAATGCTTATCTGATATTATTATTATGTTAATTTTTTCGCAAATGGTACGAAAAGTAGAGTATTTTCCTCAGTGATAAAGCTGTCTTAGTCTTGGGTGAACTTAAATCCCTCGCTACACTCAGGACTCGTCTTAAATCCCTCGCTTCGCTCGTGATTTAAGTTTTTAACACCCTCGCTACGCTCGGGAGTAAACCTCGAGTCCTTCGTTACGCTCGCGATTTAAATCGTCACCCGCGACAGAAGACACTGCTTTATCCCCTTGGTTAATAATCTACTATTTCATCTCATTTAAATGTGAGTTCAAAGTGGTAACTGAGAAACTGTCTGCCTATCTTTCATTGCGTGTCCAGAGAAGAAAAACAACGTTTCTTGCCGTTATTTTATTTACAAAACAGTTGATAACTAATGCGCTCTAAGGGCCCGATCACACTCGATACTTACTTTTAGCAGCAGAATCGCGCGTTTTCGCGTTCGTCGACAGCCTTTTGCTTACAAAAACTGAATAACGAACGCAAAAACGCACGATTCTGCTGCTAAAAGTATCGAGTGTGGACGGGCCCTTAGTTATTTATATTCTTTACTACAACCAGTATTGATGACCCTGAGGGTTTCAGTAGAAAAGAACATGGTAACATCGTGGGACATGGCGTCCGACGCATGCGCCTGGACGCGGAGCCAGTAGTTGCAGTATGCTGAGCAGGGAAACAAATAACGTTAAAAGATTATGCTATGGTGATAGATATTTATCATGTTTCACGTTTTAGCAACGCAAATATTTTGTTTGATAATCAGATTGATTATCTTCTGCACATGCGGCTTCCCTGGTGACCCACTGCTTTCTGTTTTCACACACTAATTTTAACGCTTCCCTTGTACCTTTTGGTACCTATTCTTAATTGGGTGACTGACTTGAGTGTTAAGTACGCACCTACTAGTATTGTATAATTATAATATTATAGTGGTACATATGATCTTTGCTGTTCTTTTTTAATTTTTTTTATTGTAATATTGTGTAAATTGAGGTCGAATTTTAGCCGGGGCCGCTCCCGCGGCCCCACATTTGTTGTGTAGTCAGCTTGATTTATGAAAAGAGTATCCATGGAGTTTCTTGCCGGTATCTTCTCCAGGACCAACCCACTTGGAACCGTGCGCCTAGAATCACGACGTTTTGAAAGTGCCTGCAAAGGCCCAGTTGAAATAAAAATCTTTGACTTTGACTTTGAGATTGCAAGGCTTAAATCTTATTGAAAGTAGCTACTCAGTCATTTGTTTTAAATAACTAGGCAGCGTATATAGTTAACTTTAGTTGGAAAATAAAAAGAAAATTCGGATAAATAATCTAACAATAATGTTTCTACTGTTGAGCCTGATTAGTGCTTGCTGTGATGAATGAATGATAATAAATTAATTGGTTTACTTATTTACTTGATAAATATAAATGTACATACAATACATTCTTTTTAAGAATTTAATAACAATTTTCCTTTTTTGAAGGTTTCCTGTTTCATTATGCATAACATTGTACGCTTCAGACGCTCAGTAGAAGCTTTTGTATATTAAAAAGCGTACATTCATTTTAATTGTCATGTACTTATCGCGTTCTATTATGTAATACTCAAGTATTTCCCTCGACATAAAGGCAGAACGTGGAACGGAGAAAAAATAAATAATTCGCGTTTTAAGTCGCGGGCGCGGAATATTTCCCCAATGATTAAAGCCGCGAAGTCACTTCACTCCGCACTCCATTATACGAAACTGTAATCATGAAACTATCCACACAACCTCAGCACGCAGCCCTGCAACAAGTCTAACGCGCGCGTTATCGTTACACCCAGGAACATTCACCGCCGTGCAGGTAACGCAGACGCGCCGCGACACTTTGCCGACTACGGGGCTCTCGCGAGTTCGCCTACATAATTATTTAAGTTAATGATATACTACACCTTTCTTGCTATAAATGATTTCTTTTTGCACCGCGTGCAAGCGTGACAACGTTATGTGTTCCAGCGAGTGTGACAGAGAGGGGCTGAGTAGGGTGGTGCCTCCCGCTGGTAATGCGGGCTCTTTGGATTATAATATCGCGTAGTCCGCGGCCCTCGTCTGAAAGCAGTGGGCTGCTTTTAATCTTGCTTACTTATGTACTCGCCACCAAATACCTATGTACTGTAGTGTTCTTACTTGAAAACAATTTTAGGCATCTCTTTTCATAGCGTTAATTTATCGTGTGGTTTTGAAAATGATGTTATTAAAATAAGTACGATAAAGTATAAAACACTTGAATAATCACCTGAAAGTGAAGAGTAAATAAATTGAGTTTGATTTTAATCTCTTATGAGAAAAAGAATGTAATTTAATTAAAAACCTGTCTGTATCTCAAATGAATAATTTTCTACAATTTTAGTGGTTCTTACTATTTAGGATCTGTACCTTTTATAATCGTTTCGTTTCTTACTTTGTCTTAACTTTTTTTTCTAGAACGCTGGCAAGTTACTACTTTATTTTGGTGAGCTTTGCTGAGGTCTCATAATTGACAGACAGACGATAAAAGAAACAATTATAAATAAATCTCAAGTAGGTAAAAAGGCGTAACAGTGAAAGTAAAATAACTGAAACGATGATGAGAGGGAAAATAATAGTACCAGGAGATGGAGAGAAGGGTGCAAGGGAAGACCTTCCGCGGGTGATGAGACATGAGATCGTCTGGCGCAACGTGCACTGCGGGCAGTCAGCGTCACTACCACTATTCTTCGTCTCAGAGGGCCTCTCTATCATTGGAGATTGGCAGTCAACTCTGTCAGCTCTCTATTCATGACAATCCTGGATAGTTCCTCTACGGTTTTAAGTTTTAACACCGGTCCATTCTTTGATGACCACCACTGTTGACTGGATAATCTTTCCACTACAGCATGAGCGATGCCCATGCGATAGCTCGTGCCGACAAGACAGAAGAAGAAGAATACCCTAGGAGAAGGAAAATGAAGCATCGACGGTTATAGAAGATAGGAGAAGGAACTTACATTCTATACCAGGAATTATATGGAACAGGACAGCACAGGAAGTCTACGTCAAACAGTAGTGATACCTAATACTCTTCGAATCCTATTATTCTAACCTACTAATATCATAAACGTAAAAGTTTGGAGGTTTGTGAATTTTGATGCTTGTTAATCAATCACGCCTCAACGGCTGAAGGGATTTTAATGAAATTTGGTATACAGCTTACATACACAATTTTACAACTTACATAATTACATAATTTTTAATCCAGAAAATAACCCAGTTTTCCAGGAAGTCCACGCGGTCACGCACGGACCCGCGGGTACAGCTAGTTGTTTATATTACAAACTAAAAAGTCAACTGAGTGTCTGAAATCATTTACCTGATCTAAGAGCTATTATTATAATCTCTTATCTGTAATAAAGAACAGACGACAGCTATACAAATAGATAGCTGTTTTACTACCTATAAACTCATGACAACTATGGCAACTACTGCTAGGAATCGAGGAGAAAGATACTCATTTCTTAAAAAAATATTTTTGCATCTTACCGGTGTAAGCTTTTATCACCGGTTTTAGGTATCAAGATCCATCCCAGCAACAATTTATTATGTAGTTACCCATAGTTACCGTGAAAACACTTCTAATCTCTGCAAGACATCATTCTTTAGGCTACTGTTGGGTTTATAAAATTACTTTTTAGTTTATTATAATGCTTCTCATCTACACAGTTTTGTATTGGCTTAATAAATATTACCATAAAAGAAATTGATAACAATATAAGCTTGTATGATTACCTAGGTTATATTGATGTCTGACTGACTCTAGTGTGTAATAAGTAATAAGATACTCTACTGTGTTGGGATGTTTTATAACTTTCGATATTGTAATCTGTATGACTTACCTATGATCTAGAAGGCGGTCGACGGCTACGTGCGGATCCTAACAACGTTCCAGATGATATTGGTATTGAAAATAAATAGAAAGTGGATGATGACCATGACTGTTAGAAATAATTTCTCACTCACAATACACTACAATACACTTTATTGCACATCAGTAATAGAAGAAAAGATATCTACAATAATTAGAAAAATAATTGTACAAAAGGCGGTCTTATCGTACTTGGCGATTTGTACCAGACAGCCTTAAGATGGACAGATTTGCAGGTTAAGAGAGACTCACTCACCTAGTTTTGGAATCCCGGATAGTGAAATAAGTTTGCTTCCAATCACATAGGAGGAGCTAATACCTACTAAATCGGCGTCGTTTGGACATGAGGCTATGTAGTACTTAATAAATATTATAAGCACTTAAATTTTTCTATTTCTATTTTTATATTCCTTCAAGTCTTTGGAGAACAGAGGTCTAAAATTTATACATTGGTATTAATGCGTCTTACTCATAGATTTACTCAGCTAAACACAGCTAAAGTCTAAGGCTTTCTTGACCGTTAAGAACCTAAAAAAAAAAATCCCCATTTTCCAGTAGGTACCATTATCAAAAAGATTTACTTAGTCACAAGACGTAGTTGAATTTGTCATTGTTGGATAATATTAGCGTGTGTTATAGATATCACTATCCAGTATCCATTACTCATTTCTATGACAATGAATCACGATCACTTAATATGCCTTACATTTGGCAAATTATGGATTAAATATGAAGTAGAGTGGCGTGAAGCACACGAGCGTTGATTAGCAGGCTTTAGAGTAGTAAACGTGAATTGGGAATCAGTAGCTGCTGTGACTTCATATATTTCCCATTAAAACTAGGGTATAGTGTTATGCTAGCATAGAAATATAAAATTACTTCGTTATATTGAAACTCTGTAACTGCCTGGTACTGCGTCCATAAATTTGTGCAAGTTTTTATCGTGGTTAACGTTACAGAGTGCAGGCAAAGTTACGGCATACATACATAGTTGCAGTCGATGACAGACAAAACGTCGCGGCGACGAGGTTCCAATCATAACCAAAATGTTGTATGCTGGTCGTGAGTGAGGTCGATCGTTTTCTGGATTAGCTCATTTCCACACAACGCAGCGGGGTTATTTAATTATATATTGAATGTATCTCGCTAGATGTGCCCGTAGGTCCCGCCGGCATGTCAACATTACATACAGTTTACAAGACGTAGTTTGAGAACAAACGAGCTTAATTTAAAGTTTACAGAATGTTTACTTTATATTATACAGAAGATAGCAGGAGATTCTAGTATTTGCATTAACCTTACAGAACATTATATCTTGTACCCTTTCTTATGCGTCACAGGCTTTATCTTTGCAGAAATAATATTGATCTTCTACGACCATAAAACACAAGTGTTAAATATTATCTATTATTCGTTTATTATTCATTCGTATATGGAAAATTGTCAATGCATTAGCATAAATCATTTGGTATCATTAAGTAACCGTAACCTAGTATGACAGTTTTAGAAACATAAGGAAATTAATGTTACTTTGTGCTAGGAGTTAAGACAATATAACAATAATTGCTAAAATAAACAGTGTGGTCATTCGTCTTTGTGTTCATAATTTAATTTTTATAATTATAATACTGATATTCAGGAGCATTTGGTTGGGGCGGACGCTTGTTATAGAGCTGGTTCCTGTTTGGTACTTAGTACAGGTAACTAGTATTCGCCATGAGTTTGCACGTACTGATGTAGCGAGTACATATCGATGTAGCCAGGTATTGTTCGAAATCCTTTCTCTTTTTATGCGCCGCTCGGGAGCATTTCTATAGCCGTTCAATCTAGTCCTCTAAAGCCAACCTATACATAAAATATATTTATTTATTTATTATTTATGTATACACACTACAAAAATAAAAGAAAAATGCATAGAATAAGGAACACATAAGTACAAAGGTATAGCATATTTCAAAAGAAATTTCTGCCAGCAGACCTGCGACTGGAGAGGGCACAGAAGAAAACGTAGACACAGTGTGTAAACAAAAAACTAAGAGGGAAAGAATAGAGGGGTATAATAATCATATAATAAATAAATCAGTCATAATAAAAAAAGAAATATATTATATACAATACCAACTTCGTTTATTTTACCAGATTCTCAAACAATCAAGACATAGTTCATCCTTGCTCAACCAGAACGCTAATGAACTGTAAAAAACGAAGTTCTTAAGATTTGTGTGCACAGAACACATAGACAGGCACATAATGTATGTGAGTGGAGGCATATCATTACACGCGACAAGTGGCGAGCGCGGAGAATGAGAGAATGGCGAGTACACGAATACATAGCGCAATGAGCGAACCACACGCTGTATGTACACGCACTCCTACGCACTCTCCACTACGAATGACGTATGTAAGCACGTATTCAGATGACATAATTATATGGCACATACGGGCATTGTTTAAACTTTTTGTGCAGTGTCGTATGTAGTATAATAAAGTGGGAAGTACATTGAACCATTGCCTTGCTGTGTCGTATTTTAAGTATGAAGCCTTGTTTAATATAATATTCTTTTGCCCTAGTAATTAAAATGGTAATAAGTATAAGGCATTTTTAGATTTGTTGTTCTTACTGAATCTCGAGTTGCTGTGGTGACTGCTAAGCTAACAGTTAATATAAAATGACAGATCAAGTAGCAAGGAAATAGATAGAAAAATTATGAGTTTATTTCCGTCAATGAAATACATTTTAATTTCTTTACATGCATTATATCTTCCGTGTGTCTCTAATACACTCTACTTCTATACTTAGTATAATACTTCTCTCTAATGATCGTACTAGACTGCAATAGATAACACTAGTTGACAAAAAAATCTAGCAACTTGTACAGTCCTTAACAACAGTTATATTAAAAAACCTCGCACCGTTTCGTTTCTGTCGGTACTTTAGTGTCGGGGAGGAGCCAGGACGCCGAGTGTGACTACACAGGTACTATAGCAGCCTTCTATGTGGGCACTATCCTTATGTGCTGTGAGTGACGATGATTTGTTGTACTACGTTTGTATAAATATTATTATCGCTTATAAAAATCGTCTAATAAACAGTTATTGTTTTTGAGATGGAATAGAGAAATACGACGCTGATCAACGCTAATGAAGCGAAAAACGTGTGTAGAATCAGCTGCGGTGTACCCCACGTTAGTTTTAACCAGTTAAGTGTACCTTGCCTTCTCTTTAATTTGCCTAACAGTTAAGAGATGGGTTCTAAACCTGTCGCTAATCATTTTAAATCAAGCTAGATTTTTATTTTTGTAAACTTGGCCTTACAGTCTGTTGGGGACCCAAAGAGGCTCACCGAGTGCGGCATTCATGCTACCACGACAGATGAAACTTTTGGATAAGTAACTTCATGATACAAATAATTTTAAAACTAAACCAGAATCCCTGTTTCCCTTCCTGACTTCATGGCGGGACATGTCTACGTCAAGTATCTATTGACAAATTCCTATTGGAGTGAGCTTCCCATATAATTAGATGACTCGCGCGGCGACGGTGGCGCCCTCCCGTCTCTTCATATAATCTGCTGTAATCTCGTCAAATGCAATAATCTTGGCTTTCACCGAACACCAACGCTACACTAAAACTAAACCAAAATGAACCTTATTGTTACGTAATAGAGATTACGGAAAATGATTCAATATTTTTGTCTTGTTTCAAACAGTTAGGGCTGTCAGTAGTGAAAATTGCTTCCGATCTTGTTAACTTTTGCGTTAGGGATGACTCTTATAGTATTAGTGTTATTTTGCTTTATTTTTTATGTAAACGCGTAAATCAACATGTTTTATTTCTGCATTTGAAACAATTTTTCAGTGTTCTACATAAAACTAGGAATTTTTATGTCTTTGTTTATTTGTACAAAGACATGGTAATATCAATTGATCAACGTATTATCGATTGTGAACTTGACATCAAACTTGTCGTTAACTTCGTTCGTCGTCATTTCAACAGAGTGCACTAGATTTTCCTCTCGTACGCTCTGATTCCCGTAAAATCCATCACAATGATATAATAAAAGCTATTCTCGTCCGTATGCAAGGGCGTGTCACATAACACGATTAGCAGCGTGACGTCAGTTGCGCGCCAGCCCTAGCCCCACTTACAGTATTAGGGCTCCTTGTTCGATGTGTAATTTGATAATTCGCGCGTCGCCCGCCATTTTGTGCGTACCTCGACTATTATGTACCTGGTTATCGACCGTTATATTATTTTCTATTATTTGTAACGAACTTAATAACTAATACGATCACAGTAATTTATGTGTTCAGTGGAATTTTATTAAAAGAAGTTGTTTTCAAATGTTCTCCTTGCTTGAAATAGAATATCATTGCTTGCTCAGGAATATCATTCAAAGGGTATGAGTATACCTCGAAAACCTGAAGGCCGATTATTTTGAATTTCCCATGGTAAGAACTCCTAGAAGATGTACGGATGATTGGATGTCATTATGTGTTGTAAGTCTGTATGAGTGACGTCACAAAACCTACTGACGTGGAGATAGAGCCGAGAGCAAACATTCGTAACAAAGATACGATTGAACTTACTCGATCAGTGATTCGGGAACCACAAATAAAAGAGAATAATAGTATTTAAGTCGTAATAGAAGAGTTATGAGGAAGATACGTACGGTGAAACTAAAAAAAACTGTTTGTGCCCTTTCGATTAGCCTCCCTATATAACGCTGCCCCTAGAGGGCAAATTAAATACACAAAACTGTTCAAACTGGAAACTTTATTTGTTTATTGCAGACACACAATGTTGCTACTTTACGACTGGATTCTGTGAGGGCCACCCCGTTTACGAGTAGGCTACAACTAGGCTCTACCAAGTCAAAACGTAACAAACTCCTATATTTAATTTCTAAACTCAATAATGTGCTATACATATAATGCAGTACCCAGACGTAGTTATGTGAATACACAAAGTATTCACCGTCTGGATATGGAAAGTAAACAAATTCTTGGAAGGCGCGACATGAATAATTCACGAAGTTTGGGCTCGTTACCGACGCGGGCTATTGTGCGCCACCCCTTATTATGTACTATTGTATACTTTTGATTTCAACTCATTTTGAATATTTGAAGATTTGCGATTTAACTTGGAGCCGACTGGGCTGATTTTGTTGAATTAAAATGTGTTTAAAGTTAACGTTCATTGAAATTGTAATTCGTGGAATTAAGTTACCATCAACTTAATTAAGTAGTATGTAAGTCATAATATAAACTTAAAAACAGTAAGTAATGTTATATATTATTATAACTTAAATTTCATTTATATATAGTTTTAATTGAACCCGTATTTAATTGAACTACGACTGCTACGAAAGTTCGTAGCACTGAGCTACGCGATACATTCTGTCAAAATAATTTTCAAAGTAATTTATCTTGTAATTACTCACAACTTTTGCTAGATTCTGTAAAAAGCAATTTATTTCTGTAGTGTAGAGCCGTGCAGCCTGCAGGTATGTCGTAGCGCGGAGGGTCCTCGATCACGTACACTAATGCCAATTTGTTGGCGCCCATCACGGCAGGAAAATGTAAGAAAGTAGGATTTTATTTAATCGTTGTGAGGGAAACTTGATAGTGTAATTTAATTCTATACAAATTGATTTTATTTATCGGTATGACAGGTTATATATGTATATTAAAGTTAGATGCATCGATTTATTTTGCTTAGTTTATAGAATTCCGCTGCTTTATAAATACTGTCCTATTATCAAAAACCTTAGTTATCTCATATTCAAGGCGAAGGTCATGACCAATATTCAGTGACACATACACAAGCGTATACAAAAAAAAAACAAATACATACATTCAATAGTCATAGGAATTTCTGATAATTGTGTCGTAAACACACCTGTAATGCAAAAAGCTATCATAATTTAATAAAATTAACTTTAAGGAAGTAAAAACCGACCTAAAAAAGTATCAAATATTTTTTTTTCTTAAAGAAATTAACAGCTTCTGAAGTCTGTGCCACTGCCAAGCTAGGTGCATTGAAGAATTAAAGGACCCGACTTCGGAAGCTGTTAAGTTTTTTAAGATAATTATTTTATACTTTTTTGTAGTCGGTTTTTAAATTTTTTAAAGTTTATTTTATTTTTCTACTTTGAGTGGCATAAACAATACAGAAACATGCGATTATAGCAATCGCGAGTGATATGCTGTTATTCATTCAAGAGTTCCATTGTGTATTTCCGAAGGTCTTCATAAGATCTTCACCAAATATAAATGGGACCGACTTGTAAGTATACCCATTCAAACAAAAAAATAATTTTTAAAATCGGACTAATACAAAAAAGAAAACATACAGTCGAATTGAGAACCTCCTCCTTTTCATGAAGTCGGTTAAAAGGAATATAAACTGTAAACCGTAGGATAAATCCCACACTCGATCGTTCAAAATAAAATTCGTTTAGCTAGACGGTTAGGTGGTTTGATCTCGTAACGTGGCTGTATATCGTCAATTGTGTCGCCGCCGCATTGATCTCTGCTGTAGGCAGAGGCGTATTTAAGGATTTGGCGCCCCGGGCCAGTTAGCTTTGCCGCCCCATTAAGTGACGATAAAATATTTCATTTAAGAAAAAAAAAACCTGCAATAGGTAGTTACCTATTGCAGGTATGTGTGTGTAGGAATTGCAGGTATATGTGGTTTGAAATGATGAATGGATTTTTTTTCCCAAAATGAACCATTTATTCACTAGGTAAATATTTACATTTTATCCTGCGCGCAAATTGGTTAACAAAAAGTTTTCACCGAGACAAATTAAAACAGCCTTCGTTTATTTGATGCGCTAATTTGAAATGAAACACGACTTTCCACACCCCCGCCGCACAGTGGGCTGAAAATGAAGCTCCATAGACGCCTTGAAAATGTTGTACGTTATTTTGGAAAAAAAATATACCAACGTATTCCTTTAGTGAAAACGGACATTTTATAATACTTTTTGTCATAAAGCCATTATTTTGTGAGTTATTTGCGATTTCTTTATTTTTTGTATGAAGCAGAAGTTTTTTTTAAATTCCTAATTCACTTTCTTAAGAAATAGCGACCTGTTTCATAAGATTCGTCATATAAGCTATATTATCATCAAAGCCTAATTCTCAGAAACCCTTGAAATATTGTCATATTCAACTTTAAAGATAAAAAATATTTTATACGCCTGTAAAAATATATTATTATTAGCATTTAAAATAGATACTTATTGAAATTGTAAGTCTTTTCTTCCACATTACCTAACGAGGTGAAGAAGTAAGCACGTTTTTTTTATATTGGTGTTCCAGGAAGGCTAATCCAATTAGAACAATACACCAAATATTGAAATTAAATTAGTGTAAAGCGATGTTAAGTGTAGTGTTTAGCCAGAGTCATTTTCTGAACCGTGGACTAGTTCTTTCTCTGTATTGCTCTCGTCATCAAAATGATCATTAATTTTTAATAAGCTTTGTGCAGCTTATGACAAAACTTTGTGTTTCCTATGAAGCTTAGGTCCTTTTACCAATACATAGAGATTAGGTGTTCAAATCAAAGGAAATACAAAGTTTTATAAAAAGCTGCACAAAGCTAATTAAAAATTTATGATCATTTTGATGACAAGGTCGATACAGAGAAAGAAAACTTCGCTTTTGTGGATATGGGTCTAGTTCACGGTTCAGAAAGTGACTCTAACTAAACACTACACACATCGCTTTAACTGATTTAATTTCAACATTTGTTGTAATTTTCTAATTTGATTCGTTTTCCTGGGGCGACCAATATATAAAAACGCGCTTACTTCTTCACCTCGTTAGGAACTGTGGAAGAAAGGACTTATCGTTGCAATTAGTATCTATTTTAAATGAAGAACATGCATATAAAATATTTTTTTATCTTCAAAGTTGAATATGACAATGTTCCGAGAGTTTCCGAGAATCAGACTTTGGTGATAAGATAGCTTATATGACGGATCTTATGAAACAGGAAGATATTTCTTAAGAAAGTTTAAGAATTAGGAATAAAAAACATCTGCTCCATACAAAAAATTATAAAATCGCAAATAACTCACCAAATAATGGCTTTATGAAAAAAGTACTACTACATAAAATGTTCCTATTCAGTAAAGGAATACGCTAGTATATATTTTTTCCAAAAAAGTCTATGGAGCTTCATTTTCAGCCCACTGCGCGCCGCCTGCGCCGCGCCGCCTCGCGCGTGCGCTGCGCTGTTTGTGTGCCCCGCGCCTCGAAAGTTTGAGTAATATAGAGTGTACCACGATAGATGGCGTAAATAAGACAAAAGTCATGCTATAGACATTGCCGCGTAACATTTATTAATTATTTTAGTTACGCCGTACCTAACTAAAATAAATGTATAACAAATAGTTCTTGAACGCAAATGATATTTAGGTACTTGTAATTGGTATTGTAAACAATTGGTTAGGTTCGAAGCGTTCATTTGTTTTAAATTTCAATGTCAATTATAATATAAAAAAAGCAACCTTAACAATAAAGCTGTAAGCTTGACAATAAAAGGCGCCCAGAGAAGGCCCCGAGGGGCGGCTTCGCCGCCCCTAGCAGCCTGCCGCCCCGGGCCATGGCCCCCTTGGCCCTATGGTAAATACGCCCCTGGCTGTAGGTAACTATTAAGAAAGGCTTTTACGGTAATTGCTAGTGGAACCGAGCGGCTTTGTGGCGGCCGATACATACAATATTACATAGATTATGTAGGGTTCATGTCGCAGACAGGTAACGTGGATGTTGACTGTATTTTGTGACACGTCACGAATTGCATGTTTTGTAATAGTATCCTTGTTTGGTAACAACGAATCATCTTGTTAGATATTCACGACGTTCTCTAATTCGATGCTGTCAAATATTGATACTCACCAGCTAGTCTAAGATGCGTCAAATTTTTTTGTTAGGAAAAGACGAGTTTTTTTTTTTTAAAACCTGTGTTCGCACTAGGTAATTTGTGATGACCAACTTATATCGCGGCGCTCATGTTAGCCTGGCAGGAGTATGTAATATACACACATCAGTATCCAGTAAGTACTTTGTACGTAGAGAAAATTCTGAACTGTTATTTTATACGCAAATAGTGGTCCTGGTCACACCCTCCATATGGTTGGTGACGTAATCATAACTGATGGTACTAAAAGTGAAAGAACACAGACGTTAGTATTGTTGCCGCAGGAGTCAATTAATACTCAATACTTTATTGCGTTCCATAATGTACTACAAAGGTGGACTATACAATTTAAATTTGATCATTATGGACCCTGTCGGGCACAGCAAACATTAGGAAAAGGAAGTGGGCTACGTTGCAAACATTAGATTGATCACCTAGTTATATAAGTATAGAATTAGAATATATTATGTGTGTTATTTATATATAAATTATATTTATGTATATAAGTTAATATTTTTGATGTTTCTATATTTAATTAGGAAATCATTTCCGATTATTCTTTCCTACATTTTTAATCCAGCGATTCGCATCCGTAGGTATACTGTATAGTAGGTATCAAACTTAACAAAGTAATATCACGTCTACATTTAGTTCGACAGTCAAACTGCGCACTAAGTGCTCAGTTAGGATGGGTGCTCACTCACTGGGCACTCACAGTAATGGCTGGAGTATCAACGACACGGCCACGACTCTAACCTATCGGTTCATTACATTTGTGGATCAGATCTATATCTAACGGAGATGGTATAACCTAAGTAACACTAAGTAACACTGATTGTAAAAATAGAATCGAAAGCTTTATTTGCGAAGTTGCTGTTTGTAAGTTATAGATATACATACATCCATTGTGTGGTAAGATTTGATGTCAACTGTCTTTTTGTTTATTGAACAAGAGTGATGTTTACCTATAAGTGATGACTTACGGTGATAATGATTGATGAGTTTAATTAATAAATTTCCATATTTTTTGTTCCTCTTTCAGCCGATCACGTTCCCAAGACGACACAAAAAAGTTGTGTGTAGTGCTGGGCTGTGGTGTTGTGTTCATTCAAAACTTGTACAAATTGCATCACCAGCAATCATCATCATTAACTGAATCCTAATTCCAAATCCTAATCCTAATCCTCCATTCCTAATCCTTTTTAATTTTCTCTCTCGTGTGTTGTCAATGTCCGTGCTGAATAAATGTATTTTCTGTCTTTCTTTTCTTTCTAATTTAATAATCATATTTTTTTGTAACGCTCCGAATAAAAAAAAGCATTCATTTTCATAGCGTAGACATGCGGATTGCTAAATGCCGGGAACTATTTCCCTGTGTAGGCATGTTTCCACTGCAGTTGGTCCGCTCAACTTTTGTAACGCGTCGTCGGTAACACATAATTATGACGTGGGTAGGTTTCACGCCTCGCATTCTCCGCAGTAATAAGTACATAGGGTTATGTTCACATGAGCTGAGTATGTATGTGTGAAGTTATGTTCATATATTAAGTGTGTGTGCGTGAGGCGCTGATTGCTGTGCTCGTTATCGTGATGACGCTTGCTGGCGCTTGGCGGGGTGCTTCGATAGCGAATGCTTGTGGAGTCGAAACTTGACAGAAAAAAATTGTGTCGACTGCACGAAGTTATGAAGTAGAATATCTTAGAAAATACGTAAGATATAACAACAAAAACAAAATGCTCATATACATTGTACTGCATACTATTATAAGAACTTTGTGACACATGTTCCTGCGAATAAATTTCTATTTCTATATCATGTCATAAAAATTACTAATATTGTCAAGTTTTTTTCATAGAGATACAGTATTATTTGAGTACTTTTAAAATAACTAAAGCATTACGAGTATATTAAAAGTATTTTGTAACTGACTCTTTTTTATATTAGTAGAATAACATTACGATTCTTTTTCGGTCTTTTGCGATATATATTAATATACCTAATATAATTTATTGCCTGCATGGCGACCAGCGACATTCGTTTCAGTTAAACCGACGCGATGTCGAACAGCACCCGGTTGGCCCGCCCGAGGGAGGCTCGTCCGCATTACTTGATAGTGCATTTGATATATTTTTACATTTGGTATATTTGCATTTGGTACAAAACGCTCATTACGGACGCATTTACTAACGAACGAGCTGCGCGGCGCCGCCCGCGCACTCTACATAGACTCATAGTGCGGGAGACTGCTCCATACAAACCTTAGTATCAAACGCTTATTATATTATTGCTTAACTTACATCTACTTTATATTTTGTTCTAGGATTTTATATATAAAGATATCAAATGAGTTATATTGGTATTGACAATCTCGTTGAGCTCTAACAGGAGTCCATTAGTTTATTTGTGGTGAAAGAATAAAATTACAATTTGCACATATTTTTTTAATTTACTAATAATTATCGCTACAGCGATAAATATAACAAAGTTTTACTGTACGAAAATGGCAGTACCAGTAGGTACACAGTAGTATTGCGAAAATCTTGTTTTCTCAGAGATTCAGAGGTCAGATGATAGTGGTATAACAAGAATTTTGACTCATGCACTATAGTCAATGAGCATGCAACAAGTCTAAAAATTTCAAATTTTCATTGTATATGGTCAAAAATATTTACATAAGAAAACCTCATCCCGGCTCCCGCGCTGGCGTCACGAAAATGGCCGGGCACATAGCAGACAGGCTTTGTCTATAGCTAACGACGCAGTTCCGGCCCGTAACGATGTCCTCCCAGTAATGACGACCCCCCACCCCCCCCTGCGCACCCCCCAGCATCCCCCAACAATGACATTAGTGAGAATAGTTTTTATACACCCACTCTGATGACAACATGGCGGCGAGGGCGTCATGAACGCGCTTCATAATGGCGGAGACCAGCTAAGAGATTGTTTTCAGCCATTGTTTTAATTGCACAATATTTATGTTTAGTGTGGACCCCTCAGATGTTGAATGTCGACGCGTGTCACATGACACGGAATGGCGAAGGTAAATAAAAACAACGAGAGAAAGAATTGGATTATAAAACTGCAGGCCTAAAAACGCCACATTTAGAAATTCACCTACGAAACTCCATGGTAACTGTCAAACAGATGATTGCTGAATATGAGCCCTACACGAATGATATTAAGAGTCATCAATTAAGTGGATATTTTGACATTTGTAATATGAATCATATTATGATTCAATTAAAGCGGCCTTATTTAGACCTTATTTAGACCGCCAGAGGTTGTGAGTGTTACGTGTATGTGAGACCATAGCGTGTCATGTCCCGCATTGGACTGAGTGATGGACTGAATGCCTACTCATTTTGTCAAAATATTTTTTCGATAAACTACAACAGCGCAGTCGGGGAAATTGGCGAATTATCCTAAAAGATACATAAATTCATAACTCATAATTTTGTCCATATATTCAATTCCAGTTATATGCGTAAAACGAGGAATAAAAGATGGTACATTATATTATTATAATATATGACATTTTAGTTCAACTGATAACTTCACTTCAGGAAGTTCGTTTGATCATATATTATTACAAATACATTATAATTATTAATTCTTAGATAATCTAATTATGTTGACCAATTTTTTATGAGGTATACGTAATTATATTATCTCTGCCACAAACAATAATAACTATTTGGTTTTTGGCTTACATTTCATAAAGCGTCGGTGTGTACGACAAAAGCAATATAATTATATCTATCTACTTTTACGACAGATTTTTAAAGCATGTTATGTCGATTCCCAATCGCCTCGATACATAAGTTAGTAGCAAAGTTATCACGTATTCGTAAAGTTATTGGAGTGATTTGTACTGGTACAACAACCCCCCCCCCCTCCCTCCGCCCCGCGACCCGCGCACCTCACCCCCCCGACCCTCGCCCCGGCGACCACGACCGAGACTTATTTACATTTATATAAAGCAGATGATACATTGGACGACTTTAGTTATTAGTTGTATTTGTTGAGTAAAATCTAACATATCAACTAAATTACTATACAAATTAAATTAACAATGCACGAGTTTAGAAGTTGATAAAAATTGGGGATCACACCGTAGTACCTATAAGATATGACTGAAAAAATTATTACCTATTAAAACAACATTAAACTGGGCATACTAGCATCATGAAGAACGTATCACTAAATATAGGGTTACTACTGTAAGTACATACACCTAAATAGATGTAATGAGACCCTTTGTTTTGAGAGAAGAACAAAAGACATCAACGCACAATGTAATTATGTGATGTGTATTATTTGTGTACTATGTGTCTTTGTATATGACAAACAAACAAAATATATACATATATGATAATTTAAACTCATCACCTGGTATTAAATCTATGTAATAAATATGTAATACCTTTACTTCTTCAAATATTTCCATATAGTCAGCTAAGTAAAATAATATTTATTGAATCTATACTCACCTTTACCTCTCAAAGTACATAAAAAGGACATAAATTATACAAGGACGTAATAACGGCGTCCAATTTTCAAAGAAAACTCTGATTTCAATGAAAATGACGAGAGTTGTCGTTTGATGTGGCGGCTTCGTTAGCCGGAGAGGCGAGGCGAGGCGAGGCGCGGAGAGGCAAGAGGCAGCCTCAAACAAAATAATGTGGAAATAAATGAGACAACATCAGAGAGTGATCCACTCCAATCGGGTAACAATACTTCTTTGTGGGCACCAAGGATATTGGATTTGTGCTTGAGGACAACATAAGTACATAAATGTCAAGTAGTTATTCTTTTTTTGTTAGATTCTACATATATGAAAATATGACTGAAAAGATGATGTGGTTCAGTATTAATAACAACATATTATAATTTGGTACAATAAAATATTTCAGGGGCGAAAACAGTATATTTTATATCCTGAGAAAGGTTTGAGACGTCTTTACGGCCAAACTATTGAAGTTAATTGAATTATCATTGTAGAGAGTTTCCTCAAGTCCCAGAATATCAACAAAATAATCTTCATATTTAAGCAATTTTGCCACAAATTCATCTCGGATCAACACTTATATTGGCAGTAAGAAATAAGGAATAGTCTGCTGATAACATCAGAGGTACTTCTATCCGACCATCTAGTGAACCGTGCACCTATAATCACGATGTTTTGAAAGTGCCTGCAAAGGCCCAGTTTAAATAAAAAACTTTGACTTTGACTTTAACTTTGATCGATCATCCGTGTGTGACCGTTTGAGTGCAGATATATGCGGGCTCCATATATTATCATGCCTTGATAAACTCTTTGGTTTCCTCCCGCATCTCCGTGGCCCGCAGTGTACAGCAGTCGGCACAGACCTCGTACTTACTGCGGCACACAAAGGCATCATTGTAATCGCGAACGCGCCGAGTACCACTCGAGCGAGCCGCGATCATTACAGGATACTTGATCATTAATCACGAGCTCAAGGTGCTCGGCTTCCGGCCAGCGGAGTAATCAGTGGTACAGCGGCGGCACTCGTAGCTGCTGTGGTCTAGAGGGTCGGTCATTCATTTATATATTTTTTATTATACACGTGTTTAGCTAAGTAGTACCTACGAATAAATCTTCCCTCTACACAAGTAACAAGTATGATTCTGTCCGCCCTTTTCTTATTATTTAATTATTATCAAGTTTAAGTGTCTACTTAATTTTTGTCAATTCTGGGAAACAAAACCTGAGTTCAATTCAATTCGTTTCCTGTATTAATAACATTAATTATTAATGTACTTAAGTGATGTCACGAAATCTGGGAATTTTTTTGTCCCAGAGAAAAGTTGTCGTAACCAAGTCTCCACTTTTTGCTTCTGTGCCTCGAAGTTTAGGTGAATTAGCACCACCTATTCAGATCACTGGTCATTACACCCACGATTCAATAAGCCCAGTGAAGAACATCGTTTTTTTTGAACTTCGCTTTTCTATCGTAAAATAAATATGTACACATTATTGTGACATAGCTGCCCCTGTCCCGCTCTCGGTCCATCGTCCTACACTGTCTGTTGTTCTAGCCAAACAAAGGTGTCCTCTTACGAACCGTCGCATACGCATCAAACAGCTACACTCTATTATATCAAAAAGAATATAAATACGTTTTATATTCTACTATTCTTGTGTGACCGTCTGTGCCAACTGACGCATATTGTTGATGTTGTGACATGTTTGGGTATTCTGACAGTAATATGAACAGTGCAGTATTCGCGGTAAAACATTATTACTTGGCAAACTATTTACTGCAACTGTTTATAAGATAAGGAAGAGAATCGTTTGTTCTATCTTAGGTATGACTTCATTATATTTTCCTTCCATTCTTCTGAAGATTTCTGATGTAAAATAACTCAATCTCTTATTCAAATAAATAGTGTCTTATTAACTTAGAATACCTTAATAAGTAATCTGTCTTAAAACTAAGTATTTATACTTCCTAGTTAACTAAAAAATAAAATTATAATACAAATACAAGTAATACAGAATGAGTACTTACACGTCAAAGGACCTACTCATCCACATGGCTCTCAACTGCACGAACTGTAACTGTGTGTGTGTGAGGAATTATATATTAGACACATAAGCTTAGCTTGAACTGCTTTGTATTTTATTTAGACTTAAGTACATACTTGCTATATTTTATGAAACTATGGTGTTCAGTTTCTTGGATGGGTTGAGCGCCGTAATGAAACTACAACCTATTGCTAATCTAGATAAATTTCTCTTTAAGTGAACTGTAATTTGTTCTTTGAGAAATAAATGTCTTCAAACCGAACTGGCAGCGTGTCCACAAGACTGGCAACGTTGAATGGCATTGCTTATTCTTTGACTAAACAACAGGCCAGATCTCTGCCAATTGTTTTTTTAAGAGGAATTATGTCTCATTGTAGTTCTTGATATAACTAATTTATATTGTCTTCAAATCGTATCAATCGCTTGGTAGTTATCGAGTTCTGAACGGTTAGTTCAGAACGTTGCCTTTCGAGAAACCTACAAATCTACTGAATGTTTTGCTCACACGACAGCCGAGGAGTGAGCGTAAAATACTGACTTCAATATTATAAGGTCAGAATAAATGTGACCAAGTACAATGTACTTAAATGATCACAAGATTACCGACATCTTTCACACGCTACTTCAAACCTATTAAAGCCACTACTCACAGTCACAAGTACTCACAAGTCCCTTAGTTTTTTCCTTAAAATAAAAGCCAATGACTCGTGGTGCAATTAAAGATGCCCCCCTGCCTCACCCCCCCGCTCCAACAGCGACACTCAAAGAGTTGACAGTGGCCACCTAATGGTCTGCGTCCGAATGCCCGCGACAGAGCTACGAAACAGAATCTTTTTTGATAAAGATTTTCCTTTGTTACCTAATGCTACACAAGGTTTATAATTTACCTACACCTCGCCCTTCAACTACTCTAAATTGTTATATTCTCATAGCTAGTGCTAAATATACTGTGGTACACCACTGATACATCACTTTCTATGAATGTTAACCTAACAAAATATTATAGCTTGATAAAAACCGAGCCATTTCCTTGAAAGTAAAAATTAAAAAGAATGTTAATTTGCCATGTTTGTTTATAGATCCAATTTTGAAATCATGACACCTTTGCTTTAAAAGGCTTGGCGTATTTATGGCTAAATATATACACGATAAAGATGCCAACATTAGTCTAAACAGTAACAACACATCATTGTCACAGACACAAAGTAAATGCCATCATCTTTATAAACATTCGAGTTGTCATATTCAAAACCAATAACAGAGCATGTGGGGGCGTTCAGGCGATTTGCGATTTTCTAAAGAGTGCTCACACGGAGCACCCTCCACGTAACCGTGCACCTCGCCCCCCTGCACCTCCACACCCCCTGGGAGACCCGCCGGAGAGGTTGGAGGGCACTTCTTTAATCGCACCTTGTGCCGTGCCTTCTTCGAACACCAGCCTTTATTGAGCCAGTTCGTGAGTGGGAAACGATTTAGATTTAAAGTCTAGGTTTTAAAGAGACTCGAACAGTTAAACACTTAAAAGTTATCGAAGTAATGGTGGCTGGTTATAGAGATTATCGGCTTATAAGCCTCTGTCACAACCTTCACGAGTTTACACGGCATTCATTCATTGTAGCTGTCCGAAAATGAGACTTCAATCTTACCAATATGCATGATCGGCATATTTTCTCAATGACATATAATACACAGGCTTTCTAGCCATGCCACCAAGTTAAAATGGCTGCATTAAATCTTACTTCTTGACTAGAATCGCGAAAGCAATATCAAAAAATTTCAATCAGTGTTTGAAATGAAATGGTTGCACTCAAGCCATGTCGTCACCAACCCTTACATAACATTCTCATGTACCTACACATCAATCCCATGATCCAATAGCCCATCGAAGCGAGAAGTGCGTGGCAAGCCAGTTGCGAGCAGCCAAGTAATCCCATCTCGTATTCTTCACGCGTGGTCGCTCACGGCTTGTTCATCCCGCAGATTTGCTGACTCGGGTGGGGCGGTGACTATTGCTGATACATACCCCTATGTAATGCTTTCAGGGGTAACAGGATTGATCATGCATTTTTTTTACATGGGGATACATAGGAAATGTTATGATAATGCTGACGAACGAGTTTCGGTTCGGAGTCGGGTTTTAAGAAAAGTAGCACTAGCCATGTGGGCACTGTTAATTTTATTAAATTTCTCAGAAGTCACAGGGGAGGATGCAACTTACGAGATCTCTTATATGAGGAGATCATTCTGGTCATATGTTCGAATAAATTACAAAATAAGCGTTCAAATGAAAACTTAGAAGCTTTAAGTAAAGCAGAACCTGGAAATATTAAGAGCAGAGACTGATGAAAATATCTGAGTAAATCTATTTGTGAGGAAATCATCGTTATATAATCATATCAACTGAAATGTGTTACGGGGAGGGAAACACATTTAATGTAATAGCGCATTGATTGGACACGTTTACGTCTCACTGATGAAATAAATAACAAATTGCGTACAAGGGAGAGATGTTGTGATCGGCACTCGTGAGGGATCGCGGGGGAATCGTGAGGGGCTGGCACGAGGGCCGCGAGGGGCCGGTGTGACCTCGTAACGTAATCAAACAGATTATTGGCAATCTGCGGCGACATTGCCGCCCTTCAGTGCAACCTTGATGCGTGTCATGAACGCAACGAACATCTAAAATTTATGAAGAATAGGTACTCGGATAGTGCTTAAATTATCGAAAATATTATTGTAAGATTGAACAAATTCAATGAAATCAATCTATAACTATAAGCAGTTGGACGAAAGAGGCCTACTCTCTAAGATTTGTCACAAGGGTCATTATAAACCACTGCAACACTGCATTATCGATCTGCATTATTGGTATTTCTACAATCATGAATTTACCGGTAAATAAGCAGCCACCTAAAAGACCACCTTATTGACCACATTTAGACCTAAAAGGCAACCGTTCGTCAAGGCTGCACCTAGCTTAGCTCAACATCGGTCTAGGAACCCGCTAACTGTTAGAGCCATATCTAGCTATAAGCTTAGATTTCGGTTTTCTTAATAGGCTTCTTAATTTTATAAGGCAAAACTAAGCGCGCCTAGAATCTCGAAATTTCATAAAAAGTGCAGAGGCACTTATAAAATTTCGATTATTTCAAGTTAACCAAATACCTACAGGTTTGTTTTACATGAAATAAAGATCTATTCTATACTATTCTAAAACGCCCCGTGTATCACTAAAGTAGCTGTTGCCCTTTACCCTTCGGTGTATAAGGGCTCTTCTACTAAAGAAAATATTGCGTACATGCAGATATATATGATGTTTCAATCACGCCGCTTATTGGCAATCTGTCACCACCAAAAATGTGATTACTTCACCCACAGTCACCCACTGCCGCCGGCGACTGTGTAGCGAAAAAACATTTGGAAAAATACGTTTTTTTGGCTAGTGTGATAATTTTTATCCGAATTTTACATTAGGAGATTTTGATACACTTAGGACTAATTCTTGTATCAAGACTTCGTTGACGTTGACCTTCGAATGATTGGCGTTGTGTTAATGATACAATTTATGCACAAAAATAAACACAGAATAGACAAAGAAAAGGTTTGTTTCATTCGAAAGAATCTTTAGATTTTATCTTTTTTTTTTTGCATTAATAAATTTTTTATTTATGTACCTACACACATACACATAACAAAGAAAACAAGTAAAGATATCAAGCAAAAAAGTACTGCTTATTTCTAAAGAAATATTATATAAATTGTAGAATGAACAACACCAAACATTGGAAGGTCAACATCAGCTGCCGATTTTCCGACGTTTGTGACAGAGGGTTGCAAAGGGCACGTATCCTGATGATAGTCAAGCTATCAATACTATAACACAAGTAAGTAAGTCAGTCAGTGTCAGTTAAGTTGCGTAAGTAAGTTAGTGCGGCTGTTTGCTGTCTTCAATACTAAAGTGTCTACTGACAAAAGTTGACACAGTAACTTTTAATTCTAGAAAAATAAGGAATTGTCTGGTAAACAGACCTTCGTGCTCAGTTAATTATCTATATAGATAATCAAAGTTTTCTCTTCACGTATTAATATATATTAATACGTGAAGAGAAAACTTTGTACCCCTTTTTAATAATATTGTGCGCACGGAGGAGTGTGAGATTAGGCATAGTTAAAGTTTAAATGGAGAAGAAGTGCAGAAAGCTAAAATTACGGTCGAATTTCGACCACTGGGCGACCACTATTAGAAATGATTCATAGCAATATTCTAGAGTATGTTTTAGTGCGTCTATTTTAATATACTCGTAATTATATTCACCTATTTGACTGCAAAGATTATGTCGTCGATTTCAAATGACTTGACTAACACCTGCCTTAAATAATTACAGATCTCTGATAACATCAAGTAATAGTCACATACAAATTAAATTACTGAAAGTGGAAATATACAATGGGAGCCCTTATAGTAACCAAATTGCTTTTTATTTATTTATAATAGAGTTAAATGGACATTATCGTGAAATCTCGACATGTTGTTAGCGAGGAGTCGTGTTCTGGCGGGGGAGGCGACTCACACATACATACACACATTTTAGTTGTTGTTATGTCTCGTATGACATGTTTTGTGTTCGCCACAATGGAGAAACAAATTATTATATTTTGTTATTTACATAATGGCCGCCACAATAGTCGGGGAGCCAGATAAGCATTTTAATAATAATCAAACAGAGCCCGTCACGTACCAGTTCTTTGTTATAAAATAATCATGTATTATGAATAATGTGAGTAATAATATTATAATGTAGTGAATAACAAACGGGTAAAGCTTAAACATAAGTGCGGGTTATTGTGTGCGATTTGAAATACTCTTGCCTAATATTTGATGGGATTGTTCGGCAGATTTGAATGTTAGCGCGTTGAATTAACTATGAAATGTATAAGCTTTGTTAGATTTCATTGTTATTGTACTTAATAGGCAAGCAACCAAGCCCATTGGATGAAAAAATATGTTTTTATTTTGGTATGAACTAATATAAAATCATTCTACGACAAAATTTATGTACGCAATATTAATTAAATATCAAATAATCGGTGTGATCTGTGTTAGAAGTACTAATTGTAGATATTACTTACTTGTATCTGTCTATGTATTTAAACTTACTAAGATTAAGAACCGTAGACCGACTGAAAGGGTCGCGTAGCACGTGGTCTACGAAAGTGCTACGCGCCGGCTACGCGTGCATCTTATTACTCAAATAAAATTTAAATCAAAATTTTATTCACTGTTTTTTTTACTTGTTTTTATGGTTAACGGGGTGAAAGTTAGAAATGTTTATACGATAATGAAAAGGAACTCTCTCAAATATCACTAAATAAAGATACGGATACTGAAAAAACAATGAAAGACGTCAATTGAATAAGAAGTTGAATGCCCGACTGATCGATGATGGTGGATCAATCAAAACAAAGCATCGATCGCGTGGTGTCGGGTTACGCGCCGTCGATGGCACTCGCGGGTTTGCCGCAAAAATATAAGAAAGGACAGAAACACCACTTTAAATAAAAAGCTTTCAAATGAATCGTTGGTATGGCCTTTAAGTAAAAGATCTCGAACCAATTGAACTGTAGTCGCAGATGTTTCATTTGGCGTCTAAGTTAGAGCTTGTATTATTATATATTATTACTGGATCTTCTGAATCTATGAATAATCAAATCTTTTCAACTAATATAACCTTAGATTATTGATTGGTTTCCGCTGGAGCGGCAGCGGAAACCAATTAAAAATCTAAGACTATAACTATATAATTATTATATTAACTTCGGTACCTACTTACTTTTTGTGATATTTTTATGTTAATTTTTGTGTTTCTCTTATAATAAAAATATATAAAATATTAAAAATAAACTTATGTTGGGATTGGCTTCCAATCTAAACAGATGCGGCTAGATAAATCCTCCCGAGAATTTACACGGCGCGACTACCGGCTGACTTCCACAACGCAACTAATGAGAGACCACTGATATAATTTCTATAACTATTTAGTGGTTTTATCGACACTCCGCCGCTCGACACCTGTCAATTAGCGAGCTGTCACAACTATCAGCCGACAGTGACCGACACAATGCGTCCAATGTTCGGATATTAATACAATTAAAGATATGTCGGTCAGTACCGCAGGGTCGCAGCTGCAGGTACCTTTTGTGATATCTCTGGTTTCTATGAAACGTGTTGTATTGTCGGTTTGTGCTGCGTCACGCCGATGGCGGCCGTGTTAACATCATTATATTTGTTGTGAAATTGGATACAATGAGCCTTTTTGTGGGCGACACATTTAAAGTGTGGGCATTGACGTGACAACATCTAAACTTGATATGTCCATTGTGAAGTGAAGACCAGTGTAAATGCAAAAAAATATTTTTTTTGCGTTCTCATTTCTTAATGCTGTCTGTTAGAGCGACATTGATAAAATCTTGATGAATGAGACGCTTTTGATGGCATTAAATTATGTTATTTCGGCAACAAGGCAATATTTTATTGAATTATAATGGTGTGACTAAAGATCTTGTCATGAATTGACATCAAAACATTGCCTTTGATACCAAATGGTTTATGTAGTAAGTATTTTTAAATATCAGGTTACTCCTCACAGTTGATTGATTTTTGTTATTGAAAAATGCTTATGTAACAATGACTTAGGTAATAATTAATATAAATATAATAACTTTATCAGTAGTCATATTCGTTTGGTGTCGAAACGTTCGGGTCACAGGGTCCGAATGCATGTCTCCTTTTCAGAGATATTGCAAAACGGTTGGTCGACGCTACAGAATAAGCATTGCCATTCAACGTGGCGATGCTGCCAGTCTTCTGGGCACGCTACCAATTGACAGCGATGAGGAGGAGTACTTTGACGCCTAGGTGCTCAGTTTTATATTTAATTTTTATTTTACGTTTTATTATATTTAATAATAATTAGGCTGTGTACATATTTAAGTTTAGTTGTAATTCACGAATAACAAAATTTTAGGAGAGTAAGTATTGTTTACTTAGGTCTCGTCGTCGTTCAACTGTTGAATACAGCTGACTGCTGCTGCTGTATTTTCCGCGAGCGTGTTGTCCGGGCGACGGGCTCGCCTTTCTTGTGGAGGTGTTTGCAGCTTCACGTTAACGCCTGCTTCTACTGTTTTTATTTGTATTGACATCGTAATAATTTTTAATTGTATTATCTTTATTTAAGTTTATTGTGCATTTATTTGTAAATCATCATCAGTATCTGGGTTGGGAATTCAGCCAAATGACCGTTCAAACAGAAGGACGTTCAAATGCATGAATAAGTAATGACTAATGATCTAGTGGAGATAATCACTGAGCAATTCAAGGTGTATAGGTGAATTGGTGACAGAAGCATCATAATCTAGTGGATAAAACTGATCTGTCGAGTTTGTAAGGATCTTCCCACTATTTCAGTGTCATTTAGGCGTAGGCAGTGCCGCACCTACATCATGCCTATGGATCTAATAAAAATCACTTCCGAGCAATTTTCTGATTTGATTAACCGTACGTGTTCCCTCGTCGCCGCCGCCATTTGCAATCGCAATCACAATTACTACCACCCTTCCTCAGTGCTGCGTGCTTCCAACCTTTGCGTGCCATCTACACTTTTATTTAGCCTCTATTGCGTTGCAATAAGGTGTATATTACAACGTGTGGTTAGCATTTCATCTTGAAAAAGAAACCGCGACCTAAAGCCAGAGGCTGAAGTGAAAACACGAGTGGTGAATTGAGCCGGGCATAATGTCGAGTTTCTTTGGCGCGTCGCGGGCGCTGATTGGTGGAGGGCGGTTGCGTTCTGCGCTGTGATTGGAGGGCGTTGCGCGGGAAAAAACTCGGCTTTATGCCGCGCGGCAATTTATTCACGACTATTAGTTATGGTTGGGTGAGCGGCCGCTTCGGGGAATAGTGACGGACTAATTTTGTCGATGGTTTCGAAGTCAAGATAAAATTGGTTGATATTTAGTTTAAACTATAACCATAGATATAAATTATTAAAATATTATTATGATATTTTGGTATGTTTCTTTTTGAAATATGAAACAGGGGATTAAGTTGAAAATTTAGTTCTGTTATTTAGCTGTTTTTCAAGACTTTTATATATAAACGAATTGATTAGATGCACTTGTAAGGTCTTTAGAAAACTAACTCAGTACCAAAGAATGTAAAAAATCTTGCAATTAATTTTTCGAAATTCTAAATGTTATATTGACTTAAAATTTTAGCAAATCTATCTATAAGGAAAATTGAATTGCAAAAATAATCATTTACTTAAACTTACACTAAATCTAAAATGTGCAATTATTAAATCACAAAATGAATAAAATCTTTAGATCAAAAATGTTCACAACCGTTATTCACAGAAACATAACTTTTATCCTAAAGTACTTACCTACTACTGAAAACCTGTCTGTATCTATTGAAAAATGTTATTATAAAGTACATTATCTTGTTGTGTCGGTATCCATCACGCTAGCTGTCATCGACACTCCACTCCCACTTTATCGACACGTCAGCGGTCATCCCGCGGCGTGTTTACTATCCTCGAGGTATAATGGGACCAGTGGCAGTTGGCAGTTACCGTCTCAATCATCCCACCTTTTACTTACTGCGAGAGCGGGACGGCAATACTGGCGACACCGGACGGAAAGGGACGGGCGATACGCATTCAAATACTTTGTGCATTCAATTTTATGAGTACTTTGGACTAGCAAAAGGGATTTTCAGCTTTATATTTAGTAGGTAAGGTTGGTTTTTGAGTATGTAAAGTTAAGTATATTTTTCGCTCGCAATATTTAGCATGTATGTTTTCTTTAGATATGAATGCAAATAGTAATGGCGCATTTTTATTCTGATGTTTACATAGAGGGCCTGGGGCCGGGGGCTCGGTAAATGCGGCGCCATTTTGTCGTACCGTCAGCAAAAGAAGCGGGATTACGTGGCAAGGGGTACAAGTGGATGGTCGTTAGGTAAAAGCCACTGGGCCGAAGGGTGCTCCTTGAGGCACTCCATGTCAATCGGGAATTGATTTGTGATGCTTTTGATGTACACCTTTGTGACGTATGGATGCGGGTGTATACATTTGGAGGTTACGATCTGATTCTATTATACTGGGACTCAGTTCGTGCAGCAAGGTAAAGAGTGGCTCGTGGGTGTTGAATACTTCTACCACGTGGATTACTACTATCTACATAATATTTCGTATCAGTTAGAGCTATTCTCTCTCTATTCCCCGTTATACATATGGTTTTAAGGCTGAAATTGACTTAATTTAGTTTTTTGAGACGAAAGAAAATTTTTATGATTTACAAAACATAATATGTATATCTACTGATAGTATAATATAATAAACATCAATTATGTAACTTTGTATATTCAGGTGTACAATAAAGTGTATAAAAAATAATAAATAAATATAGATACCGGTTCGAATATAAAACCAACAAAGAGCCAACTTTTACACTAGCTACCATAGTTGAGTCTAGTTAACATTGGTAAAGTCGGTAGAAGCTTAGAAGGTCACCATCATCATTCTCTTGACCTTATCCATATTTGTGGTCGGCGCAATATGTATTTTTCTTCCATTCATCTCTATCCAGTTTTCCTTCACATTCATGTCACGTTTCACACAGTCCATCCATCTCTTCTTTGGTCTGACTCTTCTATTATAGCTTTCGCCATTCATACTTACAACTCTTCTTATAACATGATTCTCATCTCTCCGCATTACAGGTCCATACCGTGACAACCGGTTACTTTGCAGCTTTTCTGTAACTGGTGCCACTTTCATACTTCCTATAATATACTCATTCCTGATTCTGTCTAATCTTGTTACGCCACACATCCCTCTCAACATTCATATCTCTGCTGCATGCAATTGCCTTAGAAGGTAAACTTAATAATTAATCAATATTAACAGTCTCTCCACACCTCTGTATTTTTGAATTCATGTGTGTGTAGTCCGCCAACCCGCACCAGGCTAGCGTGGTGGACTAAGGCCTAACCCTTCTCATTCTGAGAAGAGCCCCGTGCCCAGCAGTTTCACAGTAATGGGTTGGAACAGTCTCTAATCATATTTAGATACCTACCTGAAAATGGCCGTGAAAAAAAATTGCCCTAATCATTATCATTGGAGAGCTGTATGCTGTTATCAGCGCACTAAGGAACACCTTTCTTGTCACCTTTTCAAAATAACGATGACTAGGTAGGGAAACACGTATTCTTTGTCGAAAACCACATAAAACCTAGAACTAAGTACACCAAGTGTGTTACATGAGCAAGTTAATTTACAAAACTTTACCAGTTGCGTTTACATTATGAAGTATAATCTACTTCTGTATCTAGATGAAATTGCTCGAGGCTTTACAAGCTTGGGTTCTCCCAATGTAAATGTCAATGCTTCTAGTTTACATTGAGAGTTCTCATGGTCCTCTGACTGTTGTACCTCCTGGCTAATAAACGTGGAATATTGTATCACAAGCTTATACTTCTTCAAAGCGGTAGTAAATAAAATTCTATATGAAACAGTGAGTCTTATATCAGTTTACTTAAAACTAGGAATGTCAAAATTACTATTTTAGGTCTTACCACAATTACGACGCCTTGTGCGTCCTATTATAAGCGTTATACACAAGAACAAGTGCTGCTCTCATCCTGAACTTCTCCTTAACATCAATAGTAGGTATTGCTCTACTTAAAGAGACCAACAAAAATGTGTCTGTTACTTGGAATCAAGAGAAATCATTTTGATGTCTATCTAGGCACAATAATATCGTTTTTATCTATCAGACCCTATGAAACATGTTATTTAAAATGTTTTATTTACGCGTGTATTTTATTTACAGGAATTGAACACTACGAGTATAATGTTATTTTTCTATATTATAAATTAACCTACAACAACTCGCGCATTACAAGAATGAAAGGAAAATGTGAGTCGAACGTGTTAAGGTAAGATGAGATGAAAGATGGCAGCGGTGTTATAATAATGGTAATATTTCAATGTAGTACACAGTATAAAGCGATAACGGCTGAACTAATATGTAAGTATAGGTGAAAATTGAGATATAATAATTCTTTTTACTACTTCGGTACATGCTGGCCACGTCTGCCGTATACCGGCTGAACTGTGGGCCAAAATAACCACGCAGTGGAGTCCTGACACAGCAAAACGGCGACGCGGCAGACTGCGAAAGAGATGGCGGGACGAGCTACACATTCAACAAGAGCGTCATCACTGATCGAACAGCATGGAAATTAAGGGGGGAGGCCTTTGTCCAGCAGTGGGATGATACGGGCTAATAGTAACAATAACTACTTGGGTACCTATATGCTGAGACAGCCACTGAAATAAAATAAATGCTTGTCGTTTATTCTAAAGTCATGTGTGCATGAATGTTGATTTACGTGCAAATATCTTTTCAATGGTACTCTACCACAAAATTTCCACGAAGTATGTAATGTTTGCAGGCACTGCATATACTCACTCAGTAGTTACTGTTCGTGAATATCGCGAGGTTACCTACCAGTCTGTAACTTAGTTCCCGAGTTCGTAAGTACGTAGGTCCATTAGGTTTGCGTTGGATTTGCGTCGGTCGACAACGCAAGTTACAGAATATTGAGAAGTGAGAAGAGAATGACTAATACTGAATTACTATTGTTGATAACATAGACAAAATAGGACAATACATAATAATATAGTTCCTGAACTTTATAAACTGTCAAACTACAACTCACTATTCTTCTCATGCTTTATTTTAGAGTTTTTCATTAGGATAGAGAAAACATCTTAATTATTAATCATCAATGAAGCAGTTTTTGCTATTATATTGAACATTTTTATATTTTTGTATGATAGGAGATGATATAGACACGCGATATAACATTATATCATAGGATGAAGACGCTTTTAACTTACGTGAGGATATTTTCACACCAAACCTAACGGCAGAGTAACAGATATAATATTCTGTTAAGTTTCTGATAAAGTACAGAAACACATAAATACATTATTTTAGCTTTATCTTTACAAACGACATGTTCATCATTTGGGTAGTTTGGGATTTAATTCTCTAGAGGTAAGACGGGCGTATGACCAGATGATCGTCATCTGCAAAATTTTAAAAGGGATGATCGATGCCCCCGATCTTCATAACCAAGTCTGCCAGCTATTTGTCCCTAATAATTACAGTCGCAGCAGAAAACATAAATTATTAGCGGTCCCTTCATGTCGAACTGTTGCGCACTCTCAGTCACCCATACCCCGGACGATGACTGCGCTCAATGCTCTCCTGGACTCAAACCCAGACTTTGATTTGTTTGCGGATGCATGGAAGACGATTCTGTCGGAATGTATGAAGTATTGTGAGAAGAATGCATGAATGTGTTTCTTGTGATATTTAATGTTTTTAATAGTTGTCTTTATATAGTTTAATTGGTATTGGCCGTTCTATGTAAAGTAAAATAAATAAATGAATAAATCATTTCGTGATCACCATGGCTCAAGACAAATGAAGAAAAGATTGTCATTTTTGTGCCACACACTTACACTTTGTCAGAATAACTTAATTTTCTTTCTCTTCGGACACTTTTCGATATCTTTTTTCCCCTTTATATTTTCCATAGGTGTTTGTCAAAGACTGGGTCTCAAGTTCAGACGCCACGCCGCCTAGCTGAAGATGATGACGGATGCAAGGGTGACAGATGTTCTGTCTGCCATTTGTGCACAACTGAAACCTCTTTATTAAGTTCATTATTGTACTATCTACTGAAAACTTAGCATAATATTATGTAACAACAATGTGAAGCACGTGACGTGAGTAGAGGGGTAGAATGGAAATAGAAAGCTAAGGCTGAGATCTATGGAGCGTACTTTGACGAAGCTTAAAGTTTACTTAAACTTTGCTAAGCTTATTTATATGCTTAGCTTACACTTTGATTTGGGGTTCATAGTTAGAACACGCTGAAATTGTGCTGAGCACACGGTAAGACCGAAGAAGTCAACAAACGATGTCTAAAAGTCAATAAAAAACAACCTAATTCCAAAGCAAAGTCTGAGCAAAGTCTAAGTAGGTATGCTCTAGATAGATCTCAGCCCAAGTATCTGGTGCTGTGGCGCAACTTGCGAGGAGCATTATGCAATGAAAATGATGAAATGCCTACTAAGAACTCATGACTGTTATAATCGACCGGCATCCTGATTAAGTATGATAAGTATGACGGTTGCGGTAGCAAATAAACGTCCTATTCCGTATCCTCTTATGAAAACGTCTATTAGCGAGAAAGGGATGCATTGTTTGTTGGTCGCTCTGGCTGTCAGATTTTTCTTACGCAATCAAGGCGCCGGGATCACAGTGTTCTGAAAAAAAAAAAGCTTCTGTTTTTCATAGGTGTCAATGGTTCACTCTGTACCCACATTGTTCCAATTCTACAGTCCGTGGCGTGGCTTTACAACTAGGTCATTGAACAGTTTCCTTTGATATTGTTGGAATATTTCTTTATAAGTAATATAACCGTATTTAAAATTATCTTACGCAAGTCAAAAGACAATGGACAGATAGGATTTCCGATCTCTCTGAATAAAATTAAACGACCCCAACTTTCCATTTTCGGCTTAAAGTTGGTTGTAGTAACAATTAGTGGGGGCATGGTAAAGTGCGGGCGAGACCGGGGAGCGGTGAGGGGTGGGGCAAGGCTCTCATTAGCAACTTGTCCAAACTCGTTATAAGTTGACACCGGCACCGCCGCGCCGCGATTGACTCGCCCGCTAACTGCTGTAAAAACTAATTCCTTGCCCTCGATACAGGGCTGCTCTGAACAATGGAAGCTTTTGTTATGAAATTATTATTATAAAAAAGAGTCCAAACAATTAAAATCAATATTTCATGTCTGCTTTCTCTCACACACGTCTATAACATTTTCAAAAGCCTAGAAAATGTCATATCATTTCATCAGTGTTGCTTCCAAGCCTCTTTACTAAACAACACCAGTGTTTGACAGTGTTTGACTCATGTCAACCAGTTTTTAAAAAGCTTGCTTTGTTACCGTTGCCGTCTCTATACATTTATGAAATATGTATGTTCGTAGTTAAGAATAAAGTGTTATTTAAGACAGCAAATGATGTGAATCCTCGGAATAGACGAGATCCATATAAATTAGTGCTGAATGATTTGCCAAGACTTACCAAATACAACAAAAATTGCCTAGCAATGTGCGTGCGTATTTATAACAAGATACCAAGCCAATTCAAAACATTAAATTCTAGATTATTTAAGATAAAGTTGTACAAGTGGTTGAATGAGTGCAACTTCTATAATTTAAAAGAATTTTTGGATGGAAAATGTTGATGTAAGTTTTCATTTTCAGAAACTCTAAAATTTTGCTTGTTATGTTTTATACTAGCTAAACATGTTTGTGCCATTATAATTATATTTTTACACCATTTTATACCATGTTTTATGCAAATAAATGATTTATTATTATTATTATTATTATTATTTAATACTTGTAGAGTTCTAAGCAGCTGGTATTATACTAGACGCTTAAAACTCTTAACTCTATGCTTGGCATATGGTTAGGCCCATACGTACCGATGTTTGTTGTCATGAATTTATAATAACTAGCTTGAGTATTTGCACTTTACTTTATACACAAGTAGGTATGTTGATAACGATGATCGCTAATTCAAATGATTGTCAGAATCTGTCAAATATTCCACAATGAATGATTAGCGCGTTGTCTTACCCCAACTTGTCACTGTACTTTGTTTCGGTCCGCATGACAAACGTGAAGCTGCCACCGGGTGATTACTGGGTCTCATTAGCGGCAGCCCTGGCGCCCGGCCTGGGGCGCCGCGGCCCGCGCGTGAGATCGTGACGTTCGACCGCGCCCGCGCCGCGCCGCGCGACAAATTATTTTATATCATAATGTATTGCCGATAATTTTCATGTCGAATGGAGACAGGGTGTTCCGAGTTTTGGTTGTTTGGTTATTTTTATTTAATTTAATGCCTTATTCTGCACACGTGATCGTTGTCCTGACGCTAAATTTCTTGCTAAGGAATACCTGTAGCACCTTGGAAAAGCAGGTTGGTTCACAATATTTGCATCTGATGCTACCCATTATCGTTTTGGAATATATAGGTTGATTATCATGATTGTTGGCATCTGGCATGTTGGAGGTCAGATCCACGTCAGTCAAGAGCAAAGGGCACATTTAGGATAGCTGGATGTTATGCAGTTTGCACTTCTCCTAATACTTTTTTATTGCTTTAGGTACGTGAAAACTTGCTGAAACGAGACCAAACGGGTTTGCGTGTCACCAATGTAAGCTATCATCGTGGACCATGAAATTTCGCAAAATAGTGAAATACTAATGTGTTGCCTGCATATCTAAGGCTTAATTAGAATTCGTAGCTCTAGGTCAGCACAGCTCAACAGAAACGCCTCAATAGTTTGCTTTACATGTTCCCTTTAAATCAGGATCAGAAACAGAAAAATTGTCCTTCTCACTGCCAGCTTAAGTTATCTTATCGTCCTTAGAAGACCATGCTTTATTCTTTTAAAATAAATATGTCAGTATCGATAAAATTTGCATCATCCTGTGGTGTGATTGAGGGTATCGACGCGGCGCGGTCGCTCGTTAGTGACGCGATAATGAGCATTACGTCGCCCGCGCCGCACCGCACCGCGCCGCACCGAGACGCGCCGGATCGTGCTCATTGGACTTATTGCGCGACATCTACATATCTAGCCATGATCTTGTTTCGATTAATTGCGATGGTGCCTCTTCGGTGACATTTTTGGGGTTATTTCTGTCGAAGTGATTCAAATGGGGATACATTTATTGGGAGATTTTTTGTTGCAATTAAACTTCGGAATTCTGAAATATAGACGCTCTTAGTCACATCGGCGTGCTACCAATATTTATTTTATGATTGGTTTTGGAATATTTTGCTCGAAGTTTGTATTTGTTTCAATGTGTGATCCATAGTTTCATGTCCGCAGGTAAACTGACCACCAGCCTCTTCTATGGACAAAATACATACATTATAGTACATTATGATACCTATAGGTAAGTGCGGTAAGTTGAAAATTACAGCCGAGGCGATATTGCTAGCCCGAGCCGTAGGCGAGGTCTACAAGAAAGCAGAGGCTGTAGGTAATTATCAAAGCGCACGTATGTCATACGACGTTTTATAACATATTTGTGAGGAAATAAACACATAAATAATGTAATGTAGTATTGTACATAAACCACCAATGTTATATCTGGTAACACCTGTATTCTATGCAAATAAATATATCATAACTTACAACTCAGACTTTCTTAAACGAATAAATCTTTAATCAGTTGTTAAAGCAGTTAGAGAAATTTGAACAATTTAAATTAATTAAATTAAAGAATCAAACGTTTATTTTTTATATTTTATCTCCCAAAGTTAATTTTATTCATAAAATGTTGACCACTTTTCTGACATAAAAACTCTTTGCTAAGATTTAAAAAAGTACCGTTCGTTTTAGACGGAGCATCTTGACAAACCGTGCGTTTTACATTACAATAACGCACAAGTACGTAATGAGATACATTACGATATTGAAATTGGTGAAATAAGAGACCCTTTACGAGCAAATGTGTTATAAAGTACGTTTATCATGGCTCACAGGTTTACAGGGAGCCTCAGTACCTAAAGTGTCGAAACAATTACATAAAAATGTATCATCTAACTTTTAGTAGAACAATAATATTTTTCCTTTGGCAACTTATACGATTAGGTCGTTATGTTTTATTTTATTCTATATTTTGCTAAGCAGCTAACAGATTTGTATCGCTGAAATCGATGAAAGCATAACACAATGACAATAACAGGAGTTGATAGACGTACCTACACTATTTACCAATTATAATATTGATATGGCCATAGGTTTAAACATGTAATAAAGAATTAAACTTTGAATATTTATATTTTGTATTTTACGATAAAATCACTAACCTTCTCAGGACAATGTATGTATTTTTGTTTATACACCAAACTGTAAATGTTTTTATTATTATTCATGATGTGGTTGTTTATAACTCGCATTGTTATGTACCTACCTATTATGAATTGTGCCATGTTTGTTAAGTTGACGAACAAAAATAAATTGATATGATTCAATGTGTATCTTGACCGTCCTGACCTACGGCGCCCAAACCTGATCACTTACAGAACAGAAGTCCAAACTTAAGATATGGCAACTACTCGTTTATGAAAAATACAACATAATTTGTGATAAGGATTGATTGTGTGTGAGAGAATTAGGTACATGCTGTGATGGAATGATGTTACACAGGAGCTCAATTAGTATACACTCATAATAGAGGTATCGAGTGCATTTAATAAACTAAACTATGAGTACAAGTTTCTACTAATTTACAAAATTATTTTGTTTGCAATTTATGGAAACTCGAGTAAAAAAATGGCAAAAAATAGAGTTAGAAAGTTGAAGCTCGATACAAAATGATAATGTTAATCATTCTAATCACAACCGGATGCCTGGGACTGAGAACAATACTTATGGCTGCATTTCATCACTGAAAAAAGAAGTAGGTATAAGTATCTAGTGGTTTTTCAAATTTATTTCGGTAATAATTTAAATTGTGTTTGAATATATTTGCAATACATACCTACGTATGTATTGAGGAAATTAAATTGAAGAGTATTTATTGTATTTATTTAGGTATTTAAAATGCTTCATGTACAATGTACAAAGGCGGTCTTAATGCCGTAGGCATTCTCTAACAACCTTAGGGTGATGCAGACACAATGAAGGTAGATGCAACAAAAAACTATTTATGTGTACAATGTGGTTCTCAGATAAGAGTATTGTTAGATTATCTATAATGAATCGTGAATCGTGAATCATGGCTCATACCTTGAGATTTATAAACAATGTTAGATTATCTATAATCATTGGGTAAATTAAGAGAGGTAGGTAATTAAAATTGTATGATTAAACTTTTGGAAACATAGTTGAATGAATGTTAAAAACAGTGTTGCCACTTGCTACAGATTATAAAAAGCACAGATAAGTTAAGTGAATAGTTTGTTGTCCATAACAAGTATGGTGCATCTTCTCTCTCTGTGAGTGTCGTAACAGGTGAATAAAGTTGTCCCCTCTGTGTTCCTAAGCTAGCCCTCTGAAGTAAGATTAGCTCGGTGGAAATGAAAACATATAACCCAACGGGGAAACGGGTTGATTTGAAAACTTGTTAGCACTTTTAAAATAATATTATTATTGATGAAAAGTTATTAGAAAGACATAATAAACACGTTCAATATTTTACATAATTTATACATTTTAAAATTAAACTTATATATTTTATAATATCTATACCTATTTAAGTAGGTATAGTAGATAGTACACACAGCCATATATCAGGCTATACATTTCCAGTAGAAGCTGACCTCGTATTGTAGGTATAGGTAGGTTTTTCGTACAATAACATCTCAGCTTATACCTAGGTACCTACTGTTAATGTAGAATTTCCATGTCCATCCAAAACATTGCTTACCACCCATATCAGGTAATCTTTAGTAAGTATTTCTGGTACACTTACAATAGAGTTTATTGTATTGCATCTTATCATTACGGCAAAGTACCAATAACCGTAAAATAGGGCTATTTAGGAACCGCAAGGTTATTGAGATCTAGTAAAATATTAGGTAAAGAATAATTATTTGTGGACTAACTGATTTTAACCAGTGCAGGTGGTTGTACCTACAGTATAATTTCAATAATAAATATATTTTCAATTTAGTAAATTTAATAAAAATATGACCTTTCTAATAACAAGTGTAAGGTAGTGTAGTGTAAGGTAGCCCCATAGGTACCATACTATTGTTACAACCCATCACGAGTTATGTTTCTTTTCATAGTAAGTATAATGAATTAATCAATAAGTATTCACAGTCAATTTGTTTCAAAGTATGTAAAAAAAAAACGCTGGCAACGAATGGCTTTACACAAACGACTGCCAGTGATTTGAATGCGTAATTTACACATTATGTACTCAATCTAATAACCTCCCTTGACGCTTTACTAAAAATGTAAACCCCCTTCCTCGTGAAAGGCTTCTAATTACAAATGAGAGAGCATTGTGTCGTAACGAAGCAACGGTCCGCGGTCGCCGGCGGCCGTCGGTCGGCGGCGCTCGGCGAGCGTCGGCCTCGCTCGGGTAATGTTCGGTGACGCTCGCCGCTCGATGCCCAATCGATGTAATTAGCGTTCGCTCTCGACGTTTAATGTTCAATTTGGCGCGTTGTCCGAGCCAATAGAGAGAGCGCGGTCGGCTCGCGCGGCGCTGATTGGCCGCGCGCTCCGTAGCTCCTAATTATTGGCCGTGGTGAAACAATAGCGCGGTCTGATGCCCAACCGCGCTAATATGGCCGCCGGGAAGCGGGTATTGTTTTACAATTTATTAGGGCACAGTTGAAATGGCGGCGCGTGATTTATCGGTTGTTTACATGTGGTAATTAAATGTAGCGAGAAGATTATTGTAGCTGTCGATAGATTTCTGAAGACTTGTGGATTCGTAGGTGAGTCCAATATTTTATGTTTAGATAGGTACCTAGTTTAGGCCTCTGCCATGTGGCATCTTTATAAAGATCTAAATGAAGCTTCTGTAAATTGTTTGTAAGACCTAATTACATACTTAATTATTATGTAAGTATTTTGTTTAATTATTGTTATTTATTAATCTATAGATAAGTGAAAAGATATAGGTAGGTGTCAGAAACGAGACAATAGAATTAATTTCCATCTCATTAAAAGAAAATCATGTTCGTCTGGTATACCTAGATGTATTATTCATAATTATTCAAATATCTTCATATTACTAGTAACAATTAGGTAGATACGTAATTAATATCGTAAAATGTAGGGATTACTTCTAGGTACATAATTAAAAAATGTCCGTAAGTAGTGCAAATAAAATTCATGTTTCTCATTTAGTTACGTATTACTAAAAATACATTTTAAAATACCTAGTTTTATTTTTCATTTTTTAATATATTGGAAAGGTATACCTACTTAGGCAGATACTTATTAGTTTAACTTTAAATGTAGGTACCTACGTACCTATTGATATATAGGTACACGTAGGACACTTAAAACTCAATTTACACTCTAATATGTGCCTAAACATTTTCGTCTTGTCTTCAAACGACGGAAGGCCAATGTTGTTCTAAAACCTCTGAAGAAATATAAAAGCAAGCAAGCCACAATTAGGTTTTGACATTAGGTATATGAAGCCCAAGTCCGGTCATGTGTAGAGTACCCACGGTTCTCACTTATGGGACGGATCAGCTCGTTACCAGCTGGAGGCTTTGGATGCGCCAGGAGACTCATTGGCGACGAGGAACTTGTGGAAACGAAGCTCAAAACCCTCGAGCGTCGCCGTAAAGCTCTCGCTTTCGACCCGATTTCGGAGAGTGTGCTCAGGATCTCCATGTCCTCATACTTCTCCATTCCATCATCGCACGACCGGGCGTGGGGCGGGTTTCCATCCCTTAGTCGTTGATATTCCATTTATATGAAGCGTTTTGTCTCATCGTTTCTCATGCGAACGGCCAATGAGTTCTTTGTCTATGTTCCCCGATTTGTATGATTTAGGAATCTTCAAAGCGAGAGTGAATAAGCATTATTTAATTTTGAGCTTGCGTGATCCATCCTGGGCAGCATCGTCACTTACCATGACGAGAGGTGCTGCCAAACGTACTTCCTCCTCTCTTTCTGTAGATGTCGTATGAGACCAAATAAGGAAGAATGTTAAGAGGACGGGCAGCAGCCTGCTATCTTTAGGTACCTATAACAAAATACTGCGATCCAAAATCCGATTTACAAACGTGTTGATCACCGCAATACCCTCGCGGCTGATGTTATATCGGTTGTTAGGAAGGTCCAACAGTGATGGCTGGTTACGGGCTGCTATGTGACGAGCAAGCTCAACCACCTTAGTCTGTATCCACGGCAAGCTAGCTGAAGCACCTGCAGGATCTTCAAGTTCTAGCAAATAATATCTATGGGGAAAATAGTATCTATTCATCAACCTTTGTTAAATACATAGAACATCTTTTCAAGCCTAAAATAAAAGTAGGTACATGAAGACGTAGTCTTCATAAAAAATACTAATTAGGTTGTCTGGTAGAGAATGCCTACGGCATTAAGACCGCCTTTGTACATTGTATATACATGAAGCATTTTAAATAAATATCTAAATAAAAAATAATTAGTTTGTGTCAAATATTGAGTATCTGAAAGGCTGTATCTTTGTGACAGCAAATGGAGGCTCATTAGCTTTCATATACAATTTAATTGGTGTTGGTGTTTCATATAAATCATTTTAGAAGTAACTCTGGCCATCAGTCCTATAGAATTTCGAAAGAATGATCGATTTTGCTCTAACTAATTTCACATTTGCGGGAGGAAATTCTATAACAACGTTTAGGCTAGACTGTGTAGCCAAGGTGAATTAATTTCTTCAAATCTTCCCCACGTTTTAATTTGAACTAACATACCTACTTAGCAAAATGTTAAGTTTGCATTACAGCCTTATTAACTTTACCTAGTACCGATACTATACCGGTAAGACTGCAAGTTTGCCTGTCCTCTTAACTTAGCTCCTTATTAATATTTCTGGACTCAGCGTTACAATATGAACTAGGTAGTAAGTAATTGTAAAGTTACGGACAAGTTTTTATTCTAGGCAAAGTTAGGGAGTGCAGGCAAACTCAGACCTTTGCCTGCACTCCCTGACTGCGACTAGACTTTTAACAAACAAACTGGCGATAGATGGATTGTCGTTAGTATCCGGTACAAGTAAGAAAAGTGCGATGGTTAGTTGTTTTGATAAACCAATAAGCTACTACTGCACTGTCAATGTTTGTTTTATCATCCTCATTATAGTCAGCCCGCAGGTGCTGGCCGCAAAACGTGAGTATCACATGCATTGTTCCCTAATTCTTGGACTGTGGTTAAAATAATTATTAGAAAATAAATCATTAGACATTGTCCAAATTACAGTATTTTTTAATTAATTGAATGTGTTTGAAACTGTGGTGATAAACATACCTAATGTACAAATTGAACGAGATGAGGTAACCACTAAACGTCTGTAGTAATTAGGTAGGTACCTACATTAGCTATTTTGTTATGCTCAAAGTGCAAAGATTTCAAATGTCTTAAAAACTGACAATTTGATCCCAAATACCTCACAACAATCTGGATCTTATTATACTAAATTGGGCAAAAAACCCAAAATTATTAAACAGCTTATTTAATGACCGAGGAGTGGCAGCCCTGGGTGGCTGGGTGGCGGGTGGCGGTAGGGTTGCCACGCCCCGAAACTTAGGTTTTTTAATCAACCGCCCTCTGTCATTAGTATGCCGTATAATGGAGAGCACATAGGCCCGCGCCGCCGTCGCGCCCGGCGCCACTCTAATGCGTTTACACAACACCTACCTATATACAGATATACATAATTATATGACTACAGTAAGTGTCATAGCTGGAGGGTGGAACAACAATATATCTACTATAAAAAGGATTAATAAATTAAGATGTATAAAATTATCCAACTGAAAATATCTGATACTATTTTCTGTGCCCATAGGTAGTGTTCAGAAAATTATCTACTAATATTTTATTTAGTGTTGGTTATAAAACATAATAATTTACTCTTAATTCATGCCACGGCTGCATTAATACCTTGGGAATCAAATATGGAATGTTCAGTATGGTCACTGTGAGATTTAATCATAACTTATCAGTGTGGAAAGTCTATAATTGCACATGAGCAATTTAAATCTGTACTTAATTGCTCGTGTGCAATTGTAGACATTACAATGAATACAATATATTGTGTATTTGCACATAAACCAAACTAGAAGATACTCAAAGCAAATTCAAATAAACTCTCCTATTACTATCCGAAGAGGCGTGCACAGTGCAGCCAAAAGTCAACTCGTTCACACAGTTTCAAATATCTGGCAAAAACAAAACGTCATGAGCCGTCGACACAAAACGATACGCGAGGAAAATGCCTATAACTGAATTTGGTGGGGCTCATAGGTTGCATAGAGGTGCAATGGGTGCGCAATTATGCACCCTCCGGCTGGGGTGGTGCCCCCTCCCCGGGCGGGGGCTCGCCGCCCGCGCGACACTCAATAAAAAGTAGTGTTGCGCGAATTTGTGGTGGCCCTGCGACGTGCGCGTCACTACACTAGGGCTGGTGATTATGGCCGAATCGGAAATCTTCGGTCTGCAATTAAATTCGTTAAGAAATAAATAACTTCTACATTAATCGTAACAGTTACGAAAAATGTTAAAAACCTTTTCTATTTTAATATTTAAGTAGATAATTAGTAATATTATAATAAATAAATAAATAATCAATCCAGCTCATTACTGTCCCACTGCTGGGCACAGGCCTCTTCTCGGAACGCTCCGCCACGCTTGCCTAGTGCAGGTTGGCGGACTACAAACACCATGAGGCACTCTCAGATGTGCATGTCTCCTTACAATATTTTCCTTCATCGTTAATGCAAGTGATAATCAAATTGCGATCCGCACAAAAATTCAAGCTGAAAGCTGCAATTTAAGATTAAAATGTTCTAACAGGCCTCTATCTTAGTAGATAGAGGCCTGTTGGAACATTTTAACCATTTTAATTGGGATAATTCCAGCATATATTTGTTGCACATACGTCATAACATCGCTAGTGTTAGATAATTATAATGCTTGTATACCTAGGTATGCTGCGGTTGTACCTTTTCAATAAAGTATATAATATGCCGCTTGATCCATGCATACCTTATTCGCCGGTATGTGCAGTCGAAAAAATAAGATGCTAAGTTAGAGACTGTCATACTGTCTATTCTTCAACTCAATTCCGCATAGGTATCGCGTTTTACTGCTATAAATATTCATCTTCCAAGTGAGTCATATTCATTATAGTAAATGTTATCAATAACCTATTCTTTTTAATTCTGCACTCTATCTTTCTTCTTTGATTCAATAGTAAGTAAATGAAGAAACGCTTAAATTTGCTACATTTAATAAAATTTAAAGACAACAAACTGTAAGATGTGATATGAGAATGTAGATGCGATGTGAGAATCCAACTGGAAATGGTTTGTCTTTCAATCTGTCTAATCACAGAAGTTATAAGATGTGGACAAGCTGGGAAACTTGAGGCAGTTTGCAAAGACGATCTCACAATATCATGAGAAGGTAGTAATATACACTACATCCGAAAATATTTGTATGCCTAATGGCAAAACATAGCTGAACCTAGCTAAACTTACCATCCACTATAACCTGTGTTTACAAATAAAGATATTTGATTTGATTTGATTTGAAGGTCATTCAACTGTTACCGAGACAGTCACCGAGTTTTCAGGGCAAAGACACAAAACTGCAGGAAAATGTCCTAAAATAGGATAAAATCTAATCTAATATTTTGAATGTCTTTTCCTGTTCTACGTGTGTCATTGATAAACATGTACTTTATTTAAAAGTTTTCAGGGTTGGGCCCATAGTAAAAGTTGTTCATAATTATGAATACAAAGACTCCCCCTTCCGGGTTTATATACCCTTCCCGACTACCCGTATAGATGAAGTTTTCTCAGGAAATTACGGATTCATTGGAATAATATATTATTTAGTTAATTTATACTTATTTAATTTTATATGTTGTTTATCTAACCTAAATGATAAAGAGAAAAGATTTGATTTTTTGTATGTTTGTTTGTAATGGATAAACTCAAAAACTAAGGAACCGATTAATTATTTTTTAGAATAGAATAGAATATTTGTTTATTTCACCAGCAGAATGCTTTATTATCACTTTGTAACATAGGCTATAATTTATAAAGATATCACGCGGGCAAAGCCGCTGGCGGAAGCTACTAGTTTATATCTTGGCTTTAAATGAAACGCACTTTATAATATTTGGAACATAACATTAGATCCTTGTGTAATAAATAAAAAACATTATTATACTAACCATTAAAAATGACAAAGCGTACATATAATTTAGTTAATCGACATAATTGATTTCTAGGTATTTATTTAAAAACATTACATGTGCAATGACCACTGTACGCTCTGGTGCGTCCGCTGTTTAATTTACAGAAAATTTATTTTTGGAAATATTGTAATTGTGTTATTTTGAAATATATTCTAAGTTATAATTATGGATGCAAGATTTCTTTGATAAAAAGTTTTACAGCCATACTTACCATGAATTTAGAATATAATAGATTTATTTATTTATTTATTGGATTACCAACAGAGGATACACAATTACATTTAAGAAACAACCTAAAGGACAATACACACAGTATTATAGTAATGGTTATTGACATATTGACCACCATCCTTCCACCATGCTTTTTCTTATGTTGACTGGTAGAAAATGCTTAAGGCATTAACTCCGCCTCTGTACTTAGTGCTTATAGTATAATTATATAAATAGGTAAACAATCGAGGACACTTCGCTACGTAACAACCTTAGAGTTTTGTGAGAGGCATTGTAAATATATTAATATCTTATTTCTGGTACTCGCGAAGTTATCATAGTACGGGTTGATAGTTTTATTTAGTATGCCGAGATTACTACCTACGAGCATCATGTTCAGTCTAAATTAAAGATTACTTCCAGCGAATCATTTTAAAAAGAGGATAAGCTATAATTTATAATTACAAGTTCAACGTTAATTGGTATAAAAATAATGAGAGTGTCGTCGTTAATTAACCAATAATGCTGACGTCCTATAAAGCAGACCATTTCAAGAAAGGACCAAGAATTGAGCCTTGGGGCATGGCAAATTTTTAGTAGAGATCCTGTAGATGTTATACCATGAATGCTAACTTCTTGCTGTTTATTAGCTACTTTTAGAAGTGATGTGATTATTTGTTAAAATGAATTTTACTTAGTTTTTGTATCATCATAATATAATTCCGTAAATGTCCACTGTTAGGCGTGGGCCTCTATAGACCGCTACACATAACTGCCGTCAGGGAGAGATGGTGTATTCATTGCCTAACACAGATTGGAGTTCACACTACGTTGTTGTACTTAGTGCACAGGTAGATGCTGCTTCCACTCTAAATTTAAGAGCTCTTGAGCCGTAGAGTTCTTGTCGGTGTAGGTGATGCAGCTCTCTCCATGTTTCCCTCTCCAGTGCAGCCTCCTTAACCTCCCTATACGACATGACAGCAACCTTTTCTTTTATTTGGCCATGCAACTTATGCGTGGCCTTCCTCTACCTCTCCTTCTATCTATTTTTAGTTCAATTAAGCTGGTTAAGCTATTCGATACAAATATTTCAATATTATCTACTCGACTAAATTAATGGAACAGCAGTTTTTTTTTTGCAATTTCCTTGTTGGTCCCTTAGTAAAAATTGTTCATAATGATAAGTACAATAACCCCTTAAAAGGACCTCGGCTAATAAAATAGGACCTTACCTATATTAGCGAAAGTAGCAAAAATTCTCACAACCCACAATAACTGAAGGTCATTTGTAAAACAGCACCTGAAGGACATCTGTATAGAACTATAGACATTTCAGCACAACTCAACACTATAGACCACGAGGTGTGTTCTCACGCGTCATGTCCGGCTGCGCGGGCGGCGCGGCGCGGCTCGTCTTACGCATGCGCACAAAGCCGCGCCCGCGCACATCAAGCCACGCCTTTGTGTTGTGACAAGCGGATCAGTGCCGTGACGGGTTCACACGAGGTTTTGCTCTTGTTGGACCGTTTCTAACTTGACGATGTTTTGTGTGACTATGGCTTTGTTGGTCAATATTGTTGGCGATGGTGTCTATTACTTTGCTAATATGATGCCTGACTGCTCTAGACAACAGACAAAGATAATGTAAGCAACAGAAGATGTGAAAGTTATTTTCTGGCAAACTTATAAATAAATAAATAAAATACCTAAATGAATGTTCAGAGCCACGACACAGATGCTTTTTAAAGATCGGGGAATATTTTAGTAAAAGAGAAATGAAGTTTGAAGTGAAACCAAGACAGATGGAAGATGTACTAAAAACTGACCCCAACATTCCGGTTCGGGAAAACCTAAGGTTAAAGTGTAGGTACCTATGAAGACGGTAGTGTCTGGATAAACTTATCATCCCATAAATAAATAAAGCATATTGATCGTCAATTTTTTTTTTAAAAACGTACTCTATGTCTGAACAAGATAAAATTTTAAATTGATAAGTAGTGTTAATCGACATTATTATAAACATTATCCATACAGATAGGCTTGAAATAATAGCTTCAATTGGTTTATGCCATTATTTTCTACTGAGTGTCTAACTCCGAAACTCCATTACCTACTGCCAAAAACTACTGCTCGTGACGATTGTCCCCACATTTGTTGTGTAGTAAGCTTGATTTATGAAAAGAGTATCCAACCCACTTGGAACTGTGCGCCTAGAATCACGACGTTTTGAAAGTGCCTGCAAAGGCCCAGTTGAAATAAAAATCTTCGACTTTGTTATAGATAAATATGGTAACTACTATGGTAACATGGTATATGGTATAAGGTCGACTGTCCTTAGCATAAAACTCCTTACCGACGACGGCTAAAAACGTTCTGCCTGTGATACGGAAAGGTTTTGATCATCCATTAGATACCTACTTGACTACGGCAATATTCTAAAATAGATTGATCCCTGTGGTTGCCACGAGCCCCTGTCTCTTATTTATTTTTATTCACATTAAATTACATTATTCTCACAGCTCTTACCAAAACATTGTACTAATCAAAATTGTAATCTATTATTTTATAAGAGTTTCCATGGAGTTTCTTGCCAGTTCTTCTCCATAGGACCTACTATTTGGAACCGTACACCTAGAGTCTCGACATTTCATAAGTGCCTGTATCTGGTTTACATGAAATAAAGATATATTCTATTCTCACAGGTATATTGCTTCGAGTAGGTTTTGATTTAAGGTCACAGTGACAATTTAAAAAATAATAATCATGATGTTCCATTTGCTCCTTTTGTTTTAGCTCTAGGAATAATAATAATTTACAAAGGGTAAGGAATCTAAGTAGTAACAGTAAGGAATCTATAATGTAAGCCAATTCTCGTAGCATTGCCTACGTTCGTAGCACGGCTCTACGAACTACCTTTAATTATGTTATATTGTTAATTTGGTAACATGGAGTTACAATGGTTTATTATCTATAGCTACATATTGTTATATCTGAAAGCCATAGCTTAGAAGGAAAGGTAACGCACTTAAACACCTTTTAAAATTGCCTATAATACATAGGCTTATTTGAAATATGTATTATTCGCTATTCTAAAGAACGATATAGTGTTGTATTAATTTTTTATTAAGTAATAATATTAACTAGGTATGTGGTTCCTGTAAATATATAAGGCTTTCCTTTTCTACTCGTTGGTATCGTAAAATTCCGCTTACGGATAATGTAGAGAGGATGGACAGTAGCATCCGCTGTTGTTACCTATAATAATATCATAAACGTATGGCGTGGTTATTTTAGCAGCGGTTACGAGTTGGCCCATGTTCCGCAGTGAACGTTTATGAACTGATATGAAGATCTTTTTATCAAATACCTAAACAGCCGCTTTGGAAGCGCAAATAATAATGGCCCTATTATCGTTACAGCTGATCTGCAATCGCCTCCGAAGTTATCAGAATTGTCTGAACAAATAGACGCGATTCGGAACTTATTGTTTTAGGACACCGCCCGTGGCGCGCGCTGGCTCTCACCGAGTGAACAGTGTTTAGTCTGTCGGGATGAAGGTGACATGTGCTAATTCTGAATACATTCAACCTCCGTACCCATTTTAACCCTAATCTGTTCCGAGTAGAGTAACAATGTACCATCATTTATATTATTAGTGAGTGGTCTATGTGCATTAGCTATTAGGTAATATAAATTTCTAGTATTTCTCTATTTCTATGTCTTACTAGACTAGACACTCCCACGCTGGGTACTCAAGCTTCTCAAACTTGACTTTCGTCAGAACTCATTATCTATGTTACAAATCCAGTTTTGTTTCAAATTATTTTTAAATGATTCTAATTTATAATTATCTCTCTTTTTGACATACTTTTTTTACACCCAGCAGTGATTCAGCTCCATGATAGTTTTATAACTTTATAACAAACAAAATAATTATGTAACTTAAATTTAAACATTACTTAGAATTGACGACATGGTTGATAAACAGATAAACATTTTATTGATAATTAATTCAAATTATAGGTCAGGGTATCATACATACAATCATAGGCAAAGTATATCACATTAAAATTTAATGTCGTTACTTGTCGTTGGCGCAGTGGCTAAGCGATTAGCTTTCTGCGCTACGTGCCGCGGGTTCGATCCCCGCACAGAACAAGACGTATTTGTATGATCTACAGACAATGACTTTAAGTATGTAGGTAGAGTTCAAGGGACTGCTTATTACTCTACTATAAATTATTGATATAATTACTTGCAGATTTATTAAAGTCGCGGTATTTGCATGTAACAGGGTTTAAATTTAAATTAATTTTAATGGTCTTTGTCCGACTGCAACGCAATAAATATAAATTAATATGTTAGTGTACTCGTATGATCCACTCCCAACGTTGTTACATTTCTAAGAATTTCTTTAGATTTGATGATACTTACCTGATGACTCATGGACTTATTTTACGTATAGATTACTTTAAATATAAGTCTATTTTAATTATATTTTTGTAAACATCGAATAAGTACCTACCTTTCCAAAAATATTCTGTTTGACAACAAAGTCAAAGTTTTTTATTTCAACTGGGCCTTAGCAAGCACTTTCAAAACGTCGTGATTCTAGGCGCACAGTTCCAAGTGGGTTCGTCCTGGAGAAGATATCGGCAAGAAACTCCATGGATACTCTTTTCATAAAACAATACAATAATATCTGTGGCCGTAAGAGCGGCCCCGGCGCGGCGTAGACAGTCTCCGTCCACGGGCCCCGGCTAAAATTCGACATGAATAAAAAAAATCAAAATAAAAAAGAACAGCAAAGATCGTAATAAGTACCTACCACTATAATTTAAACAATACAAGTAGTAGGTACATACTTAACACTCAAGCCACTCTTCAGTCAATTATGGAAACAAGGGAACTGTCAATATAATTAGCTTGTGAAGACAGGAAGCAGCGGGTCACCAGGGAAGCCGCATGTGCAGAAGATAATCACCTCCATACGCCTCCATCGTCAACATAGTCTTTGATCTTGTACTTAATAGGCTTTCCTTTATTTTAAACTTTTTATCTGTAAGATCAGACAGAGTCTAGAGTATCTACAAACTAAATTCCTAATTACTTACCTATGTACCTACCTACCTACAGGCTACAACATTATTTAACTATGTAGCTAGTACAGCCGCGATTTGTTTTCTTAAATACTTGAACTGAAGTATAGGTACAATATTTAATAAGTTTTAAGTAGCACAATAATAAATCCTGTAAGAAAATAATTATAAAACCTTAGGTTGATGTCGGTACGAGTAGGTATTAGTATTGTATGAGGTCAAGCAGAAAGTGTATATATCTACACTTATTACTACACGTATAAGAAGGTTTTAGTTTTAATTATGATCGAATGTGCTACCTTGAAAAATACATTAAAAAAATTATAATTAGTCTAAAAAATCGTTGAACGCAATGCACTACAAGACAGCTTAGCGAATAAATTCGCTGAAGTGATTTTATTAACATCAATAGCAACCGCCATAATTATACAGTTCTTAACAACTAAACAGTTGCTTAGAGGACAGAACTATTTGATACTAAATTTAACATTTATTTAGACGAAGATTATCTATTTACTTACTATTTATCATAATATAAAAAAGGAGACCAAAAGTTCAATAAATAAGTGAAGTGTCAGTAGTTATATTTTTCTTTAAAATTGTATTACTAAACATCTTTATAATGTACGATTTTGCATGAAAATACAGCCATTAAATAAATAAATAAAAAACTTTAAACGTGTGGACAGGTACAATACGCCATTATGTCGTATGCAGGCAGGTAGAGTTTCAGCGCAAACGACCAATGATTGATAATGCTGCATTATGAGCAGACGCAGGCCTTTCACGCGCGACCGTCGAGCGGAGCGAGCGGAACACCGCTCCCGCGCTCCGCTCCCACCCGCGCCTATTCATTTCTTACAATTAATCAAAATTAAATCAACCACCACAATACAACACACTTTAGTATTTAATAGCAAGTACTAAAGTTCCATTTCAGGTGGCAAGCCGTTGAGTAGGCGTGTCCCCGCGAAGAAATCTGGCCAATACAGTGCGGTAACAAAATATCCGTATTGGCTATTAGTAGGCTCCGCCCGCGCGGGCTGGGGGGATGGCGCGCTGGGCACGACGCGGCGTACGTGTGCGGGGCAGCGGCGGCGCTTACGACGCTGTGGAGCCGAGCGCGCGCGTGACAGCTCAGGAGAGGAAGGTCGTACGTAGTACGCGAAGGGTGGTGTATTAGGATGTGTCGACAGTGAGCAGCCGGTGTCGGTGATTCAAGGGGGGTTTTCTCGTTTTTACTTGTGGACGGGCGGCGCCGCGGACAGAAGCGCTCCTGACGCCGCGGCGAGCGCTCGTGTCGCGACTTACATCAACAAAAACGATCATTTTTCGCGAATTTTCCACCGCCTTGGAAAACTCATAACATATTTTTCTCAATTTTCAAACATCCAGCCTAATACTTAGGCCTAATATTAAAGTAGACAAATATTTTATAAAAATAGGCAGTGTAAAAAAAACTTTATGAAAGTGAGTTTTGAATAAAAACTTTAGCATTAAGGATAATTGAAAACACGACCTAAGTAAATTGTGATAACAAAATTATTGATAAGAAAAAAAAATGAAAGTAATAATAACAGTACAGTAATGTAAAAGTTAAGCTGAGCATATACAAGCGAGAGAGCGCTTAACACAAGATGCAAGCGATGAGCGCGAATGCGAGCGCGCCGCGTGCGCCGCAGCGGTCGCCGTTTGCCATCCAGGAGCTGCTGGGTTTGTCAGACAACCGAGAAAGCAGGGAGCGGTACTTTGAGAGAGATGGAGACAGAGTGCTTAACTTATCTGAGAGCAGAGAGCCAAGGTCGGCGTACACTCCTCAGTTCCCCCTGCCGGCGTCGATGGCGAGCCGAGTGGCATATGCGGCAGCTTTTAACGCACAAGCAGCGGTCGCTGCTGCGTTTCTGCCCGGACCGCCGCTATTACACCCTCCACCTGGTGAGTCTACAACTTAAATGTACAATACTTTCTAAATCGTATAGAGTACTCATAATAAAATTAATACTTATAGAGATCCAAGATTTGGTAGTGATGAACTGATGATAACATTATGTATTCTACTAATGGAGCTGAAACTTTGAAATTGTGCTCCTCGCTTACTTGCTGTGCCTATGAAGTGTAATTGCAGTCAAGTTTAATCTGAATTAACTCATAGAGTTAGTTATAAAAAGTAAGCTTTGGAAGCATGAGGTCTCTTTACGATACGACGATGTCTGTTAACAACTTTATTCATTAATTTAAGTTCTACATTATGATACAGTGCAGTTTCAATAAAAAACGTTCATCTACCGGTATTTTAAAACATGCTAGTTGCTTAACATATTGGTCTACAGCAACATAAACTTAGATTGTGGGCTTTTGTTTAAATAACGCATTTTACCTTCAGTTTATACGGACCTTTCTTTCTATAATAAAGCGTTAATATTTTTGGCCCAACACTCACAAGCCGTCGGTCATGACAACTGCAATATCAGCGTCGCTCACAATCCTCCAGTGTAGCCGCGGCACAAGACTGCATCGTTCACACTCGCGAGCATTTCACTCCGCTCGCATTGTGCTTTAGCGTTTAATTAGCGTTTTTGTCTTATTTGTTAATTAGCATACAATGCCGACGCTTTGACATGCCGCCGCTCGGCTCCGATTACCGCCGGTATGGCCGTACGAGCGGGCTGTTTTAACCACAGTTTTGACCAAACTCATTCAAGTATAATCTGATATTATTATGATTCTGAAAGTGATTGGGACTAAATAGCCAGTAATAGATTATTCCCAATGCTAGAAATAAATTTTGTATTATTGAATGATCGACAATAAATTGACCTACGTACTTAATACGATTAAATTAATAGCTATCATAGAGACAGCTATTTATTACCCAATGCCTATGGATAAACTATGTTTGTCAAACATTGAACCATTATTTTGAAATAAAAATTACAGCTGTATGTCTAGTAATAAAAATATATTAAGAAATATATTACACAAATTATGTTTATTGCGGTTTGAAAACATTTGTAAGTAAGTAATTAAATTATATTCGATGAGTTATTTAATAAAAAGGTATCTTAGATTGAAATATGAAATTAATTCTATTACTTTTTTTTAAAGCATGTTATTAACAAGTCCTATAAGAAGTCGGTTAAAAACATGATTCGCGTTTGCCGACGGCGCGGCGCGGCGCGCGGCTTTCTACGGTCGAACTGAGGACAGTGTCATATGACAACATATAGTTCATACGAATTAGGTACCTACGCAATCGTGATTAATTAAAATACCTGTAATTGGTATGCTAATCCGGTTAATTATACGATATATCTCTTAGCTTAAATTATAATGACTGAAAAATTACGTGTTCCTTGAATTTCCATGAAAATGTAGAGTCGCATTATTGAACTGTTTTAATCTTATAGGATTACTTTTGTTTTTTTTTCCATTTTATTCTTATTCCAACTTATTAATGTAGGTTATACCTGATATCAGTAGGTATTCAATTAAATAAATATCTATCTAGTTGTGTTAGTCAATAATAATGAGGTAATTTTAATGGTTTGTAATAAAATATTCTAATTAAGGTTGTTATAGAAGATACAATTGATTTTGTTGCTATGGAACAGGAAATTGGCTATCAATTTAGTAATGTTTTTTATATTATGATTATGCTCAAAATTAATGTAAAAACGTTAGGTTTTTGTAGCGATGTGAATATTATATCCATTCATTAAGTTTTTGTGAGAAACTTGTGAACAGTTTGAGAAGACTTGTCAGATCACGGAGGATGTAGTTATAGGTCATACACACGTGGTATAATGAGCTAGAAACAGACTCTAATTGTATCTCATCGATACCTTCGTCTTCTTACCATATAAAAACTAACTTAAACTAAGCTAACTCAAATGATCGTAAGATTTTATTAAGAAGTTTTTTATTAAGAAGAACGCTTAACACTCCGTAAGAATAAAAAAATGAAGCAAATGATTTTAAAAAAGAACTCAACAAACTGTAGAATGCCGGAGCTTAGATTAATTTGCATGTTAATATCAACATAATATTTTATTATGCACTAGGTGGCGGATATTGTAAAATTTTAGTCATAAGTATACCATGTATTTCTCAAGTTAAGTGAATTGTATTCTTATTGGGAAATAAATGTCTTAAACCGTATAAAGATAAGATATTTATTCACCAAAGATATGGTACAAAAGTTGTCATACTATAAATATTGTTAAAACCATAATCGGTACCTACACTCAGAATCAATGAATATATCTATAAATATCAATATGTCTATAAATAATTTATATTTCAATAAGCTATCATTCTTAGTTTCCGAGATATTAAGGTTTATTACGTTGGTGACCCTGATCCATTGCTTCCGAGTGTCACTACTTACATATTTTTCAATCATCATGCCAACCTCTTATAAGCCTTAAATTAAATGTTGTATCGTTGGGATTCTAACAAGCATATTGCCATGATAATCACCTTGTTTGGAATACTGGTTGGTGATGGCAGTATAGAGTTGTTGCCCTCTGCAGCCTAGCACGGCAATGTTAGGGGAGGGAGAAAAGCTGGGGACAAAACCATTTCTTCAGCGTTTTCTCTCTCGATTTTTAGTTTTTTTCAAAAGTTGGAGAAAATGCCTTTTAGAGAAGACACGGCTCCATAATATATTATGGCTTCGTGGTAGAGGTACTACATGAATGAAATTAAAAAAAGGCATCGACAGCTGCTAAAAATTATTGTCCAAGTAGAAGAGAAAGTGTGTAGTCGCACTCTAACTACATATAGTGGTAACTATTTCAATTAATACTAGCATCATACACGTTCAAAATTTTTACAGGATCTGCTTCGCGCGATTTGTACCCCTGGTGTTGCAAGTCTCATAGGTTATGGTAACCACTTACCATCAGGCGGGCCCTATGCTTGTTTGACATATTATTGCAATAAAAAAATGACAGTCAGTTTGATTACCAGGTTGGGAACAGTGTTATTGGGTTTTCCACCAAGTTTGTATCTTGTATATTGTATTGTATCTTATACCTATGTTTTTTACAAATAAATTATTTTGATTTTATTTGACTACTCTCTGCCCAAACCTTTTGGTAATATGGCGCGAGGTGACGTCTAATAGTCAATGTTTTCATAAACCAATCACCTAAAATAAAGAGTCTACTTAAAACCGCTTTTATTAGCGTTATCGAGATCTTTGAACGTCTTATTACGTTGTAAAGTATAGCGGATGATAAAATTAGTGCGCTCCACGACGTGAAGTGGGTGTAGTACAAGAGCTCGGTAAAGACAAAGAGCTCAACACAATGGTCCCGCTGATGCGCGAGCGCCGAACACTTCGTTATTAGCTTACCGTTACAACAGCCGTTGATGAGGACATGATTAGCCTCGAGGCACTAGTAGGTATAGTTTTATGCCGTAGAATAAAGGAAAACTGTGCCTATATTTGCATCGAACCAAAACGCCTCGATTCTCGGCGAACTTGAAATCACCACCAGGCTCTCCACAACATGTCTCCGCAGGGTGCTCGAATTCTTCGGGCACATTGCAAGGAAACGTGGTGATAACTTGGAGAAGATGCTCATGACGGGCAAGGTTGAAGGGAAAAGACCCAGGGGGCGGAGCCCAATGCGTTGGACTGACCAGATCCGCTCGACACTCGACTCCAGTGTGAGCGACGCCATTCATGCTGCAGGGAACAAGGCAAAATGGCGGAGTATAGTCCAGAAGAAGGTGATCATACATAGAAGTCACGACCCTCATCAGTGAGGAAAACGACTCATGGAGGGGGTGCCTATATTTATGTGATTGTTTATGTAGTTTTGGCTCTGATTTCATCGTCTGATATTTCATAGAATAGAATAGAATAGATCTTTATTTCATGTAAACCAAATACAGGAATTTATAAAATGTCGAGACTCTAGGTGCGGGGTCCAATAAGTAGGTCCTATGGAGAAGAACCGGCAAGAAACTCCACGGAAACTGTTTTAAAATCATCATCTGCATCTGCATCAATAATTGCTTTCGTTAGAGATGGAAGACTTGTTAGGGGTTTTTTAAGAAATACTGGAGTTATACACAGCAGTTAAATAAATATTATATTGATTTCTGCAATCCATACAGCAATATATAAACGATCCTCAAAACTATGTTAATTATGACTTTAGGTTGACGGCGTGGGCGGCGCAGTGGCTAAGCGATTGGCTTTCTGAGGCACGTGTCGCAGGTTCGATCCCTGTACGGGCCGAATATTTGTATGGCCTACAGATAGTAGTACCGGGTCTGGGTGTATACAGTGCATGTGAGACCTATGTCAGTAAAATTGCAGCCACTATACAGGGGAAATCCAACGTTCTATAAAATAAAAAATAAATGTTACTTACCTATGTGAGGGAAGCCCATATTCAGCAGTTAACTGTTATGGGCTGTTATTACGGATATAAGTAATTGGGTCGAACAAATATCTGTGTAATACAAGAGCAGGCGCGTTACAAGGCAAAATGCTTAACGTCGGCGCCCGCGCATTCATTATTCAATTAGCGTTCATTATGGAACCCGTGATTAACCTTCACATTTCGTTTTTGCGTAACAGTTATATTTTTAAGAGGTAGTTTAGCTATCCTTGGTAGTTGTAACTTATTATAATTTAGTGTCTGAGTTTGATATTTAAATTAATAAGTGTTATCAAGAGTATGTTATAATTTATTTGCTTTTACATAACTATATACAACCATAAAATATAAACTTAAATATGTACACTAATAATGAGAGGTATCAAAATATTAAAACTATAGAAACTTAAATCTATTACTAAACAAATATATAATAATATATAATTAAATATTAGATATAATCTATAAACTATGAATAAAAAACCTCTTCTAGCGGTACCTACACGGGAAACCATGTTATAATTATATATCTATGTATTTATATGTTACTAGCGACCCGTGCCCGGCTTCGCACGGGTGCAATTTCATTTTTTTGCTTATAAACCTTCCGGAAGAAATGCTCAAAATTATGGTGAAAACCACATCAAAATCTGTTACGTGTTTAGGAGAAAATAGTAGATATACAAACAGCCAGATGCGGAAAGCGACTTTATTTTATAGTATGTAAAGATTACCATGTATAGGTTGTTAGATGTTGCCTAGCCAAAGGATTCCTGTAGAAGCTGATATATTCGATTGATTTTGTTTATCAAGATCTATAAACCTTTTGTTCTATTGATATGTAAATAATTTTTCAGCAAAAACATTTAAAAGTATATTTATATTCCATGTAGGCTTGAATTTAAAACAGTAGAAAAAAACAACGTAGCAAATAGGCAAGTTTTATTAGAAAATAAGATAGGACATGCGTCGATATTGATTTGCATGAGCCACTTCGTTAGAACCACAAGCTTCTTGTCAGTGAAATAGGTCATACGCAGATACCAATCAAAATACCGTCGGCCAGTTTCGGAAGCACATCAACATCTGTATGTGACAAACGAACAGGCTAATAAATATATACTAGTGGTCGCCCAGTGGTTGAAATTCGACCGTATTTTTTTAAACTTTAACGTCAAATCTCACACTTCTCCGTGCGCGCAATATGCTTAAAAAGGGGTACAAAGTTTTCTCTTCACGTATTAATATATATCTAGATAATAAACTTCCACTTCATGATCTTAGTGATGAGCCTCTGAAAACTGTATTTAATAATAATCCTGTAATATCCTACATATTAGATAATAAAATAGGACAAAGTCATTTAACGGATTGACTCTTGAAAGAGCAAGTTTTAGCGACATTGTGTCCATAAATAAACTAGAAATACTCGCTACATCGAAAACAACAGTACGTACTTAACCTTCCAACCGCAACGAAAACAGACAAAACCATCTCTCTACATCCACTTCCCACAAAAGAAATTCACACACCTACTTACGATACAAAGCATCTTAGACTTAAAGCGAGGAGCATTGGATTGAGGCACAATCAACACCTCGCCAGAAAAAACATTCGCTCTCACAAATAAGTACGGGCTGAAAGGAGGCGAGCTGCTCACACCTCCCAGAATAGGCCTTTGTGGGCACAATGAGGCTCAGATAAAGCCTCTTTGTCCACAACATGCTGATAAAGGGTTAGTGGATCAGAATAACGCTATTCACTAAATTAGTGGTCATTCGCCACCTTTTCTTGATTGATCATTGATTTAAGGTCTCGTATGACTAACAGAGTTGTCTTGGTTGATATTGAATGGATTTACGGTAGGCTGGCAGTAGCAAGCCATTTTCTGTTAGGCGTTATGTTCCATTTTCTGTAAGGTATTATAGACTTCACTCATTTTAAGAACAAACTTAGTAATATACTTAGAAGTCTAGACATGGATATGCAGAATGATATTTAATATTATGTATAATCAACGAGTGTGACTTACCTATATATGCAATACCTAATACTGTATCTTTCTTGTATCTGGTGAAAGTAATGTATCATATCGAATATTGGTAACTTGGCTAACAGTATGCATAATCTTATGACTCTACATGTAAATATTTTAAAAGGGTTAATTCAATTATTTGTATGATAAAATATCATTAATAAGCAAACTATTAATTCTCAATTTTATTTCCGATTCAGGCATGTATTTGTTGATAGAAATTCCTACAATTGTTTCAGTATAGTATGTTGTGTGAAGCGGGATGTGGGTCATAGGTCGTCGGGTTCCGTATCGATCGCGGGCGGGTACAAATTAGACAAGCACATTAGCAGGGTTATTAGCGAGCCCGCGGACCCCCGCTAGCGTGGGTTACACACTGACTGATGCGCGAACATTAATCGTAGCTTCGGAATAGCTTCAAGTGAAACAACACTAGACCGACTGAGGGCATTATCGATAATTGGCATAGGGATACAGGTAAAGGGATTTAGTTGAATATCGTAATAAAAAAAATGTATTCTTCTACTGAAGCATTTGTAGTGCAGATTTAACAAATAAGATAAGTTTTTCTCTTTCTTCTGTGGAGACGGCACGAGCTGTTATAGCATATATTATAGGAATCGCTCCTGCCGTAGTGGAAAGATTAGTCATTCAGCAGTGATGGTATGGAGGCTGACTGCCCAGCGTGCGACAGACGATCTCGTGTTTCGTCTGTCATGGAGGCATTCCTTTTCTTTTAACAATAAACATTTCTTATTCATCTCTTGGATGTTCTATAACCACAGGTTTTCTTCAGTCATCGCTAGCAACAAGTACATTATTCCAAGTAATTTTAAGCAATGATTATTTACTACATTTTACTGTTATTCCTTCAGCCCCGTATATCTGGCAGTGGTGACTCTTCCTAACCCGAAAGGGTTGTCGGTTATTGGTTCGCATAACCGCTGCACACATACACACGCGCAGGGTTCTCATAATGAGTTCCGTTGCAGTGTGCATGTGTGTGTGTGCAACCCTTCGGTACAACCAGTTTGTTGGGGTATGGTGTCAGTGATGGCGGGGAGCGGGTCAAGGGTGAGCGCGAGCGATTCGGATCAGTATTTATGTATATAAACTTAGATCAATTATTTGATTTCCTCATTGCTGGAATGGTCGCAAGAGCGGTCACGGTAACGGTCAATTCTCAGGATGGACCACGCGATATTGGATTTTCCTGTTAAAAGGTAATTTTTATTAGCAGACAAGGAGATTGAAATTTTGCTTGAAATATGGAAACAGCCCGCCTTCTATTACATGTCTTAATACCGTCATCGGTAAAATACATACACAAACAAAGACACAAGGGTCAATCAAATAGGTATTGACTGACACATGCGTCATGTTCGTGAACGGGTGTCATCTGTCAAGACTGGTCAGCTTGTAGCTGCCATGGCAATCTTATGCAGAGGCAAATCCTTATTATCCTATTCGTATTTGCACAACTCTTACCACAACATTGTAATAACGAATATTCTAAAAGAATTTCCATGGAATTCCTTGCGGGGTCTTCTCAACAGGACCTTACTATTTGGGACCTAGAGTCTTGATATTTCTTAAGTGCTTGTCCTTGATATTTCTCGTTACTCTTTATAATCTCATGTTCTTTAGCGTTTATGGTTCATGATTCCATAAGCTTGGCTCTGCCCAGTCATCGCTGTGTCTTCTAACTTGTGCGTTATCGTAATTTGTCATGGTGTGTCGGTGTTACTACGCCTCCAACATATCGCACCGCACCGCATGGTATCGTATAGTATCGTAACATACCGCACAGAACAGTACTGCATGCGACAATAATAACTATAAACATGAATAATCGGACAACCATAAATATGTCATGTCACTTCATGGTTTTCAGTCGCATATGGTTGACCGTCTTCTGTTATTTCTATCAGGTTATGGGTCAGCTTACCCAGACAGTTGGGAAAAAGATAGGCTTATGATGATGACGACAAATTATTGTATACCTACATTCGTTTATAGACTATAGGTATTATTTTTAGGGAGCTTCAGAAGTGATCTAAGCATGAAGGAAGCGAGTAGAAAAAATACGTTCGCAAATTGGTGAAAAATATAATAAGTGGCATGGTAGTACATTTTTACAAAAAATTAGAAAATAATTAGATAGCCGATTAAATCATTATAGTTTTCCAGCTGTGGGATAATAATGGATTGGATTTATTTATTTTAGATTATTGAAAGAAAAACCCTAGTTATAAAAATATCGAGATCGTAATCGTATAAAATCGGTAGGAGTATGTTACTGTGTAACAGATCCGTACTTGCCTGAACAGCTAACAGATTTACAGATATCTAGCTTATCTATTTACATCAGTTCTACAACTTTAGAGTTATACTAACACTATGGTGTTCACACACTTTTAGTAAACAACTTAATCATGTAGATTGTAGTGTATAGTTTATTCAGTTGTTTGCGATTTATTATTACAAACTTTTATTATCAACGTTACATTGGCATTTTCTACAAGTCGGTATAATTACTGAGAATCTTTTTCAATTAAGGCTATTTATTATTTAATTTATCGCTTGTATTGTGATCCTGTTTAGTGAAATTAGTTTCACAATGATCACAAAGAAGGTAAAATTTATAAACGACGAGTGGATCAGATAGAAAATATTGAACCAACTGTTATGACCGATTATTAGCAGTAGGTACTAAAATGTGGAAGTATAAATGGACATTGGACAGATCTTCTAACCTTATGATTTATGGTGTTAAGATAGACTGTTTGCTAAAAACACATAAGAAATCAATGGTTTTCTCAAATCAAAGATAAAACAACAACAATTAGTATTTGCTGAACCAAGCTGCGTCACCTACGACGTACCGTACCCCCACATGTAGATGTGCGCATTGTGCGCGTGTGAGTGTGTGAGTGCGGCGAGGGTGTGGAGAGTGTTCGGGCCGACACCTCGGCACAAAGAGCGGCGCCGCGCGACGTTAATAGCTAGTTTCACACAACTAGTGGAAACGCCGAGGTGTGCCTGCCGACTAACTGCGAGATTTTATTAAGACCAGAACTGGGTTGTTGACGTTAGACTAATCAAAAGACGTTTTTTTTTCAGAACTGGAATAGTTTAGTTCTTGGTTTGTTCATTGGTCCCTAATTGGTGACTAATAATCATTTGGGATTGGCAAATTGAGCAACATAGGTATACCAGACCAAAAGTGCTTGCATGCCAGCCATATGGATATATAGAGCAGATTTTTGTTTCGAGATGATAAAGAAATCAAATAATTTTATGAAATTAATCTGTTTGTGAGGAATGACTTTTTATAAATATTGTAATTAATAGGTTCGTATATATTTTCAATAAAATTATCCTTTTTAGCAGCTCCAATACTTCCGATTTAGCAGCTGTATATCAGCCAGTGCTACGCACTGCTTGGTATTGTCCGCCGTAGAGACATGCTACGACCGCAAGCCGTAGCTCGTAGGCAACAAACAAATTTCGTAGACAGAGTCCTGCCTATCGTTTCATGCAAATTGGGTCTGGAAAACTAGATCCAAATGAAAAATTACTTCTAGGTCTACAAAACCCATTTTTACCACAAAATAACCAACAAACCCATTTAACTCTCGCCTGGAGCCAGCAAACCAACAATAAGTCAAGCGTGAACACCAATTTATATTCTAGCGGCGCGAGTTAGGGTTCAAATTTATTTAGTCGTACTGCTGCCTCCCTCGCTTCTAATTAGCCTGAAAACGAAACTATCTACGGACTGACTTAATTTAAACCTTATTTACTAAGTGTTATGGTTTAGTTTAGTATGTGGTGTGCGCAACAATAATAGAGGACACTCGACCTCTCAGAGGCGCGAGATTTCCCGCGCGTATTACTTTTTGGAGTAAAGTGCTGAACACTTTGTGCGCGGAATTAAGAATATACTTTAAACTAGTACCTGTGGGTCGGCTGGCTCGGCCCGTACTGTCAGGCGGGCCGTATGCTAGTTTGCCACCTTAATGGTATAAAAAAAGAAAATAAAGCTCCAATTTATTTGTCAGCGAAAGTCTGATAGTGTTACAAATGGTATCAACTAGTTATTTATTACAGTGACACATAATTATGTTGGTAGGTATAGTGTATGTAGGTACCTATATGTATATGCAATATGGATGCATGCACCATACCAACATATTTATGGGTTGGCTTGGATATGCACCTAGAGTCATTTCATAAAATTTGATTTACATGAAATCAAGTTGTAGTGATGAAATGAAGTAAATTCTATTCTATGGGTCGTTATGATTTTTGTTGTTTAGATACCTGCTTCAAGCTATGTATTTGGTGTTTTTTAATTCAATAGGTACCTACACTAAATCTACATTATAAAAAAAATATACCTACATTTTCAGATCATCTCAATTTGTTATTCATTAACCATACAATTAAATCCGATTAAAACAAAATAACAATCTTTTAGAAAACACATTAATTTAAAGTCAGTACTTAAATTATCATGAAACGTTAGTGCGCTGGGCAGAAAGGTTTAATAGCGGTGCTCAATTTAAATTTATAATCCTGCTTGAAAAGACAACAGATTTCTTTTTACAATTAAAAATAGGCTCTTTGTAACCACTTCTTTGAGAACCTAACGTGGCCGTAAATTGTATGCATCTTAGGAACACTAATTAATCTATCGTCTACAACGGTGTAGTTAATAATAAAAAAACAACTATTTATATAGCTATTTGTGAAAACTTTTATCTGGCCAATGGCCATATTTTTTAACTTTTATGTCTGCTTAGCAGTATCCATAAATTGAAAAATAAAATAAATAGACAATTTTACCAGCGTTACAATTGTTATTACATTATGTTACAATTACCACTGCGACTGCCATGTCACATGTGTGATTATAGTATTATTTATATTCTCTGTCATAAATAATGAAGTTACATCAAGGGATTTGCTGTGTAATAAGGGCAGACACCAAGCAATACACGTACCTAACTGTATAACTACTGATTTGTACTGTTTGTTTTTCGGTATCCTCCATTACCAGTAACCTAACAGTACCATTACACACGCCCGGTCCGTATTACGAGCAATAAATCATTAACTGGCCGTATTTAGGCATCAATAAGTCCCGAATATGCGCTTAATACCATACCCCCATTACATGCTGAAAACTCCAATAAAAAACCTAACATCTCGCTCATATTTCAGCTGAAACCAAATAGCCGTCCTCCATCTCTTTCGGTCTACAACCCTTGTGTATCTGCCATCTCGTTTTTACTTGCGAGGTTGGCAAAGCAAGGGCCGATTATGATAATATCCCCGGCTGAATATAAATTGGGCTCTTATTTACAATGAGTTATTTAACGCTATACACTATAATGCTATTATGGAGATTTTATGAACGCATAACGCGTAATGAATTTGATATAGTCTTTATATATTTTTTAATGTTATGGATATTCATTTAGATATTTAAATTAGAAGTAGCGAGAAGATTATAGCACAGTTAATTGGGTTTGTATTTATAAGACTTTTTTTTAATGTTGCTTGCCCTATGCTAGCATTTCTCCTGTATTTTAGGTGCAGCTTACACATTGGCTTCACATACTCAGATGAGGTACAACTCCCTGTACAATAATTTGTTTCATACGAGACTCAAACCTGCGACCGATAGCGCATAAAGTCACCAACCGTGCCGTAACTATGCTGTTCCGCTCAGCTCTCGTTTCGTTCTCGCTTCGTTTTCTTTAGTTAGCGTTGTTTCTTGAATCGCAGTGAGATGGTATCCAATCCGAGCTACCTTGCCTTTATAAAGTGCAGTTAAGCAGGCCTCAGAGCACCGTCGTCCACTTAGCCTGTGCTAAGCCATCGCAATGTTTTTAGCCTGGCTGGTTTACTGCTAGAGGTAGACCAGGGTTTTGGAAACCCAGTTAATTACTATAGGCACGGTATTTGTGTGTGTGTGGTCGAAAAGATTTCAGTAAAGTTATACTATGAATAACAGATATTTTAAATGTCCTATGTTTATATAATGACACTATTGTTTAGTGATGTGAATAGAAAAAAATATTGTTTGCCAATAGGTATAGCAGGTGCGTAGTAAGTATTTCTATGACCTATTATCTACAAATGAGTAGATATGTACCTACCACAATACTACAAATAAATTGAATTGAAGGACTTTTTTTTGTTAAATTTAATTTTTGTTTCCGAAATATCCATGAATAGCCATAACAGTTACAAATTTAATCGCCTCGTACGTAGTCTATTTTGCCAACGTAAGTTAGTCACGCGATACGTTCCATATTTACCGTCTCGTATCGCATTACTCAGTAATTGTAGCAACAGTATCGTCTAAACGCTTGTTTTCACGCGACGACAAAACGCACCCGAAAAATCTATACCTCACCCCCAGCCGCCCCCGCCCCGCGCGGCTCGGCTCACCTCCGCCGGCGCCCTCCCGACACACTCCACTTTTGGACTTTTTAACCCAAGATGGCTTAATTTTCTTCTCGCAACGATTATTCTGCGTTTCTTAAAAAACTCCATTAGAATTGAGCCCAGCGGGGCGTTACGAGGATCGCGGGGTGGCGGGCGGGGGAGCGGGGGGACGAGTCCGGCAGCCTGATTACGGTAGAATTAACTGACAGCCACCCGACAGCCACACGACAGCAGACGGTTTGCGATCGGTCGCGAACTGTCAAAAAAATTGGTATTACGGACGGCGATCGTCCGCTGTGGCAAAATTGTCGCGTTTGCAGCGCCACTAGCGATAAAACAGCAATAGGTGGAACTAAATTAAATGAGTTTTTAGTCTACTTAAGACTAAAAACTCATTTATTTTACTGGACTGTATATGGTTAGATTATTTGTTTTTTTTATGAGTGTCAACCATGTGTCAAGTGTCAAGCGGTAGTGATGATTAAATAAATTGAAAAAAAGTAAGTTGGTAATTATTTCTAAATTATACAAGATACAATTAATGCTATTATTTCGTACTTCGTTAATACGATTTGGTCATTATTATTCTAGTGGAACATCGCGTATCCAACGTGCAGATTGAGGAGCTCCTCAATCATTTGACCATGCACCAAGCTCTTGCCAAAGGCGTTAGTTTGGATGAGAGATTGAAATAGACCGTAGATCGCCGCATCACACCTTCACCAGTGACTCAAGTTATAAATTCTCAGTTAAGCAGAGGACAGACTTGAAGAGTATGTAAGTTAATTTTACATATTGTCAGTCAGTAAGCTTTTACATAAGAAAGATTATAGTAAGTTTTAATATGACTGCCCTGAGCCCCATAGCGCAGCGACGGCCCACGTTGAGCTCTGTTACGCGTGAAGCTTGATGCAGTTAGTCTTATTGTATCCACTATTAAAAATTTACATTTTTTTCATCATGCTCTTTTCTTACCCAGCATAATATAACGATGTCAGCGAATAAATGGCATAGGTATATTAAGTATGTACTTAATTGTAAAATTATCTTTGTCAGCCCAGTACAAGAAGGGACATGCGATGTATACAGAAGTGGGGAGAAATTACGCTCTTTAAAATAAAAACGACAGACATTCATAAGAACAATCAAGCCAGATAATTTATGTTTTATTTACACTGACTTAAGCATCTCATAAATGTAACAGATCCATCATGCCAGAGGATGGAGTAGCACTGGGTCGTCGAGATGGAGAGATGACGGGTGGTAGCAGAGGTGAAATAAGCCGATGCGGCCATGGTGTCAGCGGAGGCTACTCGGATTTCGCCCACGCAAGCAGACGCAGTGAGCATACAGGCGGAAGCGTCCCATGACCAAATGGTCGCGCTCGGTATCACCGATTATAATTTTAATATTATATCGATTTACGGACTTTGTATGTGTTTTATTTTCTTTGTCAGTAAATAATATTTTTAACCGACTTCAAAAAAGGGGAGGTTCTTAATTCGGAAGTAAATAATTTTTTTTATGTATGTTTGGGCATAACTCCTATAAATATCTCTAATAGACGGATTTGCAAAATTATTATTTTGTTCTAAAGGTTCGCTCTAATTACTATGAAAGTCTGATATTTTATTACATAGGTACTATGCCAGGAATAAAATTCATTTAATTTGTATTTATTATGTAATTTGTAGTTTTAAATTATTGGTTGAAAAGAGATTACTGAAATTGTTAAGTAAGTACATAGACTTAGGTAGGTGAAATGAAATATAATTGCTTATTTTGAAACTAGCTGTGCCCGCGACTTCGCCAGCGTGGTATTTAACTTTTTTTTGCGCATTTCTCTAATTCTATCCAAAAATAAGAGGAACCCAAGTTACTCCTTCTAACATCAGCTATCTGCCAATGAAAGGCCCATCAAAATCGGTCCAACCATTTCGGAGATAAGCCGAAGCAAACAGACAGACAGATAGATAGACAAAAATTTAAAAATTGTTTTTTTCTTATTGAGATAGGTACATACTTTCATATTACATATAGGCACATTTAGTAAAAAGCTGTTATTTTGACATTACAAACAGACACTTCAATTTTATTTATTTGTATAGATTAGGATTTTTCACTCACTTTAAGGGCCTGCGCCCACTGGCGGCACGGCACGGCAAGGGATTTATTTCTAATAAGTCAAAATAAACCATATGGAATGGACTTAAAACTTACATGCCACAGACGCTCATGCATGCCACGGGATGCCGCGGCACGCCGTGGCATGCTTAAGCTGCTGTGTCGTTTAAGTTCTAAGTCCATTCCATAAGGTTCATTTTGACTTATTAGAAATAGATACTTTGCCGTGCCGTCCCTTTAGTGAGCGCCAGCCCTTACAGGCCTTTTTAGGGTTCCGTACTAAAAAGATAAAAAACTAAAAAGATAAGAAACAAACTCAGGAGTCACAGTCAATTATTAACAATGACCAAAGAATCCTCTCTTATTATTAAAGTTCAAAGAAATTCTCGTAAGGCTCTGTGTGAGTACAATGTAAGGTAACGTCTAGTACCATAGCAGTTTGAGCTCACTAGCCCCGACAGATGGCAAACAATTAAGTTGAGATTTGGCAGGTATTTAATGACTCATCGACCACAAGCTTTGGGCGAAAATTGACTGTTGTCGGAGATCACACTCCAGCATTTTATAATAATCATTTGCTGGATTCCCATCGAGATTCCCACCTGGTTCTTGTTAGTTGGTCTCTGTCGGCTTGTGTGTCATGAGGTGATAGTTCTGGTATGGGCAACCTGCTTCTGTTGGCCATGTATGCAACACACAACAAACGTTCACTGTCTGCGCTACTGTTGGGGATAGGTTCCCCAACAGTGAAGGGTTAATGTTATGTTTGATAGGTTCGGCTGCTGCTATCCGACCATCATGACTGTTGAATGTTGATGCAGCTGTTGTCGCTAATAATAAAAACACCGTGCTGGTTGAGTGAGTTTATTAGACTAAAATGTTATAAATGTTAAAACATGTAAAAGCTGCTCGTACATAGCGCACAGTCATCTAAATTATAGAATAACAATATAGGTTACACCAGTTACAAATATTGACTATGGTACAAAATATACGGCTTGCCCATACAGCTACCACATGGTGGTCGTAGTAAAGTACTCGGTGAGAGAGTAATTCATCGCCAATGCACCTTGAGTACCCCTATTCACCGTGCGATCGTTTTCCTTGCACCATCATGGACATCAGTATAAATTCCCCTCGAGTGCCAGGGTCAGCGTTGAAAATAGGCGTCAAAACCTTGGCATCAAAGGGTACCCTGATTCATCTGAAAAAAAAAAGGAAATGTTGTAAGTATCATAAATTGCATCGTTGGCATAGTGGCCGCAAGCATGGCTAACGGAAACAAATAACTCCAGTTTTACAATCATTAAAATATTTGAGTACCTATTTATTGCCCCCTTACATTCTAAGCTTACTTTTGTGTGCCTTTTTGCTATGGGCATAAGTGGCCTGAGGGCAGAGCACAACTCTTCGAGCAAAGGCTTTGTCAATCTGTAATGGGCTTTGAATTGCACGTCGTCAGTCAGTTCCATACCTAGCACCTGCTTGTTGGCGAAGGCTATGATGTAGACGACCTGTGGTCAACCCACGGTCTCGTCTTTCTTGAGCGTTGAGTAAGTCCAATAAATAAGAACGCGTGCCTTGTCTTGGAACCATAAAAAGTAACAATGAACAACTGTGTGAACAACAATCAGAAAATATAGGTAGATAGGTACCTGTTGAGGTTGAGGCAATATTTTTACACAGATTTTATTTTAACAACATGTCAACCATAAGATTTGTATAAAACTAACAAAACTTACCTCATGTTTATTTATTTATCACGTTTTTTAATCTTCTAAGCTTCTGCTTGTGGCATACGACGACTAAATGAGTTGTTGCTATTTGACAGATCAAATTGCTGTTGTGTGGCTGTCAATTTTTTTCCGTAATACCAAAATGGTAATTATCAGAGCAAAATATGCATTTTTTAGTTCGATTGTTGGCCGCCAGAGGGCGAACCCGGAAGATGTGGCTGTCGCGTTGCTATCGGCAATTACGTAATACCAAAATGATGTTTGACATCCACAATTGTACAATTTACGCCTGTCGCAAACTGTCAACTGCGTCCGTAATCAGGCTGCGGGTCGAATGTTCCGGGATTAGCATTTAGCAGGTTTTTGCGGACAATACGTGGAGCGGGTGTTGAGCGGAGCGAGCGAAGCTATCGCCGAGGAATGCGCTTTTGTTTACGAGAGCGGCGCGAGGGTTAAATTGCTTCATTGAAATGTTCCGAATATTTCACCTCCGCGGTGTTTTATTAACTGTACAGTTATTTGGTTTATTAAGTCGTACTCCTACTTGCTCTAGTGGCCCATTTTTGTTGAGTAGTACTAGTAAGATAATCTTCCTTTTTGGACAGGACTATGTCCGAGTGGGGACGGGCAAAAGTTTAGTGTACCTATTATTTCATGAACTGAAACTGAATAGGCACTACTACTACTGATAGGATGCTTGAAAAGCTAGGCAGCCTATTTCTAATACAAAAATAGCTGAATGTGCCAACTACCTACCTACCTGCCTAGGTTAACTAATGAGCTAACTTGTGCAAAAAAAAAAAAAAAAAAACTATGCCAATAGAGTACCTACGTATCGTTCACGCAACTACCGAGTGCAGGTTCGTTAGCCCGCGATGCGAACAAACACGTCGGGAACTCAATACTTTACTAATCGCTTGTACCTTATACGTTTGTATGTGTAACTCAAGTGTCACACAACACAAATTTTTATGTGGTCGTTACCTAAATAATCTTTTTTGTTTTAATTTCAAAGCTGTAGTGCCAGTTTGGTAGGGTCAGCAAAAGACGGGTTAGGTTAGGTTATTTCATTCATGGAGCAGTTCTGTCAGATTAATCATCCACAGATAGAACTAGGATTACTGTAGGTACATGTCACCGCTAATGAGCGGAAATCAGTTAGAGTGTAGGTTAACTTGTTAATCTTTGTTTATCTTTGTTGAGGACGCAAGAGTTATAAGTCAGTGTTCCATTTGGGCCACGTCCGTACAAAGATGAGGAACGAAGGTGACGTGACAGAGCAGCGTGGGGCAGCGGGCTTATTGGTAATTGACTAAGATAGTTCAGAGTTTTGACTCAAGTCTGCTGCTTACGTTAACTACATCAAGACCGTTGATAGATTACTTTAGTGATCTCCTTAGCTATAAAGAACCGGAGAATACTCTCTACGTTCTCTGGCAACCACTTCATCCCTAGGGACATTCTTGAACAGTAAAGTCTTGATCGTAAATGAAGGAAAATAGCTTCAGCTGTCTGATCGGGTGGAAATTCGAGATTTTCGGGAAAAATTGGCTCCAGTCCGATCACTTGGAGCAACAGAAATGACTGACAGGACATGAAAACGCCTATTTGAACCGTCTGAACTGCGCCTGCTTGGCCTGTCCAGATCAGCCTTCCCATGTGTAGTGGCCTTAATGACAATTTTATGAGATTATTCGCGAGTTAATAAAGCTCCTCCTATATTAGCGGTACTGCGGTGCAGCTGCGATGCCGGTGCGGTGCCGCTGCGTCCGGCTCGGAAGCGCTCGCGGCGACGGCGCTGAGCGCTTATTGTTAATTAATACAAACGATTCTGCCGAGCCACCCAGCCTCAGATGTAGCCCCGAGGTACACCGGGGACGACACACTTATCAGCAGCCATGAAATGTTGTCCAAAAAAAACTTTAGAATTAGATGTTTGGTTTGCTAAAGCCATCACCACCAAAAACCTAATTTTCCATGAAATCATTATTTGCATATTCAGTACAATGTTTGTTCATGGAAGTAAAGTAACTGTTAACAATTACGTACGCTGTTAAAATACGTAATAAAACTAAATAGTGTGTAAAAAACTAAATAAAATAGATTCAAAAATCTAAATAGTGTTCAAAAGTAAGTATCTGACAACCTTAGGCAGCCCCACTTCCTTCCACTTGACACACCGTGGTCATGTTGTTTCTTATATGACAATACCATAGTCATCCCGCTCTGATCAACTTTGCACTCGTATTCTCGAGTTTTACCAGCTCAGCCTATTAAGGTCTGCTGCGGGAAATCAGCCTGTACCAAGTTGTGTCATTAATTTAATAACCAATTTATTGGAGCTGTTCCCACTGTGTCCCGGGACTTACAGAGTGAAATCGCTTCTCTCCGTCTTTGTGTGGGCTGGCGTTTCTTCAGGAGAGGCGAGCAGAGGCAATGAGGTGGCCTTAATGAGGCGCCCAGACAAGCGCTAATTGATTAACTGCCACACAATCGAGTGCAGGCACAAAGAACTGGGAAGCGCTGTCATTAGGACAACTATGCCAGCTGCCAGCCCATGACAATATTAAAGTTATACATTTTTAAAATAAGGCGAAGGAAGTTTAGATTTTAGATGAGAAATTCTGAATGTAACTGTTACGAACGCTTTATTTATGTACCGTAAACTTGCTATGGATTTTGTGGACTGTATTAACCCTTCTGCTAGACCAAATTTTGACACATGACATACCAGCTGACACGACGAGCTATCGCAAATTACCTAATGAATTTCATGAATTACTGCATTTAGCAAGCAATTTTTATTCCACAAAGATACATGAGAAATATGTTATCTCATCGATTTAATTATCAATGTTTATAGTTTTCTTAAATTAATTGTTAGTATTGGTAAAACTGCATTATTAAAGTAACTATAAATGCTAAAGGTCTAATCCCCAACAAAAGTGCACTATTCACCAACAACCCAATCATTATATGGCGGAATGTGTCTGCACTAAAATATGATATAATGTATGGTACATTATATCATATTTTATATTTACTTACTTATTTATTTATTTACTTTTATATCTACCGCATTTTACGCAAATAAATTGATTAGAATTTTATAGCCTTAAAGTAAAATAGGTCATCAATGAGTGGGTCGACATTGGCACTCAATTGGTAGTTAATTGCCGTCGACAGAATGGACAGCAGGTCAGGAATGCGGTCAGGGAAACAGGGCAGCTCCTGGCATCCGGCTGATATGCGAGTGACGTATTACATGTTCAGGGATGGTGTTCATAAGTTGATGTATTCTTTGTTTAGGGATAAAGGTCATTGAAAGTAGGATGGTAACATTCTTTACAAGCGAGCTTTACATTTTTTTAATGTCTACTGCTGGGACTTCAGTGTTTTTAGATTGTTCAGGTCGTTTTAAACTCAAAGTATTTCTATCTTGGTTCACGGTTTGAATGTGGGTTGGTTCAGATTTGAACATTATAGTCGGTTTGAGAATGATGACTTCAGCATAATAATTGAATCTTCAATATCACATCAGCTCATAGACGCCCAATGCGGAACGTGGACGTCCTCATAGGCGCTTAAGTTGTCTCGTATCCGCTCATTATAGTTAGAGAATATTCGTTAAAAAGGGACTACATTTTGGATAGTTTTTCTTTTAGAAACCTCTTGTTTTCTGAAAAAGCAGAACAAAAATACTTCATAATTCTTATGAGAATCTTGTTTGTGTTTCTCTTCCTCAAAATTCTACGTACATCAAAGTACATAAACAAGTTTAAGGAAAATTTATCTCTGTACCTAAAGAAGCCGTTCTATGTGTGTGTGGCCGTTCAACAAACACTGTGACTATGAGTGCGTGTGTTTACGAGGACATCAAAGCTCGCCGGCGGCGTGAATGCCAATTGGTTTTTTATCGTTTTTTCTAGGCTCATGGTAGCACCCTCGCCCCTGTCTTATTGCGAAGTCTGCATACTTGGCAAGTTTCGCCGTACTTCTATGCCTAATGTTAACTTAGTGGATAGATCATGGCGACTTGGCCGTCTAGACACGAAACAGTTGCGTAAGTAATTGGAGACCGTTTAGATATCCTTTTGTTTGCCAAAATATATGATCGGGATTTTTGGCGGCGATGTTGGAAATGATTGAGAAGAGATGGTAGAGCAGTAAATTATCTCGAGAATTCTTTGAGATCAAACAAAAATGTACACAAAAATTGTGTTTTCTTTAGTGTTTAGGTATTGTAGATCTTGGTTCACAAGAGTCCTAAATATTGTTTTGTATCAATATATACGTATATATTTCTATTAGACTAATTAAAACTACGCAGTCTACGAGCACACCAAAAATCTAACAAAACAAAAAAGCAAACAAAATTAGTTGATCATGTAAAAAAACAGTGAACTAGCTTCTGCGATATTCGCCCGGGGCCTGCTCGCGGCAACTACCTATACGTACTACAAGACCAATACATAAAGACCTCCGAATCATTCCCTATCAGCTTATTCCTGCTAACATTACACAGAGAGCATGGGTCAACGTAAACTGGGCTTATGACAACATTGACTGGTGACCATAATAACTAGATCTTTGTAACTCCGTGATTTGGTTCCTCTGTCATCTGGTTTGGTAGTAGCTGGGAGGGGTGGGGGAGTCCTTCGGCTGGTGGTGGTGGCTGTTCCGCCGCGTGTACTAGTGCTCACTTCACACGTCGTACAAAGGTCGCTAACTGCCTGCTATTAACTGCTCGACCCCCTACAGCTTAGTGATGTACTTAGTGCTCCTACTGGTGCGTAGGGTTTATCGAATTATGAATGTTATTGATGATATTCGTTTTAGTATGACGTTAAATTTATTTATTTATTATGTATTTAATTTATTCAAGATCCGTAATATACCTCTAATTGATTATTAAAATCCAGATATACAATACACTTCCAGAAAGAAAGAAAACATACAATAGCCAATAGGTAAATAAAAAAAATACCTAGGTACAAAACTAAAAATTGGCACTAAGGTTTGTAGATCAAATAATGATTTCAAGCTCCCATTATCGACTCAGGTTAATTACTCAGTTATAATTAATAATTAATTATTACCTAAAGCTTTTGTTGAAGAAGTAAATGAATACAAAAAGTTCTTAATTTTTATTATTCATTTAAGGTAGCTTTTGCTTTCTCTCCAGTAGCCTATTCCAAAAATTGTTGCACTAACATTTAATCATAGTCAAGTACGAATACCGCCAATTAATTACTGAAATGAAATAATTAAGCTTTTAACGCCATTGATCTAATCCACCAAACTCTGTCATTTTGCAAAATTAATCAATCAAAGCAAATAATTGGTGGAAACAAATGAAAATCGGCGATAAGTATGATTTGCGCCATCACTAGAGCTCGCACCGCCCGCGGCTCCTTTCCCGGCGTCTAATCAAGCGAAACAAAACCATACCACCTACATAATAAGATCTTAATTTCATTGTGTACTCGTCTTATTATTTTTTCTCCTACCCTCGTTACCAATTTCATCTCTGAATCAATCTTCATAGAGTTGATATTTCTTTGTAGGTTGTGTATTGTATTGAGTCAATGATTTTGGCTGGAACAAGGGCTATGCGCCCCCAATGGTCTCGATAAATTATCCGCTTTCGCTTGTTTTATAATAACTGAACAGATACAATCGCTGGCACTAATTGCGAATCTATTAATTTAATATTTTCGTTTACTCGCTTAGGATGACGCAGTGTGCAAACCTTAGCCATGGTCATGATACCTATTGCCAAAAAATGTTATAAGTAATGATATAAAAGGTTGATTGATGTCTGGTTTAGACCTCATCAGTACGTTCTAAGAAAAGTTTTCGGAATCGATGTTTTATCGAGTTTGCAGAAGAGTGAAAATAATATAGAATAATAAAATATAGAAGACGATACGATCGATACGAAGTGATTGTTGAGTATTTTTCATAGAATGAAATAATGGCTGTAAAGAATGCTACATTGAAACAAATCTATACATAGGACTCACTCAATTATTCATAATATATATTATTAGAAATGACTCCATAGGTACCTAATATTATACACACTCTACGTGACGTCACAAGCTCCATCATTAAAAGTAGCCGAACTTTACATTGGTTCATAATGCCTAAACAAAATAAACAAACACACACACTCATGCAACATAATAACATAATCATAATGGTGATAATTACAAAATTATACCTCCCAACATTGAAGGCGGGGTAACCCTTTACTGGTAGCGGGTAACGGGTTAACCCTTACAAACCCATTGTAATCTTATGTCACTACACCCAGATTATTTTTTCGTCCCAAAATATTGTGACAAGCGTCCCACCTCTGGCACAAAGGCGCAAGATGTCACCGCGGCACAAAAACGGTACACTATTGAATTGATGTGCCATTGTTGCACTTTCGAGTCTTTTTGTTATTTAAATAGGATTTGTGAGTTCTTTCTTGTTCCGTTTTTATAATAATGTGGGATTTGAATTGATAGCGCCATCTAGGGATGTGGAAAGAAAGGAACTGTAACTTGCCTGTTTATTATTATTTATTTAATTTATTACTTACATATTGTTTATTGTTGAAGTGTTTGGAGAGATAGACTTTACAATATTCCAGTGAAAAATGTATCTACCTATATAGTAGGTGTTCGAAAGGCTATAGGTTATAAAAAAAGACATCAGGATCCTTATCCACGATTGCCTTAGATTTATGATTTAAATTGAGAAAAATTAAAGTAAAATATTTTTATGTAACTTTAAACCTTCCCGTAGACAAAGTGCTTATGTTTTATGCGCCTGTCACTATTATTGGGAAAGTTCCCCCAAAATTGGTCATTATTTATCTGCAATTCTCAAAATAACAAAACATTTGAAGCACGTAATTACAGAGACCTCTTGACAAGTTTTTGCGTCCGTTTCGCGGAAGTCGGTGTTTGCGCAGGCGCCGGTACAGCTACCGCTACTGTGCAACTGTTGTTGTTATAATATGTTATTATTGCGCCGTTAACGCCACTCTATTATTTTTTGTGTACATATTTGAGCATATAATTGGTTGTAAATAAAATATGAAGTGTTAGGGCAGTTCTTTAATTGACGTTTATTTTATAAATAATTACATTTGTTTCTGGGAAGAAAGGGGAATAATTCTGAGAACAAAGTCTTTGATCATCAATTTGGTAACAATATTTAGCTGTCGTCATCACCGAAATTTATTGCGGTTTTATCAAAATGCTTGCAATAAAATTTCAATTACCTTAAACCACGGACTTAGCTTGCATCTCAAATTATAAGAGCGCTTTTGTTAGCGGATTAGCCGACAAAATGCGGAGGGCAAGCGGGCCGGGTGGCGGTAATTGAAATAGCTACGCGCATTAGATGGTATTATAACCACCAGTGTAAAATGACGCTCCTACCCTCCCCCGCGTGGTTTTAACCTTAGCGAGGGCGGGTTAATTGCAAGTTTCTGCAAAGTTCTAGTTGTGGTGGTGGGCGCTGCTCCGTGGTGTGCAGAACATTCTTGCAGGATTACAAGTTTAGTGTGACAGAGGCGAGCTCAATTAAGTAACCCTCGAGTGGATTGGATATTAATTTATTGGCGTCATATAGCTCAGTAACGCGGCCGGAATGCGAATCGTTTACGGCTTCTATTACGCTCTGGGGTTTATTGCTCGTCTAAAGTTGCCCTAAAGTTGTAGGAGCATTCGTTTTCCAATTAAATATTAAATTGACAGATTAACATTTTATTTTGATGAACATGTTGTAGGTAGGTACCTGTACAGCTATGTTGATTGCACATCACTTTTGTATTCTTGTTGCATAATATATTATTATGTTATGATTTGTTAGGAATGGGTCTTTGTCAATAGTGCAACGGCTGGGGTTCGAATGCAAGACCTCTCGCTCGTTGGTCCGACGCCTTACACAGCGACATAGGGCCGCAGATTGTTTAAAAAGAAATGTGTTCACTAGTCTAGACCGTTTATCAACACATTCCGAAATGATGTAGAGCAGAACGTACTAAACAATAAGAATTTACTATCCTCATTACATTGTTATGTACACATTCAAATGTATCAATCCACAAAAAATATGGCTTTGAATCTAACTGAACTAGGACTGGCAAAGCACAAAGTCATTGCAAAGTATCAATCACAAACGCGCAGAAGTAAAATCAACATACGCTGCAATCAAAAAGTACCAGATAATTACTCACATGAAAAAAATGGGAGTCTAATAAATCAGCATGTTACAGTTAAGGTTAGTGCACACAGGGTACAACAACTCAGCACAACGAAGCGCGCGAACGTGTCCAGAATCGTAATGTGACGTTTAAAACAAGATGGCGCCCGCTCGAGCGCGCGCTAATGACTGTGACACGGGTTAACAGCAAATTAATATACATTATAAGCAGTTTACACGAACAATCTGTGGGATGTTGCAGCTAATATTTAAGAGCTGGAGTTCTGCAAGAACCTTTAAACTTTTCAGGGCTTGTAGTCTGTTAAGTAGTTCGGCAAGACAACCTGAATGTTTGCTTTTATTTAATTTCAACTGTTTTGGCCGTACTACTAAATAAAGGATGGATTTCAAAGATAACAAATGATTGGCGTGGATACGATACGCCAAATGTATTGAATTTGTAAAATATAGCGTAGAATCATTAAATCATTAGTTAAAAAAAATACAATTTGACCGCAGCATAAACCCTTATAGTTTCAGCAAAGAAGACACTAGTTTACTTTTTACTTTTTGGACCTAAATTTGATAGAAGCTACACCAATAAATACTACAATAATTAATACGACCAATAAAACAGCTGACAGTAAAAGAGTGTCGATGGAAAATATAAGAATCATGATGACTCATTACTAGCAAGTTCTTGTTGAGTCTCGTCTCAGTCGACGCGTTGTCAGGCTGATTGACTCGAGTGGGGGCTGAGCTCAATTAAATCCCTAACATTTCTATTAATTAAACGAAGGAATTTGATACGAATCGACAATGGCGCTCGATTGATGCCAACATCTTATTGAAGCTATTAGTTCGGGCTATTGTGTGTAAACATTTTTGTGTTTAATTATGTTTGATGTGTAATTGGTGGTTAGGTGAAGAGTTCTTCTTATTAGTGTTAAACATTATTAATTGTACGTACATTCATTTATCCGTTTCATTATTATAATTTGGTTAGATGTTTTGTCATAGGTTACGTTCAAGTCATTACTTACCTCGTTATTTATTCCATGTTTATTTCAAATAATTTCTTTTTAATTTGGACTACTATATATACTATATTATTAAATTATGATTTCGTAGGTAAACTTTCACTGTGATCTACCATATTGACATACGAATGATAGATTAATTATCAATACTTTATAGACAACTAATTATAAACAATAATTGTAGGCAAAATTATGTAGATACTTAATGATTACAATTCTTTTAATCTCTGTAAATCACAACTACTAAATTATCCTCAACACCAAGACTGTTTTGTTTGAAAGGTAATTCGATCTCCTTTTTTTGTTTCATCTTCACAAGTAAAGACACAGGATCTGCGCAAGAGCATAGTGTGTGATCTGCCAACAGCAAAGTGTTGTAAAGTGGGCCAATGAAGTGCTTGTCACATTAAACACGCTGTTAACTGAAGGAGTCAAGATCGTGTCATCCTCTTTACACACTTTTTGTCACTTATTTACAAAAGAATAAGACAATAAGGGTTATGCGTATGCGCATCCGATGTCAACAATGTGTTGTGGAGTGGGGTAATGAGGTGTTCGTGATAGTCTACACGCTTTTGACAAAGTCAACCAGTATGTGTTCTCTTTAAACACGTTTTTTGTCACTTAATTCTACAAGTAAAATACAAAAGAGTAATCTGCGCATCTGAATTCTGAAGTCAAGTCTAATTTTTCAATGTATTTTGTCACCCATTTTATACATCACTAAAACAAAACTGTGGTTTGCTTGTGGTTTGTGCGACTGTCAACATGCTGTTAACTTTTATAAGGTGTCAAATCAATGAACAACTAGAGCGTGTAATGGTGTAACCCGACGAATAAAATATTAAATACGGTAGAGGGGTTATTTTGCAGATAGGTGTGCATAGTGTGTATCTATTTTAAGTTTTACATATTACAAAATTACCTTAGGGCTGATTTTTCAATCGCCAGATAACTTTCTCCGAGGCAATAAATATTTTTTTTTGACAGCTTTCCTATTCAAAATCTGTCAAACGCCAAATTTATCCGCTGGATAAAACATTATGTGGCGATTGAAAAATCTGCTCTTAATATTGTAGGTATATAATTATTTCCTGTAAGTCTTAATCAACATTTGTTAAAGGTCACATAATTTAAACTGTAACATTTGTATTCTTCTAGCCAGCATGCCTTATTACTATTTCTTGATCAAAACAGTATTTGAATGTTCTGGTAGGTACTACACATATTGAAGATAGTCAACTATTGAATCAACAAATATATACATACATTACATCTACCATTTTCTCTGTACATACGTCAGCCGAGGTTCCCAGGTCAGCAGACTGTGTCGCATCCCTAGCTGACCTAACACAACACTACAAAAGCTAGGAAGTGCACACGAAACTTTCCGCCATTGTTCCCGCGACAATGGCGGTCATTCTCCACTCTCCTTTATTTATCTTACACCTAACATAATTGAGGAAGTATTTAACTCGCCTTTTGTTGCGTTTTTTCTCTTAATATTGTTAAAATTGTACGACAATCGGGTAACTGACAGCCGTTTGGAATAACTAGGGCTGGCAGGATACGGATGTGTGTTTTGTAGATATTGTTTTTTAATTGGACGTTACCAATTTTATTGTCATATGAATATTTTTATTCTGTTTTTAGTAGAGAGCATGAAAGTAATCATGTTGAACTGTCGTGTATAACTTTTGACCGATAATATAAAAAATAGCTGGCACATAACTTGTCTATTTCTTAATGAAAACAAACTGCAGAGGGTTTCAAAACAATTTTATGTCAATATTTGCATTAGTGATGTCAAAAATTAAATTCATTAACTAATGCTAAATTGCTAATTAGCTATTAGATTTACAATGAAAACTGGGACAGCAGGAAATGTTACAACGCTTTGTTAACTATATTGATAACGACGTCATTTCTACCGAAGTTTTGTACTGTTTTTATTAAAATAAATAAATAAATTCCAATATTTACAAATATTCCTTCCTACCATCCCTGAGTGCGCGCGCGCCACATCTTGTCTTCAATAGAGGAGTCTTCAAGTTTCACGCATTGTCTATGGCTGCGGATTTCAAACGATTGTCCCTTCTGCTTACTTCAATTACTTTACTTTTTGCGGTAACCTAATAGCGTTCAAACTTGTTCGCATTGTTCAAGTGTAAATATTGAAACGTTAGACGATCTAGCAACGATTGGTTCAAGATCAATTGGCTATGGGTTATTTTTTAAATTAGGTAGACAAATAAATACAAATAGATTTTTTTTTTAAAGTTTTGTACTACACTAGAGACTTGCTCCTGGCTTTGCACAGGTACACTTTCTCTACTATCCTTACATTAAATATGAAAGTATTATAGGTACATAGATTTATACCTTCCGTGAAAAAATATCTAACTGATAGTGAAAACCGCATCAAAATCCGTTGCGTGGTTTAGGAGGAGTTAGCGGATATACAGACAGACATTAGCGGAAAGTGACTTTATTTTTTACTATGTAGAGATAGAGATAACTAGTGATTGAAGTGTCCTTTAAAAACAATAAAGGAGGTAATGTGGATGTGAAATCCTTTTGAATCAGATTATCAAATCAGAAAAATGAAAGCTGTTACTTACTGATTATTAAGAATACCTACAAAAAAACTCTAGCTCTGAACTATATACAGGGTTATTTGTAAAACACCGGTAACGCTTTAAGGGGTGAAACTACTCATCAATATGAACAACTTGTACTACGGGACCAACCATGAAATCGCGAAAAAGAATTCAAACTTTTCATACATTTTGATGGAGCAAGGTTAATCTTTTGTATGAAAAGCTTGAATTTTTTTTCGCGATTTCATGGTTTGTCCCATAGTAAAAGTTGTTCATATTGATGAGTAGTTTCACCCCTTACAGCATTGCCGGTGTTTTACAAATAACCCTGTATACCTATATTATAACCTCTTATCATTTCTTTCAAATAGCCCTACTAGCTTGGTATAAACTAATGATGTATCAGGTATGATGGTGTAGGCTGTATAATGATTCGTGTGGATTTTGGCACAGGATAAGCCATCACTCCAACTCTTTCTATGGATGTCGTAAAAGGTGATTAGAAGAAATAACAAAAGGATGAGCAGTAGCATCCTCGTAGGCCCCACCTAATAACACCCTACTGCGATCTACTTGCGTCTTGCATTTCCCCATGACTGGTTATTCAGCTGTCTGTACGGCCCATGTTCCACAGAGGACATTCACGAGCTGATGATGGTGTGGGTAATTAAAAAGCCAGCAAATTGCCAATTTATGCCCCACAAAATAGTAATTAACAAGTGAATAGCCAGCGAGTTGTGTCTCAGGTGAATCTGAGCAAGGAGAGCACTTTTAAATTGGAATTCCTTCGGGCGAATTGTTTGTCGCTTAACAAATGTAATTGTTGCAGGGTTCCCGCAAATCAAGTCGCCTTACAGCCCCGGCTCGCAGCCCCATCTCACCGGTGAGTCGCATTTTTGTCTACTAACTAACTTTATTAAGATTTGCAGGTTCAGGATTAAGGAAATGTAAAGTATCTTTATTTTTGTTGTTGATGACTAAGTATATATTGGTAATTTTGTTTCTTATAGGTAAGAAAGCAAAACAAAATGCTAAACTTTACAAAAAAATATAGACTGTGGCAACTGACAACACGGGAGAGGTCCATATCCAGCATTAGATTGCAATTATGAATTAGTGGCTAGATAATTAGCGATGAATCGGTATGATGCGGCTAGCAGGACTTTGAAAACTGCGAAGCTAAATTAGTATCAGAGTTTCAGACTATAGATTACAAAATAATGTCATAGAACCTAGTTTCGTTCTGTAAAAGTTCAGTATTGCTAATGGAATAGCTTCATGGGCTTTTCAAATGAATATAATCACTTACTGAATTGTCCCACCACTGTGATAGACAGTTTAGACGCCGCGATAGTGACAAGGAGTCTTATCTGAGTGACCTAAACCAAAGATAAAACATGTGATAATGAACAGCCCGTGAAAAATGATCGCCCAAGTATTTTGATTAACAGAGTAGCTCGACGATTAGTAGGTACCTATAAATTAGAGGCGACGCTGGAACTATGGGGAACAATACATTTGCCGGTGATTTAGGAAAGTGGCTGTGTGGCGGGGGAGAGGCCCACGGGGGGAGGGAGGGCATCCCTCGTGTGAGCCCCCTCCCCGGCTCCCGTACTCCTCACCCCCCCGCCTTTGTCTCAGTAATGAATCCGGCAAACGCCAAACGTCACCGCGCAGCCGCTCGACCCAGCCAATACCACAAATCATACACCTATCTATTAGCAATCGGAAATTGAACTCTATTTATGCCCACTTAAAGTCCAACCTTCATTAGCACTTATTGGTCTTATTACCCTTTCATCACAGAAGGGAGAATTCGCTTAGAAACGTGAGGTTTTAGAAAATATTCTGTTAAATGCAAATTAGTTTTCGTGATAAAGATATAAGTTGGGGTTCGAATTACTTAATATAACGAAGGTCACGGAGACTGGAGAAGATTAATTGACGTTAAGGGTTGTGACAAATGAAAATGGATATCATCTTGTACGTGCTTCAAACGAGACATGTGTTAATCAAAGTAGATCAGACTGCTACGTTGTTAATACGTAAGTAATAGATAAAGACATCTAACAAGAGGTCTCGTTTTTTTTCACTCCCTAACCGCAGTGTTGTTGTGGTGCCGCATGCCGTGCGTATGTATGTGAGCGGTGTGGTGTGTTGCAACCCCAGCGCATGAAAAGCGTCACAGAAAACAAACCTGGCTCCCGCCGGCAGCCATTTGTAAAAATTACCTCCGCCGCCATTTCTGTGCGGGAATTTCATATTTGGAACGCCACGGGGCGGAATCCGCGAGTGGATTTTGACATTTCCATCATGGCGGCAAGTTTTATTGTTTTCTAAAACAATTGCAGTCGCGGGCGCCGCGCTGCCCGCTTTGGTGCTTTTGTTTAGCGGCAGCCATTTTTAATTTGAAAATTAGGGGTCTATTGTTTTGAGTGCCGAATAAAAGTCATGCTGTAATGAGGCTGTGACCTCATTGGTCGTATGGACACAAGTAGACTCCGTCCGACTTACTGATTGCCATCATAGGTTTGTTTGAATTCTCATGTTTTAACTATCTAATAAATACGTAGGTACCCCTTTCCTATTTAATTCTACAAACAAACCTACAAGAGGTAATACAACACATTTCACTACAGTAGATAAATTTTCAAAAGACCTATAGTTAGCACTAATCATGCTCTAACAATCTGTCATCAATGTTTACGTTCCATAATAAATTCAATTAATTTTTAGTCTCGACTCCTCTTTCTGGGGTGCTCTCTAAAAAATCTATTCCAAGAATTCACAATAGAAAAACATAATCCATTGGATTTCCTAAAAAATTGTCACTACATACGTTTTAGACGATCAATGCCATGGGAGCCTTTAGTAAATTGTGTGTGTGTGCACTTACGCTAGAGGTCAAGAACTCGAAAGTGTAGCGATGCACGCTTAGAAACAGCATTAATTACCTTTACAGCAATCACGTCAAAGATCCAGTCACAAACAAATTGTGTACCTGTTTGACGTTATTAAATGAGTGTTGACAGTTGACACGTCACTTGAGTGTTAACATCTCGTCGGCACCACAGCCAGCCGTCTACGTTACACCAAACATTTGTACAAAATGTTGGCCAACCAACACCAAACCAAGGAAATTATTTTTTTGTTACTGTCAAAATTAGACGAGTAGCGACTGTGGATACAACACTTCAACGCCAACTTAAATCTGAGTTTCAAACAACCTCTATTGGTGTGTATTTAGAGGTGAATATTGACTGACAGAGTTGCAGATAACGTGGTGGTTATCTGATGTATCAAGTGTCAGAGACGCCGCAGTGTTTAGTCACATTAAGTGGCGACAAGTTGTAATAACAAGCAGTGTATTAACGTGCGGTTTCGGCCACTTTCTTGCACCGTAGCGTGTCGGGTGTCCGCGGCCTGCCAGAAGGAATCAGTGCGAGGTGTTTGGATACACGCTCGGATGTAGCAACTTGTTTGAAAATATTTTAGGTGTATTTTTTTTTGTCTCTGTTTTGGTAACTGTACAAATTAACGAATTATTATAATTAGTTCATCTGTTGGGAATTATAATCACCTTCGTGTCTTTATTCTTAAGATGTGCACCTGGTGATACTTATTGATATATTATTTAGTATGGCGGCACATACTGTGTGAAAAGCGGCAGATTACCAACTTATATTGACTGTGTGTTTTTCCATAACACATACAGTTAACTTAGCTCGACATTCAAGTTATTCTTCAAGTAGGTTTTCAAAAGTTTCTATCGGTAATATGCAATAAGCTGACTTAGAGGAATACACATATTTAGTTACACCTCAAATTAGAAAACACCTGGAGGAAATTCCTACTTAGACCAAAACTATCATGCGTAGAGCTACTGGAACCCACGTTCTAAGTAACTCATTTGCGCTTACCAAAATATCCAATATATTTCGTAACGCGTCCCTAGTATGAAAATGTCCACCAAATCCATAATTCCCGTAAACAGACACTAACTCAACAAGAATTACACTAATGAATCAATTTGCGCTCTCGCAACGCATCCCAGCAGAGTCTGCAGAGCGCAGAGCGTGACACAAGTGTTAAGTAAACACGCGAGAGTGGCACTAATTGTGTCGGTGTCGGGTTGCACGGCCCCAGGTCTGCAGTGACCGCCGTGGGACACCGCATGTGGCCGCGCCGGACACGAGCGCTTCTTGTATCAGCCTGTAGATGACCGATGCGAACATGGACCGCCTAGGGCTTTTACCGCCAGTCTGCGCGACTTTCACTGTACTCCATACTTAGCTCCCTTCCAGCAGCACAAAGTACATCCTAGACGCAATAGCAGAACTATTGTTTGCGGCTCCCGAGACCCTTTCGTAGCTTGATGAATTAATATATAAAGTTGGACATAGTTTGTAGAATAGAATAGATCTGTATTTCATGTAACAGGCACTTATGAAATGTGGAAACTCTTTTAAAATAATAGATTTCAATCTTGTTCAGTACAATGTTGTGGTAAGAGCTGCGAGAATAATGTAATTTAATCTGAATAAAAATAAGACTAGGATAATAATGATTTGCCTCTGAATAAGATTGCCATGGCAGTTACAAGCTGACCAGTCCCAACAGACGGCACCCGTACTATTTAATTGGTTAAGTTAGAAGATGTACAGTGTAACCGATGTAAACTAGGTGAAGTTGGGAGAGCCAAAACTACAAACGGATTTGCCGGTGTGGTTGGTGCAGTGGCTAAGTGGTTGGCTTTCGACGCTACGCGATTATTCATAGGTTACGCGGGTTCGATCCCCGCACAGAATAAATATTTGTATGGCCTGCAGATAGTTGTTGCGGGTCTGGGTGTCTGTCCAAGTGCAAAGTATGTTTGTAAACTGCCCAAGATACAGGAGAGGTGTAAATATATAGAAATTATAGTAGCAGGGCGTTGTTATAATATAAGCCAACAGGCAGACTTCTATTATCTATATTATCTATCTATCTATATTCCTCTTTCTTGATATCCTCTTAGTTGCCTTCTATAATACCCATTGAAGAAAGGGAGTCGCTAATTCCTTGCCCGAGACCGAATAGAACGGATTGTTGTAAAGCTAAATTATCAAAATCTTGAAAGAAATAATTTCTTTTAAATGTATTTATAACTGAAGGTTGAAACATATGTCCAAATATCTGCTAATATACCCCATTATTGCTCGTTACAATAAGTTCATTAATCCGTTTATTTAGAGGACAAATCCGAACAAAATAAATACGCTTGTTTACTTGAACATCTTGCTTGAGTAACAGCTTAATTACTTTCATTGTCTCAAAGCAAACAGTTTGTTACGCACTAAGCACTGAATGTACAATTAAAGAATATAACCAATCGCGGCGACAATGCTCAATTAGTGCATGTTTGAACAAACATGGCGTGTTCTCAATGACTTAATAATAATATTACGCAATGGAATGGCCAAAATTAAATTAAATAGTATTGTTTTATCAATTAATGTTGATAATATGTGTTAATTTGTTTGGATGGGATTTACGAGTTGGACTTACAGGTTTGCACCTGTGTGTAGTTGTGACGTCACAAGATGGCGTAGGAAAATAGTGGAATCGATAGAGTTGTATTTATGAAGTTTGCGGTAACTGACATGTGGTGCTGTTTACCTGGAACCCTCGAAAAATTATAAATCAGTTGTTCTAGTCTATCTACCTTCATCTGAGGTAGACTTAAATATTGATCTCGGGACCACACGCACGGGTTAAATTAACAGTCCTATTTGTTACAATTTAAAAAGCTCACTTGAATAACTTGGACATCATTTCGTTCTAAAACGAGAAATGTGCTGGACCATAATATTAGATTCTTACAATTTAGTTGGTTCTGGGTTTAACCCCCAAGCGTTTCACCACCCACGTCCACATTAACAGCCAAGTTCCTGCCTCCTACAATCAAAAACTCATAAGTCAGCAAGTCATCATACATAAATACATTAAGCGTTAATACAAAATATAATGTCGTATTTAGTCGTCAAATGTAACGCGTTAGGGGAGGAATCATTTCGGGCCAGCATCCCCCGAGGCTCGTTACAGCGCCACTTTCCGCAATTTTTTGAAAACGATATTGTTGAGCCACCCTAGTAATGATGTAAGGATATCTTGGCACCATCCAATCTGTTAAGTAAATAGTTTTATGTGGAGGTACATATCGTGGCTTAGGTGGCAATTATTCATCCAAATAAATTCAACAGAATGGATGGTTTGCCAGTTTTCAAAATGAAATGAAATGGTAGTTTTCATTTCAGACGCATCACAACTTCGGATGACATGACGTCTTTTGGAAGGAAGACTTGTTTTTATTGTTTAAAATATGAAGAGAAGATTTTTTTAAACATTGTTTATTTTCCAATAGGAAAGGACGGAAAAACGCTCTCCGAGAGCCGACACCTATGGTCCGGGGCTACTTGGCCAGTCCGTTACAAACCTTGCTGCTCGGCTACTGTTCACAGCATAAGCTATTTATTCTCTGAATGCTCATATCAATTTGATAAATAAGGCTAAACCCATGTCTGCAAGATTTTGTGAATATATTGCCTGTCTTTGGGACACTAAACTGGAGCAAGCAAATGTACCCAGAAAAACATCAGCCTGTACCTTATGAGCACTACAGCTATACCTGATACCTGCTCGGGATACATACCGATTAGTCAAAAGGCTGCACCGACTTAGCTTGGATAATCCTTGGATGCTCAGTCGGTGCAGTATACCCACATATTTTTAAATATTTTCTACTTAATTTTTCTACTTTTCCATCCTAAGAAAAATTACTTCTCTGTCTGTCTTCTTCTTATTACCTATGTCTATCATTCTAGTGTGTCTTGTATTTGTGGCAAAGAAATGATATTTCTTTCTTTGACCACGCTTAACGAGTGGATTGGTGACCGCAGATCTATTACCAGCCGGTATTGTTACCCATCTGATTAAGCCTGTAGAAAACGATAAAGAAGTTGCAATGGAAAAAAAATGGCTTAAACCTATGAAGAGTTTATGGGTTAGTAAATACAATATGGAGGTGTGCCTATGGGTGTCAACACGCCGATACAATTAAATAGCGGGGCGCACGAGCACCCGAGAGGAATAATTTAAAAAGCTGCGGCCGACTGATTCAGCGCACACACTCACTCTATTACACAATTTTAATGCCCACTCCCGAGTTTCTCGTTCTTCTTCGGCTTCTCCGTATTGAGCTTAAGAAGTTTTTCTCGTTAAGTGCTACATGTGTTTATTGTATCGTAGCCTCGTGAGTGAACAGTGTGAACACGGGACTAAAATGTTTGCCTTTATAGTTACTTTTTTATGACATGATTACTAACAATAAAAAAAAAAAAAAAAAAAAAAAAAATTACGTATGTTCATGTTGCACATTTCCCTTTTATATTCTCCCACTGAGATTGTGCAGCGGGTAGGGTTTTAATTCCATTGCCATGGTATGAGCCTGTCCAAACTTGGTTGGGATAGGAACTGCAAGTGTTAAGTTGCCATTTGCCAGTAGTCAAGAAAAAGTAAATCGTGATTAAATTGTCACTCCTTACCTGATGTACTATATAAGGCCATAGTTCACTGACAACATAACAGACGATTAGAGCAAAATCAGTCGTTTAAACATGACACTTTTGACGGGTAATCGGCCGAATTCATTTTAACCATTTGTTATATTGTCAGTGAATAAGGCCCTAAGTGGGTTCACAAACACAAACGAGTTTCTCTCGCAAAACCATCTCTACGCTACGTGTTGTTCGGGGCCATTTACTCCAGTCACAACACCGTCGCCAAACTTCGAAGATTTCTCACTTGCTATGACAAGCGCCAGCGCCCCTCATAACCTTCTCCAGCTTGAAGTCTAACAACGAAATACAAACTTACAAGCTAAAAGCTAACATGACCCGTTCTTAGCGTCCCCCCTTCCTAGTGCGCGGGTGGAGGGGGGTGGGGCGTGGCCTGACCGGACACTGTAACTGCCACTTGGTTATTGGCCTCTTTGCATACTCGACGCGGGCAGAACGCAGGTTAGACGTGGTCTGTGGTTGGTCACACGGCTAATTTGCATCGAAGCAATGAATTATACCGTAAATAAACTTTTATCATCAATTCAGTTGAGAGTAGGCCTTCGAAGTCTACTTTATCACACTGCTATTAACAAAAATTAAAAATATTCAATAACTAATAATAAATATTCCCCAAATTACTCTGGCCAAAAATGTAGAGCAGTCTGTCAATTACCCATTATAACATTAGCATATTGTTATGTTGAAGAGACAATAAACCTATAAAAAACATTAATTCAGACTCAAAACAACAAGCTTTATAACAAACGGGACACTTAACAACTGACGGGAAATACGTACCTACATAAGAAAATACATAAAACCAAACGCAAAAAATTTTGGAACAGAACAACACGCGCGCTCCGAATCCATTTCCTATAAAGGCAACAATAATATTTTACGATTACAACCTCCCTCACCCCCCCTTAAAGGCCACTGATCGCATAATGACTTACTTTGCCAAACAAAGGCAGGCTAAACGAAAATCAACCTTATTACGTTGCTTTAAGGGAGGTAAGATTAGCTTGTTAGATTTTGTGGACGTCCTCCGAAATATCAAAGTGAAGAGAGGCCCATTAGCAATTATAATGGCTACTGTCCTGGAGCTGAGTGCCTGCTCATTACTCGGCCTCGGCCTCGGCCTAAGGTTCGAACCTTGCCAACTTTGTTGGTTAATTACTCGAGACTTCTACGAGCATGCTTCAGTGTTATCACGAATATTTTATCATTTAAAATAGTATTTATTATATATCAATTTTAGATGGTAACTTCTGAGAATTATCTCGGGTAATCTCGTAGACAACCGAGTGGTAAACCTGGAATCTTTTATCTTTTGCAGTCTATACTGTTTCTAACAAGCGGATATTTATTTAATGATTTAGCTTGTTACCGTTTGTAGACTACACGACGTGCTTCTTGCAAAAATTAAATAAATAAAAACAAGCTGTAGTATCAAAACGTAGTACGCCCGATCACAAACCAGGTAGAAGATCAAATTCATAATTTAAATCAAGCAAACAGAACTGGTTGACCAAAACGGTAGAAACGAGAAAAAATAAAAAAGGCAAAACGCGTCAAGATCATAATATCTCGACAGAAAACGTGGCTCGTTGCGCATTGTGTGGACCAGCTCTTTGTGGAGGCTTGCTCTATTTTTGTTAACACCTGCGCTGGTGGGAACAAGGACAGCGTAATGCGATAGCTGTGCACGCACTTTTCATAAAACATTCGCGAGATTTGGTGATCGTGTATTGTTTTGAGTGTGTTAGATAAGTTTTTGGGCCGTAACGGAATATTTCGTTTGCTGTGAGCGTTTCTCTCATATTAAGTTTTGTTTTAAATTTAAGTATAGGTACACAATGAGGATCATTTAGGTACCTACAACGTATTCAACTATATCTAAAGCTGTATACTCTGTGTTGTTTGTTTGTTTCCTCTCTGTGATAATTTGTGTATGATGTAGGTATGCTGATGTTAATGGCTTATGTTATGCTTTCTATTTTTGAATGGCATGTATCGTCTTCTGAATGAATTTTTATTTTATCTACTATTCTTCTGTTTTAATTCTTATTTTTCATTTGTTTCATGTAATTCGTAGCGGTCCGACAGTTTTATTCAGGTAATTTATCAACTAGTTTTATGTTTATATCCTATAATGCTTTTACTAACAAACTATATTAATAATAAGTTTCTTTCTGTATTAAGTTGTTTCTTAAATAATAACATTGTGAATTCTAACATTTTATTTTTATAAGTCCCAAAGAACAGCTGTACACGTTTACAAATAAAAATACAGTCTTCCGACTACCAAATACGAAGGTAATAAGAAAAACTTACTAACATTGGTGGCAGCACACGTCGCACCCGCGCCACTCGTACAATCAAATAAGCAGCGGAACGCGCGTCAATTGGCTTGTCGCGGTAAATTGCCAATCCGCACGACGCCTAATTGCGTCACGTCTTATCACGTTACCCACTCGTAACGTTTACCTGCGAGCATTTTTGTCAAGCTTTTTATTTGAATGAGATAGCGACTCGAGGATCCGTACCCATCTGGCCGTAAATTAGATCCTCAAGGCATTTTCTTACGATCTTACGGGAAGAACGTGGCGTAATCATTAAATAATCTGTACTGACACAATTTTTGATGATGGTATTAAGTACCGAGGTGGGGCCAAACCTATAGTAGGTATTTAGTTTCTATACATACCCGACCGAAAATAATTCTAACAGATTATGTACGTCAGTAGAGTTAGGTTGTTTAATAACACTTTGCCAGTCTGGCTATCGCGTTTCGTGAGAGGTCTATATCAAACAGTTCTAGTAGTACCTAACTACTAACTATGAAGCTTAGCTACTAGGCATGGCTAGTCAAACATGACAAACGGATATAAAAAATAAATAAACCTTTTTTTGCAAAACATTCTGAAAACATGAAAGGACCCCAATAACAAAACGAGGGACATTCTCTCCTTTAGAAACACAACGTAGGCAAATACAGGCAATAAAAGAGCCGTTTTGGTAAGCAAATCTGCACGTATGCTGACGTCACAACTCGCGTCATCGCGTCACGTCGCGTTTACAAGCGGCACGCTCACGCACGCTACTGCCGCGGCTAAACAAGAAGGCAGAAGTCCCACTCGGGGAATAAGGAACGCACAGATTTTATACGAAATTTTCGAACCAAAGTATTTGCAGGCTGATATCCCAAGCAATACCTCCGGTAGTGAATAAACTCTATCTTGCATGCCTGTGACTGACTGTTCGATAGCTTGTATGCATTAATCCCACACACTGTGATTGCCTTTCAATGCATTGACAGTTGTAGATATTTTTGAGCCTCTGCAGTCGTTAACTCTACAGTGATATACATTTAGCACTAGAAGTACTAAGCGTAAAACAGGTGACTAACAAGACAACGTTGTTAATTTTAGTTAACTTTAGCGATATTCATGTTTCACGCACCTTCCGAGTGTGGGTAGTACACGATGTCGCGGGTGTCATATGGAGTGAAACTTCTGAAGATATATCTCTATTGTGGTCGGCTCTGAATCTGCTCGAGAAATAAATCTAATCGTCAGCTGATCTCGACAAATTGGCCGCGAGACGATTGCCAATTTGCAGCGAGTCGCGACTGTCGCGATTGGCCCAATATGTGGAATAAGAGTTCGCACTGCTGACGCGTTTTCGATATATTACATTTTCAATATATAAAATAACGCTTTGTGTGACAATTTTGCAGTTTTATAACAGATGTAAAGGTAGATCATCGTCACAGGTACAGAACACGAGAGAACTATGAGCTACTATTTGTGATCTGTGGCCACAATTGCTTAGTTAAGGAATATGTTATATAGATCTGCTGTAGAGGAAGTACTTAATTTTAGTTAAACGAAAGTCTTAAAATTGCTACGAATTATGTAGCAACTGTAGAAAATTCTGGTGCTACGAACATGGCGTAGCACAAGTGCTACGCATCTTATCTAAACCCCTTGGTCTTCGATGTTTGCGCCTACAAAGTGCCAGTCACAGGTTGTATTACATTCAATACTCGTGAATGTGTACTGTCTGTTAGGACTAATCAGCATATTGCTGGCTATCGAAACATTTCTAATTAATATTTTAATCGCGGGTTCGATCCCCGCACTGAGCAATTATTTATAATTATGATCTACAGATAGTTGTTCCGGGTCTGGTTTTGTGTGCATGTGACATTATATGTGTGTAAAATGTACCATCGATACAGGAGCAATCCTAGTGAGAGGCAACGTTTCACAAAAAGTAAATAAATAACACTTTGAAACGGGGCTACTATAGTCTGACTATTCACCCTGCCTGTAAATGGTCCACATTAATAATGATATCTTCTTTATCTTGCGGCAATGGTCAGCTTTGGGTGACTCATGATGCTCAACTGGGCGGATGCAACATGCACCTTCCTTTGCTAATTTTTGTCCATGTTATTGCTCTTTCTGTACAATATTACTGTGCCGTTAATAAATGCTACGTAACGAGTAAGTGTCAAAAAATAAAAGGGTTTTATTAATAAATTTTCATGCAATAATAAAACGCCATTTCGTCGGACATGTAGTGTAACATGTGGCAACCCTATCTACCGTAGGACTGTTTAGTAGAACTAGTGGGAACAAACCTAAATTTTAAATTAATTGGCGGCACTAAGTAGTTTGTTTTAATTTTAATAACATTATAACTTGTCTGCGAACTTTACGACTTAAATAAAATATTTTACTTGAACTAGATCATAAATATAGCATCTAAAAAGTCTACGATTAATAACATTAAACCACAGAGACGTTAATTGGAAACCTAAGCTTCTAACGTAACTTCGGGACCTCTTCGGTACCAGCAGCTGGTTAGTAAACAGGTACAATTCGATTCATTACTGAATAACATGATACATAATGAACAAGATTGTTTTTCCTCATAGATTTGAGTTTCTTGTTATAACAGTGTAGGTAATACATAACGATATTATAAATCTATTGCCATACAACATAATAAATTGGCATACAAATGACAAGTAAATTTTAATAAATGTTTAAAAATTACATGTTTTTATTTGTTTGAAATTTTATAATTATGGATTTAATATTTGAAATAAATTAATAATAATAATAAGGATATAGGGGAATTTTTGACTTACATGTCAATTTAATAATTAAAATTTATATCGAATTACTATAGTAGGTATATTACCGCGAGGCTATTACTACGTGCTACAAGTCCAACCTTCACTGCCTACGCCAAGCTTCATTCACTATATAAAAAATGATTATATTTATGCAAAGCAAATCTAAAAATATGTACGGTAAACTAAAATTATACCATAGTAAAACTACAAACACACAATTGTAACTTATCATACCTACATAGTGCGAATTTTATTTACATACAACATTATTTTTTCCATAACACATTTTCATTCGAAGCACAATGCCGCCGGCTAAAGTGGCAGTGTTCTTCAAACAAGTAGCTTTCCTTCACCGAGAGTCATATTCCCTCCTCGGAGGGAGGGTTCTCGCTATAAATTATACTCCTCCACAACACAAAATGGACTCTAACTATATAAGATCACGGTTTGAATTGCCGTGGAAGTGTAATTCGTGTTAACGCATACATTATTGGTCTGTTGGTCGGTTTCGCGTAATGATCGCTGTATTTTTATAATGATACATTTTGTTCAGGTTGTGGGGGAGGCGGGTATTTGTTAATAACTTACTCGTGCTTCGCTGGTTGGTGGATAATTAAGGGTGATATCCTGTTCGGAGATGAGATCCTACATCACTGCTGCTGTTACTAATCATTTAATTACTAAAGAATGAAATCATAATATATTTTAGGAGGTCAGTTAATTTTACTTCTTATTAAAAATAATGGATATGTATTTGTGATCTAGTAAATTCGATTTTTTCTGTCATTTATTTTCTGAATAATGAAAATAAATCATTTCTAAAAGAAAACATTCATGTCTATAATGGTCGTACAAATCTCAATATAAGCTAGATTTAATAAAAAATAATTCATTGTTTAAAAATCTAATTTCAAATTAGCACCTCAATATAAACACGATCTAGTCTACAAGACTAATAAGTATTTTTATGTTAACTTAAACTGATTACAAAAGTTATTTCTAATAGTGTGTCCATTGGCACTACATTAGCGTCTCTTGAACAAAGTGACACTTTGTTCAAGTGTCATCACCGGTATTATCACTATTTTTATTTTATCACTACACTTACTCAAATGGTTTTGATTTCATCAGCATCAATTTCTTGGAAGCGCCCATTTTTATGCACCAGCATAAAAATGTGCGTTTCCCAGAAATTGATTCAAAATGCACCAGCATTTTTATGGTGTTCTTTGACCATGAAATATGCTCTTTTGATTCCAACGAATCTTTACTTTTCTGATCACGAATCTATTTGAATCTACAACATCTCTCACCCAAGGTTCGATTAGTGCAGTATCATAAAACATACAGTTCAGAGGAGCCCATAGCCAGTGACTCTCGACCCCGCCCGAGCTCTCCCGAGCGCTCCCGAGCGCTCCCGAGGGACTGCCGAGTGTATTGCGACACTGTTTAAGTGATTACCTCCTCACGATGCTGCCTTCACTCACTTTGACACCACCGATGAGCTTGTCAGTACTGTTCCATCATTCTTACACCCGGTTTTAAAGGCTGATCAAATGTAACCAGCCTTCAAATCTCATGTCAACTATGGTTGGTATAATTGATTGTTGATATTGGTCCAGTCATAACGGCTAGCATGAGGTTTGATAGCCTTTCAGAAATCGGAGGCAAAAGAAGTACCTAGATTATTGATGATCTAGTTAGGATAGATTGGACCTGGCTGAAAGTAAACCGTGTGTGCGGCCGGGAGATGTCTGTGGCTAGTTATGGACTGCAAATGGTTGCGTTGCTTGATTGATTTACGTTTTAGTACAATGTAAAGGGCTAAAACCGGAATCTTTTCGTCTCGTATACCTGTGTAAGGTGAGAGGACAATTTGACTTAAAAAAAGCAGCAGATTTTAACACAATATTATTCTTGTTAACTTCTGTTTATATTTTCTCATAATTATTCATTTTCTAATATTTTTCTGCAGTATGCGTAAGTACACTACCGACATATTATGTATGTATATTAATCGATTTATTAGAATGTGACGTCATCCGACTAACTCTACAGATATGCGTTCGATTTGATAAAAGTTTGATTGAAATTTTTACGTTCGAAAATCTATTATTTATAGCAGGATTGGGATTACGCGTATGCAGTCATATCGGCGTAGGAGTTGGAATAACGGAATTTAAATGAAAGCTGAGCATGTGTATCTACTGGTAGATAGACACATGTCCGCACGATACCAACCAGCTCACCGATTACCCAACAAACAAGAACATACAATTAAACATGACAACATACAAACAACTGGACCTATCTGCAGTGAGTTGCCCATCTAATATATATTATGATTGTGAAATGCTAATAATGTCATGGAATGTACATTATTAAAACTAAGTGCACTACAAAGATGGGTGCAGAAAATTCACTGAGTGCAGTACACAATTTACAAGCTCTATAATAGAGGAACAGTAGATATTATCGCTAATGTGAGAGCAGCTTCATGTGCAACTTCCGCAAAGGTCACCCTCACCTGCACGGGTACACTCTACCGGTTTCTGATGAGTTTTTCAAATCAAATAGTTTATTTTTAATCGACTTCCAAAAAAGGAGGAGGTTCTCAATTCGACTAAGTTTCTTTTTGTCCTTTTGTTAAGCCCATTCTCCACTAATTGCAGACCGATTTTGAAAATTCTTTTTTTGGTTGAAAGGGTATACTCTCGAGGTGGTCCTATTTAAATTTGGTGAAGATCTGATGAAGAACTTCGGAGATAGACAATGGAACACTTGAATGAATAACAGCATATTACTTGCGATTGCTGTAATCGCATGTTTATGTATTGTTTATGCCACTCAAAATAGAAATATAGAATAAACTTTATAAAAAAGTCAAAATCGACATCAAAAAACTAAAAAGTATAAAATAATTTTCTTAAAAAACTTATCAGCTTCTGAAGTCGGGGCCTTAAATTCTTCAATTATTGCGCCTAGCTTGGCAGTGACACCGTGTTCAGAAAATGAAAAGATTTCTATGAAAAAAAATCTTTTTGATCTCGGTTTTGACTTTTTTTAATGATAGCTACAGTCATCTAACGACTAGCAGCTTGCAGAGAACTGCGATAGGCTACGTAGATGTAAGAAATAAGCAGTACCTTTGTACTTGATATCTTTATTTATTTTCTTTGTCTTGTGTATGTGTGTAACATAAATAATAAATAAATAAACATGTACAGAAATGGTAAAATGAACGCTAAAATATCGATACGGAGTGCAATCTGAGGCTGCTGCAGTGGTTTGAGATTGTTACATCTGAATCTTAAACTTACACACCGAGCCGAAGCGATAAACTGTTGGTCAACAGTGGAGCTTTTGCGCTAACTTTTATTGTGTAAAGTAGTAGCAGCGGGCGGCGCGGCGCGGACGGTAGTGTGACCAATCGATTGCGCGGATACATCGGACACGCCCGGACGACACCGGACCAGGCGCGGTAATTGGACACATGCTACTGTTGTACAGTTTGCAAGATTATGGATGTTTGTTTGTAATTACTAGCAACTTTTTCAAAGTTCCTTTGGTATTTAGTTAGTGAAAATATTATCCTAAGTATGTACATTGTCTTGGTACTGATGAAATAGGATAGGGACCTCCTACCAGTAAAAAATAAAGAAACAATTAATAATAATAATTATCACATGAGTCTACAGTAAGTAGGTACCTAAAAAATTTTTTGATAGCGCGTAATATGTAATAAAATTCAGTATGTACCTATTTTAATATTTAATTATAACGTTTTTTAAAAGAATTGGTTATTACAATCATAGTATTTAGATACTTTTCGAACTAGATTGATAATCGATTTATATCACTGTATTCATAATTTATCGATTGACTTGTTGTCCAGCTGCTATAATAAATTGTAAACAAACCATTAATAAAATTAACACATCTTTTGACCTCCTAACTTAACTGACAAACATGCACCCTTTACAAAACACTACCATTCGCGATTCGTCACGCAACATCGCAAACAAATAAAATACAACGTGATCGACTCGCACGATACTCTACATTGCCGCTTTTCAACAAGATATAAACAGAGTGTAGATGTTACGCAGAAATGTATAGTGTGCAACAGGGTTGCAACGTTAAGCAATATCTCGGTGGAGGTCCGTAAGCGAACCGCTCTAAATTTAATAATTCATTGTCGTATTCATTGGCGCCAAATTCAATTACCCGCCGTCCCGGAGGGCCTCCCCCCCCCCCTGCCTGCCTCCCCCGCTCGTCTCCGGCGCGGGTCGGGCCGTCCGTCCCGAGGGATGCGCTCGATCTATTCTATTAACCCACCACCGCGCCTGTTTACTAATTCATTTGGCAATCACATTCGGTAATTATGTGACAAATCCCCGGGCGAGTGTTGTCGTGTTGTCACACTACTTGTTAAGTGGATTTGGGCGCGGGCGTCGATTTGTGCGGATACTGCGGCGATTATCCGCAAGTTTGCGGAGCGGGTGAGCGAGTGAGCGAGTGAAATGGACCGGTGTTAACGACAGTTTTTCTTTTCAGGAGTGTCGTCGTTGGAAGCGGCGAAAGATTTCACAGTAGATGGCCTCACCGGGTACAATGGCAAGAAAAAGAAGAAAAAACGTAGACATAGGTAACTGGCACTTAGCATTTTCGTATTTGTGTGTTGTAGTTAGCTATTAGAGCAAGTAGGCAGTGAGTGAAGAGCCTCTTTATTTCATGTATATTATATCTAATTGATATTGAATTTACATATAATGGAATTGCTTGTCGTTTCTTCTCCATAAGATCATCCGTAAGGAACCGTGCACCTAGAATCTCGCATTTCGCAAGTGGCTGAATCTGGTTGAGATATAGAGCGAATGGGAATTCACTCTTGCCTCATTCCTTCCTATCCCCAAGATTATACAATACAATAGGTACACTTTATATCCATATCATTATCATTTTATATTTTTGAGTATCCTCGGTAGGTATTCTGTTCTGACTTCTGCAGTTAGGATCATTTTAAGTGTACTATTGTTTTTAGTTCCTGTATTTACCGCTTATAATATTGTACACTTAGCTTAGTTTATTGCTTTCATTCTTTATAATGTAACAATTGTTGGTTAACCAATAAATCAATGTTCACATTACAGTCTGGAATAGATAGAGCATGCTTGCCTAGTTGATCATTCACCCTTGCCACAACTACAGCGGGTATTTATCCATGTCCAATCATCTGTGTTCCGCAGCCGCCGCGGACTATCTGTACCTTGTGCTCTTCAGATAAAACCTTACTGCCTAGCTGCTCATCCACTTGACTCATTCGCCCCATCCGCAGTGGTTTTATCAGTGTATTCATGTTTGTTCTGTTTTGCAGCCGGACCATCTTCACCTCGTACCAGCTCGATGAGCTGGAGAAGGCTTTCAAGGACGCGCACTACCCCGACGTGTACGCCAGAGAGATGCTCTCGCTCAAGACAGACCTGCCCGAGGACAGGATTCAGGTGAGTCTAGAAATTACTGTTTAGGTAAGATACTGTTAATGTTGTCCGTTGATATCGTGTAGGTTTTACGCAAGTATATTATGTATAGCGAAATAATACTGAATTGATTGCACAAAAAATATGAAAATGGTGTATTGAGGTTTTTTAAAGTGATAGTTACAATATTGCATCGCACAAATATGGTGTGTTAATGATTTTAGAGCACAATGCTTGATCTTCTCATAAAATACTGACAATAGAACCATGGAAACATAACCGAACAAAATAATAGAGTTTTGAAATGGAGAACTTCATTATAAAAACACCTATGTACTATACCCATGTTTGCAAAGAAATAAATGATTTGATTTTGATTTGAAAGTGCAAACGCTTAAATTAGCTACGTAAAAATAGACTATTATTAAGTTATAAATGATAAACTTGTGAGAGTTTTATGGCTGTAACTACTAGAATCTGTATAATGAAAGGGCAACCTTCTTTTAGTGTTAGGCAAACAATTCAATCTGGAATAATTACCTATTTGAAAAGCGGAATTTACTAGTATTCTTATAAAGCATTGATTTAGCAGCAAGTTACCGGTATAAAATATTCTCTTACACTTATAAACCTGGCTTGCTTCCAACCTTCTTCCAACCGATCGTATTATCCCGAAAACTCAACAAATCCCTTTCAACAATTAGAGGTCGATCAAAACACGTCGTCCCACCAACAATGGTGTACCAAAATAATAATTTTACCACGCTGGCTGTAAGGCGCAAAAAACGGTCCATTATGGAGTGATTACGACGTCAATTGCCATCGATTGATGTCGAAGTGTAACGTGACACGCTACTTGGAAATATCCGAACCGTACTGCGGAACGACCCAACGACGCGGCGGTTATGTTGGACAATTTATGAGCGCGGATATTTAGAATTTTTTTACAGATTTTATTATACGCACATATTCGGTTATTAAGATCCCAATTGTAATAAAAGTGTATTATTTTAAAGTGGACATGGATATAGGATTTTTATACAAGGATTATTATTTGTTTGAAATATATTTATTTGTATTTATGAAGGAAAGCCAATTATGCGCGGATATTCGGGATATTATTAGATTTACGTAGGTAGACAATAAAAATGCATACAAAATTAGGGATACTTTCAGCAGACTTGAAATAAATCTATTATGGTATTCTAATAATTTTATTTATTAATTTGTGATAAAATAATATGTTAATTCTATGTTTTTACACGAGCATAAGACGTGTCCCCTAGGACTGGTAACATTATTATCCAAGCCAAGATATTTATTTTATAATTACGAATCAACAATTACAATAATTGAGCTATGAACATACAATAGCTGTACAAATGGTTGGTTTCTACAGACAGAGCAGTTCAAATTGGTCAGTTCTTGATGCAAAAGTATATCCCATACTTTGTTTGGGCATTAATACTCTTTGTTATCGCGTTACTCACCGCTAAATCTCTAAAGCCTACATTTTTTGCGTCTCCGGTGCACATTTGTTGCCCAATACTCCAGGACCCGTCAGTCCGCATCAATGTTGACGTGAATTCGACACCCGATCCTAGCAATACGATATTTTATGCAAACAATTGCTTAAAGATTTCGCGGAAGGAAGTTTTTTTTCCAATAACAATTAGAGTGCATGGACGATTGAATGGCACAAGTTTTTGTTCATATTCCATTTATTGATTTAATGCTTTATATCACTTTGCAATTGGTGTAGCTATTGTCTTGACTTTATGAACATGAAGATTAATATGGTATTTGGCACATTATGATTACGGAAGTATGTTTTATTTATAAGTTAACAAAGTTCTACTTGGTTTATTGCGTTTACTGCTGGAGTAGGCCTCGAAGAGAGATATAAGGCTGCAGAGTCAGTTCTCTCACACCACGCTTTTGCCGGTTATCTATATATTAATACCTTCATGAAGAGAAAGCTTTTTTGCCCATTTTTAAGCATATTGCGCGCACGGAGGATTGTGAGATATGACATAGTTAAAGTTTATATGGAGAAGAAGTGCAGAAAGCTAAATTTAATTAATTATGGTCGAATTTCGACTACTGGGCGACCATTAATTTAAATCGTTACAGACAAAATATTTAATAACACTCCAATATACATGACACATTAGCCGGGTATCTCTTCATAGTTAAACAAAACTGAAGCTACGTATCTACTTGGTATAAGTTGTTGAAATACAGCTTTACATGCAACGTAACGTAAGGTAGTTGTTTCAGTAATTGCTAGTCATAATTATTATTAATAGTTTTTCCGTTCGTCGGTAATACACAACAAGGGCTCAAGTGTCGCGCCTTCCCTACTCGGAAGCTGCGGGGAAAACACAAATACGGCCACCCCCACGCCGCACCCCTCCCGGCACCCCGCCACGCACCCCGCGGCCGCCGCACATTTATGAAAATTTCATTTCCAAAGTCACAGTCCTCATAGCAAACTAAAATAAACCCTAATCTGACCGCGTAGAGTTTATTGCCACTTAATTTTCTCAAGAAGGAAAATTTTACGATTTACTCCAAAATGAAATCTATTTCATACGATTCAAAGTATATTTTCCAGTTGGAATGTAAAATTATGAGTGATGGTAGTTGAATTTTCGGTATAATGGCTTACTGGGGATTAGGTTTCCCCAATTTTGGGGCGCGTAGTTTGTGAGACGTTGCAATAAATGGATTATTATGCAATCAAACTTCTCGTAGATATGGAGAATTTCATATCCTTTTCGAATACAATGTAGACTACGCAAATTCTTTTGTATTTCTTATAAGATTTTTATAAATAGGTAGGTATCTAAAATTTTATTTTAATACCTACCTATTTGATAGTTCACTGTAGCCAATTGAGATGCGAATAAAATTTTTCATTTATTTAATAGCACTCTGTGTAAGAATGTGTAATGTAATCCATGCACATAATCATGCCCTATTATTAATTAAACAGTAGGCAGGTACCAACTTACTTACATAGAATGAACTCGTCAAAATGTCAATTAGGTATAGGTACACATTACGAAATGTTCATGTTGTCTTTACAGATTAGTGAACTCAAATTAATTGCCAATTACTTTTCTCTTTGGAAAATTCACATGAACCCAGACGAGGACATTCTCAAAACTAAAATTTTCCATCCATTAATTATACCCGTAAGAACGTACCTAGCGCCATCTATCAGCCACTCGTGCCAACTGCGCGTAGCTATGGCAACCGCGCGCTGATTGGCCACTTCTACGTTAGTAAAACGCGCCAGAACGGTGTAACCACCACCTGAGGCCACTCAAATCTCAATCCTAAATATCAGGTTTGAAGGTTTATTTTAATTAGTCAGTAATACCTTGTTGTTGTGTTCAAGTTTTGTACAGTTGTATTATTAGCTCCGCCCTTCTTAGTGGCATGGCGGACTGGGTTTTGTCTTGGCACGGCTTGTCTTTTTGCGTCCGTTTTGTTTGTGTAATGTAGGTACTCTATCTACACATAACACAGGTAAGTATAGTCTGTAGTCTGCGAGGAAAATATAACTATAAATTATCAAGCATACCGCGAACAGCGTATATTTATGAAGCTAGGTCCATTTTTGTATGCGTGGCCTGACGCGTTTATATTAACGCTTGTTCACATTTGTCACATTGAATACCTCCTTTTTGCTGTAATAATTAGGCTGTTTGTTTTCATCTCCGTGAATCTAGGTAATAAAATAAAAATCTAAACGATACCATTATAAAATATTTGAGAAGTGCCTAACCCAGTAAATGTATCTGTTTATAATTATTATGATGACCATGCGTTGGGTGTCTTCGCCGCAATATCCGCGAGATATCCGCGCGCCGACGGGTGACGCGACGGTAGCGTCCGTAGTGAGCTGTCTGCCGGATAATGACGACGATAATGCAACGTGATTACTAAACGTTGTACCTATTTACCGTGTAATTGTTGATTAATTGTGTAATGGTAAATTTTCTTTTATAAGAATAGAATTGTAAGTCTACGTAATGATTTATAATTTATAGTATCTATCTATGGCTTTCATTAATGATTTAGATATTTACATAATATACAAGTCAAATTCAAAGGTTTTTATTTCAACTGGGCCTTCACAGGCACTTTCAAAACGCCTATAAGTAGGTACATTACGACAATCTACAGAAAGATTGCCACATTTAAATAATAAATGATAAACAGTAGGTACCTAAGTACACTGAAGTGACTCAAGACTCGAAAACACAGTTTCAATGAACAGTGTCAATTTTTTTATTACTTGCTTAAATAAATTAATCCTCACTACATTAATTTCTAGACTGGCTAAGTATTTGAATGGTATTAACTACCTAAAATAATTTAGTAAATGTACCTACCACCAGAGTTGCACGACACTTATCAAAAAAGTCTTATTCATTTTGTAATTAGGCTTGTTTAGTGTAGACTTTGTCCATTTTTTGTCTCATATTATCCTGACGTAATTTCGAGAACGATTTACCTACTTTAATAAAATGTTGTAGGAAATTGTCAATTTGAAAGAAGTAACCATGGAGTTTCCTGTCCGTTCTTCTCCATCCATATTAAGTAAAATTTCTGAAGTTATAATTATCTATCTTAATTATAGTGCCTATGGGATACCACCAGTGATTTACTCTAAAATATAAATTCACAGCCTTCATAAATCTAAAACCAGAATCCAATTTTCCTAGATTTCTATATACCTACATGAATAAAAGAATCAACTATTAAATATGTGAATAAATAGATAGATGAATTCGTTTAAAATCTTTACTTAAGTTACGCAGGGAATACTCAAAGTAATTCTTAGATCACAAGAAGGCCTGAATAGAACCTAAGTATAATTGCTAGGATTCAAATACCTATCACAATTTTAGATACCTATATCATATTTTCCTACCACTAAGTAGTAGGTGGAAGCACATTGTACCGGTAACCTCGTAATAGAGCTCGCCCCGGCGCGGAGCCGGCGCGGCGCGCGGCGCGATCACATTTCTCGCCAATTACGTGTCGATAGCGGATATCTCCGCATCTCGGCCGCTCACTGCACTCCTCTAATTTGTACTGTGTCCGATCTATTGCGGATATTAAAGCATTGGTCGCTTCGTTACGTGTTACATTATCAGATATATGATCTAAGAAAGCCTGTAGATAAAATTCTGTTATTGTACTTGCTTTTATTTTTTATTACGTTCGTTAAAATTGTTAGTATAGTATGGATTTTGGCAACACTTACCTATGCTTACAATCTGAACACTATGACGAATTTATTTTTACACTTATGCACTAAAATGGTGCACAAGGCGGACGTATCATCATTATTCTAGCTCGAAGCTATACAACAAGAAAGAGAATATTAAATATGGTTGAAATTAGTAGAAACATATTAACTTTACTTTTCACTATGAGTTCACTTGAGTATTTCATCTTTTCAATCTTAAGTCACACTCTATAGTTAAACCTTCGATACACTAAGATATGATTGTGTTTGGTGTACCACTTCTAGCTCTAGAAGTCTTCTAGCTGTCTAACTAAAGCCATAACGCTTAGAAGTGCCGGCGGCATCCTAACAACTCTAATGGAAATGCACGAGAGCCTTTTTCTTGAGCATTGGATAGACTAACGTGTCTACTACATGCTAAAGAAGGATGTTGTTTGCGAAATGATACCTACTATGTTTTCTAAAATAATTATTAAACTAACATACATATTTACATAATATTAATCTAAGAAACTGTAATACCAACCCTATGGAACTCAATAATTATCCGCTATAAAGTTTATTATTACTAATCATATCAATAATAAATAATCAATATCACTATGAAAAATAAAAGAAATATATGACCCTCTTATAACTTCTCACTTTTACAAACCAAAGATACCAGAAATAGCTTGTACAGCATTTTAGTACAAATAGTGAATATAAGTATCAATAATTCGTGAGCTCAAAGCTAGTGGAGTCCCAGTACCTACGTCTCCTGGCCGGATCAGATCCGTGCCACCTCGAGACGGCGCCTGATCGCGTTTCGCGGCAATTACGCCCCTTCAGCCGGTAACGAAAAGCCGATACGCCGATATTATGTACCTCCGGGAATACTCTGCCCGGTCTAATAATGGTTGTAGAATTTAGTATCTGTGTTAAAATGGCTTGCAATTATGTAAAGGATGTTACTAGTCGTAGGTGCTAACTATTACTGCTATTATTATTGATTAATAGGTAGGTATTATAAGATCCTCGCTTGGAGGTGTTTAACGTAGTCCACGGCTGGACATAAAATTAGTCAAGTCGCGCCACAACTCCCGGTTTTCCGCATTCCACATTGAGACTATCTACTGTAGCTAGCTCTATTTGAAAATGTAACTGAGTTATATAAACCGATACTCACAATGTTTCCATTCTGATATCTGATTCACTTGTATTCGCTCCTACAGAGAGCTCACGCGTGTCTGATTTTGCTTAACGCTCAGATGTGTAATAAAAATTGATAGATTCTACTACTGTGTATTCTTAAACAGGAGGATCTTCCTCAGAATATCCGCGCATACATTGTCACCCTAACCTAGTCCCGGAACAGATAACGCCTCATTACCAACAACCTAAACTTTAATCATTGAAACACGGACTCAACGAAACCGATAAACATTTGTATAAGCAGCGCCAGTACCCGACCGTCCACATCCACAGCTCCACAGTTGGCAATAAGCCGGGGGCCGGCCACCCGCCTCCTTCCGGGGCAAATTTAGCAATTAGCGTGCCGGACACCGGCGGACGGTCGGCGTCCGGTAATAGCCACCTAGCCGGCCGGCCGCGTTCCGCCGACTGATTATTCAGAGCACGAAATAGATAGGTGCAGAAGGTTCATTTCGGAAAATGTTGAACAAGCTGAATGAGCTTGTGAAAGACATCCAAAAATATGACATATTATAAGTTATGAGAATAATGATTTATTGCTTACCACGAAATAGAAAATAGCTACATTTAGCATATCAAGAACAATACATAATGATAATATTATACTGTGGGAGACTGGCGCCTAAACCAGACGTAAGGCCTGTATTTCAAGACACCAGGGGGGCTAAAAAGGCCGCTTTGGGCGAATCACAATATGATTCATATTACAAATGTCAAAATATCTACTCAATTGACAACTCTTAATGTTGTCATCCGCATAAGGTTCATATTCAGTAATCATCTGTTTGACAGTTACTATGCAGATCAGTAGATGAATTGCTCAATGTGACCTTTTTAGGCCCCCAGGTCTCCACCCCTTGAGAAATATTTAGTTTTAAGGAATTATGTAGGTAACTAGGTACTCGCAACATGTGCAGTCTAATAATACTAAACACATTTATTGCATTCCACAATGTTAGGTAGGTTAGGTAGGTGGCTCTAAAACTTTATAAATAAACTGTGGACTATACTGCGCTTGCATTGCATTGGTTTGTGACTGTCCCTATAGGTACTGATCAATTCATAACTTATATTAAGGGTAACTGAAAAATAAAAGTTGGGCTATTAAAAGCAGTTTTATATCGGTTATGTATCAGCATGAGCAGTCAGCAGTACATAATTTAAAGTAAGAAGTAAATTCTTTTTAGGAGTTGTCTTTCTATATCTGCCTGTTTAGTGTCAGTGCGCCTTATTTGTTCGTTTATTTGCGTTTATCGCCTGTGTGCGGTTATTAGACCCAAATCTAATTGATTGGAACATTTCGTCTGTTGTCTGCGCGCGTGGAAGATTCTTTTCTTATTTCAGTGTAGTTCTGAACGTATATGATTGTCTTTGTCGTTCCAATTAGAGTGCTATACTTGTATGTGTTCTTACAGCTGCTTCTTTAAGAAGGTAGTGTTGATGGGCTGTCATGTCACTTATGGGTCACCAAAAATGATGTTTAGAGCTAAGTCATGTAAGCATACTCCGTCATAGAATATGGGTGATATTTTAATTTAAAAATTTCATGCATACATGGCACCTAATCATGTGGCTTTACTTAGGACACAAGTGAGTTAATTGATTGATACGCGTTTACAAATTAAGCAATACGACGCAAGGATTGATACACTCTCGTGGAAGGATAATTATTTCGTTCCACCTTTAATAATAATTTAAGGGACCATCCATAAAGTACGTCACACTTTAAGGAGGGGGGGATTATGTGACAAGGGGTGGGAGAGGTCCTAAGGTTCGTGACGTCACATTTCAAAATCATATTAAAAATAATTTAAATAGAAATAAAGCTAATTTCAGAACTGCTGTTTTTATTAAATAATTTCTTGATGTAAAACTGGGTCTCACAAATGTGATCAACTGAGACAAGGACGGGGGAAGGGTCAAAAAATCACGAAATTAGAATGACGTACTTTATGGATGACCCCTAATGGCAAATCCTGCACCCGTCTCATTTGAAACTGAAGTAATATTCCTGACCACTATAAATATTTCCAAACAGTTCTAAATCCTAATTGAATACATTATGAAACGACTTATTTGTAGTGTATCCCTACCGCTTGTGGAGTGTATAATCCGGTACTATGTCCCCTCGTAGCGCCATCTTGGACTCAAGTGGCTCCTGATTGATACGCCGTATGGTACAGTTTGTTACAAGTTGTCCAAACATGTCGGGCTTACTCATCTGCCTAGGCTTGCCAAGAGAGGGTCGGCTTCTCGTCAGATACGGCTGAATTACTTCTTGATCATTTCGTTTTTATTTTATTCTTTAGATATTGTGCTTTTTCAGCATCTATAACATTTAATTGTATTGCTTAAAATACCAAGAACTAATTAGGGAACACGACACTGACGCAGTAAGGCTGACAATCAGAGACGGCAGAAACGAGTCTATAAAGTGTGAACTCACGCTTCCATCTGTCAAACCTACGAACAAATAAAGTTGATTATGACAGATGGAAGCGTAAGTTCACGCTTAGACTCGTTTCTGAATGTCAGCCTCAGGGCGCAGTGGCTAAGCGATTAGCTTTCTGCGCTAGGTGCCGCGGGTCATACGGAGCACGGAACAAATATTTTTGTATGATCTACAGATAGTTGTTCCGGGTCAAGGTGTGAGTGCATGTGAGATGTATGTTTGTAAACTGTACCCACGATACAGAAGAAAGCGAAGTGAGGGGCACACTTTACTTACAAAAAAAATTAAATTCCTTAATTTTCCAAATAATATTAATGGGTTATTCGGTTAGTAAACTTTTTGAATGGTGACAACATAATATTGGTACGTTTTTCTTGCCTTATCATGATCTATATCTAACTTAATCCTTAGCCGTCAAAGTGCGTTGTTCTAATTTGATTACTGTCCTTATTGCTATTAATTTCAATTACATCCAACGTTTTATACCCAAACAAAATGCTTAACACTAATTTGGTTATCTTAAATAAATGGCGCCCGACATGTGAACGTATAAAAACAATTTGATAACCACAAAACATCGCCAACAAAGACTCGACACAATCGGATTAGCGGTGATTTATATCACCACTTCGAGTGTAATAATCTATTTATGAGATAAACTATAAATTATCTTAGAACTAACTTAACAATGCACTTTGGAAAACTCTTATTCCGATGTAACAAAGTTGAATTTTGAATGTATCAGTTTAGGGTTTATCGTGGTAACAGCACGCCCCCAAGCTTTTTGGCCAGGGCGACTATGTCGGGCGCCCGCGTTGTCTTTCCCCTAATTCCTAATAATGAACTGGTGCGACTTAAAAGTCGTAATATGTATTAATGGACGTTTTCAATGACTGCACAGTTTTAACAAAAATATTCATTGATGGCAAGTTGTAGTGGAGTAATGTCGCTAAGAACTTATAAGTGCCGCATGATGGCGAATTGTTTATCTAATTTGATGATCTAGTAGTTTAACTATATATCTACTACTATCGTATTGGCTATAATATAATATGTCACACTTTATTCCAAGATTTCCTATAGATTATTTATTATTCAATTTCTGGTAAATAAACAGGTCGGTACCCTAATTAGATATGACTGACCGTGGCTTCCAGAAGCAGCAGTGTCCTCCTCGGTGTAACCGTTACAATAATATCTCTAGGACTAAAAATACGATGGGTATTGCACAATTTTGTTTTTATTAGGTATATTTATAGCACTAGTTTTTAGACTCTACGTTAATATAACTAACTGATTTAATTCACTGAAAAAAGTGGTTTTATACTGACCTGAAGCCTTTTGGTCACGCACTACCACACCGAGCCGAATTTAATGTCATAGCATAAATTTATGTGCCGAAGTAAGCCTGCTGCAATCTGCAATTATTGTTGTGTTAGGTACTCCCGGTTTTTTCGTTTCTGTTTGGTATATAGTGTGATTGAATCATGTATTGTGCTGACCAATAAACCTTATTTATTTGTTTTCTTTCTTAAAGTCGACTGCATTATCAATCCTTACAAATATAGACAAAATTTATATTTTAAAACAATCAATTATACTAAACCCATTGTAGGTACTAATGTTTTCACTTAAAAATCACTGCACTTAAACTTTTAAAAGCTACAAATGGCATAACTTAATTAAAACTTAAATCACTTTTTCTAAAAACTTAATACGACAAGACAAATGGTGCATCTCCCTTGCCCCTGCGCATGAGACTCAATAATGCGCGAATTATGGCCAGTGACCCTCTTGTATGACACTAAATAGTACGCAACAGTCTCCCGACGAGTGTTCATGAATGTTTATGGTGTTACAATGTGATTAGGGGTCCGGCAGTTGTGAGAACAAGCTATATTTTTGAGTAGGACAAATATTATAATTTGTTTGAAGCCATTTATTGCTTGTTTTCGTACTAGGTAGGTGCCGACTATTGCAGTCTACTGTATCTTCATTTCTGTTTAAAACAGGACAAAAATATAGACATTGAATATTTGTTTAAAATTTTAAACGCTCGTTTTACCAATTTCCATATTTGAGAACGTTTGCCATGTTAAAAATTTAGAGAGTCTGTTCTATGTTTAAACAGGATATTTTTTTATGTAGTGTGCAAAATTTGCAGAGTGATTCAGTGTCCGTTCCCAAATGCAACCGCAGTACAGAAATTCAATCCAAAACAAAATAAAAATTTGATTTTGTATGGCTTGCGCTAGTAAATTAAGCGTGATATACTAAGTCGAATTTTTGTTTTGTTAAAAGGTGTATCCCAATTATGCGGTTGCATTTAGAAACAGACACTGAATAACTCTACAAATTATGCGCACTATATAATATCCTGTATAGTAAAATAAGTTGGTAATTATGGTTACATTAAAATGAGTTCACCCCATCCCTTGTTACCAAACCACGTAGAAACAATTAGCAGTAAATAACCGCACATCCTCCTCTGATCCTTCGACACAAAAACACGACAATTACTTGCACTTGCACATGCAAACGTGTCGACAATGAGACGCGTGCGCAACACTGATAATGATCTAGTACAATGGATTGAGGCTGATCGGTTGGGGGCTTAGTTTGTGGGCTATTTTATAATAATTACAACGTATTTTATAAATGTAGAGGTTAATTTGTTTTGCGATTTAACAACTAAACAACAAGTCTTGAAATTGAGACGAACGGTAATGATTTTTAGGCTTATCCAGATACCTGTGGGCCGAGCACGAATGTTTTGACGTATCGTAATGTAAACGTAACCAAATTTAGAACCAAAAATACACGTAAATCTATGATATTTTTTTTGGAAATATATGCAATATTTTATCAAACAAGTTTTCATGAAACAAGTGTGTTTGTTGCATAAAATTGAACAAAAATGCGAAAGATTCATTGTATTTTATAATCAAAATTTGCTTACGTTTAAGTTACCATACATCCAAAACATTCGTACTCGGCCATCAGCTGGACTAGCATGACAAAAAGGTAAAGATATATTTATTTTGTAAAACATGAGTAAACAATACAAGTGTTAAGTTTGAGGAAGTGCTTACATGGTTTGCCATTAAAGGCGTATAAAAAAAAAAACAAAATTGACTTATTATCTAATAATGAATCGTCTGAGTTTAAATAACGAAATAATGTAGATTATAGAGAACTGTCGTAATGTAAAATAGGGAGAGAGTAGAATCGGAGACAAAATATCCCGTTATCTCTCTCAATTTTTCGTTTTGTATTCTGTCAAGGCGACAAAGGGAGTAGAAAACGGCTTAGTCTACCCGCTGTCCTAGCCCTGCAGAGCAGGCTTACTACCATACTGTTTATGACATTCCCTCTGCAATATAGTGTACCTACCTTTGTTTATTTGTGGACTGAATTTGAGTTGAAACCGAGTATACATCTAGTGAAACAGGTACGACAGTTACGAGAAGTACGAAGGTTGACGACAACGTTGGCGCAGTGGCTAAGCGATTAGCTTTCTACGCTACGTGCCGTGGGTTCGATCCCCGCACGGAGCAATTATTTTTATGATCTACAGATAGTGGTTTTGGGTCTGCCATGTGTGCATGTGAGATGTATGTTTGTACACTGTACTCTCGAAACAGGAGAAATCCTAGTGAGGGACAAAGTTTTTTTTTTTTTTAAAGATGGTAAAGATAATTTATTTTTACAAGATATTGTAGAATCTTTCACGTTCGTTCGAGAGCCAGCTGGAAAAGACTAGGATATTATACCATTTATATTCTTTATTTGCATACGCTTATACTTCTTATTATACTGATGTATAAAAACTAAATCAATCAAAAGTTCAAAATCCCTGGGTGGGTTGGGCCACTCGTTTTAAATGTTCATAGTGATATTGTATGAATTCAGAATTAATTTGATTTGTTTTTGCTCTGCATTATCTGTCACAAAATAAAGATTTCTGTGTGAAAATGTAAAGAGGCGTAACTACAAAATAATACACACAACTGACACCCAATCCTGCCCTGAGGCGCTAACACGATTATAAGAAACACTATCATTAAAAAATGCTCATTTGTTGTAATTGGTGCGGCACGTGCCGGACAGGCGCCGCGCGGGTCGGACGGCCGGACTAACGAGAGAGATTCCCGGACACCCGCTGAGCTGTTGTAACGTTTTGTTGTAAAGTTATTGTTGCGGATTTGTTTGTAACTGATCAGTAGATAGTTGATAGTCGTATTTATTTTTACATTTAAGAAATTCAACATTGATTGTTGAATTTCCGAAATGTAAAGGTTTTTTCCGGTTCCGTTATAGCATTCTATGTACTCTTATTGATTTGTACTTCATTCTCACATCCTGTTTCATGCAAGACACATAAATATTGGCCCACTTTGATGTGTCATTTCGCCCTCTAAACGTCAACATTGAATTGAACCTCTAAAGGCCCATTCACACTCGATACTTTTAGCATCAGAATCGCCTGTTTTCACGTTCGTCGGCTGCCTTTTGCTTACAAAAAGTGAATAACGAACGCGAAAAGCGCCCGATTCTGCTTCTAAAAGTATCTAGTGTGGATGGGCCCTAAATGGCCTATAAGGACGTCTATTGTCATGTTTCAGTAAACTTATTTAATACGGACAATAAAGACGAAAAACATGAGTTACAACTACACAAGTTACTATCAATATCAATTTACCAAAGTAATAAAATCAATCTGTAGATTTTACTCCACATCACAAAGTTACTTGCCCCCACATTACTTAACCTTGCTAACGACATTACGACTGGCCGCGGCCCTCCAATTGAATCAAGTAATGGAGACGAGTCACATTGTCCACTATCATATTATTATCGAGTCAATGTAAGTACTTGGGGTTTGGCCCGAGTACACTATCAGGGTAGACGTTTGAGTGAGCTTATCGTACACTAGTTTCAGCCAGCGGCTTCGCCCGCGTGATATCTTTATAAATTATAGCCTATGTTACTCGCTGATAATGTAGCATTCTGCTGGTTAAAGAATTTTTTAAATCGGTCCTGTAGTTTTTGACTTTATCCATTACAAACAAACAAACGAATATCTAATCTTTTCTCTGTATAATATTAGTATAGATAAACTTTCAACATTTGGCATCCACGATACAGGGAAGCGAAAATATTCTAATTTTATGATACAGATTAATTTAGTGTGGGTACAACTGACAACCTATTTCGTAATTCTACATCAACAACACAGGAAGTAGAACTGTATCATTTTCACATTTATGGAACCTATATTGTAATTCTGTATTTTATTTGTAATTCTTTAATAGATTGTGCTCATAAATATCCTACTGTAACCTGTTTGTTTGAGATTTTTATTCTTTATTTTTATTGGAACTTTATTTATGGGCTGGTCAGATTTGGCAATATTCCATATTCTATGTAAAGTTAATGTTGTAAGTAACGTGAGCATTGCCTCAATATTGCCTCAAACTGATCACTATTAAGGCCTACAGTTCTACTAGAATCATACTTCATTGCTTAACGTAGTATCCAGGCTTGATATTTTTAACCCCCGACAAAAAAGTGGGGTATTATAAGTTTGTAGTGTGTATATCTGTGTATCTGTGTGTCTGTGACATCGTAGCTCCAAAACAGATGGACCTATTTCAATGCAGTTTTTTTAATTGAAAGCTAGTTTAATCGAGAATCATTTTAGCTATATTTTGTGAAAATCTGTTTAGCCGTTCAAAAGTTACAGCTCTTTTTCTAGTAAGAGTCGGGGGTTTTTGCCGGTTAGGTTATAATAGGTACCTAGCTTTTTCTATGTTTTAGCTTTATTGTCAATCCCTGAAGGATTGAAACTTTTAATCGTGTTCCGCAGAACATATGAGAAGTTTTTGTGTCATTGACCTGGCCTCATAGAGAACGTACGGAAAGGCTTTGTTTGGTCAGGGATCACACTGCAAAGGCTGTTTCATCTCATCAAATGAACTACAACGAGTGTACCGCGGTCTTCCTTTCACTTACTCCAGTTTCACCACACAAGCTGCCCGATCTAACTGTTAGTTAAACGTCATTCATTGTCCATAACGTTCGTGCCACCCATCGCGCCTCTAACTGTTAGCTAACCTTCGGATAGTGTCCATACGTCGGTCGGTGCCATCCAGCCTGCCATTTGATTCGTTCGCCACTGAATTATCGCACACTTAACGATATTGGCGATGAGTTGCCGAATCGCAACGTATTGTGATACGCTTAGCTGTAGTTAAGTTGATTGCGATGCCAACCAACTATATTGGAAATGGGATATTAATGATATTAGATACGAAGTGATTTTATTTGCGGGGAATGGACAAAAGTAGTTTAAAAACACGCCTTCTTGGGTAATGAAAATGCCCAAGTTATAGTACAAACACATCTGACGATTTAAAAATTAAATCGTTAAATTAAATTAAATTTAGTGTTCAATTTACAGCACTTATCAAACTTTAGTTCCAAAATACACGTAAGTCTATACAGCTATTATTCTTCTTTTTTGTGTGAGGATTTATAATCATGAACTTAGAATATTTTTCTGACATGGACTCTCCATGGAACCAACGTCGTAATCGCAAAAGTTGTTCAGTTTGATGGTCTGATCCACACCCATAAAATATGTCCACGCATTTCTGACACACGTTGTATATTCCAGCTCAATCATACAATATCAATAAATAGGTCAGGTGGGTCCAGGTGCTGCGCTTAAGGCCAGTAAATACTCGAGCTGCACAAAGGCAACATAAGTTGAGCTCAGCTCGCTCGGCTCAATTATAAAGTTGAGCGGCGACGCGGCGCGGGACTAGTCGCACTCTACAAGTGCAGGGGTTTCATCAATACTCCCGATATATTGGCGTCTTTAGTTATGTATAATGTGCATTAGAATAAAGCTCTGATGTTCTTTTGAAAAAATTGTTAAGTGAGAATGGTCTCCGGGGTCGCGGGACTTATCTCATTACCGTGACCCCGGAACGTAAAGGGCTATTGAAGGAACACCGTGGATTTTAGTCAGTACAAGTCTGACAGTCCCTCCCGCCCTGCCCGGGGTGGGAGGACTCATATGACGATTTTACCACGCAAAAAAAAAAAAAAAAAGTCGGAATGGTCTAGTTTTGTTTTGATAAAGCTTTCGGTGGTATTTCTGCAAGTAAAGTTATAATTTATACTGTGTACTTGATATGCCTATAACAATAGGCTAAAGTAAAAAGGCGGTAAGGGGCTCAAAGGCTTTTGTAGAGACCTGTTAATAGTATGTAGGTAACCTTTTGTACCACTAAGGTAGGAAACAAGCATACGGCCCGCCTGATGGTAAGCGGTTACCGTTACCTATGGACGCTTGCCACACCATAACGCATAACGCGCGGTGCGTTAAATATTGCATAGTTCCTTATTTTGTGTGTAGTGTGTCCATTTGTTGTCTGCTGATAAACCAAACGAGGACTACGTAGATTGATTGATTTTGATTGATACCGTAATTATAAGAGATAAAATATAAGGTTATCTACCTTTCTAGTCCCGATCCCTTTAAGGCCTGGGACCAAAGCTGAAATCGCAAATTAAATATCAGCTGTTCCATACCTTTAGTCGAGTAATATTGTTTTTTTTTGTATGCAACAGCTGTTTTTATTTTTCGTTATTTCAGGGTTGGTTCCATAGTAAAAGTTGTTCATAATGATGAGTACAGTAACCCCTAAAGGGATCGGGAGTAGAAAGGTAGGGCCTTTTTTATCTATTATTATTAATTTAAATCAACTATAGTTTACACTTATAACCTCGTTGTATTTCCTTCAGTACAGTCTCCATAGAACAGTAGTTCTTAGTTAAGTAAAAAACCAATTACCTCTTCTTATCCGTAGTTAACCGTTCAAAGCGCGCCGGTCGCGTCGCCGGGACAAGTTTTAACAGGCACGCCAAGTTCCCAGACTCGACTGCTGCCTTCTTATTCACTCTGCAGTGCAAGTGGAGTGAACACACTACTTATAACAGTTTTAGAAGAACGAATTAAACTAGAATACGTGTTTATAATTGGATGCGTGGCTATTATACCATTCTGCAGAATAGAACATATAATTAAACGAGAATACGTGTTTATAATTGGATGCGTGGCCGGCAAGAAACTCCACGGACATTCTTTTAAAATAATAGATATCTTGATTAGTACAATGTTGTGGTAAGCTTATCTTCTTAATAGTAATAAATAGTATTATTTTGTAAAGTATTTATGTAACATATGTACCCATGATTAATGTTACAGTGCGAACTATACCCTCTCTTTTAACCTACAAATCTGTACATCCCAAGGTTTTCTGTCAGAAATTGCCAAGTGCGTAAAGGCCGCTCTTTGTACATCTCTATTTGTATTTATTGTATCTTTTCTTTTCTTTCTGGTGTGCAATAAAGTGTATTGTATTGTATACAGAATAAGAATGACTCATCAACTCCTAGACCAAGCTTAAGCAAGAAGCTTGAAATTTTAGACTCATTTACCTAAAAATTAAGTCGCAGGTGATAGTATAGTGATGATAATGAACATCATTATGTGATAACCACTCTATATGATAAGATTTTCCGTAGTAATAAATATTCGTAGCACTCGTAACTCCCGCGTAGCACTGTAGGCGTTGTCTACGGCTTTTATATGAATTTATATTCTTGTGTAGAATAGAATAGATATTATTTTTAAATGAACTAATTGTAGGCATTTTGAAACTATAAAGACTGGTGCACGGTTCTAAAACTTAGATATTCTCCGCTTTTTATTTATTTTGGTTTGTATAGATAATCCTGAAATCATACCGTTAAATGCTATTGAAAATAGTTAACCAATAACGAAGATATGGATAGCCAAGCGAGACATTGGACAAAAATCTACAACAAACTACTCCACAAAGAACACATCATCCACCAGATTTAAACTAAATCCCATAAATTGTACGAAACATCTCCTGTATCTCCTTATTGAATCATTTATGTAAAGCAGCCGGTAAATGACGCGAGACTAACTTGATAATAGCCCCTCCGCCCCGCGCCCGCCCGCCCCCGCGCCCCCCCGGGGGATGCGAAGCGTCTTTATTAGACAAATGATGGTGCAGAAGTGATCCGATGGCGCGGACCGAGATGTACGGAGCACGGGATTGTGACGTGGTGTGGAAACTTATGGCTTTATGACTGGTACTTTGTTTTGGAGTAGTTTCAAAGACATTATAAAGATGCACTAAAAGGAAGGAATAAGCACAAAAATATTATTTGTATTTTGGCTGGAAAGTACGTAGATTTTGTTCCGTAGCAACAGCTCATTAACTTCTTTGGTTATATGAAGGTTTGGGCAGACATCTGGATTTAATCGTTATATTATAAAAGCAGGACGAAAGCAGCCAATATTAAACATTGAAGTAACAAATTGCCAACATGGAAAAGCTTTTCTTCATTTTCTGTTAGGGCGCATCCACACTCGATACTTTTAGAAGCAGAATCGTGCGTTTTCGCGTTCGTTATTCACTTTTTGTAAGCAAAAGGCAGCCGATGAACGCGAAAACGCGCGATTCGGCGGGCCGTATGAGTAGCCTAGTAGGCAAAAAAAAAGATTAACTTCTCGATAACTATAATTCTTACAAACTTGTCTCATTCGGTATTCGACCTTACGACGGAAGACTAAATTAAAAGACGGAACCTACGTCCCTGCTCATATTAAGTAATCAAACAAACTCCTACAAATCGATCACATTTTAATTAAGTTACCAGTCATAAAACTATTGTAATTCGATTAACGAGTGAACAATGTCTCGATTGCTGCATGTTAATCGATTAGCGCCGGCAACGCGGCACAATGGTGGGCACCCGACACGACGTCACGCACAGCAGTTCATTAACTAATGTAACGTGTCATACAGACTACGGTCGATTGTTCACCCGTCACGGTAACATTGTATTAATTAGAGGTATAATGCAGTGATGTTAGATTTGTTTATTATTGAACCTGGGAATTTGCTATTTTGATTTCCAACTTATGCTCATTCTTTATTGTACACATAAACACAAATAAAATACATAAAAGGAAAATTCATGTACATAGGCGAGCTTAACTCAAAATTGAGTTTTCTTACAGCAAACCGAGTAAAAAGTGAATATAAGAAAAGATTCAGAGGATACACAGATTCAGAGGATTACAGATATTCAGCCGCATCTGGTTAGACTTGAGCCGACCACAACGTAGTTGGGATAAAGCCCAGGCAGATGATGTAGTTCATCCTTACAATCAAATCAATGCAAATCATTATTATCCTAGTACTATTTGTATTCACATTGAATTACATTATCCTCGCAGATCTTACTACAACATTGTACTGATAAAGATTATAACCTATTATTTGAAAAGAGTTAACATGGAGTTTCTTGCCGGTTCTTCTCCATAGGACCTACTATTTGGAACCGCGCACCTAGAGTCTCGACATTATTCATAAGTGCCTGTATCTGGTATACATGAAACAAAGATCTATTCTATTCTATTCTACACGTTGGTGGCGTTCGATAACGGTTCCCTGCACAGTCTGCGCCTGCAGTTGTTACAGAACGTGATCACATATTTGCCCGCAGTTGCAGCGTTGCTCACTGATCACATATTTACCTGCTCATACCGTTACTTGTAATTGATTACGGCGCACAACTGCACAAACAAGTGAACGACACTAATCGATTATCGCTATTGTGAAATTACATGTTATGGCTGTGCAGCAGGTAATTATGTTTAAAATAATTAATGAAGCTGCGATGGTAAATTTCCCAGGTGTCAACAGCCAGATTTAAATCAACGACAATATAAACCATAAACTTATTATACTAGTGGAGTAATAATAAGTTTATGATATAAACATTATGTCGCCATCTATAAATATTTTATTGCTAATTCCACCTGAACAATAAGCAGAGGACCTAAAGGTCTACAGCCCTACTGATAAGAAGAAAACCAAAGTGGCTCAATATTATATATAATTTGACGAGGCAATCGATCCTGCATCCATCGCCTCGTCAAACGTTGCTTTATGCGCTACCTTCATTCCCGCTCGGAACAAATATTTGTATGACCTACAGATAGGTATTCCGTGTGTCGGTGTGTGTGCATGTGAGACATAATATGTTTCTAAACTGTACCCACGATACAAGAGAAATTGTAGTGTGGGGAAAAGACAAAAAATATAACAAAATAATGAAAAAAGTATCCTAAAACATAATATTTCCCGGTGGACTTTTAGTTTTCACGCAACTATTTCTTTGCTATGGCAGTTATATTTTTCTAGTGGAATTTAAAATGCCTGGAATTGGTTTTTTTTTGTAATATTGTTTAAATTGAGGTCGAACTTTAGCCAAGGCTGCGGTCCCAGATATTATTGTAAATTTTGAAAAGAGTATCCATGGAGTTACTTGCCGGTATCTTCTGCAGGACGAACCCACTAGTAACCGTGCACCTAGAATCACGACGTTTTGAAAGTGCCTGCAAAGGCCCAGTTGAAATAAAAAACTTTGACTTTGAAATAACCTGCTACATTTTGATAGGACAAAGGAACGGACATTAACCGTAACCATTCTTTTTTATTATAAAACAATTAACACTATTTGCTGAAGTGCAGCATTTGCTGTTAATTAATTATAAATAATGAATGCCAATAACAATACCATGCGCTTCTGTTCGGAGCCAGTGAGACCACTCGCTAATTACAACTGTGCAATTACCTATTTACTGATAAATTATGTTGAATAACATGTGCTTAATTATACCTACTTATTAAAGGTACGTGTCGGTACACGATGAGTGGAGATGACAAAATACTTGTATCGACTAAATATTTTCTATGCACGGGTTAGATGCAGTTATACAGAAAGCGGTTTGCGAACTAACTAGGCTTGACGATGGCAAGTACAATTACCTTTATGAAGAACAGGCACCACTTGGGGCTAGCGGTGACGCGTATTTATCGTCACAGATAAAAATAACAGATATTTTAAGATAACAGATAACTATTGTTTCTGCCAATGCCAATTAGCTGTTATAAAAAATAACAGACACTTTCATTCACAGCAAACATTGCTTTTTATTTTGTTAAATAACAGTTTTGCTCTCATTCTTACTAGCTAGATTGACGTTTGCTAGAAAGAGAGACACCTACTATATCATACATAAACACTAAACAGGTCTTAGTACTTAGTTGGTGGGATATAGTGTGGTAGTATGAAAATAACAGGCTGTTATTAGTAATAGACAATTTTGTTATTTTTGTGTAACAATAACAGAGATAACAGGTTACACAATTGGCTGTTATAACCCATCGCTACACGGGACAAATATCTCGAAATTCTACAAATATTTTGTGCCGATTTGGAACCGATCGCTTATAAAAAATACTCGCTTATTCTCCCGCAATAAGTATATCAAATCGATTATCATTCTGTGTTAAACACCGACCTACATAATTTACCCGCAACACAATTCTACCACAAGAATAACCAACCAATCCAATAAGAAGCTAACTGTCCGTAAGGGCAGTAAATAACAGTTTAATACATCCCCGATATACTCGTGCTCGTATCTCGTATCTCGTGCTCTCGGGCTGCAGTCCGGTAATCTAGTTATGATGTGGATGCACCCCACCGCGAGATTTGTGGCTTGCCTAACATAGTTTATGGCCCCGCCTTCTAATGCTGGTTCCAGTACTTTGTATTGTTATGTAATATTTTGGTGTATGAACAAGTTTTATGTAAGAAGTTGGAAGATGGGCGCAGTAGGGAATTATTTATTGGAATGCTTTTATTAAGATGAGGAAGAAAAAATATGTCTACATTGTAGAGTATCAATAATATCTATTCATAGATTGTGTAAGGAAAATCCTTTTGTATGAGACTTTGAAAAACAACACGTTTGGCGCTGTGGCTAAGCGTTTTTGGCTTTGTGAATATTTAAGTATAGCCTACAGATAAATGTTTCCGTGTATGGGTGTGTGCATGTGAGATGTTTTAAAACTGCACGCACGATACAGGAGAGTATAATATAATAGTGTAGGGTAAATATTAAAAATAAAACTATTCTGTGCGTCGACTCAAAAGTAGGGAATATAATAGCATTTTCAATTTTACCAAAACGTGTATGTTTAAAAAAACAAGAGAAATAAAAATAGGCGCACAATTTCAATCTGTGCTCGTATTTTTCTCCGACACTTTTAAGTCACTGAATGTTCATCTTGTGCTTCATATCACTGAGGTGCACATAAACGTAGACGGTCCCAATAATTGTAGTAATTCGTTGACACAGGTGCTGTGTATTGATAATTGCAACAAAGCGTTAATTAATTATAAGAGCCTGCACAATTGGTACGCGAGTAAATTGCATTCATACAAACACATTGACGCTACATAATAGCGCACTTTATTATTAAACTGTTTTGCATATGAATTAACAAAGTGCATAATGAGTTTATAGTTATACTTTTGATATTCTTGTGCGAAAATACAATGTTTTAATGGTTTTATAGTTTCTTAGTATTGCATAGGTCTCTATTTAAGAATAGATATAATAAATACGTCTTTTTGTTTTTAATTGAAGAGTGAATGATGATGAATATGGAGAAGTATACGAGGAATCTGTTATATTGTTAATTTTTTTATGAATATGCTGTAATTAATCTTAAGTTTATAACACCTGTACCTAACGATACCATATTTGAGCAAATAAATAATTTTAATTTAAACTATAGTGATTACGATTGTGGAGTTCGCACGGCCCTCTACATAAAATAAACCCCTTCATAATTATAGTATCTAATAACAATTTGCTACAACGATAATATTTATAACATACTAAATAATTTTCAGTAAATAAATATACTGAGATTTGTACAATATAATATTTTGCATTCCTTAGGAAATGTGTTCTTAAATCTGCATTTACTTTTTAACTTTGAACCTAGATTTCGTAGTTCCTTCAGTATCGTCGATATCGAAAACGAAGTGGTTGAGGTGTGTGCAAACTGTCCGCTCGAGGCGCAAGACGAGGCGACCGGCGGCGCCTCGAGGGCTCTCACTCAAGATGTGTACGGACACGGCGCCTTTTTCTCCTCAAACAGATGTACACAGGTTCAACCGAGTTATTTGTAGAGGTTCGCTAGAAATATTTGAACGTTTACGTGATTCTGTTACGTTTGAAAGGTCGGATGATGTAAATATGTAATGAATAGTGAGTTTGCTTTATTGTGACGATGTATTATTTTTCTGATTTTATCCATAATTGTCAAAAGATATAGCTGAAGGTATTTCTGACACGTTGTGCGTTACGTTATTACTTTCTAAGCGGTAGGGGCAAACCTTTAATTTGCGTTCAATGTATACCTACTATCTATTATGTTACAATAGATCTTCGGAGGTCGCAGTGACAAAAGAGCTTAGAGTAGAATAGAATAGTGCGCGGTTCCAGCTTAGTACCCTACCTATTCCTCTTCCTCTACTTAGAGTCTCGACATTTCATAAGTGCCTGTCTCTGGTTTCCATGAATTAAAGACCTATTCTATTCTATTCGTCGCTCAAATGATCATACGTAATACTTACTTAGGTACTATTCATGTAGCGTCCTTTCTAGCGTAGTTCTGAACAGCAGTTACCTCGTTTATAGGCCCCTACTTGGTAAAGTTTATTCGAAATTATAACAAGAAAACGTTTTTTAAAGTAATATAATGACAACAAAATAAGTCGCCATGTTTAAATCTGCAAGTTGTTTGTCATTTTCAGCTGTGACCCAACTCAAAACACACACATGAGTATCACGGGTACATACGTATAACAACTTTACTATCATTGTTACCGCAAGTCCAACATAACCAACTTACCGCCGCCGACATTTGGCATTCACGTTTGAGTTTACAAAAAAGGTCGTGTCCAATTTGTGGCTGGTGTTCAAATTGGACGTCTAGCTGAAGGGTTGTTTGCTGCAAACTATTCAGCGATTGGACCCCTCTGGGCCCCGGGGAGGGACCCGCTCATTATTCTATTTTCTCATCTCTTCACGGCACGCACTTGGACCTTCGGATGGGTTGTGTCGCTGGAAAGTCTTCAAGACATACGCTCTACAGTTTTCTTAAGGATAAACAACGTAATAGGGATGGGTCTGCGCTCTACATGAACCCTAGACGTGTCGCTGATGTTACAGATAAAAGTATGGTAACAACAAAAATAAGTAGGTATTCGTTAAGACACGCTAAAACATGCTGTTTACAAGCTCTTTTTAAACATAATCTAACTATAATCCATGTGACTCCTTCTAACTACTTCGTAGCTTAGCTTAGCTTAGCGAACTTAACCCGAGCGTATCTCACTGACGCTAAGAGCATATCAAATGTGTTGTTTTGATCAAAATTTTCTTTAGTTACGTGAATTAGCCTACTGGTTTGGAGTACCTAGTGGGAATTAAGGAATTTTACAGACGAATACGAACTGATTAGATAAGTCGGAGCAATAAATATTACCATAACCACCTCGCTTGGCTAACGGCTTGGTAATCACAGTGCTTTGTTATGACCACTCACGTCAGTTGATAATTTATTTAATTTTTGATCAAACATGGCCATATCAATACACGCCGAGCGGTAGCCTCAGTATATTCGGCCAATTAACCGTAAATATTTTTGAATAGAATAGAATAGAATAACATTTATTTCTCAGTATATGGTACATTGAGGTCTTAAATAATATAATCATTGATTCACATATACTACCATTTCTGGTGTAGAAATATTAAACAAAACCATGCATGCAAATCATATGTCACACACACTACAAATATATTGATTCGATTAAGGATTAGATACAATCATAAATTTAGAATATTTTCGATACAATATTAATTACAATGTCAAAATATGAATTACAATGTCAAAATTTAATTACATTGTCAAAATATGAATTACAATGTCAAAATTCATAATTAAAAAAATCATTAACGGAATAAAAACACATGTCTAAGAGCCAATGAAACATTTTACTTTTGAATTTATTAATTGGTAACATTCTCAGGTCAGGTGGTACTTTATTATAGATTTTAATTGCCATACAGTAGACGTTTCTACTATATAAATGTAATCTTTGGGCAGGTACAAGCAATTTACCAGTATATATTTTTCCCAGTCTTACAGAGACGTGTTCATGTAGTGGGAACAAATGAGGGTACTTTTTCACCATTAAACAAATTTCAAAAATGTATAGGCATGGGAGTGGAAGAATTTTTAAATCTTTAAATAATGGCCTGCAGTGGTCTGAATATTCTGCTCCGCTTATAGCTCTGATACATTTTTTCTGGACAACAAATGCTCGTTCTACCTCTACCGAATTACCCCATATCACTAAGCCGTAACGCAATACTGATGAAACATACCCATGGTAAGCACTTAGGGCAGTTTTTTTACCGGACACCAGTCTTAGCTTTCTAAGGGCGAATACAAACTTATCAAGCTTGGTGCACACTCTTGCTACCTGTTCTTTCCAGTTTAATTTGTTGTCAATTACTATACCTAAGAATAAAGCGGATTTTCCAGGCTGTATAATTGAATTATTATGTTCTATTGTTGTAGGTATAACGGTCGAATTATATGTTTGAAATTGAACTAATTTTGTTTTATCAATATTAACATGAAGATTATTGTCTCCTAGCCATTTCATCGCATTAATTAATTCACTACTAGTATCAGTTTGAATGTCGATTTTATTTAAACATTTTATCATCAATGTAGTATCATCCGCAAATTGAATACATTCATGTTTTAGCGAGTTTCTAAAGTCATTTATATACAGTATAAATAGTTGCGGTCCTAGTACACTTCCCTGTGGGACGCCGGAATTGTTGTTTTTAAGTTCTGAGCTATAAGTTGTTTTGATATTGTTTACTGTCTTAGATATAACAGTCCTCTGTTGGCGATTAGACAGATAACTTTTAAGCCAATCATGTGCCCTGCCCCTTATACCATATCTCTCTAGTTTGTTTAGTAGTCGTTTGTGTGAGACAAAATCAAATGCTTTACTCATATCTAGGAATACCGATAAAATAGACATTTTGTTATTGAGAGCTTCAGTAATTAGTTTTATTAACGTAAAGCAAGCTAGCGTCGTGGAGCTGTTTTTCCTAAAACCAAATTGACTCTCCACAATTATATTTTGTTTATTTACAAAGCTGATCAGTTTTTCGAGCATTGCCTTTTCAAATTTTTTTGCAAAGATTGGTATTAGTGCTATAGGCCTATAATTACCCATATTAGTGTGGTTGCCCTTTTTGAACAGTGGTTTAATTATGGACTCTTTTAGTCTAGTTGGAAAAATACCTTCTTCAAATGAAAGGTTAATTAGATAGCTAAGTGAGGATGCTATGATTTTCGCGCTTAGCTTTATTATTTTTGTGGTTACTTCGTCATGTCCCGTAGAATTTGTGTCGTTTAAAGAGTTAATAATTTTTATGACATCGGTCTCATTAACTGGAGTCAAAAATAAGCTATTCACACAAGTGTCAATGTCAATATTATCTACGTCATGTTTATCATTTAAATTATTGTTTTTACGTGTCAGTTCAATGAAATAGTTATTAAATTGGTTACATATATCATTAGGGTCTTTAATTATTTTGTCTTGGAATGTTAATTCTTTAATGTCATTTCTGGTAATAGGATTGTTTAGATTATTTTTTATGATGGACCATGTCGCTTTACATTTATTTTTAGAATTCAAAAAATAGTTGTTGTTGTTGATTTGTTGCGATTTTGATATGCATTTTTTAAAGATTTTAGTGTAATTGCGGTATTTTTTCTTGTGATAGCTTTTGCGTATAGCATCGTGTTGATACTCATAATACAAGGTTCTTTTTTTAATGCATGATATTTTTAAGCCTTTACTAAGCCATTTATTTTTAATTGATTCGTTGCTTTTTTTTATGCGAATTTCGGGGAAACACAATTTGTAGAAGAGCGTGAATAGGTCATGGAATATATTGAAAGCCTTATTGCAGTCTGTTTCAATGTACATTTCATTGAAACTTAAAGCTGCTAAGCATTCTAGGAATTTTTTGATATTGCTCTTATTGTAATCTCTCTGCGTATCAAACCAAAATTTTACAATATTTGACGTTTTGTTATTCATTTTATGAAGGTAAAAAGTCAAGGATTGGCCGGTATCATGATCGGAGAGAGCTAAATGATGTATACTGCTTTTTAAATCAAGTGCGGGAATATTGCTGGCTATTTGGTCGATGCTCGTATTTTTCCTAGTAGGCATTTTAACACTTGGCAAAATATTAAAATTATTCAGGATAGATATTAATTCTTTAGAATTTTTGTTATCTTTTAATATATATTTTGCATTATATATAATATTATTATTATTTTATTATTATATAATATTATATATAATTTGCATCAAACAGTTTGCTCAGCCGCGCGTCAGGTTCGCAGAGCTACATATCAAGCTATAAATTATCAATATAAACTGACCTCACATTGTACGGAAAGCCTATACAATGCGAGGTCCACTTATACTGGAAATGTATAGCTTATATAATAGCCCTGTGTACCATAACTACATGTTGTATGAGACCTGCTTCTTACAGTCGCGCTGGTACTTGTTGCTGTTACGTATTTTTGTATAATTATTCATTACCACAAGTTACTGAAATGCACCAATATGAGACATAAGCAAATAGTTGCCTTCTTCCAAAATCTATATCTAAACTAATGTTATAAAGAGAAAAGATTTGATTTTTTGTATGGTTGTTTGTTATGGATAAAACAACTGGACCGATTTTTAAAATTCTTCCACCAGCATAATGTTATATTATCACCGAGTAGCATAGAGTGTAATTTATAAATATATCACGCGAGCAAAGCCACTGGCGGAAGCTAGTGTTGAATAAACCCCATAAGTACACGATTTTCAAACTCAAACGGTTTCTCTATGTCTCTATGTACAGTACAACCCATTGTCTGCTGACCTGAAATTACAGTACCCAGCACTCACAATGACAACCACTGCGTCATTACCATGTCCACGGTGCGTGACGCTCATTACCGTGTCATGTTGTTGCAGCTTGCAACCTTCCATGGTGGTTGCGCACCGTCAACTACCATGCATTTCCCACAGTGTAAGTGTTACATGCATTAATGGGTATATAAAATTATGCTTATGTGATTTTCCCCTTACTGTGTACAGGTTGTAAGGGCTACATAAGTTAGTTCAAGGGTCAAGTGGTAATTTATAATAGCACACGAATGTACATTATTGCATTTACAAAGTTGATTTTTTAAATATAAATATCATAGCTAAGCGATACGGATGTTTTCTTGCTGCCAACAAAATAATATCAATATGTGTGGCCTATAAATTTGCTGATTGGCAACAATCATTAATGAAGCTTATGATACAAATTGCCTCGGACAAAACATAACCTGTTTATAATACACCGCCGAATATTTCACGGTCAACCGATTCCTACAATGACTAGCAGTGGCTTGCGGAATGCAAGCCACTGCTAATAAAGACAAAAAGATAGGTACTGCCTACCCTAAAAGTATTAAATAATAAAAACATTATTATGTCTATAACATCATTTAATTTAAATCTTAGGTGAGGTGGCCAATCACATACACAATATATATATATATAACTTGAAATTACAACACTTAGTTGTGTTTGCCTGCCCTGAAAGAATTGTCTGTTCTCGCCACTGTTGACGAGTCCCAAAATCTTGTGAGTACTTAGATAGTGTTACGTGTATAACTCTTAACTTTTACATAACGATGGATCGGGGCCTAATAACACAACACTCGACATTTCACACAGTGACCACACACGCCCGTTCCTCGAACCACTCGACAATATTCCACTAATAATAATTACACATTTATTTTCATTCAAAACTTCGCCTGACAGTTCGAGATGCACCCCGTGTCACTCCTTTGTACGACAAAACCATTATAACATTGCCACCCTACAAACAGTCACACAACCTTAGAACGTCCCGATAGGGTTTAATATCGATTGGCTCGGATTCTGTCGGGTGTTTCAATAAGTTGGTGTGAGTAAGGTGCCTACACGCTCATTAGTGTGTAGGATAAATAATGCGCGTCAGTTATTGTAGTATTGCAACAATATTAAAATAATATGGAGATAATAAGGCGCTTTGTATAGCGACGGGTTAAGTCTCACAATGCGGACGGAGCGGGGAGGCGAGACCAGTCTCGTAATAAAATATACTGGTTTATTGAGTGTTACAAAAACTTTACAATAGAGATAAGTTATTTGAATTAAAGTTCGTAGACTAATCATCACTATTTAATTGATAATAATACGTGTTAGCATTGAGTGGCGGCTGTTTAGTTTTTATAGACTGCTGTTCAATTACTTCATAGATTTTTGAATAGGTTTCGTAGAAATTAGGCTGGGTCATTATGAAATTATTTTCGACAGTTAATTTGAACTGTTACTACTACACTTCTCGAGTGAATGCCCCGAAAGGAATGAAGCAAATGGATAAAAGTATATTTTTGTAAATACAAGTTTGTTATACAAGATGATAATATTCCCCTAAGATGTGACAGTCGTAGGCGTCGTAGCACGTAGCTCGTAGCAGGGGTCTACACGGAGACCTAATTTCTACAATATTATCACATAGAAGTTTCGATAGTAAATTATGACTGACGAATTTCAGTAGTAACAAAACCTGTTAGCTTTTTACTAGGCTTGCGTTTCACTTCGATCTCATGTGATGTAATTTTGTAAATATATAATCGATATTTCGTAGACGTTGTAGCCGCTTCTCTTCCACTAACATAAAATTAAAACCCTCAAAATCACGTTACAATGGCTCAACAATTAAACCCACATCAGACACTTAAGCTAATATACCAATGTAACTTGTCACATAAGAGCTTAACTAAAAAACTTTGTTTGTCCAACAAACACACGCAGTTAGCCTAATATCAAGAACAATGTTGGTGATTATGTTGGCACAAGTGTTGGGCGTGACAATCGTGTTTGCGGCCAGCATTCCGGCCATGTTTGCCTGTTTGCCCAATCATATGGTGGTGTTTGGTTATCGTTACTGTGGTGTGCTTTCACTGAATATGCTTTTGTTTTGTATGAATACTTTAAATGTGTTTTTGAGTATCAATGGGAAAAAATAACTGTTTTAAGTCTAGATTTTTCTTAAAAAAAGTAAACACAAGGAAAGGCACCCACTCCTCTGTTACTTACAAACTTTGTAACTTTAAATAAATCGTTTGAAAATTTGAATCAATTTAATAGAAAAAGTGATGTTTTCTTCGATAGTAATTCTGAATACATGCTAATTGCCAAGCTGAACGCAAAATGTACAATTGTACATGCAGCTGCAGTAATAAACCAATTTATACATTTGCAACAATTTCCAATCCCCGAGCTATCATAATAATCTGTATTAATTCGCATCCTGTATTAATTCCCGTAATCCCATTGGCGAACTATTGGAACGTCCCCGCAATGAAGCAAATCCCACTGAATATGATAATCGTATGATATTGCGACCGGCGACCGGCTGCCGGTAATTAAAAAACATATTAGACATGGTCGCAGGAACTCGATTTGCTTGGCCTTAAGTAATCCGATTGCATCGCTTTCAAGTACCTTTTTAAAATAAGATTATAGAAAATGCTGAGTGGTCGTCCGATTGATAAAAACTTTGTATGCTTATTGAAAACACATGTACCTACTAAGTCGGATTTTCTTTACGTTCCTTATTATGCAGAGCTTAGTTTTTTCGATTTGATTAATCAAAATTAAGAAACGTGTTTATTGCTGTTTGTGGGGCAACGGGAAAATCTTCAGATATATTTTTTACAGCTCAGTTATGAGTCTATTAAAAATAAGGCTGTCAATTAAACTCACATTTCAACAAACTAGACCCTATTACGTACATAATTATTGAGAATTACTGACGATTGTAACTGCCCAATCACGAGCGCGCACCCAATTACACGATCTCGTTTTGATTCGTCAAACAAACACTTCGATATTAGACGTCGATCACACCGTACAATATAATGATGCAGAAGATCCACCTAATACAACACTTACGCTAAATATATGACTGTTCCGTTTTACATGCACTTATGCGACTAATTGTTTATCGGGTAAGAAGACGACTCTTTATCCTATATTCCTGCTCCACAATCGTGAGATGTACAGCAACATGCGTTACCAAATGAAGCTTCATCGATTGACACAGACGGTGGAAGAGCCATACTTCCCCGCGCGAATACTCAGGCCTTTAATGGACACGGCCCACAGGACAGCTGCGAGAGGGCTGGCCTTATTCCAGCTTGACCAACTTGGTGACAAGAAGCATAACATTCCATTTTAAGAGAGATCTAATATGAACTTTCTACAATTATAGCAATTATTTGTATGATCTATGGATAGTTGTTCCGGGTCTGGGTGTGTGTGCATGTGACATGTATGTTTGTAAACTATACCCTCGATACAGGAGATATCCTAGTGAGGGGTAACGTTTTTTAAAAAAAAGAAAGGAAGAAAGAAAGATGAACTGCTGTGTCCCGAGTAGAGTACACTTAGATGTATGAACGCTAAAAAAATATCGCGAGGAACCTAAAACTGCCGTTGATTCAAGACTTTATTTTCAAAGTTTATATCCTAGCAACTTCATAATGTCTAGCTAATCGCGTGTACGAATTCCTTCTGCCTTTACGAATAGAGCTTCTGTACCATTTTATTTAGTGACAGCCAGTCAAATTGTCTGCGTAATTATGTCGCTCGGCAAATTGCCGGGCCGACCGCTCCGGCCGCCGGACGCGGGTCGGTCCGGTCCGACTGGCCAGTGCGCCAATTGCCCGAAATCGCTTATTCACGGCCGCTAGTTGCCTAGTTAGCGCAGCTGTCGGCCTGTGGTGTAAAATGTGGATAGGTTTACAATATCTATTTATTGTTTGTACTCACTCATTTAAAAAACATTTTTATGTTTGATATTTTAACTGACACATTTCAAAATTGGATGAGATTTTTTTTAGCGTTTTTGAAATGTGTACCTACAAGCTACACGTCTCTGTGGTTTTTATAAATGAAATTGCTTTACGCTTTAGTAAATACTTAATTCAAGTATTTTTCCTACATAAGCAGCGCAGGTATATGATCCATGCAACTCGCGCGTCGCTCGTGCCACAGGCCCGTCGCACACGGAGCGTATAATTTGCCCGCGACATGCCTTCTTGTTTATTTTACACCGCTGCTGCCTCATTTTCTCCTTAGCATTATATTTTCATATAGTTATTATGTTATTATTATCCACACTATTGTTGGACATGACTTGCTTTATTTACGTATATATTAGTGCCTTTTTAACATGTTTCAGTGGCTTCCGTTTCCTCTCAATCATGTTTAATTAACAACGACATTTTGTGTTGCAATGTTTATTTTTATTGCGGTATTATTTATTGTTGAACGCTGACAACAACTGGCTGGTAAAGGCTGGTAACATTGACATAATAATACAAATATCCATATACCGTACCAGATAAAGTACATTTATATCTGCTTGAAGAACATTGCAAATAACACGATGTAATGACATTATTACCAAGTCACATCGACTATCTGGAAGGGGCCGGTTACCTTGTAGGTGTGCTGGATAACTAACAGTACTCCTACTTTGTAATGTAAAGTTAAGAATGCTTTATTTTCTGGTTTTTATTTTTTATTTTTTTAAACATTGCCCCTCACTAGGATTTCTCCTGTATCGAGGGTACAGTTTACAAACATACATGTCACATGCACACACAACCAGACCCGAAACAACTATCTGTAGATCATACAAATATTTGTTCCGTGCGGGGATCGAACCCGCGGCACGTAGCGCAGAAAGCTAATCGCTTAGCCACTGCGCCAACCGTGTCGTCAAAAATGATCTTAGAAATGATCTTAGATTTACCTAAACAAAAAATGTTACAGTAGTTTCAGCATACAGGATAATTTTTTATGTAGTGCGCATAATTTGTAGAGTGATTCAGTCTCTGTGCCTAAATGCAATCGCAGTATTAGGATACACTTTAAAACAAAACGAAAATTCGATTTAGTATGGGGGACACGCATAATTTACAAGCGCAAGCCATACAAAATCAAATTTTTATTTTGTTTTGGAGTGAAGTTTAGTTCTGCCGGTTGCATTTAGAAATGGATGCTATCATTCTGAAAATTTGCGCACTACATTAAAAAAAATCCAGTATAAAATATCCAGTTTAACGGTTTCCGAATGAAATAAAACCTACAACCAACTCTGCCCTCTAGGAACTAATGTCTTAAACGAGTGATAAGAAAGGCCGGGAGAGTTTCCCCGGACTACGATCTTCTTTCAACAGCCTAATATAATTTAATAACTCAATAGATTTAGTTATCGGTCCCGATACGGCCGAGGGTTGGGTGGCCGGATATAAAACTCAGTTATGAAGCATAACCGGTGGCCGTATTGATTTTATTTGTATACCCGGTTAGGATCGTTTTGTGGAATGTTTGTGGACTAGTTACGAAGTGTTTTACGTCACAGGATACTATAAAAAAAGGTAGTAATAAGAGTCAGGTTTATTTGTTTACTAAGAATTGTGATGCAATCGATGCTTTTTATATTTTCACCGTAATATATACAGGATTTTTTTTATGTAGTGCGAAAAATTTGCAGAATGGGTCAGTGTCCGTTCACAAATGCAACCACAGTACTAAAATTCATTCAAAAACAAAATAAAAATTTGATTTTATATGGCTTGCGTTAGTAATTTATGCGTCCCTATACTAAGTCGAATTTTCGCTTTGTTTTAAAGTGTATCCCAATAATGCGGTTGCATTTAGGACCAGAGACTGAATCACTCTAGAAATTATGCGCACTACATAAAAAATGTCCTGTTGACCTTCGAGTGAACTCAGGATTACCCTGAGTTCTGATTGAATGGGAGAAAGAGCGAGAGATTTGAATTCAGCACTCAACATATTCAATTCATGCGTTGTGTTACTGTAAATTATATTATCGTCAAGGTATAGTTTTAAAACATTTTCTGGTAATTGTTGTAGTGCTTGGAAATCCTATTTTAACTGTCTTAAGGGTCGCAATTAATTAAGTAGCTAATTTCTCCATCGGCTGCCTGCCACTAAGTTAATAGTTAACTCAACCGGGGACCAATGAGTGGTAGGCGTCACACCAGATACAACCCAATTACTAATGAAAGCGAATCTGTTAACCTGTCGCAGCAACCGCGCATTAACTTATTGACTAATCAAAATGTGTCGGACGCACCCCAAATTGAATAATAACCTGTTAAGGCGAGTCGGCGTCGACGGCATGACGGCATTGTGCCGCAAATTGCCGCCAAATTGGGAACAGACTCGCAATCGCAACTCCATTTAGCCAGCGCCTGCACGTGATTGGTCGGGACGCCCCCCTCTCCCCCGCCTTCCGCTCTCCTCGTCCGTCCATTGAAACACGACCAAAGAAATGAAATTATGCACTACGTAAATAAGAAACCCATTGTGAGGCTCACTTGCTTTATTTAAAGTGTCAGTGGTTCGCGGACGGTTCGCTAATGACATCGTTCGCCAAGTCATCGTCGACCAGTGCATGACTTGTATAAGAGACGCCGATGGCGCTGATGCGTCGTTTAGTAAGATTGAAGGCTGAGAGTATCGATTGGTTAACAACCTTCTTTATAAGATGACTGATTAGAAATGGCAGCAGTTAGCACTTTGCGTTTGAAAGTGCCTTATAATTGTTTATGATTTTAGCTGTAGAATTTAATATGTACTAGGTTTATGGTAGAAACTGAACTAAATCTGTGATAACTTCGCACCATATTAAGCTACATCTACCGCATAACCTACCCTTCCATTCTCGTGGTCCTTCAGCCTTTAGGTAGGTACAGTTTACTTTTTTAAGGGCTTCAGTTGCTTTTACGTGTAGAAACGTCATCTTATCTTAACCTTACAAAAATTGCACCCTTTTAAAAACCAGCAACCAGTTAATCAATCGAAACTGTTAACAATAAAAAGCGATAATAGTCCCAAATGTTCGCCTCGCTCCCTAAGGGCGGGCGCTCACTTGCGACACGCGTTATCCCCTTGTACTTGTAGGATTAGCGCACACTGTGGGGCTGTGGGGATTGTGTTGACGTTGTAACAGCTTGGCGATAATTATCTCAAGTGGTTGTGACCGGTGGGATTTGGGAGCGTATTGTTTTTGGGATGTAATCGATTTGAAAATCTGATAAGTGAAAATAAGTACCTAATTATAATATACAGGTATCTACAACAAGAGCAGCAACAATCAACTATATCTTTAAATATCATCATCCTACCAGCACAGGGCACAGGGCACACTACAAACATGGGCCGTCGGTCGTACGGGGGTTAGGGAACATTTCCCATAGTTGCACCTAGAGTCTCGATATTTCATAAGTGCCTGTATCTGGTTTATATGAAATAAAGATCTATTCTCATCACAAGACTTATACTGAACTGAAGTCAAACTCACTGATGATAGCTGGTTATAGTACACAAGGAGGAAGGTCTGTCTCCTTCACTTAAAGGAACATGGAAATACATAAGTTAATATCGTTTACGGGCCATTTTGAGGACTGTGATTAATTAGTATAATAATTCTACAGAAACACAAAAAAAAAATCGCATACCTACTTTCAGTGCTTATGACGAAAAACGTCAATTTCGTCACACACGTTCAAGCAGAATTACCAGCTCATGTTGAACACAAAACTGTAATTTTAAAATTAGTTTCCAAAAGTAGCACTCCAAACATACGCAATCACACAGACGCCGACAAATTGTTTCACCAGCAACATTACAAATACTACCCTAAATGCGACCAGAGGAACAAGAACCCACCCTGTAGCTGACGCACCGGCGGTATCGCCTGTGTTGCTTCAACGTGAGCAGGGGTGGGCAGGTCTGGGTACGATGGTAGCTGCCACATACGAGTAATAAATTGTCGGGGCGAGCAATTCCCCGCTTGTGCGTTACGCATCATTAAAGGGCGCGAATGTGCTGCCAAATTAACAATTACGCTGAGCCTTTGTGAGCGTATGTTAATTAGTAAATTCGGAGATCCGTCGGAATGCGCCCGCGCGCCCGCGCCCCTCGTTCGCCCGAATTAATTAAATAGTGCTGAGTGTTTCGTTCGTTTGTCTACCTGAGTGTGTGAGATTTTAATCTATTGTCGATCGATATTGCACGCTGTCGTCTTGACTTCATAATATATTACGTCACGCACTGTCCTCCAAGCCATCAGATATTAGAAGATTATGATTTACAATTAAAAAGCTGCTTTATGCTGAAATCTAAGTTTAAATAAAAGTTAAGAAGAATATTGGTACGCAGTTATTTATAAAAGCGAAACACTCTACTCTTCTATACAGCCTTTAATTCATAGAAACAAGATTTAATTTGTTTCTGTATTTTTTACTTCATACACAAAAATATCTACCTTAGCCCTTCACTCAGGCGATTGTAATATCACAACTCGCCCTTGTAAAGTGTTGTCCTGTCACCCAATCATCAGCGGTAACCCCGCAAAGCTCTCTAACTCTCCAATAAACCCAATCCTGGGCAAGCCGAGGGCTATGGTTTAATTGTCCACAAACAATCACCAAGCAATGCTAGTAATCTTCAGCTTAACTGCTAATCTTGTGGGCTTGTGTAGGATTTTAACCGGATCTTCTCTTCCAATCTTTCAGTTTTAATTTTTGCCAAGAATTTTACTGCAAATTGATAACATACTCAAAATTGTTTCTGCCCAACTGGGGAAGTACCTCCACCTTGCAGAATATCGTAGACAAATAACACTGCTCTTGTACAGTGTTGTGTTCCTAACGGTGAGCAAGGTCGCCATTGCTCCTGAGGAAACGTTGTGTTAGCAGCTATAGGAAAAGATCCCTGAGTGGTTACTTATCTATACTTATAATAAAATCGTAACGAGTGAAGGGAAACCAGAGTGACAAAACAAATTAGTTCAAACAGACCCAACTAAACTGCGGAAAATCTTAACACCGCCATTCAGAAAGACGCCACGAATGTACAGTGACATCTATTGAATAAAAGCAGTCTTCAATATAGTACCTCTAAATGTATATAAAATCGTAACGAGGCTAAATCTGTACATTGAATATAAAAAAAGTAAGTGCTACGTATACTAGGAACGATACAGAAAAGTGCTACGTATACTAGGAACGATACAGAAACCGAAACATACATTTTAAGAATTTTTGTCTGTTTGTCGGTTGGTCGGTTTGTTTGATTGAAGATAAAAAAAAAAACTGCTACGTGATCTATAATCGACATTGATGCCAAAAATATAGTTTTTAGAATTTTTGTCTGTTTGTCTGTTTGTCTGTTTGTCTGTATCTATGTCCGAGCTTCACGGCAAAACCGCTGAACAGAATTTCATGAAAATTTATAGGAATGTTCGTTATAAGGCTGGTCAACATATAGGCTACAAATTATTACGCTTTTGCCAAAGGGGGGTAAGCAATAGATCATCATGTCTGTGTACAATTATAAGTCATGGTAGAACTGGCGACTCCTTTTGAAATATTATATTGTTGTAGTTCATAGGTCCGGTCAACATTATTTTATGTTATAGAAATCATTACGCTATTTCTGTTGGGAGCTGAGCAAAATAATTGTTCGTAATGTCTCCGTAAATTTAAACTCCTTAATAGAACCAGTAAAGACGGGTTCCAGTGACACGGTATACCTAGGGTAATGGTATTACATACTAACTAAAATTAACAACCTACTAGAAGTTCGCTCTTTGGCATCTTACTTTTAGATAATTACCTAGGTACGTATTTCACTCCCTGTCGTGTTCCATAAATACAAAGCTTGATGAAATTATTTACCAGTTTTCCCAGGTTGTTCCTAAACCATTATAGATAACTTTTTTAAACGGATTACGAGCTTTTTCTATTCAGTTCTAGCCATTTAATTTTTAATTTCGACTTTTTGAAACAAGATGGCGTTAGTAGTAATTTTTAAGTGAGTTTGTTGTATTTAAAAATGAAAAAAAGGTGAATTTTTGTTTGATATTGCAGACACCTGAAGGCAGGGTTTTAACAATTTATTACATTTATATGTAATTCAAGTCAAAAAGTTTTCTAAACCAATCTTAATAGTAGATAGTAGTGGGTAGTCTTAATGACTACGGCTAGCTTGCTGTTTTAATTGGTCGCGGTTCAAGACTAAAATAACTTGGAAAGTGGTCAAGATTAAGCAATGGTTACCTATACCTCAGCCGTGACAGAATGTTAACATAAAAACGATTGTTTGAAAATCAACAAATAATCCACGCATGCAAAAGTAGTAATAGTCGCCGTCGGTCACGGTTACACATGTCGGACTATCCCCGACTGCTTCAAACCGACCCCGCCCAATATAGTTTATCCCACGGCTAGCATAGCACCTCTACAAATTCACAGCGACGCCGACATTGCAGTCCAACAACAGAAATCCACTGTTAGGCGCTTAATTACCAATGCAGTGTTTAAAAAGACGGCACTGCACCGTTCTTTAAAAGAACAAAGGCAAGGGTTCCTCAGCCATGGCCCGTTAAACCGACTCCGGATCCAAGTCCCTCTATATCGTTGAAACAGCGACAGGATATAGATGTGGCGTTTTCCCACAAACAATGTCATCTAATTCCCTGCTCATTGTGTTTCTACTCCTCTTCTATTAACTTAAATAGCCACTGAAAAAAATGCAGACCAACTAAGATGCATTTTCTCTTAGTTGGCGTTAAAATGTTTGGAATCATTATTTATTTAGTTACTATACACAAGATAGCATAGTTGCCAGAATAAATCCATTTTGTTTATATCGACAATAATGCACATGTTTATTATAATCAACGGTTTTTGCTACATCAAACATGCTTTGTTTAATTTAACTTTTTCACTTGTATATAATAAATAATAATTTAAGTTCATGGTAACAAGCAACTTGTTAGCAATAAAATAATTTATATCATAGTTTTAACAACGAGCATAGTTGAATTAAACAAGTTATGTAGTCATATCTAATAACGCTTTGTAAAATCAACAGAACGCGACACTCTCCGCGCTTCACCCGCCCGCCCCGCTTGCTCATACTAGTATTATAATTTATATTACATCATGCCGACTGTCGCCGTTCGACACGCACGTACGCTCCTTTTACAACCGAATTTGTCAGAAAACGGAAAGCTTTTATATCTACAATTTTATGTACAATTGTTCAACTACAATTATATTGTTAGTGAGTGAATTAACACATGGACGACGTGGCAGAATTACTTCAAACATGGGAGCTCCCCGATCTGATCCCAAAATTTGCAGGTTAGTAATTTATATCATGCACTAACCTTATTATGTATCAGCGTTGTCAGATTTTTTTTTTGCCAAGTCGGGATTTTTGATCTTTTTGAGTGAAAAAAGCGGGATTCTTTCGTCGATAGCGGGACATCGTAAAAAACATATATATATAATCAGAAGTATTTAAATATTTATCTTTTATTTGAGTTCAAATATACTACTTCACGTATATCTACTACATGTAGCTGTTTACCTATTTTAACGTCTATTCTATCTCATTAAAATTTAGGTCTGGAAAATGGATTGCGTATATTATAATATTTTTCTTTTATTTCAGCACCTAAAGAAGAAGATAAAAATCTAGCAGCATTTTTGTCCGACAACTGTTAAACAGAAGAAATAGCAAAAAAAAAAGTGTATAACGCAACCTACAGCGTTAGCATTCGGACTTGCGGTCGAACGTGTCCTTGAGCATGGCGCGGGGAGGCGCGGGCTCGTGTCCCTCACCCCGCTCGCCCGCCAACTACCGTGAAAAAACTCAAGCAGTCAACACTGGGCGTCACAAGTGTAATTAGTAATTAGCCAGTTCAAAATAATTATTTTTCTTTTATCTATGGATTGGTCTATCCTTTTTAGAATTAAATGACGTACGAACTATTGTTTTATTTTATTTCCAAAATCAATCTTATTTATTGCAGTCAAATCAAAGTGATTTGACTGCAATAAATAAGATTGATTTTTGATTGATTTTATTAGTCAATTCAAGTCAGTGTCTTTAGCATGTCAACAAAGTGTTGACATGCTAAAGACACTGACTTGAATTGACTAATACAGGTATTTATTATGACAACGACTCATGTCTACGTCAAATACGAGGTTAGTTGAATTAATCATTTTATCACAGTTATTTGTTGCAAGATCTTAGTTGAAACAACATATGAATTTCATTGATCTGACAAAGTTTCAGAAACATATCGTGCAAGATCTTAGTCGAATCAACAATATAAGTATGTTAATGTGACAACGTTTTATTCTTGGACTGGCCAAGATCTGAGTTAAAATAAATAACTACCGGTGATTAAACCAATACATTACTTAATTGACGGAACTGTGACAATTTAACAAAGTTCTCATAGCTTCAGTAGTCAAGATCTTGTTAGGCTCATATGGAGTCATGATGTGTGATCACATTAAACAAGATGTTTATTAAATCAAACAATTTTTTTTTTCAGTGCAATAAAATGCCGTATATGTATATAAAACCAAAGTGTTCATTCATTATTATCTTATAAGCGGTAAATATCCGAGGACCTACTAAAATAGCGTGAAAGCTGTAGTTTTAGCGGTGCACCGTACAAATCGGTTAATAAAGCATAATTATTAGAGTTCTCTTGCGGCGATTTCCAGCAGTAGATGTCAATGTTATGGTTACACTAGGGCCCAAAGATTATAGGTTATGCTTCATATACAGTTTGAGCTTGATGAAGTGATGCAAGCTAGAGAGAGAAACACGATCGGCCAGCGCGGCGTGGCATCCAGGCGAATCTGCCTATGTCTCTTGGCGGTAAATCATTCGCTGATGAGTTTCTCTTACTAAAATAGGTACAATACAGTAGGTAAGTATTTGGTTAAATGTATGAACAAGTAATTTTACAGCACATGATACGAACAAAGTTTCAGGCTTCCAAAGTCTCACAACCGGTTGACCGGTTGCGAGACTTTTGCTTTTTTTATCGACTAACTATTACAATTACCTATCATTTATCATGTATTCTTTTTTAACTGTCGTGAATGCGAGCTATCGTGGTCTTTGAAGTCCGGACGGATTCCTAGGAGAGTAAAGAACTCCCATCCAAGCAACGCGTGTTTTCACTTCGCATAGGAAAATTCTATGTTATTATTTTGGATAATAAGTAAAAAATACAGCATTTAATTGCATCGATCTCATATTTTTTGTAAGTTATTGATAATAATTATGAATGATGAAGGATAACTCCACTTTTTCATGGAGGTCAAGTTAAATGTTGTTAAACTTTCGCGACTCTTACAATGTGGAGTCACTTAACTTAGAATAATCGAAATATTGTCACGTGGGCAAAGCCGCGGGTACAGCTAGTTACTAATATAAATGCCTATGGACTCAATGAGTAGGATTCTGTATCCGTTCCGAATCTTCTCTCAGAAAAAGTGTCAGGTACAGCCCGGATTCAATCTGTGGCCGATAAACAGCAAGCACAATACACGTAGTCAGTTTACCGGAAATGCAATTAATACTCCGGGGTACTAAGTCCTTTATTGGACATGCAAGATAAGTGGATCGACACACAACTACTATTTCGCGGATGGAAGGACCAGTAGTACGGAATGTTCTAATTTTGGCGTATTATTAGATTGCTTCATTTGAAGAGTGCTAGCTAACTGTTAGAGTGAACGAAAGAGTTCCGACAGGTAACATAGGGATCTCTAATGTGCTGGCTGGTTGTTACACAGCCAATAATGTTCTTTTATCAATTTAGAACTTGGAAAATCTTCTTGAGAAAAAACAACGGCTGTGACACCACTTTAGAGTCACATCTTTTCACTTCAAGTTCTGTTTTTACACTCAAATTGTAAACATTGATAATAATTATAAATATTTATTTTACATGTTATATCTGCGTATTATTTTTGAGGGCATCCTTCAACACTAACATCACTGTGTGACTGTTTATCAGAGTCCTGAACTCGATTATAGGGTTGATAGATTTGAACATGTTAAAAAAAACTTAATTGTAGTCCAAGATGTAACCATGATTACAATGACGTGCACAGATGTTATTTAAATAAAAAACCACACGAAAAAAACGACTTTGCAGGTTCCATTCGAATCAAGTAACTCGGTTGTAAATAGCAATAACTTGTTCATTTCTAGCCGATACGTTTTTTCAGTGCAAACACGGTAGAAAAGTTTGTTACTTATATGATTTAAAAATAACAGTCGTGTAAGTCGGATCACGTCACATTTAGGCCCTACAAATAAAAACTTTGTCTACTAATTCATAATTGTTTCTGGTCTGGGTGTTTAAGTGTCTGTGATCACGATGCAGGAGAAGTCCTAGAGACAACGTTTTTTTAAATCAAGAAAAATATGAATAATATTAAATTTTCAAGCTAGAATGGGTCTAAATACAATACAGGGTATCCTAGTGTGCAGTGAGATAAAATTCACGTATCTAAAGGTGCACTTTATCCGTGTCGCAGCCACAGTTCTTGTTCGTGACTTCCCGCTGCCCTGTGCTACTTCCTATCCATTCTCACAGCTATAAAACGAGTTAGATTTTGCAATGGAGCTTTCTCCGTCTGACATCGTTATCTTATACATGATTTGATAAATTGTGTGATATTGGAACGTGCATTATTTGTACAATATGTGAATTAGAGTAATATCAATTTTGTCTCTATTTTTTAGTGAAGTAAGTGGTACATAACTGTACCGTTGTATCTTCTATATAATAATACGTAAAGAGAAAACTTTGTACCCCTTTTTAAGCATATTGCGCGCACGGAGGAGTGTGAGATTTGGCATAGTTAATGTTTATATGGAAAAGGAGTGCAAAATGCAGAAATGATGGTCGAATTTCGACCACAAGGCGACCACTAGTACTATTAAACGGTCGAGTTTCGACCACTAGTTAAATAAGTAAATCTTTCGCTTTAAGTGAGCACACTCGTATGCTTTATCACGCCGAGTCATTGCGACTTCGGCAGGCGAACACTCTTCTCACATACTTAGAATACGCCGTTTCGTCGTTAGTTAGGTGTTCAGTCACCCTTGGTAGTTGGTAATCAGTGTGGAGCTGATCCCTCACAATTAGTCTGTCACGTCGCCGCGCCGGCCAATCAATAACCTGCCGCCGCCGGCCATGAGCGCACTACACTTGGCTATAATATAACGAAGAACCGACTATAAATGTGTTAGCAAACCTTATCATGTTTAAACAATATTTATTACTTGTTATAAATGTTTACCCACATCTAAACTAGTCTATTAACGCCAAAGTTTACGAAATATTTATTAGATGGTTAGGAAACAAATCTGCCGTTTGACAGGAACTTTTATATAGGTCAACGGCCATTTGCATTTTAAACATATGTTGTCTGTGAACATGGCTCTAAGAGTTCATAGGTAATAGATTGACAGGACAGACAGACGGGAGAATTCTAATACACGAGCTGTGAATGGAGAGGCAGTCAGTCACTTTCGCTATTGCAACTCCCATTGTCTCGTCAAGTGTTTCTAGAGCACTTCGATTGATATGCCAGCTTGCACGGAATGAGTAGAAACTTTCGATAATCTTGCATAAAGGATATTTTTTTATGTAGTGCGCAAAATCTGTAGCGTTCTCAAATACAACCGCAATAACAACATTCACTCCAAAACAAAATAAAAATTTGATTTTGTTTGGCTTGCGCTAGTAAATTATGCGTGTTCCTCATACTAAGTGAAATTTTCGTTTTTTTTTAAAGTGTATCTCAATACTGCGGTTACATTTAGGAACAGAGACTGAATCACTACAAATTATGCACACTACATAAAAAATATCGTGTATATGAGGAGGAAAAAAAGGACTTAATATAATAGTTATCCATCCTCATTATTATTATGATGTACCTATGCAATAAAGCATGTAAACGCTTCTCTCCCTTCTTTTCCATCCAATTTTTTTAAATTCTTTACATGTTTCTACATTTGCATTTTCGTTCAGTCTCTCTCGTTATTCTTCTAAAATAATAATATACCGCTGAAAACTATTTCGTAGTATGACTGTAGTAGCATGCATAGACATTTCTTACAGGTCAGCCAACAATAACTTGGTGTTGTATTGCCAAGTTAAATGATGTTTGTGACTGGCCACCTCACCCTAAAACTTAAATTAACTGATATTACAGACATATTAACGTTTGTATTACTTAATGCTAAATTTATTAGGGTAGACAGCGTCTTTTTTATTAAATTACATTATTCTCGCAGCTGTTACCACAACATTGCACTGATAAAGATTGTAATCTATTATTTGAAAAGAGTTTCCATGGAGTTTCTTGCCAGTTCTTCTCCATAGGATCTACTATTTGGAACCGCGCACCTAGAGTCTCGACATTTCATAAGTGCCTGTATCTGGTTTACATAAAATAAAGATCTATTCTGTTCTATTCTCAGTGCACGCCACTGACTGGCCCAAATGTGAAATACAGCGCAAGATATGAGAAGGCAGTGTACATGTACAGATACATGCTAGACAGATTGCCAGATAGGCACAGTTAACACATTACATATTCAGCACTCCTCAGACGATCGCGGTTGAACACATGCCTCCCCATCACTGCACAGCTGGGGATATTTTGGGTGGTATTACCATAGTCAACATGCCAGGTTATAGCGGGGTAGACGGCGGTTTCGACTACAGAAATGATTTTGATTGACACACAACCGTTGTAATTAAATAAAAAAAGGTTTGCAAAAAAGTGTGTTAAGTAGCATCAAATTAGAGTTAAGGGGATTACCTGGCCCAACGGCCGTGTAGTGGCAGACCCGGATAGCAGCATATATTTCCTCACGTGAGCAAATGAGACAACAATAACGGGCTGCATACAAATTGTCAAAGAGAACGTTACAGTTTTTTTGGTTATAGAGAGAATTTCGATTTAGGTTAAAAATGGCCTTTTTTAAGATTCTTTTTTACACCATGAGTTTGGAAAATTTATAAAACCAATAATCAAGACAATCGTTCTGATGGCTAATGAACTCAAGGATTCATCAAAAAACTTTTTTAATACTGTATTTGAGCTATTGAGATAATCCCTTCAGAGATGTTCCTAGCGGCCCTGGGAGGTACTTATCTGTGAGTAAACGAAAATATACTAAACTATAATTACTTGTGTGGCAATATACAAGAACATTTTATGTGAGTTAAGTATCATTTGAGACACAATCGCAGGAAACATTCGTTGATCGTTTTCCTGTTAGCGCCCCATTACGCCACTATTAAAGATGTGCGGTCCAATAAGATGCTGTACTCACCGATGTGCTTATTCAAGGTTTATACCAGCGTGATTACGCTGTGATTATTTATTATGTCTATGGCGAATAAAGTATTATGAAAATTAGGGCTAAATATAAGTTCGGTAGACTTAGGGCCGATTTTAATAATAGTTGGATTAACCTCGGATTTGTAATTACTCCATAAATACTATTTCCTAATTCAAATTAACATTTTAGATAACTTATCTATTGAAACACGCTTTGCTTATCCAGTTGGAGCACAACTGTGGACTTTGAACCCCATAAATCGTTCTAAATAAACTTATTGGCTAATCTTTATCAAAGCATTCATGAAAGTATTGTAAGATGGAATTGCTTGCTCGTTCTTCTCATAATCTTTTCCTCCTTATGGAAATACCAGACAGATGTGTTGCTGGGGAGTATGTTACGCAACTTCTTATTATCATCTAAAATACTAGGAAGCAGTGAAGGGTGGGTATTTTGGGGGTTGATTTCTTATATTGACAACAAAAATACTAAGACTTATTTCAATAAACCCGTTACAATTTTTAATTATTTTATTTATTGGAAAATGTCCTACGGTCCACATGAATAAAAAATATATTGTCTTGACGTTTTTGAAGTGACAAATTAAAAGACAAACTGTTTAGTTATGTTACATAATTAAACAGTTTGTCTTTTAATTTATCACTTAATTACTTCGATACATAACTTATGTAGTTATCGAAGTACTTCCTAAAAATATTGCATTGACTTTCACACGAAATGAAATTCGCTCAGAGCACATCCCATACACATAATGTACACAAGCTACATACATAGGAAGACAGTGCTCATAGTAATAGAATACGGGCGGGTATTAATTTGCGCGGAGTGCGCCGCTATCGGGTTTAATTAACAAATTTAATTAGAAATTAACCGTTTTGCGCGGCGGCGACGCGGTGCGGTGCGGTCGGGCCCGCATATACAGGGCTGCCACGCAATGCTGCTATTGTGATTTTATTTTACTGTAGATTTGTATGAAATGAAATGATTATTTTTATTTTACAATTAGGATTTTTCAATGACTTTTACAGGTCTTTATTTATGTACTAGATGGTACCGCTATTTCCTAAGACTGCCTCTGAGAAGAAACACCGAATTCAAGGGTCACACGGCCTATTTTAAATACCAATTTTTTTTAAGGCAGTATGGGTAAAAAATTATTTAGAATATCGTCTGGAATGGATGGTGGTTTATGTTGTCCTTGTAGGATTCTAGTTTTTAATCGTAAACCATAACCAATAAAGAATATTTTTTCGAGCATCAAATAGGAATACCTAATTAGTAAATTAGTTGATGGCTCTATATATTTTTATGTTCCTATCATAAGAGCTTGCCAACTACCGTTTCAGTTGATAACATTAACAGTCTGATAATATTTATTGAATATGCCTTATATTTATATTATTATGCTTTACCCGTAACTCACTCAATCCAAATTCCAATAAATTACCATAATTTTCCATTAGTGTCAACCCTACATAGCTGTGTACAAACAGCGACCGCGCTCCGGTGGTGAATTTGAAAATTTAATTTAGTTGCGTTTTGTTCCCGATAATTGGTTTGTTTTCCATGCTTAGTTATCTCGCCGCCCGCCAGGCGGAGCCTCTGTTACAACGCTCTAATGGTATAAATCCGATCGCCTGTTCTAATTAGAATGGAGGCTTTGTGATATACAAAAGGTTTTCTTAAAGTTCAGATGAAATAAGCATATTTGTAAATTGGTAACTAATTTAAATATAAATTGGTGCTTTATTTGCCAACTAAACTTAACTATGTATACTGCTGAATTATTTAAAACATGAAATAAAAATACAAATATAAAACTGAGCACATCGGCGTCTCCTCCTCATCGCTTTCAATTGGTAGCGTGCCCAGAAGACTTGCAGTATCGCCACGTTGAATCGCAATGCTTATTCTTTGACCAAAGAATAGGTCAGCCTTCGGTCATGATATTTTGTAATGTCTCTAATAAGGAGACCTACATTTGGATCCTATGACTCTAGGAGCGCGGATCCAAATATTAGGTCCTATGGAGAAGAACTGGAAAAAAATTCCATGGAAATTCTTTTAAAATACCATGTTATAACAATCTTGATTAAAACGATGTTGTGGTAGGAGTAGCGAGTGTAATTTAAAGTAATGGGAATGAAACATAAGAATAGTATAATAATAATTTATTTCTGAACATCATTGCCATGGCAGTTACGAGCTGACCAGTCCCGACAGACGGCACCCGTTCACGAGCAATGACGCATGTGTCAGCACTGTTAGGACTATTTCCATCTAGGGTTATTCCACTACGGGGAAAGCCTGATCTATTAAGTATCATGTTATAATGTGTTCTTTTCCGAAATGTTCCTAACAAGATATCCTTCTTCCCCAGGTCTGGTTCCAAAATCGTCGCGCGAAATGGCGCAAAACGGAAAAATGTTGGGGCCGGTCGACGATCATGGCGGAGTATGGCCTGTACGGGGCCATGGTGCGCCACTCGCTGCCGCTGCCCGAGACCATCCTGAACAGCGCCAAGGAGAACGACGCCGTCGCGCCCTGGCTACTCGGTGAGTTCGGTGAGACTACTTGATGTCACTTACACACTTATATTAAGCTAGGTTCATACTCTTGTTGAGGAGTTAGTAGAAATGTTTTCGAAGAAAAAGAACTGAGCAAGCAAAATTTGACAAACTTAATTCACAATATAGTATTTGCCGGCAAGAGTCTGGATCTAGCAATACACACATTAGAATAAATCAACAGCTTATCATCCATTGACGTAGACTCTTCAAAAGGCGATTTACAAGATATGTGGCCAAGCGCCCAACGTGGGACTTGACAACCCGCTTGGCTGGTGATCGCTGAAAAAAACCTAATCAAGCAATGTGATCAGAGTCAAGAGACTTTTGGGGTATTGGAGTCTTTGGGTACTGAGCCGTACAAGCTCGGGAAGAAATTTGAAAATATAAATCTATCTATAAAAGTGCTAGGACCGTAGATCATCATCATCATCATCATCAGCGTAGACTCATAATGATGATGGCTAGTCAAAACTTCAAAAAACACTTAAAGTTCTGTGTAATGCTTAATGGAGGACAGAGTCTAGATTATTGCTTTGTACAGAATCTGTTTCCATTTATAAATAAAAAATGTCATTGAATTTTCAAATGAAAGAATATTCATTATTACTATTTGGTTTCAGATAAATCTTTTGGTGTTATTATTTTAATAGTTTAGACTTTAGATCCGAACTTCAATGATTTTAGAGTTTTGATAGGTAAAGTAATTTTTTGTTGGCTTTACGTAGGACATTACACAGACCTTTAATTAGCACTCAGAATGCACAATATTTTAGAAAATATCTTTTACTTAATTTATTTTAAAAACTCCAAGCTTCTTTTATGAATATCATCAATGAGTAATGAGATTTCTAAAATATTGTGTCTAAAATTTTAAGTAAATTGGTAGTTGTAGATGATTTCGTCCAGTAGAATTTAATGTAGAAACGAGGAAACCGCATGTACTACCAATGAGGTAAGTCTCTGCTGTATTTTTAGATAAAGAACTTCGGAGACCAGTCAATTTAATATTATAACGATTAATATTAGATGATAAAAGACGAACTAAAAATTCAAGAAAACTTATGTCCGACTTACTGATTATAAATGAAAAATGCTCAAAGCCATGTGGCGGTAACATGGCTCACCTTAACGGGTGGAGCATGAAACCTGGACAATTTCTTACCGTGATGATTTTGTTCAAGAGTCGAGAGCAGTAGCCGATGGGGGGCGCCCGTAGCGGCGAGCCTCTCCCCCCTCCCCCCGACCACCGAGCTCTGGTGAGTCACAAACATACTAACATACAAACTTGTACCTCCGCGCCATGTCACCGCACGGGCACAGTAATTAGCCTCGCATCTTGAACAAAATTGTCACGGACTCAAATTAGGCTGTATTTAGGTTTCTATAATTTTTATTGTTTTGTTTTGAATTTTAGCGTAATTTATGAAGCATCTTATCACGCTGTTATGATTTGCTAATGAATATTAATTAGGTTCATATAGTTTCAGATTACTACTTAATCTATGTATATATGTATTAATACGTGAAGAGAAAACTTTGTACCCTTTTTTAAGCATAATTCGCGCACGGAGGAGTGTACGATTTGGCATTGTTAAAGTTTATATGGAGAAGGAGTGCAGACAGCTAAAATTTATATATAATATTAGGGTCGAATTTACTGGGCGACCACTAGTTATTATTATTAGATTAAGTACTGCGCATACAAGAACGAATTTTCTTTTTTTCGATTATTATTATAGATATTTTAAAATGAATGTGTTTGCCTTAGTCATCTTGTATTCCATAGACATTTGGCGTACGAATGAAATGTGATAACATTATATAATGTTATTATTCATTGAACCGAAGTTTCTCTTAAAGATATTATTTACTATTTGCGAACTGAATAAATATACCTCTGTTAATATCAACCGATCTTCTGTCTTGGATACTTTGAATGGAATTGGTTTTTTTTATTTTAAATGAACCAATTACAGTTACTATCGACACGTTTTAACTTAAGTGTACTGGAAAGCAGTGGCGAAGGGTGACAGTTCTAAAAGGGGAAGCCGTCCCAAAAATTCTCGCTAAAAATTGCTGCAATTAATGCTGCAAGATAAAAATCCATACAGTCTCTTGTAATCTATACTATACATATTATAGTCATATCTGGAAGAGCTCAACCTAACTGAATAATAAACCATATTTCGTTGGTCTACCAATTCCTAAAGGGAAGCCGATGGGAATCGGGTTGTATGGACTCTTCGCCACTGCTGGAAAGTTGTTTAAGTAATTTTAGGAATCAAATGAAAAGTTTCTTTTACAAATTGGACTTAAATTACTATATCTGGCTATCTAAATAAATTATTTTCATGTTTAAAAGTGGAAATATTTTAATGCGCTTACAATAATCCGATGTCTTTAAATGTAACAATTACCTACGCATTCATTCATTAATTCTCCTGCCCTTATCCCATTTTATTTGGGGTCAGCGCAATATGTCTTCTTCTTACAAATGTAATAATTACTATTACCAATAAATAATGTAATCCAATCTTGCATTTTAAACTGACGCTTATATTTATAACTTTTTTTGTTAGATACCAAGGGACTATTTTCCTGCTGAAACTCATTCCATGGCACTGATGTACTTATGCCTCAGTTTCGACAGGAACTGAAATAGGATATGCTTATTAAAAGTGATATGAAAACCACAATTAGGATAAATCCAAAATCCACAAAAGACCGCCCTTTGTAAATGTCATTTATAATAAGCATAATTTAATAATAATAATATTATAATAATTTAAAATTCATCGGTGTATATTATAGAGTATTCTATTCTATTCTACACTATAACGTCCTTAAAAATATTCCTTAAAATCTTGCACCACAACGCTAGGAGCATTCAATTTGGGTCAAAACACTAGAGTTTTATTTCCAAACTAATCTAAACTGTCAAAGGTAAAACAACAACAATGTCTTCTCCGCCGAGCGACGGCTTCGCGAAACAAAGCAACGTATAATTTTTAATCCCAACAACAAGAGATGTTCATTTTTCACTGCGGAAAGGCTTCTACGGAAAACAAACATGATTATAACACTGAAACATAAGATTTTGAATCTTATAGCTTTAGAATAAGGTTGGAGGTGAGAGTGTGGATAAAGTTGTGTTTTGGATGAAAACAAGAATCCGTTGACAGCTTATGAGGAGTTTTATTTGTTTCAGTAGACGGTAAAGGACGGTTGTCTGTAGTGCTGTTTGTTTGTTATTTACCAAAGTATCTACTCTAATTTTGTGTGAGTGAATTATCGTATTTGGTTTATCTTTGAGTTGGATATCAGAATGAGTAATTTTTTGATGCTGTTTATTTTTAATGTCGAAAGTTTTTTATATATTTACTTACAGGGAATATTTTAAAATATTCATTATCCTATCATAAAATTTATTTATTATAACCTACGAGTGACTGTTATCGATTTCAGTAAAAATGTATTACAAATAAAAGCTACACACACCTTCGTAGACATGTCGTAGCCGGCGTAGCAAGTAGCTACGAGACGCCTACGGCTTTTAAAAACACAAACAACACGATAATTTAAACACACACAGTTTGTCATGGATACCCCCAACAACCTTTAACACAAACCGAGTGATTAAACAAATAAACACCATAATTTGAATAATAAAGACGCCACACAAAAACTGAAACGAGATCTAGAGATATGAATTAATAAAGCCTAAGTTCTCCCCTAAAGCCTGCGTCGGCGAGTGGGGGGCCCGTGGGGGGGCGGGGAGAGCGGGCCGGGCGGGTGGGGCGGCGCGCGGCGTGCGGGAGGGGGGAGGCAAGATGGCGGCCGTATTGTCTAAGCCTTGATTAACGTTGATTTAAGGGTTGCCAGCGGGCTTACATATTAATTATGTACTTAACTGTACTCGGCCGGTGTTTTTCTACCTGACTGTATTTACGTGGCTGGCGTAGGTATTTGTAATGAGGGCGTTTTGTGGCCACTGGTTTATGGAAGTATTGTTGTTGCGGTTGGCGAGGTAAATATATAACCACATCTCTTATTTAACTAATAAATAGGAAAATTATTATGATCACTTTTAGAAGGAATCAACACTACTGTATCTACCATTTATGATAATAGACAGTAGGTATGTAGTAGACATTATGATAAATCAACTTTCTAAATCCATATCTTGATTATTGAAACTATTATTAGCCCATAATTAATGATGTTAATTAACTGTAGAATATGAAATATTAACTAAAAACTCAAAACATTAAACCTGACACATGAACGGTATCTACTACTTACGAGAAAACTTTGACAATGACTGTAAAATAATTTTAAAAAACAATTTTAAAATTAATTTCTTACCAAAATATTTTAAGAAAATACTATCACGAAATTCAGATAAAGTAAATCTTACTATCAAATAACAATCTAAATTTTAAAAAATCTAATAATCCGTACTCGCGCGTAATGTTTCTCTCAGAGTGGGCAACATTGACAAATGGATAGTAATGCACGCAGAGAGCATGTTACTGAATTATCTGCCTATTACCCACTCGCTTTGTGTGGCTCGCTTTCATCTCCTGACGACACTGAACCATTATCTAAAGTGAAAAGTTCTGCGGACGACACAAAAGGATACGGCGACAAATGCCATTGAATTTTCTACTTTAAACCTAGGAACCACTACACTAAATTATATAAATGTATAGAAAATGTGTCTAAGTTGAACAGAGAATGATATTAAGTGACGATTCTAAGTGGCTTGCCTTTGATTTGGTGACTCTTAAGTTTTCAATGATAAGTTCTTTGGGTAAGGAACGTCATCTAGTTTGCACTCGGAAGCCTTGTAGCCTCGAAGGGTTTTATTAGGCTCTTACAAAGATCAAGGCATAATTGCTAAAAGATACTTTGATTCTATATTTGAATAGTGTATCTATTTAAGAGTAGCTCTTGTCGGAATAATCGCTACTCTTCTCCACTCTCCGCCCGTATATTATTAGACCTGTACGACACGACATTTACTGTTTCCGTCAATTGCCCACTGTAACTTGCGCCTGAGTATTCCTCTGCCTCTTTTCCCTTCAATCTTTCCTTTAATTATAATGTGAGCAATATTTGAAATAATAAACGTGACTAGTGGTCGCCCAGCGGTCGAAATTCGACCGTAATTTTAGCTTTCTGCACTCCTTCTCCATATATACTTTAACTATAGGTACCAAATCTCACACTCCTCCGTGCGTGCAATATGCTTAAAAAGGGGAATTTTTTTTTTTCACTTTACGAATGAAAATATCTATACTACAGGTATATTATTTATCTGTGCTGTTGTACAGCTGTTTCTACTTTATTATAAGAGAGAAATGCTGTGATCAAACCCATTGTTTCTGAATATTTTCACTTAATTATTAGAACTCTGTTATAAAATGATCAAAATATTGAATACTCAGATTTTACTAAAACTTTACGTATATAAACGTATATTACCTGTACTTAAACATGTCGCTGTAGTTTTGAAGTCACTTACCTACGAAATATTTAAATAATGTCTGTAATGTGCGAAGAGCTGTACTCAAGTGATATACCTAGAGCGAGTTATCCTCAAATATTGCTTGCGACAATATTCGAAATTATCTAATCAAATTGGAATCAAAATTTGAAATAAATCTACATAGAACTGATTGGTTAGATAAGGTCTATGTTTAGCAGTGGAGTAGTAGTACCTATACTTCACTGCTAAACATAGACAACACATCAATCAATTCAACATCAATTCTTGCTAGTGCAAGCCTTGATTGATTCGTTGTAAGAATATGTGTAATAACAGATTTGCATAAAATCTAAGAGCACCAGGTAATATCATTACCCGAATAAAAATTTGTGTCTTCTTATAGAAGAAATTCATCCATGATCCATTAAGGTGATCTTCAATTCATGTAACATAAGCACACCAATTTAATCGCGACTTCGGACAGCTAATAGTTTAAAATAGTAAAAGAATATAGGTATCGCAGCTTGTACATCTAATACACCGGATAATTTTTGATGTAATGCGTAGAATTTGCAGAGTGATTCAGTATTAGTTCCCAAATGCAACCGCAGTACTAAAATTCACTCCAAAACAAAATAAAAATTTGCTTTTGTATGGTTTGCGCTAGTACATTTTGCGTGTCTCCCATACTAAGTCGAATTTTCGTTTTCTTTTAAAGTGAATCCCAATACTGCGGTTGTATTTAGGAACCGACACTGAATCTCTCAGCAAATTATGCGCACTACATAAAAAATTATCTTATAGCCATTAACAGACTTAAATTTTGCTTTCAAACTTACACGAACTCGCTAATATGTTCAGGACGTTTTCAGATCATCATCCTATTCTCTTGTTATTACATAAACTGTAACAACATCCTTTGTCCCAGTTCTATCCTAGCTATTTGCCGAGACCTACTTGAACTAATCAAACTCGCGCCTGTCAGCAATCCTACAACCAGCATCCTCGAGGACACTTCGCCTTTCGAGTTTAAAAGTAAAACTGCACCGCGTCTTATGTCCCCACGTATTCTTAATTAATCTTCGTTGTAGTCCATACGAGTACAGTTCAGCTTAGTGTTCTAAATCAAGTGGATTTACAGCGCGGTGGGTGCTAATGGACAAAGTTGTGCTAATGGCACACAAATCACACGGTATTGGAGCCCGGAGCCCCGCAGCCCCGCCGCTGTATCGGAGCCCCGCTAATGCCAGTTAACTTAGTTACCTACTTGATTGATTAGGGCAGGATAAGCTGTGTGTTATCGCGGTACAAAAGGGTTGATTTGAGTTGAAGCTAGAGATCGCTACACCGTCGGGTCGTCCGGTATCCGGTACTTTTATTTTATTATTTTAGGAAAACTTACAGCTAACACAGTTTAGTATGCAATTAAATAAAGTAATAAATGGCCAATTAAAAATTTCCACTTATAAGACAAAATATCTATAGAATTAACAGCTTCATATAGACAGCGAAAACAATAATAATAATAGTCGTTTAATAATAATGACAATAGATCTATATCCTAGACTCGTGAGAAACAAAAGCAAAAGCAAATCCCTCATCAAAAAAGTGATTAGTTTTTCTGTCTTCTATCGAGACATGAGGTCTCACATAGAATTTTATATACCTTCTTAAGTTGAGGTTGTCTCTGTGCACCCTACTAACTGATGAATAATTGATGAATGTATTATACTGGTCGACTGGTTAAACGAGGGAAACAAAGGAGGGTATTGTACTCATCATTATGAACAACTTTTACTATGGGACCAACACTGAAATCGCGAAAAAAAGCAGCAGTTCCATATAAATAATTCAAGCGGGCCGAGCAGAAAACGCAGCTGATAATCAAGATGCGGTTGGCGCAGTTGCGAAACGTTTGACTTTAAATTATAAATATAATAATAATTACCTAACGCACCCACGGGACAGGAGAAAATAATAGATTTTTCTTTTATACTTATTTCAAATTGAAACAATAAAGAGGTATTTCTATTCTATTCTATCCTTCAGTTTGGTAATTTCCCAGGGCTTGGCTCTCTTCTTGTTTTTCCTCTTCAAATTCAGTATGCTGCTTTCCATACCTCTCCAGCAAATAGTCATTTTTTGCAGGGATTATTGAGTCAGTATCCATGTTTGACAAACTGTAAGTTACAATTCTCTTTTCCATGATTTCTTGAAGTGACCAGTATCTGTTTCTAGCGCTAGTTATGCGTCTTTCGATCTCCTGTTCCATTGCCTGGTAAACGAACTTCGTTTATCCAGATCTGACACAACTCAAATAGAACAGTAAAATAAAAAGAAAATAGTCTAATGGCTTATTTCCTTGTTAGCAATATAAACAGAAACAAGGGAAATTGTATTTCCACCCTCTTATCTTGCTTTGAACTCGCCCACGATAAACGAATGATGTAGAATAACATTGTCTGATTGTCTAACAATGTTAGAAATTGCTTGTAAATCCAATGTCAAACGGATATAAGAATATTTAAGATGGATTTCAGTACATTAACCTTTTGAACGTCATTTTGTTCCTAACGCCGAGTTATAGATGGAATACTTATCTACTAAAGTACGAAAATTAAAACAATAACAAAATTAAAATTAAAACAATACGAAAATTCGACTTAATATGGAGGACACGCATGATTTACTAGCGCAAGTCATACAAAATCAAATTTTGGAGTGAATTTTAGTACTGCGGTTGCATTTGGGAACGGACTCTCAATCAATCAGCAAATTATGCGCACTACATAAATAAGTATCCTGTATAAGAAGGTGTTTACGTGACCTGGATGAAACCCTACCCTGAGCTCGGTCAAACACTTCCCAAACCAAACTCCTGTATCCGCGACTGTGGAGATTCGTAGATGAATTACTCAATGGTCTTTTTAAGCCAATGGAAACTTTTTTTAAAGTCTTTTAAAGTTCAATTCACCTTACAATAAAAACGCAGGCGTAAATTACCGATGCAGAGTGCATCACCCTCTATCACCCTCAATTTAATATGAACCACGTCGAAGTATTTTAAACAACAAGCGAATACATCAGTGAGTAAGAATGCAGCATATCAGCAGCATATCAGCAGTATATTTGCAGGCAGCTAGGACGTGGCACTCGGCGGCGATAAATAACCAGACATGATTAGATATGCAGCGCGGACCGGCGCTTAAGATCTCGTAAAAATACTACCCGCACTGATATTAAACCAGGGCTGTGCTGAACATCGTACGTCGGTAAATTCGACCGTAATTTTAGCTTTCTGCACTCCTTCTCTATGTAAACTTTAACTATGCCAAATATAACATACCTCCGTGCGCGCAATATGCTTAAAAAAGGGTACAAAGCTTTCCCTTCACGGAATAATATATTGATTAATTTATATCGGAAGTAGGATATTCAATGTCGATGGATAGGATGTAGGTAGGTATACCAGCAGCTGGACGGGATGGGTGCAGTGGCAAAGTGGAACCAGAGGTATATATCGGAGCAGTCAATAATTTTTTTAAACTTTGCCCTTTATCTTTGATTTCTCCTGTTTCGTGGGGACAGTTTAAAGATACCTAACGTGTGCGCAAATCGTGCTGTCTTGCCACGACGTTTCATAGATGGTTGAAAGAAATAAAAGAAAAATTGAGAAGAGAGATGCAGATCATACCACTTACGTAGTTGGCGAATGTGCTTTATTGTGTCAATGCTTTGAGTGTAGAAACATCTAAGCACCGCATGTTAATTGCAGTGCTCGGAAAGATCCTCCTCGATTGACGATACCTAAGTGCATCCGGCGCATCCTGGACCCGTTACAAACCTTGCTATTTGTATTTCCACTACGCAATCAGAAGTTCTCATGAAACGACTGCAAAATCTCTATATGAAGTCGCTTTCCGCGTCTCTCTGTCTGACTGTGTGTCTGTATATCTGCTAACTCCTCCTAAACCACGCAACGGATTTTGATGCGGTTTTCACCAACAGTTAGATAATTTTTCACGGTAGGTTTAAGTATAATACTTTGATATTTAATGTAAGGATAGTGGAGAAATTGCACCCGTGCGAAGACAGAGACGGGTCGCTAGTGAAAGATAAAAAAATTTAATGCTTTGTTTTATTTGACTCAAACATGACATCCGCGCCGAATTTACGAGTATCCACGAAATAAATCCTGAACGACACCGTCCTGCAACCTGCACGTTCCTCTCATTCATAATCCCAACCTTAGTGTCAGTTCGTATTAGCAATTCCGGTGCACGTCCCACGCGTCTGCCATCCATCTGCGACGTGGCCGCATATCATTCATTTACATTTTACGTCTCGGTTTGTCATACCGACATGAGTGTAGTAGTTGAGGGTTGACTCACAGGAACATTGTTGCGCGAGTAAGGGTTACGGGATTATAGTCGGAAAAGATAGGTGGTTAGGTTACATAGAACTTTGTTACATTAGAATTATTTGAAGAACTACCTACCTACTTTTTTTTTTTTAATTGCAGAATCGCGGTTTGTGAGAAATAAAGATAAAGGTCTAGAATATGCCGTAGTGATATACCTACTATGGTTCTTAGACTGTGGTTATACACTGAAAACCTACAATTAAAATAAAATTACCTAATTTGTCACCAGTTTTGATGTGCAGCGCAGTATATCCAGGCTTTATATGAAATGGGTGATTTAAATTATCTCGAGAAAATTTTAATGAAACTAAAATGTGTAGTCTAGTATAGGTATGGGTCTAATCTAGATGTCCGACATAAATAAATTTAATTTAATTTATTGTAGTAGTTGTATGTGTCTCGACTTTGAAAAAATAACATTCTGTAAGATCGAATGGCCTATGATTATAAGATTTAAAAATGCAGCTGAAAAATGTACCTGCAGTATATTTTAACAACTCGCAGCTATCAATGATACGAAGCTCCCAGTGTGCGAATTGTGTCGTTTGTAGGTAACATGAACTCGTGTTTTTTAAATTCGCTAGTTTGATTATTTTCTATATGTAGTGATTACAATTCTTCGCCGAAATGTTCATGAGTTTTATAAGATTCGCGTGTGAATTTTGTAACTTTAAAATTGCAATATTTCTAAACAATGTTTTTTTTAATATTTTTCTTTGTTTTTTATCAGGCATGCACCGCAAGTCGATTGAGGCGTCGCGTCACCTCAAAGAGTCGGGCTCGGAGCGAGAGGGGTCTGAAGCGGAGCCCGAGAGACCTACCTCCGCGTCATCGCATCATCACGACAACCATGACACGCAGGTATATAGCCGATCAAGTCTACACATACCTAATCCCAATAAGCAACCGTGAGGAGTATCTATAGCCATGATAACTATGGTCGTAGCCTCCAATCTTTCGTAAGGTAAATTATTATCCACATCGGAACCACTAGTTTTATTATAGCTGGATGTTCTGCTGTTCACCGCGCCCCATTTACCAATTTTAAACCACAAAACGTCAGGATGGAAGAGGCTAACTAATATCACTTCAAAACATGGCCTTTCACCTAATGCCATGTGGCGACAAAAAAAGGTTTTCACCTAAAATCGACCGAACGTTTCCAGGCTCAGAGTTCCCCAGCGAGTTCGACGACGGCCTCATCATCAGCGAAGGGGCGCGCGTCGCCGGAGCCGGGCCGCGAGATGTACGAGGACGCTGAGGCCTTCCGCAATAACAGCATCGCGTGTCTTCGCGCTAAGGCACAGGAGCACCAGGCCCGGATACTGAACCACAATATGTTGCTGCAGGTAAAATTATATATCCACTTTACGTAGAATTAACATTACAAGTCGGGCAGGAGATCAGGACAGAAGCTACATGTTAAGACTTCTGCTAAGAGCTATCGTTTAGCCGGCTGCCAGGTGTTTGCGAATATGTCACGAACAGTCAATGTCCAAGTAACCGAACCGTCAAGAACCCCCGACTCCAACTAGAAAAAGAGCTGTAACTTTTGAACGGCTGAAGAGATTTTCGTGAAACATAGCTAAGATGATACCCGATTAAACTAGCTTTCAATTCAAAACTGCATTGTAATCGGTCCATCCGTTTTGGAGATACGATGCCACAGACAGATACACAGATACACACTACAAACTTATAACACCCCTCTTTTTTGTCGGGGGTTAAAAATGAGGCTACTATTTGACTTTCTTTTACAGTAGAGTATCTTCTTAATCTTCTTGACCAAGAAGAAACTACATTGATCAGCTGAAAGAAAAAGCGAATATACAAACATATAAAGATTTAAAAGATTTGGCATTAGATAGGACCGAATGGAAATTGCTACACCGACAAGTGCTTAGCACTTAAATTTTGGATGGATGGATCTTCTTAATATTTTATTAGAAGTGTGCATTCCTGTAAATTAATTGTGTCTAACCAACGAGCTTTCTGTAACTGCCTCATAATAGACTTTTACGTTTATATAAGACGAATAAATGTATAATCCCCACAAAATAGTGTGGTCTTCAGAAGATAACTCTACAGTCCAAAATGTTGACACGCCTATCTATATTTATACAGATCCTGTCCATTCCAGGTCCGTGGCATGCCTCGAGCCAGTAGCGCGGAGGAGGAGGGCCCGGCCGACATCGACGTGGGCACGGAGGCGCCGCCGCCTGCGCACCACCACATCGCGCACCTCTACTGACCTCACTCCACACTAGAGGTGGCCCGAGAGGCCACTCCTAACAACTGACCTTAACTGGTTGAAACGGAACAGTCGTGAACTAGCTCTCTCGTAAATAGATGCTGGGAAAGTGAAAGTGTCGACATATTGCAGATGATTGAGTCCAGAACAACTACCTACATCGCAACTCGTGTCCGTGAAGGATGTGAACTAAGCAAGAATTAAATAAATATTATTAAGTGGATAATTATATTCTATTCAATCCCATTCTAGCCGATGTAAACACACTTTAAGCGGTATACATATTTATGTCGATCGACGCGACGTTCCCGTGATGTACTCGTAGTTATCTCGTTGTTTGAAGTGGTACTTCCGATCCTATCTCTGTGTGGATGGACACCCAGCGTGTCTCATGTAATTATGTACATTAGTAGCCTCGTCTCGTGCAATACCTTAGTTTAGTATTTATCTGTGTAGCCCGACTTGCAATGTATAAAGTTCCCCAGCTTAGATTTATTGTGCGGTGCGAGTTGATGAACTGGAGGAAAATTAATTGAAAAGTGGATTAGCGTAACTTATGCTCGGCCTACTACTGTAAGTTCTTAATATAACTAAGTATCTAGATACTTACCTGTTTTAAAGCTATTTATTCATTAGATATAAATAATTGAAAAGGCCCGACTCGACTTGCATCTAAAGAGGGACTTTTTCTGTAGGGATGAAGTAGGTGTCTGGGAATCTCTTAGGTACATTCACGATACGTTGCTGTGATACATTTCGCAAACAAAATGCTTTGAACGACTGCGGCCCGGTTAGAGTTAATAACTCTGCGTTTGGACGCCGGACGCAAGCGATTTTAGCCTTAAAGATGGTCGACCGGAAAAATTGCCGATTGTACATTTTCCTTCTGTCTCCATGGAAACTAGAGGGACCCATAATTAAATACCTAACCATATAAATGGACACGTACTTCCCAATAATGAGAGACTTATAACTTTTTGTACTTATATATTTTTCTGTACTTAATTAATTATAACTGTTATCCCCGGTTCATCGACTCTCGCCTCCTCTATAATATTGTATAATGACTCCTTAGCATTATCTAGATATATTCTGCCCAGTGTAGTGTAAGTTATGGGAGGCAAGGAAAAGACTATGTAAATCGAACTAGCTGTAAATGTAAAGGTACTAACTTGTCTCTAAGTTACAACTGTCGTTATTTTACTATTGGCTATGATATCTGTTAGTAGATACAATTGGAAGCGAAGAAATTGTTTATTTATTTATTTGTGAAGACAGGGCCGTGTGAATGTTGCCTAATCACAATTTAAAATTAATTAATTAAATTTTGAAACGATAACTCTTGTAAATAATTGTAAAAGTGGTTGATGTGCATGTATTTAAGTCAGAAACTCTTATCAAGATTTTTTATTAATTATAGCTGCAAGTTACGTCAAGTCTTTCATAGGAATCGAACGTGCGGCCCTGTACTTGTAATTGATTACCTACAACGAATATAAAAACCCTTGGGTCATCGCCGTATCTTGCCGTAATCCATTGTTTGTAGAAAATATATCAACTATTTTTATTTTCCGAGTCAAACAAAACATCCGGTGCAACAAATTTTGATGTGAAGCAAACAACAAAAACTAATAATAAATAAAATTCGTTTAATTCAGACCATATCTTATCAGTCCATATTTTGTTAATAACAATTATCTTAATATGACTATGAATGAAATAATTAATATGACAAAAGAAAAAAATGGCCTCACTCGTTTGAATCGAATGAACATCGAAACATTCCAATAAAGACTATAATTTTCTTATCACTTATCTAGAATGCAATTAGATATTTGGGTCGAGTGTGTTTCTTCAAACAATTTTTTTTTTAAAGACCTATCATTCTGCTGGTTATACCTAACAAAATATAAAGCTAATCACAATATAGAAAGCGAGCTACCGAGGTAGCTGTGATTGCCAAATGTGACTGTTCGTCACCCAAGGCTGACCAAATGTTAAATTATTATACAGCTCTTTTAGAACGTTCAGTGGTATCTACTTAACAAACAGTTTGAAGTACTCACCTGCTATTCTTCTGAACCACATCTGTTAACAATGAAAAATAAATTAGTGCGCTCGTTTGGATCTGATGATTAATTGTGAAACATGCCCCAGCTTCTAATGGAAACGTGTTTAAGTGGCTATACACGTTACAATTGCACATCCAATGACAGGTCAGGTTACGCTATAGAGGTCCCGATTTGTTGTGATTATCCTGCAAACCGGGAGTTTTTGGCAACAGAGGCTCTAGCGAGTGTAATTTGTACGGCACCTAACGCTGTCAGGTAACAATGTATCACAGCCCCACTGATTAACAGTTCACATGCAGTCTCTGGTCTTATCAGGCGCCCTGCTGTCTTAGGTCTAACCCATTAACTAACGCAATTGTTACCTGCCGGCAATTGTCGAATACCTACCGGCTCTGTTACTGTCCATTACCACGCACTAGCAGCCAGCAGTAGGCAGTTCACACTGTAGCAGCGCGCAGTTATCCGGTCGATACTTGTCGACGCAAACTCGCGTCGCCAAGGGCCACACACTCGCAGTTCGCAATAAACTATCAGTCCAAAACCTTATAAAAAAACTGTGTGTAAACTATTAAAATTTACTGACAGACCAATATCCGCCGGCTGACTGTTAATCAGAGGCCATTTACTGATCTTTGCTGCTTCTGGTCAGACAACAAAATCCGTATTTGGAAAATCCTAGGATGCTTCCACTTTAATTCTAAGTTCTACGATCTATTTACTATACTCCATGGATGGATTCCGCCAACATATAGGATGAATAATTGGGACGAGTAGGTACAGCCAGCGTTAGCGTCATATTGACGCAATGTTACTTGTAAAGTTTCAAGGAGAGCTCTAAAAGCATCGATATGTATTGTCATAAGTTATAAATATAATTAGAAGCAACTATTGTTCGTACCGTACGTATATATAGTTGTAATATATTTATTGAAATTAAACAAATCTAAAGCAACTTAAGTAATGTGGGTCTTCATCGTAATTTACGTTATTCCGATGAATAAACAACATGTGTAAATTATCTTTTGAAGTTTTATTTTACCCTAAAATAACTGCCTCCGCATGGTAGACAAATATGTAGTACGTTAGGTATAGCTCGACCACTATACCTATTTAAGGGCAACCCTCCCGACCGTGTAAATCCGGCCCTCCCGACCGAGAAAGTACGACCCTCCCGAACGAGTAAGTGCGTCCCTCCCGACCGAGTAAGTGCGGCCCTCCCGACCGAGTAAGTGCGGCCTTGGCAATCAAGTGCGGCCGTGAATGGTTTGCGGGACACGGGACGACGGGTATGCATAGATATACATACAAGGTATACGTTGTGATAGATATCTAGTGATAAATAAAATACTAGATAATAATACCTATATTATTATAATTTGTTGGCTTTATTTAAATAAAATGAAAAGCCATCGGGAGGGCCGCAAATACAGCGTTCGAGCTATAGTACCTACCTACCTAAGTAGGTATGACAGCAAACAAAATACTAGCGATGCCATAGGTCAGCAGTGCCATCAAGTAAAATAAAGCAGTTATGTAGGTACCTACCTACACAGGAAAACGGACGGGACGGTATGCTAAGAAAGACTGCACTATAATTATTATGTTACGACTGACCTCGGAGACGGGTTTCTTCCTGGTCTGATCTGTATAGTCCACAGCACTTTTTCTCCGTTTCCTCTTGATTACACAGGTTCACCAGGCACCAGCAATACACTACGGAAACTCTGTAAGTGGCGCGGCAGAACCACGTGGTGGACATTGTTCAGAGATGATGGTCACCACTGAACATCATAAGTTCGACGACAACGAGCGTCAATCACACACCGACAACACAGAATCCAGAATGTGGAAGTTAGGCGGTTCACAACGACAAGCGGGATCGAGAAGTTAACTTATTGGTTTTGCGGCGGTAAAGACATTTATTTTTGTAAATTCGGCTTTACAGGCAAAGCAAGCTTACAATGCAGCTGCGGCAAAAGCAAGAATGGATAGTCTGTTTATTAATTTACACACACTTTAATTTTTATTTGAGAGCACTTTTCTTTACTTTCGGTTTGTTACCCCGCATTATAAATCTTCCGCCTACCTACGAACTTACCTACCTACATGTTAAAATTTCAGTAGCGATGGCGTTGTCATAAATAAATTATATTTTTCTAAAGATAATAAAAATAAAGAAAATAGTAGGTAGGCTTTTACTTTATCTATGTAGGTAGGTAACAAATATGAGTAAATAGCGAAAAAGAAATAGTTCGTTTTTCAAAAATGAGTTCGGTTCTTGGCATCACTGATCGTCTGGTTCTAGACACTCAGTAATAAACTTATTATAGGTACTTCCACTCTTTTCCACTAGTGTAATAAGTTTATGGTCTGAATCCGAGCAAACCAAAAAGTCTATTTTTAACGTTCTAGGTACTGCTAAAACCTCAAATTGATTATAGCTCTTTGAAATAATATTCATTTTCACGTGATTTGACATTTGCACCTAACAAATTACTTGGTTTCTCTATCTACGACTATCTGGTATTTAAAAATAGACTTTTGACGGAATGACTGCCCGATCAGTAGATACCTACCGTACAAACAGCACTAAGGACATACTTGCCTGGGAAACTCCCTGCACAATTTCTACAGGCAACTGTGGCAAAGATTATTTTACAGTAGGTACCTATTCCAGGAAAACTGGTCAAACTATATTTCCATAAATAGCGCAGAAACACAATCGCTTGGCAACTGCGCCCACAGTGCAGTGCTTTCGAAGATTACCGGCTGTTAATTCGTTTTTAAATAACTTTCCGATTTTAATCGATATTTATCATGGTTTGATTTAATCTCTATGTAAAAAAGTGATGTACTTACCTACTTACCAATTGAGTGTTTCGGTAATTATTTGACGGACCAAACTTGTTTGCTCTCCTCTACATGTTGTAACAAAGACTAAATGGTTATAGGCATAAAAATAAAACTCAGTTATTTGGCAAAACCAAGCCACAATATAGCAAATGTAATAAATATAGCAGGCGAAACATTTTACAAAATACATAATTATACTTATCACCTATTTTAAAAGTAGGTACACTTATGTAACTGAGGTGTTCAAGTACTTATAATAATAAATAATTTTAATATACACGGTGTTAATCATTCCATATAAGACGACCTGCATGGACGGTCGGCCAAAAAAGTTGTTCTATCAATTTTAGCAGAACTTCCTATAAAATGAAAATGTCAATAAGGTTGAAACTTCATTATTTTGAAATGAGATTATAGACCTTTTAGTTCCATGGTGTACAAACAAGTTGCAACCTTAGTGAGGTAGACCAATTCTTTTGCCGACTGTACTTTATTAACCAGGGGTGATTTTTTTTACGATTTCGGTGGGAACAGTTATCAAACATCTCACGTGTACTAAGACCCGGATCAACTATCTATGGATCATGCAAATATTTATTTTATTCTGTGTGGGAAACGAACGCGATCAGTAGCGTAGAAAGTTAATCGCTTAATCAAGCCGTCAAAAAACGCGCGAGAAAGAATTAACACCGTATGTAATAATGTTACAATATGCCGCTAATGTAGACTCGCATAAATGTTATCCTTTGAGCGACATCTATTGGCACATCGAAGAAACATTTAGTTACAAACCGTGCTGTTAGATTGTTTCCGTACGAACTCTAAGGGAGACTTGCATAACTCTTATTTTAAAAGATTACACAGCTTCGGCCTGACAATCTCTCACAGTACCGATTGAAAGTGACAGAAAGCATGGTTTAGCTTAAATCTAGATTTATATAAAAGTTGTTGTGCAAGTTGCCCTTAATAAAAAGTATTTCTCATTGACTTTGTAAGACACTTTATGGACGATTTGTATTTTGAACAAATAGAAATATATTTTTCGTATTTAATACATTATCTTCCTCTCTCCAATCTTTGAACATTAAATTTCTATTTCGAACACAAGTAAATGCATTTTATACTATATATTCAAAAGTTACAACCTCGGTGTACATGTAAAAGCTTCAAAAAGTATTGAGGCAGGTTTAAGGAACATTTTGGCTCAATAATTGGCAACAGTAACTGCAGTGAGACTACATTTTACTTCCATAACCGAATCGCCATGGCACGAAGCTCGAATTTCGTTGAAATCCATTTTATTTCTAATGGAACCCCAATAGATGGCGTTGCAGGCAAATTGGTGACGGTGTTTCTATCGATAACACCCAGACAAGTTGCAACAGACGGTCGCTAGAGCACAGAAATGCCAGCAAATGTATGAGGTTGACATTTATCTAAGTATCGCGTGAAACTTGCAGCACCAAAGGGGATAATGAGTCTCAAAATCCCCTTTAAGGATGAAATCAAAAGGGGATTTTGAGACTTTTAGTGTCAAAATCCCCTGCAGCCTGAACTTCTAGCATCTAAGGGGATTATGAGACTTAAGCCGGGCTTCCACTGCGAAAGGGTAATGAGCAAGTAATAGCTGGACGGAGCGGACCCCAACTAGCTAAAATAGGTTACACCTCCAATTAAGAAAGAGTTTTGACAATTTCCTTCCACTGCAAAAGAGAAATGAAGAACGAGTTCCTTAACTATTTTTACTCGTTCAGTCCTCTCCGCTACTCTTTGTTGGTGGAAGCACTTCTATGAAGTCTACCGTTACGAGTTAAACGGAGTCCGTACGATGCCCGCTCCGTGGCTAGTGGAAGCTTAAACTGTGGATCTTAGTTCAACTACAAAGAATTCATGTTTTTTTTTTTATCTTAACTACGGTTTCCATTAAAAATATGCAATAAGGAATAAAAGCGTTCAAAAATAATGCCTACATAATCTTCAAGGGTATCTTTAAAACTATTAAATTGTTGTTGTTCCTTCACACTTTTGACTAGAAGTGCTAACGTTTCGTCGGCTTAATTTGGAATTAGTCATTTCTCAATTTCTAAAAGTTCATAAAATATTTTTTAAATGTATAACGCTAGTATATTATGTTTATGGTATAAATATTTTCATTAATTTCTTCTCGATTATAATTCACAACGTCGTCGGGCGATTCTTAATTAATTCGATTATATATTTTTATGTCTTCTAAACAGTAACAATAATTTTCTTGAAATATAGTACTTAACACCAAAAGAATGCTCGGCACTACAGTAAAATATCTTCTAAGCGTTATCATATAAAAAAAACATGAAATTCATAAAAATCTTATACCTATATTCAGCCCTGTTGCACACAGTATTAAATGCAGTTTTCTTAATATAAAACAAAAATCATCTATACCCTATTCAAGTAGACTTGAGACAAAATATGAATAATCGTCCTTTTATGGTCCAATACAAAACTAGGCAATAAAAATTTCGAGACATACTTCAAGAAGATTTTCAAGTAGATTAACATACAACATAAAATGTTTAGATATAGGTATTTTACACAAATCTTTGTATTGAGAGTTAGTCTGTATATACTTTATCATTCTCAAGCCAGGCTGAGTAAGATAAGTAATTATATAACATGTTTAGACATTATTCTTAGAACGGAACGTTAGGTAATGGAACGATACTTAAATTTAAAAAAATCTGTTTTTTTTTTTTTAACTTAGACTTATTCATCCCTTAAAACCACCTCCGCGTATCAAGTAGGACCTTATATAATTGATCAATTACTTTAAGTTAGATATTTGAGTCTTCAGTATTAAGTATGCAACAGGGCACTTTAAACAGTAACAACACTTAAAGTACACTACAATAAACAGACAAATATTCAAGCTACAGTATACGTATAGTTAATAAAAAAAATTTTATTAAATTCAGCGCAGCTCCACATCAAAAATGGATAAATCAATGGTTGGGCAAAGCGTTGGGCAAACTCTGGACACAAACATCAAATACCCACAAGTTTTCTGTGAAGACTATAACCATTTGTCACGACCACGATGTCAATATCGACACACATTAATATTTCATCCACGGGGTAACCGCGGGCAACAGTATCCTTACATTTTCTCGATCAGTATTTTTCATATAAAATGACGTTGGCTGCCTATTCAAATCTTACTTTGCGCGCTATTTTTGGTTTTGGAATTCCTTCTCTTGGTGCGATACTTCATAAAAAGGCGCTGAAACGCCCAGTCTTGATTTTAATTGCACTGTATTAGTACAATAAATATCTAAATAAAAACATTAATCGCGTAGCGTGCCAACTCAGCGCATACATGAAGTTTACCATCAAACATCAACAAAACTTTTTAATGTTATATACCAGAATTAAATTAATTCTTGTAACGAAATTACTCGAACAAATATCTGTTCGTGAGAATTTCTCAATAGTACTGTGAATAGTTACTGTAAACTATAACGGTCTTATTACAGAACAAGGTTTAGACCAAGTCTAAGGTAAAACTCAGGTTTAGGCTCTGGTTTTAGAAAATTGTTATTACAAAACATAGTTTAACGAAAAATCTCGGTTTTATCTCTGGTCTAAGCTAAACCAGGCCTCCCCCTAGTTTTGCCGTGGTTTAAGTGACGTGATCTACCTACGTTTCGTTTTCTTGAATACATTAAATGCCTAAAAATCCTAGTGATTATAATAAATATTCTTTTTGGTATCGTAACACTTCTAAAAGCTTTTTAATCGCACTCTTTGTAGTCAAAACAAACTTAATATTATCTTACTTATTTACTTTCATCATAATCTAATGATCCAAATCGTGTAAGGTACAATTTATATAAAGTCATCCTTATAAAATCTGCACGAAACGAAACATTTCTACGAGGATGTGACTTTGGTGTATTTATCTGTGGCATTTTGGAGTGAATGAGTGAATGATAAACTAATACTCGACGGTGATTGGTCCGAGCTCGGTCTAAACTATGGTTTTAGTAGACCTCGGAAAAAACAGATTTTGTAATAAAGTCGGATTTAAACCAAGGTCTTAATTTGACACCTGGTCTTGTTAGACCTGGCCTAAACTCAGGTTTAACACATATTTTGTAATGAACTTGAGTTTAGACCAGGTATCAAACTAAGACGTTGGTTTAAATCCGACATTATTTTATGTATGGCGATTTAAACTTACAATAGATTATGTTACGGTACCAAAAGAATATTATAATATATCGACAGTATGCTGACAATACCTTCTAGCTAACATTTTTATCGAAATATTGTTTGGAACGCCGCGCCCGCCATCTGAATATTTATAATACGTGCTAACAGATGGCGCTAAAATAAATATTTGGATAAAAATGTTAGTTAGAAGGTATTGTCAGCATACGGTTGATATATTTTTTATTATATTTATGGTTTATTCGTCATCTTTATTGTATTCAGGAAATGCAGAAAATCGTTTCAGTAAAAAAAATCTTATAAATTCTACATCAAACCTAGTAGTAGGTCGAAGTCGCATCTCAAATTCAGTTTAAAAAAAAAATCATAAAAAAATTGCGGGGCTTTTAGTTAATTGTCTTTTTACATAAAATGGAAAACCAAAAGTAAAGGAGTGGTACCCTGCAGTCCGAATTGCGCTAAAAGTGATAATATCGCGAATCCGACCAAAGTCACAATTAATAATATTATTCAATAGCCTTATTATTTTGTGACTATTAAATTTGGTCGTATTTGCGATATTATAACTTTTATCGTAATTCGGACCGGGATAATGTCACTTAAACCACGGCAAAACCAGGGGGAGGCCTGGTTTATCTTAGACCCGAGATAAAACTGAGTTTTTTCGTTAAACTTTGTTTTGTAATAACAATTTTCTAAAACCAGAGCCTAAACCTGAGTTTTTCCTCAGATTTGTATTGAAAGATTTAAACCAAGGTCTTAATTTGACACCTGGTCTTGTTAGACCTGGCCTAAACTCAGGTTTAACACATCTTTTGTAATGAGACCGTAAGTTGTCAAACATAGTCATTGTCTTAGTAGACGGTCTTGTGCGGTCCCTCCATGTCCTCGGCGCTCCGCAGCATCAGGTAGTAGCTGTGCACGCACAGGATGCAGTACGACACGATACCTGCAAATGTTCAATTCATTTATAAGCATAACTTGTCAAACATGATGGACGTACCGAGAGCAGGGGGGAGGAGGGGGGGGGGGGGGCTCCCCTGTATACCTGTCCTGGCCTTTCATGCCTCCGATACATTTAGTTGGTTAATTATGTACATAAGTACTGTCGTAAAATTGAATTTATTTAAGCCAAAAGCAGAGTATGCCCACGACTTGCATTATTTTTATAACTACCCACTGTATGCGTATGCTACATACACAAGACTGCATCATTATTGTTACAGCCTACAAACTATCATTGCTGGACATAGGTTTCGTCATATACCGCAAAAATACAACGTCAAATTGCGACGCTGAGCAAACCAATAGATGCTTGCATTATGTTTTTATTAGCGCCAGAGGCCGCTGCTACCTCTGTTGATGTAGGTAACCCCAAAGATTCCTTCAACGAAGCTACCACGGGGGCATGAAAGGAGCCTCCCCGCGGCTCGCCTTGGAAGCAGCTAGGCACGGCAATGCAGTGTATAGGCTGATTAATCCCTTCAACACAGTGGTTATACAATAAACAACGACATCAGCGCCGAGATCGTATTAAATTGTAGCTCATTCATAAAAGGTTCTTTCATTTGGAACGCATTTAAATAATGTAAGCACACCTCGCCGCCGTTCACATGATAAACAGGGAATTATGAAACATGAATGCAGTTAACATATTTTGTTCTCAAGTCGTTGCATTTTACTGCGTCTGCGTCGCCACGGATGCGTGTCTTTGACCTATAGAGAAAAAAGGTGACCTTTGTCTTTGGATGCATTTTAACTTGCAATAACAACAGCATTATATAAAAGTTACCTACATAAATAAGGCATTTACTAAAACAAATTTTGCTTCAGTAAAAGGATCTTTGAAATATTTTAATTACTAAGTTTTTTGTGGATTAATAATTGTCTGTCATTAAAATGAAATCGAATGAGAAAATTCGACATTTTTTATATTAATTATAATTACTAAAAGCTTTAGATACTTCCATGATATCAAATAATATTTAACGCACAAATCACCTTTTTTAATATTTTTTGAAATTATTAATACAGAGTGTATTTAGACTTATATCTAGAGTTGACACATTTTAAATTATATTATCAATAAAAAAAATGTTTAAATATTACTTAGGGTTTCACTGTTTATACTGTATGTGTGTTTTGTTTTAATGTTTATGAAAAAAGAAAGACAATTTGCAAAGCTCGGGATTAAAAATTCTTTTTGTGTTTGCCTACACCCTATGTGTGGTCATTACATACACAAACTACACTCACCAAAGAACAGCAGTCCCTCGAGGAAGGACAAGAACATGTCGGAGCCGCTGCCGGAGGGCCCGTGCGTGGCCAGCACCACCAGCACCGCCAGCAGCGCCGCCACGCACAGCGCCGACATCGTGTACACCCACACGCGCAGGCCGCATGTCTTGCGCTGAAATGGTTAAGGACAGTGTGAGTACAGACAATTATATTTATTAATGAAGAAGAGCTGCAGACCAACTTCTGCAAATAAACCGGAAAGTTTATCACCTCGAGTAAGCATTAGCAATTTAGCAGACTCTCGCATCGTAGAACAATGTCTATGTCTTTTTAAAAATATATATATGTTTTTTTAAAACAGGAGGTAAATGTGAAGAGAAACTAATAACTATAAAATTAGTCTCAGACGCAAGAATCGTGTCAATGGCTACCGTATAGATTGATCCAGGATGATTAGGAGGTTAAGCAACAATGCAAGTGTCAAGTCTTTGATGGATGAGTGGTTCTACACATTTAAAACATTCCGTTCCGATCCGATATTGAAATGAATATGTGGTGCTCGGCACCCCCGAGTGACGATACAAGAAGAATAACTAACCTAACCGTCAAAAACCCCGACTCCAACTAGAAAAAGATCTGTAACTTTTGAACAGCTGAACAGATTTTCATGAAACAGCTAAGATGATACCCCATAAAACTAGCTTTCAATTAAAAAAAGTGCATTCAAATCGGTCCATCCGTTTTGGAGCTACGATGCCACAGACAGATACATAAATACACACTACAAACTTATAACACCCCTCTTATTTGTCGGGGGTTAAAAAAATATTAAAATGTGTGGTTTATCTCACCTTAATGACCGAGGCCAGCAACGTCACAGCTAACACAATATGGACCACTGACACCACGGCTGTGGCCACGGCTATCTTGTAAAACGTGTAGTACAGCTCATCGCCCGCGTCCTCGGCTGTGCCCACGAAGGAGCCGAAGTTCTGCGCGTACACTGAGCACAGGATCATCAGAGCGAAGGACACCAGCTGTGGAAGAGCGATGGAGATGTCAAGTAAAAGTGAAGATTAAATAATATTTAGTAGTTTATGAAACTGTTGCATAATACCTAGTTATGTGCAGTTTCATACACTACTTTATCTATACTCATGCAATAGGTAGTTAACACTATAATAATGTAAGTAAACGAAAATGGCGCCGCAACTCAGAAGTGTTAACGCGTATGCGCTCTTGCGCGCCGCGCATGCGCCCTAGCCGCGCCACCATAGACAATGTGCGGCTGCTATAAAAATTGAATTTAATCCTCCTTGATGGAACCGAAGTGTACTTAACAGAAAAAAGTTATTTTATAGCATTGTTTTGTTACGAAAACTGTATCATAATAAAACTTTTTAAGTTTATTATACTTGCATGTGCATAAAGTCTGTTATTATAGTACTATTTTTGAATTCATAATTAAAACTTTACGATATGAGAGTAGATAAAATAGATTAATTTACAAGTTTACCAAACATTTGTAAGATTTTTTTCTTAATTCAGGAGTCAAGCGTTTCTGTTTCCTTTAAATCTCATAATTACATACTTAACTATACTTTCTATTATCTCTTGCCATTATGAATTTATATGAATGCATTAGACTTATGTTTATGAGCCCATTATTTCGCAAGAAAGATGTTCAGCTAAACGATTGTCCCTGATCTAATCTTTAGTTAATGGCAGTAGCGTACAGTCCATAAAGGCAAAAAGGAACTGCCTTCCCTAATAAAGTAAGTATTAAGTAATACAAACGTTAATATGTCTGTAATATCACGCGCGGTGGCCATTCACAAATACAACGCTAAGATGTTTTCCCCTATCCTGTAAGAAATTTCTGTGCACGCCACGGTAGTACATTATTAGAAGCTTTTTAGCTTGTGAGCCGAAACCACGGATTTGTCGAACGAAAATAAGGATATAGAGTCGATTGATTACAAACTTATGAAAGGCTTGGATGTTCGCTAAACGATTGAACTTAAAATTAAACCACTTCCTACCTTTTTAGTCCCAATCCTTTTAAGGCGTTATTGCACTCATTCACATCATTCATTCATTCATTTGTTGTTAATTATGAACAACTTTTACTACAGCACCAAAAATCTCAAAAACAAACCTGCTCCATACAAATTTAGTGTTGGAGTGAATTTTAGTACTGCGGTTGCATTTAGGAACGGACACTGTATCAGTCTGCAAATTCTGGGCACTAAATAAAAAAATATCTATAACTTTGTTCGATTGTACATGAGGTACATAGTACATGAATTGCACCTAATTTTGCACAATTGTCCAGCGAATATAAGAACAGTGTTAATTAACATATTTATGAGCTTGCGAAAATGCTGCACGAGAACAATGTTGGTACATGTCTCGAACGCCTTCTTGAATATAAATAGAACAATAAAACCAAACAAAACTTCGTTAGTGCTAGTAGTAATATAGGTACACTGCAGTACTGGTATTTGATTTCAAAACAATAAGACTCAATTTTACATGTAGTAAGTAAGTAATAATAGGCTCAAAACTATTTAATTAAAAATAAAGAGTACTTTGACGCCTAGGTGCTCAGTTTTATATTGGTATTTATTTTATTTTATGATTTATTTACCTTAAAAATAATTAGTGTACATATTTAAGTTTATTTATTATGATTGTAAATAGTTTGATGTTCGTTAATAAAAAGTTTAATATAAAAACATAAAAAAAACATAATTATATACATTAAAAATAATAGTTAACTTCAAAAAACTTAAGTTTTGGTTATTGATTTACTAGATATTCTAATTGGGGTGTGTGAAGTTTTGTGTTAATTAAAGTACACGTTGTATAAAAGAAGACATTTAAACTGCGTCATGGCCCGCAATTAGCTTCAATAGGAAGTATTAAATTATCCTAAGCTACAGTTTCACAATATCATGTTAACTTCGCAGATAAATAGGTAATTAATATTACTAGACTCGTATTCATAAATAATAACAATATAAAATTCTACAACAAAATATGTAAATATTCACTCAAACAAAAATATTGAATAGTATCAAACTTGGCTTGGCTTGTAATACTCACCAGATGTACAAATCCAACGCATTTGGAGCCGACCTCCAGCCCCATGCACCAACAGAACGAGGTTATGTGCGGCATACCCATCCTGGCACTGTCCTCGTCGACGCGCTCGCGGCAACTGGAATGCAACCACACTTCACCGTGAATAACAGTGGCGCTGTGACGTCAGTGTTGTTGTTTGACGTCTATGAACGCGCAATTTAGTAGGTAATAGGTAATATAGGATATACCTACTCCGTGAATTTGGAAAAGCCCATGCGGATGTATCATCTGGATATTTTTACTCCTAACCGTGAATTCTCCTAAAAATAATTACCTAAATTCAAATTAAATTTTAGTAATATACCTGTAAAAATACCATGTTCCTTGCAAATAAAATTCTTTTTTCTCTATAATATCCCCATCATTTTTAATTAAGCATCTACCAGATTGATCCAGTTGCTATTCAAGAATGCATTTTTGTATGGAACATGGAACAGATTTTTTTATTGGTGTTCGTCCCTTCATTCCCGTGGAGAAGGGGGTTGCGAAAAAAACTGGATGAGGAAGGCTAAACACCGGGAAGATTGGCCTACCCAACATTGGGTTAAGAATAGCTGACGAAGAGGTTGCTCTTAAAATATTTCTCGTAATTAAAAATTATTAGAATAATATAATTATACGAGTATAATCTGCGATTTTTCGTCTATACTTACTAAATAGTTTTGCTTGACAGAATTTACAAGACGAAAGACTTTATTCTGGGCGAATATGAATGATTCACGTGGAAAGTATTTAGAACGCGGAAAATAATAAGCAGAAAAATAAGAGGCAGTTATTTCAATGTCGGTAGAAAAATGGATTTCATAAAAACAAACGAATAAATGAGATTTGGTAGTTTAGATTGTTTAGAAGATATTCACGCTGATTGACGTTATTTAAAATAAAAATGGTTCTATTTCATTTGTACAACACCATTTTGAGTGCAGCAAGTTTTAACAGTTTTAAAAGAAATGATATCTAGGTACATATATTAATGATACTATTATTAGATGGTAAGTTTATAGCCAATAATAATATTCACAGTAATATAATTATTGAATACACTCAGAGGTGTTTCCGTACAAGTCTGCCACGTCACCCCAAATTCCCCCCTAGACAGTATTGGCTAATGATCCGAGCAATTAAATCTGATGTCATCAATCGATACCCAATGGCACAAAATAATAGGTAGTAAGTTTGTTTGAACGAAAAATATACAGCTTCAATTTATTATCACCATGACTACAATATTGTATGAAACATTTCGGTATATTAAAATATTCGAGTTTAGCCACGGGTTTAGCAAAAAGGATAGGAGTAAAATGTTTTCTGAAATGACAGTAAAAAATTCAGGATGTATATTTCAAGGAAAGGGTTATAAAATATGTATCGTAACCATTAGTAACCATTTGTATTTCAGGCTCAGTGATCCTAACACGTATGACGTGAAATTTGCAAAACACTGCCGTTTTTCAGTCAATATGAAACAATTCAAACGGCCAACATTTTATAGATGATGATTTTATAGAACTGCAGGGCTAGTACGGCAAAAAAGGAGAGAAAGAAAATCTGGGGACAAAACCATTTCTTTACCGTTTTCTTTCTCGATTTTTCGTTTTGTCTTCTGTGAAGGAGATAAAGGATGGAGAAAACGAGTTGGTCCACCCGCCGTACTACCCGTGCTGCAGGTAACCTGCACAGACTGACATCTAAAGGGGCGATGGTTAAAGGGCAGTAGAGCTTCCAAGCTATTCAGTCTCGTACGTGACTTATGCCTGCTACCCTGAACGAGTATAAATCATCTTAGCCTTGACCAAGACATCTCTCTCTTTCTCACACTAGCCAGTCAACGCCCTTAGCAACCACTTACGTTATTATTAGCTCAATAGAGCTAAGAATATCGTAAATTGCCAAAGAGTGGTCATTTTATATGCGTTCAAGAAAAATATATTGATAAAACGAGAAAAGTGCGAATCCACTTCTTTCCGAATGACTAATCTTGGCACTGTGGGCCGAAGCTCTCCGCACTGATAATAATTGTTAATATTATAACTGCGAACACAAATTCGACAACAAAGTGTAGTGTTTGAGGCATTGTTCTCCCAAGATTTGTGGCTATGATTGGTATTAATCTTCTAAAGGCTTAATCTTCTTAGTGAAATTGTAGAAACTTGCGAAAACGCCGCACGAGTTCCAGATTAAATTAGACATAAATTAGAAAGTGGAGAAATCGCGAAAAGTTTGCAGACATTACCCCTTAGTCCTAAGATGTATTAATTGATCTTAAGCACGATAGAAAAAGTGACTTACTGAGTATCGTCCGCCGCCATTGTCACTAAAACACTGAGCCACTAGAGATGCAACAAAGCTATGGAACAAGTCCTGTATTTTTTACGGGCAAATACATGCGGTCTGAAGATGTAATTACCCGGGTAGTCCAAGTTAGGAGCTGACCGCGTAGGAGCAAAAAGGGCGACAGCAGATGGAGTAGAGCCCTAAAAGAATAGTTTGCAACATAGAAAGAAAGAAAAGAAAGAAAAATAATTTTATTCCGTACGGGATAATGAGGAGTTGAAGTGTGGTCATATGAATTGACTATCTCGTAAATGGTAAGGATCGCTGAAAAGATCTAGTTCTAATACTTGTAATAAGCATAAAACTGACGTGACGTGGTGTGAAAACGGTTCTGGACAGGCAATAATATGACGACTGCAATTTTAAGAGGAAAAAGCAAGCGCACAGCAATTAAGGAACTGATGAAAGAGCAACTGAGAAAGCGTGAAAGCCGGATCTCTACACTCCTCAGGAAATTATGTTTTAGACCAGTTAGACATTGGTGTATGTATTTAAAATATCTTAGGAGTCGCATGGGATACCTACTTTGGATTTGTTAATTATTAACCGACTCCAAATACCGCTAAAATGTGTTGCCTTGTACCACGCACCGAGGTCCCGCTAGTGATGACAGTGAACTTATCAAGGACAACCTGCATCACAATCATTATTGATTGTGTACACTTATACCTACAGGCTGAGGTAGTGTTCGCGAGATAAACGGCATTCTTTTATTTTACTGCTTACAAATAATTTTTAAGTAGCAATTATTCTGTAACCGCAAGCTATATTCCAGTATTCAGAGAGTTTACTAAACTTAAAATATTACAAGATCTGGTGTTTCTCACCACAGTCCACTGCTGACATCATTGTGCCATCGACATTGGTCCTTCGAGCCGGATTTGAACCAGCGACCTATGGATTTATCTTTCTGACGCCAAATACTTTGTACCTACTCTATGCAAGTCTTATTTTATTCTTACGGGTTATTAACCGTAACCCGCCACAATCGGCCATAACCGACAGCCACTCGCGACCCACAAATCAAACAATATAAAACATAAAAGAGCTCCGCACAAGGCCAAATGTCTGGCAACGTAATTTTTAGCTTCAGCACTCAGGACAACTAAAGAGGCATGGTCTGGCGACCACAAGGTCAGTTCTGATATAAAATAAAAATAGCTTCGTTTAACATCACCCTATGTTATAATATGTATTTTGAATGCAGATGCTCAGCAGTGCGTCAGTAGGTACCAAACCGGCTGAGTGGCTGAGAGGCCAGGTAGGCCTATAATGCCACTAATAAAACCTAACTGTCGTTCACACATCAGTCGGCGCCGCCGCATCGAGGACGTCTAAACAATTCAAGGTCGTGTTCATGCACTTTACAACCATGAGATGTTCTTAATTGATACGAATTGTAATTTATATACCCTTGTCTAATATCTAGATCTTCAATTTTATTGGTTTGAGAATTTGAGATAAACAGAATAAACATCACCTTTTATGGTTACCTACAAAAGTTCACTATAAGTCACGCTAAGAATACTTGAATCAGATCTTAGTGTTGCTCTCTTCCTTTATTTTCTTTTATTGTACTCATCATAATGAACAACTTTTACTATTAGACCAACACTGAAATCGTGAAAAAATAAATCATCTGTTCCATATATTTAGTTGAGTAATATTAAATTATGTATGGAACAGCAGTTTTATTTTTTATTTCACTATTTTTCCCATAGTAAAAGTTTTTCATTATTATTATCATTAGTACAATCACCCCTTAAAGGGATCAGGACTAGAAAGGTAGGACCTTGTATAATTTCTGATTCCAATAATATTATAAGTCTAAGCTAGTGAATCAGGAATGCTTAGATAGTTACATCATAGGGAACAAAACAATGCCAGAACTGCCTAAGCACCCCTACAAAAAGTTGACATAAATTCATATATCATATCATATTATATTTAATATTATTATGAGTTTAATACCAAGTCCAATTGTTTAAGAAGTAATTATTTAATGCTTAACAAGTATATTATTACTATTTTATATATTTTAGGATATGTTGTGATTGAGATAATATTAAAAGTTAGAACTTTAAAAATTAAAAAAATCTCAAAGTACTAAGCAAGCAAGTTTACGACAATATGATGTTAGTATTCGATATAAGTATGATAACAAAGAGAATGAAACTAATTTATCTCGTCAAGCAGCATAGCATAGACACAACACAAAATCTATTGTTTGCAGGTTCCGAGATCCACACATTGCTTGATGAATTAATATTAGATTATTTTATTGATTTATCAACAACATGTCCCCTAAGATGACACTCTGACCAAATTATGTACTTTAGAGAATTCATTATTTTGTTATTGTTCCCATAATAAGAACAAGACCTGACCTAGTTTTCTTATAAAATTAGATTTAAGTGCCTAATCGACATAGATTGATATTCTTACTAGCATAAACATGGTGAAAATAGTTGACATAAGACCGATATATACTAGAATAGAATAGATCTTTATTTCATGTAAACCAGATACAGGCACTTATGAAATGTCGAGACTTTAGGTGCACGGTTCCAAGTAGTAGGTCCTATGGAGAAGAACCGGCAAGAAACTACTTACTACTTATCATCTCCCTGAATATTATCGTAAATTGATTGATTCCTATCAGAGTGTCATCTTAGAGGCGGAGTATCAGATTATATGATTATATATACGGACTATTTGATTGTCTTTCGAACTCTAATAACGTAGGTAAAGGAAGATAAGCCAACCCACATAAACGCCAGATACTTACACTTTCTAAATAAAAATAAGCAGACTCAACTTGAGAATAATGAAAGAGATAAAAACCGGAATGTAAACAACTGCAAATTATTAGCAGACGCCCGTAACCTTGTAGAAAAAATAATCTTTATTTATACTTACATCGAAAAAAAATCTCTCGTCGTAAAAGTTTGATTAATTCACGATTGTAGGCACTCGTAAAGCACTTGTCAACTATACCAATAGACGATAAACTAGCACAGGTTTCTAATGTTCTTTGAAAGTGGTTTCCCTCTTCCTTCTACCAAACAAATTGCACTAAATAAATTGATAAAATCCCAAACTCAATAAACAATAGGTATACCTACATACCATGTTAAACATCACCAAGGAACATTATTACTAGAACATCACGCAAATTCAATACATCAGATGAGATAGCCATATCTGTTTTCTAAATGTGCGAAGACGATAGACGATTGTTTTGACAATTTGAATGGCGCCATGTCGTCTGAGTGACGTAAGCTGAACATTCCGTTCTACTCGCACTTTTGACGTTTACCTATTACATTATAGTTTGGTTAAAGAAAGTCGAAACTGAATTAAACCGCGAAATTCAAAAAATCTCGACTGGAAAACACAGTTAGCAATAAAGTGCATTGACGTTTCAATTAGGGCTTTTATGGAATTTTGTAAGTATCAATAACTTATAATAATGCTTCAGTTTCAAATCGTTTCATTAATACGTGAAGAGAAAACTTTGTACCCCTTTTTAAGCATATTGCGCGCACGGAAGAGTGTGAGATTTGGCATAGTTAAAGCTTAGTTAAATTTTATATGGAGAAGGAGTGAAGAAACAGAAAGCTAAAATTAAGGTTAACAAAATGACAATTATAAACAATTTTTATTTAATTTTTACTAATTTTTAAGTGTGTTTCTAGTAGTACCTATTTATTACGTAGAATTGTAGTTAATATCGATGAGAAGTGTTTCTTTCTCAAAATTGATTATTTTTAAGTTACGCTGCTTCGTTTTAGTGACAGACCGGGTCAATGGACTAGACGCGAACTACATACATTAAATCCTGAATATTTATTTACATTATTATGTAGGATAGGTTATCCATTAATGATTAGGTACTCATTGTTATAAAAAATGTATAAAATATTATTTGCTATATGAAGTTGACAGATCTAGTTGTAGAATTTCGCGGGCTAAATCCAGTCTCGACTTTCGTTAGCCAAACTATGACAAACAAAATCTTTAAAATTTCATTCTTTTGTATAAATATTTTTATTTACAAATGTTAGTTAAAAATAAATAATATTTTACATTATATTTAACAATCTTATGATCATATCACTCCATTTTGTTTTTATATACCTACATAGCACCACCTCATTGCTCTAAGTGCACTTCATTAAGATTTCTATTGGATTACGTGGGCAATATCTCACATGCACACACATCCTGACCAGCAGGGGTTAATTACGATCACAGATATAGATCTAAATTCACGATACTCACTCGTAATTGATTCAATTTTGACAGAGTTTAAAGAATGTTCCAGTGCGTCGCGTTGTTCTAACTGTCAACCGGTGTGATTTTAAAAGCATACTGCACAATGTAGGTAACTATAACAGAGGGTTTACTTCGAGCTCTTATAGTAGAGTTGAAATTGAACTGCCCAGAAATTTCCAGAATGAGCTGACCTTTAATTGTATGAAAAGCGTATACATAGCGAGTTCAGCTCATACTGGAAATGTCTGGGCAGTTCAATTTCCGTCCGGCTATAAGAGCTCGTAGTAAGCCCCCGGATCTGTCAAAATTGAATCGATTCCGATTACGAGCGTGTATCATGATTACCCTGCCGGAACATCTTTCTGTAGGTCATACATTGTTCCGAGCGAGAATCGAACCCGTGACACGTAGTGCTGATAGCCGAGTGGTTTTTCTTCGCCAATCGTGGTGACAAAGTATTTTTTTCTTTTTTTTTATCTAGGGTTCACGGGCTATTTGTAATAAGCGACATTTATTTCTGGTAATAACAGCTTTATAAAAAGACTAGATTGAAGAAGAAATAGACTAAATTGTGCGGATTTTGTAAAGGAAAAACACACATAAGTCACTTTTTCGTAAAAATGTTGATACTTTTTTTTAAAATGATAATTATTATTTCCGAAAAATGAAACTTTGAAATGTTCTCCTGTAAAGTTCCAAAAATGTCGCTTAATGCAAATAGCCCGTGAACCCTCGATATTATTTGTTTCCAGCAGGAATATGAGTAAGTATAATAAGTTGACACTGTTAGCATAAGTTCCGTCATACTCTACCAGATGACTATTATTAGTAGGTAATTAAATAAATAATCATTGGCATTGCATTTACAACAGCAATGACGTTAAATTCGTATCTTTACAATAGGTTCATCTATTATTGGAATTCGTTTATAAAACATGGTCGTCTATCTTCACAGGGTGGTAGAGCCTGGCCGAGTGCTGGAATCTAACTTCATCTTCTTCGTGCATTATCTCTTTGTGTCGGCTGTGAACCACTACGATGCAGTATACTGAAATACCTGAAATAAAATTTGGGTGGTGTTATTACTGTATATATATACGTGTATATATATACGTGTATATATATACGTGTATATATATACGAAAAGTCAAAGGATTTGGGAAAAACTGGGCACGAGATAGTGAGTAAATAGTATTACAAGCGCAGAAACCTTCAACGGACTCATTGCCAATCAGAGGGCCGAGAGCACGAATGTTTTGACGCATGGTAACGTAAACGTAAGCAAATTTTGATTATAGAATACGATGAATCTATCGCATTTTTGTTCAGTTTTATGCAACAAACACACTTGTTTCATAAAAATGTAAAATAATAGCATCTATTTCCAAAAAAATATCATAGATTAAACGTGTATTTTTGGTTCTAAATTTGGTTACGTTTACGTTACGATACGTCAAAACATTCGTGCTCGGCCCTCAGTTGCTCTTGCCGTGTAAGCTAATTACCTATTAGTTATTATGCATTAGGCAATTCGTATCAACGGAAACCTGGCCCTGATCACGAGCAGACTGGATGTTCGCTAGTGCACCAACGACCATCTCCCCTTGAATGGTGCAGCGATGGGTCACGTAATTTACATTTTATGTTCATTTAGAATGATTAAAAACTAACGTGGAATAAATTAAGCAAATACGAAATTAAAATTCACTGCTGTAATATAGTATAAAAATAGGATAGATATAATATTTATTCAAGTAAGTGTACACTTACTTGAATAAATATTATTTCTATCCTATTTTTATACCTCCCATTTTGGAATAGACTTAGCACACACAGATTTATAGCAATTTTAGACAGCCTAAAGCTACCTAGCTTGAGTAGTATAAAATGATAGTCCGGAATACTCACATGCCCTAGCAAAGTGTACGAATATAATGACAACTTCCACCTCCAGCATCTCGCCCTCGTCCTGCAGCACCAGGCTGATGCCTGTGAAAGACAGCAGGAAGAATATCGCCGTGATGATGCCCGTCACTATCGTCCACGGCAGCGTCAGCGATGCCAGCTTCTGGAAAGCAGAAGAACCTAGGTGTTCAATTTACTTTACGATTGGATTAGGTTGTAGATACTCTTATGAATAAACAAATTCAAGTGTTAGTGAGCTGGCTTATATAAAGAAGACTGGTCGCCAATGGAGCAAACAAGTCCCTGAATGTACTAACATTCAGCAAAGTAGGGTAGGGGATGCCCCCTAGGGGTGGTAATAAAAAATCAAGCACTTGAAATGGTGGTTATCATTATGAAATGTTTTACCTTATAAGCTGCTACTACCAGGAGCAGAGAGCATACAAGATGTATACCGCTCACAACTGCGGCGGTGGTGTACAAGACGAACTTGTGCACGGATACTGTGCCGTCCTTGCCTAGGGGCGCCAGTGTCACCAGCAAGCAGTAGATCGCCAGCTCGAGAAGGGCCCATATCTGGAAAGTAAAATGATTTTACGTCCAAAATATAAGTAACAAAGTTGCCGGAGAAAGTGGAGGCATAAAATAACGATACCTAGCATATTTTTTGCCCTTTTGTGATTTCCTAACTACCCTTGAGTTGACTGTCCGATAAGATTATAAAAACAAAGGTTTCGTTGTTTTTATTTTTACCAGAAAGTTGTCTATACAAAAGTACCGATGTAAACAATAAGTGACGATTAACGATGATTTTGAAGCCTTGGCTACCTAGCTACGACTTGACAATTGACACAAAAACGTGATTTGATATTAAATTACAAATGTTTATTTAGAAGGAGAGAGAGAAAATACCTAATCTCTTTGTCTTGCTTTAATTGAACACAAAGTTTTATTAAAATCTCATAGCAAACTTTTTTAAGCATGCGAGAGGAAATATTTTATCCAGAGAAAATCATCAGGCGCAACAAAATGTTTACCTTGAAATTCTTCAGTTTACGACTGAACGTCACCTAAACACTCAGTTATATTACTATATGATGAGACACGTTTTTACTACTCAAGAGATAATAATAGAATCACAAGATTTACATTGGATAACGTCGAATTTAGTTCGTAATTTACCAATGAAACCTGAAACAGCTGAATAAAGAAAATTCTTTATCACTGAACTGTCAAATTCGAAATACAAAAAGAACTTACTGAGTAAACATATCCTATGATTAGTGTCCCCGTGTGTAAACTGGCACAAAAACAACAATTTTTAATCATCGGCACGCCCATTTTGCGCGTTAAGAAAATAACCTAGAAATTGGTTTTATTTATAAAACAGGGAGAACGAACTCGGGGCTATAATAATCGCTTGAGATCACGTTCGCTCGGCGTCAAGGGTGCGTTATCACTGTCCAATGTTGTTGTGGTTATCACAGGCGGCCATGATTCGCGACTGATACCGATGCACTACCGTAATGTTGCTGGTCGCTTATCTCGCGCCGTTCAATTGTTCTATTAATCTAATGATTCAGGTGATTAATATTTAGGTGTTCTTGCTTCATTGGTTTCTTCTTTCTATATTTTATTAAATTGTTCTTAGTAGTAGTAGGTATTTATTTATACCAGGGAATGGTGCTTGGTGGGTTATATACCAGATAGAAATTCAATAGAATTGGATTCCCGAAAAACAATCCATTTACCCAAATAGACAATCAGCTATGTACATTATGTACCTACAATACATCGATACAAACAAACACATCGATACATACAAAGAAATTATGTAGGTATTTTAATTATCGAAAATTTTCCTCATTGTTTTTTGTTTTGTTGATATATAAAAATACAATCAGTTGTAAATTGAATGTGTTATTAAGTTTTAATCACATTTTAAGTATATTACTTAATTAAATATATTTTATATAGTTACATCAAACCTAATGAAATGCTATCTTTTTGTAGCATTTTCACCGGTAGTCACCGAACCTTCCGATCAATTAATCCTTCAGGGATCTGATACCGTTATCGTCAAATTATTCAACGATATTAGATAATATTCGTTCACTTTCGTCGATAACGTACACACATTACAGCATTCGCTAGTGATGTCATCGACGGTGACAGTTGTGATTCTATGACATCATTCCTAGGTCCACTAGGTCAGCACAGCTCTACCTCCTCCCTTGAAAATCACAGATCTGTAAAAATATTCTTTACTGCATTTTAAAAGGATATGCAAAAAAAATACAAGATCGGAGTGGCCTTTCAGAGGTGTTAACAACAAGACAGATGTGCAAGTAGACACGGGACAAATTCGGCGGTGATAACAGATGTACCATGTCGATAAAACAGAAGGTTCAATTCAAACAGTGCGCTAGCACGCTTACAACCTTACATGTGATGAGCAGCAGTAGCGGGCTTTGTAGTTACCGGCGAACAAGTGTGTGAAGTGAAGATAGAGTAGAGAAAACCTTTCCCCCGGGGTTCACCCCATCTCTACGGGGGTCGGGTGTCGTAAATGACCATACGAGTGTTGGCAATAACGCTAACGCGGACACAGATATTATATCATTGTGTATGAAATCGCTGAGAACCATTCATACGTCACCGTTGACGCCGTGATAGCGCTGCGTTGATTGGTCATAAAAATTACGACTTACGCCATGTTAGCCTAACACTGGTGCTTATGCTCGTGTAAATAAGCCCTAAAGGGGATGTGGAGCAGAGGGCTAATTCACGTAATTTAATGATGCGTCGATCATGTTGCAGTGGCGCTCGAACATGATGCAAGCGTATCTCACTCAAGCTAAGAGAATACCAAATGTGTTGCTTTGATCAAAATTTTACTGCAACTGCGCGGCACTTCTTTAGTTACGTGAATAAGCCTTGCTTTGTGCGCTGATATCAAACTACTGCGATATTCAACACAGCTTCGTCACATGTCAATATTTCTCTCAGAACCATTGATCGTATCGATCTCGGAGGAATGTTCAGTGATAGAAGTTTTCGGGCTGATATGATTAGTGGGCCTACCGCACCTTCTTATTCAGTGTAGTAACTGCGACCGGACTTGCGCACGCGACGCAAATCAGTAAATAACTGTAACCTTACCATGTGTACCTGCGCTTATCTCACTAATTTATATAGGGTGAGGCGCTTCATTCTCGGCCATGATATATGAATATTGCATATATTTGTAAAAAATAAATAATAAGTATATTCATTTAGATACTATACAGCAAATTGTGTATATAAAAACAATAAGATCCAATGTATTTCATGTTATATACTTGTAGTGTCTTCTCTTGGCATATTGACTGAAACATATAGTAAATACAATATTTGCTTCATGAACTGAAACACTTGTAGAACACACATTAATTCTAAATAGACATTGAGAGATAAATTGCCCACTGAAGATGTACCTAACTAAATGCAACCAATTTTGCGAAGTCGAAAGTTACCTAACTTTCAGACGTAAACACCCGTCCGTTAGCATAAAACTTCAAGTAAAACATTTAGGTAATAATTTGACAATGTAAGGCAACGGACCAGTAATATGATTACTAAGCCATTTCAAACATGCAAACTCACGCTCTACATTGTCATTGTACAATATTAGCATAGATTATCACTAGTCCTATAATTGGGTATCACACCCTACAAGCAGATAGTGTGAGTTTAAGGAAATCTAATCAGTTCGAGAGTGCCCGCGTCGTATCAAACACGTTGACTCAACTGTGTAGTTAATTTGTGATTTAATTATAATATCGTTTTGTTCAATCGGTTAAAATGTGCCTCAGTGTTGACAACTGTTGCTGCTGCTTCAGCCTCGAAGTCGGGACCAAGATGATTGGGATTGTGTTCACAGTTAGTATGCACGTTTTTATGTGAATAATGCAATCTGCAAATATGTTATTGTATCTAATGACGCCTATGTTGTTTTTTTTCAAGATTTAATTCAATTACCTAATTTGGGAGAGGAAAATGATTCCTTGCCTATAACTAATATTTAGAATTTGTATATGTGTTTAAATATAAGACTATTATTTCATTTAATTAGCTTTGTGTAATGTTAAGTGATGCTGTATGGTTGACATTTTTCGTGATAGTCCAAAAAATTTAAAACAAATGTCAGAAGAATAATGTTAAGAGGGCGGCAGCATTCTCTTGCTACAGCATTGCAACCGCAATCAACCAATGTGGTTGAAAATCATGGTGTTGTTGGCAATGGCACAACCACAATCACAAGCATTTATTGATGCGGTCTATGGGAAAGCTAATTTTCAAAAGTGTACTATGTAGGGTACTTACCCATCCTATCTAACAAATATTGAATTATTTTCCTGCTTCTGTGACAGTGCACAAAATCTATACATATAAATAGACTTTATATTAAATTTATTGCGTCCTTATCTTTTCATAAGCGTTAATGTTAACCGACAGATCGGACCAATCTCCAACTGACTCATATTCCGAGAACAATACAATACATAACGATAGCTTTACATAAAGGAACCGTAATACAAAACTGTTTTTTTCCTTTATCAATTCTAGAAAACGATTATAGTAGAATCTGTGTTTTAACCCAATGACTGCACATCTAATTGAGGATACCGCTGCTGGTAACCATTTTTAACCCCCGACAAAAAAGAGGGGTGTTTTATGTTAGTAGTGTGTTTCTGGGTATATGTGTATCTGTCTGTGGCATCGTAGCTCGAGCGAGTTTTTTTAGTTCAAGCTAATTTAATCGGGAATCATCTTAGCTATGTTTCATGAAAATCTGTTCAGCCGTTCAAAAGTTACAGCTCTTTTTATTTTTTGTTTTTGACGGTTAGGTTATCTACGAGGGGCTCGTAATTAGGATGCAACCACGCAAATCGACAATATAATAGGCAAATATCGATACCTAAGGCGGGCATAACACACATACACTATCTATTTATCCAGCCACAACCATCGATGGTTGCAACTGGTTTAACTGGAAGCCACTCCTGCCAAAATTCGGCTAATGATGATAATGAGATTACGAATAAAAACAACGCTTGCGCAGTACCTAGCAGCGTTAACCACTGGATATAAGTGAGGCCAGCAGATAACATGCAAATAGTGCAAGGGATTAATAGATTGTAAACACAAGCTGTCTGATAAGAGAGCTCATTACCACCATTATTATTATACGTCAAATTAATGACGTCTTATTCTAATGGTAATTATGTGCGTTTTATTGAAGTGACGCATGGCGTCACGACATATACATTTATCTCGTGGACGGAGAATTTATCTGCATACTTCCATTTCTTTTTAACCCCCCACAAAAAAGAGGAGTGTTATAAGTTTGTAGTGTGTATCTGTCTGTGGCATTGTAGCTTCAGAACGGATGGACAGATTTCGATGCAGTGTTTTAATGCTAGGTTTCATGAAATTCCCGATCGCTTTAATGTGGATAATACACACACACACATATAATATATAATAATGTACATAAATATATGTATATTAGACACATTAGAGGGCCCTCCATTCGTCAATTCATTTTGTCCATGTGCTGTTTCGTTATATTCAGATCGGCTCGTCTGTCTAGATTCGGCTGAATAACAGTACTTCACACAGAGCGACTGCCTTCTGTCCTCCACCACCCAATTACTGGGAGTATACTTTAAGACTTTATCCAGACTTTTCGGGCTGCTAATTGCCCGCGATTGTGTGTTATATTTTTATAGGTACCAACCGGGACCAACTGCTCATACTTTCCAAGGCACGGAGGGAAATCGATGTGGGAAGAACGGTCACCCATTTCAGAACTGGTCGCGGAAAGCCAGCTTAAGTCACATAGCTACGCACTCGCTTCGTTATATTTAGAGCTCATCCCTAGTTCGCTGACGTAAAAGTGGCAGTCCACTTAATAGTTTAATTAATTATGACGTGCGTTGGGCAAACAGATAACACCCTTGCCTCGGCTGGCTCATTAATAAAACAATGATCAATGTATTATCTGCCCATCTTGGCTTTTACGGACCATGACGTGATCTATTTGCATTTATTTTCATTATTATGACATAATTATTTTATTTATTTATGTACACACAAGGAAACATGGTAATAAAAATGACACAGACATATGAGCACAATGGAACTACTTATTTCTAAAGAAATTTCTTCCAGTAGTCCCGCAATTATTATGTTACTGAGTAAGCCATTTTTATCTAACTACTTAAATTATGCAAACACATTTCTTTTCTTCTACTTAATTTACTATATTTCTTAATTATTATCATCATCAAATGACCCAGCACTCTTAGAAGTGTTCGGTTTTTCTTTTAAGGTGCGAAAATCTAAAATGTTATATTAACTGCCATGGCATTCTTATTTAAAGGCAATTTATTTTTATTATATATATTTATTTTTATTCACATTAAATTACATTATTCTCGCAGTTCTTACGTCTACATTGTACTAATCAAGATTGTAATCTATTAGGTATTTTAAATGAGTTTCCGTGGAGTTTCTTGCCGGTTCTTCTCCATAGGACCTACTATTTGGAACCGTGCACCTAGAGTCCCGACATTTCATAAGTGCCTGTATTTGGTTTACATGAAATAAAGATATATTCTATTCTATTCTATTCTGTTATGAAATATTAATGCTACGATTGTTTACAAATTCTTGTTTATGGAATGCTCTATGCCTTTTCCCGGCTAAAATTAGGACACCTCAACCCATCCCACAAAGCATAAAAGGCTATAAAAGCATGCCTCATTTAGTATGAACGCTAAAAGTTTATATAGGTCCATAATTATGTTCCAGATATTATCAGTATGCACAGTGCTGGTGTACGCGCCGCTGGCAGTGCTGAACGACGAGCTGCCGCAGGCGAGGCTCATCTTCTACGGGACCCTGGCGCTCCTCGCGGTAGTCGAGATCTTCATAGGGAGCTTACTCATACATGGGGCGTTTAAGGTAAGTCAGGTTTACCAAATAAACTTACCAAGTAGGGATATTCGACATAGGTACATCGATGCATCGAATTCACTCGATGTTTACAGTACGATGCATCGAATCGATTCGGTGCTTTGCAAAGCTATTGATTTACTCGATGTATTTTCATAAAACATCGAATCAATGATAACCATGTTTGTATGATAAGTCGTTTTTTTATGTTACATAGATTCCTCCAACATTCTCGAAGTAGTGGATTTAATAGAGTAGTTTGTACGTGTGATGTACGTAATGAGTGTCAAGGGCTTCAGGTTTGAGAGAACATCGATTTTTCTAACCGATGCATCGGAAAAAAGTGCCGAAGTATTGCATCGAAAAAATAAATCAATGTTTTTTCTAAATGGATACTCCTATTACGAAGTAGTTACCTTGCTGTAGTCAGTAATTCACTACAGTTCGTAAATGGGATGGCTTGATCAGGGAAGTGCTACACTCTCACAGCGTGCCGTTATAGTAGTAATATTGTGCCGCTGTGTGTCGTGCGGTGAGTATAGAGTATCGGAACAGAACCCTCCCAACTCCTCCCATTTGGAGGATGTACGGTAGGGATCAGAAATGCATGAGCAGTCTCACAAAGCAATAGATTGACGCTAATGGGTTGACTTACGACCTTCTTTTACGAAGTAGTTTCTATTTCTATACTATAGACACTCACACACATGCACCGTTGTCTGCAACTGATTGTATTCCATAATTTCAATACTGCTAGTATATCCCAAGCCAGCTAAGTTGATAACGTTCCCTGGTATTCATTAGTGATTGGTGAACCGTAGGTAGGTTCAAACCTCACAGGCAGTGATAGTTTTTTTAAAGTTTTAATAATTCTCATAAATCTTGAGGCATTTATTCATCAATGTTTAACGTAGTATGTAGTTCGATAATAATAACAGACCTACCGCAATGTCTCGTTCGTCTTGTGTTCATGTAAAATGAAAAGTTAGCAGGTAGACAACAGAAATATGAATAAATTATTTAGATTTCTGTAAGGTAGACAGATGCAGTTACGACTCAAGTCATTTAGATCGAATAGAACGTTGTTAGTGTTGTTATTATTGGTTAGTGATGTGTGATTGAATCTAAATAATATTCAAAATGCAGGCTAATATAATCGAAGCGAGGAGGGAATATTATTGCACTGCCTAAAAGTGGACGATATGATTATAATACACATATCTAATGAAACCGGACTGACTGTGAGTGTTATTCATGATCTTTATATAAAACTAAAGAAAAATATAAATCATTTTAAAGTTTATTTATTTAGATTAATGATAATAATAATGATGAATAATTATTCTAATAAATATATTCTTATTATTGTTTGGTTTCTTAATTAATATATAGAAGTATAATAAACATGTGTTTTATATATATATAGATATAAGTAATATATAGATACGTATAATATATATTATACCATATATATAGTAATCAGTTTTAGTATTTTGCTTAAAGATGTTTATTAGTATTTCTTTTTTTTGTTCTAGAGAAATACTGTGAGTCGGTGGGTTAAGACCATGAATGAGGAAGAAAGTAGCCCTGGTAGTCGATGGCGAACAAATATGAAACAAGTGGTTACATAACAACGAAACATTTTGCAGAATTATTCGATATTTCTTTACTAACTGTTCGCCATGCACTCCACGCTGAAGGTTTCCATCACTGAAGACCAGCTAAAAACCCTTTTTGACAGAAAGATTTAAACAAGAACGGTTCACACGAGAATAGTTATTTATACTTACTTCAACTAGGACACTACTATATATCTTCAGATGAAATAATGTTCAATCTAGCCAAAAGGGAAGACTTCATTTATGGTGTAAGGATAACACACGCTGTAGTGAATAAAACATAGTTATGTGGAAGTATTATATGATAATATGTCATGCTGCCTACTGTGCTCATCGTTTATAAAGCTGAATAGTTTAGAGATATCTTCTGTCCAGGATAATTGTCCGATTCACCGGGCGAGAACCAAAATGTTATAGTCTTCTACTAAACGTGTCGACACTTACTTGAGTTAGGTAATCACTCATGGTTTATTCGTAAGGGGTAAAAGATTTAAGTTGTAACGTTTGAGGTTTAGTTTCAATCCTCTTTTCGTCAAGAAAACGAATTCTTAAACTATAACCTCAATATCTAAATAAGTGTTACCTACTGTATAATGCGTCGACACTCACTTGACTGTATTGAGAACAGCTGTGGAAGTTACAATAAATATTGGTAATTTTAAAATGTTATACCCCTAATACCCCTAATAAAAGCTTGTAATTTTTGTTCACTCATTGTCATTTTCATATCAAAGAAAAGAGGTTACAATAAACATAACCATATGTTATTTAATGTCTGCTCATCGTTTATAGGTATAATATTTAAGTTGTAATTGCTGGCCATATTACATTATAGGTCGGTAGTTCAAGAATTAAAGTTGGTCTAGTTTCAATCCTCTTTTCGTCAAGAAAATGAATAAGCTATAAACTTAATATCTAATAAGTGTAACTGTTTTGTCTTATAAAGATTTGTAATTAAAACAAATAAACGTTTTTGTTTTGTTATTGTTGTTGTTGTATTTGTTTACAATTTTGTAAAGATAACCCAGAAAATAATAACTTACTTTAATATTTATCATTGAACGAATCCACCTATTAATAAAAAAAGGATAATAAATATCTAGGTAAACAAAAATATAACAGTCTTCCCTAAGACTCGATCCTACGCTAAGTTAATCGCAATCCTATGCACTATGCATCATAGCTATCGGTGATTGTTAGAATTACTTGAAATAAAGCAATACAATGACATCGATGAATGAATGTCACCAAGGTCATGCATATACTCGTATTGACAAGCGACGGCAAATAGGTTTACAACTTCGCTCACGCTAGATTATAAGTCTATGCGACGGCAATATACTTTCTTTCATTTTATTTAACTTCTTAGTGTGTGTGGTAAATGTGGTGATGTCTCATTACGTTGTGTGTATAACTCACACAAACAGCTCGTACGCACCATCGCGTCGCAAACGAATACAGTCTTTAGTATGCTCATGCATTTCTGATCGTGTACTGTACAAAAGATCTGCAGTGCATCAGCTACTCCTCTGATTTTGTGGCTTCATGCAGTACCTACATAACTTCATAATTATGATTAAAAAAAACAAGTTTTTCTGACACTTCCAATATTTATACCGCCAGATTTGAAATAATAACAACTCTTCTGTTTAGATACTATTTGGTGATTTAGTGCATATATAAATAATGGTTGTTATTCTTCAGGATATTTGTTAATCCTCGGCTGTAATTCAATATTATCTCATAATACAATTTCCGCTTTTTATCAGTGCAATGTGTGACTTTCCGAGTACTTTTAGCCCGAGTAGGTAGGTGCTTTTAGCTCGATCGCTTGATGTTTTTTATAAAAGATAACTTTCGTGTGTTTATATCCGAGCACCTGTTCGGATGCCACTAGTATTTTTATTAAGTGTGCTGTGTGCTCTTTGCCACAGGATCATAAGTATTCAGTAATCTGTGACAGGATTCAGATATACCTCTGGAATGTGATTCATGATACAATACTTTACCAATGATAATATTTATAAGAAAGATAACAATCGACTTACCGAAACTTTTTTTTACAAGCCCCACACATCTCCCACTGTACGGCAAAGGCAGGCCTCATTCCCTCCTTCCACTTTCGCCGGTCTATGGCAATTTGGGGCCAATCCTTGCATATTTTAATAAGATTTAATATAAGACTGGGCCAAATGATTGTGCTAACACTTGAATCGTGACCTGTGGACTACCTTGCCACTTCTATAGGACGGAGACTCAACACCTCTCTCCTGAAATACGCATGTCTAGTCAATAGAATTTTGGTTCTAACTCAATATAAATTATCGTTCGAATACATATTTTCCTCGGTCAGTAAAAGAAATGTTAACAAATGCGTTAAAGATATTTTCCAAACCAAGCCACAACAATTTCGACGACTCATAATGTCAAATAACTTCTTCTCTTCTCAATCCGTGACACTAAATATTGTTTGATTTCTGTGTTATTTGCTTAGGTTAAGTTTGTTAGAATGCATATTTTTTATTTGATATATGGAAACTTAAGTTTTATTTTTTACTTTAAAATATTTTTTTATACGTCACATAAAAGCCATTTGTTTCCCTAACATAAATAAATAAATAGTTAGAAATAAAACAAGGTTGTAGAATTGCTAGTATATTAAGTTTCCGCATGGAACTCTACTTCTAATTGTTTTATTTCGAGCTAGAGAGTAGATACATAGTTGTACCAACACTTTAGCTGACAAAGTTTTTCTTAAATTTTCAGAGAAAGCCTCAGTTCACATGGCCGTGGTTGGTGCTGGCGTGGTGGAAGGGGCTGGTGCTGTTACTCCTCTCGGTGGCTGGCATGGTGCTGCTGGTGTTCAACCGAGATGTGAACATCATCGCTGAAGCCAGCGCGGTTATATCCGGCTACTTTGTTTACTCAGGTTTGTATAAAGTTATGACATAACCATTGCGTCTGTGGAAAGCTTTTATTAGGCGAAGTTGTGATAAGGACCGACCCTTCCGAGATATAAAACAATATTGTCATTAATAATTTAGAATTTGCTATCAAAATAGCCCATTATTTCTGTGTAATTAAATCTGGGGGCACGGCAGTGCCCCAGCCAAGTCTCGAGCAAAACGGGCACGGCCGTACCATCTTTTCTCGATGCGATTCGTAGCTGTTTCGCCCCCCCTATATCTTCGACGTGGACAAAGCTACGAGTTTAGGTTTTCGGTGAATAATAGTAGGCATTAGAACAAGCTTAAGTTCGAAATTACATGCCAATTGAATTAATAGTTTAGGAGTTACGGTCGATCAAAGTTACACCATTTTGTCACTCACTGACTCACTGACCGATCATCAAAAATCTAAGGTACTTCTAGCAGACTTAGAAACTTCAAATTTTGCACCAAGATAGGTCATTAGCCACATATAAAGGAAAAGTTATAAAAAACATTAAAAAATAATATACCATAGAAAACAATTTTATATTTGCGGTTTGGCAAGAACATTGTGTATGGATTTTGACTGCATTGTTAACTTTGTTTGTTGTTTAAGTATTCAATTGGATGAATAAATACATAGAATAGAAAAGAATAATATAAACTGTGGTCAAGCATACGTGGCCCTTTCAAGAGTGACTAGTTTGGGTGGATTACATTTAATCAATGTGAATTTTAGTAGTATCAAAGCTCAGGAGATAGCAATAGCTGAATATAATCGACTCCGAAGTATATATCGCCCAGACTTGTCTACCTTAGAAGTAACGAAGCCTCAGAAAAGAAACAAAAGAGATAGAGATAGAGAATGGGTTCTAAGCAAAGCAGTAGCTGAAGTCCAAGAAATTATGAGGTCACCTAAAAAAAAAGAAAGAAATACACTTACAAAAAATAAATGAGATCCCAACAAAAACATTAAATGTAAAAAAATGCCAAGTCTCTCGATGCAGTCTTTCCATCGTAAAAAGTTTTGAGATCTCATAGAAGCCAAGTCCTATTAAAATTATTTTGTAGTTATAAATCAACATTTAGTAATTGTATCAATAGTTTTCTTTATATTATAATTATAGTGACTTGGCAATGAGCACAAATTAAAAGCTGCTTGCTGCCTGGAATTATGTGCAAATGTTACTGACGAGACCTGTGATCAGATTATCCTGCGCAGTTTACTAGTCTTGGTTGAGACTGACTGCCGTTGCCGAAATTCGGTTGGGACGACACGGATAAACCAAAAGAAAATTAATTTTGTGATATTAATGTTTACGCATCCAAATATGCCGTTTTATTTGTTTCTTCTTGTGCTCATTGCCAAGTCACTATAATTATAATATAAAGAAAACTATTGATACAATTACTAAATGTTGATTTATAACTACAAAATAATTTTAATAGGACTTGGCTTCTATGAGATCTCAAAACTTTTTACGATGGAAAGACTGCATCGAGAGACTTGGCATTTTTTACATTTAATGTTTTTGGTGGGATTATACATATACAGAGTTATTAGTAATTAAGTCATTGTACTCGTCATTATAAACAACTTAAACCATGCTATCAAGACAGTCGAATCGACAGTAGAATCGCGAAAAAAATTCAGCTATTCCATCCACAGTGAATGGAACAGCTGATGTCTTTTCGCGAAAATGAGTTTTTTTTTTTTTTTTTAATGAGTAAAATAGCCCCATAAAGCACTATTATATAATTACCAATAACAACATGGAAATCGTTCATACCGTAGTGGAAAAACTGGCTAGTCAGCAATATTGAAGCTGACTGCCCATAGTGAACCAGACGATACCATGTTTTGTCACTCGTGGAGAACTTTTCCTTGCACGCCATATTTAGCATGAAAAATAAACTTTAATAAGGTAAAAACCGACTTCAAAGAACTAAAAAAGTATAAAATAATTTTCTTAAAAAACTTATCAGCTTCTGAAGTCGGTGCCACTACCAAGCTAGATACATTGAAAAATTAAAGGCCCCGACTTCAGAAGCTGATAAGTTTTTAAGAATATTTTTTTAAATATTTTATTTTTCTATTTTGAGTGGCTTATACAATACCTACATAAACATGCGATTACAGCAATCGCAAGTGATAGGTATGCTGTTATTCATTCAACAGTTTCATTGTCTATCTCCGAAGGTCTTCATCAGATCTTCACCAAATATAAATGGGACCACCTCGAGATATCTCGTATACCCTTTCAAACAAACAAAGGATTTTCTAAATCAGTCTGTACCTAATTGGCGGAGTAACCGCATAACAAACAGACAAAAAATAAAAAAAACCTGCAGGCGAATTGAGAACCTCCTGCCTTTTTTGGAAGTCGGTTAAAAATAGGAGTAGGTATCATGATTCCCTGGTAGATCTTAACATATGAATGTAATGTCCGATGCTGCCCTTGGCTACACTGCAGTCGATGCCGATTGGTAACATGTTGCAATGCCGATGCACTCCAACTTGATAACGTTCTCGGGAGATCCCGCTATACACGGCAAATAGATAAGATTATTTTACTGTCTGCCCACACAAATCGCTAATGTTTGGTCGCTTCAATAAAATGGCGTTTTGGGTTAGATTAGAAATGCACTATAAAAGATTTTAGTGATGATGGCGTTGCAATTACATTTAGGGCAGATTTTTCAAACGCCAGACAATGTTTTACAATCGAATAAATTTGACACTTGACAGTTTTGTATAGGAAAGCAGTCAAAAATTCATATTTATTCCCTCGGATGGTTATCTAGCGATTGAAAAATCAGCCCTTAGTAGAACAGTTGCATATTATCTGCTTATACCTTGAATTTTGAGCGTCACGTGATTGTCGGTTATTTTATACTTATTTCATGTTGCTATTCTTATTACAATTCGAGGATTGAGAAGGTTTCTCTTCTTACCACATCATTGTAGTAATTAATCTTCTGTAAATCACTTCTTACGCTTTGTTCCCTGAGCACTCTTATGTATGTATGTACATTGTTATTGTGTTGAACACTTGTAGAGTCATTATGTGGTCAGGTCAAAGATCACATGACGTGTGATTGAGCATAAATAAACCACTGATTAATTACTGACCCATAACCTTTCAGACAATATACCGAGTATTTATAAACAGCTATAGGAAACAAACAAGTGTTTAAACAGTAACACCAATACAGGGAGTCTTTGTTTACTATTTACTACTGACACTCACAGATAGGAACAAAGCTTAGGCTACGTTCACACGGTATTCATCAGCACGAGTTTTGCACTATAAAGGCTGCTACATATTGGCAAGCCAAACTTAGCTAGATACTGTCTTATTGCATACTAGCGACCCGTCCCCGGCTTCCCATGGGTGCAATTTCTCTACTATCCTTACATCAAATATCAAAGTATTATACATATAAACCTTCCGTAAGAAATGCTCGAAATGATGGTGAAAACCGCATCAAAATCCGTTGCGTGGTTTAGGAGGAGTTAGCGGATATACAGACAGACAGACAGACAGATTCGGAAAGCGACTTTATTTTATACTACTATGTAAAGAAGATGGTTTATTACAACAAGTTTTTTAAACCCCATGTTTTAAGATAGCCCCGTCTCTTTTAGTTGTATGACGTTAGAAAGTGATAGATATATTTTAAAACCTGGGATCTACTAGACTCGTTTAAACCATCTTTGTAATAACGGATAGAGTTTGTATAAGGAAAGTTGAGTGTGAATTTAACCCGTGATATTCAAAAATCTCCTCCGGGAAACACTTAACACTCAATATACTTTCATAAAAGATTATTAAGCATACATTACCCATTATTTAAGTTAATGTAAATATCTATGTTCATTATAGATTGTTACATTGTACATAACAAATTACACCTCTGCCTAATCTGTACTATAATAGGTAATAGATTTTAAATGCGAATATAACTCTGGCTCTGTCTGTTTGTTACCTTATGTTACCTTACCTTATCTTAATGAAATTTGATGAGAAAATTGTGAGCGTCACGCGGAATGACATAGGCAATTTATTTTTAATTCGCATCTGCTATATTCACACTTACCGAATCGCGGGCACAGCTAGTAATATATACCTACAAGCGTGAAGCTGTAATGCTTCTTCTTTTGTTTCCAGCAATCCTGCTGTACTTCGCGGTGGTGGTGAACAGCCGGCGGCAGGAGCTGGTCCACGAGAACTACTGGGCGAACAAGCACATGCTGCGGCATGCGAAGACGCAGTACTACTATGTGTAATTATTGTACAGCGTTGCAAGATGGTGGAAGAAAGAGTCGAATTCTAGTGTAAATTAATTAATTTAATATATTTTTCTATAGTTCTGTAAGAAATTTTGTTTAATTGTGTCTCATCTGGATGAAGGCCACTATGGCCACTACGTCAGTTACAACGGACATCGGGACATCTACGACTACTACGATGGATTCACGACCTGAAGAAGGTGGCTGGAGTAGACTGAATGTACGGTGATACTAGCGATGGGTCGTCGACGCATTTCTGGCTAACGAAACTAGACCGTCCATTTTATGGACGAATCAACTAGTTGAATTCGTCGACTAGTTAACGTATCTCGACTGTCTAAACTTCGCAAATAGATACCGGACTAGCTTCAGTATCTACTGCAACGGAGTTTATTTTGAGGAGTTCTTTGCTCTACTTATGATTGAATCGTTGAATAAAATACTCCAGATGAATTGGCAAAGATAAAATAAAATAAAATTATTTAAACAATTCACCGATTCGTCGCCCGAGATGAAGTACATGCGAGACAAATCAACCAACAACTCAATGCCGAGTCAATTTTTTTTCTTTCTTTCTTTTTTGTTTTCTTTCTTTCAATGCCGAGTCACGAACTGGCCCATCACAAAACATAATTGAGCACACTATCTCATCAAAAACAAATAAAATACTCCATTCATATCATTTTAAACACTCATTACGTCAAAAGTTGCGCATACGTGGAAATAATTAAACCGTGTGTCGGTGCCTGCGCATGTACAATGTGCGTATGCGCGCTGCGGAAAATTGCGCGCTTTTCACCCGACGCCACCCACAATGGCGGAGTGTCGTCGAGATATTATAAATATAAGACAACGTTAGAAATAAACAGAAAGTTGTGATATGTAGTGCGTGCAGTATGGTGAGTAAGTGCACTTTGAATATATAAATATTTATTTGTGCAAAGACAACTTTCAGGAGGAAAATTAAAAGCCGGGGGAAACTTTTAGTTGTTATGAACTATTTGTTATTCAGATAAAATCAATCCGAGAATAACCAGATACATTAATCTTTTTAGATTTAGAAGTCTATCAATTAGAACTACCTATCTTAATCTTTAGTGTTGTCATGCACAAACTAAGATAATAATAGCCCTTAATTAAAATTGTTACCTGGCGTTTACAGACAGAGTCAGTCTGACTGAGGTTAAATTATACACAGAGTCAGTTAAGTGATACCTACCTTATATCTACCTAATACTGATATTGACTACAATAACAGCTCTGTTAAAGCACAAGTTAAACTAACTATACGGTGGATCAGAGAGGAGATTAAGTCACGGACGTTAACTGGAGATAAACCGATAAACGATTGTATATCGATTGTGATTGATCGTTAACCGAAGATTTCGTAATGCATGTTGTAGGCACTTGGCAAAGATAGGAGGATTGATAAAGGTATAGTAGAGTGGTGTAGTGTAGTTGTAAAGATGGTAGTAAGCGATAAACCAGACTTAGATTGTGATTGATCAAACTTAAAACATTTCATAATTAATGTGGTTGCAGACACTTAGTGAACTCTGGAGGATTAACAAAATTACTAAAAGAGTACCAACAATATGTTTTATATATATATATATATCTAATTAATACGTGAAGAGAAAACTTTGTACCCCTTTTAAGAATATTGCGCGCACGAAGGAGTGTGAGATTTGGCATAGTTAAAGTTTATAATTGCGAGAGAGTGCAGAAAGCTAAAATTTAATGTTAGTAACAGTTAAAAAAATACGAGTACAAGCTGTAATTGTGTTTTTTTCGACTGTCACTAACATTAAACTTTAAATTTCATAGATATTGCAGGGAATTAAGGCACACAACACATGCTAATTACGTCTGTATAAACGTTCGCAGCTGACGTAAATAATGACAGATTACTATAAATAGTTATTATCGTGCCACAAACTTATCTAACCCGGTCGTGGCGTCGCTGCCGTCGCTTTTACCAATGTCATCTCCGTACAAAAATGACACTTTAATGACATTTTTGTTCCGTAGCGACGTTAGTTCCAATTTTGGTCACCGGGTCAGATAAGTTTGTGGCACTATACATAAGTTCTGTCATGCTTATTAAATAATAGGTATTGAAAACAATAACCTTCTATGGAAAAAAAATAAAATTAGCCTTATAAACATCGTACCTACTTGAAGGAAGCGATTAACGTCTTCTGTAAGTATCAATTATGTGGTGACTCCGAAAATGTCGTAACATTGTATTTTAGATACTTCGAATACATTGTTCGAATAGCCAATTTACTATACTTTAGTGTTATGAGTTTAAATAGGAACGTGCTTGAGCGTACTTAGATCAACATAGTAGTAAAACGTAATAAGTATCAATTGTGATTGATCGTAAACCTGGATAATAGTGCGTAATAGTACCGTTACAGACTGCTCGTGGTTAGTATTAGATTGGTCGGGGTGCCGGCGATTGATTTAAACACGGAGTATCACTTTAATAAAGTTTATTCGTTAAACATTTGCAAGCGTAAGCACGTATTTTAGAATTGTTAATATTATATTATAACAGAGCAATGCGTATGAGCAACGATTCAAGTTGACAGATTTGGGCAGAGAGAACCGGAAGGAAACGGATCGATGCCAACGAGACAGCGACAAGTAAAGGGTGGCCATTCAATATAAAGATGGGCATACATCATAAATAACACTTCCCCTCACACTTTACATAAGCTAAGCAATTTACTTAAACAATTACCTATACTTATACAATGCAAAGAAAAGAAGAAATTAACTAACAAATCTCCCACTATTACTTTACATTTCTCAAACAAAGATCATTAACAAAACCACAATGTTTCTGACCACCCAGAGGCTTAGTCAATACATCTGCTACCATATACTCTGTAGGTAAATATTCAGTAACTACATTATAAGTCTTAACTATTTCCTTTACAAAATGGTATCTTAAATCTATGTGCTTTGTTTTCTTATGACAGTACTCTATATCAAGTAATCTCAAGGCACTCTGATTATCGCAATAGATCTTACACTTAAATTGTCTTTCAAAAATTTCATTCATGAAGTTTCTGACAAAACAAATTTCTTTACAAGCATCGCCTAGTGCTAAGTATTCCGCCTCAGTGGACGACAAGGCGACACAGCGCTGTTTGCGTGCCTCCCAATTTACTGTAGAGCTACCTACTCTAACTACAAAGCCACTGTAAGACTTCCTGTCAGAAGTGTCACCAGCCCAATCTGCATCAGCATACACAGACACATTTAAGTTACCACACTTAACAAAAATCAAACTGTGATCAATGGTACCACATAAATAACGCAACACTCGCTTTGCAGCCAGCCAGTGATCCTTCGTGAATCCAGTACAAAATTGACTCAAATATGACAAAGCATAAGAAATATCGGGTCTACTGCATACTGACAAATACATAAGACAACCTTTAAGTTCGCGATATGGGTATACATTTTCAGATAAACACTCTTTATCATTAAGAGGCTTTACTAACTTAGTATTTACTTCCATAGGAGTTGTTATCTTTTTACAATCCGTCATGCCAAAGCGAGCTAGTAACTTATGCACATACTCAGCCTGACTCAAAATTAATATTCCCTGCTTTCTATGTCTAACAATTTTCATACCCAAACAGTTACGCAAATCTCCTAGCTGCTTACAACTAAATTCAGATTTTAACAAATTACATAAGTTATCTTTTTCTTTACTACAATTCCAAAAGATATAGAAGTCATCAACATACAAAGCAATTATAGTTATATGTTTACTTGACCTTTTTGTGTAAATACATGGCTCACATTTACTCTGTTTGTATTCATTATTACATAAGAAAGTATGAACTTTATTGTTCCATACACGGCTCGCCTGTTTGAGACCGTAAATACTTTTATTTAATGAACAAACCCTATTAGTGTCACCAATAAAACCTAAAGGCTGCTCCATGTATATGCGCTCGGTGAGGTCTCCATGTAAGAAGGCAGTTGTTACATCTACATGCTCTATATTTAAATCTAATTCATTTGCTACACAGAATAACAAACGCATAGTAGAATGACGCACTACAGGCGAAAAAGTTTCACTGTAATCTATGCCTTGCCTTTGAGAAAACCCACGAGCCACTAAACGCGCTTTGTATCGCGTACTATCGCCATTATCTGTAAAATCATTTTTAAGTTTATACACCCATTTACATTTTATCACATTTTGATCACGTGGTCTGTCTACCAAAGTCCATACCTTTTTACTTATGAGGGAGTCATATTCAGACTGCATGGCATCCTGCCACTGATCCTTGTGAGGGCTAGACATGGCCTCGGTGTAAGACTGAGGCTCATCATAAACAAAATTATTTACCAAAAATGAACCATCAGACATATCATAATCGTCATACCTCATCGGTCTTCGAGTGTTACGTACAGGTCGCTGTCTTAAAACAGGAATATTGGAGATTGCCTGCTCATGGACATTGAGCGGCTCAGCAACACCAGCGGTTGGCGACATGAGGTCCTCGTCACTGCCAGACGACTCCTCGACACTTTGATATGGAGATTCATCCCAGGCACAGCAGAGCTCGGAGACCTGTTCTTTAAATAAATTGCTGTAGACACAGCCTCTCCCCAGAACTCTTTGCCCAGGCCAGAGTCCCGCAGCATACAGCGTGTTCTCTCAATCAAGGTTCGGTTGAGTCTTTCTGAAACCCCATTCTGCTGTGGACTATATGGCACAGTAGTCTTATGTGCAATCCCCGCCTGTTGCAAAAAATCTTCAAAAATACGACTACTGTACTCTCCACCATTATCAGTCCGCAGCCTCATAATCACATAGCCTGTCTGTTTTTCTACTGTAGCCTTAAATATCTTAAATTTAGAAAATACCTCAGACTTACTTCTTAACAAGTATCCAAACGCTTTTCTACTAAAGTCATCGGTGAAGGTCAGCAGGTATCTGGCTCCTCCTATGCTGTTAACCGGCATGGGCCCATATAAGTCGGAATGGATGAGCTCCAATATCTGTCCAGCACGTCTTGCTCCAGTTTTAGGAAACATAGTCACAGCTTGCTTCCCCTCAACACATGACAGACAGCTTTTCACAGCCACATCATGTTGAGTCTGAAACAGAACACCAGAAACCAGATCTTTTAGAGCACACATACCTCCAAAACTCAAGTGTCCCAAACGCTTGTGCCACACCTCTGTTGACACCAAAACAACAGCATCATTTTCATGATCACCGTCCTGCAGAACCTCTGCATAGGCCGGTTGAGCCACCACTGCCATCATTGGAGTATCCTCATGCTCCACCTGTGAAGCAGAATTAATAACAGCCCTACTAGGCCTCACCACACCTGAATGATCTAGTTTAAAAATACCTCTACTTTTAGTAGCAGATAAGAGCGACTTGTCACCCCGAAGAATATGACATTTTTTACTCCCAAAACTAACAGAAAGTGACTTCTCACATAATTTACTAACTGAAACTAAATTGGTTGAGAGTCCAGGTATGTACATAACATCTGTTAGAGTAACAATGCCATTCTTTACCTTAAATGTGACATCACCGTGCCCTATACATTGCAGGCTTTCATTATTTGCTACAGCAACTTTTATTACACCATTGCTCGCTCTAAAATTATCTATAGCTTCTATATAATTGCACATATGGCCAGTGGCGCCAGAATCAACAATCCAGTCATTACTACTAAAGTCATTACAAGTAAATGCTACCAATACTTCATGTTTTTCAGAGTCTCCATGTTTCTTGTTATCACGTTTCAACTTGTAACATTTGCTTTTTATATGTCCGGGCTTCTTGCAATAATGACAGACTACTTTGGCTCGTTTAGTCATAAGAGCGGAGTCTCCGGAACTCTGGTCGCTTGTGACCCTACGATGTTCTTCTTGAAGCAACCTTGTCCTGATCAGCTCACTGCTCAAGCCACCAGTGATGTTCACTGACTCTAGACTTGATACTAGGACGTCAAAGTCGGCTGGTAATCCACTCAGCAGAAGTTCGGCCACCTCTGCATCTTCTGTACTGCGGCCAATATCAGCTAACTGGTGCACAAGTGACATCACGCTTTCTATATATGCATTCATGTTGGAATAATCGCTGTACTGAGAGCGATGCAACTTCCGCAATAGCATCACGCGCCTATAAAATCCTTTATCTTCAAAAATAGTGGATAAATTGTGCCATGCCTGCCTAGCACTAGTAGCAGTTCTCACATACTGCAAGCAGGTGGATTTTACTGCGAGACAGATGCGTGCTAATGCTTTCAGTTCTTTGACAAGATCGGCTTCCTGAGACGTACCTTGCACATAATCCCAAAGGCCTTCCAACGTAAGGCACATCTTCATGTAGAATTTCCAGTTTTGATAATTGATTACCCCGTCGAGTTTTTCAAATTGGTAAAGGTGATTATTCTTATTTCCCTCAGAAGCGCCTGCTGCGTCGGCCATTTTGTGGAGCACGACCACGCCACGTTGTTCTATGCCGTGTCGAAAAAATAACCTCAAAATCAGTAGCACAATATATTTGCGAATTGCGATTAGCGAAGAAAGAGCTTATATCATAATAAACCACCAAGCACAAATGATTCAATCCGTTCAAAACAAACCAGCAACTCTTTCTTGACGACCAATCATAAAACACGAGGTACGCAGTTGTCCTGGGCCAATAACCTATTAGATTGGTCGGGGTGCCGGCGATTGATTTAAACACGGAGTATCACTTTAATAAAGTTTATTCGTTAAACATTTGCAAGCGTAAGCACGTATTTTAGAATTGTTAATATTATATTATAACAGAGCAATGCGTATGAGCAACGATTCAAGTTGACAGATTTGGGCAGAGAGAACCGGAAGGAAACGGATCGATGCCAACGAGACAGCGACAAGTAAAGGGTGGCCATTCAATATAAAGATGGGCATACATCATAAATAACAGTTAGGACATCGAGTGACTAAAGTAATACTATGAAACGAGAAGCACACAGATAAACGAGTATAACGTATTCGTGATTGACAGCTAACTAGAGTAGGTAATAGCTGTATTTGTATTTCATTACTTCATGAATATATTTGCTACATAATTATGTAGCATTTCTGGGAAATACAACGCACAAAGGATAGTAAATTGTAACGTGTTTTGGAAGACAGACGATAGACAACATGATTTGGTTTTTATTATTATCTATATTATCTATATTTCGCAATAACGATGTTGGTCCCATAGAAAAAGTTGTTCAGTTTGATGGTCTGATCCACACCCCGCGCATTTCTAATACACGTTATATAATAAATAACCTGTGTGTTAAATACTCAAAGCCTGTGTCTGATGACACCCAATGACACCTTGAATTCAAGGTTTCTCTTTCACAACCAGGCAATTACTGAAACGCCAGATACTGGCACATGACTGCAGCACGTCCAGCAATAAACTATTATGTTGAGTATTCCCACGCGGCGCAGGCGCTACTCAGCACTTTCACTGTCAGTACCTGTCCCATACACTGAAAATACACCATGATATAGAGCCGTGTCTATGGATCCCATTATCGTATATCATGATATAAACGCTCTTACTCATGCTCTTGCGCAATTAACGTCACTTGCCGATTAATCTATGATATCGACATTGAAGTGACAAGAACTCCTAAGCTTTTAACATAGATAGATTTTAAATAATCGTTTGCGTAAGCTAGCAAGAACAGCTAACTTTATTTCCAATTTTTGTGAGTAATATATTAGCAAAGATTCCTTTTTTCATATATTATGTTCGAAAGAATTAAACGTGTTTTTCGTTTCCTGTAAAATTGAGTTTTGACAGATAGCAGTTCTCGTCATTTCATCGTCGATATGTGGCCAGTTTCTTCATCGAAAGTTGAACTTAAGAATGCGTTGTCGAAATTAAAGTACCAATGTCAAATCAGATTCTAAAGAGCTTGTGATGTTTCAACCGATGATGATGAAAGGGAATCAGTAGTAAGTTTTTACTTTCGATGAAGATACGGACGATAATCTTTAAGTCCATCTTTTGCTTAAACCTGGTGGCATACCCATGTGGCAACCACTTTTTAGGCAAGGATGATGATTGATTCAACTGCCTCTCTAGTGACCCGTGTCTGTCGACGAATAGGTCAATGAGATGTCAAATAGTCAACTGCCTTCAAATCAGAACGCACTAGGGCTAAAGCGATTATCATGTTCCGAGCAGCAGTATGTCTCATTACCATAGCTCTACCATGTATAGTATTTAAAGTTAGATTAGTTTTCCAACAAAATTGCGCGGGCGCACCTTTCCCAAGTTCTTCACATCTAAACTATGCACCAACTGACATACATCATGACATAGAGCCTGGTCGATGGCACTCACCTCCATTAACCTGACCCCGAGATTGAACCGCAGTGATATCTGCGGGTGAAGGTTTCAAATCAAATGGATGAACCTGATACAATCTTGACGCTAAGCTATCTTATACACGGTTATACGCTACAAGAAAACGATAGGTATACTCGTAATTATATAGTATCGTAAATTAGAAATTGATAAATGAAGCTGATTTGTTTTAGAGCTATTTGAAATCAAAGATTTCGTATTATACGCATTTTTGCATAATTCGTATCAAATTAAACAAAATCCTGTCGTATAAAATTATTAAATAGTACATAATTTTGTGATAGTCAATTGTTTTCTGCTCGCAGCAAGCTAGTAGATTTAATATACTAACCGTCAAAAACCCCCGACTCCAACTAGAAAAAGAGCTGTAACTTTTGAACGGCTGAACAGATTTTCATGAAACATAGCTAAGATGATACCCCATTAAACTAACTCTCAATTTTAAAAAATTGCATTGCAATCTGTCCATCCGTTTAGGAGCTTATATGCCACAGACAGATACACACTACAAACTTATAACACCCCTCTTTTTTGTCGGGGGATAAAAATGTAAGAATTAATGTTTGGTTTTGAATGTGAGAGCATAAAGAAAACTTATTGTTCTTGTCAAAAGAATATTCGATGTTGGTAATATCTAGATTTCATAGGTCTTCATGTGAAAGGGCCAAAAAAATATTATGTAATCCAAAGTGCAAGGAGTGGGCACATTCCAATCGGTCGCCAGTCTCGGCTGTATTATCACTCCCATGAGGCGATTGACTTAATAACTTCCTACCATTTTTGGACTTCATACAGGAACAGCCTGGGGCTCTGCAGGCCTCGTTATGGATAAGTGTATTCCTGGTTTGGTCAACAATTATTAAACCCGGATTGAAGTCACGATAACAGTGAATGGGCGATTAAAATTGCAACATTCTTTGAATGAAATAGCGCTTTATTGATCTGTAGGCCATAAGCGGAAGGGTGTAATTATCTTGTAATGTAAAAGTGTGGAGAAATTAATAATTTCTTACATAATTATATCATAACATAGCATAAAGCCGGGTCTCCTGTGCCAATAATCTAACAAATCATTAAATCATTATTTATGGGTTATTTTATTTTAATTTTTATTGTCATATTTTATTGTTATTATGTTACTGTTATTTTATCGTGTACCTACCTACTATATTAAAATACAATTGTAAATTGTTTGTGAATAAATGAAATGATAAATGAAATGAATCATATTAGCAAAACATTGCGGTCTGCTGCGACCATAGACTTAGAATATTTTCGCTTCATCCTACATCTATGGCTGCGACTTATATAAAAAAAGTCAACGGACAATGTTAGATAACTTTACATGCGGCTAAAATGAGTTTTAAAATAAATAATAATGAGTTTAAAATGGTCCGACGATAACACATCTCAAAGAGCAGGACGCTCGCGTATCAAGAATAAAATATTATGCGTTGTCCTTATTCCAATTCATTTTAAAACACCACTCAAGCAAAACCTATCCTTTCCCCCTCAAGCTAATCGCGGGGATGTTATCCAGTCGTTTTGAATAGTTAGGGCCTTATTCACCAACAACATAATAGTTAATTAAAGTTAAATCGGCCGATATTTAAACGGCAGATTTAACTCTAATCGTATGTTATGTTGTCGGTGATCCTGGGCCTTAACATGTTAGCGCCCACGCCCTTATTTTTCAGTAAAACATATTTTAATGGGCTATTTCAAATATATGGTCACAGGAGACCCGACTTACAGCAGATGTGTACTACTTTACACTCACGATTTCCTAGCTTATTGACATTTATCGAGCACACTTCCAAGCTAGAGACTAGCTCTTTAGAATTTCCTAACATCAATACCTGTCCTCGCAATCGAACTCAAGACCTAGCACTCAGCAGCCAGCAGTTTGCCAGTTGTTTAGAAGATTATTTTTCCAAATATGTGCAATGGCTGTGTCAAACCTAATGGAGACAGATGCGCCCAAAAACTATTTTTTTATCATAATTAATTTCATTTATCAAGTATGTCATTGGAATTTTATCTGATTGACAAAGTTTACCAATTTTGAAAAGTAGAGCAAACAAAATAATGTACTTATTGAATAGAGACGAACTCAAAATAGTTTCTCCTACAACCATAAAATATTATGGCAACTGAATTTTCTAACAAAATTATCATAGTTACGGAGTATTACGTTGTCAATGAACAGGTTACATCGGTTTGTGAGTTGCCTCCCCCTCCCCAATGACAACAAGTGCCGTTTTCTTTGCCTCTGCATTATTTACTATAATAATTGGTTCCTACACATAAATTGGCCAAATTCTCGGCATACCAAAAGGCTTATATCTACTAAAACATTCTATAATCTTGTTATTAATATCAATAACTTTCTCAATATCATTTAAATTCTACACATTACAAAGTTATTAAATGCTTATCATCTTGCGTCACCTTTTGTGGTACACAATATCTGATATTATTGCGAATTTTAATAAAATTGTATACGATAGAGTAGAGATATTGAATTATTTACAATTTCGATATTTCGTGGTATCTTTTATCTTTTTGACCTTATTTTTCTAGTTTCGTACATCCATTGTTCCTAAGAACAGCATAATATTGTTAAGTTTGGAATAATTTCTTTGAGATTTACTGACAGATGACTTTAGGATCAATACCAGGGCCCCAAGTCTGCTATTTCAATTGTGTATGTTTCAGAATGGTCTGGTACCTAATTGTTTGTTTTTGCAGTGTCGTTCTATAGATTTTGAGGGCCTTATTAATAAACCAATCTCAGTTTTGAGTAGGCTCTTAAGTAACCACATAAGATGCTGGAACTATATAGTTCAGCATCTTATGTGGTTACTAAAGCGCCTACTCAGAACTGAGATTGGTTTATTAATACGGGCCTGAGTACCCTACGCAATAGAAGTCAAAATAGGTTGAACGACATTGTAAAAAAATATTATAGTTTAAAAAAAATATAGAACACACTCAAATCATCCAAACTGAACGTGTATGCAAAATTTCAGCTCAATCGGAAACCGAGAAGTGGGTCAAATTTAACTTCCAAGATTTTCTTACATAGTTAGTTAGTTACAGGTGAAGTTAATAAAAGCGTGTTAATAACCAACAATTACGAGATAATTCTGACACGATTGAAATAGTAGAGGACCATTGATTGATTAACACGAATCGAAATAATCGAAATCCACCATTTTTACGCGGCATAAACGAACGTATAAAACAACTCACATCGACCTGCCGAGCATAAATAAAAGCGATTATAAATAATTTCGTCGATACGTGAGGCTGACCGTGACAGAGCCTAGTGGCGCGCCGCGGCCTCACTCGTGTTACATAGTCGTTGCATAACAACGCTCACTTTCTCCCAAAACGGTAAGTCACTGACCGACGACGCCAGCACCGCGCCGCCCGCCGCGCCGGTTGTACGCCGCCGGCGCACGCGTCCGGTCACACGTTCAATGCCATGTTGCTGTCAGATCCAAAACGAAGCAGATAGATTGCTTCATTGATCTGTTGGTCGTAAGCGCGGGTTCCATTCTCAGTTTGGGCAAAGAGTTCCTGGGTGTTTTTGTTTGAAAATTCTCAGGACATAGACTCGACCCTATTGATCTGTAGGAATCGTGACTTAGAAGTGACATCAGTGCCACAGACGTAGGTTACCATAATAGACTGTCAGTATTACTCGGTGCTGTCACTTAATTAATTTAATTATGTTTTGTTTAGCAGAACAACTTTGAGTATAGATACTCAAAGCAGAACAATGATAATTTTTAGTATTAAGTGATCTTGGTGTAAGTTTATTTAAGTTTTGTGCGTCATACTGGGCGTAAAAATAAAAACATTTTCTTTCTTTCTTTTTCTCCAGTGTAGTAATATGTGCGTAACACACAATGCACGTATTCCTTCCTTCGACGAAGGTGCGTTGTTATGTACATAAAACTAACCTTCCTACAATATTTATCAGGCAGACTTGTAAGTCATACGTTATATTCTTGCAGCACCACCAGCTATAACAATATTGTAATAAAGTTACAACAGAGCTCGTCAAAGTCGAGTCACAGGGAAAGTCGGAAAGCATCGACCAGCCTGCATGTGGTTTTCCCACCCGCTTAAGGCTTACAAACAACAGGAAAACAAATCCTTTTATAATCGCAATTATTCTAGCCCTCCACGACATAAAAATTAAGGGAAATAGGAAGGAAATCCTAATATAAATAACATTATAAGTAATCGAGAAGAGATAAAGACAAGAAACTAACTCTTATCTGAAACTCACGCAACTATTTTTAAGGTGTTCGTATCAGAGGTTATCCCATGTCATCATATAGTCGGTTGTCGGCGCAATGGCTTCCACAATATCCTATGTATAGCCCGGATAACTAGATGTACATATACTATACGCAGCAGGATCTACTTTTAAAGATGTGAAGGAAGCAAATCTGGAAATGACGTATGATAGAGATTAATGGAAGAAAAAGACATTGCGGCGACCACAAGTAAAATGGGATAAGAGCAGGAGAATGATGGTAATCTACTTTTAAAGATCTCCTAAGACCTCATTAGTTTAGCCTCTTACGACTTTGAAAGTCACCTATCAGACGTATTAGGAGATCACTGGACTACTGACACATCATTATTATAATATTATGTAACAGCGTATTATGCTCGCTGCGGTATGCAGCTAATGATAAATGACACAATAGTTGTGTGTCTACCACCCCATGACCTGAGCGGGTTGAAGATGTCAGTCATTTGTAATCGAATGTCAGTCAAAAATGGTAGTCATGTCAGTTCTGTAAATAGTTTGTGTTGTGAAGCTACGTAACAAATGTTTTTACGACGTATTCTAACGTTGTACTGTAGTCTTAACTGTAGTGCTGGACGATTTCTTTCTAGCCTTTGTGCAACAATACCACAGTACTCGTTAAATTGTCTAACATATCAAAGAGATGACAGTAATTATGACACTACAGTATATAACGCTCATTACTGCGTGTCGGTTAATTAGGATAACGCAACCCGTCCAGATAGAGCATTAAAGATTCTGATACACATCTAGAGCAATACATTTTTTCAACGGAAAATGAAAACGCATTGCATCTATACTCGTCTAAGAAATGTATATTATATACAATTAGAATCGATTCAAAAGATTGGAGTGTGAGCTATCGGTTAATAAAGTCAATTACTTCTTCAAGACCACTCACCACCTTATTTGTCTCCATAAAGGCCATAACCAAAGGGATTTCTCTTCGATTCCCAGACCTATACCTACACAATATGTATACCAAACTATAGACTATGGCAATGTCATCGAGTTCAAACTAAGACCCGTGGGTCACTGATCGAGTCACAGAGCATAGAAACGAAGGAGATAGTAGCCTGAACTAGAAGGGTCCGTAAATATGCTCGAAATTGGCTTACCGATGCTGCATGTACCATCCATGTATAGAATATAATAGAATAGATCTTTATTTCATGTAAATCAGATGCAAGCACTTATAAAATGTCGAGACTCTAGGCGTACGGTTCCAAATAGTAGATCCTATGGAGAAGAACAGGCAAGAAACTCCATGGTAACTCTTTTCAAATAATAGATTACAATCTTTATCAGTACAATGTTGTGGTAAGAGCTGCAAGAATAATGTAATTTAATGGAAATAAAAATAAGACTAGGATAATAATGATTTGCCTCTGAATAAGATTGCCATGGCAGTACAAGCTGACCAGTTCCGCCAGACGGCTCCCGTTCACGAGTATGACGCATGCATGATGCATGTATCTCTAAATGTCGAACTTATAAATATTGCTAGCGGTTTTGTTATCTGGGGGCCTAAAAAGGCCATATTGAGCAATTCATCTATAATGATCTGCTTAGTAACTGTCAAACAGATGATTACTGAATATGAACCTTATGCGGATGACATTAAGAGTTGTCAATTAAGTAGATATTTTGACATTCGTAATATGAATCATATTATGATTCATCTAAAGCGGCCTTTTTAGAGCCCTCCTGGTGATCGAAGATTGTCTTATTTAAGGGGGCTGTTCCACCACCATGAGTCCTAATATCGTAATAAATTGAAGAACCACAGGTTTATGTAGAGTTGCCTGAATATTCGAGAGTCAGGCAAGTCGGTAATGTTGACTTAATTCTTTTCTTTGTACATCCGCGCCATGGTTACTTTCTCGGCAACCGGTTGTCCTTCATTGTATTGAAAACGACCAACCACGCCTGTGTCGTGTAGCTTGATGTCCCTGTTGTGGTTATTGTAATGACCATGATATAGGTTTTGTTCATTTATACAGGGTGCCTTAAATGAAACCGCATATAGTATAGTATAGTATCAAGTTCTGTGACCGCACACCAAAAATCAATCAAATCCAATCTGTAGTTTAAAAAATAAAATGTGTAGTTTTGTGTAGTGTTTAGTGGCCGTTTTAATTATCATAAATAAGTAAATAATAATATCATAGTAGTTTAGCCACAGGAACTACATATAAACATCATTTTACACTTATCTTTAGGCAAAGTTTGAAGTCTCGAACCTATTCTAACCAAACTTATTTTTATTTACACGTGTAGAACAGATAAATGTGGTATAAATTTTTACTTTGATGTTCTTGCACCTAGTCGAATGATAGCAGAGTGAAATATTATGCAAAAAAAACTGCGTAAAAATCGCAGATTGTTTGTGTACGGCTTCAGAACATGATACCAATAATAAAATACGTGGTTTCATTTAATGTGATAAACTCGGGGGCACCTGTATTGTTTATGATGTTGATGGGCGTGACAGAAAATATGGATATTAATAGTGTCAATTGAAGTTTCCTGTGTTTTCCTTGGCTATAAAATCTCATTTTTCCGTTGCTGTCATCACCTTTGTAATAATTGACTATATATTATATAAAGCTCGATTACCACTGACTGACTCACTCACTCATTGACAGAATTGTTCTCCCAGAAGGAGCCGTGGGGGGTTAAAGTCATGTATGGGAGACATAAACCTTGAGGTCCAGTGAGTCCGGGAAAAATCCGAAATGACCTGAAAGTGGAACGTTGACCGGAACTGCCCTACGGATCTCGAAAATGAAAAGTCGAACACCCACACTGCCGGAACTAAAAATGTCAAGAAACCTGGGCCGTTTGACGAGCCGGTGAAAAAAAGATGGCTTCCATACAAAAAAAGATGGCGGCCATACAAAATTGAAACGCTCACCGTTCCGAAACCGTTGGAGATAGCGGGGGGGTGCTCGACCAAATGTCATAGAGGACGACGGGGGCTTTCCGGTAGGGGTCATAAAAATCCAAGATGGCGGATTCAAAATGGCGGCCAAAAAAAAACATGGTCTGAGCCGGCTGAAAATTGGCGTCCGGGGGTTTTCGGGGGCACCGATTCATAATCCGGGATCAAATTTTTCTTTCCGCCATTTTTCAAGATGGCCGCCATACAAGTGTTCATTTTGGATTTTCACCCAATTGTTCTCCCAGAAGGAGCCATGGGGGGTAAAAGTGATGTATCGGACTCGTATAGAGGGGGGTCCTGTGAGTTTAGGAAAAGTCCGAAATGACCTGAAAGTGGAACGCTGACCAGAACTGCCCTACGGATCTCGAAAACGGCAAGTCGCAAACCTATACCGCCTGAACTAAAAATGTCAAGGACCCTGGGCCGTTTGACAAGCCGGTGCAAAAAAGATGGTTTCCATACAAAAAAACATGGCTGCCATACAAAATCAAAAATCATATTTTTTTAAGTTATGTTACAAGCACCACCTAAAAAGCCCTCGCGGGCCGCATGCGGCCCGCGCACCCGCGCGACCTCTAGTTTTTAATATAGGTAGATCACAAACATCTAATTAAAGTCATTAACGCACGCAGATTTTGCAACGTTCATACCAATAAAACGCAGAACGCACGAACATATAAGTCAGCCTGGTCCGTACATCCCTAATAAATAAAATATAAGTGACGGAAACTAAACTGGTCGTACCATTAAGTCAGAATAATAAAAAGAAATTTAAAAGAGTGTCAGTTGGTGGTCAGTTGTTTACATAAATTATTGAGTACTGATTAGAGAAATAACCCATAATTTCTATCCTACAGTTTACTCTATGGATCCTGCTTCTCATCTCAACAGTCTCAACTCAAGATACAGAGACGACCACAGAATCAAACCCGAATATTACCACTCTATACCCAGTTTTCAACAAGACCATCACCAGAAATGAAATCCAGGCAAAACCTAATGATACAGAAGCCAAATCCAATGTTACCCAGACCAAACCTAAACCAAATCCACAATCTTGGAAGATAGAATCAGCTTTCGCAGAATCAAATCTTACAAACGTAGAAAGTAATAGTACAGATGCAATAGAAGAGAAGGAGAAGGAAGAATATAACATATCTGATGTAAAAGAGAGAACAGAGAAAAAAGCAGAACTATTAAAGGACTTTAAGCCGAGCCAACACTTGGGAAGCTTCTTTGATGAAGATATTGCTGAAGTGATCAAGACACCGGTTTTTGGACCCGTTGAGAAGAAACCAGCGAGTGGATTTGTAAGGTGCGAGTGAATTAAATACGATAAATGATACAATTTTGAATCAAGCGATGAAAATGGAAATGAAATAGACGTCGATAATGCTTCAGAACAATTTTCCACCAAGCGGCTAGTTGCTGCCAGCCATCTGCGTAGGCCTATGTCCAACAGTGAGCTAAGATCAACTTACTGTCGATGATACTAATGGTTATGTGATATATATAAGTAATATATGATATAACTAAGAATGGATCATTAAATCACAAACCAATTTATTGGTAATTTTCATTCCACGTCAATAGCATTGGATAACATAACATCATTAATTATATATACCTATGTATACATTCAATTTATTTCTTCCACAGCTCTCCACAAGACGAATACCACCAGATCTTCAACAATATACCCAAAGAGATCTACTACACCCACACAGAATTCCCATACAAGTTTGATGACACCATCTTCACAAGGACCAAGGAAGGATGGCCAGACTCTGACTCCAAGCCCACAGTGGAAGTCCCTATGAAGGTCCCAGCTGGGGAACTGTATTATAAGGCTCCTCAAGAAGTAACGGAGAAGCCACTTAATAATGAAAATTTCGCCCTAGAGCACCATGAGGATGGGGGGAAGGAGAACGGGATCAAGAAACGGTAAGTTTATTCTTCTTCTGTCGAATCGTAAAGATTAGCCGCTGACTGACTCTGGACGTATTAAGATACCGTCGCGCAGGGAGGCACTTCATGTACTGCAAGTCTGCTAGCTCTCTGATATTGGATTTACCATTTGCAATAACCTAATCGTTAAAAACCCCCGACTCCAACTAGAAAAACAGCTGTAACTTTTGAACGGCTAAACAGATTTTCATGAACCATAGCTAAGATGATTTCCAATTAAACTAGCTTTCAATTAAAAAAACTACATTGAAATCAGTCCATCCGTTTTGGAGCTAGGATGCCACAGACAGATACACAGATACACACTGCAAACTTATAACACCCCTCTTTTTTATCGGGAGTTAAAAACCGGTCCTTTAAAATTCCCCTAAGTTTAAAAAGAGTTTAAAAAAAGATACTACTGCCAAACCTTAGAAGAAAACTCGAAGCATGATGTGATCAGTTTATGATAACCCAGAAGTCCACCCTTTCTAGTCACCTACTTGTTTCTTAGGGCATTAAGAGTAAACACGACTGTATCTTATTCATGGCGAGAGATCATTCAGAATAACCATATTTTCCTTTGTTCTATTAGTCTGAAATTTTACGACCAATACCTATATTTCTAGCTCACACAACAAGCCTTAAATATTTACCTTTCTAAGATGTCTCTCCGAAAGGGTGTAAACACATTCTTAAGTAAATACTTATTAAAAACAATATACGAAAGTGGAAAGCTGTTGGGTGCGATCACAGTGTTGGAAACTAATAGACAAGAACAGAAGCTCCATTCATAACATGTAGTGAATGAATCAACTCGACTGCCATATATTTTATTCACTTTTTATAATGCAATATAATTTAGCCATTTTCATGTTTATAATTTGGTAATAGGTTGAAATCTGACTAAAGTGAAGCTTTTTCTGATACAAACTAGTAGTAGGTTTATAATCTCCCGTTCTTAATAAAACACAATAAATAGTTAAATTAATCTCCCGTTAGGCATATTTTACTTTTGCGAAGAAGTTTATTAGACAACAAGTAGCGTCTGCAGCGGTGCAACTCATCCAGCTCGATTACAATCGGCTAATTTGGTTGATTGATCGACAGTTCAGTGTTTCATTTGTTCAGCGTCTATTAGAATAGACTGATGACTGACTAATAGGCTGAACAAATGAAACACTGAACTAACATAGATGTTTCCCTAAGCATGTCTTCCATGCAGTACACCTTCTGTCCCTATTTCTTGGTGGTGGTCATCGGTGTGACCTCTTTGTATCGCAAATATCCTTTCACTCGGTATTCGTTAACCGTCATACATTAATGGTTATGACTCTCATGTTATAATAATGAATGAATAAGCATTAATCACCACGCCAGTAATCTTTTTAAAATAAAAATTATGTTACATATAAACATTCAAGGTGTCAATGCCTCTTTCCCATACAACAAAACACTTTATTATATTGACATAATAATAATTCATTTTCAAGTAGTAAATAACTTGAAACCTAAATGTAACGTAAGTGGAGTAGGTACTTAAAAAACAAGAAATATAAGATCATTTATACCCGTGAGAGAAAAGCTTACGAGCATAAAGATAAAACACCGGTGTCAAAGTAATTTGCGGCCGACAATCACGGATTGTGTCACCACACAGTGTCGCACAAAAACGAGGCAGTTTGCCCCCGTGTGGCAACACAGCATTGTGAGAATAGCACCAGGAAGTACTTGTAAACGTGTTCTACGAGGCTGCTGGCTATGTTGTGCAAGAAGTCAAGAACTAATGGAAGAATGGTTTTCTGATGAAACTTTTATGAGCAGTTTTATGACTGCCTCATTCGTGTAGTGGTCGCAAGTGCGATTGCCGACCGTGAGGTCCTACCTTTCATTCCCAGGTACGGCACTGTTATTGGATCTACTGTATTTCCATCCTCAGTAGCAACCCGTTTGCAATTGCAACAAGTTCGCCCCCAGTTACATGGGACAATATTGTCAAAATACAAAAGGTCTAAAACAAGTCTAGTAAAACCCAGGTTTTAAATATATGTATCACTTTCTATTATTTCTATTTTTTAAATGTACACGGAACAATAGTGTAAGTAGTAGTGGTAGTAGTAATTCTCTAGAGTCTGAGGTATTTTGTTGTAACTATGTCTTACACATGTGATGATTGTTTCAGCGTGAACCCGTGGCGGGACCTGCTGCGGCTGGTGACGGCGTTCATCCCGGTGGGGCTCATCATCTCGGCGCTCACCCCCAGCATCATCACCATACACAACGTGGAAGACAACCAGTCAGTACTTGAGCCATATTGTCTATGATAACTAACGTAACGAAACCATAGCGACTTCTAATTTGACATCTATCGCCATCTATGAAGCTAGATGGTAAACTTTTAAAAGCGATTATAATTAAGATCACGGTGAACTACACTCACTATCTCTTTAACACTGACACTGTTAGAATTATAATTATTAGAATATAATAAAAAAGATGCCATTTTTTTAATGCAAGTTGCGGTGCATATAAGTAAAGGACATTATTCATCTTCGAGATCAGGTTCAGAATTAACAAACTTATAGGTCACTACTGAAACCTTAAAAATCCATTAAGTTTGGATTTTTTATCCAAAGACTTGCATCGATCTTTCGTTATGATTATGATTAGCTTCTTAAATTGATACGGAAATACATTAAATACGGCCCCGTAGCAACTGTTCTTACATTCTCAGTATTGGTGACACAGATGTATGATGATGCAGAAATGACGTAGTATCCATTGATAACATATCCACATAGCATAATATGGGTCAGCTCATCTTTCGGGCCAACAGCCGTGTACGATCGGTTACATTATAACTTATCGTATGCGCAACCACTGCGGATATATCAGTGCGCACGCGATCAGCGTGCACGCGACATGTGTGCAACGTGTGATTGATTGTCCGAGAAGTACATAAACGTAAGCCCGCCGCTTAGGTTTATGTACTTCCCTAAGAACGTGAGGTGACGTCGCGCTGGCCGAGTTGATGCCACCCAAACCCCCGACTCCAACTAGAAAACGAGTTGTAACTTCTGAACGGCTGAACAGATTTTCATGAAACATAGCTAAGATGATACCCGATTAAACTAGCTTTCAATGAAAAAAACTGCATTGAAATTTGTCTATCCGTTTTGGAGCTACGATGCCCCAGACAGAGACACAGGTACATAGATCCACAGATACACACTGCAAACTTATAATACCCCTCTTTTTTTGTCGGGGGTTAAAAATGATAACACCCGATGATCGGAGAACACAAACGCTCACAAATATGTACTGAATTGATATAAACTGTCAAACAAACCCCTGATCTGTAAATATTAAACCTATATTATACTATCATTTCTCGTCCAAAATTGAACCAGTGATACGTTCTACAGAAAGCCAATCATCTGGCAACTGCGCGTTGACGCCAATCGTAAATGAATACGTGGCCTTAGAATCACATATCGAGAAAGTGTTTGTTCGTAACAAGACTGAAACAAACAGAATGTCACCTGCTTATCATAGAAAGTTGTAAGGTTTATGGCTGAAGGAAGCGAGGCGCGATGGTAATCGTGAGTCGTTCGTCATGTTACGAATGTGTTCATGTTACGCGTTATTGGGATTTACGCGGATTTCTTGCATTGACGACATGCATTATAATGCAGTAGGTGACAACTGTTTCATAATCAGCCAATCCTGACCGCACAGTAGACGCAATGACTAAGCATTTGGTTTTTTTGCGCTACGTCGTATCGTGGGTTCGGGTCCCGAACGTTACAATTTTGTTTATGGCCTATAGAGGTGTGAGATGTATGTTTGTAAACTGTAGGTACCGATACCCACAATACAGGAGAAATACTAATCTGGGGCAACGTTTGCTTAAAGACAAATATCTAAATCATAAAACATGGCGGCTCCAAAAATCTAGACTTCAATGCTATACTTATTCTTTTATGCCATACAAAAATTATAGCATGGTGCGTGTCAATCGGTCCGTCGCAACCGCACGGGTTTGCACTCGAACCGCGCATGCGCGGAAGACGCGCGCACGCACATCCGCGTGTTGCGCAACACTTTGTAGGTAAATGTGGATTTAGTATACTGGGGGAAACACTTCAGCGGTTCAATGACACGGTGTTTATTCTCTACGAATACCAAGTTCGTATCAACGACACGGTTGGCGCAGTGGCTAAGTGATTAGTTTTCTGCGCCACGTGCCGTGGGTTCGATCCCGCACGAAGAAAATATTTGTATGATCTGCAGATAGTTGTTTCGGGTCCGGGTGTATGTGAGATGTTTGTTTGTAAATTGTACCCTCAGAGAAATCCTATATGAGGCGCAAAGTTTTTTTTTAAATATCTGGGACTGTAGTACCGCTCCAGTTGAGCTCGTAACATAGAACTCTATTCCATCCTAAAACCACATTTTCTCGTAACACAACCACTTGTTGTGTTCCAGACAACCGTCCCTGCCGTACCGTCGCTCGGACTCTGGCGGTACCGTGGCTAACATCGCGCCCATCAGCGAGCGCTGTCGCCGACGGCTGCTCTGTGAACTGCACTCCGAGAGGAACTATTCGCCGTGAGTACTACTGCTTCTGTATCTACTATGCTATTACGAAACATTCAATTCATGATGGTTGAGCTTAGCGATGCTGACGCATGAGTCATGCTCGTGAACGGATGTCGTCTGTCGGGCCTGGTCAACTTGTATCTGCCATGGCATTCTTATTTAAAGGCATTAAGTAATATTATCGTATTCTAATTTATTTATAACATTATTCTCGCAGCTCTTACCACAACATTGTACTAATCTATTATTTTAAAAGAGTTTCCATGGAGTTTCTTGCCGGTTCTTCCCCATAGGACGTACTACTTGGAACCGCGCACCTAAATTCCCGAAATTTCATAAGTGCCTGTATTTGGGTTTACATGAAATAAAGATCTATTCTATTCTATTTTATTACCATCACCCCTGTATGCCCCGAAGAGTTCGGCAGAAGAGAACTGTTATACACCGTGAATATTCCCCAATGCCGTAATTAAGGCGAGCCTGTACGTGCGACATCTGCCGGCCACCGGCCCGCTGCTGACGTAAGAACAATCTGACAGAGAGAGTTATTTAGAGGAACTTTTAACGTTTAGGTGACCCCTAAGTGTTGGTGAAACAAAAACCATCCCCTAACGGCCCCCTAACCATGCTTAGGGGATCCTCTAAACTAAGGGGATGTCGGTGAAAACGGGCATGAATCCCTACAAATTATGGGCACTACATAAAAAAATATCCTGTTTACTAGAAAGAAAGAAAAATCATTTATTTGCCACAAACACAAGACACACTAGAACGTAGACGTCTCCGTCCACGCACTAGAATGATAGACATAGATAATAAGAAGAGGACAGGTGCATAGACAGAGAATACAATTTTATGGATGGCAACATTGTAAAACTAAGCAGAAAAAATTATAATTTGAAAAAAAATAAAAATTATGTGGGTTTACTGCACCGACTGAACATCACCTTGCCTTTTAACTCGCTCGTATTCAATATTCAACCGTTTCTATAATCTGTTTTCAAGAAATATATCTTTTACTTATATTAGGTTTTATCAGAGCTATGTTCTTGGCGAATACATCGAGTAACTCGGTATTAAACGCCAAAACAGGCGAGTGAGGCTATCACCGGGTGAAAGGTTAAGTGCATAAACTTTACTTTCTAACAAACTGGGGACAAGCGGAGCTAGGAATTACTATCACTACACATTATAAAACTAAATTCTGGCGAGTCTGGCTTAATCTATAGTCTGATCTTAACAACTACTGCATGAACTTTTTGCTGACTAACTCATGATGCGCGGAGAGGAATACATTATACTTTATATCGTCGACAGTAATCTAAATAAATAGTCTAATAGTAGTGTTGTGTAGGTAGTGTGTGGCAAACATGACTAGAATTGTAAACTACTGTAACATGTTGCATGCACACTCGTAATGTGTATGTATACTCATGTTTGAACAAATAAAGTTATCTTATCTTATCTTACATTATTACAGTATTTGTACCTACGTATCCATATACCTATCTAATACTGATACTGAACGCACGACTGACTTGGACAGAATATCAGTAGTTGAGCTTGCCTCGCGCTGACAACTACTATGCTGAGTCCAAGACCATTTTGTCGTTTGTCGTCGTATATGATGTATTTCCTTGCTACCTACTACGTAATTCAAAAGACAAATAAAAACCTTTAGACAATAGTCGCATATTCATAAATAGTTAAAAAATTAAACTTTTAATTACTGTTCATGCTAATTGTAATGCATGAAGTCACTTGAAACAGATTGATTACCTGCATTGAATAAAAGAAATAAATTGGCATGTATACCCTCTGTATTCTCCGAAAATATAAGCAGAGATGCATTATCACTTATCACTTATCCACAGTTTGCTGATGATAGTTTATGGTCTCATGCATCAAGAGATCGAGAAGGTATATCGCTCCTACTGCAAGGCAGACACAAATATTTTACCGCGTACCGATCACCTGCCTATAATTAATAAAGTTCTAATAGCAGTACGCATACGATTTACTTATCTGCAGATCGAACCTAGACCTTCGTATACAGCACCACTCCCAACCACTAAGCCTACGTGATGACTTAAAAAGTAACCAAAACATAATAATTTATAATTTTCAGACCATCATCAGTCCCTCCTCGTAAGATGAAGCACTGCTACAAGATCCACTGCGAGGACACAGAGGCTCTGTGGCGGATGTTGCGCTGGCTCTTCAGCTACAACCAGGGAGATGGTGACCAGAGAGGAAGGCATTTTACTTAGTGTTGTTGAGTTTTTATTTTAATGGTTAAGTTAAATAAAGTTGTTGAATATGCTGTTAACGCGTTTATGTCTTTTGTTCGACGGTTATTTGAAAAGGTTCAAACAAAATCATCATAGAATACGTGGTATCATTTAATGTCATAATATGGTCTCATTGGATACCCACCGGTCAAAAAAATTGCAGTAAATTATTGATTAATAAGTAAGTAACAGATGGATATATCCTGTTTTTAGATCAATAATTAAATGATATTTTTTTAAAGTGCGTTTGGATCGCTTCATGATTATGGAGAAGTTTAAATTAAAACAAAGTTACACTATAATTCAATGTCAATGCACCTTTCTGGAGAGATTTAAAAATGCACCAAGAAAAGTAATCTAGAAGCAAAACTTATAATAAAACGGGTATAGCAAATTATTTATGAGCAAATTAAAAAAGTGTAATTAATTAATACTTGCTACAAATTATTTATTTTGCGAAACCCGTCTCTAATATACTGTTATTTCATTCAATTACTGCTAATGGTATCGTTTTCAATCAAACCCGACCGGATGTCGGAGCTTTGCACATCCGGTGAACTAAACGACGTCTGAGTATTTTGTGTATTTGTATTTAATTGTAATTTAGCAAGAAACCCTTTCTTGCTAAATTGATCCGATATATATAACAAAAGTAAAGATAGTTTCACGCGCGCGTTTTATACAATACAATACAATACACTTTATTGCACACCAGTAATAGAAGAAAAGATACAATAATTAGAAAAAGAATTGTACAAAAGGCGGTCTTATCGCACTTGGCGATTTGTACCAGACAGCCTTAAGATGGACAGTTTTGAAGGTTAGGATTGGTAGGTTTGTAGGTTTTATTTTTATCAAAATAAAATATAGCCTATATCACTCAGGGATAGTACAGCAATCTACTGGTAAAAGAACTTTTAAAATCGGTCCAGTAGTTTTAATTTATCCATTACAAACAAAAATAAACATCTTTTCTCTTTATAATATTAGTATAGATGTATGGAATCAGCTCAGTAACTGCGTCTATAACTTCTTGTATCAGGAGGATCACAGAAAAATGGTTTGAAAAGCTCTGTATAGAGACTGTTCTAGCGACTTTTCTAGAGACAATTGATTTTGATTCAAGAAACTTTTATAGAGCTTTCAAGAGAGAATAGAGCTTTCTAGAAACTTTTATTGGTTTCAAGTGAACCAGCACTCATGAAAAGTCAGATTTGATTAGGTCTTGTTACATTAGGCCTTTTCATAGACTACTCAATCAACTTTTAATGACATGTAATTAATGAATACTGCGCCGGTAATTAACACCAGTCCAATGCACTGAAAAACCAAATCCGTTATTGTTATCGTAAGATCCGTTGAAAGCCCGCGGCAGGTACTACGTTTTCACTTTCATTCATAATTACAGTGAGTCAAGCCAGTTTACATAAAGAATTACAAAAACAACAGCGCGTTTCTCTCAGAACGAGCAGATAAACACGTACCAAATAAAAAATAATTTTGTTTGTTTCCTGAACTCAGATTCAGATGGTGATAAAATTCCCAGTCATAATACGATTCACACTAAGACGCCACACACACACACACACTCCTACATCCTTCCTATTAGTAATCTATATCAATTAATTGAATAATTTCTTATAATATATATATTATAAGAAATTATTCATTATTTAAGAAATTATTTATTTATTTTTTATATATATATATTATTATTGTAATTTTCACTAACTGACAATGTTAAATTTGCATGCTGAACTAACTAGGCGAAATATGAAGAACTTTAAAATTATTACAAATCTGTTAAAATAACATATTTCGGGCATCGGGGCATCGCCCATCGGGCAATAAAGATTTTTTTTATTTTTTATTACACAGACGATTCTCTTTAGCAAGCCAGTACTTAAGGCCTTATGGTGCTTAGGGGACTATGTATTGTGTTGATCAATAAACCTTATTTCTTTCTTTCTTTCTTTGTAGCACACGAGCGCCTTTCTGCAGCAGAATCGCGCGTTTTCGAGTTCATTTTTCACATTTTGGCAGCCAATGAACGCGACAGTGCGTGATTCTGCTGCAAAGTAGCTTTAAGTGTGCTATGGCCCGTAGATAGCATGTTACAAATACGCTATCGCATGTTGAGGTGCTTGATACGAGAAATATTACTTTGGTCGTGCTGCTGGATGCTGAATGTAGGTATGACAAATATCGTGAAAATATATCAAATATCTTTTTTAATGTTACGCACAAACATTCAAACATTAAAGACCGAATAATTAAAAAAAAGAAAGAAAGAAATTCTTTATTTTTCTTTCTATGCTGTGGCCTACGACAGGCTAATTTGTGCAGAAATTATTGCTCCTGAAGCAGAACAGTTGGACGCTCTAGATCCGCCATTTTGGTCATTTTCTACCCATTCAGTCAACTAGGAGGCCAATTTCACCTCAAAATCCGGTCCCCCACATCCATAACCAGTTTATTCAGGTCCCATTCAAGTAATAGATCCACCACTATATTATATCATAGTGCAAACATTCTTGAAGTGAAACCACTACATTAGATGATATTTACATAGCAGCCATAGAGCTGAGCAAACTATTTCGCATCTTTATTATATGACGGAGAATTTGAAAGTAAGTAAGAATCCGCCAAACCAGAGACAAGTTTGTGTGTCTTGTGGTTTTGATACACTGATTTAAGTGGCCATTAACAATTAAGCAATACTTTATAATTTATGCAAACAGTTGGTTTACATTTGTAATTCAATCAGGCGACCATAGTCTACTTGTGGTCATAGGCCTCACCCAACTTGCGATAAAATATCCAGAATTGGGGTGGAAGCGGAAACAGTTTTAATAAATATTTAAATTTATTTTAATAAGCGGTTTGAATGGCGTTAATGAAAAGAATAGATTATGTAAAATTATTTCAATATTTAATTATTGTAATATCGCAGAAAAATATACAAATATATTCTTGAATGGTGAAATATGCATGGTGAACTGCTCAGCTTGTAACTGCCATGGCAATCTTATTCAGAGGCAAATCATTATTATCCTAGTCTTAATTTTATTCACATTAAATTACATTATTCTCGCAGATCTAACCACAACATTGTACTGATCAAGATTGTAATCTATTTTTTAATAGAGTTACCATGGAGTTTCTTGCCGGTTCTTCTCCATAGGGTCTACTATTTGGAACCGTGCATCTATGGTCTTGACATTTCATAAGTGCCTGTACCTGGTTTACATGAAATAAGATCTATTCTATGCAATAATAACTATGTTTAGCCGAGTTTAACTAAAAATCTTAATATATCAAATATAAAGGATCGACCTGTTCTTGACTAAATGAGAGGAACTCAAAGCCTAAGAAGATCATGACAATGAAGTACTTTCCTCGCCTAAACATTACTTCGGTTCGTCTGAGAAATCAAATAGAAACTATCAGCAAGCGATGAATTATAATTAAATACAATTAACACGATGACGGACGGAATTAATATTACTATTAGATTTTATGTGTGAAGTAAAAGTGATCGTCGGAAACACTCTCTCATTACAACAATAATGGGATACAATTGAGCCAGTAATAGCCGTGTACATTGGACCAATATAATATCTTGGTCCAACAAAGCCTTGGAAAATGTTCAGTGTCCATTGACGCTTTAATAAAAACTCCGATTTAAAGCTGGCATTCAAATATAGCAAGTAATTTATCAGGGTATTCTAGATTTACCAAACGATAATTATCATAAATAGGTTACCCAAATGTCAATCTAGCTTACATGGCCACGACGTAGCTGTAATGGTCGATAGATGGCAGGATAGTCTTACTGATGGCTTGCCTAAATACCCCACGACAGATAACGTTGTCAATGCAAGAAGAGTACTGCGAACACCAGCTACGTGAAGAGAAAAAAGGCTTCCTAAGAGACTCTTAGAAAAGAGCGACTGGGTCTTAAATTCTTAATACACCAAGCGGGCCAAGGCTTGCTTGCTTGCAGTCGAGCCAGCGCACAGGAATAAAATCAACTGCGACTTTAAATAAAATTTTAATCATCACCCATCACCCACAATTTTTAACACTTTTCTTCTGTAGGATAAAATATTTTATGCTATTTTCACTGACAAAATAACAGATGTATAAAATGAAATCGGCCGATTATCCATACATAAATTAACGTTTAAACGGCTGATTTTGCTCTAATCGACTGTTACGTTGTCGGCGAACTTAAGCCTAAATGTATTTGCTTTCTTCTATCTTTGTTTCTTCAATGCAGGTTGGTGGAGTAATGCCAGAGAGAGATAGAACGCAGCAATGAACATCATTGCTGTACCAACAGCCGACATTAGAAATAAATACAAGTTGATTTCAGTAATTTCTCAGTGCTATATCGGAATGATGGATAAGATAATGAAGTGTCATGACTTAACGATTAGTTGTTAACTGATACTTTCATTTGTTAGTTCATTCGTGTTATTTTCTCTGCGGAATGGACGCTCAGAGGTAATATCGCTAAATCATTACTACTTTCGAAGTTATAAGTTACTTACAATTAGACTGATAGGTACATCATGGCAGGATAACATTAAAAAATTTGTTGCTCCACACTACGATTTCTCCTGTATCGTGGGTACAGTTTAAAAACTTACATCTCATATGCACACGCGCCGATCATATTGCAGTGACGCTCGAACTTGACGCGAGCGTATCTCACTGAAGCTAAGTGAATACCAAATGTGTTGTTTTGATAAAAAAAAATACTTCAACTGTGTAACTGCACTTCTTTAGTTACGTGAATTAGCCTACAAGTCCGGAACAACTAAGTATTTGTTGGTGATACTAAATTAAATCTTCCTGTTAGGAGGGCCATAACACACTCGATACTTTCAGCATCGAAGACTAGCTATTTTGCGATTGCATCGATTTTGCATCGCGTTTTGCCGACTCGCTGCATCTGTCGGAGAGGTGAAGCGAGGGGGAGCGCGTAGGGCAGTAGCATGCCACAGCCTTAATAAATCGATGCGACTGGCATCTGAAGGTGCGCGTTCAGTCAGTCGCTGTATCGAGCTTACGAAAAGTGACTAAATCATTAATCGCTAGCGGGAGAAATGGGCGTCTCCCAATTTTTTTATTAAAAAATAAAATATTATTAATAAAATTATTGCTCCTGTTTTATCAGGTGTACAATAATGACTATTTCTATTCTATTCTACTCTCCCAAAAATAAAGGCAACGTCCATAAGTATTATGACAGTTGATGCTAACAGTTGTTGGCTGCAGAGCCACAGGAGCACGGATGACAGTTCTGGCCCTTAAACTACGTTTAATACTAATTAGAAAGTGATATCTTAAATCTAAAGTTGATATCATTTACACATTAATAACATTTTAACACATCAAGATTTCTTACGTTGGTTTCTACTGGATAAGAACTTAAAACCAATATGGACAGAAATTATAGGTCATATGACGTGTCAAGTTAATTTATAATCAGACTACACCGACCGACCTATGCCAATATTATAAAATTCTACTCATCGCTAATACACTAACCCCAAAATCATGCAAAATAAACACAATAAAATATTAATACGGACACATTAATATGCAGCTCACAATCGTAATACAATTCTAGACAAAACGCAGATTTCTCGTTACATAACATCTGGTATTTTATCTGCGGAAGCTGAGCAGGTAAGGAAAGTGGCGCGAATTAATTTCACAAAGCCTTTCAAAGTGTAATGTCGGTGTAGTCAATATGTACACTACGGATTTCAGTAATGCGCATCAGTGCTTGTTAAATTGATTGGTCAAAAGTAATTAGTTTATTTCCGAGTGATTATTTTAAAGAGATTTATGTCGTGACTAAAGAATAACTAATAAAAAGAAAATGTCTAATCGTTTACTATGCCTATATTATACAGGGTGACTGGTAAAACGAGGAAATCATTGAAGGAGGGTATTGTACTCATCACTAGGAACAACTTTTATTAAGGGACCAAACCATAAATCGCGAATAAAAAATCAGGCTAGGACGGTCAAAATCAAACTACAAATCAAGTAATCTTAATTAGTGGTAACTCTATAAGTACCAATTCTGAGAAATCTATTATGTTCGCAAACCGATCGGACCACAATTGATCGGAGCGGAATGCTCTTTGTAAATATCCAAACTCGTGTTTATCCTCACAATTAGAAAAAGAAAGAAAGAAGAAAGAAAGAAAATACATTTATTCAGCACGGACATTGACAACACACGAGAGAGAAATAAAATAAAAATTAACTTAAACCTTTAAACAGTAAAAAAAAAAAATAAGACAGACACAGAAAAAAGCAAAAAAAATTAAGTAAAGTAGTCATCCTATTGATTAGTGTTGTCAAGCATGCCCATGCCGAAAGGGTAGCCAGCTCAGCATTTGCTGGGCGTGGAGAGCCCAGCGCTGATTTTCAGTTGGCACCCCTGCAGGCCAGTGACACACGGACGAAGGCAAGGCAAAAAAGGTAAAATAAATAAATATGATTAATTTAAAAATTAAAGAACTATTTTAAAATAAATATGCTATATAAATATATATGTTTAGAGATAAATACACACAAATAAATTAAAAGGTAAATAAAATACAATAACAGGCGGTGGCGCACACTTCCGGCTGTCAGAAAAACTCAACGTTTGTAGCCATGTTGGTCGACGGGATCACATTTAAAAGGATCTTTGGCTAGAACATTCCGTCCATTCAAGGAGCACGTACGAAACGTTAAACGCGTGCACTTTTGTTAGCTGTAGTCACGGTCGAAGCGGAAACTTCCTCGTCCGGTGGTTACACGCCGGACGATTTGCACGCGCGTGACTAAACCATAGCTACAACTGGTAAAAACGTCCAATAACTATTATTTATATTGGGAATTACGATTTTAAACTACAATTATTACATAATACATTATTATCTACTAGGTGCATCACATACAGTCAACAAATTTTCCGGTCGACCATCCTTAAGGCTTAAAATCGCTTGCGTCCAGCGTCCAAACGCAGAGTTACTAACTCTAAGCGGGCCGCAGTCGTTCAAAGCATTTTTTTTGCGAAATGTATCACCGGAACGTATCGTGGCTGTACAGCCAGCGCAGCTTGGGCAGTGAATACCTGTTACGAAGTTAACTGACTGGCTCAGTCGCTAGTCATTCCACCAAAGACCTCATGCCAACACGAAAAAGAAGACTGTTACTTAGTGATAAGGCGAGCATGAGAGCATTAAAAAGCAACTACGATATAATATGTTACTGACGTAAGTAATAAAGGGAGAGTTATTAATAGATAAGAATTAATTCAAACACAAAAGTATCGTATGGGCAATCAGAACCACACGTTTATGAGCCACATATTACACCATCTCATAGAATACCATTAAAACATTGCACAAAACACATCCATTCACAACTTCTCTGTGGCCCATTGACTAACAACTACGCAACAAATCAAACATGAAACAAAACATAAAAACATGACGGAACTGACACACTAAACAAAAGATACACCCTTCTTTGCAAAGTTGACACTTTCTTTGACACAGTACGGAACCACAAGCCAGAGAGAACAGCGCGTTCACTCGATACAAGCAACGAGAAACTTGCTAATTTCACCGAATTTAGTACAGAGATTCAAGGCTTAACTACTATACAGCAATACTATACTCGTAAATATATTACACGATGGATACAGTGACTAAAAGATTGCCTTTCTACGCTTCCCGCACGAATTAATATCTATTATAATGCCTAAAGATAGTAGTTACGGAGCGCCTTCAGTAGCATGAGAAAAAAATAGAGTTAGCTAGCTGTTCTCTCTTAGCTATGTCGTGACAGCAATAAACATTAGTTAAATAGCCTTCAAACAGATGCAAGACGCGGTGCGTTAAGTAACACGAAGTAATTTTAAACAAAGACAATGTAACATGGTAGGGATGTCACAAGCAAGCCATGTTTGTACCTCTCGAAGTATCGAAAAAGAAAAAAAAACAGTTGTCCATTTCGATAATTTACTATTACTATAGATGCTTATAATAATTATAATATAAGTATAGTAATAATACTAGAATAGATTAACACACGGTTTCTGAAAGGCTGGTCAAATCTTTGATGTATTGTGATTGGTTGACAACATCAACAATCAATTCAACAACCAATCATATCACTTAACATGAGATTTGACGGCTGGTAAAATTTGATCAGCCTTTGAGAAACTGGGTGTAAATCTGCTGCCCCATACAAATAATATTACTCGATTAAGGCCTAAGTTCACGAACAACATAACCGTCGGTTAGGACACAGATGAACCGTTTGATAGGAATTTTTAAATGGGTAAACGACCGTTTCCATTTTAACTATCTGTTACATTGTCAGTGAACATGGCCCTTATTGTATGAAACAGCAGATTTATTTTGCGCAGTTTCATGTTTGGCCATGGTAAACGTTGTTCATAATGATGTGTACTTAATAGGGCCTCCGCTAACAAATTAGGGCCATAAATAGTTATATCGTGAACATAAATTATATTTATTGACAGCTTGCTATTAAAAAAAGAATCCACAGGATTATTATTTTGTTACCCGAGAAGTACTTTTCGCAGATAGCCCTATTGTCAGGAGAAAGTGCTTGGACCTATCGTCATGGCGTCAGAGTCGCCATCTAGCCGACCGTCTTACACAATGCGATGATTATGCGCATGGACAATTATCACATCATGCGCTCCATGGAAATTAGCATGGGTAGCGCAAATGAGCGAAATGTAGAGTTTACTTAAGTGGTTATAGAAATGTGGTACTTAATGTGTATTTAATTTCATTTTTTGTTTCCTGAATTAATGCGGTGAAAGGTTCCGCGTACTTATATACTCTGTATAGAGTTCATTATGTGATATTGAATATTAAAGGAAAAGACGTTCATTTAGTATGCAGATAATAGCAGTAGGCGAGAATAAAATGGCAAGAAGATATTTTTAAGAGGATAAGTGCCAAATATTTACATAACAAAACTTGTGTCATCCACTAACCCACACTGCGCATACATGGTGGATTACGACGCATTTCGTTACTCAGACAAGAAACCCGCGAGTCTATCGCGTCGGTATTTGGTCATGAACTCTCGTAATAAACTTAATTACAACTGTGAGAGACTAAACTTTGAGCTACCTTGTAATTTTTGTACCGATCATGAAAATTTTTAGATCTTAATGAAGTTTATTACAATTTAAGTTACGCGTTAGACCCGCAGAGTAGAGTAGAGAAAACATAATTAGGCTGATGATCATGAATCCAACTCGACAAAAACCATAGAACACAAGAGTTTCTATTGTCTGTGTCTTATCTGTGGTTACAATTAAGTATTACATTAAAGTTACGAAGAAACAGCTTCCTACACAATAACACATTACACTAGTAATTTAAAACATTCTTATGTTGCAACTTAGTATTTTCACAATAAAGTCGACAGCCTTAAAATGACGCAAGTTACTACTTGTATTGGAACTTACATCATTGTTATGATGATGATAATCAATGGGGTACGCACGTGCTACGCGCAAATTAGGCTGTAGAACTACATAATATTTACAATCAGATATGTGCTTAGCGATTACCGAACTGTACCGAATTGTAAGCAAGTATTATTTAAGTAAATCATAAAATAAATAAGCATCGAAATAATTATCATAGTATTCCAAAAAACTTTCGACGATAATTAGTTTATTCATTTATATATTTCTTGGAGCACCAACAGAGGATACACAATTACATTTAAGAAAACAACCGAAAGGATATAAAGATCCTCCAATTACAGGCGACCATATCTTTCATTTATTATTTATTTTATTTTATTTTTTCTTCATTAAACTTAAATCTAGGATACATATTATAGTAAAAACATTAGTGAAGGAAGGTCAATTACAATTTTTCACACATAGGTAACAGACTAGAAAAAAATTATAGTAGACAGACGACAAGAAAATTTAAGAACATTCACTTAGGATTTCGACAGGTTTCAGATAACGTCAAAGAACAATAAAATTACAAATTAAATCATAAAGACGCAGACCAGTATATTGGTGTGCGTATAAAGGCTTACAGTTCTTAAATACTATACGGGATCGTTGATACATAACACGTCACAACATTTATATATGTAGTTACATAATCATGTGTGTAAGAGTACATAGCGTGCTGAACCACCTCACAGATGACACCAATACAACCCACAGACATGCGCACTCCGTACTTCTAAACCGGATGCGTATAACATTGCAGCCAATGAAAAGTTAAACACATTTATTTTTAGATGATACCAAGAATTCATCACCATCTCTTAATAAAGTAGTCAAATATATCTCTCTGGTCAGTTATTAATTAATTAATTGGACAAATTTGATAGGAAAGTAAGAGGTATGGCTTATAAAAAGTCTGTAGAATTAATAAGTGCTTGTCATTCTGTGAAATTACAGCTTTTTAAATGCAACTCTTGAGTACTAATTTCATACGAGCGAGATGTTTTTTATTCGTCTAAAAAGTCAAGCTTTTATTAGCGCCTGTTACGTTACAAGTTTCTTTTTAATCTAATTAAAGTTCCCACTTTTCATCTTAGACCAGTACCTATACAGGCTGTCGAAGATGCTACCACATTAAATGAAACCACATATTTGGCATGTTCTGAAGCCGTACTCAAAAAATCTGTGAATTTTATGCAATTTCTTTTTTTTTCAATACATTTCACTCTGCTGTCATTCGTCTAGGTGAAGGGACATAGAAGTATAAAATGTCACTTATATCTGTTCTACAAGTGTAAATAAAAATAATATTAGTTAAAATACGTTGAAGACTTTTCAAACTTTGCCCAGAGATCGTGATAATTATGTGTAAAATTATGAAATTGTAAATTGGTTGCTGTGGCTAAACTACTCATTAGATTTGATTGTTTTTTTTTGTGTATAGTCATAGAACGTGATACTAAATATTTTAATAGTGTTTAGTAATAATTACTATTTATGTATTAATTTTGTTTGTCTTTGTCTTTTCAGCCACTAACAACTTCCTTCAGTAATTGTCAGACGGTCTCACCTAATTCCGTCTTCACGTGACTCTGGCAGAATAGCAGCCAAAGGTTCAGTTGGCATAAAAAAAAAACTATAACATCAATAGCATTGATAACATCTATAGCACCCTGTATGAACATTCTCGTAAGCTCATAACTAGCTTCTACATTTGGGTTACACTATAATAATGTTTACTTTTCACAACATCCCGGTGAGTGTTGAAAAGGTTTTAATTTTCAATAACGAAATGCCAAAGGTGTATTTCCTTTTTTCGCAGCGATGCCTAATAACGCTTTCATAAGCTTGCAAATCCCGCTGAATACTTAAATGTAGTACCAACAATAGAATCGCCGGTCATGGCTTGACAAAGCGACGAGTGCAGTCGACACAACCTTGTTTACAGTTTGATTGTACACAGAGCAGTACGGGTACTTTCTTTGACGCTCCAGAGCGAATCGTGAACTCAATATATTCGTTGGAACGATCTATAAAATAACTATATCCAACGCCCGACAGTACAAATGAATGCCTGAAATGTCATGCCGTGGAACGAAGAAAATATTCGGGTAATATTTATAGATATTACTTAGTTGTCTGGTTTTCTTTTTTTCTCCCGTGGGACCTACAATTTGGAACCGCGCACCTAGAGTTTACGTGAAATAAATATAATATTCTATTCTATTAATAACCATCAGATTGCTTCACCTTACTTTTAAAGCCACGTAATTGTTTTGTGTGTCACTATGAGTGGAAGTACCCAAAGCTTAGCTTCAACAACTGACATGACATATAAAATTTATTTATTAATTCGGTTCAGCCCAAATTAAAATTACGAAGAGCTTAGAAAGCCATTCAAATACTAGCGTTTTATGTTGCGTAGCAACGTATTAGTTCAATGGCTATATTTTTGTTGTGAAAAAAAACTAATTGTATTACGATTTTAACACTTTTTAGGACATGCAATTTATTGTATAGTCCGCGCGCGAGCTCCGAGGAATCGCGGAGGCTGAGGAAGCGCCCGACCGTCGCTCATACCCCACACTCCCAGTACCAGTGTCTCGGGGTACCACTGGTACTGGGAGAGCGGGGGATATGAGCGACGCCACGGTCGAGTGCAGCGCACAGTGCCCGCTTTCTCAGCCCCCGATTCCTCGAAGCTCGCGTGCGGACTGTAAGTAACACTGGAAAAGCAACTTGAAAAAAATAAAACGCCCTTTCTATGAAAATGTATTTTGTTCTAAGTTATGAGTATCATCAACAGCCTGTAAATGCCCATGGATCAGCAGGGTATGGGGCTCCCTCTAGACCAGTAGGTACCTACAGCGATCGGTCATAGGGAAATATTGCCACTATCACCACACTTCGCAAACGGTCGGATGATCGCAGTATGCGTATACGAGTATAGAAGGATGCTGCCTGCTACTACCCATCCTAATGACGTTATCCCTTACGACGTTAGCCCTTTGACTTTCTACAACACGAAAAAAAGGATTAGTCACACTTCTTTGCCGGATCTACTTTCCTCAGATCACGCTGTTCCAAATATCAACCGCCTAATAATCACATAACCTAACCGTTAAAAACTCCCAACTCCAACTAGAATTATATCTCTTCATCAACTAGAAAAGAGGCGATGATCTTCAAACTCTCGATTATGACACCTTTCAAACGAAAAATACTTAAACAAAATCGGTTCATCCTTTCAGGAGCTATGATGCCACAGACAGATACATAGATACGTACACTCTACATTCCTATAACACCCCTCTTTTTCGTCGGGGGTTAAAAATTATTGCCGATACCTAACGCCATCATCAGTGGCCTAAAAAGGCAACCTACCGTAAAGGCCACCTGTACCAGGCCACCTGCTACACATTGGTGTCATGTGTCCGGCTCGTGTCCGGCACGCGAGCCCGTCCGGCGGTCGGACGAGTTTTCTCCGGTAATTGCCGCATCCGGCCGTTACGTCATGCGTAAGCGCATACAACATGCAAAGCTTTGTTCAGGAAATGTTTCGTTTATTGACAGTATTTTGATGTCTTTTGATTTTATCGGGATGTGTTGAGTACTTTCTAATGAAAGTTGATATTTAAAAAAAAAATGGAGTAATTAATTAATCAGAAGAAAAACTTTTATGTTTTTGTTCGGTGTATGGATTCTGATCATGATTAATTCCACATAATAGGATGATTAATTCAATACATAATCGCCATAAAACCGAAGACCAAATAAATTATCTATATCAAGAGAAATTACTCAAAACCGATATGATGTAACGAGACCCAGATTCACATCGAATGGAATGTTCAAAAAAATTGTCAAAATGTTCACACCATCCCACCTCGGTGGAGAATTACACAACACGAGGTGCGACCGCGCAGCTCTCACCGACAGTTGCACCTGACGCGCCGGCGCGGATTGCCGACAACACCCGACCACGCACGAAAACGCACGACACAACCGCGAAAGAATCGCGTTTGAATTTTGAATTCAGAATTTGGAACAGCGAATTCAAAGTGTTTGAGGATTATATTTACGGATATTTTTTGTATTGTTTTTGTACATTTTGTAAGTGTGCAAGCCTTGGGATCCGAGTGAGAGTGGTGTGAGGAAAGTGAGTGCAGGCGGAGCATGCGCTTGCGCCGCTGATATTTTCACTTTCTACGCGACGGGACACTGCGCACTGTGAGTATGATTAAATAAAGTACCCTCCGATTATGTAATGTTTGGACTTTCTGACACGGTCGCTGGTGGATAATCGGTCAAGAGTGGATTATGACGTAAAGATAGATAGTTGCGTCAAAGTTTAATCTCTATAAGTGACCACTGCGGTTTCATAAAATAAAGCAATGCTTACCGGAAAACTTTTTTAGTTAGTTACGAGGGTAATGTTAAAATCACAAGGTGAGACTAACGTTTACATCAATAACTCTTTCTCTAATTAAGAAGCTCCATGCAGTCCATGCTCCATTTATCATTAAGTAAAAGTAACCGTAGATAAACACCACAAAAAATATTTTACTATTATAAGTAATTGATTTATTGCTGACCGTGAAAGGAAAGCAATATCCGTACCTTCATGGACTCCTATTATCATCTTGTTCATACCCTTACACCTAAGCTAAATAAGCACTCCTGGAAGAAATGCAGTAGATCCTGAAAACTCGGCGATTTTCGCTTGACAATTTACACTACTATATGAGTAAATATCTGCCATATCGAAGCATCTGCTGTATAGGGAATACAATATATAGACATTAATCTTACTAAACCCGGAACAACCATCTGAAGGACATACAAATATCTATTCCATGCGGGAATCGAACACTACCCGTATATCAATGCGCCAATAGAGCTGTCGATCAGTTGGGATTTAAAAGAGTTAAGACTTCGAGAAATCATGAAAATAGGTCAAGTGATGGTCTCAGCGATAAACTTGCAGCGCTGGGAACCGATGCGCATCGCGATACATCCATACTAATGTTATAAATCCGAAAGTGTGTCTGTTTGTTTGTTCCTTTGATGCCTCAACTACCTACCAAATCGCCTGTATTCCCCAAACGGTTAGGCAGAGGTTTTCACCCAGAGTTGTACAATTACATTACAATAGAATAGAATAGATCTTTATTTAATGAAAACCAAATACAGGCACTTATGAAATGTCGAGACTCTAGGTGCGGGGTCCAAATAGTAGGTCCCATGGAGAAGAACCGGCAAGAAACTCCATGGAAACTCTTTTAAAATAGCAGATTTCAATCTTAATTAGTACAATGTTGTGGTAAGAGCTGCGAGAATAATGTAAATACAAAGGCAACAAAAATAGGACATACGTTACTTCTTTTTTCCGAGATGAATTTTTACTGACCAAATCCTGGCAACGTCTTTTTGTCTCGAATGCGGATTCAATCCGCGACCATTTGCATAGAATGATTCTGCCACTTCACCATTTAGGTCAGCGATCGCCAAAGATACTGGTATAATAAACAGGTATTTTTCGTATTTACTCTGTGCCGTGATGACTTGAACCTCATCCAATGTCGGTCCCTCAATGTTGAGGATCGTGACCCCTTCCCATGATTTTCCTGATACTTGCTCTCCATTTGCTGCGGTCTGTGGCTTGATGGAGTGCCGCGTTCACCGGTACTTCCAGTTGTTCCGACACCTGGCTTGACCAACTCTTCGGGCTGCGTCCTCTCGGTCTCTTGCCTTCTATTTTGCCTATCACAATAAGTCTCTCGATATTATCGGTGTGTCTGCGGGCAATGTGGCCAAAGTATTTTAATATTCTGTGCAGGCAAACAGAAGACAAGCGATTCTGCTTGATGACTTGAACAAGTACTCGTAATGAGGAAAATCATCGTAGAATTGCATGCGGGCTGCATGTCGTCAACAGCATTGACCTAAGGATCGACCTACTTGCGTTTAACGAGCTATTGAACATTCAACCACTATGCCGATTAGGACATGTGGGGACAACACATCTATTGCGATAAACAGCGTGGTCAGAATAGATACGGTCGTAGCTGATTACGAATCATGGACACATATTTCAAGTTTGGTAAATATAAACAAAGCACAGCTCTATCAAGCTGAAGGAATCAAGGAATTACGGAAAAATGTATCCAATTTAAAGCTTGTTTATTATAATCACGGTCTCCTTGATTATAATCATCATTATCCTGCCCTTATCCCATTTTATTTGTGGTCGGCGCAATGTATTTTTCTTTCATTCATCTATATCAGACGTCATTTCCAGATTCACTTTCTTCACATTCATGTCATGTTTCACTCCGGCCACCCATCTTTTCTTTGGTCTGCCTCTTCTCTTATATGCCATCAACATTGGTCAAAATATGAATTTAAATAGGTAATTGATTGTAGTCTTCAGTTCTACGTATCTTTGCAATGCTTCAGCTTCCAAAATATAAATTAATATTCATTATATAGCATTAATTACGATACACTCCGAATAAAATTTCAGTGTCAATTTTACATGAAAAACTAGCAAGACAGAGTTTGCTGTTGTGCATTCCAGATAAATATCTATTTGAGTCTATTCTAGTTCTGCCAAATTACAATTAAAAATATTCAAGAAATAAAGACCAATTTAATTTAGGCCTTTAGGTCGGTAAATTAAATAAATAAATTAAATGGGATGACGTGCATGGTCTAGATTACAAATGTCAAAAAGCTTTATCCACCTCAACAATTATGTACAAAACCAAAATCCAAATTAGTCATATTATCCTAAAAGACCTGATTACCATATTCTCATTGGATCGATATTAAGCAACGAATACAATGTTCAATACTAGAACAAAACAACTCAGACAAAAAGAGCTTCGATCGGCAGACGGTTGCGCAACGATGAACCGTGTTCTCGTGTGAAACCTGGCCACCTGGGTTACGTCAGCCAAAGTGTGCCATTGGAAAAAATCGTGCTAACTGCACCAACGTTTTTGAAGAGAGTTTTATTTAACGCTTTATTTGTGGATGCAATAAATGTCAATGTGTGATCTCTAGGAGAGCATGTAGAATTGTAGGTTGATGCGGTGACAAATCTTCTACGACAATATTCCCTCAAAACGAGACCCTTGTTCAGCAAATATAATTTACGCAGAGATTTTCCTAAAAAAATATCCAAGCTTTATATGTATGTGTTCCTGAACATTTCAAAGCATAGAAATAGTTTTTAATTATTTAGAAATATATCTTAGTAATCTTTGAAAATATTGTCAGCAGGTATCAATTTACCTCAGCAATAAAAAACTCGGTTCTTATATTTATGCTCTTCATTTACCATGTCTTTGGCATCATTTTGATATTTGCTTTTCATAATTATTTAACTTTTACAACAGAGAAAAATATACTTTAAACTGCTAAAAAGAGATTTTCCTTCTACACGGAAATGAGACCGATTTAAGCCTATAAATTTTCTTCTTTCTGTCTTCAATATGGTAATTGGATTTTATAAAATTATAGATAGTCGTCATTATAAACGACAAAAACAGTTTTGACCCAATACGCACAAGCTAGCTCGCGCGTGTTTTTATGTCGATTTGAGGCTTTATTGTAAACAAGATGTCGCGTCGCCTTAGAAAAAAAATGGTCTGACTTTTGCAGACCTGTCTTCCTGTCTGTCTTCTCGCTGTGATGGTATTTATTATTGTTCAAAATATTGATATCGGAAAAGTCAAGAGCTCGATTATGCAGAACCATCGAAAGTAAGACGAAAATGGTTCCGCACTGGTTCACCCGGTGACGCTTCACTAGATATAGTGCAGGTGGTTATTACTAGAATTAACTCCTTTTCTTTTCTGTCAATTCTATTCATGCTTTTTAATCAATTCCGAAAAGTGTAACTGAAATGATAGCTTAAAAATATGACTATCCGCCGAATACTGCTGAACAACTCAATTTTAAGACGCTCTTAAAAATCATTTTGTCGCTATTGTCCACCTTAAAATGACAGTGACAGCACGAGATTTAACGGCAACTCAATCTTGAGATGTGTCTGAGTATTTGGGGGTGAGTTTCTCTTTCCTCAGAGGGTCCAAAAAGATTTGTTGATGATAGTTTGTTTTAAATTGACTATTTCTGTATATGGCTTAAATCTTGCAACACACTCTTTTTCACTTATTGTCATAAAATATGAACTGACAAGCATGGGTGCTAACACATTACTTGTTGCACGCTCACTACACGTCCGAAGCTCTTGCTTGGATTAAATTTCATTTCTTCGTCTTTCAACTTTAGCTTATTTCACTTTCCTGAATGTTCTATTTCTGTTTAGACAGTTTGGTTCTAACGGGGGCATCGCTAAGCGTGGGGATTTGGGTTTATTCATAAACTTAGAATATTTTCGCTTCCCTGGTTTATTTCTAAGGTCGACCAATTTTTTTTTATTCTTATTCATAATTGACATCTCCGTGCGTTTATAAAAATAAATTGGTCTTCGTGAATTTTCGTGGGAAATCCATGAACTGCATAGATAATTATATCTTTAGTATCTTTATAGAGCGAGGCATAACGAAGCGATAAGCAAGCCATAAAACGGACCTCCATCGTATTTGGGTCGGCAGATAAACATTAAACTGTAGTGTAGAAACTGAAAGTTAATTACATGTTATTTAAACTAGTTTGTGTTAAATACATGGTTCAGTAACCTGGTATTTAGAAACATGTGTTTTTTAATCGTAGCCGTTGGCGATCAGTGCTGTATCTCAATGGCCTTCGACACTAAAATTGTTACAAGATCATACTACTTACACTAAAATTAAAAATGATTTTTTATTCGGTGTAATAATATCTTCATTAATATTTATTATCTAATACTTTATTCAAGTTACGTAAACGTATATTTTGAGAACATATAAGAGTTTTATATTTGGTGTGAATTTTTCCATACTTGTCTCATTTCCGTATTTCTTTTTAATCTATCATTTATTTTCATTAATATTTCCCAAGTATCTCTAAATACAACACAAAAACATGTCATACCATCACGCGATGCAGATGCAACAACCACAGAAATAACATCAGCAATCAGCATGATTTCCAAGCATAGCATGAATAAAGCATGGGCATAATTAATAATAGAGTACGAAAGCAGCATTCGCATGTAGTTCAATATAATTAGCTATAGAAATAGAAGAAAAGGCAATGAACTTTGAACCCTCAGCGTGCTCACGAATAGCACGTCAGTGCTGCTGTGAAAACCGGGAGGTTATCGGAGGAGAAAAATCTGTTGCCTCCCGAAACGTGTTCGGGCAGGACGTGCAGAGCGGAAAGTAAAGGCCCCAAGCAATATGTTGCAGATCCCGTAACCCCCCAAGTGCTGAAAACGGACACCAAGTGTGAATCCCCATTTTCTACCCTTAGAGATAAGAGGGCTTCTAAAGGTTTCCCCTTGTAAAAAAGATGGACACTTCTACCCCGGCCACCTTTTTGAGTCTTTTGTGTTCCGTACCCAGTCTGGCCTAATCACAAATTCAAACGGTTCCATGTCAACAACTAATCAAGACTATACAGATTGTCCCAGACCTAAAGGTCCACAAGAAAATGTGGAAATAGGAGGTCATACTATGATGATGGAAATAAAAGATGGATGGACTGTGTGAAACATGACATGAATGTGAAGGAAGTGAATCTGGAAATGACGTCTGATAGAGATGAATGGAAGAAAAAGACATTGCACCGACCCCAAATCAAATGGGATGGGAATGATGGTGATCAGGAGGTCATACTACCTCTTCAATAATGGGTAGGTATAATATGATTGGGATATCCTAATTCCTAAGTAGTCATATCAAATCAAATCATTTTATTAGTAGTATATAAATGCTCTGCGGCCCCAGATATGATTGTAAATTTGTTTTATGAAAAGAGTATCCATGGAGTTTCTTGCCGATATCTTCTCCAGGACCAACCCACTTGGAACCGTGCACCTAGAATCACTACGTTTTGAAATAGGCTGCAAAGGCCCAGTAGAAAAAAAAATAATAATTATGATCTATTCCACATTTTCCTTTGGATCACTCGGTTTGGGACAGCCTGTAAGTAACAAAATAAATGTGCTCCAAAAACAGGGTACAGAAAACAGGTTACACAAAAGATGTGTATATGTATCTACGAATAGTAGATATAGCAACTGAAAGTATCATAATGATAAAAGATATACTACGCAATCAAACAAACACGACTAAAATCTCAGAAATCATAAATAAAACATCGAAATTAACCACATTAAGCAATCAAACACAATTATCTAAACATCTGCGTGTTTACGAACATTTTTATCGCTTCATCAACAAGAAATAACCATTACAAGAAAGTATACAAAGCACGTCAAATTGCTCTAATTTTGTGCATCAAACCTGTGAAAATGATGTACCGACCGCGCCATCAAAAAGTTAAAATTTCAACATTAATTACAAATCTCGCGCCAAAACAGTATTTAATGTCTAACTCCAAAGTATTTACTCTCTAATTAGTAAAATTACAACTCACGTAATGTTAGAACGTGGGAACCGTTGCTCGGCGCACTTCGGTTACAATCGCGTATATTCGGGATACTTCGTGCACGATCGGGTGTTGTCGTGCAAGGCAACGACCAATCAGCGTAACATGACGCAACTGCTTTCACTAGCACTCAAAGCAAACACGTCGATCGATTTTGTAATTATATTGGAATGCGATGCTTTCTTATTTGGATTTTGATTTGGTGTCGTAATAAGGCTTGCGCTCGCGCTCGTGTATCATAATTCATAATACTTCCGTTTTTGGAGGCTGCTCATTTTAAAGTTGGTCAGATGTTAATACGATTACATGGCATGTCATGTGTTGTGCGTAATCGATCAAATTATAATTGAATGCGTGTTAGACTACTTTTGGGCTGTGTAGGCGCTTGCTAGTAGCCGTGTTATTTTATGCTAATTAAGTTTTAGAAATTGTAGAGCTTCCGCCCGCTAAGATTAGTGTAACAACTTATTAATTATTCAAATAGATAATCAGTTCATTACCTTATTCATCAATTGGTATTTTTAACCCCCGACAAAAAAGAGGGGTGTTATAAGTTTGTAGTGTGCAATTCCAAAATGCAGCTCCAAAATGGATGGACCGATTTCAATGCTAGTTTAATCGGGCATCATCTTAGCTAAGTTTCATGAAAATCTCTTCAGCTGTTCAAAAGTTACAGCTCTTTTTCTAGTTGGAGTCGGGGGTTTTTGACGGTTAGGTTATGTGGTACCCTTTAGATGTACCTTTGCCTTCGGGAAATGTATTTTTATGTAATGTAAATTTTCGGGATGAAAACTTCCTATGGTTTTTCCTTTCAAAGATAATAGTTTGTCAAATTATTATAGCAATCGTTTTTCTCGCTGTCTGTTGAGATAGACTAACTGACTTTTGCATTAACTTACATACAATAAGTATTGGTAACTACTATCAATAGGGATACCTGTCTTCTTTTTGATTTCTTGCGTATCTTATGAAAAATATTTACAAAATCCCTGATAAACCTCAAACCAAATACTGGATATTTTTTTTATGTAGTGCGCAAAATTTGCAGAGTGATTCAGTGTCCGTTCCCAAATGCAACCGCAGTACCTACTAAAATTCACACGATAACAAAATTAAAATTTGATTTTGTATGGCTTGCGCTAGTAAATTATGCGTGTGTATGGGGATACTAAGTCGAATTTTCGTTGTATTTTAAAGTGTATCCCAATACCTACTGCCGTTGCATTTAGGAACAGAGACTGAATCACTCTACAAATTATGCGCACTTCATAAAAAAATATCCTGTATGTCACAACATCCAAACAACAACAACAAGCGTCAGGTGTCATAGCCTGGCACATGCTGAGCTGGACACCCATTTGCTACAGCTCGGGACACACACTGATTAGGTGATGCGCAGTCGCAGATACCCACATATTTATTTTATTTTTTTAAATTATTATTTTTTCTACTCAATTTTACATTGTTGCCATCCTAAAATAATGTCTTCTCTGGCTATGCACCTGTCCTCTTCTTATTACCTGTATCTGTCATTCCAGTGTGTCTTGTTTTTTGTGGCAAATAAATGAATTTTCTTTTCTTTTTTTCTTTTCTTTAACAATATTCTCCAACCATCTACCAAACAAACTCCCAAGTCATACTTTTGGAATCTATTCGATGATCTGATCACAGTGATCACGCACAATGGCACCTGCACCGCGCATGCGCTCGACCACGACGTGTAGCGGCCCCGCCCCGCGGCGCACGCGCGCCTTGGCACTGATTTATTAGTCACTTGTTTGCGTACAAAGTGTGCAATGTACTATTTGCATTTTATTGTTGTACTTTCGGATTTTTTATGTTGATGGGCGAATAAAGGATGTTCATGTTTGATTATTGTATTCAGTGAATAATATATCGCCTAGTAAAGTAGGCCATTGCACGTTGGGTTTTGTTTTTAAATTCCGACCTCAATTCGGATTCGCTCAACTAAAAAGTAAAAACATTTTAAAATCAAATCAGGCTGCCATTGCCATAGACCACAGCTGTACGTTCCTTTTTCTCCATCAGTAAAGAATGGTTCTTGCAACTTGACGTCTTTAATAGCGATCAAAATAATGAAGATCCTGTAATTATTTTACGTATCATCTCATCATCATCATGCTTATGGGAGTATCAAGATGATTTATGACAAATATTCAAAACAACAACGCTGATCTAAAATTTACCGCAATATGTTTTACGCGACGCAAGAATATCGAAAAAATAACAACTATTAAATTATTTCCATATAATTACAAACTACGAATAACAAACCGATTTTCTTATCTGTTTCACGAAACGAAAAGCTTAATTAAAAGGTACCATCTCCAACATACTCTTGCATTAAGAAAACAAAACATTACACTATCTGTTCATCAGTTAATTAAAATCGGCTAATGATCGCTTGCGCAGGCGCAGCGGGCACAAGATAAGAAAGTACAGAAGGCTCACTTCTAACAAGACACGATGAAACTTGCCCGAAAACAGTCTTTACGCGGTAAAATGTTAGTCTTCTTGAACCTCTCATCTTGCACTCAATCGACACTTTATGTTTGCTACTGCAAAACAACCTACCTATTGTAATTATTATTATTTTAATATTATTAATGATAATACATCGACGACCGAGTACGTACTCGGAGCAATATTCTTTTTCGTTCATTAGCTCACCCACTTAAATCTCATGTCAGTGTCTGAGTTATCCGATTGTACAAAATTCACCTTCTGCTGTAAGTATAAGTAATGTGGTGTAGATGCTCAGGGCGCGGTCGTCGACCCGCTGCTCGCTGGCCAGCCACCATGGAAAGTGAAATCAGTGCAGCCCTAGAAAACGAGAGTCGACACTGACTGGTAATGTAGTTGAGTGAACTGAGTCAGAGTATAAGGAACTCGAAATGTCGAGGTCAATTCTGGAAATAAACTTGCAAAGTCGTAACCGAGAGACGCACTTTATTTTTTTGTTTATAATACTTTGAACACGAAAATGGCCATAGTAAACAAAGAAGCGACTGTTCTCCCCGAGTGACGATTTTCGGGCTGTCAGTCCAGTTACGACTTGCTGGCTGGCTCTATCCACAATGGTATGAGTGAGGACTTCCAATGTGGCAGCTCATACGAAACGACAGCAGAAGACAATTTTATCACTAATCTCTAAGCAGACACAGTAGGCGACAATATAATACCAATAAGAGCTGCGAATCACTTCTTGGAAACGATCTAAAAAATGAAAATCAAAGTAAAAAAAAGTCGGCTTTGACCTTATCTACGTCGACAAAGATACTAGTAAAACTTTGCTTATCTAAAAAAACATTAGTTCATACGCAACAATCGCTTCTTCGCGAGTAAAGTGACACAATAGAACATTATTCCCATAGCAACAACTTTTTTTCCGATCAATGACTTCATCCGACTATATAGACGAACAAAAACAGAAAATAAACTAAAGAAACCATCCATTCTGTTCAATCAGGTCAAAGACATCACTACACAAAGGAGGAAAATTTAATAACAGATAACAATATAGGTCGGAGTTTCTAGACACCACCCCGTGTGAACTGAGGCTTTCCCATCACACAGTCGGAGGAAATCATCGCGAATGTGAAACAGAAAAGCGGTGTGGTTGACCCAGTTGTTGTAGTTTAGGTAGAAATATGTTATTTCAGTTATAATTCGTGATCAATATTACAATTTGAAAAGTGAAGCTGTACACGGGACTAAGATCTATACATATATAGAGTTTACTCAGATTTTCCTTTGAAATTAGGTAGGTACTTTGTTTATTGACGTCGGCGGTGTTATTGTATTCTCAGCACAATTTCAGCATGTTATGACTTTAATTTCATATCAAGTTTTAAGATAAGCATATAAATAAGCTTAGTAAAGGTTAAGTAAGTCTATGGTAAGTCAAAGTACCTACTATACTTGATGTATAAATTTATACATCATGACGTATAGTGCGTACTGACTTTTATATACCTACAGTTTAATACATCTCAGCCTGGAGTTATCTCACTAAGTGACGTTCAATTTCGCGGCAATTCAATCAGTGACTTTTGTTTGATTGATAGTATAATGTATAGATATATGGATTGATAAATAGGATCGCTAAATTTCCCGATAATAATATTTTAATTTGAGACGTCAATAACATATTGAACTGATACCAAATTGAACGTCTAGGAAGACCATTATGATAAACCATAAGATAATATACATTAACATTGCATTAATCAGATTTAAATCAAATGTTCGACGAAGTTGACGAATCATCAGTTATAATTTACTAGCGACCTGTCCCCGGCTACGGCCGGGTGCAATTTCTCTATTATCCTTACATTCAATATGAAAGTATTATACATATAAACCTTCCTCTTGAATCGCTCTATCTATTAAAAACCGCAACAAAATCCGTTGCGTAGTTTTAAAGATCTAAGCATACATAGGAACAGACAGCGGGAAGCGACTTTGTTTTATACTATGTGTGAAGGGGAAAGAAGAGTATTTCTAAATATTCATAATTCCCTCAAATAAAACTTACAGATATTATTTTGATTATTTCTATTATTATTCCCTTTATTTAATTTTTAACATACTTTTATATATTTTTAAATAATTTTACAATTAAATAAAAAATTATAAAAACATTTAAAAATACAAAAGAGTAGGTAGTAGGCCACCGGCATCGGGAACAGGGTCCAAGCTACCGGCGGCTAGGGCTGCAGAGAAAGGAACCTCCTCACAATGCGTGCCGTGTCAAGGAGTACCGCTTTCTGTATCAAGCCCTTGATCCAGCCCCCCAACGAGAGCCTCATAAGATGTTGATCGAGGCTCTTGGCTGATTATTTCTATTATTATTAATCTGTAAATATACTGTCGCGTATCACAATTTGATCAACATACGACCTAATACCTAAAAAATTTAATGTCCTGGGCTTTCTTTTGCATTCGCCTTTTTAACTTGCTCTACAATTTATGAAAGTTGCATTTTAATGCTTAGAACTTACAGACTAAGAATATTTATTTAAATACTTGCTGACCCCCGAACCTTACTAGATACTATCGTATACGAAAGTGTCATCTTCATCATTATGCTGATCAGATACCTCATAAAGGAAAAAATCACCAGTGATTAGGATCTATAGTACAAACATAACACTTTTACAAACGTGACGAAAATAATAATAGGTACTCAAATCTTCGCAATGCATTCTAAGTACGCTTCTCAAATTAGATGAATCTTTTAGCTAATGGGCGGCAACGGATTTGCTCATTTTTCTCTGGAGTTTAAAATCCCTCGGCAATAGAATTGCTAAAATAATTTACAGCTTCAAAAGAGGATGTTCATTTTTTTTTTGTCTTTGTCTTTGTCTTTTTTTTTTTTTTCATTGCCCCTCACTTAGATTTCTCCTGTATCGAGGGTACAGTTTAAAAACATACATGTCACATGCACACACAACCAGACCCGAAACAACTATCTGTAGATCATACAAATATTTGTTCCGTGCGGGGATCGAACCCGCGGCACGTGGCGCAGAAGGCTAATCGCTTAGCCACTGCGCCAACCGTGTCGTCATTGTTGGCCCATCTTCTTGCATTATAGCCCTTAGTTAATTTACAACCAGTGAAATGAAATGGCTTATTCTTTTCCGGAAATGAGATCATTTAGAAATAACCATTATGAAATAAAAATGAACCTAACATTGTAGGTTTTAACAACGCAGGCGTGCGTCGGTGTAACAAATTGTTGTGCGTACGCATACAACTGTACGCACAGCTTACGCACTCAATTATGAAGCATGCGTATGAGTGCCTGCAGTATCTGTGTCGGCGACTGTACGGGCATTTTCACTGAACGCTCTGATTCTTCCGCTGAATCACACTGCCTATACTATATAGCGTCGGAGAAATTAAAACATGGCGCCGTGATAAAGTGATTTAACTGAAACTTAATATTCGTATCGCAGGAGAATATTTCGAAAAATTAGGTACCACTCTGATTCTCAATCAATATTTTCACTCTTAGCATTTTACTAAAACCATATCAGTTGAAGGGACTTATTATTCGTATGTTGAAGGTCTAAATACGAAATAGGTGTGGTGTTAGGCGTGTTGCTAGACCTGAGAATTAATAGTTAAACCTAAGAGCACCTACGCATCGGCCTTCGGCTCATACATCTTATACAAGAGTACACATATACCTACGTATTTAGAAATGTCAAACGTGGTCAATTATATTGTATGTGTATAAATTAATTGAAGATTTAATTTAACTAGTGGTTGCTCAGTGGTCGAAATTCAACCACATATTAAATATAAATTTTAGCTTTCTGCACTACTTTTCCATATAACGTTTAACAATGCCAAATTTCACACTCCTCCGTGCGCGCAATAAGCTTAAAAAGGGGTACAAAATTGTCTCTTCACGTATTAATATATACATACTCGTAGTTCTTCTCCATAGGAAATCGACACTTTGAAACGTAGCAGCTAGAATCTGTCTATTTAAAAGTGCCTGCAAATGGCTTACATGAATTCTTATTAATTTCAGCATGAACCTTTGTACTGGTCTGTAACAATCGCTTCATAATGCAAGTATACCTTCTGGGCTAACATGCGCGCCGCGACATAATTTTGTCGTCATGACAAAACGAAGACTAGAAACCTGTTTCCGCGCGAGATAATGCGACGACAAAATTATGTTGGTCTGGTCCTACAAAACCGCAAGAAGCACAATCATGAGAAAATGAGAAAATTTTTAAGAACAATACAAAAAGTCACGTTACGGTGAAAAATATAATAACATAGTCAATCCGCCTCTTACACCATTCAATGTAATATTAAATAAACAAGCATTATGTAAAGGTCACCGCAGGTTGAACACTACTCGTATTATCTACATTTATAATACACTGCAACGCAATCGTTATTCCTAATGGTTTATAGCTTTACGTGACTTTAAATAATATTATAATATTTGATGCGCTTCAGCACGAATTGAACGATTATCAAAAGGCCACAACTTCCTCCTAGATTTATCTTCAGTTGGCCGCCTTACAGATTCCATGTTATATACACACACAATACTCACTTATCATGATCGGATTGACGTGCTCTCGAGGCACGATTCGAGAGGAGTCTGAGCGTGACAAGCAACTTCACCTCGGAGGTCTAAGAGGTAGCGGCATTTAACCACGAAATTCATGACAAAAGGGTCTAAACTCCGCCATACATGAATAATTTATCATACTAGTGGTCGCCCAGTGGTCGAAATTCGACCGTAATTTTAGCTTTCTGCACTCCTTCTCCAAACTTTAATTATGCCAAATCTCACACTCCTCGATGCGCGTTATATGCTTAAAAAGAGGTACAAAGTTTTCTCTTCACGTATTAATATACGAGTATACTTAGACGTAGATTCACATTACAAATGTCAAAATATCCAATTAATTGACAGCTCTTAATATCAATCACGCGAAGTTCATATTCCAATCATCTGTTTGACAGTTCGTAGATAAATTGCTCAATGTGGCTTTTTAGGGCCCGGCCTGGTCTAGGTCTTCAATTTATGACATCACCATGTAGGTGTGACAACGTCTGCCGGAAACCCACACTTCGCACCTATTAGCACTCCAAAAGAGGCGCGGGCGCAAACAAAGCCGCAATAAAAAGCTAGTTAACGGGCTAATTAGCGGAAAAGGCGAATCCACATAAAACACATAATTACACAGATGTACAAATAGATAGCATAGCAGTTAGTAGAGCGTGGTTAATTGTAGTTTAAGTTAAACCTCGCGCTAACCTCGCGGTTACCTTCGTGCGTGTGTTCAGATGTGTGATTATGAAAGCGGCAATGAGATTTGTATGCAGAACTGATAATACGCGGAATTCTTCAACGTTTGGAACTAGAGTTCTGTTTCGTAACGATTTTACCAGTCTCTTGACACGGGTAGATGTCGGTTTTCTGTTAATACAATCGCTTTTAGTCCTACGCGGAGCTACAACCGTTTCACCTTTAACACGTTCGGCCCACCGCTGAATGGAAAATGGACGAACGTTTGACGTTAATTGACGTACGTTCATAAGCAAAACGCCGCCAAAAGTTGATTCGTTGCGGCTCTAGACATTTGACACTTTCAAGTGTTGCGGCGCAGGAATTCTGCTAATATATAGAACGTTATAAAACGTAGTGCGAATAAAAACACATCATTGGTAGACGTCATTAGACGTTGTATTGATAAGGACGTAGAAAGACGTCGTGTTGATATTTATTTTTATAAATTTGGCGTTAGGAACCGTTGCTAGTCCGAACGTGATACGCGAACCTTACATTTTAGTTGATATAAATAGACCTATAGTCCTCATAACACTGATCGTTCTTTTATGTTACGAAATGACCTCAAATCTGTCTTATTAATATTTACTAAGAGAAATCACAACTATGTATTGACAGTAGCAACAAAAACTCAACCCGATAATCACTCAATAGTAGAATCACTACCATATACGGAGATCCGTATCCTAGTTTTCACCTGCGCATGCGCTGGCGACGATGTGACGCGACAAACGCGAGACGACACCGACGTCTGTTATAGAGCCTTTGATTATACCGAAGACCGTTTACCAGTCTTATAGCGGTGCGATAAAAAGATTAAGGGATACATATTAGGGATGTCAAAGTCAAAGTATTTATTAGTGTGAGTTTTGGTTTTGGTGTCATACACAAAGTTTTCTTTATTTGTAAGGTGTCGACTTTTTCTTAGAGTTTTGATACCAAATACGCTCCCATTTCTGTATTTTATCTAAACGCATATCCTTGTGAGAAAATCTCTCAAAGTACTCAAGGGAAAAAATATCAAATAATAATTTTATAAAATACGCTTCATTCTACTCTATGAGAATGTAAAATGTTCTCAAAGTACTCACCGAATTTGTTTAAAAAAATAGCCTTAAATTCATTCTCAAACTCCACGCATTTCTTATTTTAAATTATTAATTTTAAATTACTGTTTATAAGTTGCGTCTTACTACAGACCGTAGCTGAGGTACAATCAAACCGACACAGCAAATATGATTGTGTTAATGAGGGAAGCGAAAATATTCTAAGTTTATGGTGTTCAATTGTTAATTGTATTTTGTGAGCGTCAAAAACTAACAAATCGTCTGTTCAGTCAACATAAACACGTAATTCGACTTTGAATACTTAAAGCTTATCTACAACAATTTGAAACACGAATTGCATCACCATCCGTCTACAAAACGTGTTAATGGCCATGCATTTACAGCTCAGCTATCGCGCCGCTACATCTACGCAGTCATGCTTCGTGTAACTTCCGGTGGTGACTAAACGTAATCACCTTTCGCATATGTACGAGTTTCACCTCTAATAGGCCACTAATCAGCCTTTTTTTACCGAATCGATGCATCGCGAATAATCGATGCGTAATACTTTACCGATAGAAAGCTTGGACTTCACTCCACCGTTTATAGTTAACAGGTTGACGTTAACAATTACAATCCTGGATATGTTGATCATCAACTAGCTTTAAATGATGTTGCTCATTTCACATACTTCGGCAGAGTTCAATACCTGTGTACTAATGAATTATAACTGGTTTGATTGACGATAAACACATGATTGTACTTACGTACTTATGGTAACGATCAACTCTGCAAAAGACTCGACTTCACATACAATCTCAACCATTTGACCGTACCATGATGTATAAGAAACCGACAAAAAAAATCGCATGGAAAAGGTTTTCCTTTTGGAAAATTGTTCATTATCATGAAAACAAACATTCGTAACCATATCGAACATCATCTTACATGAAGAGTGATGAATTTCAGAGTTATACCAACATTAGCTGTAGAAAGAGCTATTAAAACATACGAAACATAACTAATAATAGGTTTGTCTATTAACCTGTAAAAAACATTTTTATCAACTTCTTTTGTAATCAGAATCACAATCAAATGTCCTGGGCTTTCAAACCACACTTTGTATATTACAATGCCGCGCTCTCACTCGGTACCAATAGAGCGAATATTTCCATATTGTTTCTAATTCTAGTGAGTTTTTTTGTATCAACGTATCACAAACAATTGACATGATAGCTTTAATTGCACGTCACCTGAAACGTATACTTCCCTCATACTTAAACGCCGGAACACGAGAACACACGTGAACAATCAAAATAATTCGATGGTCGCTCACGACGCGAGCATAATAATAGTTTAAGCGTCAAACTGGACACGCAACATCATTCCATTCACTAACACATTATTATTTGCATCGTGGCGTCATGCAGCACAATATTATTATCATGTCTATAAGTGAAATAGTTATGGGCTTATCATTGATCATCGATTAAGCAGTCCCCCTGCACCGGACTCTTTCTAAGCGCGCCACCGCGGCCTTTTTCGTATTCAGTCTATCTTAGCTGCCTTCTTCCGATCCATCTGTCTAAGATTTCTTATCAAGAGGTTAGTTAGGAATCGCCTGGTGACATCTAGAATGGTAAGGCCGAATTCACCGACTACAACCGACAATTAGAGCAAAATCAGCCGTTCAACAATTTTTATATTATGGGTAATCCGCCGATTATATTTAAAACCTTTGTTAATGTTACACTGTCGGTGAACATGGTCCTAAGTAGTACATACATTATCATGTGGATTCATGGCACGCATAGGGGTAGCCAGATTGGGGCAGTGCTAAGATAGAGTTAATTAGTCTCCTGGACTAAATCCTGGCTTTGCATATAATAGCACAGCAATATTTTTCCCTTAAATGAATACACATAGAAAAAAGACGAGGAAACATGATTGGTCACTTGATTAGGCACGATAAGTTTAATACCAACATTATAGAAGGAAAAATAGAGGCAAAAAGAAAAAGAGGAAGACCAAGAAGTAACTACATTGATCAGCTGAAAGAAAAAGCGAATATAGAAACATATAAAGATTTAAAAGATTTGGCATTAGTTAAGACTGGATGGAAATTGCTACACCGACAAGTGCTTAGCACTTAAATTTTGGATGGATGGATGGATGGATGGATGGAAATGAATACAGTCTTATATACAAAACATAAAGCAAAGCGTAACTGCGTATTCAGCGCCTTAATTTCATTGATATAACTCACGCACAGTGACTTGGAAAACTTCCCACCCACGCATTTCTTCCATACTTTCTACCACAATTTGTGCGTACCGTGATTTCACTAGATGATTATCGCAGCATTTTCTATAGTTTTCGTGATTGGTAGTTTATGCATCATGGCATCATGTAACACTTTTACCTTCACTCGATAAATTAAAGAAATCGATACGATTATGTGATCGAAACGAGTGATGGCTGCGTATGCGCTTCTTACACGTTCACTTCGTACTTAACTAATTATGTGTTAGATATCTACTTTCTTCATCGTCTTCTAAATCGGTCCCACGATGTGAGACTCGAGACATAAACAGCGTGCTTGATCCTGGATACTCTGGTCCTCGTGACCTATCCAAAGTCTCCCAAACAAGGTCCCTCCAACAGTTTGGTCTACAGCATCGGGGTTTCTTGACACTTTCAAATATTAGAAACTATTATAATATAAGTTTTGAACACACAACAAACTTAATCTATTTGTTTTTGCCCTCACCAATATTCAGTGCCAAATATGAGCCGATATTATCATTAATGTCATTATCATCCCAAGTACTTAGCTTTTTCCAAAACCCGCAGAAAGAGAGAGGGCATGACCTATCTTAGTCAGGAACTACGCTGCAAATGCCCGTCTGCATAAAAAACTAAAACATCATCCAAATATTATATATTCGCTCTACTTCCTCAAGTTGATAACACAATGAGGCCACAAGCAAAAGTAACTCGTAAAAAACTATAACATTAAAGGAAGTAAGTAAAAATAAAGAAACCAGCTACCGTGAAGAGTATTCAAACAATCATAAATTATTCACTTTCACTTCAAATATATGAGGTTTATAAAACGTTAATTAAATATATAACATCAAAAAACGCAGTAATTGAGCGATAAGTAATTACATAAATCATTTTGATTGTCAACTTATCCAATCTAATAATTTTCTTGTTTCTCATTTCAGATGACTCCCGTAATACGGATAAGTGCCATTCTCTGGCTCTTCTGCGCCGCATTAGCAGAAGTTACAGAACAGAACACGACCACAACGAAGACCATTCGGACCACAATCCTGCCTTCAAGGACCACAAGAACAGAACTCAAAGTGTCCAGAAGCCTCAACCCCTTAGACACACAGACACTCAACGTCAGAACGAAAACGGGACATGTCACACAACTGATTGTCAAGAAGAAGGACAAGTCTACCACCTACGCGAGTAGCACGACTCCTGCACCTACCACAGCTTCACTCAGAACCACAGTGTCAAACTTCAACAACACTGAAGAAAACAAAAACAAAACAGAAACGAGAGATCAAAGAAAACTGAACTTCATGGGCACAGTCAACAGTGACCTAGCTGGCTACGACTACTACCTAAACCGTAAAAATCCTGAGGAATTAACTGATGTCAAAGCGGAGTACGGCAACTGGTCACCAGTCTCTGTTTACCCTGAATCTCATATCCAGGAAGATGGAGGGAAACCTAAAACGGACCCTGAAACATTAAACTACTACCCCACATATGACAACGAAAAGAAAACAGAAAATAAAAGAGTTTACATCACATCAACTAGCTTTTTAGACTACGGGGGACCTATCAAAAGCTACAGGTTCGATCCCAACAATCCAGTCATTAAGAATGACAGAAACCCAGTTTATATTGAAGTCGTAAGTACCAAAGTCTCGGAAGGTGAAGGAAATTCCTACAAAGTCCCCGATCCCGTTGTTGTAAGCTCGGAGCCACAATACGTAAAGAAGGCTATCGATAAGTTCAATAAACGTGGAAGGTCTATCCTAACTCTAGGTGAAGATGGCATTCCAGAAATCCAAGGCGTAAGAATGCCTGATGACGAATCGGATAAGAAAACCTGGCGTAACGCACGAGTCGTTAATGGAGAACTGCTTCCTTATCCCGAAGGTTACACACCACCAAAGGCCATCCCTGAAGCTGACGTGTACCCAGACGTTGCGGCAGCAGACCCCGCACAAAACTTCGGACCTTTCACCAAAGAGGACAACTTCGAACCTAAGGACGGTCCATTCACTAAATTCGATAATTTGAAATTCGAAGCCTCCGACAGCGGACCGTACATGACGAGCGACAACCCAATATACTCGTACAAACAGAAAAAAGACAATTATTATCTTAAATCCGGCTACGGTCCTTTCACTAAAGCTGATAATTCGAAAGTTGCAAACTCAAAACTCATCGAATACATTAAGCAGATTAACGAGCAGGAATCAAAACGTGATTACTTCAGTGGACGCAGTTCAAGGTCGCATAATGGTGATATGGAATACGCAGAAAGTCACATCCAAAGACGAATGCTTCAACACCCTGGAGAAGTCAACTTCCCTAACTCCGCATTATACACATCTAAGAATGCCAGGCCAGGCTTCGACGAAAGCGTAAGAAATCCTGTTCTTCAATACGCTCATCCCGATCTAGGTGTTCAGCCTGCAAAAGCGACCCGCGATAACGTGGAGAATTACGAAAACAAGGATCGAAAAATAAAATACTACACGAATAACGTACCGAAAAGCGCTCACCCTTACCCGATGGAACCAGTTAACGGTTACGGACAGCAACGCTCCCAGGCTTCCATTAACGCTAACAAGTACTACGAGGACGAATATAACAAGTTTTCTTACTATGACCACGGCTACAACCCAAACCAGGGCGCGAGGTATCCTTATAACAACTATGCATACATCAAGCGTGTGCCCGAGCCATCCCTGTGGAAGAAGTTCACCGATTCAATGAAGGATACTTTTAACTCCGCTAGCCAGACAGTTCAGCAATTCACCAAACCTATAATGGATCCAATTGCTAGAGTAACGCAGCCCGTCTTTGACCCAATTGTTGAGGCCACTCAAAAAATTTCAAGTAATTTGGGTCTGTATCCATCGAATTCGATCCAGTCGCAGAGGTATGCCCAAGACAAGATCGGAGTAGTGGCAGCAGCTTCAGGAGCCCCAGCCATGCTACCTGCTATAGGTCTCATGGCAGGTGGAGCGGCTCTAGGACTTGGAGCAGTTGCTGTAGGCCGACTGTTAGATGTGAACCTAATGCGCAGCGCTGGTTTAAGTGAAGAAGACATCCAAGATGAAATTGAGAAAGAACACAAGCGATCTTTTGGAACCTCTTATGACATTGACAGACAAATCTTAAGCAGTCAAAAGGTTTACGACGACAACTACAAGATGCCAAGTGAAAACGTATACGTGGTTATGTCACCGGACGGTGAAACTACTCGTGCCAAGCGTAATGTGTTGAATTTCTTCCAAGAGCCAAGTTATCAAGGCGCTCGATTGAAAAGAGTGAAGCGAAAGCACATTGTCAAGAGGTCTTTAAACGAGGACTTGCCTGATGACTTGCAGCATTTGGACGGGTCGTCGAGCTCGTCATCGTTGACGTCGGCAGCCATGGACTTAGTGAAGCAGACTGATTGGAGAGACTCTCAGTGTGCCAAGTTCACTTTCTGCAAAGTGCTTACGTCACAATCTTCAGATTCAATCTTCGCGATGGAAAAGAAGATGGAGTCGCTACTAAAGCTGTAAGTATAATTTATGAATACCCTGACATTTTCTCAGCTAACATTAATAGTATTTATAATACGGTTTGCCCTATAAAGTTGCAACTAACAGAAGATTCTTGCTCAACTTCGGTCACGATATTGACGTTAAACCTTTGTGTTTTGAGCCCTTTAGCTAAAATGTTGATAAACACCAATGAGAAATCGTGCATTCAATTCAGACATTATCATTAATAAATAGTTACATGGAACTAGACAATTTGATCAAAACAAATACACGATACTAGAGAAAAGGAATTGAAATAAATTATTGAGACCTTGGAAAAACTTAGCAAGGTAATACCCATTCAATATAAGTACTGGCGAGTAGAAACCTAACGTAAATAATCCTAACTTGTGTCAGGATCCGCCTCCTGAAGTTCTGACGCACCCAGCGACTTCATTAAACCTTAACAGCAATTACCATAACTATGAATTGTATACTTTGTACACTGTCATCAAACTCAAATTCGAGAAAAATGATATAAAAAATATGACATATTCAGTACGCTTCATTCTTCATTTTGTTCACGTGTGTCTAATTATGCTGGTATATTAAAGATTGATCATTGTTAAGGAATGTCTAACTGCGGCAGTGATTCACTTAGGTCTTTATTTCTGGGTAACTAGTTTTTAATACCCAAGCTCGCTAATCCACGGGCTCTACTCACACACTAGTCACTCTTCATGTACCAATTAAATATAAATGCAATCTACATTCATCAAAAGTAAATAAAACGAAATGCATTACGAAACATTTCGACAGACTCGCAAAGCATCTAAGCGAGCCATGCTTTGCGCTAACCAACTTTCCAGAGGTCACCATCAACAGTCTCTTGTCACGTTTAGGGTTGATGCCATTAATACTACATAAGACAGAAATCATTTCCCAAAGAGTTGAAAACTTTCTGGATTAGAAAAGACATTGTACTGATAAACTTATTGAAAAGGAAAATATAAATTGTTACCCTAGTTATCGCAACCAGAATGCTGTAGTGAGTAGACTTTTTCTGCTATATGGTACTTCTCTTTGGGAGTAGATTTTTCGTTAACTACTTTTTCCTTTATCCCTGGAGTTTTTTATTAAATTTTTCTGTGTATAATAGTCCTAGTAAAAGCTTTAAGGACACTCAGATATCCAACCTGCGCAATGTCACCCGACTCCATTACATAAGGACACTCACAAGTGAGCGGATCCTATTAGAAACTAGCGAAAGCGATGTTTCGCCCCATCAGATGCGCCAGCGCTTGATAACGAGCGATTACTTAATAACACTTTCATCTTATACTGGCAAATACATTTGTGTTTGTTTTACATTCTGAGCAATTATAATGCAATTTTATTGCGCAAGAATCTAACAAGCATTTAAGCAAAGTGGAATCTGGTATAACGGCTAGAAAAACCATTTAACTTTTAATCCCATTGTGGTCGTAACCATCTTTGCATTATCTTTCACTGCGCTATCCCGTTAAGTATAAAGATCGCCAAAGTATCGTCAAGCGAAAGAAACGTCCATAACGCTTTGTAAACTTTCCTATTCAGCCACAATTAGTGTCGGCGCAATAGAAAAGCGACCACACTGTGGTAATCAGAAATCACCACAACGTGTTCAGTATGGCTACTCATCATCATGGACATTTCATTTCTGTCGGTCTCATACCATTGTGATTACTGTTACATCCTTCAGCTGGTTTTATTTTTAATTTTTTTGTCGATCGTAGTGTTTTCTTTTTTACTTATACCGGTATCTCTCTCTCGGCCTGCCGTAACTCTTTTATTAGTTGAACTATCCATTATAAGGTAAGGTGATAACTAGGGGTCACCAATATAGTCTATTTTCTAAGTCTATAAGTAAAATTTATAGAGTGCAAACAACCAAGAGAGTATTAAAGGTACCACAGAGTAAATAGTATTCAACGCAGTGACAAAACATTAATCCATCGTGATTTCTTAACAAATAAAAGTAGGTACATGTTGAACCCGGCGGCAGTTGTAAAAGTTACAAGTGTCACAGCTTTACAACTTGCGTGGGAAGTCACACCTGATGTCATAGTTTTCTTTTATAGCTATCTTATCATCAGACCTGATTTCCTTATTAATTTACCACGGTCTTGTCTGAAGGTCAGCAGAGATGTGGTCTACAAATGAAATTTGACTTTAGAATTATATAGTTAGAGATTCGAAAATATAAAAAATTCAAGCCCTCAAGTCTTTTAAAAAAATAGAATATCAATAACGTAAGAGAGGAGATGAGCCGTGTAAGTTCATTCCTTTCAATGAAATGGAGGACGTTACGCTTATGCTCTGCAGTGGGTTGACGGAATAGAATAGAATAGAATAGAATAATTTATTTGTGAAACATAGGTATAGGCATAGGTAGGAAGCTGTGAATGATGAAGATTATGAAATACTTAACAAGCTACAAACACAAGCTACAAGCTACAAGCTTACTTTACTTTTTTTTTATTTTTTATTAATACTTGACAAGTTCTCCCTCATTTGTTCCATAAGATTCCTTTTCATAGTCAAAATCCATAAGCACAACCTACAAAGCAACGGTATTAAGTTCCATGTAAAAAAGGGCGAGACAATTGACATTCGCTTACTCTAACATTACAATCTGAACAAAAGTGTTACCTACAAGTTTAACTATGTCATCAGCTCCACGCAATCCACAACACAGCTGTCTAATCAAAACAACTTTTTTATCCAAAGCAGCCTTCACCAAAACCGCCGCGCCACGTGACAATACACTAGCACCGGTTATATTAGCATGCATTACGTCTACACTTTCTCTTTCACCGTCCGTCCGTCCATCACGTAACGGCGCAAGCGCAACAAAACACGACCGTTTTGCTAATATGCATGCGCGTGCAACGCATGATACGCAAACGAATTGGAGTAGAAATTTTGAGGAATTTATTTAAATTGGGTGAATTTTGTTCGATGTCGTGTAGTGACGTAGAATGTCAAAGATGCGAGTTATTCAGTGAGTTCGTTTATATCACGAAAGTGCATAGTGAAACGGATGGAAATATTGAGCGGAAGGAAAGCATGAAGCGTGAAGATTCGTATTGTGTGTACTCAGACCATTTATTGGTCTGAGTGTGTGTAATCCTTTAATGTCTACGGTCATAAACTAAGGACGAGTAAGCATGTATTTGCTAACGGATTTAGCGCATAGCCATAGGACGTATTATTTACCATCTCGTGCATTTTGGTATCAAATAAAAAGGATTAATACTTTTTAACCCATTTTTAAAGCTGGAAATTTAATCATGATAACGTTACCTACGTAAAGGTAAGCTAACATATCTATCTTGTTTAGCTTAAAAGCTACACGCCAAGAGATTAGTGGCCATCAAATAAGCAACCCTCTATCATTTAGTATTAGAAACCAGTACTAAATTAGATAATTCTACTATAAATCCGGGTACACTCGTAATAACCTAGTTACTTGACTTGGACTTGAAAAAAAAAGTGAAGAGAAATCATAGTGTAAATAAAACTCTTAAATATCGGACGCCGCACGAAATGCCTGATGTAATATCACATAACTGTTACGTCAAGTCCGGTGGATAGCGCTGATAAAAAAGCGATGAGCGTGTCTTTTGCGAATTTGATGCCAAGCGCTGTAATAGTAAGATGTTGAACTCGTTTCTTAATTTTGTTTTGTGATCACAAAAACAGTTCAGTGGGTGTGTCAGTGTATTTTACCACTGAAGCTCTGAGCAAACTAAATAGATTAAAACTTATGAACCATAACTATCCTCAACATTGAGCTTCCATAGTAACATATAACATCACTGATCCTCAACGTCACCTGTACAAGTGAATTTGTCTTACTTTTTCAATGCACTATACTTTATAGTGCACTTAGGTACTTTGATGAAGCAACAACAACCACACACCAACCACTCACAAAAATTTCATCACTAAGAATCATCTTCGGGTCATTTAAAGTGTATTCTTTCACAAACAGATTCTTAAACCTAGAGTAAACTTCAGCCATATTAGCTAGCTTCAAGAATACTCATAACAACTTATCAATAGATTTTTACTCCAAAATAATTAGTTCCACTGTTACTCGGTCCCACAAATCGAAGTTTTCCAGCGGCTTCATCCGCTGACTTGGCATATCTACACTGTTTGTCCATTAGCACGCTCACAGACGGCTTGCCGCCAAAAAACGTAACTTCTTACATAACGTGCGTTCAGACCCGGTGAAAGTGTTCCAACCACATTCCGAGCAAAATTATTACATGTTTCGAACCCGCGGGAAATGATTTCAGGGTATTAATAGTTACGATTATTTGAATACAAATACGTCATTATGAGGTCGGTGTATTATAATTTTAGAGCAAGCAAATGTGACACCCTTGGCCTTCGTGGACATCTCATAAAGAGCATTCTCTTGCTGTGAGAATTATGAAATTTTACAACAGTGGTATGTTGTGGAGTGGTTACTCGAAAACGTAGAAAAGTCGGGCTTCTTGGAGTAGCTTTAATTTTAATTTGTGGATATTAAGTTTTAGGTTAATATAAATCAGTAGTTATATCCCTTTTAAATAACAATAATAATTAATGATGACTTAGAGAAAAACGGCTATGAAAATACACTTTTGTATGGATCTTCTAAAATAAGATTATAAAAGATAAAATTGTAACCAATCCTTTTTCGTTTAGGGCTTTTTATACTAGTTTAGGTAAAATTTCTCTAGTACTTGAGGAAATAATTACGCGTGGGATCACTTAATATTCTCTGAATATTGATGCCTTTAACAATACGATTTACTAACTAGGCTAATAGTAACCTAATTCGTTGCTAGTGGGTGTATTAACAGTTTTTCTTATTTGTTTCGTAAGGCAAAGAAAATTGAAACAATCGCACACAATTACCTACTAGTTTGTACCTAATTAAACATTCTAACTTGCGAAGTTACCTACAATTTGCAATAGGTTTCACCATCCCTATTGGGAATTCGCCAATACAACATCATGCAACCATTTCCCATGATGACTGAACTAGATTTGGTGTCCCAACATACGATTCACAGATATAGAAATCTGTGACATTAATAAGCTTATATATTTGTATAAATCTGCTTACACCTATAGATAAACAAAGTTTAGTAAAGGATCCAGAATGGTACCTTGAGGTACTCTATTTACTTTTATTTCCTTAAGATTATAATCCACATCAAGTTTAACAGCTGAAATAAATTATTATTGTTATCTATTACTCTAAGAAATCTGCACTTTGCTAGCCAATTTACATATTATTAAGTAGGTAAAATTAAATATGTATTAAACTTTGTGAACTGCATCAAAAGCTCATGATACATCTAGGAATAAATTAGTAAAAAAAAAATCTCTCTCAATTATGTTTCTGTCTCATTTATGTTATGATAAGTCTCTATAAATTGATCACCGAGAATACCCAGGCTTTACCCATAAAAATCAATAAAACAGCTTTACATAATATACGACAAATCACAAGGGACGAGAATATAATAATATCCAAATCGTGGTCGATTTAATGGCTCCTTAAATTTTATAAAATGACACAATAATTACAGCACCAACTTCAACATTAACACGACCACCCATCAACCTCAGTCATTAAAATAAAAGGGAAAATGAACACTTCAAAAAAGAAACTTTGAACAAACAACGTCGACCATGAGGAGTTTCACGCAGAAGTCATAAAGCATGGCGGTGTGAAAGTCATGCCCTGACCATGACTCGTTCAAGGGTTAACCGCTCTTTGTTTAAACTGGGTATTTAAGTACCGGTAAAAGTTAGCGTTAAGGGGAGGCGAGACTTTCATCTGTGTAAAATGGAAATTCTTAAAGCAATGTATCTATAACAAACGTACGGCGCTAATTTAAGACTACTTAATATTTATAGTCTTGAGTTCGATCTTAACCTTAGAAAAAACTATAACTAAACAGAATTATTGGCATTTATAATGCGTGTCGATGTTTTAGTTAATAACACTAAATAAGAATTTTCCTAGCTTCCCTAAAGAAATCGGGTGCTGCTTCGAATCTGGAGACTGTCTAGATGTCTAAATATCAGCGCAGTAACATATAATAGGGCCAGCAAACCATAATAAAGTGAACTAATACCAACATTCTTACATTCCAGTATCTCCCGCGGCAACGACGCAAGCGCAGTGGCGGTGGCGCACCAGCTCGGTGACGTCATGAGGGCCAGCAAAGATCATGACTGCCATCGCTTTAGATGTGATTTAAATTAGAAGAACTATGCTGCATACACGAAGAACCGGCAATGAAGCCTTACCGTTTAAAATCGATTCGTTTTGTGCAACGACGTTAATGGACGTCACAGTTCGAGTGTAGAGTGTTACAGCAGTTTATAAGCTGCGCTTAAACTTAGAAATGAGAGTTTACGGTAAGGTTACATTACATTGCATTACATTGCTAAATTACATTGATCATATTCTAACTAACTATATAAATCTTGTGAGATTTTTAGTTATTTAAAACTCTATAATAAAAGTGTGTGAAACGTATACAAGAAAAGGAAAAAGGTACAAGAGAAGCAGAGTTGCAAAATAGGTTGTTACGGAAATTCATGGAATTTAGAAAATAATAATTGATGGCTGAAAAACATTTAGGTATTATACTTGCATTAGAGCAGCACAAGTTACTTCCGTAGTAACCAGTGACGCTAGTGAAATAGACAAATGCATAAATTTTACTATAAATAATGCTTATAACGATAGTTACTATGTTGTGAAAACAGGGAGGCAATTCTCGTTTCCTGAGAGATCATCTCAGAATCGAGTTTAGACTTCGAGAGCTTTTGGAAGTTTATGATTGTTCGAATTCGAAATGTAAGTCTCGAACGGTGCCGACCAGTCGAAGCAATTCGAGCGTTTTCCCTTCCAGAAATATCGGGCTCGACTATTCTAGAATAGCCCAACTTAATTACCACTCGAAAAATATTCGAATACGCACTTTTTCTCGAATTCGAGACTACTTCGATTGCACGAGAATTGCCCCTCGAATACTAAAATAAGATCATTTTAGAAAAGTATTCTGAGACTAACGACGCGGACGCAGGTCATACAATGATTGAGGAAAATCCTTTAACTATTGGGTGAAGGATGACTACACGATTCAAGATGAACAATTTCTACATGATAGGCTTATCTAATAAGATTTTCATTTTCATGTATTATATTTTGATTGGTAATCAAATAGTTGAACATCAAGAGATCATACACTTCGAAATGGGAACGTCTGTTTTCATTTTTAATCGAGGACATGACGTTTCTGTTAAAGTGTCACCAGTGATTAACAAATTATTTATTTTTATTTATTCTTTAGACGTAAGTTAATCATAATAATTATTCATTAAACTTAAGGTTCCAGGGTGAGAAAATCACTGTTTATTTATTTAAAATTCAATGTGCGACATAGTAGATGAAACAAAATCTATTTGTTGGACATGAAATATAAATAAACCTTGTGATGATTATTGTAAATAAAGCTTACAAATCCGACGACGATTAATCGCATGGTCGATTATAAAATCGCTAGTGAGAGACAAGCCCTACATGAATGACTATACGCCATCAGCCATATAACGAGTCGTTCCTACGTATCATATGTCACTATCAACATCACCTGGCGACTTCGCATTATGTTCGTATTTTTTGTTACCAAATAACTATTTTTATCAAACGGCAAATTATTATTTATTTTAGTTTTATTATTTAAAATCCCTATTTAATTGAGTTAATCTATTCTTTATAAGTAAATTACCTTGTATCAAGATTTGTTATGTCGACGATAACTTAAAATATACCATAGGTACTTAAAATTATGGAATTTATTGCTAAAGTGATTGCTTTTAAACATATATATAAAACATTTTATAATTATTTTCTTTGTAGTAAGGAAAAAATTATAACAGTAGGTATAAATAATAGCCTATAATACGTATGTAATTATAGAATATTTCATCCATTTTATCGTCGATATGATTTCGTATTTATTCAATATTCCTTATTTTATAACTGCATCACATACTTGTGACTTAATTTAGTTTTTATTCAATAGATGGCGCTGTAAGTTGTACATATGCTTATAATACGAATAATGTAAATTATTTATTTATTTTTGTACGATTAAAATAAAAACTAATTGAAATAAACCTTTTTTTATTATTCTTCTCTACCGAAAAAATATAGAATAAAATTTTGATTATCTAGTAAATCAACAATAATTATAATTATTGTAAGCACCAAAGAAAATAATTTCAGAGAATTTCTATACATCGAAAATCTACTCTTTCCCAGTATCAGATTTTTTTGGTACTGCAACATTATCAGTTTTTGAAATTTTATCACCTGCAACAAACGTAATTATTTATGAAATGTAAGTCTATTGTAAGCAGGTACTACCTAACTTTATTACATATGAAAGCTACTATTTTAAAAAGTATTCCTCTTTTGTCTCTTTCTAATAGCATTTATATCTGACACAAGCATAATATAATAGTCCTCTTTCGATCACATATTTCTATGTACGGATCTCTCACCTCCACATAGAAACAACATTAGATAATAAACCACGTCTACACATTATTTCCAGCTCACAACAATCCTACCATTTTAAGCGGTACGGTCATTTGTTTAGATGCTTTAAAAATCCTCTGATAGTTTCCACTTCATCGACCAACGACAATACAGATAGCTACCCACTAGACACCCACAAGTCGTAGGTACCTGCTTCTCAGCCTACCGCTGTCCACTGCTGGACATAGGCACCCTGAAGGGGAGGTGATGCCTATAGTCACTTCGCTGCGACTCAGAGAACAAGTCTTGCTGCAACTACATATCTCCATCTGTCGGTCGACAGAGCTTCATAGCTTTAATTTAATGAACATTTTTTAAATAACCAAAAATTTATAAGAGTAGTAGCCCACCGGCATCAGGAATAGGGTCCAAGTTCCGGTGGACAGGGCTCTATAGAGAGGAACCTCCTAACAATGCACGCCATCATTGTATTATAAGGGATAGTTGCAACCAGGCAAGTTTGAACTTAGCCGTTCACAGATCCCACTAATATAGGGTAACCAAAATCTATAAAGGAGCAAACATGAAGTGTTGACCCTCGGCGGTTGCCGTAACTGATCTATTATGACACAACTAATTAATTATTTGAACAAGAAATAGGAAGTGCACCTTGTCATTGTCTCTTTTCGCAAAGTGGGAGACAAAAGAATTGCTTTAAAGTCAATCATGTTTTGGACAAATACGAGTATAACCAAGTTATAAGGGTTCAAAAAAACGACGAAGCGCTTCGTGTAAAGGTAGGTAGTGAGTGCCCTTGCGTTTCGCTAGGTTATTTTCGTCTTGGACAAATATATATTATCTATACCTATATGATATATATGATCTTGTATAGACCTTGTTGGATGGTAACATTAGACGTTTTATTATTGAGGCGACGTTGTATTTTCAAACACTCTATGACCTATGTATTACGATACTCTCATGACGCTTCGTTTTATCTTGGACGTAATTACACGTGTTTCTCTTCTCGCTCTGTGCCATGGAGTACATTGTACTCCATGCTCTGTGCTAACCATCGTCACCCTGTTTATGCCACATAATCAATCACATGACGATAATTTACCTTTGTCAAATTAGACAAATACAGATCAAACAGAAGTTTACAAATCGTTAACAAGCGGCGGTCAAAAGTACCACAAGTCAAGAGAAACAAATCAAGACATGACTGTCCCAACGTACCTTGGTCTCCAGTCCCCTTGTCCCCGCCGGCTCCCCCCGCCGCGGGCTGCTCCCCCCCGCCCACGTCCCCCGCGCCCGCCGGCGCCTGCCCGCCCAGCATGTTACACTCCAAGCAAGGCTGCAGCTCCTCCTCCAACATGTATAGCTGCCGGAAAGGGCATTCAGGTAATTCAGGGAGAACTCACACAGTTTCTGCTCTTAACAAGAATGTCTGTATCTAGTAGATAGGCCCGTTTGTTTGTTTGAACGCGCTTATATCTGGAACTACCAGTCGGATTTGAAAAATTATTTTTGCATTTGATAGCCCAATTTTTGAGGAAGGTTATAGGCTATTTAACATCACGCTACGACCATTAAGAGCCGAGCAAAAAGATTTTTTTTAAATTAAGTGTTACCACGTGGCACAGCTAGTAGAATATAATATTATTATGGAATCCCGTACACAATTCCTACAAAAGTCGGAAAAATATTCGGAGCACACTACTAGACCTATATTCTGTCGACTTAGGGAATTGACACAAGGTAAATAATCTTGAAATGCCTTTTTATTTAAACTTGCATTTAAAATATCTGAAAACTTACAAATGAAAATAAATATGTAAAAGTTTTGTGAACTTTAAGTAATACCTATTTACTTTCGTGGTAAGTTTGTAGATTGTTTAATTGCTGAGATAAAAAAACAAGTTAAAATCGTTTACCTTTTATTTATTTATTTGAAGACATGGGGTACTAAGCCCCTTCGTCACTGCGACCTGCAAAGATCTATTGTGACGCCTCTTATGTCATTAAAGCACTCCCTCTAGCCACAAGTCAATGATAAAATTGACTGTATTCTTGGGGTGGAGGGATTTAATCTCATCTGGTGAGATTTGGTGGCCTCCCAGGTGCTGGCTTCTAGTGTGGTGTACTACGTCACACTCGCATAGGATATGTATGGGCGTCTCATCCTTCTCGCGACAATTCTTTACCTAGTAGTAGGCTTCAGCTGAAAATCAGAGCTGCAGTTACATGCAGCAATACGCTGAGCTGAGGCCTATTATACACACATTACCACACCGCGCCTGCCACGCAGCGCACAAACTATCGGTAGCCTGATACCGTCGATTATTGTTGTTGTACTTCTTTGTTGTTTATGTCTTATCCTTTCTGTGCGTAGTAATTTTTATTGATTTTTTCTTTTATTTTACTGTGTTGGTTTTTGTGATGTCTAATAAATGTAGTTTCTTTTTTTCTTTCTTTCTTTCTTTCCATACATAAGTGTACCACCTAACTACTGGGATGCAATCATGCAACTCACCCGTCCGTCGGTGCCGTAGCCCGCGTACCGCTTGGTGGGCGGGGCGGGCGCGTGCGTGGCGTGCGCCCGCTCGCGCGTCACGTTGTCCGCCATCAGCGTGTGCGAGCCGCCCACCCAGCGCCGGCACACGTGCTCCCTGCGGACACCACGTCACACTCACACTCCTCACCTTCCCGCGTTTTATTTGGGGACCGTTTCAATATACAGTGTACGGATACAGATATAGCTATAGTACCTAATAAAAACCCCTTAATTTCAACGAATAAAATGTATATCTAATAATTATTACTATTGATCGCCCAGTGGTCGAAATTCGACTGTAATTTTAGCTTTCTGCACTTCTTCTCCATAATTATAAACTTTGACTATTCCAAATCTCACTCTCCTCCATGCACGCAATATGCTTAAAAAGGGGTAGGTACCTACAAAGATTTCTCTAACATGATACAGATTAAATAGATAAAGAGCGGGTAGGTAATCAAATATAAAAAAAAGTAGGCTGAGCACAGGAAGACGTAAACAGCCTAACATTTCAATCTCCAGAATCAAGCAAAGGAAATCACGAAATCTTGATGGTCGAAATTCCGCAACATAGTAGAAACATAAAATATCTGTAAGTATGGCAGATATGTGCATCAGAACCATAATTTCAACTTGATATCATGTTAAAAATACGGGTGCTCTTTAATGAAAAGAAAAAGGATGTTTGTAAGGGGGAAGTACAGTACAATCAACATCAGTAAACGACAATAATTATCATCTTTGTGTGGTGCGTTGCATTCGTAGTGGACACTTTTTGATATAAAATAGGGCAAAACAGAGCCGCCACCGTCTGCCGTCCATAGCGTGCCGCTCCGTTTATGGTCTGTACCTGGCATCGGGTGGCATCGGCAGCTTCATGTCGGTGAGGCAGGTCTCCTCGCCCAGCGGCGGCGGGCGCAGGCTGGCCAGCGGGAAGGGCTTGCCGTAGTTGGCGTCCTGCGGCAGCATGAGGGCGGGTGCCAGACAGCCGGCGCACACCGCGCCCTGCGCCAGCTTGCGCGTCAGCACCGCCGCCTGCACACAACACCACCATGTCAATAAAACCACATCACAAAAATATAGATACACTTTTGTTTGAATCGAAACAATTTTGGCGTCGAGTTGAGAGAATGACATCATAATTATTGCAAATTTTGACAGATTTTGTGTGGTAAATCTGTCAAAATGTGCCATTATGATTCATTGTGAAACTATTCTGACACAATTGAAATAGCATACTTGGGGCCCAGATATGTTGCCATTATTATTGGAGTCTGAAATATCCGTTGATGCAAAGTACAAACCTTAGGTTCTCCGAGCATGATGTATAGTTTTCTCAACATCTCCTGGATTTTCTTGAGTTCGTCCGTAGCATTGTCCTTGATGGACAGCAACTCCAAGATCTCCGCCTTGCCCGCCGATATACCCGACAGATCTGCAATTGCAGCCTGAAACAAGAACACCGTCAAAGGAATATTGTTTTATTGGAATCAACCGTCCTCTGTAGATAAAAGCTTTAATGATGACTTGGATCCCTTCATCTTGGAAACCCAGGAAACTAGTCAGGAGAAAAAAGTGGAGAAGCAGATAATAAAATCAGTCTCCGAAAATCCATAGGTACAATAATATAAATAAACTTTGTAATATTTGATAAAAATATGAAATTACTATTTTCGAAATGTACAGACAGCTGCATTAATTGGTAAAGATAAAATAACGATAATTATAAAATTTATTAAAAATTTACTATGGTAAAATAACAATACAATATAATTTTGTCTGATGCTAACTGTACCTAGGTATAACGTTTTAGGAACTGATGATATAGGTACTAGACGTGTGCGCCGATGCCGGGTTCGGCGTCATCAGCGTCATCGGCGTGGATGGTAGGACGGATACGGTTGTTTTAGATACAATGCACACTTAAACTAGTAAACTAAACACTAGAAATGTCTAAATATAAGCTTATTGGTTTATTTCGACGTATTTGTTTACGCAAATTCAATAAAATACCATTTCTAAATGACCATAATTTAAATAGCGCGTTTTGCCGATAACTTCGTCCGTCACAGTCATTTGGCGAATGAGTCTGCAATATTTTGTATTTAATAAGATTTTCACCATCCACGCCGATGACGCCGATGACGCCGCCGCGGGCATCGGCGCACACATGTAATAGGTACTGACCAGCCACACCCGGTCCTGTTTCCTGAACTTCTCGTAGCACAGGTCGAGCCGCCTCTCGAGCTCAACCCGCGCGACTGCGAAGTCGTCTTCGTGCAGCAGACCAGCTAAACGGGTGATGTCCGCCTGGAGATCATCACATATTTCTTTGAACAACAGTACTTACTTGAGTTTAACGCAACCTACTATCTTCTCTGTCTATGCACCTGTCCTCGTCTTATTACCTATGTCTATCATTCTAGTGTGTCTTGTATTTGTGACAAATAAATGATTTTTCTTTCTGGATATAGGAGTCTCTGAAAAATGTCAGTACTTGCCATAGTTTCTACAGTAATAGGTTGATGACCGCAGTGCCAGTGCTTCCTAACTGGTGAAGTGATAACAGTGCAAAAGGAACCGAACTTTGTCATCAACAACGCAACGCGTGCTGGTGATTTTTCAGAACGCTGAACTAGATATTTTGTTCTTCTAGTTCTAATAAAATTGAACACACGGATGGCTCCCTTAAGCTAGAAAAATTAATAGGACATCATCATCATCAGCGGGACTCAATGGAAGTTTAGATTCACGAACACAAAGGTCTGAAGGTAAAATAATATTTCGTCGCTTTAAGTGCTGACTTCACATTTTGGTCCAAGTTTTTGGTATGAACAGATAAAGCAACCAAAATGTGGAGGCACTGGGTCAGCACGTTGGTGAAGATTCCTCACCTTGTCCCGAAGTCCGTCGAACACTTCATCGCGATCAGCTTTCTGTTCGCGAAGCATCTCTACGCACTCGACTAGGCTCTGCAAATATCACAAAAGTTAGAAACCATTATTACACGCTAAGCTTTTTTAAAAAATTCGTCTTTTCCTTTCCTTGTTTTTTTTATATTTGAGTCTCTGAAATTGTCTCGAAATAAGCTGGACAATAACAAATAAGCTTATCATAATCCACTGATGGATATAGGCTTTTCCCAAGGTGGTGCCACATCATTTAGTCCTCCGCCTTCCACATCCAGTCCATCTCGTCCGGATTCTTCAGGTCGTCGGTCCATTCGGCTGGGGGGTGCCCCACGGTGCAGCAGCCGGATCTAATGTTCAGCTTCTCTATCTTTTGCTGAATGTTTCAGATACTGCAGAGTATTCTAGAGTTCTGCAGAGTAATTAAACTCACTCGCAGTTCTTCGCTAAGTTGTCTCTGCAAGGCGGTGAGGCCCTGGTGCGTGTGCAGCGTATTGTCCAGCTCGATGACCAGCCCTTCGTACCGCTGCGTCAGCTCCGCTAGTGCTGTAAGTTCAAACTCTCTCTATATTATCATCTACTGTCTCGCCTCTGATTCCCGGTCGGCTTTTGAGTATCTAGAACGGTAAGTGTACTTCTTCTGTTTTGTCGACATGAGCTTACAAATGCCACTTGCTCATGTGTGCAGGTTTCCTCTCGATGTTTTTCTTCACCGTCAACGCAAGTGATAATAAAATTCTGTTCCGCACAAGAATTCGAAATGTCAAAAGATGCGGGCTGGAGTCGATCTCAGGCTCAGAGCCATCTGCATGGAAGACAAATGTTCAATGTCTAGGCTATGCTATGACCGCTTAAAACTTGCTCATGCTGTAGCAGACATAGCGCTGGATCTACCTGGATATCTTCACGCAAGGAGGCTCTTTCTTTTAACTGTGGTGGACGGTATGAGCCTGGAGTGCACGGAAAGGGTCTAATTTTTTCACGATGACATGGTCAATTAATTTGTGAGTGCTCATTACGTCACCACAGAAGCAGATGAAGCAACCTGAGTGTGGTATCCCTTAATGTAGTTGTACTTACCGGAAGTTTCAGCATTGTTATTGGCTTGGTCGAGCTGCATGATGCCTCCCTTTAGGTCGGTCCGCATCTGTAGCATCTGCTCCTGGAAGCTTGCCATCTAGAACACACAACAAATAGGTTTAGATTTAAAAAAAACTTACTTAACCGATTCTTTCCCTTCCTATTTAATAAGCTCATCGTAGCCCACTGAGGTTCTTACTTCATAAGTATCTCCCGAAAAGGATACCCATAGTAGAATCTCATCTGGGCTATTAAGGTCAGTGTCGCCATTGACGACCGGAAGACCCTCGGCAGATAGTTGACGATGACGTACGCTTGCCTTTTCTATGCCTCCTTAGTCCTGGAATACGCAATGGCCAAGTATGTTTATTTTCTTTCCATGGTGGGCGTGAAATTTTACGCGCGAGTTTAGCATGTATCTGACAAACTACATTTTACATCCCCAAAAACTCGACCTGTCCGCCTGTGCTGTTACGTGCCGTAGCTGTTACTCAAACCTGTGTTGTGAGTCCGGAATCGAAACCACTGAGCTGCTCCGCGTAGTCAGCCGTCTGCGAGTACAGCACATTGATACGCTTATCCAGTTTCAGAGCAATATCCAGCTTATCCGCTGAAAAGATATAGGTACATTTATATTAGTTTGGAACTTCTTGAGATTACCTCAAGGTTTATTACTTTATCATATTAGTATAGATGAACAGTGTGTTGCTGTATGTTGGGGCAGAGGTTCACCAGCCCTTTGTAGCTTACTAAACAAGAACTACATCTGGAATTTTAAAAAACTAACTTACCGACACTCTTCGCCGTATTGGATGCAGAATCAGACGTATGGGCAGCTTTAGCTGTCATAGCGGCAATTTCTTTCATCAGTTGGTCCTTCATTATTTGGAGCACATCGCTGACGGCAGAAGTTATTTATTGAGAACAAACAATAGCGGAAACTGAACTGTGGTCGACTGAAGCGCAGTTTACACAAGAGTGGACACTGCGCAGCTATAGTACATGCACTCAAATGCACGTTACCTAAATGACATGGTTTATCTCCAGACAATTTTGCTTCCCGTCCAGTGGCAGCTACACGTATATGGTCAATATGGTCATAACTATAACCTTTTAGGTGGTCATGGCGTCGCTTCGGTCCACTGCTGCTTTGCAGGTTGTTCCTAAGTACGAACCAGAATTCCGCGAACTAAACTCCCAGTTCGGAGGTATGGAAATCAGCTCAGATTTGTCAGTTGCATACATTTGAACTGTTACGCGGAATCCTAGTTGGTGGTTTGGGTGACCGTGATCACACCCTAATCCGAAGGCTAGATCCGCGCCTATTCCCGTTCGCATCCAATCACCTCTGTGTCATTGCTCATACAGCGTCATCTGACTGTTTCCTATGTCTCGACTTCTCAAGGAATTGCGCTTGAAAGAACATACAAAATAGAGGCCAGAATCTTACAATAAATCAACCCAATACCTTTATAGATATGAAAAATATTAACTTTTCAAATGACAATACTAACTCCATTTCTGGATGCGAAACTCCAACAACTGCCCCCCCGGACACTGAACCCCGCGTGGAAGCAGCCCCCGACCTCTGGTCACCCTTCGCCGAATCCGGGCGTGAGCCCCCCCCGGTCGGCAAAGTCTGTGCGTCGATTGCCACTGACTTACGCTGAAATTATTTGTTGTATCTGTACTTTTCCCGGAAAACCGAGATTTGTTTGGAAGTAAAGTTACATGATATGTACATACATACATAATGAAAACTTATGTTATGAATTTTGATATTTCGGAACTGTGACAATTATTACTGAATGATTGCATGGACATACAGTATAAGATCGTGTCGGTTCAGTATTGTCATCTTACCGTACCCATGAATACCTACATTGTTTCTACGGATTTTCATCCGATGTATATAATGGTGGCATTTAGAATGGCTGTAAATGGTGTTTTATAAGTGTTTTATATAGTTTCTGCTTCCTTTTCACTCCCATGTGAATAATTTGATAATTTAATAAAAGTATTCCGAATATAGTGCATATAGTGCATATGAAAAATATCAATGTAAAACGTACTGCTCCACCTGATCCTCCACCACCTGGGCCCCCTCCAGCACCTGCTCCTCCTGGGCCCCCTCCACCTACTGCTCCTCCAAAGTCCCATCCACCTGCTACTCCTTCTTGCCCACCTCCACCTGCTACTCCTTCTTGTCCACCTCCACCTGCTGCCCCTCCTGGACCCCATCCACCGGCTGCCCCTCCTGGGCCCCCTCCACCTGCTACCCCTCCTGGACCCCCACCACCTGCTGCTCCTCCTGGGCCCCCTCCACCTCCAGCACCTCCTGGGCCCCATCCACCTGCTGCCCCTCCTGGGCCCCCACCACCTGCTGCCCCTCCTGGGCCCCCTCCACCTACTACCCCTCCTGGACCCCCTCCACCTATTACACCTCCTGGACCCCCTCCACCTGCTGCCACTCCTGGGCCCCCTGCACCTGCTGTCCCTCCTGGCCCTCCTCTACCAGCTGCCGCTCCTGGGCCCCCTTTACCTCCTGCCCGTCCTTTACCCTTGCCGGCTACCGCAGCTCCGGGTCCCGTGGCCGGAGCGCGCGTGTCGGTGCCGACAGAGGCGGTCACGGTGGCAGCGGCTGCAGCAGCCTGCTGCAGTTCGGCCTCGAACTCGCCCAGACGGTTGGCCATGTCCTCGGGCAGGGCCCCCGCAGCCGCCAGCTGAGTGAGCAGTCCTGCCATGCGGGTCAACGCCTGCTCTGCCGCTTGCACACGCGCGTTAATCTGATAAATAATAAATAAGGTCATAATCTTTCAAAATGTTTCAGCACATACTACATACAGCATACATATATTTTATTGTAACCATAATTTATCTCTAGGTAGGTAGTAGGTACCATTATGAACTGAGCTAAAGTAGCCTCTTACTTACCAAAAATTAAAACCATCAATTTTTCTAGATTTAAAAAAATGTTTACTTACTCTATGAGTACTCTACAAGTCATACCTGCATAGCTTGCATGGTCTCAGTCAACGACGCTGTGCCCTTGGCGAGGTCCTGCCTGAGCTTCGCATTGTCCGGCAGAGCTGGCATCGGCAGAGGCCCTGCTACTGTCATCAGCTGCTTCACTGCGTTCTCGAGCAGCGCAAACTGGGAGGCCGTCACAACCTCGATACTGCCCACGCGGGTGCGAGAATCTGATAAAAAAAGAAAGAAAGAAAATGCCTTTTTTGGCAACAAAAAACGGAGACAACACAAAATAGTTGTGGAGGAGCCATTAAAACAACCAAATACTTATAATTATAGGAAAAACTAAATTTTCATTAGCCTGGGGTGGCTAGGAACAGTCACATTAAAACTAACATAGGTAATATACTCATTTTAAAAAACCAAACGAACATCCAACCAAAGGTTCTTTGGAACAGATCGCTGTGCACGATAAGACCGCCTATTGAAGATTAACATCAGCACCATTTGAACACCAATTCTGAGAAATCTATTATGTTCTTAATTTAATCGGACCTTAATCGAGTGGAGCGGTTGAGTGAATTTCGATCCTTTGTTTTATCACCTGGTGGTGTACAATAAAGAGTACCTACCTAATTTTTTTTTTTTCATTCATATAATAATAAGACAATGAATAGGTTTTCAGAAACCGGGACCCGAGTTTGAGGGGTATTTCAGGAAAAGGAGGAATTCCCAGGAAGACCATAAATTATCATCCATGGCCATTGTAGATTAATTATTATCATTTTACTCACCGGCACGAGTAGTCGGACCTTTTTCCACTGAAATTAAACAAAGAGCAATTAAATATCATTTTCCAAATAAACTTTTATTTTCAGATTCTGTTGTTTGAGGGCCATTTTCACCAACTAAATAACAGGTGCTCATCAAGCCATCTCCTTCTGGGCCTGCCGCGTTGCGTTTCTTGCTATTTGGGACCCACTGTGTGGTTGTTTTTGCCCAAAGCTCCTCCGGCATGCGGCAGATGTGACCTGCAGGGTAATCACGATACACACTCGCAATCGGAATCGATTCAATTTTGACAGTCCAACAAACTACATAAGGTAAGGTAAGCTTTTAAAACCACTACGCCCTACAATTTGCGCAACGCAATGAACACTGTTGTAGTGTCAAAATTGAGTCGATTCCGATTACGAGCGTGCATCGTGATTAGGTAGCTGCCCAGTTCCATTTTAATTTGGCAGCTGTGTGGCCTGCTTCAGCAATTTGTGTTTTGGAACGTAGTATCGAGTTCCTTATGCGGTCTGTAAGCTTGACCCCTAGGATACTACGTTCCATTGCTCTTTGGCAGAATCGTCTGTTATGTTGTGATAATAGTTCTTTTATAATTACCGACTAATATTTTGTCCTTCGCTCCTTTTCCTCCTTTCCGTTCGGCCTCTAAACAAAAAAAATATATAAATCGATCTATTCTAAACTTTATTACGGTAGCAGAGATAACTTTTTACTTTGGCACCATCTATTGATAACTGGACTAAGTATCTAAGGGAAGATAAAGCGTAAAGTATACGAAATGTAACTTGGCATACAAGAGCACGTAAGTCTTAATCAATGATCGGAGTATTGGGGCACAACTTGGAAGGCCTATGTCCAGCAGTGCGATACGCCGAATTGATTGTCTGATCTGAGAACTAAAAATTTTAACCTATGTTCAGTTTGAAAATAGGCAGACATAGAGGATATAAGAGGCTCAGCATAAATAACCAAACCGTCAAAAACCCCCGACTCGCAACTAGAATTATATCTCTTCATCGACCAGAAAAGAGGAGGAAGATGATCTTCAAACGACTTCACGACAATCTCAAGTCAATCTTCAAACGACAGATTTTCTTGAAACATAGCTAAGAACACTTTCGATTAAGACACCTTGCAAACGAAAAAACTTAATCGAAATCGGTTCATCCGTTCAGGAGCTATAATGCCACAGACAGACACACAGATACACACTACAAACTGATAACACCTCTTTTTCTTCGGGGGTTAAAATGTGAGTCTAAAACTGTCACGAACGAAAAATTCGATAAAATGTATGGGATTATACTACAATCATTGTCGATGTGGAAACGATTACCAACTTTATTTGCGGTCCTAAAACACGCCATCCATAGATTACGAAAGCTACGCGACAGCAGAAACGGCTCGGTGAAACAAAGTTGTTTATAATGCCGCGTCACGTTCACGTTCGAACGATTTATACGAATTTGTAATAGTTTCCATATCCACTGTGCTAAGGTATAATAATATGTAGGCAGGTACGATTTTAAAGGGACCTACCTGATACAATAATACTTGTACGAGACCCTTCCTTGCCTGGGCCTTTGCCCTGTACTCCCTAAAAAATTTAACGGCTTAAAGATTACATAATTTGACGACACGGTTGGCGCAGTGGCTAAGCGATTAGCCTTCTGCGCTACGTGCTGCGGGTTCGATCCCCGCACGGAACAAATATTTGTATGATCTACAAATAGTTGTTTCGGGTCTGGTTGTGTGTGCATGTGACATGTATGTTTGTAAACTGTACCCTCGATACAGGAGAAATCCTAGTGAGGGGCAATGTTTTTAAAAAATGTTAAAAAAAAAGAGAAAATACTTATTTAGTAAGAAACTGAAAAGTATATCACTACCAATAATAAGTACTTAGTTTTACTGCAACTATCTATGTCAAGAAGAATCTTGATCGAAACTAACTAATATCCATCGTGATTAATGTGCACATGCTCAAATTTTGGGCGTCGCCAATACAATTTATTTCCACAAAAACCTAGTAACACTCGACTTACAAAAATCTACATAGCATCATGCCTGTGTCCACCGAGGGGTTACGCACAGATGTGCTGTTGTACACCATAATACGGGGCGGGCCTATTCTTCATACAGCAAAACCAAATAACACTGCGCAATCCGGGAATCAAATGCAGAACCTCACGCTCAGCAGCCGCGCTTGCGACCATTGGACCGATGTTACAATAAATTTCCGAATAAGTTAAATCTATTTCAATAATGTGGCAACACTTACAGCTCCAGACTGTCCCTTTTTCCCACGTTCTCCACCTCGCTCCCCACCTTTCCCTCCTTTACCTCCTCGATCCCCGGTTTTATCTCCGCCGCGTCCGCCACCTTTATCGCCACCCCGGTCTGCACCGCGTTCCCCGCCTCGTTCGCCACCGCGATCACCACCCCGTTCTCCACCTCGCCCCTCATCTCGTGCCCCTCCCCGATCACCACCCCGTTCTCCACCTCGCCCCTCATCTCGTGCCCCTCCCCGATCACCATCGCGTTCTCCACCTTGCTCCTCATCTTGTTCCCCTCCCCGATCACCACCTCGTTCTCCATCTCGCCGCTCATCTCGCTCCCCTCCCCGATCACCACCTCGTTCTCCACCTCGTCCACCGCCTTCACCACGTTCACCGCGTTCACCGCTTTTCCCCCTGTCTTTTCTATCTGCCTTATCTCTGTCCTTAGAGCTGCCTCTGTCTGCTTTATCCCTATCTTTAGATTTCTTTTCTCCTTTCTTTTCTCTGCCACCGCCTTTTGCACCACCTCCTTCATCTTCATCTCTGCCTTCCCTTTGTGCATCATCTTCCTCTAATTCTTCCTTTAGTGAAGCATCATCTGCGTCGTCGAATGAGTCATCCGAGTATTGTTGATACTCGTCTTTTTTTTCATCTTTCCCTTTAGTTTCCAACCCTACATCATCAAGCTTGATCTCCACTTCCTGTTCCAGTAAACGCATCTGGCGTGCCAAGATGTGCAGCACCATTTGTACCATTTTAAAATTGACTTTATTTGTCTGAAAGGGAAATTTTAAAGATCTATGAAGTATATTATTATTATGAGAAATAAACATTGAAAGTCTTTAATAACAGTGCCTATACCTACCTGTGAAGTGTTACTCTGAGGAACTCCATCGTGGTCTATCACTTTACGCGACATTGGCTAAACTGCGGTCATTCCTCCACGAAAGCCACAAATCAATAGTTGAATTAAATGGGGTAAATAGAATGATCAAATTATTACCTAGCTAGCCTAGCTACAAATTTTTTCAGAAAAGTAAAATCAAAACGTGTTAGGACACTTAGGACAACTTTTGTTAGGTTTTGTGTCCAATAATGATCAGGAGCATTAGGGCTAGACTGCCCTTAAAATATCCGCACCTATGTAACATTACATACACTCCATTCTTTTACAAAATCATCAGTGCATTATTATAGACTGCTAATAGATTTTAGGTACTCACTTCGACGGTTCCAAAAGCCCCACTTATAAGGTCTTCGACGCTCACAAGGAGTGTTTTGTCACTCATATTGGGCTCGTCAATAAACCTGCGGTACTGGTTCTGCGCCTGATTTCCCGTCCTCTGCGACATCTTGCTTTAATATTTTCTTGAAAACAAACAATAATTAATACAAATCTTAAATCTTTCTCGCTAAAGCTGTGCTCTCGAAAAAAATCTTCTGTAGATTGCAAAGTTTTTTGCTGTCATGTCACTATCGAAGATTTAGAATTATCTTCAGCCAGGATCTTTCAATATTTCAGTAAGCAAACTTTATCGGGTAACTTCTTACTCTCCTCCGTGGGTAAGGTTAACATTCCCCCATTCCCCAAATCGAGTGGGACCTAAAGGTCGGACAGAGAAGCGAGTGCCGACCGACCAACGCTAAGTTACCATCGCTGTCCAATGCTGGCCAGTGGACATACGATTTTTTTTAAATATTGTATAGGTAATCATGGTTAACAGGATCAACTACTATCTCACCCGTAGACAGTTACTCTGTCTACGATCTCACCTGTCTTAAGGTGGCTCACGTTTGCCTACAAATAACCTTTAAAATAACTCGCGCCTTGAAGACTCCCAGGTTATAACTATCGGGAAACCGACGCTGGCAAGGAATTCCACTCTTTAACAGTACTCTTATTAAAAGAATTAGCAAACCGCTTGGTGCGTATGGGTGGAATGTCCACCGTATAGCAGTGGCGTATCGCCGTGCCATCGGTCGTCCGATGGTGGAATGGGCTTGGGGGATGCCAACGCACACTTACCAAAATTTCCCTTGGAAGGAGATATCCCCTTTGCCTTTCCTAGTAAATAGTTTCTAGAGTTTCTATTAGTTTTAGTACGACAAAAACTTTGAGTATTTAAAATAAGTACTCTCATACCACAGAACACACCTTCACCGTCACCGACGGCGACGCGACGGTCGGCAGTTCTGGTTCTCAGACACAAACTGATTTAGATCGGTCGTCTGCGCTAGGCCACATCATCGTCACTCTTAGATTATCTAAGTCATCATTATAATAATTATACTTATTAAACATTGCTTTTGTTCTCTAAGAGGATTTGGTTACCTACTCTGCCTACGAAGAGGAGCCATAATCTGTACAACGCCGCATGCTCAGCTGCATCCTTGCGCATATCTTCATTATTGCAGCACGCCGGTCGCGTAAACACATACTGCGCTATCGACCTTGACCTTCACGGCTCCTTCCGGCATTTCCATTTACAAACATAATTAGGTACATAGGTAGTGTACTCGCCACGGATCTTTGTCTCGTGAAGTTAGGTTCAAATAATGAAATAAACCATCGCGCCGGAGCCAGAAGCATCACGAAATTCACGATCCTGATTCGTAGCAACTTCACAGACACAGAGATCCGTGGCGAGTATAGTACGCGCTTTACATCCATGTCATAAATTACTTCAAGAAGATTACCCTGCAATGCACTTCAGTGAAGGTGTTTATAAATAATACAACATTGTATACACTTTATATTTAATTATTTATTTATAACTTTCGTCTCCTCAACACGTAACGTCACAGAGGTTAAAACTGCAAGTAATATTATACGTTATTATTGCGCATGATTTTTGTACAAGACGCCGCACGCCGCTACTTAATACAGCGAGAACTATCAAAGTTAACATAATACTGAACTCTTATACATTTCCGATACATCAAACTGCTGGTAACAATGACATCGAGATACGAAAAGCGTAAAAACTGCAGCTTTTCCATTTTTTTTACAAAATAACATGTTACTTCGATTACAACTCTAATAATAACGTGGAATGCAAGAGGGTACTCGATATTATGACTTTTAAAACACACGAAATACAAACGGGCGTAAAATAATTCATTGTTAGTGTATAAATAGTATATATTTTATATAAATAACGACTAATTAACTGTGGACGTGTCGCGCGGTGGCGCGGCGGCATTTGTTCGTATTTACAAATGGAGGGGGTTGTCCGCCGAGCCGCCGCGCGAACGTCCCTTGAATTTCAACAACTGGAATAACGAATTCTGCATTGAAATACGAGTAATATAATTATACCTATACACACTACAAGACTTCAACACATTTATTTACGTCTATAGTGTATTAACAAAACGCGGTTGCGTCGCACTCGACTGTTTACCTAAACGACTACGCCAATATGGCTCGTATCACGTCAGGGTAAGGGTGATGATGGCGAGTTTGTGCACTTTGTAGGTCAGTCTGTGCCCGCAAGCGTCCCCCTGCGTGTTGCTGCTAACTTAATCCTCGAGGTTACGGAAGGCTGCTGCCATGTCTTCTAAGATCTGGTCGCAATCTGCCTTGATCTTGGCTTCTCCGTCTTTCACGGGGTCCTGCGAAAGAAATCAGTGGTTAATATTGTGTAAAGTCTGAGAGCCTGATCGAGTGTCCCCAAGTGTCAGAGATTGAGCACAGATAAAGAACACTCTCAAATTCAAGTATGAATGAATAGGCAATCCAAACCACCGCATTACCTATTCGTGGCATTCGGGGACGGTGCTACGAAATATCTAGAACCAAAAGTTGAGATATCATCCCACACAGCGTATCATAAGATATACCTACATTCATGTTATAGTAGCACACAACATAACATTCTGTGTCACACTTTGGTCCTAAGGGGTTATCCATAAAGTACGTCACACTAATTTCGTGATCTTTTGACTCCTCCCCCGTCCTTGTCGCTGTTGATCACATTTGTGAGACACCCCCACCCTATTGTAACGTCACATATTTTTCAAATTTACATCTAGAAATTATTAAATTAAAACAGTAGTTCCGAAATTAGTTTTATTACTATTTAAATTATTTTTTAATATAATTAATAAATCAATTTCCATACAGATAGAGTTGGAAGTATTTTTAAGTTTATCGTTAATAGTTCTTTCGCATTTAGATGTATTATTACATTTTGAAATGTGACGTCCTGTCACATAATGCCACACTTCTCCGACTCCCCCCCCCCCCCCCTTAACGTGTGACGTACTTTGTGGATGATCCCTAATTTATGTCTATATGCAAAAGTTAGATTGACTTACATGTTCATTCACTCGGTATATAAAATAATTATGGAAATAAATTGAAAATTGAAATTGAATTGAAATATTCCCCGTTACCTTGAACTTCATAGAGGAGAGCTGGTAGAGCACGTTGCCCATGGCGTCGCGGATGACGTTCCACGTGACCTTGTTGTCGGACTGCGCGGTGGACTCCACGGCGTGGCGCGACATGTCGTAGAACGAGATGATGTTCTTCAGCATGCCCACCGTCTTGTAGAACGGGCAGAAGCGGTCGTAGGCCGAGTAGCTGCGGAAGAACAACGGTATTACATCAGTCTACTTTTTGGTATTAGTCCTGCCAATATAGTCCTGGAAGCTTCAGCTGAAAATCAGCGCTGCAGTTACATGCAGCAATATGCTGAGCTGAGGCCTATTGGACACGCATTACCACACCGATTGCCGCGCAGCGCACAAACTATCGGTAGCCTGATACCGTCGATTATTGTTGTTGTACTTCTTTGTTGTTTATGTCTTATCGTTTCTGTGTGCGTAGTAATTTTTATTTTATTTTAGTGTGTGTTGGTTTTTGTGATGTCTAATAAATGTATTTTCTTTTCTTTATGAGCCAGACATCAAATGACTCCATCTAGTTAAGGGTAACTCAGCAAACATATTAGAGTTAACATTAACGCAGTAATTGAAGCGCAGGATACTGTGTTAAGGCCTATCCACACTCGGATACTTTTAGCAGCAGAATCGTGCGTTTTCGCGTTCGTTATTCAGTTTTCATAACCAAAAGGCAGCCGACGAACGCGAAAACGCGAGATTCGACTGCTAATAGTATCAAATGTGAACAAACGCTTAGCGCATTAAATTGAGTCAATATTAGCTGGATGGCTGCATGCGGAGGAACGCAGGCATCAGGAGTAACGCCACAATCCCGTCACCACAACTAATTCGTACCTGTTCTGCTGCAGGAAGTCATCCTTGAGCAGCTTGGCGACCTCGAGGGTGATCTTGTCGGTCTCAGCCAGCGACGCCTTGCCGACCAGTTGCACGATTTCTGACAGGTCCTCTTCTTCTTGGAGGATCTCCTTGACCTGAGGAGGTGTCAATGGGTTAATACATGTGATATTATTTATGCCCAGCATTCACTGCTTGACCCGCATTTGAACGAAGCAGCATACTCAGTTAGTCTCAAAACAGAAGTCTACCGCGTAACTAAAATGGTAATGAACATCGACTCTGGTAATAAACTTCAATACGATCGTGAGCGACTAAACTTCGAGCTATCTTGTAAAAAAACAGACCAATTATGACCATTTTAATATTATGCGGTAGGCCACTAGAACGCAAACAAACCTTGGTCCTAAGGGGCACGAACTCGGGGTAGTTCTTCTCGTAGAAGTCGTCGAGCGCGCGCATGTACTTGCTGTAGGAGATGAGCCAGTTGATGGCGGGGAAGTGCTTGCGCTGCGCCAGCTTCTTGTCCAGCCCCCAGAACACCTGCACGATGCCCAGCGTGGCCGCCGTCACCGGGTCCGAGAAGTCTCCTCCGGGAGGGGACACGGCTCCCACGATGGAGACCGAACCTGGGGAACATGGATCGTTTTACTCTATGTTTGTTTAAAAAAGCTGAGCGCTGTGGTGGTTCTCGTGCTGATTATATTTTGTTTTATGGAAGATATCCATAATAATATTTGAATATTAATTAGGCATTTGATTACTGATAAAAATACAAATCCTAGTGAGGGACAAAGTTTAAAAAATAATAAAAAAAGTAATAATAATAATTTGATTTCAACTATTTTCAAAATATATTATAAAAATATGAGTATTTGCGATATGTTTGACCACATTGCACTGCATTCTTCTTTTTTTTATAAAATGTGAAATGCGAGATCAAAAAATTTAATTATAAGGTTTTAATTTTTTTTAATATTTGATGTAATTATGTTAGTAGTGATGGTCATACCTTCCCTGTCGGGGTTCCCGAGGCACTTGACGCGGCCGGCGCGCTCGTAGAAGGAGGCCAGTCGCGCGCCCAGGTAGGCGGGGTAGCCCGAGTCGGCCGGCATCTCCGCCAGACGACCCGAGATCTCACGCAGCGCCTCCGCCCAACGAGACGTGGAGTCCGCCATCATGGACACGTTGTAGCCCATGTCACGGAAGTACTCCGACAGCGTGATACCTGCGGGACAGTTAGGTCATGTATATTTTCTTTATGACCAATAAGCACGTTAAGCAGTTGGTCCCAGATGTCATACGAATACCTTTGAATGTCGTTACGGGAGTCAGCAACCCAAAAAGTCTGACAACCGGTCTAACCTTAGGGTACCAGTGTCTCCCAGTAATTGAGTGGCGGAGGTCAGATGGCAGTCGCTCCGTATAAAATACTGTTACTCCGCCGCATCTGGTTAGACTGGGAGCCGACCACAACGTAGTTGGGATAAAGGCCAGGCAGATGACCATGATGTTTTGACAAAAATTAAATTGATATTAAAATGATTTCGTTTTTCTATAAGTGCAAGTCTATGTACAAGAATGCGATAAAAAATCTCTGACTTTTCCGATTTGATGTTTTGTACTCGACGTATGCGCCGATGCCGACTTCGGCGTCATCGGCGTCATCGGTGTCATCGGCGTCATTGGTGTGGATGGGTGGACGGATACGGTTGTTTTAGATACTAGTAAACTAAACACTAGAAATGTCTAAATAATTATATGCTTATTGCTTTATTTCGACGTATTTGTTTACGCAAATTCAATAAAATGCCATTTTTATATGACCATAATTTAAATAGCGCGCTTGCCGATAACTTCGTCCGTCACAGTCATTTGGCGAATGAGTGCAATATTTTGTTTTTAATAAGATTTTCACCATCCACGCCGATGACGCCGATGACGCCGCCGCGGGCATCAGCGCACACATCTACCACCATATACCTGAAATACCTGTAGTGTCGTATAGTTTGACCAGTGCATTGTGTCACTTACCGGTGTAGATGGAAGCCTCTCGGGCAGCCACAGGCATGTTGGATGTGTTGGCCACCAGCGCGGTACGCTTCATGATGGACTCTGTGACGCCTTCGATCTCCACGGTCAGCTCGGGGAAGTCCCGCAGTACCTCTGACATCTCGTTACCTAGACACACACGCGTATCATCGTCAAAAACAACGGTCGAGGGGGGAACGAGGGGACTGTGGGGGGAGAGGTGGGACCGAAACTCTTCGAACAAGCGCGGTTTTGAGTCAGTGACAATATTACTTATATTTTTATACTTATTAATGTTTATATTCCAATTGCAAACTGCAGCCAAGCAACTAAGGTGTTGAAATTCAAATAAAAATTGATAATGAAATAAAAGTAGTCTTTAAACATAATTCTTTAGGCATCTTTCAGAGATTAACTACGATAAAATGGCGCGCCCCTCCAAATTTAAAACGTTTGGAAGTATTTACAAAGCGCCACCAAGACTCATACCGCATGTGTGCGTACTGAGACGGTCGTCAAACACAAATTAATCCAAGGATTTGTTGCGGGGCGCGCCATGTTATCGTAGTAGTATCTCTACTACCTCTACAAGGTAAAAGGGATGGTCTATTCACTGTCGGCAAATTTAATATCTATATATTAATACGTGAAGAGAAAACTTTGGACCCCTTTATAAGCATATTGAGCGCACGGAGGAGTGTGATGCTGGCGCCTCACATCGCTATTCGTGTTCGCGTATTCGTCTTGTTCGCCCAAATACGACGATGTGTAGTCACTCTATTCGCTTATATTTGCCTATATTTGCACGAATATGACGAATACGCGAATACACGAACATCGTATCCGGCCGGGTTGTCGGTTTTTGGTCACATATCAAAGGATTGCGAATATACCGAATATGTTCGTATACCGTCCACACATGGCTTGCTCAGTAGAGCGTGGTGCGCGACAGCGACGGACGCAAAGACTACAATAGTATATCGGATGGACGGACGTGTTTATCATAGATAATATATTAAGTTTAGTACTTAGGAGTTTTAATCAAAAGGTTCTTGGTTTTAATACTTCTATATACAGAAAATAATAAGCCGCTGCTGCCGTCAACAGGTCCAACTTTGCGTTCAAGAATATAGCAAAAATATTCGTGAATGTTCGCCATATTCGCTGTTCGTGACGATGTGTGGACGGTGTGTTCGAGTTATTCGGACTTCTACACGAATATAGCCGAATAAACGGCGAATAAAACCCCGAATACCGAATAGCGATGTGAGGCGCCAGCATGAGATATGACATAGTTAAATTTTATATAGAGAAGGAGTGCACAAAGCTAAAATTACGGTCTAATTTCGACCGAAAACATGTGAGCAAGATAAAAACTAGTAGATAAAAAATTATATGAGCGCACGCGCAATATAAAGCCCTTGTGTACAAGTACCATAACAATCAGTTTGCAGCACTTTACTATACAAACGTTAAAAGATAAGAGTTGTGTGTACTACTACTACTACACACAATATTAAATCGTCTATTAACGCAACGTCAATAGAGCGACTTGTACGCACGGCTATATACCCAGCTGTACATTTCCAGTATAAGCTGACATCTCATTGTATGGAAAGCCTATATAATGCGAGGCCAGCTTATACTGGAAATGGATAGCTTGATATGTAGCCGTTTATTTAAATTCAGTTTTAAGCTAAACCAGGTTCACGAACGGTGTGTAAAGCTGGGCTTCCACTGGCAGCGGAGCGGGCTCCGTATGGAGTCCATTTGACTTGCAGCGGTAAACTTCATAGAAGTGCTTCCACCAACAAAGAGTATGGCGGAGAGGACTGAACGAGTAAAACTATATTTTTGCAGTGGAAGGCAATTCTCAATACTCGTTTCTTAATGGAAGGTTAAATCTATTTTAGCTATTTGGGGTCCATTCTGTCCAGCTATTACTTGCTCGTTATCCTTTCGCAGTGGAAGCCCGGCTTCATCGTCTTACAGTATACAAATCGAAAAGGATTGGTACATAAGGGACCATCCTTAAAGTACCTACGTCACACCTTAAGGGAGGGGGGGAGGGGGTAGACGAAGTGTGGCCTACGGGCGGGAGGGGTTCTAAGTTTCGTGACGTCATATTTCAAAATCATATTATAAAATAATTTAAATGGAAATAAAACTAATTTCGGAATTGCTGTTTTAATTTAATAATTTCTAGATGTAAAATTGCAAATTATGTGATGTCATACTAGGGAGGGGTCTCACAAATGTGATCAACTGTGACAAGGACGGGGGAGGGGTCAAAAAATCACGAAATTAGTGTGACGTACTTTATGGATGACCCCTAAACTGATTACATTGACTTTACTAGTTGGTTCTTTTGAACCATGTTTTGAATTGAGTGTGTCTACGTACCGCGCTCGCCGCAGCCCACGTAGATGATGACGTCAGAGTTGGAGTACTTGGACAGCGCCTGCGACACGACGGTCTTGCCGCAGCCGAACGCGCCCGGGATGGCCGTGGTGCCGCCCTGCACGCAGCTGCGCAACGGTGCCACAGGGTTGGTTAAGGGAACCATAATATATTATCATTCATATTACGAATGTCGAAATATCTACTTAATTGACGACACTCAGCTGACATTCAGAGACGACAGAAACGAGTCTTAGCGTGAACTTACGCTTCCATCTGTCAAACTTACGAACAAATTTTGACAGATGGAAGCGTAAGTTCACGCTTAAACTCGTTTCTGTCGTCTCTGAATGTCAGCCTTAATCTCATTTGCATAAGGTTCATATTCAGTAATCATCTGTTTGACAGTTACTAAGCAGATCATTAGATGAATTGTTCAATGATGTGGCCTTTTTAGGCCCCCAGCTTTCTCGTTTTAAAGGGCATTAGCATTCAAAATACCGGATTCAATGTTGAAATAAGATTGGATTTTTTTATTAAAAATCAACATATTTTTTTAATCTTAGACAAAAAATAAGAGTGTTATAGTTATAAGTTTGTAGTTTGTATCTGTATGTGGATCTGTGATCTGTCTGTGGCATCATAGCTCCAAACCGGATGGACCGATTTGAATGCATTTTTTTTTATTGTAAGCTAGTTTAGTCAGGTATCATTTTAGCTGTTTCATGAAAATCTGTTCAGCCGTTCAAAAATTACAGCTCTTTTTTTAGTTGGAGTCGCGGATTTTTGCCGATTAGGTTAATTACGATACTGCTAAGACTGGACTAGAGAACCAACTGTTGAGCACCACTTGGATAGGGTAGTCGGGTAGCTAGTGACGTCACACTTCTCGGTGACGGGGCGCGGCTGGCGCACCGGCCACACCTGCAGCATGCTGTACTGCGCCTTAGCTAGTGACGTCACACTTACGGGAACAGCGAGTCGAGCACGCGCTGTCCGGTGAGCAGCGGATGGTTGGCGGGCAGCTTCTCGGTGACGGGGCGCGGCTGGCGCACCGGCCACACCTGCAGCATGCTGTACTGCGCCTTAGCTAGTGACGTCACACTTACGGGAACAGCGAGTCGAGCACGCGCTGTCCGGTGAGCAGCGGATGGTTGGCGGGCAGCTTCTCGGTGACGGGGCGCGGCTGGCGCACCGGCCACACCTGCAGCATGCTGTACTGCGCCTTAGCTAGTGACGTCACACTTACGGGAACAGCGAGTCGAGCACGCGCTGTCCGGTGAGCAGCGGATGGTTGGCGGGCAGCTTCTCGGTGACGGGGCGCGGCTGGCGCACCGGCCACACCTGCAGCATGCTGTACTGCGCCTTAGCTAGTGACGTCACACTTACGGGAACAGCGAGTCGAGCACGCGCTGTCCGGTGAGCAGCGGATGGTTGGCGGGCAGCTTCTCGGTGACGGGGCGCGGCTGGCGCACCGGCCACACCTGCAGCATGCTGTACTGCGCCTTAGCTAGTGACGTCACACTTACGGGAACAGCGAGTCGAGCACGCGCTGTCCGGTGAGCAGCGGATGGTTGGCGGGCAGCTTCTCGGTGACGGGGCGCGGCTGGCGCACCGGCCACACCTGCAGCATGCTGTACTGCGCCTTAGCTAGTGACGTCACACTTACGGGAACAGCGAGTCGAGCACGCGCTGTCCGGTGAGCAGCGGATGGTTGGCGGGCAGCTTCTCGGTGACGGGGCGCGGCTGGCGCACCGGCCACACCTGCAGCATGCTGTACTGCGCCTTAGCTAGTGACGTCACACTTACGGGAACAGCGAGTCGAGCACGCGCTGTCCGGTGAGCAGCGGATGGTTGGCGGGCAGCTTCTCGGTGACGGGGCGCGGCTGGCGCACCGGCCACACCTGCAGCATGCTGTACTGCGCCTTAGCTAGTGACGTCACACTTACGGGAACAGCGAGTCGAGCACGCGCTGTCCGGTGAGCAGCGGATGGTTGGCGGGCAGCTTCTCGGTGACGGGGCGCGGCTGGCGCACCGGCCACACCTGCAGCATGCTGTACTGCGCCTTAGCTAGTGACGTCACACTTACGGGAACAGCGAGTCGAGCACGCGCTGTCCGGTGAGCAGCGGATGGTTGGCGGGCAGCTTCTCGGTGACGGGGCGCGGCTGGCGCACCGGCCACACCTGCAGCATGCTGTACTGCGCCTTAGCTAGTGACGTCACACTTACGGGAACAGCGAGTCGAGCACGCGCTGTCCGGTGAGCAGCGGATGGTTGGCGGGCAGCTTCTCGGTGACGGGGCGCGGCTGGCGCACCGGCCACACCTGCAGCATGCTGTACTGCGCCTTAGCTAGTGACGTCACACTTACGGGAACAGCGAGTCGAGCACGCGCTGTCCGGTGAGCAGCGGATGGTTGGCGGGCAGCTTCTCGGTGACGGGGCGCGGCTGGCGCACCGGCCACACCTGCAGCATGCTGTACTGCGCCTTAGCTAGTGACGTCACACTTACGGGAACAGCGAGTCGAGCACGCGCTGTCCGGTGAGCAGCGGATGGTTGGCGGGCAGCTTCTCGGTGACGGGGCGCGGCTGGCGCACCGGCCACACCTGCAGCATGCTGTACTGCGCCTTAGCTAGTGACGTCACACTTACGGGAACAGCGAGTCGAGCACGCGCTGTCCGGTGAGCAGCGGATGGTTGGCGGGCAGCTTCTCGGTGACGGGGCGCGGCTGGCGCACCGGCCACACCTGCAGCATGCTGTACTGCGCCTTAGCTAGTGACGTCACACTTACGGGAACAGCGAGTCGAGCACGCGCTGTCCGGTGAGCAGCGGATGGTTGGCGGGCAGCTTCTCGGTGACGGGGCGCGGCTGGCGCACCGGCCACACCTGCAGCATGCTGTACTGCGCCTTAGCTAGTGACGTCACACTTACGGGAACAGCGAGTCGAGCACGCGCTGTCCGGTGAGCAGCGGATGGTTGGCGGGCAGCTTCTCGGTGACGGGGCGCGGCTGGCGCACCGGCCACACCTGCAGCATGCTGTACTGCGCCTTAGCTAGTGACGTCACACTTACGGGAACAGCGAGTCGAGCACGCGCTGTCCGGTGAGCAGCGGATGGTTGGCGGGCAGCTTCTCGGTGACGGGGCGCGGCTGGCGCACCGGCCACACCTGCAGCATGCTGTACTGCGCCTTAGCTAGTGACGTCACACTTACGGGAACAGCGAGTCGAGCACGCGCTGTCCGGTGAGCAGCGGATGGTTGGCGGGCAGCTTCTCGGTGACGGGGCGCGGCTGGCGCACCGGCCACACCTGCAGCATGCTGTACTGCGCCTTAGCTAGTGACGTCACACTTACGGGAACAGCGAGTCGAGCACGCGCTGTCCGGTGAGCAGCGGATGGTTGGCGGGCAGCTTCTCGGTGACGGGGCGCGGCTGGCGCACCGGCCACACCTGCAGCATGCTGTACTGCGCCTTAGCTAGTGACGTCACACTTACGGGAACAGCGAGTCGAGCACGCGCTGTCCGGTGAGCAGCGGATGGTTGGCGGGCAGCTTCTCGGTGACGGGGCGCGGCTGGCGCACCGTCCACACCTGCAGCATGCTGTACTGCGCCTTAGCTAGTGACGTCACACTTACGGGAACAGCGAGTCGAGCACGCGCTGTCCGGTGAGCAGCGGATGGTTGGCGGGCAGCTTCTCGGTGACGGGGCGCGGCTGGCGCACCGGCCACACCTGCAGCATGCTGTACTGCGCCTTAGCTAGTGACGTCACACTTACGGGAACAGCGAGTCGAGCACGCGCTGTCCGGTGAGCAGCGGATGGTTGGCGGGCAGCTTCTCGGTGACGGGGCGCGGCTGGCGCACCGGCCACACCTGCAGCATGCTGTACTGCGCCTTAGCTAGTGACGTCACACTTACGGGAACAGCGAGTCGAGCACGCGCTGTCCGGTGAGCAGCGGATGGTTGGCGGGCAGCTTCTCGGTGACGGGGCGCGGCTGGCGCACCGGCCACACCTGCAGCATGCTGTACTGCGCCTTAGCTAGTGACGTCACACTTACGGGAACAGCGAGTCGAGCACGCGCTGTCCGGTGAGCAGCGGATGGTTGGCGGGCAGCTTCTCGGTGACGGGGCGCGGCTGGCGCACCGGCCACACCTGCAGCATGCTGTACTGCGCCTTAGCTAGTGACGTCACACTTACGGGAACAGCGAGTCGAGCACGCGCTGTCCGGTGAGCAGCGGATGGTTGGCGGGCAGCTTCTCGGTGACGGGGCGCGGCTGGCGCACCGGCCACACCTGCAGCATGCTGTACTGCGCCTTAGCTAGTGACGTCACACTTACGGGAACAGCGAGTCGAGCACGCGCTGTCCGGTGAGCAGCGGATGGTTGGCGGGCAGCTTCTCGGTGACGGGGCGCGGCTGGCGCACCGGCCACACCTGCAGCATGCTGTACTGCGCCTTAGCTAGTGACGTCACACTTACGGGAACAGCGAGTCGAGCACGCGCTGTCCGGTGAGCAGCGGATGGTTGGCGGGCAGCTTCTCGGTGACGGGGCGCGGCTGGCGCACCGGCCACACCTGCAGCATGCTGTACTGCGCCTTCTCGCCGTCGAACTCCGTCTCCAGTACAATATCCTGTTGGGAAATTGTGTTACTGAATATTCAATAAACCCTAAAAAAAACCGCTAAAAGTAAGAAGAAATGACCCCTTAATGTGGCAATGAAAGGATTAGTAAACATTTATAATAATATGAGGATTGAGGACACTCGGAAATCGGAATAATGTAAAGTCACTCCGAGAAAATTAACACGAATAAATAGCGCCAAAAGAATTAATTAATTAATATTGATGGTTGAAAGGCTAAAATTTTGTACTAAGAGACATTTTCTTTTTCTAAACTACCTTTTACATTTAATTACCCGACTACGAAAAGGGTCATAAAAGTTAGGTCCTTCGAAAAACAAAATTGAAAATAAAAATTTCGTTTAGAACAAAAGCCTTTCAACCGTCAATTTGAAGACTTTCTTGGCACCAGATGTGAAAATTTTCAAGTTTGCACCTTTTTAACAAATATGATTGATTGGCTAATTTAAAATGTGTTTACAAAGTATTTACTCCTGAAAAAACTTAAAATAGAGAAGGTACTCACAGTGACTTTGTAGTTGCCAGAGGGCGCGATGTATGTGACGGTACCCTTGGCCTTGGGGGGCATCAGCATCTTGTGCTTGACGAGCGTGTTCTCGTGCACGATGCCGTACAGGTCTCCGCCGGTGATGTGGGACCCCGCCTGGATCAACAAACATATTTTTAAACTTCCAAACAGTGGTGTACACTCCTTAAAGACAAAAGGACACTGTTTAGGGCCTGTCCATTAAGCACGTGATGTTTTTTAAGCATTTTTATCCCCCCCCCCCCTCTCCCCTTAGTGATACGTGGTGAGGTTTAAGACTAACCCCCCCAGCCCCTACTAAGTTGGTTTTGCCCACCCTGCAAGAAATTCCTGTGAAAGTCACTGCTTCCAATCTTGCTAAAATGTCTCAAATTTAGATTCAATTGAAACAGACACTTGATAGAATTGTAAGTTTAGGCTGACAGAAACTATTCTGTTTCTATCCAAACAAGTCTCCGTTCCCATCGAATTTCGGTCTTGACTTGTATGTAAAAGAAGATTGGAAAAGAGTGACAAAAAATATAGATATCTAACAAAAGAAAATCACTTATTTATCGTTTTTGGAGCATAAGAAGATATCATGATACGAATATTATCCTAGAATACAATTATACAAAATAAAAAACAATTATTATCTTCTGGAACAACTGATTTTGTATTCGCGATTTCAGGGTTGATCCTAAAGAAAAACTTGTTCATAATTTTGTAAAATAAATTAGAAGGATTGGGACTAGAAATCTTCTATATCCTTGTACATTTTTACAAAGTTGAAAAAAAAAGCCAATGTATATTCCACCCACCTTAACATTCAAGGGGTTGAACTCCCAGCTGATTTCCCTGGCGAGACTGGGCACGTTGACTCCCTTGGGGATGTAGATGGACTGCGTGAGCTCGTTGATGTCCTTCAGAGGGCGCTGGATGCCGTCAAAGATGGAGCCCAGGATACCGGGACCCAGCTCCACGGACAAAGGCTTGCCGGTACGGAGTACGGGGTCACCTACCGTCACACCTGATGTTTCTTCGTATACCTAGATGGAGAAGAAGTGATGATCATTTGGTTTGTGTACAAATAAGTGGGTCACTGTAAATACTTTATTTACTATACTTACCTAAATAATGAAAATTACAGTCAATAACTATACTTAAGTACATAAAAAATTTATACCATAAGGAAAATTTTCTATAGCACAAAAATCCTATACTATTTCCTTGTTACAGGTTTGAGAATTGAGACACAATTAAATAATTAATATTTCCAAAAAATTGTTTGAAAAATTGTTTTTGTTCTGAACAATGTAAATCTTTTGTCTACAAAGGTGCATACCTTTGTAGACAAAAGATTTACATTGATTGCAGATAGAGGCAAGGAAATGTTGACACTTGACAATAGCTCTGTCCACAGAATAGTGTGTTTTTTTTTTTAGAATTGGCAAATTGCTTGTTTTGATATGGCAACCTGCCTACATCTCACGCTGAGTTAGTGCTTCCACGAGATATACTATGCGTTTCAAAGAAGAAAATAGATGGACGGGCGCCATATTGTTACGGGTTTGCATCAAAATTTTATTTTTGCTCATTAGGCTAAATTTCTAATACACATTTGAATTGTGATAAGTAGCTGCCAAAAAAATTCCAGTAAAGTTAAATAGCCAATAAGACTAACAGATTTTATTTTTATTTATTCTTTATAAGTTTTTAGAGCCATAACAATTAATATGTCGTTAATATTGTTGATGATGCTATGCTTACCTGAATGGTGGCCATGTCTCCCTCAAGCCGGATGATCTCACCCACCAGCTCATTGTACCCTACACGCACGAGCTCGTACATAGCCGATCCGGACATTTTCTCCGCCGTTACGACTGTCACAAGGAAATTAAACGTTATTTCCTATTGAAGAGCATCCATCAACATGGCATGAAGGAGCCTCGTCGAAGACTGTGATGTAGCCCACAACATCATTTATAATCAGAGGGTACCCACTGCTAAATACATAGGCCTATCCGGAAATGCTAAATGAAATGGGTGGTTGGAAGATGCAGTATATCTATCATAAATCATCATTATCATCATTCTCCTGGCCTTATCCCATTTTATTTGGTGTCGGCGCAATGTCTTTTTCTTCCATTCATCTCTATCAGACATCATTTCCAGATTTACTTCCTTCGAATTCATGTCATGTTCCACACAGTCCATCCATCTTTTCTTTGGTCTGCTCCTACCCCTACTCTGATAGCCATCCACATTCATACTTACAACTCTACTTATAACATTAATATCTGTCATAAATATGTGGCATAAAATAATTTAATTTTATGTATGTATATTTTCCTATGTTAATTGTATTATAATAGGTATCTGACTGTTATTTTCTTATCAGCAAAATTGAAGCTTTTCCAAAAACATAAGCAATAGTGTATTTTTAGATTGCTTATTAGACAGAGATGGCACTACTGGCTTGTGACATCATAGTCAAGACAGTTCCACTCTATTCTATTTTGCGGGAAAAGGATGAATAATGCTTAAACAGAAATTTCAAAAACTCAACTCCGGCATTTATTTACCGATTTTAATATTTTTTCAACTATGGTGTTATTTATCTGCCTACTATAAGGGAATATAAAATATTTGTCAATTTTCAATACTAGTCAACTACCCTATCACCTATGGTGAGTAAAAACTGAAAAAGGTTTGGTCAGTAAGAATATCTAGTTCAACATTAATAGAAGGTGCAATTTGCTGTGCCATATGAATAGACTTCACTGCCAAATAACACTATGGATGACGTAATAATGCGACAGTAATGTTTCGACCTATATTTTGTGGGAAATTGATGAACTTTGCATCGCCATTCTAGAGATTCTAGATGCATACTAGTCACGACTGTATTAAAACCTACTTATAAATGGTTTAGATAATATTGTTGATTGTTGATACACTATTCATTTGGAGCCCTTAAATAATATTGATTGACTATTGATCTTTGATTATCACTTGCATTAACGGGGAAGGTAAACATTGTGAGGAAACATGCACACCGGAGAGGGCCTCATAAAGTCTTATGTGTAGTCCGCCAACCCGCACTATGCCAGCATGGTGGACTAAGGCCTAACCCTTCTCATTCCAAGAAGAGGCCCATGCCCACCAGTTGGACAGTAATGGGCTGGATTTATTAATTTTATTTATCATCAGACAACAGAACAAACATCTAATAAAGTATAACCTTATTATATTCGTAGACATTTAATCTTAGAAAACCTAAAAACACTAATAATATAAAAAAAAAATTGGTACTCACCGGGTCCAGATACGGCGAACACATAACCGAATCTATCCTCATTTTCTTCACCCGCGATCGTCTTCAGACCGCTTCTGATCGCCATTATGAATGATTAATTCTTTTACCTGGACAAATAAACATAGGATTAGAGATGCAATGAAGTTAGCATACACATAGTTCCTTAATGATAACTATTTTGGCTTTGATGTAAGAAAACATAATGTGTATCAGATCTGATTCGAGACTTACAAAAATACAAAGAGAAGATTATTAAAAAAATTATAATAATTACTCCCAACATAATTAATGACAGAATGTTAATAATAAACCGCTGCTCTTCTATAGTTCTTTTTATTTTCCACTCGTTCATAATTATGCTCTGACAGCAAAAGGCAAACATTTATAATTGACTGAGTTATAGTTGCTTGTAAGCACCACAGATCTGATAACTTTTACAACAAAGTGTTACTTGATAAAATCACTTCATTTATCACAGCTACATCTGTAGTAGGTTAGTAACAGCAACACTGTGTCAATTAATATGCATACATAGAAATGAGTAGTGAATATAGGCAGACAATACAATGTATTGTAAAAAAAAAGATTGTTCTTGATTCTGCCAATATTTGAGTGATAACTTATCCAATATAAGTCTTATAGCTATCATACAGCACATGTAGAAACTTATTCAGTTAATTTTAATAAGTTGAGATCTATTCTCAAAAAGGAAACAAATTATCCAAATATTGTTACGAATATCAAATTAATCAAACTTATATTACATAACATACCCTTAAAAATTAAACAGATGTACCAATAGTGAGGCACCAATGTTACTGGTTGGGCTGAGACCATAGACTGGCAGATCAGCTGATCAGTATTTTATCAATGAGCACTGATAAACAATCTCATCCATCAGTGTCAACTCTCATTTTAGAAGAAAATTTTGAAATAGGATCTGAAGGATGAGTGGAAATAATTTAGCCACCCTTAGGCTCAGATAAGCTTTACCCTACCATGGATAATTTTCCCAATTTTTATTTAGTTAATAGGTATTGTCCTTGACCTGTGACTTATTTTAAAGATCACTAGAACATATGAGACTCAAGCTGGGGACAAGTATCCCGTGCCAGCGAACATTTAATATTTGGTAAATTCTGAGAAGTGCCTAAACCCAGACCAAATGCGACATCTAATTATTGATTCGAAGGAGTTACAAGCAAGTAGGTAGTCATATGACCCAAATTACAATGTTCTACAGGGAAATTGGGAATTATACAATTGTTTGATAGACATAATGAGTATTGACATTTTCGAGTCAGAAGTATGTACCATGTAGTTTAAATAGTAAATTGGGTTTTTCGGTCAAGTATGTTACAATTCCTCTAATAAGATTCTTATAGGAAAATGTATAGGTACAGACCTGTATATATTTTCCTATAAGAATTTTTAGGAATATAATTATTATGTATAAAATGAATTGGCTTATAAAGTTTGCAATCACTGCATATCTTAACTCATTTCTGGTTAATATATGATTGAAAACGCATTCATACAAATATATTAGACAGGACAGGACCCTATAAGCAGGTATAGCTAAGTGGTTAGGGCAATTCAATAAAATGAACAAGAAAACCAATCCTGATCAAATTTACAGGTATTTTCCTTATTATAATACTGCAACAAAGAATCTATACTGTATTTTACATAGTACTTCAGTTAATATAAGATACATTTGATGAGTTTTCTGATACAAATCTCATTAGACCCAGTCACATGATGAATGGGTGGAAGGATAATTAGCCAATCTATGCTAAAATACCTGCGTTATAGACCACTTTTACGTGAAATTGGTGCCGAAATAAGAACTAATAACACTTCAAAACCAAACTGCACCGGAGATAAACCGAGAAATCCTAATAATGCGTGACATTACATGGTTCTCAAGAAAAATTGACTATGGCAGAATCAGGAACAATCTTACCAAAATTTAGAAAGAAGATATTATCCACAGTAAATAACACATACACCGACGATAACAAACTAAATAATGTATGAATTACAATATTTTAGTATATAAAATTCAACTCACGGGACGAGAAAGACGGAAAAGACGGACCGAGAATGGCGGAGGATCACAACTTATCACAAGACCAATGATAAAAATGAAGTCAGCTGACCTAAGTCTATGCCTCATTGTCTATTCCACACACTTCATTGATTTTCTTTCACTTCACCACGTAAAGTTGTCTATGCCAATGGACAAGTGTCGCGGCATTTTGACCCGTTTTTCTTGTTGATTGATATCAATATTGCATGAACATTTTAGAAGTTACTAAAACTCTTTTATCGATTTATAATATTGTTTGTGGTAAAAATACTAATACAAAAAGTGTTGATAAAAATTAACATTTTGAAATAATAACTACCAATATTGAATTATAGCCATAGCCAAAACAAAGAAGACATTTAAAAAAAATGGCTTTCTCTATTTTAGCCTTGGGATTCTATCGCCTGTGGAGTGGTCCCGGGGAGGTGAGCCCAATGACCAAAGAAGCCTCTCATGCGTTAGCATAGCATCCAATGACCAAAGAAGCCAGCATCCCTATATAGTTTGTGACCTCTCTATGCAGACAGCGATACTTTATCGCGACACAGTTAGGAATCGGAGCAAGTTCTAATATGAAACTGAAACTATCGGCGATGGTTTGAATTATTACTACGTTAAGAACAAGGATTTTTTAAATTAATATTTATAATTAAAAAAAACCAGTTGATGTAAAATGCGTAAAATGGAACGCTGCTATATTTTTATTTTTGAAAATAAATTGACACGTGATTGACAGTTTGACACTTGTCAAATGTCCGGGAAAATAACGCATGCGTTTTTTGCGAAGACAACCGCATCCTTTGTTTTCTAGTTTTCTGTTAAAAAACATATTTCGCAAATTTTCAAGTCGTGTAGGACTTGATTAACAAAATAAAACATAATTCACAGTTAGTGTTAATCACGAGTATATTCCAGAATAATCGAACGCGTCGTAAACTTTAATTTTGTTGACAAATTAGATGTACGTTGTGTTTAGTTGTCCGACCGTTGTCTGAATGACGCGCGTCGCGCTGTGTTGAGTTGAAACTAGTATTATTATTATATTTTATAAATTCAGACGTTTCTTTGCAGGAATAATAAAGATATACAGTTGAGCAAATCGTTATCTTGGCTGCTGCGACACGGAGCAGTCCAAGAAGGTTTCAAACTGAGGTATGTAAATTACTGTTAAAAGTCATTTCTCGACTCAGCAGCTGTACATAAATATATTTACAATGTCAATTTGTATAGCTGTGTTGTGCGGTTGGGACGCAATCGAAACGGGATGCCCCTTGCATTGGCTGACGTTAATTATGCAGTGTTTGCAGTTTTATACATCAAGTTTCACTGAATCCTACAAGTGCTTTCTCTAGTGCGCCATCATTATGTGCTCGAAACAAGCAGGTCAGGGTTGTGCTTCAAAATAGTTTAATCTAATGAGCAAAGACACTTGTAAAAAAATTCACTATAACTTCATAGTATAAATCTATGTTAAATAACAAAAAAAAATAGGTCAAACTATTTGGAGAAAGTTCTGTTAGTAAGTAGGCACTTCAACTTTTATAAAGTAAATTGCTTTGCTAAGAAAATACAAAGATATCATATTGCCTATTATAAAAGGGAAGGCAATCATATAGGTACACATTACTCAGGAGTTAATTGTCTTAGGTTCATAAAACTAATTTTATGGAAAATCTCCCACCATGGTATATTAGTATAGACTATGGTGGGAAACCAAGTTACTACCATGTTTTCGATTTTTTAGAAGACATACTTCAAATGTTCAATATACAGGGTGGAATTTTCGAAGCGTACCTGGAGGAAAAGTACTCTAAATACTGAAGACAGCAAATTTTACTCAAAGGAAACATTCCTTTATACAAAACTGCATTTAAATATTTTTGAAAATACGCTTACCACACCTGGTAATCGAACCGACGTAATAAATAAAATTATTTAATGCAGAAACATAATATATCAAGTTGCACAATACCTAAGTATTGTCTAAACAACTGTAACTTTATGTATGTATGTCCCTTTAACAGACCAACCATAAATGTTTTAAAAACTGCTAAAACAACGGGCACTTTACTTGATAAGAACTTTAATTAAAATTGTTTTCTCTGCCTTATCAATTAGTTTGACAGATGTAATATAATGGCTATGTTCAGTAATTCATTTTTCGGTGTGGAAGTCACTTGTATGAATGTTGCATGCTCATCGGGAATAGTTGAATGGCTTTGGGCGATCCACAGCTGCTTTACACGAGTGACCTCAAAATATCTGTTGGATCCTATAACTACAGTCATTGGTCGGTTAACAGCAGTGCGACTTTCACCCTACTATTTTACGGAGTGACCGGAGCGATCCCCCAATATCCTCAAATAACTGAACAGTGTGGTTTAGTGCAATCAGTCAGACGATAATGCGTCGTCCGCCGTAATAACTGAACACACCCATTGAACCAACATTATTTGACCAACGCACACAACACAATACTTTAACCTTTCTAATCACAACCGGGCACCTGTGACCACCTTCAATACTAATGTCTTTATATGAATTAAGTTTAACCAATGGATAATGGCAGGCTTCAATAAAACGTTAGAAATGCTTGAAGAAGACAATTATTATAATGTAGGAAGAATACAAAAAGAAAGAAATCAAAATCTTACATTTACAGGACATCTTGCATCTTTCATTCATAATAATTATGTGAAGTTGAAATTAAGAAAAATCTGCGAACTGATAATTTGCATATTAGTTAGTTGGAAAGGGAATATTAAGCCGAGAAAGGGTTATTGTATTCATTGTTATGAATAACTATTACTATAAAAAAAAAAAAAAAACACAAATACATAAAAATATAGAAAATACAGAAAATACATTTAACAAAATTTATCAGACACCACTATGGGACCAACACTGAAATCGGGGAAAAAATGCTGTTCCATACATTTAGTTGAGTAATCTCAAAGTCAAAGTCAAAGATTTTTATTTCAACTGGGCCTTTGCAGGCACTTTCAAAACGTCGTGATTCTAGGCGCACGGTTCCAAGTGGGTTGGTCCTGGAGAAGATACCGGCAAGAAACTCCATGGATACTCTTTTCATAAATCAAGCTTAGGTACTACACAACAAATGTGGGGCCGCAGGAGCGGCCCCGGCTAAAATTCGACCTCAATTTACACAATATTACAATAAAAAAATAAAAAAAGAACAGCAAAGATCATAAGTACCACTATAATATTATAATTATACAATACTAGTAGGTGCGTACTTAACACTCAAGTCAGTCACCCAATTAAGAATAGGTACCTACCAAAAAGGTACAAGGGAAGCGTTAAAATTAGTGTGTGAAGACAGGAAGCAGTGGGTCACCAGGGAAGCCGCATGTGCAGAAGATAATCACTTCCATACATCTCTGTCGTCAACATAATCTTAATATTGAATTATTTGTATAGAACAGTAGTTTTTTTTCGCGATTACAGCATTGTTTCCGGTTCATAATGATGAGTACAATAATCCATACATACATGTAATAAACAACTAATGTAAATAATACATTTATGCACACAACCGCTGAAATGCAGGATAAAATAAAATCCTCTTATATTTTAGCCCAGAAGGATATTTAGAAGTAAACAAAATACTACAACACAAAACTTTTAGAGGCAAATACAGCACTTTGGACATCGAACAAGTTGTAAATAATAATGATAAGCAGAGGTTCAAACTGAGGCAGAACCCTCACACTGGCTGTCTTGAGATCAAGGCTAATCAGGGACACACGATCAGCGACGTGTCTGACGCGGACCTAACGCCCATCACAGAGGTTCGATACTATATTTTTTCAGATGGCCAAGATTCTAGGCGCATTTGTTTTCATACCATCATCAACCACAAGTGCTGTGTCTAACCAAGTTGACAATGTATTCTGCAGTTGTGCTACATAATAATCTCTTTAATTTCATTTACTGTTATCATGCCAGGTTTTTACTTGTTGCTACTAAACTCCTCTAGACATGAGTGTAAATGCACTTGAACAGTCATTCTGACTTCACTTTTGTCAGCTCATCAGCTGGAATAATTGAGTGGTTGTATCAAACAACTCCGCTTTGTCTGCAATGCTCTGCAAACAGCGGGTCTACCGCGTAACAAAATGGTAATGAACATCAGACTCTGGTAATCAATTTCAATACGATCATGAGAGCCTAAACTTCGAGCTACCTTGTAAAAAAAATACCGATCATAAAGTTGGGACTCCCATCTTCATGATCGGTAACTTTTTTACAAGCTAGTTCGAAGTTTAGTCTCACACGATCCTATTAAAGTTTATTACCAGAGTCTGATGTTCATTACCATTTTGTTACGCGGTAGACCCGCTGACTTAAGTTTTTCTATGTACTATCCCCATTCTAATAATAACAGTCCTCATAATTATTTGTTTACAGTGATTTAGGTTCCTTAATTAACCATTCTTAATTAGTGTTTGTGTTTTGATAACAAATGGTGTGCATTTATCTCAAACGCCTTTGTTCCAAAGAACTTATAACATAATATTATTGTTCCAGCCCAAGTACAACACAGTTATCCATGGCACGTACCTAAAATGCTGGCCACAAATAAAAAATGAAGGCATAAATCGTATGAAGCGAAGACACGTGCACCTAGCAAAGGGAACCATAGATGATGCTGCGGTAATCAGTGGCCTGCGCCGGGACTCTGAGGTCCACATATACATAGACCTAGCTAAAGCTTTGTCCGATGGTGTCAAGTTCTACGAGTCAGAAAATGGTGTCATTCTAACCAGTGGGAACAATAGAGGATATTTGGAGCCAAAATACTTTGCGAAAGCACTAAATATTCGCACCAGTAAGTACCTAAGACTCTAATTTGAATTTGATGTGTAAAAATAATAGTAATTTATTTAACTTTAAAAGTATTATCATCTAAGAGGCATTTTCATCAACAAAATAACAGATGGTTAAGACAAAAACGATCGTTTATGAATTTTTGTATTGAAAACGGTCGGTTTTATGATAACCGTCTGTTATTTTGTTGATGAACATTACCCTTTATGATGGAAAGATGAACAGAGAAGTTTTTTTTTAAATCTAATGCTTTTTATTAAATCGGCAATAATAAAGAAGGCAAAAATGTTAACTTTTATGTTATAACCATAAAATAGGCATCCTTATCTCACTTCCGTAGTAAACCACTGCACGCTCACGGCTGCGGGCTGTCTGGATCAGGGTTGCCAACTATAGAACTTTTTTCCTCGTATATGTACACCAAAAAATATCGTACTTTGGCTTTGCAACCTCGTACATTCCCCTCAAGCATATAAAATGCCAAAAAAAAAAACTCGTCCGGCGTAGACTTTGTTTTCTCAAACAGAGATTGACTATATTCAAGACAGACTGGGCAGTGAACAAGCGTGACTAAATTTCATTTCAAAGTCAAAGATTTTTATTTCAACTGGGCCTTTGCAGGCACTTTCAAAACGTCGTGATTCTAGGCGCACGGTTCCAAGTGGGTTGGTCCTGGAGAAGATACCGGCAAGAAACTCCATGGATACTCTTTTCATAAATCAAGCTTAGGTACTACACAACAAATGTGGGGCCGCAGGAGCGGCCCCGGCTAAAATTCGACCTCAATTTACACAATATTACAATAAAAAAATAAAAAAAGAACAGCAAAGATCATAAGTACCACTATAATATTATAATTATACAATACTAGTAGGTGCGTACTTAACACTCAAGTCAGTCACCCAATTAAGAATAGGTACCTACCAAAAAGGTACAAGGGAAGCGTTAAAATTAGTGTGTGAAGACAGGAAGCAGTGGGTCACCAGGGAAGCCGCATGTGCAGAAGATAATCACTTCCATACATCTCTGTCGTCAACATAGTCTTTGATCCTGTAATAGGCCTTCCTTATGAGGATAAGCTTAACACGAGTTTTAAACTTTTTATCAGTAAGCTCGGTAATACTTTTTGGGAGTTTATTATAAAAGCGTACACCGTTACCTAGAAATGATTTGTTTGTTTTGGTCAATCTAAATTTAGGGACCACTATTTTGTACTTATTTCTAGTATTAATTTTATGAATATCGCTATACACCCTATTTAGTACACCCATTGTAGGCAAAACAGTGAAAACCCATCATAAAATGTCGTATATCAAAAATCTCGTACAAAATTGTACGAGGTTCATTGTGTCCTCGTACCTCGTACAGCAGACCATAAATCTCGTATTTGTACGAGGAACCTCGTACGTTTGGCAACCCTGGTCTGAATGCTACCACAAAACACAGCACAGAAGAACAATAATTATATAATAATATCATGTAAAGGCTTCCCCACGTAATATCGCACGATCTACGGCGGTCATAATCGGTGTCTTACTTATACGATATCTCGTTCGCGTAATAGTGATAATGTACCGAATCTAGCAACAACTTATTTTGCGAGAATTCCGTTGTTTGTTTGGACTTGACCTTTTGCATTTTCCACTTTTATGCTGTTATTTTTCGGGGATTTCCCCTGGCAGGAGACAAAACATTTGTGTCAATCTATATTTGTTCTTTATAAGCAGTTTATATGTATAAATAGCATAGTATATCGAAGCACGCGTTTAGTAGCAGATAAAACTTGGTGGTTTTGTGTACGAACAGTAGTAGTATATTGTTCTTTGCGATAAGGATGTTCGTATTGATCGGATGCGTATCAAATTGTTTCTTAGACCAAACGTAGTAATAGCTAGTATAGGAAGGTCCCAGACCCGTGTTTCGATTGTAAGTTTTGTTACAAAACAACCGTGTTGTTTAAGTTAACGTAAACCAAATCCATGCCGAATTCCCTGCCCTGTTCAAACTGTTGTCCGTAAGAATTTTTGAATTGTATTTGCTCAATGTTTGGTACCACGTCACTGTATGTCGATAGATGTTATCACTTAAGCGACGAACAGAACTTTAAACAAGGGTCTTGGCTGTCCTTACTAAGTCATGAGGTATGACAATCTAAAAATCGGCCCAGTAACGCCAATTCTTGGGAGTATTTTGACCCCCAACAAAAAGAGGGGTGTTATAAGTTTGTAGTGTGGATCTGTGTATCTGTCTGTGGCATCGTAGCTCCTAAACGGATGGACCGATTTCAATGCAGTTTATTTAAATTGAAAGCTAGTTTAATCAGGTATCATCTTAGTTATATTTCATGAAAATCTGTTCAGCCGTTCAAAAGTTACAGCTCTTTTTCTAGTTGGAGTCGGGGGTTTTTGACGGTTAGGTTATTTGTATAAATATTGTGGTGTTGTCTTCGCCAGGTGAACGACTGTACCCATGAGCCATGGACAAGGCGGCTCGGGTGCAGACGCCGTCCACTCCCTCCCCGTCGTCATCCTCTCCGCGCCACCAGCCTCGCCGCCGCAACAACGACCGGGAGCTGCCCGACTCACACCCCAACACTCCGCCGGAGCGCAGGATACTTGTCACTGGTGAGTTACATACACACGCTGACCATTCGCTCCTCGTCGTCATCCGCTCCGCGCCACCACTGACACTCTGTCCACTATGACTTATCGTGTCGTGGGAAGTTTAGAGAGTCAGATTGCTCAGGGTTCGCCGGAAGAACGCGGGTATCGCCAGGTTCACTCTGTGCACCCGATTATAAGGAGTAAGGGGGACTGACACTGAATGACTCGGTGAAACTGTCAAAACTGTCAATTATTTCACAATATGGCAGTCCACAATTAAATACATCTGTTGTCTTATTTGAAATTCATAGTATTGCTTGGTTTCGTAGACTCTTCCCTCTCTATTTTATTTACGTATATATTTATGATCGTAAATACCAATTCGTGTTACTATTCCGCCATAATTCCTGCAGGCTACCCAAACTACACCCAACCGCAGGACCTAATAGATGTGTTCGAGAAGTTCGGCACGGTGCGCATAGACAAGTGCAGCCCGTGGGCGGCGGTGCTGACGCTGGGCAGCGCGGCGGCGGCGCGCGCGGCGGGCGGCGCGCGGCTGCACGTGTACGGGCACTTCGTGCGCGTGCGCGCCTACAGCGACGCGGCGCTGCAGCGCGCGCGCCCGCCGCCCCCGCCCGCCGCGCCCAAGCGGGAGTTCCCCATGAGCAAGAAGAAAGGTACGCTTACTCATAATGTAACAAATGCCTCTTGATCTCTATTCTCAACTTTGGCAGTGAAAACGCAGTCATCTTTAACAGGTGGTTGCAGAAAAATATTTGATGAATATGTCTTTTTTTTTGTATTTATTTTTATTTTATGCATCTAATGTTTTTGCTTTGCTGTAATTAAATTTTTATAAATTACCAAACTTGCTGCTGCTGCTAAAGTCACTGAATAGTCTGAAGATTTCGATGTCTTTCCTACACAACCCAAATGTTTGTTATCACCAAATACCAAAATTTGATGTTTATTATATAATTTATACATAATTATAAGGTGGCGCAAAAATTTGGAGGGGTGACTACCTACTCTTTCTGTTATAGGTAAAGAGTTCTGGTTTTAAAAAACCTTCGGTGAATTTTAAAGATATTAAAAACGCCACTATTAGTTTTATGAAAAAAGTACAGTCGCCAAGAAAATAGACATTTCTCAAAAAACTCTGGGATGCGATGGGATTCAATGGACTCTATTTCTGTAACAGAACTGTTTTGTCCAACCGACGAAACTGTCCTTGCCGGAATTTAGAAAAATTAAAGACCTATTTCCCATACATGTTTTATGGACATACCTTCATATTACTTCGGATGCACTCTCACCGTCAAATATTTAGCCAACTATTTGTCACCATTCCAAATAAACTCGGGCTTGAATTTCATGTGTAATTTGGTATCAAAACTTCATCTGTTTCGTCTTACAAACAGTTATTCATCGAGTTATCTTTAATTCTTTGTCCACAGGTTTAATAATAGAGCCGAAAAAAATCGATCTCTCGGGCGACTTCCATAACCAACTGGACAACATCCTCTCGGCCGTCAGACTGACACAACAGGACGTGAAGGCGCTCAGCTCGTTGTACACAGACCTCGAGATCGCGTTGCAGCTGCAATGGCCAGGTTAATATAATAATAATAATCCCAAAACACTAAAACCAAACCTCGATATCCTAAACATGCCACCATCTACACTTTTTCTGCTGCAAAAAGCTGCCATTCTCAACACCTGTAGAATCACTAGAAATTTTTTCGCCACCTCATCATCGTCATCACTTACATTCACCGGTCTCACACTTTAAACCTGTCGAGCTTGGCTAAGGCCCGCATGATAGGTTTTAACTCACCCTTCATAGAAAGGGAGAAAAATAACAAAATAAAAATAATTCTTTATTTCGGACACTACATCCATAGGCACATCTTACATAATAACAGAAAATAGGATAAAATCTTAAAAAACTAAAAAAACGCACATTTTACATACTTATTAAACAAAAAACACATTTATTACATTAACAACCTGCACTACGTATATTATACTCTACTCACACTACCATTAGATACTGTGGTAATATTATGATTGTGTGATCGGGGGTCTACCGCGTATCTAAAATGGTAATGAACATGGACTCTGGTAATAAACTTCAATATCATCCTGAGAGACTAAACTTCGAGCTACCTTGTAAAAAATTACTAATCATGAAGTTGGGACTCTTTATCTTCATGATCGGTCATTTTTTTTACAAAATGGTAATGAACATCGACTCTGGAAAACTTTGTACCCCTTTTTAAGCATATTGTGCGCACGGAGGAATGTGAGATTTGGCATAGTTAAAGTTTATGTGGAGAAGGAATGCAGAAAGCTATAATTATGATCGAATTTCGATCTCCGGACGACCACTAGTAAACTTCAATACGATCGTGACAGACTAAACGTTGAACTACCTTGTAATTTTTTACCGATCATGAAGATGGGAGTCCCAATTACATGATAGGGATTTTTTTTACAAGCTAGCTCGAAGTTTAATCTTTCACGATCGTATTGAAGTTTATTACCAGAGTCGATGTTCATTACCAATTTAGTTACGCGGTAGAGGTGCTAAATCCTATCAAAGTCAATGGTTGGATGCAATCCAATTGTCGGCTCTGAAGCTCTCTACGAGCTGGTCAGCGCAGACAGGCGTGCTCACACCTCACATTTACTACTGCGACGTGACAAAGGCTTCTCAGGCGACAGTTAAATTCAATCCAGTTGTATTCTGCTGAGAATAGGCCTCTAAGAACCAGTTTATAGAGGTAACACGTTGTGCACTTCACCCTTATGTCTATAGAACGTTCAGAAACAGTCTAGGTTTTAGTATGATGTTATTAATATGTCGTCCTCTCAACGAGAGACGAGCCTTATACAAACCCAAAGCTTGTGTGTCTGATGATTCCGGTATAACTATAGTAGGGAGGGCTGTATGTATCTGCACGATACGTAACCAAGTCGCCAGTATCAAGTATAGGTGTGCGCCGATGCCGACGTCGGCGTCATCGGCATCATCGGCGTGGATGGTGAAAATTTTATTAAAATCAATATATGGCAGACTTATTCGTAAATGACTGTGACGGACGAAGTTATCGGCAAAATGCGCTATTTAAATTATGGTCATATAGAAATGGTATTTTATTGAATTTGCGTAAACAAATACGTCGAAATAAACCAATAACATATATTTAGACATTTATAGTGTTTAGTCTACTAGTATATGTCTGTATTGTATCCAAAAAAACCGTGTCCGTCCGACTATCCACGCTGATGACGCTGCTGGCGGCATCAGCGCACACGCTTAGTATCAAGGCACATAAAATGATGACTGTTCCTTTTGCACACAGGTTGTAAGGCCGTGCCCTTCGGTTCCATCACAACCGGGCTGGGCATCAAGACCAGCGACGCCGACTGCTTCATCAACATCCCGGGCCAGTACCGGCAGCCCAACGGCAACTACGTGAACAAGGCCAAGCGCGTGCTCATGCAGTACCCCAACACCTTCGCGGAGATCCTCGCCATCCCGCGCGCCAACACGCCCATCGTCAAGCTGTTCCACATCCCCACCGACACCAGCTGTGACGTCACGTTCAAGACGCCGCTGGGCGCGCAGAACTCGCGCCTCATCGCCGCGCTGCTGCACGCCGACCCGCGCCTGCTGCCCATGGCCGTCTGCGTCAAGTACTGGGCCAAGCTGCACGAGCTGTCCGGCACGGGCAAGCTCACCAACTACGCGCTCACCATGCTGGTCGTGTTCTACCTGCAGCAGCCGCCGCAGTGCGTGGTGCCGGCGGTGGCGCGGCTGCAGCGGGAGACCCAGCCGCAGCTGGTGGACCACTGGGACACGGCCTTCCGCAGCGCGCCGCCGCCGCCGCCCGCCAGCAACACGTCGGCCATCTCCGAGCTGCTGGGCGGCTTCTTCGAGTACTACGCGCTGTTCAACTTCGACGAGATGGTGGTGTGCCCCTACCTCGGCGCGCCCGTCAGGAAGGACGCCTTCAAGGACACCGCCGAGCTGCCCGACGACTTCGAGCGCTACAAGAAGAACGTGCTCAACAACTACGTGATGCCGCTCCGCTACCAGACGCCGTTCTGCGTGCAGGACCCCTTCGAGCAGTGTCACAATGTCGCCTCCACCGTCACCAGCAAGCTAGCCTTAGACCTCAAAACCTTCTTCAAGTTCGCGGCGAACGCATACGAAAAGGAAAAGCTGAACGCATGCCAAGAGTTTCTTAAAATTATATTACTGCAGAGACCCAAACTAATCCGAGGCAAAACGCATCCCGAGTACAGAGTCAATTTATTCCCCAGAATTGTAAATACTATAATAACCTTCGACTGGAAGTCTGTAGTGAGAAATTTGGTGATGGAGATATTCGAAAACATGCTGAAGATTAAGCTGGGGAAGGTTGAGGAGAAGGTGAACCCTGACACTAAGAAGGAGAAGGAGAAGTATATGGGGACCGTGGCCAAACCGATATGGAAGCGGAAAGCGTTCAACAAGCTGTACAGCGTTCAGGACATACCCTTCGAGGAGAAGCAGGGGATGATCACGGAAGAAGTCATGAATGCTGAGAAGGGTGTACTTAGCATACAGTTCCAATTGACATTGACATACTGTCATGAACCAAAAAGCGCAGTGATTTCTATCAGGCTGGGAGCTGGAGAACTAGATGCCTTCAGAGAATTTGGCAAGTTCTTCATATCGGTGATGCAAATCTGGTTTACGCAGTTGCTGAAACCTTTCTCGATGCCGAATTGTAAGGATACGGCCGCTAAAATAGCAGAGTCCTTGGACCTAGGGAACAATGAGAATGGAGTAGATACCGACGACGATGACGACGAGGAGATTGTACTCACTCCGAGGACGCGGCTGGCGGACGAGGAGCCGGTGACGAACAACTCCGAACACACATTGACTAATAATACTGAAGAAATATTGACAAAAAAATCTGAAGAAAGTATGACTAAAATTTTCGTGGAAACGCTAACTTTAAACTCTGTAGAAACTTCTATTAGCAATACAGATGAAAGTTCGCCAATAAAGGCTGAACTCCTGACTAAAAATGCCGAAACATTGACTAAAAATGCCGAAACACTGACTAAAAATGCCGAAAGCATGATAAAAAGCGCCGAAAGTTTGTTGAAAAATGCCGTCATCAATGAGGCGGCATCAGAGAGCGCCAGTGACGTCATGGTCGCGTGCGCATCCAAGTGACAATACAGAGACTATGTTCTGTTTTGAGACATTAATCTTTTTTTTTACTTAGTGTAAAAATCGTTCTATCAATAGACATAGTGAATACAAATTATTTTAATATTAAGCTAAGTCACTTACGATTTATTTTTATGCGGTTTGTAGAAATTTTAATTTCAAATAATGATTGTTGTTTAATTTGTTACCTTCCCGACTTAGTACAGGCTCATGTGCAACCAGCGTCAAAAACACTGCAACTGGGGCCATAACATACTATTAGCAGCAAAATGGTGCGTTTTCGCGTTCGTCGGCTGCCTTTTGCCTATCAAAAGTGAATAACGAACGCGAAAACGCACGATTCTGCTGCTAAAAGTATCGAGTGTAGATGGGCCCTAACACAGTATCCTGCGCTTTAATTACTGCGTTAATGTTCACTCTAATATTTTTGCTGAGTTACCCATTATCTATACTTCATTTGAAATAAGATTAGAAATTGTAATAAACCTTTTTTACAGTTCGTTCAACCGATTTTGACTTCTATTCCGTTGGCATAAGGATGGCATTAAAAGCAAAAACGTGGTTACAATACCAACTATTTGCTGCAGCTGCCATTTATCATGCCACTAACGCAATAGAAGTCAAAATCGGTTGAATGGACTGTAAAAAAGGTTTATTTAAATTTCTAATCTTATTTCAAATGGAGTATAGATCATAGTCATTTGATGTCTGGCTTATATTGGCTATCGAAGGTTGGCTTTTTATTACAAAAAGGAATAACGAACACGGAAACGCAGGATTTTGCTACAGGAAGTAGCGAGTAGTCTCGGGGTACTCGTTATCTTCAGATTAGCAAAAGTAAACAAACATCGTCAAGAATCGTAATCATAGTAGTAAATACAGTCACAGTTAGTAGTAGTAGTTTTCGTTCGTTTACGCGCTTATGAGCATAGAAATAATAAGTAGGGCTCCAGAGCTAAGGCATTAGAGAGGGATGCCATAATTATTGTGGTTGGTTAAGTAAGGTACAAATTGTTAACTAAATCGCAATTTATTGGGTGTCTATCAGTCGGTATCGCGGGTTTTAGCTACTCGCTAGCGATACTCGTTCGCTCGCTTCGATTCGGTGGTGGTTACTGAATCTTACGGTATCGATACGCTACGTTAGAAGTAAAGCAACACTTTTCAGTTACGTTTTGCTATAGTGGACACTGGTCACAATATCTTTAGGCAGCTGGGATCTAATAGCAAATACTATAGAGGGAGTATATCAAGTAAGAACAGGAGACGTATATATGGCCCTACTCTCACTAATGGATTAGCTCTATAAGCAAAGTGAGATAGCGTTAGAGTTTCTACGTCATCTTGAAATGCTGCGTGCCATCAGGTGCCATCAGTCGAGTTGTTTTCATCTAGCTGGAGGGCTCGGTGCGTCAAATGTTTTGTGAGATTATCTTTGAAAATATCAAGTGTGTGGTGATTTTAACTATTTGTGCACATACAATAATGACAATACTGTGTGCAGCTACCGGCTGCCAAAGAGTATATCCGGCTGCAACATCCGGATTGGTGTTTTGACTGAAAACGGTCAACGTGCTTTAGTCATTATTCTGAGGCTCTCTGGGATAGAGTGAAATTGTGGGCAACAGCCAATGACTAAAGAAACCTCTCTTAAAATAGCAACACTGCTCTATGGTAGTCACTGTCGCTCGCTAACAGGGTTACCAATCGTACGTGGTTCCTCGTACAAATACGAGATTTCTGGTCTGTTGTACGAGGTACGAAGACACAATGAGGCTCGTACAATATTGTACGAGATTTTGATATAGGAAATATTATAACAACACTTTATAGCATTAGTGGGGGTTTTCACAGTATTACCTACAGTGGGTGTACGCAAGGAAAAGTAGAGAGACACGGGCGTTTCACTTTATCATACAGTCATTAAACTACAATGCGCCGGACGACCTTTTTTTACACATTCATAGCCATTTGATATGTGTTAATTTGTGTTTCATATTACGTTTTCTATGCTTGATGAATGTACGAGGTTGAAAAGCCAAAGTACGAGAGGAAAAAAGTTCTATGGTTGGCAACCCTGCCTGCTCGCTACTATCCGATCCGTGCGGTCCGAATGGCGAATTGCGCTAAAAGTGATAATATCGCGAATCCGACCAAAGTCACAAGTATTATTATTACTCAATAGCCCTTATATTTTGTGACTATTAAATTTGGTCGGATTTGCGATATTATCACTTTTATCGCAATTCGGACCGCAGGGTATGCTCGCAGATGTTTGCTAACCTTTTTTGACAGCTCGACACAAAACAAAGTGGTTATTTTGTTGTGAAAACTTTTAATGGAAAGTAAGGTGAAAAAATGGATTGGGAAGGTAACTAGAAAAGTAAAAACTATAGCACGATTTCAGCATCTATTAATTCGTCCGACCTAATAATATTATAACCACGTTTCTACTATAAAACTTCGTAGTTCGTTCAGTAAACGCTCAATGTATAGAAAAGTTGCGTTCGTCATTCTATCGATTCGTCTGTACCTTCTTGATACAAAAAACAGAGCATAGTTCACGTATTATCTAAACCAGGGGTGGGCTAACTGTTACCATCAGGGCCTAAGAAAAGCCTAGGAAATCTTATGCGGGTCAGATTTTTTACACTGCAGCTTTCTCAGATACATATACCTACCTACATTGCTATATTTTTCACAGTCGTTTAATTTATAATTTTAATTTTTTTTTACATATTTTCGAAACTATTTGTGAGATACCTTCCTGTGTGTATACACTGCGGATGTTGTAGTTGGCCCTCGGGCTGTACTTTGCCCATCACTGATCTAAATCTAAACATTCTATTTGTACTGTCTGTGTACAAATGCCAAAAGCCTAACAAGATTTAATTCAAGAACTTACTCAATACCAGGCTGCAGACAAATAGACTCATTAAAAACACTACCAACGTGAACTATAATATTAGACATCAGCAAAGTTGAAAAAGAACATTATCTCTCCATGTCATAATATCTTCTGTTTGCAATTTATGTATGTATGTATTTGTATTTATTTATGTATATTTTTATATTTATGTGTATTTGTTTGAAGTATGTATTTTGCTTATGTTTTTTCTTTTTTTAATAAATTTAATTTGTATCTTGATCTATTCTTGTGCATCGCTGTCTACATTTCATGTTTTAAATTCTCCTCTCGCAGGTCTGCTGGAAGAGATTTCTTTTGTGAAATAAGCAGTACCTTTGTACTTTGTTCTCCTATTTTTAATGTTTGCTGTGTCTTTTCTTGTGTGTACATAAATGATTAAATAAATAAATAAATAAACTTACTCAATACCAGGCTGCAGACAAATAGACTCATTAAAAACACTACCAACGTGAACTATAATATTAGACATCAGCAAAGTTGTTGCTCATCTATAATAAATAAATAAATAAAGATTTACTCATCAATTTTTTTACTCTTGTTGAATGAATAAAAATGAAAATAAATGGCTGGCACTTGCAAAATAATCAGAAAACATGATTCTCCCAGTTCTCCAGCAGTCAGCACCCATTGCATGACCATTTCTATTTCTATTCTTCCAAGAATAGACAAAGATCTTTCTATCCATCTCAACATCTTAGACTTTCATTACAAAGACAAAATATTCTTTCCATAGCAATGGGAACAAATCTACCAAATCCTATTATATATTCTACCAAATCCTATTGAAGAATAGAAATATTAGAAATATAACAATCTATCATCTTGTTTATTCTTCCGTAATCAAAACCCATTCCTATGGTGGTCATACTACACCTGCTGATGGGTATAGCCAGTAGTTTGTGTGTCAGTTGTGTAGCCAAGTTGATGTGACTTTCAGAGCAAAATCCCCTTTGGGGAGGTCTCTCTCTACATAGTATTATGTGCAGCTGTCCATTTCCAGAAAGTGCCTTTTCAGTCTACATATAGATTCCGGAATAGCCAACTGAACTGCCAGTTGGTTCGGGTGTTTCTTGTCTTGCTTTGTATTTAGAGCCGGGTGATCTTATTTCTTCCTTAATTGTCCTGATGTTTAAGTGATCATGTACTTCAGAGGTCCTAGTTGCCAGTAGATTAATACTGTACTCACAAGTAAATTTACTGTAGATTAAGAGTAAATCTATATAACCTTTATTTATCGAATATTTCTTGATTTAGATGACATCTTGGACACATCAAGACTGCAGTTTGAAGGTGACTTTGATGCTCAAGTCCAGCACGTATTATCGTTTGTGAGACTGACTGCGGAGATTGTACACAGACTGAGACAATTGTTTGAAGACTTAGAAAATGCATTGCAGCAGCTTGCGCCAGGTATATAGGCATAATTTTCGAATACTTTTTCTATTCATCTTGTAACCTGAATTCAATATATTCCAGTTCAATATGTTCCAGGAGTTTCTTGCCGGTATTTCTCCACAGGACTGAGTACAATCTTTTTTGGAACCGTATTGTGCACCTAGTCTTAATGTGTAATTCAATTATTCTATTCCAGGTTACAGATTTGCATCAAGTAATTTCATAATAATAATTATTATGTTACAGGTTGTCACATTGAACCCTTTGGGTCAGTGGTGACTGGTCTGGGAATAAGAACAAGTGACGTAGATTGCTACGTGGCACTACCAGATGGGATGCACCCCACCGTACAACATGTTACCCGGGCCAGGAATTTACTACAACGCCACCATAGAAAGTTTACACAGGTTTTTGCTATAACATCAGCCAAAGTTCCTATTGTGAAATTTCTTCATATACCCACCAATCGGCAATGTGATATTAATTTTAAAAGTCCTGCTGGTGTACAAAATAGTAAATTGATTGCCTTTTTATTGCATTGGGACGAAAGAGCTTTGCCTTTGGCTGTACTCATCAAATACTGGTCTAAAGTGCACACATTAACTGGCACCAATCTTATGGCAAACTATGCTCTGATCATGATGGTCATATTTTATTTACAACTGATGGACATTCTGCCGTCAGTCTATGCCTTGCAGAAAGATATTCCCAGCTACAGGATTGACAACTGGAACACTGCCTTTAATGGTAGAATGTGTAGTGATTCAAAGAATTCTGACTCTCTTTATGATCTGATGGGTGGGTTCTTCAAGTGTTATAGTGCATTTAACTTTAAAGAGAATATTATTTCGCCGTATATTGGGCGCGTGATAAACAGGAAATGTTTTGAAAATTTGGAAGATGTTCCAGATGAATACCATTTGTACAAAAAACAGGTATCAAGTAATGTGTGTAAACCATTGAGGATTGACTCCAAAATTTGCGTTCAAGATCCCTTCGAGCATAATAGGAACTGCACTGTTGCCGTATTTGATAAATTGCTGCAGAGGATTATTTCTCACTTCCAGTTTGCCTCAAAAAAGTTTGAAGAAGACGGAGATAATTTCTTAAAAGCAATCTTGACAGAAGACCCGAACAGTATTCCAAATCCAACTAGCACAGCAACCATTTACCAGAAACACGTGTTCCAAAACAAAATCAAGAAACATAAACCTAAACACAAAAAACGTGGCACACAAAATGATTTCAAAAAGTGGTTTGATGTAGCGAATAACTCAGCGAAGATAAAAAACTCGCTCAAACAAGGCAATAGGATCGTTCATTAATATCAACCAGACATGCCTCCGCGCTTCAACAAGTAAGATTCGCCTTCGTAATAGTCGGAAGACATTCGTAGGTACATAGTTGGTTTGCCAAGTAAAGATTAACCCCTTTATTAATAAAAACTTGTAATTTTGAAACATTGATTAAATTATACCTGTCCTTGTCATTTGTATGCCAATGAATAGAGATGGCAATAGACATAAGAGCTACTTTAGATATAATATAACGTTTGGTTTAATCATCGTTTACGGTTAAGGTAGTACCAAAGGGGATAATGACTGGGATTTTGAAACTAACCCAATTTAATACAGAGTAATTGTTTCCAAGTACTTATCTTGTGCCTATGTGCTTCTACTTCATTTAGGTACCCTCAATTTTTTTCCTGACAGTAAAAAATGTCACCCAGTACCTATCTAAAGGTAATGATAAAAACTTTCCATGTTAGGAGATTACACTGCACGTCCGCGTCATCCAATTATATCGAAGTGTGAAATTGTAAATTGGTTCAATCTCTTAGCCGTGAGGTAAGATGACTAATAACTATTATTAGCTATGGTTATTTTAGCTGTAAAATGGTGAATTTAGATAACAGTAGGCATAAAAGTTATAAATAATATAATATTTTAATGCTATTCCTATTTAATGCTATACCTGCATAATATTTATTTATTACTTAGGGTCATTTCGCCTGTTCGCGTCCATTTAGTGCAGTTGGCAAGTTTGAAGGAGAAAATAAAAATGTCCCAGCACTAGTTTCCATGAAAAATTTATGTAATGCGTTCATTATATAGTCTATTTTAAGACTAACTTTCAGTTTTGTTCGAAACTTCTTGTGTTTTTTTTTTAAATAGACAAATTTCAAAATTATGCTTTTTACCCACTTTGCGTCCACAAAATCCAAATTGCGTCCACCCGTGGACCATTTGGCGTCCACCAGTTTAGAGAAGGAATATAGGGGTGACATTGTTAAGACAATTTAAAGAAAGATTGGATTTCAACAATTTCTTTATTTAAGATTATAATTTTAAAAAATCAACATAAATAACATTACAAAAATAAAATAAAAATACTTGTTTATTCTTCTTAGCATCGATAGAATTTAAAATAAGAAATAACGATACATTCGTTACCACCAAGTATGTAAATAATAATTCAGCCTTTAGAAATCAACAACAATCAGTTCTGTTTATTTTACCCTAAAATCACGAGATCAATCACCCTAAAAACAACATAATAATTTTGTCTAATCCTACTACCAAAATAAATGTTATAATCATAATATTATGAGACAAGGTATGATTATTATAGCCTTAGAATTGTAATTAATGACACAAGTCACATTCAAAAGACTTGTCTTTGGCCTCTAAATAACTAAGCCCTACAAATCGCGTGCATTTCAGATGATACCATCTAACACACTTATCACAGCCAATGTTTTTCTCGTCGTCGTCTTCTACATCTGAAATTAGTATATCGTCACATTCAGGACATTTTGTTCGCTCCCCGACTGGTAAATTTTCTTTCTCAGATTCAACATCTACCGTTTCCTGTGTGACTTTAATTGGATCTATTTTCTTTTTTCGTTTTGGAGCAGTTTTACGAACCGTTTGAGAGTGTTTTAAAGTTCCTTTCTGTTCTTGTTTCTTTATTCGTTCTAACTTTCTTTTTTGTATTGCTTCCTGCTTTTCATTCTTGATCTTCTCTTTATCTTCATAATACTTTCTCCATTCAGCAGAAGATATTGCTGCTGGAGTTCTTTGACTAGCTTTTCTTGCTTCGTTAGAAATTACAGGCAGCATCAGGTGGTTTTTAAATGGATCAGTGGTTTTTTTGTGTGTTAAGCCTCCATCTGTAGAAGCTGGTTGTAGTCGAGGAGACTTTTCTGTAGGTAAATAGGATGGTAGCGATACAACCGATGCTGTTTGAATCGAAGAAGTCAGAGGCGGTTCTGGCGTTACTTCCATATTAAGAGATTCTTTTTCAACCCTTGACGTAGTGGGAGTTAATATAATATCTTCTAATGGTAGAATTAGAACGTCGTCTAAGGACATGATAGAGCCTACGTCGAGGTAACTGCCAGAAAGATGTAACGTCGAAAGAGACAAGTCAGGTAACGAATCGTTTTTGTTGGTTTCAAGATTTGCAGAATTACCTGGATATACTGTGATTTCATCGAAGTCAATGTTAGAAGATGCTAGGTTTCTATTGCTGGTGCTGATATTTGATGTGCAAGGCTCTGCAGATTGTTTTGGTGCAGAATGTATTTCGGCTGATACTGTTAGAGCCTGTACAGGCAGATCGGAGTTAGCTTTATCATTTTTGTTTTCGGCTTCTTCGTGTAATGAAGAGATGGTGATTTCTTTAGTTGCATCCAATTCGCAATCAATAGGACTAAAAATAGTACTATTTTGTTCTATTGAAAGTTCCATATGTGACCTCTCAGATTCAGTTTCGATAGAAATCTCGGCAAAGCCCACTTCTGCTGGGAGAGACTTTTTCAAACTATTGACTGCTTTCGTAATAGTTCGAATGTTAATATTTTTTTCCTTTAGTGTCGGCCTCAGTTGTTTTAAAACCTTTTTAAAACTTTTAATGTCGGAGTGGGTTATAGCTTGTGACTGTTGATCAACGGTCTGTACATTTTCCAAAGTATTTCTTACACATTTAGTGTAATCTGGACTATTTGCATCGAATGGGTAAAGACCACACCGTTTAAATCCATTTTTGATGTTGTCGGACATGTTAGGATGTTTTAGTGCATCATTTAACAAAGTGCAAAAGTTTGTTTTTGTGACAGCGGAATTCAAATTTTCTGGTTTTGATAGGAATGCGCGGACTGTAGATTTCCAATATGTTTTTACCGGTGCAAATACGCTAACGTCAGCTGGCTGTAAAATATGGGTGGTGTTGGGCGGAAGGGCATACAAAATAATTTGCATTTGTTCGCATATCGTACTTAACATTAATGACATGTGGGATTTATGCCCATCTACCAGCAGAAGCACTGGTTTTTTTATGTTATTTTTCACTACCCAGTTGTTAAACTCGTTGCCGATGTATTCAAAAAATACTTCTCCTCTCATCCAACCTGTATCCGATCTGCCCAAGCACCATTCTGGGGGCATACTGTTCACTACAGCTTTTGGTGGTCTTATGTAGGGAAACACAACACAAGGTGGGCACATATCTCCATTCGCATTAAATGTTAATAATACCGTTATGTTTTCTTTTTCATTACTTGGCTTTATTTGGTACAAGTTCTTGTACCCTCTTGGTCCTAAAACTTTTCCTGTCTTAGGACAAAGAGCAAAACCACTTTCGTCCCCATTGAAAATTCTTGTTGGATCACTCAAAATATCTCTTTGGTGTATACTGTCCAAATATACCTCTAGTTCTCTAAACCATAATCTGATTGACTGTTCTGTGACTTGGGCTCTAGCTTTATTAATGCCCTCCGCATTTTTAAGTGAGATTTCTTTATTTCTGGCCAAAAATTTTTCAAACCACTTTTGACCTGGGCGATCATCTTTGAATTTATTTTTAAACTCCCCGTCTCGAATTATTTTCTGAACAGTATCCAACAATTCTTGTTTTTTAACGGGAAATCCACATTTCGATATGTTAAGAAGCCATTCAACTACCTTTTTTTCACCATCTACTCCTAGCGCTGGTTCTGGTCCCGGTTTCTTTAATCCATCTGGTCTGCGTCCACTGATTTTGTCCAATATTGTGGTCTTGGGAATAGCATAATCTTTGCATATTTGTCTTATCGATTTCTTCTTCTCACGAATGTCACTTAACGCTTTCTTTAAATCGTCTTCTGTATAAGTTTTCTTTTCCTTCTTCTTTCTTATCTCCGAAAAACTCATCTTAAATAGGAAAACATAAAGAATTATTTTACATTAAGCATTTCATTGCACTAGTAAAAATTTAATTTTAATCTCATAGTCCTAATCAAAACTGTACTATACATTTTAAATTATTAAAAAAATATAAATAAAATATATTTATGCTATCATTTCTATTTAATGAAAAAATGGACGCAATTTGCTATAATATTATCCTCTGTGGGCTCCTGTAGGTATAGTTTGCGTCCACGTGTAATCGATATTGTGTATCTTTAACTACAATCATAATAATGTGGACGCAAATTGGTCATTACAATTGCATACTATAAATGTTAAAATAAACAAAAACCCAATTTCTCTTTCATATTTCAGTCACATAAAAATAAACAACTAAAGAAAACATAAATAGACGAGTTCGCGTCCACTGCGGACGCAAAGTGCACGTTTTATAAATTCGGTGTTGTTATTCGCGTCCACCTTATTTTAACTGTTAACTATTAAAAAAACAAGCAAATTCATAATTCATATTATTCGTTTTTTCATTATTAATGTCTAGAAACAGCTGTTTCCTAAAATGCACATAAAACAATAAAAGACTTACCGTTAAACACGCCGCTGCAGTACTATTTTTTTATGTACATCCCGCGCGTCCGCACTCTGCTGTTGAACAACCGTGACTAAATATTTTTTTATACAGGATTAGCGGGGCGGGCGGAACTTTTGTCTATGTGTGCGTGTCTCTTATACGTTGAGGTATTGGCGGTCATGTCTTTCCATTTTATTAGTGTGCGAGTATACTTATTTTCGAGCATTTTTAAAGGGAGATCCGTAAAATGGACGCGAACCGGGCGATGGACGCGAAAGGGCGAACCTACCCTATATGATTTCAAGTACATAATTTATTTTTAATATAATAATTAAACTTTCAAGAAGTATTTGCAGCAGTTATGATATTATACAAAATTTTATTAAGAGCTAAGACTTTGGTATATTAATAATTAAGTTCGATGAAACTCAGTATAAATACAGATAGATAGGTACTTATCACAGGCGTATATACCTACATAGATATCTATAGTGCGTACTTTGCCTTACTTAGCTCGGACTTAAAACTTTTGGAATTTATATCACAACACGCTGAAATGGTGCGCATGCGCTAATATCGACAAAGACAATATGGCTGACATTCAGAGACGACAGAAACGAGTCTAAGCGTGAACTTACGCTTCCATCTGTCAAAATTTGTTCGTAAGTTTGACAGATGGAACCGTAAGTTCACGCTTAGACTCGTTTCTGTCGTCTCTGAATGTCAGCCTGAATACAAGTTTAAAAGTAAAAAAAAACTTAATTCCAAAGCAAAGTAAGTGCGTTCTATAGATGTCTACATACATAAAGCACTAGCCCCTGGCCAACGTCTGGATACCACGTTCATTGGATTTTATCCGATTACCGGACAAAGGGAGTCTAGTCTTCGTTAAGCTGTCAAGCTGCCGGTACGTACACAACTTCTATTTCACTGTGACTGTTATTGTGTGTGCATTTATTTACATATACTTACGTAGTGTAATTAACATACAAACTACGCACGGAGTATCCATTCACAGAGATATTTTACCATGTCTTGTGGGGCAAACGGATTGGAGACCACAGCTGCCGCCTATCTCTGGTCAGCGGTAGGTACCTATTAGAGCTGGCAAGGTGGATGAGTACCGCGCCGTTTGGAGGTAAGTAAAGCTTGACGCGCTGTGCCACTGACGTCATCCGGCGGATAAGTGTGCGAACTGCGAGACCGAAATCCCGTTAATTCTGGTTCGTTCGGCGCGCACAAGTGTGTGTTCACCTTTAATGGCAACTTGTGATTGAGTAAATACTCAATCAAAAGTTGCAATTAAAATATTGCCATTTAAGCATCTCAAATGAGATGCTTTTGAGAAGTCGGTGATTGGGATCGTTAACAAAGAAGGATTTAATTATTATTTTCAAGTAGGTAACACTTTTCTCTTAAATATTGAATAATAGATAATTACTACCTAGGTAGAGGTACACTACATATAAAGTATGGACTTTTCTTCTAAACTTAAATAACCTTTACTTTGAAGTAGCAGCAGTGCTGCTGCTCCACATTGGTGTCTGGGTTCAAGCCGACCAGTTATGTCTGGTGGGCGACTTCAACGCCCAAGCGCGGTACCTACTGGACCACGTGTTCTTGACGCCGGAGCAGATCCATAATATTACCAGGATATACGACGACATATCGCAAACGCTGCAACAACAGTGGGCTGGTAAGGATGTTCAGATGTTCATGTGGGACCTGAAGGTCCACGAGCCACGGCACGATACGATAAAATGCGGTAACAACTCCGACCGCCATATATTTCCGTTTACTTTTACTGATTGATGACACAGCGAATGGTCGCCGTCGACATTCGATATAGGTACCTATATGTTTTATATTAATGTATATTTTTGTATTTTATTGTATGGGCCAAGTTGCCTGAAATAAATGGAATATTAAATGGAAAAAATTATTGCTATCGACAATCGATATTAGGCGTCCGCCGTTTTCATAAGTCGTCGCTGTCGTAAAATTATATAGGTATCTACACGTTTATTCCTACTTACCTACGTTCAATTTATTTCGTTCACATGCCGATAACCAGACAACTTTGAGTATCTATATAGCGCAATTGTTTAGGTGTCCATTTCGGGCGAGTCTATACCTAAACGTTTATCCATGACATTTAACATTCATACACATTTATGGACCTACCTATGTATCTACCAACTAGCAAAGAGAATAAATATACAGGTGACTTTTTTTGGGATCTCTATATTTTAGACATATTTAAAAAAATACTTTAAATGCAGTTTTAATTTCTAAAAACAAATCTTAATACCTCTAACCTTAACGGTTAGCTTAGCTGCTATTGAGATCCCTAAAATGCACCCTTCATATTATTTTATTGAAGGCGACTGTCTGTAATTGATTAGGTCCCCAGAACTTGCTGTAAAAATGTCCACTACCTATAGGAAATAGTAGATTATTAACCAAGGGGATAAAGCAGTGTCTTCTGTCGCGGGTGACGATTTAAATCGCGAGTGTAACGAAGGACTCGAGGTTTACTCCCGAGCGCAGCGAGGGTGTTAAGCATTTATTAAAAATAATGACAATTGAAAGTAAAATGCGTATTCCTTTTTCAAAAAGATGTATAATGCTTTAAATACAAACTCAATGGTGTAAACACAGATGTAGTTCAGTATAAATTTCGGTAAGTATTCCAAATTTAAATCACATTCTCCCCCTAGAGGATGAATGAAATTCAGTACAATTCAATTTTCTTTCCCTGCTTTTAACAGATTAAAAATGACTATTGTTCTCTATTGTTATGTTCGCTTTTTGTGGCATAGAATGTCACTTTTTTGAGCAAGTGGTACGAAAAAAATATTTCGGTGGCAGTATGATATGTTCAAATGAGTATTAAGCATGGAATATTAATGATTCGACAGTTATTGTCGTCAATGTATAAGCCGATACTCTACATCTGTGTACTAAGGTAGTACATTTAATAAATTTAACCAGAATTTTAATTTACAGATGTTAAAATAAAACCTTTCGGTTCGCTGGTGACTGGACTAGCTGCGAAGTAAAGCGACGTTGACTTCGTGATCCAAGTGCAGAATTACAACGAGTCGTCAGAGAAGTACTTGATGAAACATTCATTGCAGTTGTTGAGGCGACAACCAGAGCTCTATACACAAACGAGACCGAAATATGGAGGCAGGGGAATACCACTTATTAAGCTCTATCACATCCCCACTCAAAGGCATTGTGACGTAAGCTTCAGAAGCCAAACAAGCGTTGAAAACAGCAAATTATTGGCTTACTATTTCAAACTGGATCGAAGAATTGTGCCTCTAGCATCCCTCATAAAATTTTGGTCTAAAGTCCACCGAACGGCGCCACTTGGCATATTGCGAAATTATGCTATATATTAATTATTAATAGTTTTTTATTTGCAACAAAAGGATATTGTGCCACCAGCTATTTTACTGCAGAAAAACTTAGTTAATGACTTCGATAACGATTGGGATACAAGTTTCACGGAAATACCTTACAATACATCAAACACAGAGAGTTTGTATCAGCTGTTAGGTGGGTTTTTCCAATATTACGGTAAATTAAACTTCAGTGACAACATTTTGTCGCCCTTTGTTGGACAGGTTATTCCCAGAAGTGTCTTTGGCAATATAAGTAGTATTCCTGAAGAATTTGCTATGTATAAAAGTTACCTTAAAAGGCCAGACAGCACACCTTTGGTGATGGATACGGATTTGTGCGTACAAGACATGTTCGAACAAAATGTCAACATTGCGGAATCAATGTCCCCGGAGCAAGTTGCTGAATTCATATCTCACGCAAAATTTGCGACGAAAGCATTCGAAGAACTTCCGAGTGATCGTTTTCTCACAGCTATAATGGCAAGGGATTACCATGTCCTAGACGTCGAGAAAGATGAATTCGATGAAGTAAGAAAACTTGAAGATTGTACTAATGTGACATCACAAACCTTAGATTAATTTTGCATATGCAAATAAGTCGGCAACTTGCCACTTATTACAACCTAATGATTACTGTGAAACGATTCAAACTTTAGTGTTTTATAATAGGATAAAATACCACTTTGGTATCATTGTAACATGAATATCGATATCAATGTTTACGTCTTGGCTACGAAGTTTAACTGAATAAAATATAAATTCTGTTTTTATTGCACATGAATTGTCTTCTTGGTGTCAGTAAACCTGGTGAGTGATGATAGACGATTCAGGAACACGCTAAGATGTAAATGGAGATATTTAGCGTTATTTTAATTTTAATATTTATTCCGTAGCCAGCCTTGCTAAGTTGTTGTAAGAGGTTATGTCTACAAAGGCACCTACTCGATTTTTAAACACAGCCAACAATAGGTATGTCTGGTCTGGTTTATTTATACACAATAAGTAAAGGAAGACTCAAAAAGGCTCAACAGCCAACATTGAACTAGGAAAATTACGCGAACGGTATACAACTTTGTTAAATGCTATTCGACACTCGAAGTGTTATAATAAAGCATTTGACAGAACAGATGACATCATATCCTCATTATTAATCTATAGGTATTTTAAATTACTGGTCATTATTACCAAAATTTTAATTTAATCTAGTTAAAAGAACTTGAACTGTAGTAGTAAGCAAAAATATACGTTGGTTGTCAATTCCAAGAAGAATTCCCCAGGGACCCACATTGGGGCCATTGTTGAACCGCAATTTAATTGTAAGGCTAAGGACTATATTCGACAAGCCTACTAAAGAAAACTACAATACTCTTTTAATGCAGTTTTCTTTGTTGTTTATTATAGTGGATATATTGGATGGTCCAGTTCAATACTGTAAACATTGCTGGACTTGTAATTTCTTAATCATGTTGTATTGCACAACAATTTATGAATGTTAATATACTAGATCAATCTAGGAGTGGGTAAAACAAAAAAAAACTGCGAAAAATGCGGGCAAAGTAACAGGATTATCTCGTTAATAAAACCAAAAATAATATATTTAAATAAAATGTACATTATTTTCTAATTACTAATCTAGGTAGGTAACGCAGGTGTTTATATATATGAGTGGTACGTAAATGATTTAGCACTTTACTAAGTTATTACCTACACAACACTATGTACTACTTTCAAGGTAAGTCTTTTTTTAACCTCTATTGTTCCACTGCTGGGCAAATATCTCCTCAGATTTTTTCACACCTCTCACCGTGTTGCTAGGCTTACCTTTTAATAAGTACCTCCATAATAAGTAATACACTTATACCTAATAGTTAGTAGTCCCGTCGTGGTACCATGTAATCAATACGTACCATGTATATGGACGGACTGTTGGTTGGCATGCATTTGGTGCAGGTCTTTGTGGTAAAATATTCATAGGTACCTACTATTTTTTTGTTGCAGTTCCGAGTTCAAATCATATTATTGATCAGTCGGTTATAATGAACAATATTGCCCGGCCAGACCCTAGGAGAGCTATAATGGCTTTACTTGAGGTTAGATTGTAGTGCGCATTAATTTGTAGATTGATTCAGTCTCTGTTCCTAAATGCAACCGCAGTACCTATTGGGATACACTTTAAAACAAAACGAAAATTCCACTTAGTATGGGGGACACGCATAATTTTCTAGCGCAAGCCATACAAAATCAATTTTTCATTTTGTTTTGGATTGAATTTTAGTACTGCGGTTGCATTTGAGAACGGACACTGAATCCACTGCAAATTTTGCGCTCTACATAAAAAAATATCCTGTTGAACATTGTCGAGTACCTAAGTGGTGTGAAAATCTAATTAAGGGGTTCTGATACCTCATCACTATGAACAAATTTTACTATGTGACGAACTCAGAAATCACTAAAAAGAAAATCTGTTCCATACAATATACAACATAATTCAACATTAGATACAGATTTTTTTGTTTCGCGATTTCAGCGTTTGTTTCCTAGTAAAAGTTGTTCATAATGATGAGTAGGTACCTACTATAACCCCTTATTGGGACCCCCGCTAATAAAGTAGGACCTCATATACTTTACCTACTATATTCTTTAATCTATGTTCATAATGTTATTTTCACTTTTAAGCAGTAACGACAGTCTTGTTGCTATGCGCCAGTAGTGGAGTCCTGTGTGACCAGCTGTGTCTGGTGGGTGACTTCGACGCCCAGCTGCAGAGCGTCCTGCGCAGCCAGATGTTGACGCCGCCCGATTACGCTGATATATCTCGACTATTGGCTGACGTACGGAATACGCTACACAAACGATGGAAAGGTGCAAAGTTGCAAACTCGATTTTATTCTATAAGTATAATGTTTACATTTTTGTAACTAACAGTAAACATGTAATAGGTAGGTACCTACCAAACACGTGGTGTGGCGTGGCTAAGCCACCAGATTGCACGTTTGATAGCTGCTTTATAACAAGGGTCTTAGCTCCCCAGGCATGTTATCTACGGCTTTTTAGGGTCTTTCTCGTGTGTGCAGGTTTCCTCACGATGATTTCCTTCACCGTTAACGCAAGATATAATAAAATTTATTGATTGAGCCGTACCTACATGAACTTGCGGGACGGGTTCAAACTCAGATCCTCATGCTTGGAAGGGAAGCGTTCAACCGCTAGGCTACTGCTTCATTCAACTGCTAGGCTTACAAACAAGGTATTACCTATATCCCTAATTATTATCATTGAAATTTACAGAACAAATCGATGTCTTCCTTTTTGGATCACTCGCCAATGGATTGGGTACAAAAAAAAGTGACGTGGACTGCTACGTCCGGATACAAAATTACAACTCTTCAGCAGCGTTGTCCTACATAGAGGAAACGGTGAAGTTGTTTCAGGAACAGCCTGATCTGTATTCACAACTGACGCTGAAAACATTGGTGCCAATTCCATTTGTCACCTTCTATCACATTCCCACACGAAGATACTGCGACATGTTGTATAATAGTTCCCTTTATGTAGAAGATAGTAAAGTTATCAGCTACCTTTTCAAGTTAGACGAACGTTTCTTACCTGTAGGGAGCATTATAAAGTTGTGGGCTACAACCCATGACCTCACTGTCCATGGTAAAGACACCAAACTGCGTAATTATGCGTTGTACATAATGACTATATTTTATTTACAACAAAAAAAATTGATGCCTTCAGTTTCTGCATTACAAATAAATTCAAGTAGTCGCTTCGTCAATAACTGGGACGTGAGTTTCAACGAAATACCTTACAGCTCGACGAATACAGAGAACGTGTACCAACTTTTGGGCGGGTTCTTCAAATATTACAGCGAGTTTAACTTTACTGAATATGTCGTGTCGCCCTTTGCTGGACGTCCGATACATAAGAGAGATTTTATGGACACTGAGAAAGTCCCTAAGGAGTTTTATAATTATAAAAAGAATATAACAATAGACAACATTGTTCCGCTTGCATTAAACTCATTGTGCATTCAGGACATATTCGAACATAACACAAACACTGTGGAATCGTTGGGACATGAGTACGTATCGAAGTTCACATCGCTTATAAATTTTGCCGCTAAAATGTTCCAAGAACTCCCAAGCGACCGTTTCCTCCGAGCTATACTTATTGATAATGAACACATTGGCAATGAAGTTCAATGATATCTTGGTTAATAATTTAAATAAAATGTAAGTGCATAAACTTTTGTAATAAATTATAATCCCAACAAAAACATTAAATGTAAAAAAATGCCAAGTCTCTCGATGCAGTCTTTCCATCGTAAAAAGTTTTTAAGATCTCATAGAAGCCAAGTCCTATTCAAATTATTTTGTAGTTATAAATCAACATTTAGTAATTGTATCAATAGTTTTCTTTATATTATAATTATAGTGACTTGGCAATGAGCACAAGAAGAAACAAATAAAACGGCATATTTGGAGGGGTTGAAATTCACACACCGCATGCGTAAACATTAATATCACAAAATTAATTTTGTTTTGGTTTATCCGTGTCGTCCCAACCGAATTTCGGCAACGGCAGTCAGTCTCATCCAAGACTAGTAAACTGCGCAGGATAATCTGATCACAGGTCTCGTCAGTAACATTTGCATATAATTCCAGGCAGCAAGCAGCTTTTAATTTGTGCTCATTGCCAAGTCACTATAATTATAATATAAAGAAAACTATTGATACAATTACTAAATGTTGATTTATAACTACAAAATAATTTGAATAGGACTTGGCTTCTATGAGATCTCAAAACTTTTTACGATGGAAAGACTGCATCGAGAGACTTGGCATTTTTTTACATTTAATGTTTTTGTTGGGATCTCATTTATTTTTTGTAAGTGTATTTCTTCCTTTTTTTTAGGTGACCTCATAATTTCTTGGACTACTGCTTTGCTTAGAACCCATTCTCTATCTCTATCTCTTTTGTTTCTTTTCTGAGGCTTCGTTACTTCTAAGGTAGACAAATCTGGGCGATATATATTTCGGAGTCGATTACATTCAGCTATTGCTATCTCCTGAGCTTTGATACTACTAAAATTCACATTTATTAAATGTAATCCACCCAAACTAGTCACTCTTGAAAGGGCCACGTATGCTTGACCACAGTTTATATATTTTTTTTCTATTCTATGTATTTATTCATCCAATTGAATAGTTAAACAACGAACAAAGTTAACAATGCAGTCAAAATCCATACACAATGTTCTTGCCAAACCGCAAATATAAAATTGTTTTCTATGGTATATTATTTTTTAATGTTTTTTTATTTTTTCCTTTATATGTGGCTAATGACCTATCTTGGTGCAAAATTTGAAGTTTCTAAGTCTGCTAGAAGTACCTTAGATTTTTGATGATCGGTCAGTGAGTCAGTGAGTCAGTGAGTCAGTGAGTGACAAAATGGTGTAACTTTGATCGACCGTAACTCCTAAACTATTAATTCAATTGGCATGTAATTTCGAACTTAAGCTTGTTCTAATGCCTACTATTATTCACCGAAAACCTAAACTCGTAGCTTTGTCCATGTCGAAGATATAGGGGGGGCGAAACAGCCGCGAATCGCATCGAGAAAAGATGGTACGGTCGTGCCCGTTTTGCTCGAGACTTGGCTGGGGCACTGCCGTGCCCCCAGATTGAATAAAAAAAGAGACCACTCTATTTTTTTTATTCTGAAATATTCTGAAGATCTCTCTATTCTATATTAGAATATATCTCTGATCTATATATATAATACCTATATGACTTTGAACGTATGATCCCAGATCAATCACCCCCTTTCTTCTTGTAAGGGTCGTTAGAACCACGGGCCTAAACTAAACTCAACCTGCCTCTTATTTTTAAGTTGATGGTTCGTTTTTCGCATCGCATCGTGCAAAATGCAAGTTCACAGACTACTTAGAGATACTACGCAGGTTGGAAAGTAGGTGAAAGGTAAGCCCACACTGCAGCGAAACATGCAGTGCAGCGGAGCGGTGCGGCACGACGTGACGCGTCTCTATTTAGTAAACCACGGGTCTACCGCGTAACTAAAATGGTAATAAAATGGTAATGAACATCGATACGATCGTGAGAGACTAAACTTCGAGCTACCTTGTATTAATATTACTGAAGCCCAATTCTCGTAATTAATTTATAATATGACTGAAAGTTGACCGAACTGAGATTATAATTTGAATTGACAAAAAGTCATGTATTCTACTCCTCTTAAAGTTGAGTCCGATTCCAGTATGATTTGGATTCAATCTTCTTACAAACTCTTCTTCTTCTTCTTCTTTCTATATGGCAATTGAGCCGATGTCAACTATTCTGCCAGTGTCAAGATTTCAATCTCATTTTTGACGTTTGTGTATAGACGAGAGTGTCAATTTTATTATCTGTATCAGTTCAAAATGTTAGCAGAATACCGATTTGCCTTTTATTCAACTTTCGATCTCATTACAATATAATGTCACGTTTGACATTGTATGTGAGGGTAGGAGAATACCATTTGTGACATTTATGACATTGATAGTAGATCGGAATGAGATCCAAACTATATTTTGAACATTTTTAATTACGAGAATTGGGCCTCTGATCATGAAGATGAGAGTCCCAACAGCATGATCGGTAAAAAAATTACAAGGTAGCTCAACGCTTAGTCTCTAATTTGGTATTCATTTAATACTTGTATTTAACTAATTACGGAAACCAGATAACGTTCCATTACTTGTTTTGTCTATGGAGAAAAAACAAGCGCCCCTAGCGAAAGTAAGGCGAACCTCAAATTCTCCATACAAAAGCAGTTTGGTCGGAGTCAGGGGGTGGGCAATTGAAAGAAAGTATAAGAATAAGAATATTTATTTGCTGAAAAAAAGCTGATTTGAAAGAAAAGAAAATGTGGGCGATTGCACCTATTGTACCCTCTGTATCAGCGCCTGCTGGATTGACTGTTCTATGAATACCTACCTATACGATAAACGAGTAGTGGACTGTAGTGATATTATAAAACATTTGGCGGAACAGATGACATCGTATCCTCATTATTAATCTATAGGTCATTATTACCATAATTTTAATAAACTGTAGGTAGTAGTAATCAAAAATATACCTAGTTGGTTGTCAATGCCAAGAAGTTCCTCAGGGACCCACTTTAGGGCCATTGCTGAACCGCAACTGAATTGTAAGGATAATGGCTATATTCGACAAGCCTACTCAAGAATACTACAATACTCTTTTATTGCAGTTTTCTTTGTTGTTTATTATAGTGGATATATTGGATGGTCCAGTTCAATACTGTAAACATTGCTGGACTTGTAATTTCTTAATCATGTTGTATTGCACAACAATTTATGAATGTTAATATAACAGATCAATGTAGGAGAGTGTACCTAAAACAAAAACAAAAAAACTGCGAAAAATGAGGGCAAAGTAACAGGATTATCACGTTAATAAAACTAAAAATAATATATTTAAATAAAATGTACATTATTTTCTAATTACTATAGATTAGTAGGTAACGTACCTGCGTTATCTAAGGTAACACAGGTGTTTTATATATTTGAGTGGTTAGTAAATGTTTTAGCATTTGGCTTTAAGTTATTACCTTACACAACACTATATATTACTTTCAAGGTAAGTCTTTTTTTTAACCTCTATTGTTCCCATAATTGTCCCACAGCTGGGCAAAGGTCTCCCGTATTCTTCCACACCTCTCACGGTGTTGCTAGGCTTACCTTTTATTAAGTACCTCCATAATAAGTTATACACTTATAATAGTTCGTAGTCCCTTCGTGGTACCTGATTATGTAATTAATACTTATCATACATGGACGGATTGGTGGTTGGTGGCCTAATCCTTCTTATTCTAAGAAGAGCCTCGTGCTCTGCAGTGGTACAGTTATGGGCTGAATTATTAATTATTATTAATATCATACTTTACTTATATGAATAATAATAAAAATCTTTATTCTCCGAATACAGTCCGTAGTTTAAAACATTAGACATTTTATAAGTTTTTAAACTGTCATGGTCACTAACATTAGTATTAGAGTTCAAAACGGGGTATTTACCATGTTTATATCTTGTATTGGTACCGGACCCGAGCGCACAAAACGTAACAGAAGGAGGGTAGACCGTTTTGTCTGCCAATAAACATCCACCCGCAAATACTTTTAGTTTATCCGTGACCATGGTGCTTGCAACAGTGCCGAAATATCGGGAGCTCAATACAAGATATAAACATGGTAAATACCCCGTTTTGAACTCTAATAGTAATATTAGACATTTTACGTAAACGTTAGCTAAAGTAAAAATATTTATTTAATAAAGGTATCAAATTAGCTGTGCCCACGACTTCCTCCGTATAGAGATCGGGTGCTCGAATTTCATTTGTAATATGCAAAAAAATAAACGAAGATTAAATACAAAAAGTTATATTCAAAGTATAGATAAACGTGTAACAGTATACGTTTTCTACTTTGATTTGAGCACTTGAGATTTGATTATTATGGAGTATATGGTTATCTAGCTCTTTACCTAATCGTTTTCAAAGTGTTAAAGTTAGTTCTAAAACTGATAATGGTGATTAAAACTCATACAAATATAAATAACGTCAAACCAAATCAGGAGTTCCACAAGGAAATATACTTGGTCCGTTAATTTTCTGATATAAAATTATTAGAGTTGTAACAAAGTAGTTATTTTATACTAGTTATAATTATAGTAGTAGACATGTTTATGAGGACTTGTAGTTTCGAATGTGTAGTTAACAGAACAGCGATTTGCAGTATCCGCGATTTTATTTCTCTTTTCTTTGTGTACTACTTGTGGCAGCCCTGTATCTACAATTTTTTCGAACCGGGGCCGAACCTTGTTAGTAACGCCCCCGCTCTCCAGAGTTTGAGATAAATTGTAAACCTCTCATTTTTTGTGATCGGGAGAATAAGAACCCTTTAATTTTGCAATCTTTATTACCTATTACCTAATAACTTTTCATTTGTGTGACATATATGTAGGAAATATACCAGGAAGGCGTTAAAAAATCGTAAAATAATTCAATATTACTCAACTAAATGTATGGACAAGCTGGTTTTTTGTTTCGCGATTTCAGTGTTTGTTTCATAGTAAAAGTTGTTCATAATTATGAGTACCTACTATAACCCCATAATATAATATCCTTATAATATAATATCTCCGCTAATAAAGTAGGACCTCATATACTTTACCTACTATTCTTTTGTCTATGTTCATAATGTTATGTTCACTTTTAAGCAGTAACGACAGTCTTGTTGCTATGCGCCAGTAGTGGAGTCCTGTGTGACCAGCTGTGTCTGGTGGGTGACTTCGACGCCCAGCTGCAGAGCGTCCTGCGCAGCCAGATGTTGACGCCGCCTGACTACGCTGATATATCTCGACTATTGGATGACGTACGGAATACGCTACACAAACTATGGAAAGGTGCAAAGTTGCAAACGCGATTTTATTCTATAAGTACGTGTGTGCAGGTTTCCTCACGATGTTTTCCTTCACCGTTAACGCAAGTTATAATAAAATTGATTGATTGAATCGTACCTACATGAACTTGAAAAGTGAGGTGCGGGACGGGTTCGAACTCAGCTACTCATGCTAGGAAGGCAAGCGTTCAACCGCTAGGCTACTGCTTCATTCAACTGCTAGGCTTACAAACAAGTTATTACCTATATCCCTAATTATTATCATTGAAATTTACAGAACAAATCGATGTCTTCCTTTTTGGATCACTCGCCGATGGATTGGGTACAAAAAGAAGTGATGTGGACTGCTACGTCCGGATACAAAATTACAACTCTTCAGCAGCGTTGTCCTACATAGAGGAAACGGTGAAGTTGTTTCAGGAGCAGCCTGATCTGTATTCAAAACTGACGCCGAAACTATTGCTGCCGAAAACATTGATGCCAATTCTACTTTTGACTTTCTATCACATTCCCACACAAAGATACTGCGACATGCTATATAATAGTTCCTTCTCTGTAGAAAATAGTAAACTTATTAGCTACCTTTTCAAGTTAGACGAACGTTTCTTACCTCTAGGGAGAACTATAAAGTTTTGGGTTACAACCCATGACCTCACTGTCCATGGTAAAGACTCCAAACTGCGTAATTATGCGTTGTACATAATGACTATATTTTATTTACAACAAAAAAAAATGATGCCTTCAGTTTCTGAATTACAAATAAATTCAAGTAGTCGCTTCGTCAATAACTGGGACGTGAGCTTCAACGAAATACCTTACAGCTCGACGAATACAGAGAACGTGTATCAACTATTGGGCGGGTTCTTCAAATATTACAGCGAGTTTAACTTTACTGAATATGTCGTGTCGCCCTTTGCTGGACGTCCGATACATAAGAGAGATTTTATGGACACTAAGAAAGTCCCTAAGGAGTTTTATAATTATAAAAAGAATATAACAATGGACAACATTCCTCCACTTGCATTAAACTCAATGTGCATTCAGGACATATTCGAACATAACACAAACACTGTGGAATCGTTGGGACATGAGTACGAATTGAAGTTCAAATCGCTTATAAATTTTGCCGCTAAAATGTTCCAAGAACTCCCAAGCGACCGTTTCCTCCGAGCTATACTTATTGATAATGAACACATTGGCAATGAAGTTCAATGAAATCTTGGTTAATAATTTAAATAAAATGTAAGTGCATTAATAAATTATAATTGAATAAAAAATAGATCACGATATTTTTTTTATTCTGAAATATTCTGAAGTTCTCTCTCTCTCTATATATATATCTCTGATCTATATATATATGTCGCCGCGAGAGCGTCTGGCTAGCAAGATTATTACATAATCTTATTACTAGTAACTAATTATTATAATTCTCATTCATCATAAACTTGATAATCCTGCCATCTGTGGGATAATTTTATAATCGTTATGCATTGTGCTTGAGTATTGAATGATTGATTCCCTTACTTTGATATTAGCGCCATCTATTGGTGTATTTGTTAAATAGAACTCATCAACATTGCTGGAAGACTATTTATAAAACTAATTTTGATATCTTAATTAAAACTATAGCTACAATTAACAAGGAACATTTATTTTATAACTTTTGTGCTTTTATTCATATTAACAATTGCACATTTAACACAGTAAGTTGTTTATGATGCGGCGTCACCTAGTATTCCGTAAAATGGCGCCGAGTATGATTTTTATGTTTAGATGATCAATACCTCAATGTTGTAAGTTAATATGAGAACTAAATAAGCTTTAATAATAATTTAATAATTATAAAGTAACAAGATTGTTTTACACTGCAACATTATTAATGTTTGATTAAATTTCTTGATCTACCGGAAATGTTGTTAGGTAGGAATATTAAAGTTGTAAAAAAGTAATGAGGCTACTAATTTAACTCTAATCTAAAAAACGCCCTTGCATTTATTAATATTGGCATTGTTTAATGTTAAAATCAATTACTGATAAGCATTTTAGTATTGATTGTAAGTTTTATTCAATTACCTAACTAATAAGATTCTGTATTTGAATATGTGGTTTTTCCGCCCACTTTCTTGTCGGTGAAGCGCGCGCGTACCTACTCTGTATCGGTGTATTGGAAAAACTTGAATTAAAGTGAATTTCTGTAAAACTGCTACTAAACAGTACCTAATAAAGTTGTGTGGACTTATAAGTGTCGTGTAAGTTATTATGGAAGAAACTCCTGAGTCCCCCGTCTTGTCATCAGAAGTGGGATCGCACACGCGATCCCCCCATGCTCATGCCGGACATCCAGAAGAAGCCCGAGACAAAATTATTCAATACCTGGTGTCCTCCCCGGTATTAATGATCTTCCGTGAAGATGCCCCTATAGAACTTTATACTGATGCCAGTAGCCTAGGAGTTGGCGGCATTCTTGTCCAAGTCACTGACGGTCGCCAACATGCAGTGGCCTACTTCAGCATGCGCACAACTGATGCAGAGAGCAGGTACCACTCATATGAACTGGAAACACTTGCAGTAGTCAGAGCGATCAAACATTTTCGTCACTTTCTTTATGGAAGGCACTTCAAAGTGATCACCGATTGTAACGCGCTGAAAGCCTCCAAACATAAACAAGAACTTTTGCCAAGAGTATATCGATGGTGGGCATTTTTACAAAACTTTGATTTTGAGATCGAATACAGAAGAGGTGATCGCATGCAACATGCTGATTTCTTCAGTCGTAATGTAAAAAATTACTCAGTTAATATAATGACTAGAGATCTACAGTGGTTAAAAATAGAACAACGTCGTGACGACTCCCTACGCTCTAAGATGGATGCTGTCCTCAGGGGAGAACCAATTGATGGTTTCCTGATTGAAGATGACTTACTGAAACAAAAACAACATGATGAAGTTCTAGGTGATCAGAAGCTCATAGTGGTTCCCAAGTCCTTTCAATGGAGCTTAATCAATACTTATCACACCAGTCTGAAACACCCTGGATGGGAAAAAACACTTGCCAAAATAAAAGAGACATACTGGTTTGACAGGATGAACACCACAACACGAAAATTTGTTGAAAATTGCATAGTCTGCAAAACGTCTAAAAACACATCTGGTTCTATTCAAGCACAGCTGCACCCAATACCTAAACCATCGGTGGCTTTTGAGATGATTCACATGGACATAACTGGAAAATTGGGTACACCATCAGATCAAGAATATATCATTGTCACGGTAGATGCATACACAAAATATGTATTGTTACATTATGCAAATGATAAAAGCCAACATAGTTCCCTTGCAGCACTCAAGAAGGTAATTCACTTGTTTGGCACCCCTAAACTGGTTATAGTTGATGGTGGAAGGGAATTCCTCGGAGAATATAAAAACTACTGCGAAAGATATGGCATAGAAATTCACTCAATAGCTCCTGGGGTGAGCAGAGCTAATGGACAAGTTGAGAGAGTTATGGGAACTCTGAAGAATGCACTAACAATGATCAAGAATTATGAAACTGTCGACTGGTATACTGCATTAGATAGCTTACAACTTGCATTAAACTGTACAAGGCATCAAACAACAGGCGTAGCTCCACTCACACTACTGACAAGACGCCAGCATTGTGTACCTCCTGAACTATTAAACCTAATCCAACTTGATGAAATGACTATTGACTTTGATGCCCAGCACAGAATGACCGAAGCAGCAGCTAAGGATAAACAACGATTTGACGCTAGAAAAGCGAAGATATGTCGATTCCAAAGAGGCGAATTCGTCTTAGTGAAAAATAATCCTAGGAATCAGACCTCTTTGGACCTAAAATTTAGTTCACCTTATGAAATCCACAAGGTACTTGAAAATGACCGCTACCTCATCAAACCGGTAGTAGGACGAGGTCGCCCTAAAAAGGTGGCTCATGATCAACTACGTCGAGCGCCGCAGCCTGGTGAACAAATGACCGTGTCGCCAGCCCAAGAGCAACCAGCTGACATTCCATCAAACGGAGGCCAGCTTGAAGACAGCCAGCCAGGGGGTGACTGCCCTAACTTGTCGCCAGCCCAAGACCAACCAGCTGACATCCCACCAAACGGAGGCCAGCTTGAGGACAGCCAGCCAGCGGGTGACTGCCCTAACTCTCCCACATAGACAACTACTAAATAAAAAGGTGAGCAGTTTTCAAACTGGATTCAACTTACTTTTCTAGATACCTACATCTGTATTTGCCATGTGTCAAAGGTAAACACCCATATAATAAATTATTAGTAGCCGTGGAGGCAACTAATAATGTAATAACATCATCATACTATTAGTGGCCGTGGAGGTAACTAATAATGTAATAATACTACGAACAAACTATTAGTGGCCGTGGAGGTTCGGTTACTAATAATACTCTCATGTTATCCTGCTGGGTCCACGGCGTACAAGACCGCCCAGAGCCTGGTTCCTTATATCCTGTCAAATCAAAGACTTCGTGCCTGCCACGGAGCAATGGTCCTAAACTCCTTACCTTATTTTCCTATCAAATCAAAGACTTTGTGTCTATCACAGAGCGGTGTTCCTGATCCTATCCTTTAATCCTGTCAAATCCAAGACTTTGTGTCTATCACAGAGCATTACCGTCACGTGAGAATGAAACTATTCAGCTAACAGCTGATCACACATTATCAATATACCTACATAGGTAACAAAAATAAAATACCAAAATATTTTTTAAGTAAAGTGTTACATGCATTTAATATCTGAATTTAAGACAACTTAAGTAGATAGCAGATCTATGGCAAGCTGTCAATGTAAACTAAAACTTTAACACCAAATCCTACAATTCAATTATTGTTGTAGGATAATAAATCAAATGCAGCATTAATCTGCAAACAAAATTTATCTCCAATATTTCAGATAACAACCACAGAACTCAACACTGGTAGCATCGGCAGGTGCAGAGCGCGCACCACCGATCAGAATGGCCGTGTCGCCGCGAGAGCGTCTGGCTAGCAAGATTATTACATAATCTTATTACTAGTAACTAATTATTATAATTCTCATTCATCATAAACTTGATAATCCTGCCATCTGTGGGATAATTTTATAATCGTTATGCATTGTGCTTGAGTATTGAATGATTGATTCCCTTACTTTGATATTAGCGCCATCTATTGGTGTATTTGTTAAATAGAACTCATCAACATTGCTGGAAGACTATTTATAAAACTAATTTTGATATCTTAATTAAAACTATAGCTACAATTAACAAGGAACATTTATTTTATAACTTTTGTGCTTTTATTCATATTAACAATTGCACATTTAACACAGTAAGTTGTTTATGATGCGGCGTCACCTAGTATTCCGTAAAATGGCGCCGAGTATGATTTTTATGTTTAGATGATCAATACCTCAATGTTGTAAGTTAATATGAGAACTAAATAAGCTTTAATAATAATTTAATAATTATAAAGTAACAAGATTGTTTTACACTGCAACATTATTAATGTTTGATTAAATTTCTTGATCTACCGGAAATGTTGTTAGGTAGGAATATTAAAGTTGTAAAAAAGTAATGAGGCTACTAATTTAACTCTAATCTAAAAAACGCCCTTGCATTTATTAATATTGGCATTGTTTAATGTTAAAATCAATTACTGATAAGCATTTTAGTATTGATTGTAAGTTTTATTCAATTACCTAACTAATAAGATTCTGTATTTGAATATGTGGTTTTTCCGCCCACTTTCTTGTCGGTGAAGCGCGCGCGTACCTACTCTGTATCGGTGTATTGGAAAAACTTGAATTAAAGTGAATTTCTGTAAAACTGCTACTAAACAGTACCTAATAAAGTTGTGTGGACTTATAAGTGTCGTGTAAGTTATTATGGAAGAAACTCCTGAGTCCCCCGTCTTGTCATATACATATATAATACCTATATGACTTTGATCCCAGATCATCTACCCCCTTTCTTCCCGTAAGGGTCGCTAGAACCACGGACCTAAACTAAACTCAACCTGCCTCCTATTTTTAAGTTGATGGTTCGTTTTTCGCATCGCATCGTGCAAAATGCAGGTTCACAGACTACTTAGAGATACTACGCAGGTTGGAAAGTGGGTAAAAGGTAAGCCCACACTGCAGCGAAACATGCAGTGCAGCGGAGCGGTGCGGCAGGACGTGACGCGTCTCTATTTAGTAAACCGCGGGTCTACCGCGTAACTAAAATGGTAATGAACATCGATACGATCGTGAGAGACTAAACTTCGAGCTACCTTGTATAAATATTACTGATCATGAAGATGAGAGTCCCAACAACAGCATAATCGGTAAAAAAATTACAAGGTAGCTCAACGCTTGGTCTCACAATCGTATTGAAATTTATTACAAGAGTCGATGTTCATTACCATTTTAGTTAGCAGTAGACCCCCCCCCGCACTTGAATTGCAGCGGAGCGTATCAACGCAATAAACTGGTTTTCGAATTCACGAATGAAGAAGAATAATCACTTTTGCTACGGCTTAAAAAACTCCTATAAGCTAGAGCCACGACCAACACCTTAAAGAGGCTTGCGTTGGGCAGCTGGGTCAGGGGTTTGATACAGAGGACGGTAGGTACTCCTGGACACGGCGCGTATTGTTAGGAGGTTCCTCTCTCTACAACCCTGACCACCGGTAGCTTGGACCCTGTCCCGATTCCGGTGAGCTACTATTTTTTATACCTATTGTTAAATGATTTTATTTAATTTTTTTTATTTATGGTAAATATTAAATTAAATAATAAGAATTATAATAATAAAAACAATTTAAAGGCTAAATCATCACATCGTTTACCTTTTCATCGTAATCTAAATAAAAATAAAAATTGATAAACTTTAATTACTTGTAATTGACTAATTACGGAAATCAGTGGTTCCATTACTTGTGCGAGAGCACCCCTAGCGAAAGTAAGGCGAACCTCAAATTCTCCATACAAAAGCAGTGCTAAGTCGGTCAGAGGGGGGGGGGTGGTCAGAGGGGGTGGGGTCAGAGGGGGGAGGTACAATGGGGCAATTGCACCCATTGTACCCTCTGTATCCGCGCCTGCTGGATTGACTGTTCTATGAATGCCACACCTACCTGAGCCCGGTACCTGAGCTACCTATATGATAAACGACTAGTGGAATGCAGTAACATAATAAAATATCTGACGGAAATCTGATTAAATCCACCTGCTAAACGTGGTGATTATGGTAATATTACCAATATATATCCATTTCACGTCCGTTGAAGCGGTTACTAAAAACGGGGTCTTTATTTAGCTTAAATTTAGGCTAAGTTGACCTACACGTGTTAGCTTGTTTTAGGGGATGATTTCTGTACCTATTTCAAAATATAAACCTTACTTTAAATCGTAAATATTGACAAGTCTGTACATCGAAAATATTTTCGCGAACATCGGCTAGGGAAAGTAAAAATAATCAATAATAAAAGACCAGCTAAGTTTTTGAGATATGTCAATTTTCTGGCAGACTACCTTTAATTCAAGAAATTGATACCTAGGTAATAGGGTTTATCTTCAAAATTCACTTAAAGTTTCCCGAGACCAGAACTACTCTTGCCCCAAAAATTTACGCCACCCTGTATATTTAAAGGCAACCCCCCACTTGCACCCCCGTGCACCTAGAATCACGTTTTGAAAGTGCCTGTAAAGGCCCAGTTGAAATAAAAAACTTTGGCTTTGACTTTGGATGTAAGCAATAGATTTTCAAGATTAGGGACGGCTATTTGAAGATATACATACATACCCAAAGCATACCGTACATTGCTAAGTAGCCTAGCGGTGACAGGTACCAAGTACCTACGTTTGTTTTTTTTGCATTTGTAGTAGATACAATGAAACTACTAAAAAATGCAAAAAAAAAACGATAAAATTTTACCCATTATTATGACATAACAATGGGTAAAATTTTATAATATCGGAAAAATGTATCTAGAACCAAATTCGAGGACCCGAACTTCATGCGAACGGTGCCGGGGGCAGAGCTTGTAATAAAATAAGGCCATTTGAAACCAACAGAATTATATTTAAGGTTTACAATATAATTATATTATACTATATAACACAATATTACGCTACTGTTATGTCGATGCAATCTTTCAGCTTTCCTAATGTATCCAAAGTAATATTTTCGTGTTTTCTATAGTCGTGCTGACCCTCAGTAAGGATCGCTTTGAGTATTCTATTTCGTGGCAGTTCTTCAAACATTTTTGCGGCGAATTTTATATGAAATAGAAATTTCAAAGCCACTTCATGTGTTATCCGCGCCGCATCGTTCGAGTTGTGTTGAAACATGTCTTGGATGCATAAATCTGTGGTCATGTTCAGTTGCTTTGTTAGCTTAAGCTCATGTTTTTCACTTAAATTAATCTTATACAAAGAAAATTCTTGCGGAACATTGTCAAGGCTTGCAAAAGCACTCATGTGTACAGGGTAGCCAACAAACGGTGACACGATATATTCGGTAAAGTTAAACTCGCTGTAGTATTTGAAGAACCCGCCCAAAAGTTCATACAAAGTCTCGGTATTTGTTGAACTGTAAGGTATTTTGTCGAAATTCATGTCCCAGTTGTCGATGAAGTGACGTTTTGAATGTTTTTGCAATGCAAAAACATTAGGAACCATGTTTTTTTGCTGCAAATAAAATATGATTAACATGTACAACCCATAATTTGGTAATCTGTCTTTCGCACCGGTAATCTGATGGATTCTAGCCCAGACTTTTAGAATACCTCCCATTGGCAGAAATCTTTTATCTAGATTGAAGTAGTATTTGACGAGCCTGCTGTTTGCGACGCCTATATCACCAAACTTGTAAACGACGTCAATGTCTCGTTGTGTGGGAATGTAGACAAACGTGAGTACGGTGAATGCCTCAGTAACTTGATACCACGGATGTGAATACAATTCAGGCTGTTCCTGAAAATACTTTAGTGTCCTTTCTATCACGTAATAATCCATTGAATCGTTATAGTTTGGTATTCGCACATAATAGTCCACGTCGCTTGTTTTTGTACCTAATCCTGTGGTTAGTGACCCGAAGGGGAATATCTCATAACCTGCAAATTTTAAAAAATCGTTAACATCTTATTGATTTGGCTCCAAAAACATGTTTAAAAATATTTATGTAAATGCTATATTAAATTTACTTTTCCATGTTTTGTTTAGCGTGTTACGTATGTCCTCCAATGGCCGAGATATCATTTCAGCCATTTCATTGTTTTTCAGCATCTGTCTGCGCAGTATAGTCTGCAGCTGGGAATCGAAGTCCCCCATAAGACACAGCTGGTCGCACACGACTTGGTTACTGACGCATAGCATCACTCCACCCATGAGCACTTGAAAGCCAAGTAGTTTATATTATTTTAAGATAATTTAGTTAATAGGAGCTGTGCCTTTTGACATAATATATTTTATTGTAGTTAAACACAAATAATCTTTATTGTAGTTACAATTTGCTCTGTAATTTTACAGAACAAGCAAATGAGTATTTACCTACGCTAAGTCTCAACAGTGTGCAAACCTTACCTAGTAAATTATACATGTTTATGTCCCACGCACTGCCCTTGCAGACCGTAACACTGTAAATGGCAAGTAGGTACGCAATACGCATCTAAAACCGTATATTAAAAAGTGCATCTAAATTTTAAATTTTACAGTTTATGAACAAAGCTTTCAGGTAATTTAAATTAATCGTTAATAGGCATACTAATAATAAGAATCCATAAATACCTACGGATTGTACCCATTAAACATTGTTTGTTTCATTGATACAAATTATTATTGGTGTCCAGCAATAATTATGCATGATAATTTGTGTTAAAGCAATAATGCAATTAACTTTTAATAGAGCATAAACGTAACTTATTAATAATAGGTAGTTACTAATATAATTTACCTACTTAAGTATTATTTCTTGCATTGTTTATTTGAGTTCCAAAAGTAAATAAGTAATGAGCGAGTTGTTGTACTAAGTTCTTATTCATACTATCTTTATATGACATGTATAACTCCCTAGGTAAGATATTCTAAATTGTTTCGGAGAATTTTTTAAAGTCCTTGATTTCTATACCTATATGCTGCTTAAATATAGTCCGCGCACGAGCTCCGAGGAATCGGGTAGCTGAGGATGCGGGCACGGTGCGCTGCCCCAACCGTCGCTCATACCCTCCTGCACTCTCCCAGTACTAGTGTATTGGGTTGGGAGAGCACAGTGCCAGCTTCCTTAGCCTCCGATTCCTTGGAGCTCGCGCGTGGACTGTAGGTGGATGCATATAATCTTATAAATATACAGTTTTTAAAATCAAAACCATGAGCTGATCTAAGATTCTGACGAAATAACGCTTGCAGCACCTTGGTCTATGTATCATTTAACTTTTCTTATATCTTTATCCATTAATTTCGATTCTCTTCCTTCCTAACAAAAGATCCAAGAGACGTAGGTATTGTAATACTCCATTTTACGAACTCTTTTCTAAAGTTTGTAGTTATATATTTATTTGTTTTGTTATTTTAAAGTGGTATCAGCAGTATTGATGCTATGTTGTGCGGTAACTTTGCGTGCCAAACAGCTGTGTCTGTCGGGAGACTTCGACTCCCAGTTGCAATACCTAGAAGACAATGAGATGTTAACACTGGACGAGATCGCGAACCTATCGCAAGTGTTCGACGACGTGCGGGACACGATGCGGGGACGATGGCCAGGTATCAAATAAATACGATATATTCCTAAATATCCTTTCATACTTTTAGAAGAGGGATTTAACATATTTTCATTTAAATTTACAGGCACTGAAGTATTACCGTACGGGTCGCTGGCCACAGGAACAGCTTTAAAGACCAGTGATGCTGACTGCTTCGTTAAAATACCGAATTTCAACTCGTCCGCAGATTTATACGTGCTAGAAGAGACCACAAAGTTGTTTCAACAACAACCTGATTTATATTCACAATTGATGCCATTTCCTCCTACAGGCGAAGTAATCGCACTTTTCACGTTCACTCACATTCCAACAGGGCGGTATGGTGACATTTTATTTAACAGTAGGTCTGGTCTCGAAGCCAGTAGACTTACCGGCTACATTTTCAAATCAGATGAACGACTGAGGCTTCTAGTCTGCACCCTAAAAGTCTGGGCCAAAATTCACCAGTTGACAGGATCTACAATGCTGACAAACTTTGGGTTGTACTCGTTGATAATGTTTTACTTACAACAAAAGAATATGGCTCCTCCTGTATATTTACTGCAGAAAGATTCGGATAGTTATATCGTCGAAGACTGGGATATGAGTTTCAACGAACTACCTTACAATTCAACGAATACTGAGAATATATATCAACTCCTGGGCGGGTTCTTTAAATACTATAGCAAATTTAACTTTAAAGACTTCATTATATCGACTTTTGCTGGACGTCCTATACATCGGAGTGCATTTGCGGACATAGACAACGTCCCTGAAGAGTTTTCGATGTATAAGATAAAATTGGAAAAGGGGGAAATGACACCTCTTGCAACTAACACTGATTTATGCATTCAAGAGGTGTTTGAACACAACCAAAATACAGCAGAACGACTGAATTCTGAACAGGCGTTGAAATTTACATCACATATTAAGTTTGCCGCGAGAATGTTTGAAAAGCTCCCGAGTGACCAATTCCTCAGAGCTATACTTATAAAGGACCAACATAACGAAACATTTACCGCGGCAAAGACGATCGTAGTGGATCAAGTTAGTAAGTTAAAATACTGCTTAAATGTGACTGAAACTTAAAACGTTTTACTGTATGGTATGGATGTGTTTTGCCGTAAAAATACATATCAAATTAACAACTTCTTCGTCTTTAATTATGTCTACAAAATCCGGTATCACTGTATAATGTATATGAAAAGTAAAAACTGACTTCAAAAAACTAAAAAGTAAATATAAAATCATTTTCGTAATAAACTTAACAGCTTCTGAAGTCGATGCTACTACCAAGCTAAGAACAGAATGTGCATTGAAGGATTAAATGGGACTTCAGAAGCTGTTGAGTTTTCTAAAGAAAAATATTTTATACTTTTTTAGTAAGTATTTTGGAGTTCGTTTTTTTTTTTTTAAGTTAATTTTATTATTCCATAAACAGTACATACCTAAATATGCAACTACAACAATCGCCAGTGATTTGCTGCTAAATATACCTACATAAAAAAAAAATGCATACAATCGAACATAGAACCTCCTCCTTTTTTTGAAGTCGGTTAAAAAGTATAAGTATAGGTAGTAATATTTTGAATAAATTAATTTAGTCAGCAATGATGTAAATACACGGAGATCTGTAAATGTATGTAATGTATTTAAATGACAATAATCAAAATGGGAAATCCCGCAGATTGTTAGTTTTCTTTTATTATTAGTTTTATTAATTCCATTATTTCTTTTTCTTTTGTAAGAAATGTTGACAGATCCTATATTTAAACTTATTTTCGGTTGTTGCTAATTCAAGTGAAAGTGTGTTCAAAAGTGCAGTTCAAAAGAAAAGCAATATTACCACATTGAAAAAATTATTTTAAATAAACATTACAAAAAATATACATCTATTTGATTCAAGCTAAGCAGCAAGGTTGAAATTAGAGATAGGTTATAGTTAATTATAGATTGGATGGTTGGTTCAATCATGGTGGCTAAGTAGGTACTAGAGTTGAAAACTGCGGATAGTTTCCGAAACTTGGGAAGGTTTCCGGAAGTTTACCGGAAATATTCCCGAAAACTTCCAAAACTTTTCAGAAATGATTTTTTACTTATAAAAACAGTAATGGGGGATACTTTTAAATATTTTAAATATTCGAACACAGCGAGCACAGGACGGTCACGGGATGCGGGGTAGGGTAGGTTGCGGGGTAGGTAAACTTCCGTCATACCCGTGGTCATAGGTACCGCTCGGCGTTTACATTATGCCCGTTGCCTTCGTATGATTTAAGCCGAGTGAATAAAAAACGTGATTTCATCAATTTGCTTCAATAAGTACCATAGATAATTAAAATAATAACAGAAAATAGAACTAAGTTAAAGGCTCATTTTCATTTGACGTTACTGATTCTGAGTAATCCCAAAGCAACAAATTTGTTGATTTCATAAATAATATAGAAAAACATAATTTGAAAACTTCGAAAGTTTTGGAAGTTTTCAGGAAACTTTCCTCAGAAAAGGAAACTTTCCTGGAAGTTTTCAACTCTACTAAGTACCTATACAATTCCTTCTCCATCGTTGTACGTCCATCAAGGAGTACAATTATGAGTATTTAATAAAATATATACCTAAATATATCAAAGAACAAGTACCTATACTATAAGGTAAGTATATCTCTATGTCACGCAGACAAACTATAAAAAGGACAAAAACTAAAAACACAAAGTATTTATCAATAAGAAAACCTTGTTTTTTTTATGTTAAGCATGATTAAACTTTTTATCACTGGACTAGAATAAATAAACTATTTTTATTTGAAAACCCGTCTAAAAATAAGCAATATCTGCCTGCCTGTTTGTTACTACATCATTCAAAAAACGACTACCTATGGAATTCCATAACGATTGATAGGTATACATATACTCCAACTGAAAATCAATGAAAACTTTAATCATAATTTCATAATTTTATAATATTTCAGGGAGCTTATTTGTCGTATTACAAAACAAGGTTTAAAACGATTCTTATAAAACACAGGTTTTAAGATAGCCCCATCTCTTTTTGTTATATGACGTTAGAAAACAACAGATATATTTAAAACCTGGTTTTTACACGCCTTGCTTTAAAGCATCTTTTGTAATAAAGGCGCGTTCAGACGACACGCGTAGGGATTGCAAATATTCGATGTTTTTCGGTATTCGAATATTCGAATGATTTTTCAGCCCTATTCGAATATATTCGAATAATATTCGAATATTTCAGAAAAATTAAATATTTATATAATTTGTCACATTTTTATAGCCTTACAAACTGGTATCATATTTTTATGTAAGTTCGCCTAACATCCCCAATCATTACCAATATTTAAACATCAAACTTGTAATCAAATGAAATAATTTTAACAAATTCTTAATACAAATGTTCGTCTAGTGAAGTTTTCTCTTCACGTATTAATATATAAATAGTTAAAAGTAATATGAACTTCGACCATAACCAGAAAATCAAAATTTCACAAATAAAATCAAATAAACATTTTTTTTTTCAAATTGTCCTCCAAAACTCATAGTGGACGTAATCAAAACAATGCCACCAGTATCATTCAATTACCTTCCATTAAAAGTTGTTGAAACCAAATAATACAACAAATTAATCATAATGTTCATGAAATAAAAAATTCTAAATTCTTAAAAAATGATAGGAAACCTACTTGGTAGGAAAAACAATCAGAATCTCACTAGCAAAGTAACTATATGTACATGTGTGTAAATGTGTGTATATGTAGTAATATGTTAATAAACTTTATACAACATACAAAGTAGAAGTAGCAAAAAGGTATTATAAAGATTATTTGTATTATCAATTTAAGGATAACTAGAAACGCGATCAAAATTACATTAAGAATGCACTGATAACTAGCACCTAAGGAGATATTTAAATTGCAAGTGCACGCAATCACTTAAATTGAAAGTTATGAGATCCAAGTGATCCAACGCGGTAAGTACCAATTATAATTAAATAAATATGCGGTGATCGGATAGGCACATAATAAAATTATTCTTATTTACGAATCCTTTGAAAGTGTGACGTAAGAAAACTTAAAGAGTTAACGGAATTATCATTTAATTTACATCTGAGATGATTGCATTATATTTGGTAGAAGAAAATACCCTTTCGCACTCTACGCTATAGGTGGTGGAATGCATATTAGCACGTCATACATAGGAATGACTTAGGTGTCTTGGCATACCTGTGTCACTTATGTCCCATGCAAGTAAAATCCTCCTGCGCATAATTAACGCTAGACTATCAGCACATGTAGACCACCAGATATCGAGGGAACAATATGGTTTTGTTGCCGGAAAGGGAACTCGTGAGCAAATATTGAATGTCTGCATTCTCATCGAGAAATGTCGTGAATTTAACGTACGTCGCCAAAGTTATTTAACCTATATGGGGAACATGTTATGCGAAAAGCAAATAGAATAGAAAATAAATTAGTATAGGCAGTGAAAGACTCACGAGCCTAAGGTACGCGGATAATGCCACTGTAATTGTGTCTAGTGTAGAAGAGATGGCGAACCTGCTAAAGCATATACGGGAACACTTCCACGTTCTAATCTACTTGACGGGTACGAGAAAGTCAGCGAGTTCGTGTATCTTGGGTCACTGATAACTAGTGAGGGCAGCTCCCGTAGATCCGGTATGACTAAGAGTGCAATGGCAAAACTCGACAAAATTTGGAATTCACCGTATGACCAAAGTGCGATTGATGCGTCCTCTGGTCTTCTCAATATATTTATATGGCGCGGAAACGTGGTGCATAGAAAGTCGTGATAGCAGTAAGACCGATGCTTTTGAGATGTGGTGTTGGCGCAGATTGCTTCATATACCCTGGACTGCTATGAGAACTAATGAATCCATTCTGTAGGAGCTCAACATCGCCAAACGACTTTCCACAGTTTGCCGGGAGCGTGCCCTCGGTTTTTTCGGACATAATTATCATGCGGTCTTCTAAGCATTGTTTGTAAAAACCTTATAATAGTGGGCCGGCTGGAAGGGAAACCCACTCAAGGCAGAGCGCCGGTAAGATGGTCGGATGCAATAAGGAGGGCTGGTGGAGGCAGCATGCAGAAAGCGGTCCACACAACGAAACACCGCATGGTTTGGAGGCGCGTTGTATGTGGTCGCGATTCTCATCAATCGGGAACGATGAAGAAGAGGGGGACCTATGTCATATAGAGCCATCCGCATTATTATTGATGTTTCTAGATCATGATGTTCGCAAGTGACCGTTGATTGGTCGAATGGCCGTCAATCTGAGCAGTGCCGATCTATTCGAAGATTTGACGACCACGCGTTAGACGTCGCGTTAATAATCAACAAATAATGCTGTAACCTTAATTTTTGTGGTAATATTCGAATGTTCGAATATTTTATAATTTACTATTCGAATATGAATTTCAAATTGATATTCGAATAATTCGAATATTCGAATATTGAATTGCAATCCCTAGACACGCGCCGACCACGCACAGGCGTTGTGCCCGTCTTACACCCGCGCAAAATCAGCGTATATAAAATATATAGAAAAATAGCGCAAGGCGTACGGGGCGGCTGGGTGAAACGCGTGCGCGGGGTGGGCGCGAGGCGGGCGCGAGGCGGGCGCGTGGCGTGTGCGGTTGGACTTCGATAAATGGCAATTTGAGATCTATGATGTGTCATAAGACTCAAATTATATACAAAAAAATTCAAAGCCAGTTAGACGCTGGGGCAGACGCGCGTGGCGTGTCGTCTGAACGCAGCCTGAGCCCTGAAGGTATACGTTTTAACTTATGAGATAAAACGTCAATGGATCGAAAGTAGATATGCATTGCTTTTAAAAATCTTTGCTAGAGAGTATTCGAATTCTACACAGACAAAGTCATGAGCACAGCTACCTAGTAAGGAAATAAAAGGCGAAATAAAATGTCAACAAAAATATTCATCGAAGATGTTCTAATGTCAAGGTAACGACTTCTTTTTATAATAACAATTTCATATGTACTAGCTGTCTCCCCGATACCGTCCTCGTGGATATAATTATGGAGTACGAATTTTTAAGAAAAAAAAAATCCTATGTCCTTCCTTATTCTTCTCCAAAGAATACACTACTGGCTACTGGCTGGGCTATTTCTTCGTCAAAGTTCATCAAGATCGGCGGGTCTACCGCGTTACTAAATTGGTAGATAATGTACATGAACTCTGGTAATCAACTTCATTAGGATATGAGAGATTTACCTAAACGTTAAACCATAATAAAAAAAATACAAAGTCGCTCGATGTTTTGCTGACATTCAGAGACGACAGAAACGAGTCTAAGCGTGAACTTACGCTTCCATCTGTCAAAATTTGTTCGTAAGTTTGACAGATGGAAGCGTAAGTTCACGCTTGGACTCGTTTCTGTCGTCTCTGAATGTCAGCCTTTATTCTCTCACGATCCTAACGAAGTTTATTACCAGAGTTCATGTTCATTACCATGTTAGTTACGCAGTAGACACCCGGTTCAGCCGTTTAGGTGAATAGGTAACAGACAGACAGAGTTACTTTCGCATTTATAGGTAATATTAGTAAGGTCGTGATAATTATACTTGGGCTAAACCTACCGAGCATCACACCGGTATTGCATTCCCTGAAGGTTAAACAAAGGTGTACCGAAATAGTACCTATACCCACATTTCACCAGGCTTCTAAATGCATATTTGGGCTAATTTGTTCTTTATAAAGAGTTGATTCAAGTTTCAAGAAGCCAAAAAGATAGCAGAGGATAGGGAGCAGTGGCGATTACTCCACCGACAAGACCTAAGCGATTATACCATTACATACTGTCGGCCTACCAGTGGCGAAGGGTGACAGTTTTAAAAGGGGAAGCCGTCCCAAAAATGCCCTCAAAAAATTGCTGCAATTAATGCTGCAAGACAAAAATCCATACCGTCTCTTGTAAACTATATATAGTCATGTCTGGAAGAGTTCGACATAACTGAATAACAGGTCTTTTTATGTCAGTTGGATGAGTAAATAATATAATATTACGTTGGTCTATGCACTAACCAATTCCTAAAGGGAAGCCGATGGGAATCGGGTTGTCTTCGCCACTGCGGCCTACTTACCTACTTCTCTGTGATTTATAAAACTATTAAAACTGATTACCTACATACAATAGTTACTATGATCATACGTGTACACAGCCTCTTGTAGACTTGTATCTTCAAAAATTTTCCATGCGGTTTTTTTTAAATAGTTAGGTAATTTGGTCATTACACAGTGCACATTCTCATATTATTTACATTTATATTTACCTGTGTTTCTGTCAAGTGTCAAATAAATAATTTTAATTTGATTTGATTCTTGACTAAAAAAACCGTAGAAAAAAACATTAGTACCTATACACGTTGGTGTCAGTTTAAGTTCCATTTATACAACTATTGGGTTGGATATTACTCTTTTCTTATCAGTTACCTACTTCTGTGTTCTGTGTCTACACTTATTTGCATGCTTATAATGTAACGGCACCCTCGGCGCGCGAGTAACACGCACTTAACCGGTTTTTTATAATATTTAATTACGCTACATTTCAAAGAACTTATTGAATTATCTTTGAATTTATGTTTAATGGTATTTTTAGTCGTGACCGAGCGCTTTATACTTATGATATTTAAAGTACACCGACCGCAGTATCCATCTCCTTGTGAAGGCAGAAGTACCTACATCTTGTAAGCTAGTTATCCAGTGTATATACATCAGTGATAATCCGATAGTGGAAAAATAAAATGGCTAAAGTGCTTTTATATAAACTTCGCAGGAGCACTTTTTAAAGTATTTTTTTTACGAAAAAAATCATATAAATTTATCTAATGGATAATTTTCTGTAAAACAGATATTTTAATAAATCAATTTATGATTTAAGAACTAGAATATACGGTTTACAGAAAATAAATGTTTAAAATGTTTTTTTAAAACCATTTTGCTTTTCCAGTGTCGATATAGAGTTCGGTCTACTTCATTACAATTGATAGAACATGTACAATTTACAAGGTAAGATTTATGCATCATTCTTTTCTAAGTTTTTTCCACTTATAGTTTGACTTAATCTATATATTAGTAGGCACTAAAAAAGAGAAAAAAAATTACCCCCTTTGAAGCATATTGCGTGAACGGAGTATGACATCTGACATAGTTAAAGTTTATATGGAGAAGATATGCAGGAAGCTAAAATTTTTATATTACGGTCGTAATTAGAAAAAGGGGCGACCACTAGTTTTAAATAAATATGATTTGTATATGTATATAATACAATATAAAGTACGAAGGTATCCGTTACAAACTTTTAAGTGTCTTACGGCTAAATCACTACACTACAACTTTGCATAAAGTAAATATTTATTTTAAGTGGCGACGGCTGTGATGGTGGTTTGCATCAGTAGCGGAGTCCTGTGCGACCAGCTGTGTCTCGTGGGCGACTTCGACTCTCAGCTACAGACCATACTGCGCCACCACATGCGGACGACACACGAACTCACTCACATATTTGGAGTTTTGGATGACGTACGGAACACGTTAAGCAAACGATGGCAAGGTAAATGTCGCAAAGTGCGATCTTAATTAATCAACGCTATATTTCGTACATAACGTGTTAAATTTGTAATTACAGGTATCGAAGTGATCCCTTTTGGATCGCTAGTCACAGGATTAGGCACCAAAGCAAGCGATGTCGATATATACGTACGATTACCAAACTACAATTCTTCGGAAGAAATATACGTGATAGAAGAAACAACAAAGTTGTTTGAAAAAGAACCTACAATATATTCACAATTGTGGCTTCGAATTACAAGACAAATCCCAGTTTTATCCTTCTACCACATTCCAACGCAAATATACTGTGACATGGAGTATAAAAGCTCAGACGGAATCGAAAACAGTAAAATTATCGGTTATTATTTCAAATTAGACAAAAGGTTTCAGCGTCTAGGAGTATTTTTAAAATTTTGGGCAAATATCCAGAATATCACTGGACATCACAGTAAGACCACTTTTCGTAATTATGCGTTGTATTTATTGATTATTTTTTATTTACAACAAAGAAAGATAGCGCCTTCAGTTTTTGAATTGCAAAGAGATGTGGATGATAACTTCGCTGACACATGGATTACAGACTTCAAAGAAATACCTTACAATTCGAAGACTACAGAGTCGTTGTACCAACTCTTAGGAGGGTTTTTTAAATACTACAGTGAATTTAACTTTGAGGAATATATTGTGTCACCTTTCGCCGGACGACCTATACACAAAAGCAAGTTCATGGATGTTAACAGTGTTCCTGAAGAGTTTTCTCTAATATATAAAGCTCGATTACCACTGACTGACTCACTGATTGACAGAATTGTTCTCCCAGATGGAGCCGTGGGGGGTACAAGTCATACATAAAGTCATAAACCTTGAGGTCCAGTGAGTCCGGGAAAAATCCGAAATGACCTGAAAGTGGAACCCTGACCAGAACTGCCCTACGGATCTCGAAAATGAAAAGTCGCACACCCATAGTGCCGGAACTAAAAATGTCAAGGACCCTGGGTCGATTGACAAGCCGGTGAAAAAAAGATGGCTTCCATACAAAAAAAGATGGCGGCCATACAAAATTGAAACGCTCACCGTTCCGAAACCGTTGGAGATAGCGGGGGGGTGCTCGACCAAATGTCATAGAGGACGACGGGGGCTCTCCGGTGGGGGTCATAAAAATCCAAGATGGCGGATTCAAAATGGCGGCCAAAAAAAAAAATGGTCCGAGCCGACTGAAAATTGGCATCCGGGGGTTTTCGGGGGCACCGATTCATAATCCGGGATCAAATTTTTCTTTCCGCCATTTTTCAAGATGGCCGCCATACAAGTGTTCATTTTGGATTTCGGCCCAATTGTTCTCCCAGATGGAGCCGTAGGGGGTAAAAGTGATGTATGGCAGTCGTATAGAGGGGGGTCCTGTGAGTTCAGGAAAAGTCCGAAATGACCTGAAAGTGGAACGCTGACCGGAACTGCCCTACGGATCTCGAAAATAAGAAGTCGCAGACATGTAGTGCCTGAACTAAAATTGTCGAGGACCCTGGGCCAATTGACGAGCCGGTGAAAAAAAGATGGCCTCCATACAAAAAAAATGGCGGCCATACAAAATTGAAACGCTCACCGTTCCGAAACCGTTGGAGATAGCGGGGGGGTGCTCGAACCATTTTCATAGAGGATGGAAGGGGCTTTCCGGTGGTGGTCATAAAAATCCAAGATGGCGGATCCAAAATGGCGGCCGAAAAATAAGTTGCTCCGAGCTGGCTGAAAATTGGCGTCCGGGGGTTTTCGGGGACACCGATTCATAATCCGTGGTCGACTTTTATTTTCCGCCATTTTTCAATATGGCCGCCATACAAACGCATCTTTTGGAGCAATTGGTCTCCCAGAAGGAGCCGTGGGGGGTAAAAGTATTGTATGGGAGTCGTATAGAGGGGGGTCCTGTGAGTTTAGGAAAAGTCCGAAATGACCTGAAAGTGGAACGCTGACCGGAACTGCCCTACGGAACTCGAAAGTTACAAGTCGCACACCCATACTGCCGGAACTAAAAATGTCGAGGACCCTGGGTCGATCGACGAGCCGGTGAAGAAAAGATGGCTTCCATACAAAAAAAGATGGCGGCCATACAAAAGTGTTCATTTTGGTTTTTCACTCAATTGTTCTCCCAGAAGGAGCCTTCGGGGGTAAAACTGATGTATACGAGTCGTATAGAAGGGGGTCCTATGAGTTCAGAAAAAGTCCGAAATGACCTGAAAGTGGAACGCTGACCGGAACTGCCCTAAGGATTTCGAAAATGAGAAGGTGCACACCCATACTGCCGGAACTAAAAATGTCAAGGACCCTGGGCCGATGGACGAGCCGGTGAAAAAAAGATGACTTCCATACAAAAAAACATGGCCGCCATACAAGTGTTCATTTTGGATTTTCACTCAATTGTTCTCCCAGAAGGAGCCTTCGGGGGTAAAACTGATGTATACGAGTCCTATAGAAGGGGGTCCTATGAGTTCAGAAAAAGTCCGAAATGACCTGAAAGTGGAACGCTGACCGGAACTGCCCCACGGATCTCCAAAATGAGAAGTCGCACACCCGTACTGCCCGAACTAAAAATGTGTAGGACCTTGGGTCGATTGACGAGCTGGTAAAAAAAGATGGCTTTCATCCAAAAAAACATGGCCGCCATACAAACGCCTCTTAACACGCTTTTATTAACTTCACCTGTAACTATGTAAGAAAATTTTGGAAGTTTTTGACCCACTTCGCGGTTTCCGATTGAGGTGAGATTTTGCTCACACGTTTAGTTAGGATGACAATGCATAGTTAGATACCTGACGTCATTCTAAATCCAATATGGCGAACTACTTATGTATTATGCACTACCATGATATGGGTATCAAATGAAAGGGTTTGCTGAGAAGAGTACGAAACTAAAATAACGTCACACTTAATTCAAAATGGCGGACGCCCCAAGATGGTAGACAAAATTTTCTTATCTACCAACCTGATATGGGTATCAAATGAAAGGGTCTGCTGGGAAGAAAACGAAAAATAAAGTCAAAGTGAAAGTCGAATTCAAAGTCGAAGTCGAAGTCAAAGTCAAAGTCAAAGTCAAAGTCAAAGTCAAAGTCAAAGTCAAAGTCAAAGTCAAAGTCAAAGTCAAAGTCAAAGTCAAAGTCAAAGTCAAAGTCAAAGTCAAAGTCAAAGTCAAAGTCAAAGTCAAAGTCAAAGTCAAAGTCAAAGTCAAAGTCAAAGTCAAAGTCAAAGTCAAAGTCAAAGTCAAAGTCAAAGTCAAAGTCAAAGTCAAAGTCAAAGTCAAAGTCAAAGTCAAAGTCAAAGTCAAAGTCAAAGTCAAAGTCAAAGTCAAAGTCAAAGTCAAAGTCAAAGTCAAAGTCAAAGTCAAAGTCAAAGTCAAAGTCAAAGTCAAAGTCAAAGTCAAAGTCAAAGTCAAAGTCAAAGTCAAAGTCAAAGTCAAAGTCAAAGTCAAAGTCAAAGTCAAAGTCAAAGTCAAAGTCAAAGTCAAAGTCAAAGTCAAAGTCAAAGTCAAAGTCAAAGTCAAAGTCAAAGTCAAAGTCAAAGTCAAAGTCAAAGTCAAAGTCAAAGTCAAAGTCAAAGTCAAAGTCAAAGTCAAAGTCAAAGTCAAAGTCAAAGTCAAAGTCAAAGTCAAAGTCAAAGTCAAAGTCAAAGTCAAAGTCAAAGTCAAAGTCAAAGTCAAAGTCAAAGTCAAAGTCAAAGTCAAAGTCAAAGTCAAAGTCAAAGTCAAAGTTGAAGCCGAGGCCGAAGCCGAAACCGAGGCTGAAGCCGGAGCCGAGGCCGAAGTCGAAGTCAAAGTTTTTTATTACAACTGAGCCTTTGCAGGCACTTTCAAAAGCGTGTTTTGTTTTTTTAAGTTAATTTAAGAGCTCCACGAAAACCACCACCCGCGGGCCGCTTGCGGCCCGCGCACTGCGCGACCTCTACTTTTTCGAAACCCTCACCGTTCCGAAAACGTTAGAGATAGTAGTAAGTAGTAAAAATCCAAGATGGCGGCTTCGAAATAGCGGTTTAAAAAATTATGGTCTAATCTGGCTGAAAATTGACGTCCTGAGGTTTTCGGCGGCACGTATTCATAATCCGGAACCAACATTTTTTTTCCGTCATTTTTCAATATGGCCGCCATACAAACGCTTCTTTTGGAGCAATTGTTCTCCGAGAAGGAACCGCAGAGGGGTAAAAGTCATGTATGACAGTCGTATAGAGGTCCAGTGAGAAATGACCTGAAAGTGGAACGCTGACTGGAACTGCCCTACGGATCTCGAAAATTACAAGTCGCAAACCTATATCGCTGGAACTAAAAATGTCAAGGACCCTGGGCCGTTTGACGAGCCGGTGAAAAAAAGATGGCTTCCATACAAAAAAACATGGCTGCCATACAAAATCAAATATCATATTTATTTTGAGTAATGTTACAAGCTCCACCCGAAAAGCCCTCGCGGGCCGCTCGCGGCCCGCGCACAGCGCGACCTCTAGTTTAAGTATAAAGCTAATATAAAAAAGGGAAATATGAAACCACTTGCTTACAATTCAGATATATGCATTCAAGATATAATCAAACACAATTATAACTTGGTAAAATCAGTTGTACAGGAGGGAACTTCAAAATTTATATCTCATGTAAAATCGGCCGCGAAAATGTTCAAAGAACTACCGAGAGAACATTTTCTCAGTGCTGTACTTGATAAAGATCGCCAAAATAAAACATTTGTATTGGGTACAATAAGTATTATACATCAGACTAGAGGTCGCGCTGTGCGCGGGCCGCGAGCGGCCCGCGAGGGCTTTTCGGGTGGAGCTTGTAACATTACTCAAAATAAATATGATATTTGATTTTGTATGGCAGCCATGTTTTTTTGTATGGAAGCCATCTTTTTTTCACCGGCTCGTCAAACGGCCCAGGGTCCTTGACATTTTTAGTTCCAGCGATATAGGTTTGCGACTTGTAATTTTCGAGATCCGTAGGGCAGTTCCAGTCAGCGTTCCACTTTCAGGTCATTTCTCACTGGACCTCTATACGACTGTCATACATGACTTTTACCCCTCTGCGGTTCCTTCTCGGAGAACAATTGCTCCAAAAGAAGCGTTTGTATGGCGGCCATATTGAAAAATGACGGAAAAAAAATGTTGGTTCCGGATTATGAATACGTGCCGCCGAAAACCTCAGGACGTCAATTTTCAGCCAGATTAGACCATAATTTTTTAAACCGCTATTTCGAAGCCGCCATCTTGGATTTTTACTACTTACTACTATCTCTAACGTTTTCGGAACGGTGAGGGTTTCGAAAAAGTAGAGGTCGCGCAGTGCGCGGGCCGCAAGCGGCCCGCGGGTGGTGGTTTTCGTGGAGCTCTTAAATTAACTTAAAAAAACAAAACACGCTTTTGAAAGTGCCTGCAAAGGCTCAGTTGTAATAAAAAACTTTGACTTCGACTTCGGCCTCGGCTCCGGCTTCAGCCTCGGTTTCGGCTTCGGCCTCGGCTTCAACTTTGACTTTGACTTTGACTTTGACTTTGACTTTGACTTCGACTTTGACTTTGACTTTGACTTTGACTTTGACTTTGACTTTGACTTTGACTTTGACTTTGACTTTGACTTTGACTTTGACTTTGACTTTGACTTTGACTTTGACTTTGACTTTGACTTTGACTTTGACTTTGACTTCGACTTTGACTTCGACTTCGACTTTGAATTCGACTTTCACTTTGACTTTATTTTTCGTTTTCTTCCCAGCAGACCCTTTCATTTGATACCCATATCAGGTTGGTAGATAAGAAAATTTTGTCTACCATCTTGGGGCGTCCGCCATTTTGAATTAAGTGTGACGTTATTTTAGTTTCGTACTCTTCTCAGCAAACCCTTTCATTTGATACCCATATCATGGTAGTGCATAATACATAAGTAGTTCGCCATATTGGATTTAGAATGACGTCAGGTATCTAACTATGCATTGTCATCCTAACTAAACGTGTGAGCAAAATCTCACCTCAATCGGAAACCGCGAAGTGGGTCAAAAACTTCCAAAATTTTCTTACATAGTTACAGGTGAAGTTAATAAAAGCGTGTTAAGAGGCGTTTGTATGGCGGCCATGTTTTTTTGGATGAAAGCCATCTTTTTTTACCAGCTCGTCAATCGACCCAAGGTCCTACACATTTTTAGTTCGGGCAGTACGGGTGTGCGACTTCTCATTTTGGAGATCCGTGGGGCAGTTCCGGTCAGCGTTCCACTTTCAGGTCATTTCGGACTTTTTCTGAACTCATAGGACCCCCTTCTATAGGACTCGTATACATCAGTTTTACCCCCGAAGGCTCCTTCTGGGAGAACAATTGAGTGAAAATCCAAAATGAACACTTGTATGGCGGCCATGTTTTTTTGTATGGAAGTCATCTTTTTTTCACCGGCTCGTCCATCGGCCCAGGGTCCTTGACATTTTTAGTTCCGGCAGTATGGGTGTGCACCTTCTCATTTTCGAAATCCTTAGGGCAGTTCCGGTCAGCGTTCCACTTTCAGGTCATTTCGGACTTTTTCTGAACTCATAGGACCCCCTTCTATACGACTCGTATACATCAGTTTTACCCCCGAAGGCTCCTTCTGGGAGAACAATTGAGTGAAAAACCAAAATGAACACTTTTGTATGGCCGCCATCTTTTTTTGTATGGAAGCCATCTTTTCTTCACCGGCTCGTCGATCGACCCAGGGTCCTCGACATTTTTAGTTCCGGCAGTATGGGTGTGCGACTTGTAACTTTCGAGTTCCGTAGGGCAGTTCCGGTCAGCGTTCCACTTTCAGGTCATTTCGGACTTTTCCTAAACTCACAGGACCCCCCTCTATACGACTCCCATACAATACTTTTACCCCCCACGGCTCCTTCTGGGAGACCAATTGCTCCAAAAGATGCGTTTGTATGGCGGCCATATTGAAAAATGGCGGAAAATAAAAGTCGACCACGGATTATGAATCGGTGTCCCCGAAAACCCCCGGACGCCAATTTTCAGCCAGCTCGGAGCAACTTATTTTTCGGCCGCCATTTTGGATCCGCCATCTTGGATTTTTATGACCACCACCGGAAAGCCCCTTCCATCCTCTATGAAAATGGTTCGAGCACCCCCCCGCTATCTCCAACGGTTTCGGAACGGTGAGCGTTTCAATTTTGTATGGCCGCCATTTTTTTTGTATGGAGGCCATCTTTTTTTCACCGGCTCGTCAATTGGCCCAGGGTCCTCGACAATTTTAGTTCAGGCACTACATGTCTGCGACTTCTTATTTTCGAGATCCGTAGGGCAGTTCCGGTCAGCGTTCCACTTTCAGGTCATTTCGGACTTTTCCTGAACTCACAGGACCCCCCTCTATACGACTGCCATACATCACTTTTACCCCCTACGGCTCCATCTGGGAGAACAATTGGGCCGAAATCCAAAATGAACACTTGTATGGCGGCCATCTTGAAAAATGGCGGAAAGAAAAATTTGATCCCGGATTATGAATCGGTGCCCCCGAAAACCCCCGGATGCCAATTTTCAGTCGGCTCGGACCATTTTTTTTTTTGGCCGCCATTTTGAATCCGCCATCTTGGATTTTTATGACCCCCACCGGAGAGCCCCCGTCGTCCTCTATGACATTTGGTCGAGCACCCCCCCGCTATCTCCAACGGTTTCGGAACGGTGAGCGTTTCAATTTTGTATGGCCGCCATCTTTTTTTGTATGGAAGCCATCTTTTTTTCACCGGCTTGTCAATCGACCCAGGGTCCTTGACATTTTTAGTTCCGGCACTATGGGTGTGCGACTTTTCATTTTCGAGATCCGTAGGGCAGTTCTGGTCAGGGTTCCACTTTCAGGTCATTTCGGATTTTTCCCGGACTCACTGGACCTCAAGGTTTATGACTTTATGTATGACTTGTACCCCCCACGGCTCCATCTGGGAGAACAATTCTGTCAATCAGTGAGTCAGTCAGTGGTAATCGAGCTTTATATATTAGAGACTAGAGGTCGCGCGGTGCGCGGGCCGCGAGCGGCCCGCGAGGGCTTTTTAGGTGGGGTTTGTAACATGACGCAATATAAATATGATATTTGATTTTGTATGGCAGCCATGTTTTTTTGTATGAAAGCCATCTTTTTTTACCAGCTCGTCAATCGACCCGAGGTCCTACACATTTTTAGTTGGGGCAGTACGGGTGTGCGACTTCTCATTTTTGAGATCTGTGGGGCAGTTCCGGTCAGCGTTCCACTTTCAGGTCATTTCGGACTTTTTCTGAACTCATAGGACCCCCTTCTATACGACTCCTATACATCAGTTTTACTCCCGAAGGCTCCTTCTGGGAGAACAATTGAGTGAAAATCCAAAATGAACACTTGTATGGCGGCCATGTTTTTTTGTATGGAAGCCATCGTTTTTCACCGGTTCGTCAATCGCCCCAGAGTACTCGACATTTTAGTTCCGGCACTATGGGTGTGCGACTTCTCATTTTCGAGATCCGTAGGGCAGTTCCGGTCAGCGTTCCACTTTCAAGCCATTTCGGACTTTTCCTGGACTCATAGGACCGCCTTCTATACGACTCTCATATATAACTTTTACCCCTGACGGTTCCTTTTGGGAGAACAATTGGGCGAAAATCCAAAATGAACACTTGTATGGCGGCCATATTTTTTTGTATGGAAGCCATCTTTTTTCACCGGCTCGTCAATTGTCCCAGGGTACTCGACATTTTTAGTTCAAGCACTGTAGGTCGGCGACTTGTAATTTTCGAGATCCGTAGGGCAGTTCCGGTCAGCGTTCCACTTTCAGGTCATTTCGGACTTTTCCTGAACTCATAGGACCCCCTTCTATACGACTCCCATACATGACTTACCCCTGACGGGTCCTTCTGGGAGAACAATTGAGTGAAAATCCAAAAATGAACACTTGTATGGCGGCCATGTTTTTTTGTATAGTAGCCATGATTTTTCACCAGTTCGTCGATCGACCCAAGGTCCTTGACATTTTTAGTTCTGGCAGTATAGGTCTGCGGCTTTCCGTTTTCGAGATCCGTAGGGCTGTTCCAGTCAGGGTTCAACTTTCAGGTCATTTCTCACTGGGCCTCTCTCTGTACGACTCCCACACATGACTTTTACCCCCCATGACTCCTTCTGGGAGAACAATTGCTCCAAAAGATGCGTTTGTATGGCGGCCATATTGAAAAATGGCGGAAAAAAAAGTTGGTCCCGGATTATGAATCGGTGCCCCCGAAAACCTCAGGACGCCAATTTTCAGCCAGATCGGACCATATTTTTTGTTAGCCGCCATTTTGAATCTGCCATCTTGGATTTTTATCACGACCACCGAAAATTATCTCGTCCTCGATGATATTTGGTCGAGCACCCCCACTCTATCTCTAACGGTTTCGAAACGGTTAGGGTCTAAAAAGCTTAGAGGTCGCGCGGTGCGCGGGCCGCGGGCGGCCCGCGGATGTTGTGGTGGTACTCTTAAATTAACTTAAAAAAAATTAAAACACGATTTGGAATGTGCTTTGACTTTGACTTTGACATCGACTTTGACTTTGAATTCGACTTTCACTTTGACTTTATTTTTCGATTTCTTCCCAGCAGACCCTTTCATTTGATACCCATATCAGGTTGGTAGATAAGAAAATTTTGTCTACCATCTTGGGGCGTCCGCCATATTGAATTAAGTGTGACGTTATTTTAGTTTCGTACTCTTCTCAGCAAACCCTTTCATTTGATACCCATATCATGGTAGTGCATAATACATAAGTAGTCCGCCATATTGGATTTAGAATGACGTCAGTTATCTAACTATGCATTGTCATCCTAACTAAACGTGTGTGCAAAATCTCACCTCAATCGGAAACCGCGAAGTGGGTCAAATTTAACTTCCAAGATTTTCTTACATAGTTACAGGTGAAGCTAATAAAAGCGTGTTAAGAAGCGTTTATATGGCGGCCATGTGTTTTTGTATGAAAGCCATCTTTTTTTACCAGCTCGTTAATCGACCCAAGATCCTACACATTTTTAGTTCGGGCAGTATGGGTATGCGACTTCTTATTTTCGAGATCCGTGGGGCAGTTCCGGTCAGCGTTCCACTTTCAGGTCTTTTCGGACTTTTCCTAAACTCACTGGAACCCCCTCTATACGACCCTCATACATGATTTTTACCCCCGACGGCTCCTTCTGGGAGAACAATTGGGTGATAATCCAAAATGAACACTTGTATGGCGGCCAAGTTTTTTTGTATAGAAGCCATCTTTTTTTCACCGGTTCGTCCATCGGCCCAGGGTCCTCGACATTTTTAGTTCCAGCACTTTAGGTCTGCGACTTGTCATTTTCGAGATCCGTAGGGCAGTTCCGGTCAGCGTTCCACTTTAAGGCCATGTCGGATTTTTCCTAAACTCACTGGACCCTTCCCTATACAACTCCCATACATAACTTTTACCTCCCACGGCTCCTTCTGGGAGAACAATTGTGTGAAAATCCAAAATGAACACTTGTATGGCGGCCATGTTTTTTTGTATGGAAGCCATCTTTTTATCACCGGCTCGACGATCTGACCAGGCTCCTCAACATATTTACTTCGGGCAGTACGGGTGTGCGACTTCTCATTTTTGAGATCCGTAGGGCAGTTCCGGTCATCGTTCCACTTTCAGGTCATTTCGGATTTTCGCTGAACTCATTGGACCGTTTTCTATGCGACTCCCATACATGACTTTTACCCCCCGGGGCTCCTTCCGGGAGAACAATTGCTCCAAAAGATGCGTTTGTATGGCGGCCATATTGAAAAATGGCGGAAAAAAAAAGTCGATCCCGGATTATGAATCGGTGCCCCCGAAAACCGCCAGACGCCAATTTTCAGCCGGCTCGGAGCAATTTTTTTTCGGCCGCCATTTTAAATCCGCCATCTTGGATTTTTATAACCACCACCGGAAAGCCCCCTCCATCCTCTATGAAAATGGTTCGAGCACCCCCCCGCTATCTCCAACGGTTTCGGAACGGTGACCGTTTCAATTTTGTATGGCCGCCATTTTTTTTGTATGGAAGCCATCTTTTTTTCACCGGCTAGTCAAACGGCCCAGGGTCCTCGACATTTTTAGTTTCAGCACTGTAGGTCTGCGACTTAAGATTTTCGAGATCCGTAGGGCAGTTCCGGTCAGCGTTCCACTTTCAGGTCATTTCGGACTTTTCCTGAACTCACAGGACCCCCCTCTATACGACTCCCATACATCACTTTTACCCCCGGCGGCTCCTTCTGGGAGAACAATTGGGTCAAAATCCAAAATGAACACTTGTATGGCGGCCATATTGAAAAATGGCGGAAAAGAAAAGTCGATCCCGGATTATGAATCGGTGCCCCCGAAAACCCCCGGATGCCAATTTTCAGCCGGCTGGGACCATTTTTTTTTTTGGCCGCCATTTTGAATCCGCCATCTTGGATTTTTATGACCCCCACCGGAAAGCCCCCATCGTCCTCTATGACATTTGGTCGAGCACCCCCCCGCTATCTCCAGCGGTTTCGGAACGGTGAGCGTTTCAATTTTGTATGGCCGCCATCTTTTTTTGTATGGAAGCCATCTTTTTTTCACCGGCTCGTCAATCGACCCAGGGTCCTCGACATTTTTAGTTCCGGCACTATGGGTGTGCGACTTGCCATTTTCGAGATCCGTAGGGCAGTTCCGGTCAGCGTTCCACTTTCAGGTCATTTCGGATTTTTCCCGGACTCACAGGACCCCCCTCTATACGACTCCCATACATCACTTTTACCCCCGGCGGCTCCTTCTGGGAGAACAATTGGGTCAAAATCCAAAATGAACACTTGTATGGCGGCCATATTGAAAAATGGCGGAAAAGAAAAGTCGATCCCGGATTATGAATCGGTGCCCCCGAAAACCCCCGGATGCCAATTTTCAGCCGGCTGGGACCATTTTTTTTTTTGGCCGCCATTTTGAATCCGCCATCTTGGATTTTTATGACCCCCACCGGAAAGCCCCCATCGTCCTCTATGACATTTGGTCGAGCACCCCCCCGCTATCTCCAGCGGTTTCGGAACGGTGAGCGTTTCAATTTTGTATGGCCGCCATCTTTTTTTGTATGGAAGCCATCTTTTTTTCACCGGCTCGTCAATCGACCCAGGGTCCTCGACATTTTTAGTTCCGGCACTATGGGTGTGCGACTTGCCATTTTCGAGATCCGTAGGGCAGTTCCGGTCAGCGTTCCACTTTCAGGTCATTTCGGATTTTTCCCGGACTCACTGGACCTCAAGGTTTATGACTTTACGTATGACTTGTACCCCCCACGGCTCCTTCTGGGAGAACAATTATGTCAATGAGTGAGTGAGTCAGTGGTAATCGAGCTTTATATATTAGTGATGAGTAAAGTGAAGGACTGCATCAATGTATCAGTCTCATAAAATTGTGTAGTTTTATTACCAACTAGTTTTCTTACCGATATTAAAGGTTTTTAGATGTTCTTTAGAAGCATTTGATAGAATAGACCATCATAATACTTCGATAAACAAACAATAAGCTACTTATATAAAGTCAAAATGCGTGGTGATATATGGTCGCCGTAATAATGATGATAACAGAACTCAAGTAGTGGTGGCGAGGTAGTAGTCGACTGTATATCCAAAGTGTCACTAGCGAGAGGACTAGAGGACTGCCCCAGGGAACCACTCCGGGACCACTGGCTTTTACAGTCTCTTATCCTGTAAAGCTTTTAAATTAAATTAAAGCTATTATTTTATAAAAGAAATGTAGCAAATATCAACATAAAATATTATTTGAGATGTATATGTAGACGCAATAGCGTATTGGGATTTAATTTACACTAAGAAAGTAATTATTTATCTTAATTAAGCTTTAAATCAAAGTAAATTAACCATGATTATATTATGTTTTGGATTTTCACTCTAGTAATTGCATTTTGTAACATAAAAGGATGTTATTCGATTGTTATTTTTCTGAACTAAAGATTTTAAAATGTTAATCTAATGAAAGGCGATAGTTTATTTGCAAACCAGATTCTAAATTAATATTGTGATTTTAAAGCAACAAGCAATGTGTTTTCATCAAATTAGTAAATATCAAATTTAATCAATGTTTATTTTAATGACTACATATTTACGATTTTTAGACATTGTTGAAAACACATGACTTGTTGTTACTTAATTCGTTTTTATAAATTAAATTAAATTACACACATTATACAGTACACATTCTCATATTATTGGGGTGTGTTTGTGTCAAAAATAGTGTGAAATAAAGAATTTTCATTTGATATAATTCATCATTAGCAAAACATTACTACCTATACAAGTATACACGTTGGTGTCCGTTTAAGTTTACCCTTTTCTTATAACATGAATGAATAATGAATGATGAAACGGCACCCTCGACGCGCGAGTAAAACGCACTTGACCGGTTCTTTTTTAAATTTTAATTACGCTACATTTCGATGAACTTATTGACTTATCTTTGACTTTATGATTAATGGTCTTTTTAGTCGTGACCGAGCGCTTTATATTAATATCATTTAAAGTACACAGACTGCAGTGTCCATCTCATTGTGAAGGCACAAGTGCCTACATCTTGTAAAATCGGCATTTAGTGTATCAGTGACATACAACTGTTTACTTCATACATTTGATGGAACATGTATAATTTACAAGGTAAGATTTATCCATAATTCTTTTCAAGGTTTTTCAGTTTATAGTCCTATCTACTTAATCTTTATAATAATACGTGAAGAGAAACCTTTGTACCCTTTGAAGCATATTGCGTGAATGGAGTATGAGATTTGACATAGTTAAAGTTTATAATGGAGATTTGCAGAAAGCTAAAATGTATATATTACGGTCGAATTTCGACCACTGGGCGACCACTACTTTTCTATAATTTATTTTATGAAATAGTATAGCAGTGATTTGTATAGGTATTTATTACAACTAGTGGTCGCCCTGTGATCGAAAGTGGACCGTAATTTTAGCTTTCTGCATTCCTTCTCCATATAAACTTTAACTATGCCAAAATCTCACCCTCCTCTATGCGCGCAATATGCGTAAAAAGGGATATGAAGTTTTCTTTTATTCGTATTAGTATATACTACACATATAAAGTACGAAGGCATCCCCTACAATCTTTTAAGTGTCTTACGGCTAAATCATTGCACTACAAATTTGCATAAAGTAAATATTTATTTTAAGTGGCGACGGCTGTGATGGTGGTTTGCATCAGTAGCGGAGTCCTGTGCGACCAGCTGTGTCTGGTGGGTGACTTCGACTCTCAGCTACAGACCATACTGCGCCACCACATGCGGACGACACACGAACTCACTCACATATTTGGAGTTTTGGATGACGTACGGAACACGTTAAGCAAACGATGGCAAGGTATATATCACAATGTGCGATCTTAATTAATCAACGCTATATTTCGTACATAACGTGTTAAATTTGTAATTACAGGTATCGAAGTGAACCCTTATGGATCGCTAGTCACAGGATTAGGCACCAAAGCAAGCGATGTCGATATATACGTACGATTACCAAACTACAATTCTTCGGAAGAAATATACATGATAGAAGAAACAGCAAAGTTGTTTGAAAAAGAACCTACAATATATTCACAATTGTGGCTTCGAATTAAGAGAAAAATCCCAGTTTTAACCTTCTACCACATTCCAACGCAAATATACTGTGACATCGAGTATAAAAGCTCAGATGGAATCGAAAACAGTAAAATTATCAGTTACTATTTCAAATTAGACAAAAGGTTTCAGCGCCTAGGAGTATTTTTAAAATTTTGGGCAAATATCCATAATATCACTGGACGTAACAGGAAGACTACTTTTCGTAATTATGCGTTGTATTTATTGATTATTTTTTATTTACAACAAAAAAAGATAGCGCCTTCAGTTTTTGAATTGCAAAGAGATGTGGATGATAACTTCGCTGACACATGGATTACAGACTTCAAAGAAATACCTTACAATTCGAAGACTACAGAGTCGTTGTACCAACTCTTAGGAGGGTTTTTTAAATACTACAGTGAATTTAACTTTGAGGAATATATTGTGTCACCTTTCGCCGGACGACCTATACACAAAAGCAAGTTCATGGATGTTAACAGTGTTCCTGAAGAGTTTTTTAAGTATAAAGCTAATATAAAAAAGGGAAACATGAAACCACTTGCTTACAATTCAGATATATGCATTCAAGATATAATCAAACAGAATTATAACTTGGTAAAATCGGTTGTACAGGAGGGAACTTCAAAATTTATATCTCATGTAAAATCAGCCGCGAAAATGTTCAAAGAACTACCGAGAGAACATTTTCTCAGTGCTGTACTTGATAAAGATCGCCAAAATAAAACATTTGTTTTGAGTACAAAAAGTATTATACATCAGACGAGTAAAATGAAGGACTGCATCAATGTATCAGTCTCATAAAATTGTGTAGTTTTATTACCAACTTGCTTTCTTACTGATATTAAAGTTTTTTAGAAGTTCTTTAGAAGCATTCGATAGAATAGACCATCATAATACTTCGATAAACAAACAATAAGCTACTTATATAAAGTCAAAAAGCGTGGTGATATATTGTCGCCGTAATAATGATGATAACAGAACTCAAGTAGTGGTGGCGTGGTAGTAGTCGACTGTATATCCAAGGTGTCACTAGCAAGAGGACTAGAGGATTGCCCCAGGGAACCACTCCGGGACCACTGCCTTTTACAGTCTTTTTATTTGTTGTTTTATATTATTGTTGTTGTATATATGTTTTATGTTATTGTTATTTTATAAAAGAAAAGTAGCAAATATCAACATAAACTTTATTTGAGATTCGGTGCATTTCGTATAACATTTTATTCTATGTATATGTCGACGCAATAGCGTATTGGGATTTAATTTACACCAAGAAAGTAATTATTTATCTTAATTAAGCTTAAAATCAAAGTAAATTAACCATGATTATATTATATCTTTGATTTTCACTCTAGTAATTGCATTTTGTAACATAAAAGGATGTTATTCGATTGTTATTGTTCTGAACTACAGATTAAAATGTGAATCTAATGAAAGGCGATAGTTTATTTGCAAACCAGATTCTAAATTAATATTGTGATTTTAAAGCAACAAGCAATGTGTTTTCATCAAATTAGTAAATATCAAATTTAATCAATGTTTATTTTAATGACTATTTACGATTTTTAGACATTGTTGAAAACACATGACTTGTTGTTACTTAATTCGTTTTTATAAATTAAATTAAATTACACACATTATACAGTACACATTCTCATACTCGTATTATTGGGGTGTGTTTGTGTCAAACATAGTGTCAAATAAAGAATTTTAATTTGATTTGATTTATCATTAGCAAAACATTACTACCTATACAAGTATACACGTTGGTGTCCGGTTAAGTTTACCCTTTACTTATAATATGAATGAATAATGAAAGATGAAACGGCACCCTCGACGCGCGAGTAAAACGCCCTTGACCGGTTCTTTTTTTTAATATTTAATTACGCAACATTGCGATGAACTTATTGACTTATCTTTGACTTTATGTATAATGGTCTTTTTAGTCGTGGCCGAGCGCTTTATATTAATAACATTTAAAGTACACAGACTGCAGTGTCCATCTCCTTGTGAAGGCATAAGTACCTACATCTTGTAAAATCAGTATTTAGTGTATCACTGATATACAATTCTGTTTACTTCATTACATTTGATAGAACATGAATAATTTACAAGGTAAGATTTATCCATAATTTTTTTCTAAGTGTTTCAGCTTACAGTCTGACTTAATCTTTATAACAATACGTGAAAAGAAACCTTTGTATCCCTTTTGAAGCATATTGCGCGTAATAGACTATATAAACAGTAACGATTAATATTGTTGGTACGAATGATTTCATAGAAACTTCAACAATATTAATCGTTAGGTACTGTGTATATAATCTATTACGCGCGTGGCTGAGTATGAGATTTGGCATAGTTAAAGTTCATAATGGAGATTTGCAGAAAGCTAAAATTACGGTCGAATTTCGACCACTGGGCGACCACTACTTTTCTATAATTTATTTTATGAAATAGTATAGCAGTGATTTGTATAGGTATTTATTACAACTAGTGGTCGCCCTGTGGTCGCAAGTGGACCGTAATTTTAGCTTTCTGCATTCCTTCTCCATATAAACTTTAAATATGCCAAAATCTCACACTCCTCCATGCGCGCAATATGCGTAAAAAGGGATACAAAGTTTTCTTTTATTCGTATTAGTATATACTACATATATAAAGTACGAAGGCATCCCCTACAAACTTTTGAGTGTCTTACGGCTATATCACTACACTACAACTTTGCATAAAGTGAATATTTATTTTAAGTGGCGACGGCTGCGATGTTGGTTTGCATCAGTAGCGGAGTCCTGTGCGACCAGCTGTGTCTGGTGGGTGACTTCGACTCTCAGCTACAGACCATACTGCGCCACCACATGCGGACGACACACGAACTCACTCACATATTTGGAGTTTTGGATGACGTACGGAACACGTTAAGCAAACGATGGCAAGGTAAATGTCACAAAGTGCGATCTTAATTAATCAACGCTATATTTCGTAGATAACGTGTTCAATTTGTAATTACAGGTATCGAAGTGATCCCTTTTGGATCGCTAGTCACAGGATTAGGCACCAAAGCGAGCGATGTCGATATATACGTACGATTACCAAACTACAATTCTTCGGAAGAAATATACGTGATAGAAGAAACAGCAAAGTTGTTTGAAAAAGAACCTACAATATATTCACAATTGCAGCTTCGAATTACAAGACAAATCCCAGTTTTATCCTTCTACCACATTCCAACGCAAATATACTGTGACATAGAGTATAAAACCTCAGAAGGAATCGAAAACAGTAAAATTATTAGTTACTATTTCAAATTAGACGAAAAGTTTCAGCAACTAGGAGTATTTTTAAAATTTTGGTCTAATATCCATAATATCACTGGACGTAACAGGGCCATCACTTTAAATGTCACTGGACATAACAGGGAGACCACTTTTCGTAATTATGTGTTGTATTTATTGATTATTTTTTATTTACAACAAAAAAAGATAGCGCCTTCAGTTTTTGAATTGCAAAGAGATGTGGATGATAACTTCGCTGACACATGGATTACAGACTTCAAAGAAATACCTTACACTTCGAAGACTACAGAGTCGTTGTACCAACTCTTAGGAGGGTTTTTTAAATACTACAGTGAATTTAACTTTGAGGAATATATCGTGTCACCTTTCGCCGGACGACCTATACACAAAAGCAAGTTCATGGATGTTAACAGTGTTCCTGAAGAGTTTTTTAAGTATAACGCTAATATAAAAAAGGGAAACATTAATCCACTTGCTTACAACTCAGTTATATGCATTCAAGATATAATCAAACACAATTTTAACTTGGTAGAATCGGTTGTACAGGAGGGAACTTCAAAATTCATATCTCATGTAAAATCGGCCGCGAAAATGTTCAAAGAACTTCCGAGAGAACATTTTCTCAGTGCTGTACTTGATAAAGATCGCCAAAATAAAACATTTGTATTGGGTACGAAAAGTATTATACATCAGACGAGTAAAGTGAAGGACTGCATCAATGTATCAGTCTCATAAAATTGTGTAGTTTTATTACCAACTAGTTTTCTTACTGATATTAAAGTTTTTTAGAAGTTCTTTAGAAGCATTTGATAGAATAGACCATTATAATACTTCGATTAACAAACAATAAGCTATATTAACCCAAAATGCGTATATTGTCGCCGTATTATTGATGATAACAGAACTCAAGTAGTGGCGGCGTGGTAGTAGTCGACTGTATATCCAAGATGTCACTAGCGAGAGGACTAGAGGATTTCCCCAGGGAACCACTCCGGGACCACTGCTTTTCACAGTCTCTTATCTTATGAAGATTATTAATTAAATTAAAGCGATTATTTTGTATAGGAAAAGTAGCAAATATCAACATAAACTTTATTTGAGATTCGTTGCGTTTCGTATAACATGTCATTCTATGTATTAATACTAATATTGTAAAACAGTAACTTTGTTTGTGACTTTGGGGTAATCTTATGAACTACAAAACCGGTTTTGGAATACATTTTTTTCGATTGTTTAACTCCGGTGCAACTGGGTATTGAAGTTTGTATGGGAAGAAGTCTCGGGCAAAAGCTACTATACTAATCTATACTTAAAAAAACACTTGTAATATTATAAAGAGGCAAAATTTGTTTTTATATGTATATGGGATGATCCCTTGCACTACTTAACCGATTCTAAAAAATATTTCACTAATAGAAAGCTACACTATCCCCGACTGCTATAGGCTATATTTTATTTGGATAATAAATATAACATCTAGTATAATATAATACGAATTAATAACAAAGTGTAAATTAAACTAAAATAGTTCGTAACTAACTGTCTGCTAAAGATAAACCACAACGGTTTCCATTATCAGTTTTAATTTATAAAAATAGAATTATACATGTTTAAAAAAAATTAAAATAATGTAATCATAATCGCTTCTGGAGTTTCTATCGATCCAGGTTTAAGCCGGGGACAGAATTGTTACACTACGGTGCATGTGTGCTTAGTGGCGTGTTACAAGTCTGTTCCTGTCTTAATACAACTACCTCCTGGCTCCTGCTCGTATCTGCACCGAGTAATTGAGGTAGAAACTTACCGCATTATAAATTGTAATGATGTTTTTTATACGTAGGTAATTATTAGTTTACAATAAATTGATTTTGAATTCTATTGGATTTTTTTCGAATCCGTCAAGTAACCGATTTCAAATGCCTACCTTACACTACATTTTAATGTATTTCTATAGGTACCCTAAATATATTTAATACTATCCTAAACTTTTGCCAAATATAAGTATGGTCTACTTTTTTTTTGTCTTTGTTTTTTTTCTTTGTGTTGTTTATTGGCTACTTTGGTAAGGACAATTTATTGGTATTATTGTGAGGTACAATCGGCAATTTTTCTAGTCGACCATTCGTAAAGCTAAAATCGCTTGCGCCCGGCGTCCAAACGCAGCGTTACTAAATCTAAGCGGGTCGCATTTTCTTTGTGAAATGTATAACCGCAACGTATCGTACCGTATCGTAGTGGAATTAGAAGGTTACAACATTAAAGGAACTTAAGTCAGTTTCAAAATCTCGAAGGCTAATTTGACATTTACAAATGTCAAACTTGAAAATAATGTTGCTAGATTAATTTGCGTAGTGAGTTCCTTACGGTACCGAATATTTAAATCGCAAATTTTTCAAGTGGTTTTTTCTTATTCAATGTATTAATTATGTACAGTCACGAGCTTTAATTTGGGACCCATTTCCGTTAAATGTTGTTAGAACAATCATAATGCAATAAGGTCGAAACTTTAGTGTAATAATGTTGAATGTCAAGTTAAGACATAAAATGTCTTATCTAATCGACCTATGAAATGATAACCTCGTTGCAAAAAGCTATCATTACGATTTTCTAATTACGAACATGTGTCGTGTCAGTGTCATTTAAGAAAATAGTTTAATGTGATATTTTCACAAAATATAATTTGCCAATTAATAAAATGCAATAAATAAAATAAATAAATAAAATAAATGCTTGCGGCTAATCGTGACCAAATAAGGCTCCAAATTATTGATTTGCACGAACAAGGAGTAGGCATTCACGAGATATCGCGACGAATAAATGTGACAAGAAACACAGTTCGCCGCTGGGTTCGACGCCACGGGAACGAAGAAAATATTATTGACTTACGACGAAACAACCATCACCCGCAAGTTATAACACAAGAGCAGAGCCGCTTGATGCAAAGGCAATACCTGATGAATGGATTTACGCCAACGAGGCATTTTGCGGAAGCGTTTGAAGTCCACCCTTCAACAGTTAGAAGGCATCTTAAAGCTATGGGACGGCATCACAGGCGGCCTGCAAAAAAAATTGCGTTGACGGATGCCCATAAAGCTGCTCGACTTATTTTCGCACGTCAGTATCTAAATTTTGATTGGACGACGACGGCTTTCATCGATGAAAAGACTTTTCAATCTTCCCAAACGGGCAGACTACATTTGTGGCGAATTGACAGGACGCGATACACGGAAGACCACGTCATAGCTAACAACGCGTCTGGTCGCATTACAGTTAACATGTCTGGCTGGATTAGTTCAGCCGGCATTGGAGAACTAATAAATTTACCACCCAGGGCCACTGCTCAAGATTATGTCGATTTATTAGACGAGAGTGTCCTTCCAACATTGCAACTATATTATCCACAAGAAGATGTTGCTCCAATGAACTTTGTTCAAGATAACGCAACAATTCATACGGCAAGAATCGTTAGAACTTGGTTCGACAATAATAGAGCAAATTTAAATCGTATTCCGTGGCCTGCAAAGTGTGCCGATTTAAATCCTATAGAAAATATATGGGGCTTAATGGTTCAAAAATGGTCAAATAGAAACGAAAGAACTAGAGAAGCACTTATGGATCACTGCCTCACAGTCTGGGAAAGTTTTAGGGGTACTGACATATGTGACAAATTGATTGGATCCATGCGTAACCGGCTCCAGGCTGTGATTGACAATGAAGGTGGATATACGCGGTTTTGAATATTTATGATAAAAAAATTACTGGAGAGATTTAAATTAATTTAGTCGTAGCCTTCGGTCATAAGTGTTTATTTTGTGCACCGCTAACCATGCTTTCTATATAATTGTGTTAAGATTGAGGTTTGCGTCATAAAATATGTCTTAATAAATATAAAGAATAAAAAACTTTGTTTTTCTAAAGATTTTATTAATCAATATTTTAGCTGAAATCTTCTAAGCCCCCATAATCATAAACGGCCTTTAAACCTATTTTATTTTAAATATGTTGTTTTGGTCCGTCACTTTGATATTTATGTTTGAGAAAGAGACAAAACTTTTTAACTAATATAGGTTTGAAGAATAAGCGGGTTAGTTGACTAGCTATCATATATTGACAATATAATTTTGTTCTTTTTTATTTGTTTCTTTTTTCTTATGGGACCACAGGACCAAAAAGTAATTATTACTCGGAAATCGGTAATGATCGTTTGCCCTCGCTCCAGTTGACGTTAGCCCCTAGAAACGTAAAGTTGTCGATGGTAAACATTATGACGTTTATTGTTTGTGCAGTGACAGCGTTAACATCATAGATAAAGTAAACCTCTGGATGAAGTGACAGTGTAACAGGTTTTATATCGGTGTTTAATTTGTGCATGTGTGTGTGAATGTTACCAGATTGAACCCAATTTACCCATAAATAAAACTGAGATGTATCGAATAGTTTATTTTTTAATATTCATCAATTTTATGCATTATAAACTTTTAAGTCTTCAGGCTCTTCAACCTATATGTTAATGACCTCATAGTCGATCTCAGCAGCATGAGTGTTCGATGTCGGGTTGGTGGTGTTTGTATTATCAGCTTTAACTACGCAGACAACATGGCGCTGCTGGGCCCGACTGCAGGATCCATTAGAGAGCTGTTGAAAGCATAGACAATTAAGTTTTTGCTTATGATACATTTTTCAGGGCCGGGAAAAAAACGATTTAAAAGGGAAATCTATAAAATGAAAAAATTACTGTATTTTGTTAACAATTCTGACTAAAGATTATAGTTTTTTATTTAATAAAAAATTCGAAAGTCAATTCAGATTTCCCTAAATAGTTGTACTTATTCATTATGTGTTCTTAATAGGGCGACATAATCGCTAAGCGACAAAGACCAAAAAGAAAGAAAAAAAACAGATTTCCCGTATTTAGGGGTATTTCAAAGGCGATAAACTGAGCACACTGAATGACTTTTGATCTAGAGGTTATGGAATCAATTATTACCTATTATTTCTTATTAATTGGTAATATCGACATAATTGAATTGTATTAATAATTTTATGTGTATAACGGACATTCACCTAATCACAAACAAAGCAATTTTAGCATATAATTACAGTAAAACGTACCTGTGAAACGTAACATTCCCGGCAGCTCTTTTTGTACGGTTTTTGCAACCCCTCACACTGCAGACCGCCATATTCACAATGATAATTTATTTCTACGATTATATTAACAGAATAACACCCACAAACAATAATACAAGCTGCTAAAATTAATTATTTTATTAATTTTCGTCGAACAATAACAATGCTACGTCAATTTTGTCTCCCGGTTGTCAAAATGACAAGGTGAAGACGGCAAAAAAGTTGTTACACGACGTTCATTATAGTCTTTCTCGCTCTTTCTACAGACTAATGTATAGGTTCGCCACCCTCTCACACTAACGATGTGTGCGTGTAGCTTGATCTTTAGGTTTATATAATCTAAGGTTAACATAATAGCTCTAAATGGCGAAAGTTTGCTACACGATATTCAACCTTAGGTGGGTCCCAAATTAAAGCTTGTGACTGTACCTACTTAATTTTTTACATTCAATATTTTTAGATGATAAACTAGTGTCCTTATTATAATATATTCACGATATTTAACCATTTTAATACTTAAATTTTACTCTGTGCAAATCAAAGGCATTAATTGTAATTAGTTATGTCTAGATTTTAGAGCACTATCGCATTAGGTTTACCGACCTGTAATGGTAGATGTTTTTGAAAATAAATAAATTTTATCGTTTCCCTCAATTACGATCGAGCATAATAGACTGCAGGAAAACCTTTTGTAAACATTTGGTACGAATTACTGGATACCTCAAAAAATGGCTAAAACTAGCAACACTTGATATTTGTCTTTAGTGTCCGGGTTTTAATACTGACTTTACCATTCTACTTGTTAAATTACATCTATTAGGTATAGTGTTTAAAGCTTTCGCGAAATGTAGGAAAATGATAGACTGCGGTTCAATGTAAGGACTTGATGTGATTCTGTAGTATAGACTCACGTTATGCAGACGCAAACAAAAGTAAAAAGGGCAGAATATATATTGGACAGGAATCCTTCTTTGCGATGTCTTTCATATTAAAAACTAGTATTGTATACCAACTTAGGTACAAGTTTAGACAACCATTTTTTCTTTTAAATCAGCTCTATTATTGACAGTAAGAGCACAAAGCGCGACTGTCGGACCATCTCAGAACTAGCAAAACAGGAAACGAATATGATTTTACGATTTTAAATGTTTTAAGCAACTTATTTAACAATCACCAGTTCTGCAGTCCACCGACAGAGGCGCTCACTGCTAAGGATTTTATTAAATACTGCCATTAAATAACAATTAGATAGATAATAGTTAAGACAAAGGTACCGTCTCGTTCTTAACCAGCCAAAATGAATCAATCACCTGTCCTTTGAGGTCAACCGACACCTGGAACAAAGAAAAAATATATTTATTATTACCAATGCACTAAGACGTGTCCGTTGCTATAGTCCGCGCGGAACTAGTTGGCCGTGCCTTAGGTATGTGAGCGGTGGGACGGAGGGGCGGGGGCGCTTGCTGTCATTACTCAGTACGGCGCCGTCAACACTAGGCAACCCGCCGCCCTCACCATGTCCCCACCTAAGGCGCGGCCAATTAGTTCCGCGCTGAATATAGTTGCGTTGCGTTGTAACTAGGACGCAGGGATGACGGAGTCTTGGTATACCAATTTTATATCTGTGTTGGTTTCTTAATGTTAACAGAATACCGATTTGGCTTCAATCAACTGTTCAGGTTTGACGTTTTCTGTTAGTGTAGGAGAATACCATTTAATTTTGTGACATTTATGACATTGATACTACATCCTAACGAGATCGGAACTATATTTTTTATTACGACAGTTGGGCTTCGAGTGCAGCCTGCGCAACCTGGCTTGCCATCCACTAACATAACAAAAAGGTGTATGCCCATCCAGGGCCCGCTTAAACCATGTAGAGGCTCCTAGGCAATGTAATAAAATGGCGAATTCAATTATTAAAAAAATAAATTAAACCGTCATTATCTATGGAATTTTGGAAAAACGTTGTTTTTGTTTTTTACCTCGATTTCTTTGCTTTCTTTCTGTAATTTAAATCTACCTTTTATGTCCGGGCACAGATAATAATATATTATAATAGTAGTAATACTACTAAGGTTTACTTTTCTCGGGCCTCGGGGCGTCTAAACAACCAAGGGCCATAGGTAGTTGCGTACTTTGCCTTTAGATAACTCCGGCCCTGTGCCAATCAGTGGCCTGCTAAAGCGTGAGAGTAGGAAGCGAAAGAGAAGCTGACCTGTTCCATGTAGACGTGTGTCTTGTTGAAGGCCTTGAACCTGGTGTAGCCGAAGTCTTGCGAGCGGAACGCTGACCACTTAGGTTGCTCGTCTGTGGAGAGTACAGAAATTGATCACTACGGTATATTACTCAGCCAATCAGGGACTTGAAACGTTACTCAAAATAACGTTACTCAAAATAACGTTACTTTTACCTTACATAACGTTATTTCAAGTAACGTTACTTTTACGTTACATAACGTTATTTTGAGTAACGTTTCAAGACCCGTATGCTAAAACAGGGGGTTTAAAACGTAACTTAAAATAACGTTACGTAACGTAAAAGTACCGTTATTTTGAGTAACGTTTCAATTCCCTGCAGCCAATCATTAAAATATCTACCATTCAATTTTGAGCTTTAAATTACTAGAGAAGGTACTTCTCTGTAGGATCTTTGTGTAAATCCATAAATTACGAGAGGAAATGGAAAAAAATTTAAAATATTATTATTTTTCTTTTCGTAAAATATTGAAGTAATATCGTAAGTGCAGTCTTAGATCATTTATGATTTATGTCTGTGTTTATGCTGATTTTTCAATTTAAAATTTCATAAACATTACAAGAATTTGTTAAGTGATTGTGAAGACAATGAACGACTATGACTATTATGTATAGAGATGTGAAGAAAATACTTACTTAGGAAGTGGTCCCTGCCTTCCTGACACCCTGCCGATCCAGTTATGATGTGGACAGGGGCACTGAAAATATTTAAATCAGTCAAGTGATCAACCTACCACGATTCAGTATGCTACCCACATTTCAGCAAGATTCTATCAATATATTAATACGTGAAGAAATGACACGGTTGGCGCAGTGGCTAAGCAATTAGCTTTCTGCGCTACGTGCTGCGGGTTCGATCCCCGCACGGAACAAATATTTGTATGATCTACAGATAGTTGTTTCGGGTCTGGTTGTATGTGCATGTGACATGTACGTTTGTAAACTATACCCTCGATACAGGAGAAATCCTAGTGAGAGGCAACGTTAAAAAAAAAAAACTTTAATAAAGTAAAAAACGACTACAAAAACCTAAAACGAATAAAATAATTTTCATAAAAAACTCAACAGCTTCTGAAATCAGTGCCAAGCTAAGATGTCGATGAACTTTATGTATCCACAATCCACACTGTGTGCGCTTCTGCCTTAACTCCAGAGAGAAAGGCTCACATTTAGGTTCACACTTTTCAATAGTCAGAACTTAGTATTAGAGTTCAAAACAGGATATTTACCATGTTCATATCTTGTTTTAGTTCCCGATATTCAACTATTACTCAGAACCTAATTATGAAAAAGATAAATTAATAGTTCATGTAGCAATTCCATACGTATACTTCGTCATCACAGATTCCGTCAACTGACAAACAACGTTTTTGTTTTTATTCAATACATAATGAACCAACTTTAAATCAAGAAAGAAAATACTGTTTAATCAATTCAATATATATTTATTAACCAAATTATAAGAAATTCATATTAACATGGTAACATTTTAAAATATGTTTATAAAAGATATTATATGGTAGTATTTTCTAGTGAGTTTGGAAGTTAAGTAGAAAATGAAATAGGTAAAGTACGAGTAATAAAAATGATTTAATACGTGTAAATATAAAGTTTTGCCCAGCATTGGAGCAGGAGAAGATAAATCGAATAGTTTTTGAATTAGTTGACCATCTCGAAATAGAAGAAGTATTATATTATGATATAAAAGACGAAAAGTTTACAAATTAAAATTAAAGAAAATGGAATACAATTACAGAATTTATTGTGTTATAACTTCAACATCCAATCGTGCAGTAAATGCATATATTTATTAGGGGAAATCGAATCAATATTAAAATTAAACTTTGGAAAAAATCAATATCAAATACTGTATATCACTGTGCCCTACAAACTTAATTAAGACAAAGTGAAAAATAATGATCATTTAGTAAGTAGACTTAGGTTTTGTGATCCTTGACGAGCCAGAACGAGTCGATCACTTTGCCTTGCAAGTCCACATCCACCTGAAAACAACGAGTTCTTATCAATATTAATGTAATTTACAGAGGGCCGAACGCGAATGGTTTGACGTAAATGGTAACGTTAACGTAAGTAAATTTTGATGATAAAATACAATGAATATATCGCATTTTGAAATTGTCATTCGACGTTTTGAGAGTGCCTGCAAAGGTCCAGTTGAAATAAAAATCTTTGACCTTGACTTTGACTTCTGACTTTTTTTGTTAAATTATATACAACATTACATGCATTACATCTATTTACCCAATATTGCACCTATTTATGCTTTTTATTCACCAAAATGTGAAAACAGGTGTATTTTCAAAAAATATCATGAAAATCTCTCTTATAATATATTGCTGTTTATAATTAGGATTTTTCCCAAATATTGACTGTAATGCGTAAATGTTTTATACACTGTAGATCTGGATGGCCCAAGCATCGATGGAGGCGCCATAACGGGTATACTCACTAGGAAATTTCCATCAGAATTCCGAATGTGAGTTTTAATATTTGTTTTACACTTAGTAATATCATCAAATATCTTTTTTTACTGTTATATTCGTATTACCATCATAGTATGGTACGGATAGTGGACAGAGATCTCATAGTATGGTACGGATAGTGGACAGAGATCTCATAGTATGGTACGGATAGTGGACAGAGATCTTTAAGATTAAAACCAGAAATATACCTGCTCCATGTAGATGTGGGTCTTGTTGTGCGCCACGAACCTCGTGTAGCCGTAGTCGCTGTTTCTGAACGCCGACCAGTCCGCGGGGTTCGCTGGAAATTTAGTCAACAATAAGATTAATAATTATAAGAGTATAATTTATAGTTTAAGTTAATGTTTATTTTTTTTAATGTATCTAAGCTTTTTTTTTATTAAATTTTTGTTGTTTTACTGTTTGTTGGCTTTTTTTAAATATGCATGCTGTGGTCTCCTGTAATTGAGGGAGCACAGGGCTGGTAGATTAATCATGTAAGCTTGTTATGTATTGTGTGTATTTCTTGTTGGAGATCCTAATAAATAAATAAGATAAATTGTATATAGTTAAACGAAAAGGATCCAAGATCAAATGTTTATTGCATTTCATAATGTAAAGTTAAAACAGATGGTAGACTTAATCTAAGGATCAATTATGGATCCTGTCGGGCACAGCATGGTTTGATAGGAGAGGAAAAGCTGCTTTATTAATACTTTTTTTTTTAAAAATATATTTGTTATTTATTATTTCATACTGTTGCCTGATCTATTATTTTCTGACATATTTTTTGTTCAATATTTTATTAGTTATTTTTTTTGGTAATTTATTCATCAATCATTATAATTTAACATTCTATAGATCCAACCCACATTCAGTTCGTTTTGAGATATACAGGTCATTTTTTTATGTAGTGCGTATAATTTGTAGCGTGGTTCAGTCTGTGAGTCTGTAAATGCAATCGCAGTATTGGGATACACTTTAAAACAAAACGAAAATTCGACTTAGTATGGGGGACACGCATAATTTACTAGCGCAAGCCATACAAAATCAAATTTTAATTTTGTTTTGGAGTGAATTTTAGTTCTGCGGTTGTATTTGTGAACGGACACTGAATCACTCTGCAAATTTTGTGCACTACATAAATAAATTATCCTGTATTTTATAATATCATATAAAATATCAAACCAAACCTAACTACACCTTTTAAAGTTAAAAATATTAAAAGTTTGCCCTTCAATTTCAATAAAACCAACAATTATACAGCACTGAATCAATGAAGAGTTACGATGTAAACTTTAAAATTAATTATCTGAAAACTAGCTCAATGTGGGTTAGATCCCTTTCGTGGAACTACGTCCAATTTATTATAACTACTTCAAGAATTTGATTTCGTTCCATCCCGTTGAAGTCCCGTCAAAATCGGTCCAGCCGTTTCGGAGATTAGTCGGAACCAACAGACAGTCAAAGTTTTTTTTTTTTTATAATTACCCTATTACTTTCATATGCATTTAGTAAAAAGTCGTTATTTTGACACCACAAACAGACACTTCAATTTTATTTATTTGTATAGATTATAATTTAAAAAATATAGCATAGCTGCCATAGAGTTTCCTAAAAACACTCACTCTGTATATGAGACAGGTATATTTAAGAACATTTCCTGTACACTTACGTTTAAAAGGGTCCGTGGCCTCCTGACATCCGGCCGAGCCCGTTATGATGTGGACGGGGGCTCTGCAATAATACCATATCACTCATGTTGTTATTACGATTATAGCTCTTACAGGTATTGTTATAAGTTAGTATGTTAGATGCCAAGCTATATGCTGTTATATAGTCATAAAGATCTTTAGTAGTTATATTACAAATTGTGGCTAGTATAACGTAGCTCCCTTACTAATTAAACTAGCTCTTAAATGTATTGCCATCTCTATTCATTGGCATACAAATGATAAGGAAAGGTATAGCTTAACCAGGGTGTAAAAATTACTAGTTTTTATTAGTAAGGTAAGGGGTTAATTAAGCACCACAACCACATGCAATAATTATAATATACCGTAGAAAACGAGTTGATTGTAGCTATTTGATTCTAAACCTAAAACTACCGTAACTAAACTGATTGTCTTATTACAAAAGGTGGTTTTTGTAAAACCCAGGTTTTAAGATAGCCCCGTCTATTTTTGTTATACAGGATAATTTGTTATGTAGTGCGCATAATTTGTAGAGTGATTCAGTCTCTGTTCCTAAATGCAACCGCAGTATTGTGATACACTTTAAAACAAAACAATACGTAAAAAAAAAACTTGTTGCATTTGAGAACGGACACTGAATCACTCTGCAAATTTTTCGCACTACATAAAAAGCTACCTGTATAAGGAAGTATATAAGTATGATTGATGAAGCACCTTTTACAAGTTGGAAACTGTAATTGTTTTTCAGTTATATTTTTAGTTTAGTTTTAATCGATTTAGTGAAGCAAAACTTCGAAAGGAAACCTGCACAAAGTTCTCGATGGTGTGTGTAGTCTATCAACCGACACCAGGCCAACGTGGTGGATTAAGTCCTAACCTTTCTGATTCTGAGAAGAGGCCCGTGCCCAGCAGTGGGATAGTAATGAGCTCAATTATTTTATTACAAGATTTCAATATTTTTAAAACAATCTATATTTGGACGTTTCACACTTCTGACTTCGTTTTTTTAAGAAGTTAATGAGGTTATTTAATTCAGCATTTAACCTAGTTCTGTTATCACTGTTATCAGTAAAAAATATAGTACAATTTATTACGCTGGAGAAACTAATCACTTATTGTTTCCATCCTGTATAAAAGTTCGTTTATTGTGTGTGAGATTGTTAGTATATAAAGTTGATATTTACCTTTAGAATTTTGGATGTACTTTATAGCTAGGTACATTTGATCACCAAACACTCAGACCGAAAATAAAAAGCGTTTTTACAAAATAATTATATAAAAAACATATTTTGTGTGTTTACGAATGTATGATAGTAATTTTTTTTTATAAATAAGCTTAGTCATCACGATTATGAATATTAAATAAATAAACAAAAAAATTATATAAATTGTTGCACCTTCTACGCAATATTAGTTACGCAACACGTTGCATAGTTTGGCATAAGTTGCACAAACTTAGTAATAGGTTGCGAAGCTTGTTTCTATGCAAGTCGCGTAACATGTTGCCCAACATTTTGTGCAGTGAGTACGAGCTTTGAAACACCAATATTAATAAGCTAATCACACATTACAGCCGCCAAGCATTTTATTTTAAAGGTTGAATAGAATATTACTTGAATGCTGTCAACTTGCAAATCATATCGAGTAAAAAAATTAATATATCCAAACATATTAAAATGTAAAATATTGAAACGAAGAGGAAGCATGATTGGTCACTTGATTAGACACAATAAGTTCGTTACCAACATTACAGAAAGGAAAATAGATGCAAAAAGAAAACGAGGAAGACCAAGAAGAAAATACATTAATCAAATGCAAGAAAAAGCAAATTTAGAAGAACATATCAAGAATTAAAAGATTAGCATTGGATAGGACTAGATGGAAATTGTTACACAGACGCACTTAAATTTTGGATGGAAGGATTAAATATACTTTAGAGAAGAATAAATAAATTAACATTGACCTACTACGGGTGACGTCGGGTCTAGAACAAAATTCACGAAAAATGTGTCCCGAGTCAACCAATACACGCGTAGGTACATTTAAAGAAATATAAAAAAACTATGACATCCTAATTCAAACCGTATTGTCATTAGTAAACAGCTTAATTTTACTTGCGACAATTTTTCAGCCTGTTCAACTTTTTCACAATACAGTACCTGTGCGGCATTTTTGACGTGTATTCTGTCGGTTGACAAAACAAAGACTGGTGCGCGATTGGAACTCTTTTTTCGTTTTGGAACTCTTTTGGCTCGGACACTTTTGTGTGCGGACTCAATTTCCATTGTAATAGGTCAATGTAAATTAACAATAAATTGTAAACAAACTCACCCCGGGTTAATATAGGGTCCATCGGTTCCGTTGTAGACCTTGTTGTCGTAGAGCGGCCACGTGCGCTCGTACGAGTGCTCGTGCGCCCAGATCACCAGGTCCACTGAGAACTCCTGCAGCAGGGGCTCCAGGCCTAACACGTCAATGTAATGGTATATCCTTCAACCCTAGCAACCCCTGACAACTCAGGACCATGCTAAGAGAAGATTAAGTTCATAGAAAGACTAACTGAGCGACAGAAAATGAATAGGGAACTTGCATGCATTTTTATTTCTATTTTATCGTAAAGAATGAAGAATTAAAAAAACAACATGCTACGCTACAATAGACTACCAAGAAACAATACCAAAGAAGTGATACGAAGCTACACGATTTCTAAAGCAGCATGCAAATACATACATTTGCAATACAATACATGCAAGAACAAGCATGTATGACTCACCATACACTCCGAGTAGCCCGACCCTCGAGTACTCACAACTGCAGTCGATATCGTTCGAGTCGCTGCAATACATCGGCCTATGCCCGAACACTATTATCCACGGGCGCTTCGATCTGGAAAACCGACCTTATTTGTATAGATGTAAGGTTTATATTCACTTACCATATTCACCGACACGGTTGGGCAAGAAGGGCTTACAGTCGGCGTCCACATCGGAACAATACATAGGTCTGTGGCTGAATATTATGATCCAGGGGTGCTTACTCCTGTTGAGTGAAGAATCGATCAAGTTATTTGCTTTTATAAATATCATTATTATTTATTTAATTACGGAGAAATTAGAATCGTTTTCAAAAAATTAATAAATATGTATTTTCAGTATGTAACTTATTAAACATGTGGAAAAAGCAAAAGTGATATTTTGATTCGAGTTTTTTGCAAACCACATGGAATTTACGTATTATACCTTGTTTTTTTTTTTAAAAACGTTGCCCCTCACTAGGATTTCTCCTGTATCGAGGGTACAGTTTACAAACATACATGTCACATGCACATACAACCAGGCCCGAAACAACTATCTGTAGATCATACAAATATTTGTTCCGTGCGGGGATCGAACCCGCAGCACGTAGCGCAGAAAGCTAATCGCTTAGCCACTGCGCCAACCGTGTCGTCAAAACCTACGTTATTTATTTTATTTTCAATTTTGTAATTAATGTATTTTATTTTCATTTCAAATTTTAATTAATGTATTGTATTTTGTTTTATTGTTATTTGTGCTTACCATAAAGTTATTATTACTAGTGGTTACTTTGTTATATGATGGATCTCTGTTGTCTTGAAATAAATAAACGATAATAAAGTTATTAATCTTTTAGATGGTTTGAAATATTCTAAGTATGTAGGTATGTACCGGTGTTCTAAGACTTCTAAGTCAGACTTCATGTAGCAATGCTATGTAACGTCCCATCCGTGTCGTGTGAAATGAGCTCGTGTCAGCTAGAAAATAAAGTTCAATTTAAAAGACAGCGTGGAGAATTATAACTGATACGTCGAGTTTCTTGCTGTAACGTGTTTTGTTGGTGCTCAGTATTGGAAATTATTGTGATATTCTACTACTAGGTGATAATAAAGATAAAAATGAATAGGAAAATGGTGACTTGAAATCTGAAGTGCCAGGGGTCGGACGATAGAAAGATCGTGAGAACAAACTTTACCCATCATTACACTACTAACGTTAACCCATTTCGATTACTTGAAGAACTCGGATCACCAACATTTTGTCATGTCATGTGACGTCACACTAGGGAGGGGGGTTCTCACAAATGTGATCAACTGTGACAAGGACGGAAGAGGAGTAAAAAAATCACGAAATTAGTGTGACGTACTTTATGGATGACCCCTATGGAACAGCAGATTTTTTTTTGCGGTTTCTTTGTTGCTCCCGAGGTAAAAGTTATTCATAATTATGAGTAGAATCATCTCCTTAAAGGATGCAGGTGACTAAATCTCTATCCTGTCTTAACAATATTGCTAGGAACAAGGCAAGAAGTTTACATCAGTGAGTAGATTCAAGCTGTTGCTGATGATGATATGCTTCTCACCTGTTCTCCGGCAGGACAGCTTTAGTGAGGTCTTTCTTGAGCCACTCGTACTGGTTCACTATGAGTTTGATGCCGTACTCGGTGAAGTAGTACACCTCAGTGGATATGGACACGAAGTGAATGGGTCCGATGTCGAAGCTGTAGTACAGGCTGGGAGTAGACCCTGGCATTGAGAAGCGGTTCGCGTAGTTGCTGAAGTTACTGCGGACAAAATGGGGTGTCGTTTATAATCTGACAAGAGGTCAAAACTTATGATCAGTGATAGGAATAGGTGGTGCTAATTCACCTAAACTTCGAGGCACAGAGACAAAAAGTGGAGACTTCCTTACGACAACATTTTTTCTGGGACAAAAATTGTCCCAAAGTCAAAGTCAAAGGCAAAAGTTTTTATTTCAACTGGGCCTTTGCAGGCACTTTCAAAACGTCGTGATTCTAGGTGCACGGTTCCAAGTGGGTTGGTCCTGGAGAAGATACCCGCAAGAAACTCCATGGATACTCTTTTCATAAATCAAAATAATTGTCTAACAATAACATATGGAGCCGCGGGCCCAGGTTTCGGGACATCACATAAGTACATTCATTAATATTGCAATTAATACAGTAAACGAATTCAATTCAGGTTTTTGTTACCCCTATCCGCACGTCGCGTCGTGAGCATCTTGTTGGTTACCAGCAGGGTGTAGTACCTACGTGCAGATTAATCTGGCATTTGGATAAACTGAATAATCTGAACTTACTGTCGACGCTTTGTTTGAAATACTAAAATTCTGCAGTACCAGGTAAAATTAAAATACGATGCAATAACTTACTAGGCCTGCTCATGGTTGCCGGGACACGACATGTACGGCACGATGGCCGCTAGTGGCTGTATCTGTCGCATGAACTCGTCGCCCACGAGGGCGTTGTCAGAATCCATGTCGTACGCGAAGTCTCCCACGTGGAGGATCAGGTCGAACTTGTTGCGTTGGGCCTCGTCTTGTAAGTAGGAGAGAGACTGCCAACAATAATATCAAAGGAGATTTCAGGCAGATGAATTGATCACACAATTGCGTCATAATGGAAAGGCAATGTTTACCGACATAATACAGGTGGCCCAATTTTTTGTGTTAAGGGTAGCTTCCTTTTCGGTTATAGTTAGAGAGTTCTGGTCTTAGAAAATTTTAGATCAGTTTGGAATATATTAAAAACCCCATTAATAGTTTTATGAAAAAAATAGTACGGCCAGCGAGAAAATTTACATTTCTCAGTCGAGTCTATTTCCTAATAGGAATGTTTCCCCCAAAGGAACCGACTGAATAGTATAGCCGAAATTGAAAAAAATACAACATCTATTTGCCCTACATTTTATACGACAAAAAACATACTAAACAACCATCCATTCCATCCATTAAGTTTATTGTTCTACATACAAATTCAAACGATCTTACAAGAACAGTCAACCTGTATAAACAGATTATAAGCCAAAAAAGGCTGTTTAAATTTCTTAGACTTCAAGACCAAAGGATAACATGATGAGGGATACGCAGAAGAAATTCGTAAGGGGCCTATGTATCCCCCGGATATCTACCTTAGAATACAAAGAAACAGGATGGCTAATAACTTACGTGTGCATTCTTATTTCCCATGTCTCCATATATGGCGGCTCGCACTGGCCAGTCCTCGCCTTTAGGCGGCGTGTGGAACGAGAACTGGTCGGACCATCCGAACACAGAGCCCGCGTGATATACTGCAAACGGTAATCTTGATTGTAAATTATATCATGAGTTGAAAGCCTTATCTTAAAGAGGCAATGGAGAATATTCCGGTTTCAGTTCTAGCAGTCATCAGATACTACCGCGTAAATAAAATGGTAATGAACATCGACACTGGTCATAAACTACAATACGATTGTGAGAGACTAAACTTCGAGCTAGGTAAAAAATTATCAATCATGAAGTAAATACTCCTATCTTCATGATCGGTAAAAAAATTACAAGGTAGCTCAAAGTTTAATCTCTCATGATCGTATTGAAGTTTATTACCAGTGTCGATGTTCATTACCATTTTGGTTACGCGGTAGACGCGGTAGGTGATTCGATAAGCCTACTACAGTTATTGATGCTACAAACATTAAACATGTACCCGATACAAACAATATGCCGGATGAGCATCCGCCAAGCCGTATCGAAATATTATTGAAATTGGAACAAGCAATTAAAAGTACAAATAAATAACTAATAATCCGTCAGAGTCGTTTATAGGAGAAGTCCAGAATATCCGGCTGCTCCAGACCTTGGCGAACTTAGAAAGAATTTTGTAGAAGTTTTTTTTTTATGTATCGTAATTCGTAACGTTAACGTAAGTAAATTTTGAATCAGAAATACACGTTAAATTCATGATTTTTTTGTTAATACAGGCAGTGTTTTTACATTTTCATGAAATAAATGTGTATGTTGCGTAAAATTATACAAAAATGCAATGGAGTTATTGTATTTTTGATTCAAAATTTACTTACGTTAACGTTACGATATATCAAAAATCCCCGACTCCAACCAGAAAAAGAGCCGTAACTTTTGAACGGCTGAACAGATTTTCATGGAACATAGCTAAGATGATACCCGATTAGACTAGCTTCCATCAAAACTGCTTTGAAATCTGTTCATCCGTTTTGGAGCTACGAAGCCACAGACAGATACAGGGATACACATATACCTACACAGGTCCACAGATACTACTAAGATACTACAGATACTAAAAAGAGATGGTGTGGTATACACCATCTCTTTTTAGTCGGGGAATAAAAATAGTGCTTGGTCCTGTGTAGGGCATATTCTATATCGAGTGCATGATTATATGGTTAATCTTGGACGGGTGAAACGATTGAGGTTTGGTTAAACTGCGCTCGTGAGTTGCCTTTGTTGCCGTGACCTGCCGTCCTATATGGTTCCTTATATGCTTATACCTTGACACTATACCAGTGAGGAAACGAATTGTTAAAGCCCGTGATGAGTAGGTGCTGTAAGAGAATATTCGAAATAACTCGACTCACCATATCTAGTGTTATACGAGAGGTTCTTCAGCGTGACCGTGTGGATGTACTGACTCCGCGCAAGGTCACCTCCGTCGACGAAGAGGTTGCTGGACCCGCTCGCTTCTTTGTCCATGATGCCCACGCCGTACTGCACGCGCGACTCCTGACTGTCGTTGAACGTGGACCATGTCACCACTATGTCGTTTATGTTTTCTGGAATAGGGTATTTAAGAATTGAAATTTCAACTGGATGCTCTGGAGATCCTAACAGCTGGTTACTTAAAAAGATTTTATGGATGCCGTAAAACAAAGAACCAAGGGCTTCTTCCAAAAAAAATTCGTGTAATTTTCTTCATGAACTCGTGACATGATAAGTTTAAAGTATGCGTATAATGTTAGCGTGAGCGGGTTTTTCATCTGAAGTATAATATTACAGTATAACGTAAAAAGCGAATGAAGTTTGATGCAAATATTGTTGTACAAATGGCGGGTGCTTACCACCATGATATTTATAGAATAATTATGTGAAATTTTTACGTTGACGTATTCGTAACTTTCAGAGGAGAACGCGCCGCACCCGCTGCTTGAATCGAATTTTAGTATTCTTTGTATGAATTGATATACAACCTGTCGCAAGCGCTGCATATAAGACTAATGAAAAGTCAAGGTACGTATTACTTTATCCAGTTACTTAACAGAACCAATTTGTTCACATTTGAGAGAATAATAATTAAACAATAAGTTTTTATTTTATCTAAAATTTTTCGGGGCTTCAGTCGCTCTAGGTGACTATGCCAGCCTCATGGGGAATCGCATATTAATATTGAAACTAAGTATTGCATCATTGTTTTAAAACATGAAAATATGCATTGCAACTTTCTTAAAACAATATTTATAAAACGAAATCCTTTGTTTAATATTAGGTCATGTCAACTATTGTTTGTATACCTACACTTCTGTTCCTACTATGCCTACACAGTGAGTTGATCACCTATAAGGTATTTTTCCTCATAACAATCATGCACCGGAATATTTTTCCTTCCTATTGGTTAATACTTGTCCATCAACTATAAGTCGCACATCGGTGCTTGGAAATTTTTGTTAGAAGAAAAAAACTTTCTGTACCATCTTAAGTATCTACCTATCAGTCAACAGGAGAAGTAAAGAGAGGCCTATACTCAGCAGTGGGTAGATTGGAGTTTAGATGATGATGAAGAGGATACCATTGACTACTTGAATAACAACATCAGCTACGAGAGGACACCTGTGGCCGAGAACAATACTAATATCTGCATATTTCAACATAATTAATTAATAAAATATTAAATAATCTCTAAATTACCACCAAATACTACCACTAAGCGCACCATAGTTTAGAATTATTTTAATTCCAAGAATATAATAAAAATAAAACTTGTAATTTTTTCACTGATTAAAATATACCAGTCCTTGTCATTTGTATGCCAATAAATAGAGATTACAATAGGCTTAAGAGCTAATTTAGTTAAATAATGTTTAATCATCTTTTATTAATAAGAGGGTAAAAATCCAATTTATATAAAATTGAAAATTACTACATGACATATTTTAGTAGCAAAACAAGATTATCAATTGGAGTTATCTATTATTAAACACAGTTATTTATTAAAAACATTAGAAATAGAACCCACTATCATGTTATAATTAAATACAAAAACAGGACAAATAGAACTGATTAACACAGGGACAGCAAATAATTCTTATTACAAAGATATAAAGTTCAAAATTCACTGTAAGGTTCAGCTATGTTCCTTGAGAGTTATTATTAATAGTTGATATCATTATTTGGTTTCCGGCATTCATATTATTTATTATTTTATATGTAACACTATTATTAATAGCAATTTTAAAACTTTTAAGTACTAATAAAGTCATAACATTGTTATTTAAGCTTTTAGCTGTAAGTTTTCCATGCTCTAAACTAAATAAATAAATAATATATTGATAGTGGAAAAGTGAATGACTAATGCCAATTCGTAAACTTTACAGGATCACATTTTAAAGTTTTTTTTAATACAAAATCTATATATTAATTTAATATGTGAAGGGAAAACTTTGTACCCCTTTTTAAGCATATTGGAGAAGTGTGAAATTTGGTATAGTTACAGTTTATATGGAGTGAAGAAAGCTAAAATTATGGTTGAATTTCGACCACTGGGTGACCACCAGTTCATATAAATTTATCTAATAGATAATTTTCTGTAAAACATGCATTTCTAATAAATCATATTATGATTTAAGTACCTACCAGAATATACAATTTACAGAGATAAAAATAAAACTTTAAAATGTGCCCCTGTAAAGTTTACATATTGGAGGTTTAGTCATTTTGCTTTTCCAGTGTTGATATGAAAATCATTAATATTCATAACATGATACCTACTTGACTATAAGATTCCTACCTAGATTTTAGTATTTTTTTTTTGTTTTTTATTTCTTCTTCAATTTAAATAGCCTTCAAACAAAGATAAGTTTAGCTATTGTAAATAAATAAGAAAGAAGGTACCCACCCAAGTACTTAAAAAAATTGTATTAATAATAATTTTATTGCTTACACTGCTTCATATAGCATAGCAAGTGTATATAGAACATAATAATATGATAAAATGTTTTTATTCATGTAGACCATATACAGGTACTTATAAATAGTCAGATTCTAAGTGCCACATTCCAAAGTGTAGCCTTCCTATAGAGAAGAACGGGCAAGAAACTCCATGATTACTTATAATTCATTAGGAAAGCTTTTGACCACGCAGATTTATGCAGTACTGACTGTTCATGTTTCATTCATATCCTAGGAGAACTACTTCCTATACCCGGATAAAATAGATTCTCTATGTTTATCCTGGACAAGGTTTATCAGTGCGCCATATTTCCTCGAAATCCGTTCAGCTGTTTGTGCGTGATAAACAACCAAATATTCAAACAGCATGCCTTTCATATTTTTAGATATCTTAGTGTGATACAAGGTGTATAGAAGTTTTATTACTCCACCCCTAAGTTGACACTCTGACCACTACAACTTCTATCTTTCCTTGTATAGATTATTCGTCATTATATTCGTTACCTATGGGAAGTTTTAAAATAAAGATTCAGACTAAAATTTAACATAAGTTAGAAACTCACCTCCAAAGGCAATATGCACTTGTTCAGGCTGACAATGAGGGCAATCATACTGAGGTCCCGGTTCACGTGTATGTATTCTTCTACCCCAACTTACCCCTAACAACAGCGAAATTATTAATAACTTCATCTCCAACTTCATATTGCAAAGTTTACGAATATGTTAGCACAATATTTCTTCTCTTATGTTACAGGTTTTTTTTAGTTAATATGTAGTTAATTAATACAAGACGATCTACGTCTGTGTACGCACAATTAATCACTGATACTGACTGTTCATTGTTTATTTTCAAAATTTATACACATCGCTCGCAATACTGACAGCATTAGACGCACAGAACAATATTACTCAAGAGAAGAACGACAACTTCATACAAATAAATTGCTTACAAGAGAGCATACTAGCGCTCCAGTGTATTCCATGAGAAACTCTCAAAGCGCGGGAATTATGAACAGATTCTATTTATATTTAGGTTCATCAACTTACAACGAATTTTCATTTTGCAGTTTATGAACGATTATGCATTTTATTCATACATCTTACTAACATAATAATAATGTTAGTAGGTACATAGATTTATGAATATAATACATAGTCATTCAAAAACTGCAAAATGAAAATTCGCTGTAACTAATAGAAAGTAAACAAATAAAACAAAGTTTTAAACATGTTTTAATATATTTATTTTTCTTTTCATCGCTTTTTTGGAGGCTTCTTCAACAAACTCACGATTTTTAAGGACGCAAAATCGTTTCAGGCATATAGCAATTGTACTACTTATAATTTTCTTAATATTGACATCGTAATGTTCCTCACACCTCTTCAGCCAATCTGTATTTATATTTGCACAAGCGATAAATAAATTGCACTTAATTTTATCCTTGTGGGAATTTTCTTTTAAATAGGTATTAATTATGCTTGCAGCGCTCTCTACAGTTTCACAGAAACTGTACTGGACGTAGTGGAGACTGCTTCTTTTATCATTGTATTCTCTAAATGATGTAAATGAATGACATATCTCAGTGTTCTGATCTGCAAGCATGATGCTTTTACAAGTTGCACAGTCAATTGCCATGTTTTTTAAAATAAAGCCGCAAACATAAGCACATGCTTGCATTTCACCAGAACACTGAGATAATATGTCAATATCTTCTACACCCTCTATATTTATAACTGGAGAGGATGTAGAAGGGCAAATTTTTACACCACTTTCTTTTTGGAGAAATATTTTAAAATTGCTCAAGATGTCATTATTGTCATCCAGACAGTTTCTGTTTTTATTATTATTTATTAAATTTGTAATCATTCCTGTTTTAAGCGCTGCAATAAATTGGACTGATGTGGGGTTCGGATTACATCCACAATTGCTTCTTATGCATCCAAAACAATTTTCTAGTGGATCTTGATTAAGCCTCCTTACAGATAATGTGCGTAAATTATATTTATTTAGATTTTTAAAAATTCTTTCAATTGCGTTTATTGACCGCAACCAACCCTCTTGTGACGGGGGCTTATTCCTAGCCCCTAAGAACTTCATGTCTTTAAAAAAGGATTTCATTTTAATGTATAATATTGAATGAGGGCTGGTTGAGGTCATGTTGGTAAGAAATTCCTTTCCTCTTTTCCTATCTGCAGTATCTCCGTTCATTGAATCAAATAATTTATCCATGTTTGAAATTACTGTCCCCGTAGCAATAGCGTCTTGCGGTAATTCATCTGAAAGTAAATAAACATCTTATAAATATTAATCATTCAATTATGTGACTGGCGTGCCGAGGTTTCCGCATGGACGGCCTCTTATAAAGGATATCCTGATTCCTGAGAAAAAGGGTCTTCACAGACACACGGATGAAAAGGTTTTAATTAATGATAAGTACAAGAAAAATATATAGATATGTGTAATATTTGAATACATAATTTATATGCGGTACAAACTACTACCGCATATAAATTATGTACTCAAATATACTATACTTACTATAAATACTATAAATGTAAAAAAAATATGTTATTCACAGTCAGGAGGGTTTTTAAGTTTTCTTGTTCGTCTTTTACAGCATTCACGGGTGGAAAGGGGGTTGGCCTATTATTTCCTGGGAACCGCTCGCCATGATACATACCTAAGTATTATATTAATATTCATGCACATCTTGACTTACTTAGGCCTACTTTAGCAAATATTCCTGCTGCAACCGAATGGCTTAACACTTGAGCAGCTAAACGAACTTTCATTTTCTGTTTGCCATTCGGTTGCATGTGTTGGTGTGTCAATGCTGGGGCAAACACAAAGTTTGGATTTAGATTATCTTTCTTGAAGAACTCTTCAATGTGGCTCCATTTTGCTAAGCCTACAAAAAAATTATTAAAAGTAATTAATTATAATCATAAATATGCACATACATATTTGCAGATAACTGAAAACTTTATAGATAAATAACACTGGTCAACAGTGGTTTTGTTGCCCTTGATATAACAATAATTTCGGGTAATTTTATGCCAACAATTAATGAAACTATGAATGATTTTGGGAAATTGACTCTGGTTTTCCTTAATTCTTTATTTTCATATTACACTAAAAAGCAGTAAATATGAGAAAGCAAAAAACAAATATATTCTATAATATAACTTTTTTATTGAAAAGTATTACTAATTGATTTGTTTTAGTGTTTCATTAATTTAAATAGATGTAAAAAGAGATAAAAATTTGCAACAACAATGTTACACTTCAGAGAAACGCCATTTATAAGCTTTTCTTCTGTTATTTTTGGGACAATCTCTTTGTAAAGACCAGCAGTAATCTGCCATCATGTGATGGTCCCATCTACTCTGATACCTTACCCCCATTACATTTATGTCCTGGTGGAACTGTTCACCCTAGTCCACACTTTAATTTCCCAGATTATCAGAAAATCTATCCAGGTGATTGTAAAGAAAGTGTAGCTTTATGTTCATTTTGTTGTTAGATATACATAACACGACAAATGTACAAAGAACATCAGGGCTATATTTTAAATTTCTTCACGATGAACACATATTTCTACGGACAGAAAAATATATTAGATTCTAAATTCAATAAATAAAACATAGTTTAATCCTCACATTAGCAAATTACCCAAAGCGCGTCGTGCATCCCACGATCTACAGTACCTATATAACTGATACCTGGCAGTTTTACGAAGTGAGGAGTGCGGGGGTTCGCTTACAAAATTATTTGATGTATGTATGCGTGAAAAAACCAAACACTTAATAATAACTCGTGTTCCAAGGAGCTAACGTAAATTGCTTATTATGGATACACCAAAATCACAAAAACCAGAGCCAATTCAGTATTTCATGAATATATTCGTAAACTATGTAGGTACTTGAAATTATAGAAATCCGCAGATATCCAGGGCAACAAAAAAAAAGTTTTTTTTTTGTTGAGCTGTGTAATAATAGCGAAGTATAAAAAAAATTAAGCATACGTCTTTTTTATTATATATGTATTTTCTTTCTATTTAGTTTGTAAATCATCAATCATGTGATAAAATTTAATATACCAACCTTGCTTCTTTTTGCCTTCTATTTCTATGTCTTGGGTATATTCAATGTTATGTTTTAAAAAATTATTTCTAAAACATTTTAAGAGATGGGGCGGGTCCAGGACCGTTACAATTTCATGTCCCTCGAAGTTGAAGAATGGATGATCCCTCGATGACCCCAAAGAATTAATGGCTCGTATGTTGACACCGTCAAGATCACATACAGTGCCAACAACTTCTAATCCAGCATCAAAACAAGCTCTCAGGACCTGTAAATTTACATTTATTTAATTATACGTAATTTGTTAAAATGAATAACAATAAGAAATGACGTAAATCGCAAAAAGCCACTTTAGAGAACACACTAAAAAGGTTCCTTTTCTGAAAATTCTCCTATAGGTTGTAGTATCATAGTGTTAAACGAACTTAAGAACGGGGTATTTACAATGTTTAGAAACTTTATAAAGCGGGTTGTAATTGTAAAAAGTCGTATATCGGTCATACGAATCGTGCTGTAGCTTGTAGCTGTAGCTGTAGCGTGGATTGAGTTACACAGGTCACAGGCGAATTATTTAGTAATTTTAAAAAAATAAGTTCAAAAACTAAAACCAGACTACTGAAAAGGTATGAAATAAGAAAATATTAATACATAATTATTCATAGTGATGTTCAGAGGATAGATAGCCGTGGTCGTATGCCACTTTGCCTTAAAGCTTATGACCGCTTACTATTGTTAGACTGTATTGTTTTGTTAGGGTAGCTGTAGGTGGCATATGACCACGGCTATCCTCTGAACATCACTATGAATATGTATTAATGTTTTCTTGTTTCATACCTTTTCAGCAGTCGGGTTTTAGTTTTAGAAATAAATCTATTTTCAGAGTCGCGAGCAACTGCTGGCAATATATATTTTTGAAATATGCTAATTAAGCCCTTTTATTTGACACCCAACACGGCATCATTATACAAAAAATTTTTTTAGTTCATTCCTTTATATCCTTTATAGGGGGCGCCATATTAAATTTCAAGTGACGTCACATAACCTATAACCAGCAGAGAATCAAGACGGTTCCAACGATACCTCATTTGTCGAATTTTGATTGTGATCATGAGGGAACAGGTGAACATACATACATACATACCAGTCAAACATGTAACCCTTTCCGTAATCGGGTAAAAAGGCTAAAACTTACCTCCTTAATAAGTACAGCTAATCTATCTGCTGTGACAGAATCGCCAGAAAAGTAAAAGGCTATTGGTTGCTTCCAATGTTTTCGTAGCCCAATAGCCATAAAAGTTAAAGCATGGCTTGCTATTTGTGATGTCCGACCTTGAAGGGCATGATCCTGGTAACCATCTATCTCATCAAGTTTGGCATTGTAAGTCAGATTTTTTCTAATGGACATTTCATCAAACGCCAATACACACAGATTTTCTTGTATTTCTCTTTTTTCTGTTATTTGTTTGATTGTTTCAATTACTTGGTTATTGATACCACAAACCAAAGGTACTCTGTTTAGTAATGCCTTGAGAGAACTTACGCTAGGCAAACAAAATAACCTCCTCAATAATCTATAGCATGCACTTGATTTTTTATAGATGCCTAAGGCTAAAACTTTATCATCTAATGTCCACCTTCGGCCAGTTATCTTTTTTGGTACATTTTTTAACTGACTTTGCAGTAACAAACAAAATGAGCTGCTTAGTTTGCTTTTTATCATGTCATTGACAGAATCTTCGCATGTTAGAGCACTTAGTATTGACCTTTTACATTTTTTCACTTCTTTAAACTTTCTTCGAAGCCTCATTATTTCAGACATATTTTTTCTACATCTTTTATAAAGCTTCTGCTTTTTTGGTGTGAGTTCCAAAAATTTTTTCACATCAAGGTCCAGTAATAAACCTTTTCTCCTCCGTGATTCCTGAAAATTGTGCAATTACTAATATCAACGAACTGTGGTTTATATATTTCTCGTTTTTAACATGAGGTTCTACCCTCGGAGTAAGTACATACAGCACAAATATTTACATAGAGTTTTATAAATTTAAAAGAGATAATATCTCTTTTAAATAATCATAAATTGTTTAAATCATCATAAATTTAAGAGCTTGACTGTTGCCTGATTAAATATTCACAATTAGTTTTATAATTCTCATTCTACACTTACACAGGCTTTACACCATGTTAGTTTACCAATTTTATTTAGGCTTTCACTGATGATGATGATTTAACTACACACATGCTAATAATAACGCATGAATATACTGATTATTACAATAACAAGAAATTACCTCAGTCAAGAGTGGGCTTTCAGGATGACAATGACTCTGAATATTTGAATCTTCAATGGAGATTATATTTTTAGATGTACTGGCCGTTACTTCTACTTCAACCGAAGACATTGGCTGCTGAAACATATAATTATGAACAAATTAATTACCTTACTTTATTGACTTTATATTATAAAATATATAAAAGTTGGATTATTTGGGTGTTATTCAAATGTTTTTATAAGCTTATGTCAAAACATAAGACGAGAACCAATTAAATATGAATATAATATTATTGTGTCCTTTACTCAATTTTTAACATATTTTTACAATTAAATAAAAAAAAGCATTTAAAAATACTAAAGAGTAGTAGGCCACCGGCATCGGGAACAGGGTCCAAGCTACCGGTGGTCAGGGCTCTAGAGAGAGAAACCTCCTAACAATGCGCGCAGTGTCAAGGAGTACTGCTAAGTATATATTATTATAATACTTATTAAAAAATGGCAAAATACAATAACATTAAACTGATTATAAATTATATATTTCAATTGAAATTACCTTGGTCAAGCCAGAGCTGTGAAGATGACAATGCTGTTGAATATTTGAATCTTCAATGGACTTGGAATACTGAGATGTGCTGGCTGTTGCATCCATTTGCATCTCAACCGTTGACTTTGTACGCTGAAACACAATAAGAAATACATTACCTTACCATATAATAAATGTAGTTTGAATATTTGGATGTATTTCAATCAATGATTTTGTACAAATTTTGAGGAAAAAATTCCACATCTCCAGTGCGAGCAAAGCTAAGTTAAAAATAAAAACTGCTTGCAGAGTTTGTGTTTGTGTTTGCAGTAAAGTCAAACTAACTCTGGCCTACTTTACCCTATTCATTGGATGTTGGAATCCTGTAATTTAAATGTTATATATACTTCGTTGGAATTATTTCACAAGAATAGTTCTTAAATGGCTCCATTAATTTACAATTCTTTGCCATGTCACATAGCGGACCTCTCTCTTAATAAATTCTGCTGGGAGATAAAAAACTGGCTGTATGTGGACAGTTTACAGTAGAGGAGTTTCTAAAAAACGTTCGTGTCGATTCTTGGAGTATGGTAGTGCTTTGTAAATGACATTGGATATACATACGGCGAAATAATCTGAACTCTACAATCCTTATTGTAACACCTTATAAGGTGTAGGTGTGTAAGGTGCATTTATTGCATTTATTATTTAGGTAGTATACTACCTTATTTAACGCAATAAATGCTTATGATTATACTATACACTTATACTACACTATACTTATACTATATATGCTGAACTGTTGTTCTATTTTTAAATTGTCTATTAGTAAAATGTTACTGCCTACTGTAGTGTTGTAGTGTAGTGCATTAATACTCTATAACTTTTGATACCTGCATGAATAATATGTTGTTCTCAATAAATAAAAAAAACACTTACTTGAGCTTCTTGCGATTCTCTATTAAACTGTTCATCTCGCAACTGGGCCAATATTGTTTGAGCTTCAGTAGGTATAGCAAACTTATTTAATCGTTTTCTGTCACTGCTGGTAAATGATGAATCATCAAAATGATTACCACATAGCATCCTATGCTGAGCATACAATTTTTTTAGTGAGTCATTAGAGGTCCAATCATCATTGGGAAAACAAAATTTGGCCCAAACTTTAGACCTGAAAAAATTTATTACATATTGTTTATTTACATGTAATAACTTATAATATTATATATGGAGCTTATTTAAATGTTGTCACTTTTATTTAGTGCCATCTTTCCTTGCCAAGGAACAGGTGTCTGTTGTGATTTGAGATCAAGAAGTTCTGGTGTAACGAAGTAAAATGAGATTAAAAAGAAGTGTAAATCTGATTTGTTAATTTACTTACTTGAGAGACCCGTGCTTGGACGGGAGAGGAAACCTGTGGAAGGTCATAGCGGAATTTTCCCGTAGGGTTATGCCGCATTTTGCGCATTTCACACTTCCCTTTCCAGCCATGGTGAAAAAACACAACACAAAAGCGTCAGTATCGCACAAATAGATTGAGTCTCTATCTCGTAATCTAAGATTTTACACAGTAGGTAAATAATCAAAGATTTTACAACACAAAAGCGTCAATTTCGCACTGGAGTCTCTGTCTCAATTGGTGATTTTACAACACAAAAGCGTCAATTTCGCACTGGAGTCTCTGTCTCAATTGGTGATTTCACAACACAGAAAGCGTCAATTTTGCACTGTCAAGATAAACACTGTAAAGAGAAATCAAATAGAGCAATATGAATATGCAGAACGAATTACCGGCAGAAAAGCGTAAATTTTGTCAGAATCAAAACAAATCTGCCAAGTTAAACCTGCGGTCCGAATTGTGCTAAAAGTGATTTCGCGAATCCGACCAAAGTCACAAGTACTATTATTACTCAATAGCCCTTACATTTTTGTGACTATTAAATTTGGTCGGATTCGTGATATGACCACTTTTATCGCAATTCGGACCGCAGGGTATTTTCTACGAATGTTGCCATTTCATGAAAAAAAATCACCACCACTATTATTTGGTCCTTAAATTTGTTTATTCTATTCAGCATTTTAAGACGATATAAAGAGAAAATATGGTTTGTAAGTGTTTTTAATTATTGTTATATTATAATGAAATAAACACTAAACTCATTACAGCTCATTATCATCATTTACAATTACTGAAATGGTGGGTATCTATTCAATTGGGCATATGACAACACTAATCTTGTTATCACTTTCTTTTGTAAAGCGCTATCTCGTTTTTGCAAATCATGCCCCTGTTGGCATTGGCGGCATAGAGAGCTGGCCCCCCCGATTAGACGTCAATCATTGACATTCCGAATTCCGATCCAAAAATTTCTTTAGTAGGTACCTACATTTTATGGAATGTTAAAATTTATTATTAAAACTTAACTACCTAATGTCATTTGTAAATTATTAAAACATTCCATATTTTTAACGAAGTTTTGCACAATAAAAATAACATAAAATAAATAATTGGTTATCAAAAAATATGTACGAAAGTTACCTACCGACGGTTTCGAACGCAGGAACGTTCGTTCCTACCTACTTATAAAATAATGAATCGTGGAACGCGGGAAAATCAAGAACATTCTAACACAGCGAAATCATAAGTCTATGAACGTAAGCATAAACGTAAGCGGATTCTTCACTGAGCTATGACTGAGCTGAACACAAACATCAAACATCGACTTTGAAAGGTTAACTAACCTAACCGTCAAAAACCCCCGACTCCAACTAGAAAAAGAGCTTTTGAACCGTTTTGAATGGCTGAACCTGGCTGAACCATAAAACACAACAACATAAACCTAGCATTCAATTTTATAAAAACTCCATTGAAATCGGACCATCCGGTTTGGAGCTACGATGCCACAGACGGACACATAGATACACCGATACTCACTACAAACATATTATTATAATAGCTCTCTTTTTTGTCAGGGGTAAAAAATAAAATATCATTGTTTTTTTTTTTAAATAAAAAAGCCCCTCACTAGGATTTCTCCTGTATCGAGGGTACAGTTTACAAACATACAAGTCACATGCACACACAACCAGACCCGAAACAACTACCTATCTGTAGATCATACAAATATTTGTTCCGTGCGGGGATCGAACCCGCGGCACGTAGCGCAGAAAGCTAATCGCTTAGCCACTGCGCCAACCGTGTCGTCAAACTCATATTCTACAAAAGTTTTAAAAAGTATAAAACTACTCAAAGGTATAAAAGGAATGTTTTTTTCCTAAATAAGTATTCCTCCATGATTTAGTCTGAGATACCTATTCCTACCGTTTACCATCCTTTGTATTATTATTGAGCTTAGTGCTATAATGACTGTAATACTTACGACACTTAGACTGTAATACTTTTACTTAGACATAGAATACCTATTAGTTAGCTAAGCCCATAGCTAAGCCGAAGATAATGAGTAGGTAGGTACCCACCTGATATGTTTTGCTCCATTTGGACCTTAATTGGGTTGGGACACGTTAGCCGTTCCTGTTTATCTGACGCTGACTGTAATAAGTATAGCCGTGGATTACGACACCTATTACTAGATACCCTTTGACTCGACCCAGCTTAGATAATGCTCTAAGGCTTAAAGCACACACACAGTCCTAACTGCACGACTTACCGCTGACCGCTTAGACTCTAAGCGGTCCCGAGACGCGCAGTTAGGACTGTCAACGATCCCAAGCTCACAGACGGTCTGGATTATAAATATGAGCAGACTTTGCCCCTGTGTGCGTTCTACAAGTTGACTTAATTACCTATATAATTAGGTAGATTAATAGACTTTGCCTCTCTAGTGTCCTACGCTTGTACGTGTCCGTAGTGCAAGCGGTAAAATATGCCAAGAGCTTACAGTTGCTTTTTACCATCGCATCTCTCGCCATCAGCGGATAGATCATTAGCATATCCTAGAGCCACACTGGTCTCATATCGTGCGGTTTCAGAGTAGTTTCCTCCCAAAGTGTATCTGTCTGCACTGTAAGGTTAATTAGGTAGGTACTTACCTACTTTTTATACAGTATGAGTCCATCATTGTAGAGCTAAATGTTAAAGTGCGACTTTCTGTGATTTGCCACCAAAGAGTTTTTCGGACATAGCCTGGAGAGTAGGCTCATACTGGGTCACGTGGAGGGCAGGAGAGCGAGAGGTCGGGCGCCCGTCAGGTGAAGCGATGCAGTCAAGAGAGCGGTTGGCGGCAACATACAACTAGCCGTGCACTCCACGTCCGACAAATATAAATGGAGACGAATTTGTGGTCGCGATCCTCAGTATTGAGGGACCGAGGAAGAAGATACAATATCTCACTTTGTGTTTTCCTTTATTTATGGTCGATGGCACTGATGCACGGTAAAACTCGAATGAGTTCATGTTTGCATCTTTAGAATGTTTGTGTTATGTGTACTTTCATACAAATAAATAAATAAAGTACACTCAGGTTGTGGAATCAGCTCCTCACCAAGGTTTTCCCAAGAGTCTACATCATGGGGTTCTTCAAAAAGGGAGTGAAAAGATTTTTACAGGGTCGACAACGCGCGATTGATGCCCCTGGTGTTGCAAGCGTCCATAGGCTAATGTAACCGTTACTATCAAGCGGGCTGTAAGCTCGTTTACCTTGATGATATGAAAAGAAACCTACTGGTTATGATGAATTTATTGCTCAATTATCCAGTCTTTGCCCTACAATTGTTGTAAGTATACGCCTCGTCCGCCGGCTCCAAAAACTCATCATCGGATCGCGAGCTTTACCCCAACGATGCTGAGGTAACCTCGAATACGCTACGAATAGCTTAGCTTCCCCAATGATTGACCTGAACAGAGGGACCATCGACCTGGGAGCTATCCACCTCGCGTCGGATTTTCATAGATCGTTATGTTTGATTCTGAACCCGAAACTATGAAAATAGGACAAGTGAAGTATACAGGTCTAGAATTTAAGAAATAATAGAACCAATATTATACAATACAATAAACTTTATTGCACACCAGTAATAGAAGAAAAGATACAATAATTAGAAAAAGAAATGGACAAAGGGCGGTCTTATGGCACTTATTATTATATTAATAGTTATTATATATTTATTTGTTAGAAAAATTATTTAATATCGTAAGGCTTATGTTCATCTTTTACAAGCCAGAACGAGTCGATCACTTGGCCTTTCAAGTCCACATCAACCTGAAAAAAGAAAATTAAATTATAATACATAGTATAGAATAGATCCTTATTTCATGTAAACCAGATACAGGCACATAAGAAATGTCGAGACTCTAGCATAAAGTTATTATTACTGAAATAATAACTTTATGGACTCTAGGTGCGCGGTTCCAAAAACTAGATGCTATGGAGAAGATCCGGCAAGAAACTCCATGGTAACTCTTTTCAAATAATAGATTACAATCTTTATCAGTACAATGTTGTGGTAAGAGCTGCGAGAATAATGTAATTTAATGTGAATAAAAATAAGACTAGGGTAATAATGATTAGCCTCTGAATAAGATTGCCATGGCAGTTACAAGCTGACCAGTTCCGACAGACGGCACCCGTGCACGAGCTTGACGCATGCGTCACCATAACCACAATGAAGGGAACTCAACGACCCGACACATAACGCCACCATCAGCGAGACATTTTAGTGAGCATGATAGACTCATAGTACCAGACAACAGGTAGGTACTTAGTAAATATCCATAACATTATTTCTTACAATATACACATACATACATCATCATCATCGTACATTTCACAAATTTTGTATGCATTCAAACTTACAATTATATAAGATTGAGTAAAATAAAACATTTGGAACACCAAAAATAACTTCCAAGTATAAAAATGTATAGGGACATTATACAAGAAAAAATGTTCTGAGCTTTCATACCTGCCACAATACTTGTATGCTAATTAATTAGTCTAAATAAAAAAAAAGACTGGACCTACTGTCTGACTAGAAATGTACCTACGATGCCAGCACGGGCAGTACCTACTTACTTACTTACGTATTCAGTTGTATGCCCTGGTGCCGTAATGTATATAAGTATAGATAATTATAGAAACAAACATAAAATTGGGAGGGGCCTATGTCCAGCAGTGAACTGCAAATAGATGTATGAATACCTGTTCCATGTAGATGTGCGTCTTGTTGTGCGCCACGAACCTCGTGTACCCGTAGGCATTGTTTCTGAACGCCGACCAGTCCGCGGGGTTCGCTGCAAACGTTTACAAAATTAAATACATTTTGGCCATAAGTCACTCCATGATTAAAGAACGTTGAAATGGTTTGTTTATTAAGGAGGAATACAGGCAGAGGATACGTAATAACACAATATTCTTACGTTTGAAAGGAGATTTCCCCTCTCTGCATCCAGCCGAGCCAGTTATGATGTGCACGGGAGCCCTGCAATGCCAGAAATATATTTGGCCGATAAGAAATACAATTACACACAAACTTACAATAAAAAGAAAAGAACACACAAGTTGAACAGTAATAATTTTTTTTAGCTTATATTTCTTCTAGTATCCACTACTATCCACTGTGTAGTGATCACTGTCCAACAGATACCAAAGTTATTTTACTATACAGGTATGAGTGTACATAAGTAAATATAAGTAAAAAATATACATAATTAATAAAATCTTCAGGCTATGCCGCCGGTGTAACAACTACTAGCTACATGGCAAAAAGTACTCCAGCGCCATCTACCGGAGGTAGGCGCTAACTGCAATCCTACATCACACTATGATAGTTTCTACCGACTAATGTCCGATATCAACCGTCGGGCTCCGGCACGCTAAGCATAACACCTCGCCGAGTAGGAGGATCTCCACCTTTCAAATAGACGAAAACCATGTTCCGGTTGAGATTTTAAAAGACAATTTTGTCGTACATCACTCAACTTCCTTCCTTCACTGATTGACGGCCGCTCAGCTCTCAAGACTATCCCTGCGACCTTCACCAGCTAGGCCAACATGCGCGCCGCGAACGAGTTTTGTCGTCATGACAAGACGAGATAATGCCGTCAGAAACCTGTTTCTGCATTAGATAATAATGCGACGAGTTCATGATAGCTGGGCTGGTCAGCTGTCCACGCGAGGCCTGCATTTACAAACCATTTAAGACGTACCCAGGGTTCACATAGGGCTGTTCGGCGGAGCCGTTGTACATCTTATTATCGTACACGGGGAAGGTTCTCTCGTACAAGTGGTCATGTGCCCAGACCACCAAGTCCACGCCGTAATCCTTCAGGAAAGGCTCCAGAGCTGCACAGGAACATGAAATTTATGTTTTTGATATAAGTAAGTTAAGTTATGTCCAGAGATTTCATTGCGATCGATAAATTAGGCAAAACTATACTGACGTGTCTTGTTATATTACAAAACAGAAGTTAGCAGCGGCTTATTTAACTCACCCCACATTCCATGCAGCCCGACCCTCGTCAACTCCCATTTGCAGTAGACATCAAAGAAGTCACTGCAATACATCGGCCTGTGCCCGAACAACACTATCCACGGTCTCTTCGATCTATAAAACAAACTTTAATTATTAATTACTCATTTATTAATACTAGTGGTCGCCCTGTAGTCAAAATACGACCGTAATTTTAGCTTTCTGCATTCCTTCTCCATATAAACTTTAACTATGCCAAATATCACACTCCTCCGTGCGCGCAATATGCTTAAAAAGGGGTCCAAGTTTTTTCTTCACGTATTAATGTACAGATATAAATTCATTCATATTTGGAGACCCTAGAAAATCATGCAACTAAGAAAATCCCATCCCATAGATCGCAACAATAAATAATTTTGAGACCATAACATCCTTCCTCCATTTTGCAGATTTTTGCTATGAAGAGGCAACGTAGCTCAATATTTAAAGCTTATCTCACCTGTTCTCCGGCAGATTAGCTTTCTCCAGGTCTTCCTTGATCCAGTCGTACTGGTTGCTGATGAGTTTGATGCCGTACTGAGTGAAGTAGTACACCTCAGTGGATATGGACACGAAGTGTACGGGCCCGAGGTCGAAGCTGTAGAACAGGCTAGATTCGGGACCCGGCATTGAGAAGCGGTTCGCGTAGTTGCTGAAGTTGCTGCGGATAAGTTATATTTATGCTGTAAAAGAAACTTTAAAAAGGCTTCCTGACTAAGCATAAACAATAAGACAGAGAGTCAGAGACTAAACAGCTGAATACTGCTTGAGTAGGCCCAAAGAGCGTTCCTGGAACAAACTGGGTCTAGGTCATGTATTAATCAAATGCTTTCACGAATTGTCGCTGCTCGAAATAAATAGATTTTTTCTTCAAAAAATTAATGTTTAATTTAACCTCTGCTTTTGTTAAGGAAACCAGATTTTGGAAGTTATCAATACTTCACAATAAGAGAACATCTCATTTGATACCCTAGGAAGAGATTGTGTAGCTAATTCTCATCCGAAAACTATAGCAATTTCAAGAGAACAAGAGAAGCCTTTAAAACGTATTAAAAAATAACATATAATTGTACGTACTATGCGCGCTCGTGGTTGCCAGGACACGTCATGTACGGCACGTTGGCTGCCAGTGGCTCTATCTGTCGCATGAACTCGTCACCCACGAGACCATTGTTGTAGTCCATGTCGTATGCGAAGTCACCCACGTGGAGGATCAGGTCGAAGTTGCCACGTTGGGTCTCCTCTTGAAGGTAGGATAGAGACTGGAAGAAGAATTTAGGGGATCAAACCGTATTTATTTTTTATACGTTTCTCAAGACAAATAATTTGGGCACTGCCGTTGGTTTCTTGCATACGAGTAGCTTAAGCCCCCTATCCTTAGGGTCTTTGTAAAAGGAAGCTAAGGCTTGTCAAGATATGGGCAGCAGCATCTTCTTTGTGCGCTAATAACTAGGAACTTACAACAACAACCCTGTGGTGATTGTGACAAGCTATAGGTAACCTCGCAACCTTTAATTGCAGCAGTGTATCATGCATGAGGCTCATGTTTAACGGTGTTCGTCTAAGAGCATTATTTCCACAAAGACATATCTCGAAAGAAGGGGAAGATGAAAAAGTGTGTAACGTACCTGTGCATTTCCGCTACCCATGTCTCCATAGAAGGCGGCTCGCACTGGCCAGTTCTCTCCTTCAGGTGTCGTGACGAACGAGAACTCATTCGACCATCCGAACACAGAGCCCACGTGGTACACTGCAAACATAGTTACCTGACCATCATGGAGGCCGAGTGACCTATTCTTCGTATTTTACGCTACCCAGCATATGGTGGCCAGGATCCTCGATCATACCACTAATAAATGCTGTAGGTATAAAAGTTATGTCATGAATAACGACATTTCACCTAAACATTATTTGAAGTATCAGCTTGATGTAACTTTATTCAACGTTTATTAGATGAGGGGTAAGAGTTTATGTCAAGAGGAAGAGCTGCACTAGCAGCTGCTTTCTGTTAGCTAAAAATAACATATATTTAATATATGACGAATGACTCAATGTAGGTAGCGGTCATTGGAAGGTCCATCTGTACTGGATGTTGAAAGGCATAATTTCTCAAAACAAGGTCCGGACAACATACCGTCGGAAACAAAAGCATAATATTATAATTACCTACTACTATCTCGTACATCCAACGTCCGTTTGTTGAAAGTAGTACTGTGTCCCGAGATAAGGAGCGAGGTTAACGCCATTGACCGATCACGATTCGCGAGTTCGTAACCCAGAATTCTTCCAATACTTTTCTAAATATACGATGCCAAAAAAAAATGGAATGATGGCAGGAGGATGATGATGGAGTCAAATCTTAGAAGGAACTTTCAAAAATAATGTTTTCAAAGCTTTACCTCTTAACAGACATCATGACCTAACTGTCAACAACCCCCGATTCCAACTAGAAAAAGAGCTGTAACTTTTGAATGTCTAAACAGATTTTCATGAAACATAGCTAAGATGATACCCGATTAAACTAGCTTTCAATGAAAAATAAATGCATTGAAATCGGTCCATCCGTTTGGAGCTACGATGCCACAGACAGATACACCGATACACACTATAAACCATAACAAACTTATAATATAACGGCCTTCTTTTGCCGGAGGTTAAACATGCGGCGTATATATACACAGATATAATTCTAATTCTATATATGTGGGCGTTACGCTTACTGTATCTGGTGTTAAACTTGAGGTTCTTCAGCGTGACAGTGTGGATGTACTGGCTTCGTTTAAGTTTTCCGCCGTCGACGAAGAGCTTGCTGGAACCGCTCGCCTCCTGATCCATAGTTATACTCTCCCCGTACTGCACTCGTGACTCCTGAGTGTCGTTGAACGTTGACCATGTCACCACTATGTCGTTAGCTTTCTCTGGAATATGTGGAATAACAATCCTTATATCCTCCGACGAGCTCGACTTCGGAGTGGCCTGATATGGCTACTACGGAGTCGAGCTCGAAAGGCGCTACAGTAAACTTTTCTCGAAAAGATTCGTCGTATTTCAGGACCTTCGTAACATCGGTCTGGATAACACTATGGTCTTAAAGAAGAACAGTATGATAGGATGTAAGTAGTCACTAGAGATATGGCGAGATTTGTCATTGAAAGTGTGAGGTTTAGTAAGTGTTAAATCTGGTTAAATTAGTCTGATCTGCATGCAACTTCAGAACTTTTTCAAAGCTTCTTACTCGCCACTGACACGAAAATGTTATTCTTACAAATTCGTCAAATACTCTTCTTCTCATGGACTGAGTCTGACTTACCTCCAAATGAAATATGCACTTGTTCCGGTTGGCAATATTCGCAATCATACTTATGCTCCGATTTAGAAACGTCAAATTGACTACTCCACCTTACCCCTAACAAAAGGGAAATTATGAACAACTTCATAATTATTATCTACAACTAGAATTTGTACTTATATGTAACGACCAGTGTCCCTGCTCAAGTGCTCAGACTCAAAGCAACACTGTGTTCTGTGGCTCGGTCGTTACTGATTGGACTTTTTATCAAACCACAAAACATAAACATTACAATCCACAGCTATAAATGTCAGCAAATACTTTGACCTTATTTATTGAATAGATAATGTTTCTATATATAATAGGTACCTACATATACAAATGTGAGCTTATAGGTACTAAAAAAACGAAAAATACTATAGTTTATTTGGTCGATAACAGAAAAATGTTGAAAAAATAATAAAAATACCGATCTTTAAGAGCCAGTTCCCACTTTGACAAAGGAATATATACTCACCCACGGGGAGACTATGACGGGCCGTCAAAACAGACCGAAATGTACATAAACCTTTGAGTAGATACTCAAAGACATAAACAACCACAGGACAACAACAGGAATAAAAACCGACTCCGGGAATTTGGACGGACGGGACGTGCTATGCAGCGCCGTCTAAACGAAGACCATAATGTGAACGAGCTCGTGCCGATAAATAGGTAAGTGCATAGATACCTACACACCCGGCATGGACTGCATCTCTATGGCTGAATAATGCGAGAAGCATTTCGCATCGGCAGTTTCAAATGTTCGTTTCAAGTGAAGATCTTTCCCTTAAAATGGGATGTACCTACCCAATGTTTTCTTTTTACTGTTTAAGTCTTGTTCTTAAAAGACCACCGAAGCATTATAATTTCTTCATCCCTTGTGCACGCAGGTCGGACTTCAGCTTCCAAGTTCCACCGGTTTTCGTGACGGATCGATCTATAATGTGTGTTAAAAATAAACTATGGCGTGCCGGATATAGGGTATATTCGGGACGCTGTCGCGGGCCGGAGTGTTGGTCCTCGCGGGCCATAGTTTAGAGACCTGATCTAGCTCAATGTTACTGAGTCAATTAGCTAGATTCTAGCCCAATAAAACTAATAAGGTGCTGTGTATACTAGTCGAAGGATAGGTATATGTATTTGTTCGGGTTGGCAATGCGAGCAATTATATTTCGGTCCAGGTTCATCTATTTCGGAAACATCTAAACATTCTAAATCTTGAACCCAACATATGGCTAACATTAGTGATATTATTAACAACCTCATATTACTTTCTGAGACTCTTATCTGTTACTTTTATGTCCAGACTATACAAGTGGGTTAAAAGTTTAAAAAACGACGCGCGTCCATACAAGTGTACTAATAAAACTGATTGGCTTGTTTAATTTCAGAACTTATAGGTAACTTACAGTGCTTAAAATCCCAACGGTAGATAGTAAATGTAAAATTGCATTTAACATAGTTTAATAAATTAAACGTATATCTATGCCGCATATCTATGATCTATGCTAATTTTATTTATGGAGTGAAAATACTTTCTAATCATTAGTTAGGTACTAAATGATAACAGAAATATTTTTTTAATAATCAACATTTTCAGCATATTATTACCCCATCTCTTTTATGAGGCTTTAAAATTACTGTGGTATGGGGCCGTTCAAGTAACGTAAGCAGATTTTTTTTTGCAATTATTACCCCCCCCCCCCCCCCATGCTTACGTATACTTTGGTAGGTACATGCATTTTTCAATGTGTTCTGGTTTCTTTATTGATTCATGGGCAGCAGTTATAAGGCTAGAAAAAATGAATAGGCTTGGAATAGAGGATTTTAACGCACATAATATTTATTTAAGAAAATTTAAAACAAAATATTAAAAAGCTATTAAACTAAATTTTGTAGGAAATCCGAAAAAGACAAAAAATAAATACTGCTGTAATCACCATCCAGACCCCTTTAATAACGTTATAGCCTACATGTGGCTGGTAATTGACTTCAGCTCGTGAATGGGTTGGTTCCACTAGGGAAGTACCACTGCTCTCCCAGCTCAAAGTAACACCAATGTGTTGCTTTGTGTCGGTGGAGTGAAGTGTCCCGGAAGCCTAAAGTCCCGCTCCCAAAACCTGCGGAGGGCCCAATAAGGCTCCATCTCCATCTCTCTGCTTAGCTTCAATAACACAATCCTATTGGTTTGTCACATTGACCTACTAATACAAAGGAAATTGGGTCTGCGCTCAATTGTCCGAGCTAAAAGAGCTCCAAAACAAAAAAAGAGTTCTAATAGCGCGCCAGTCTTTGTTTTGTCAACCGACATAATACACGTCAAAAATGCCGTACCTACTGTATTGGGAAAAAGTTGAATAGGCTGATAAATTGTCGCAAGTAAAATGAAGCTGTTTACTAATGGCGATACGGTTTGAATTAAGATGTTATAGTTTTTTATATTTCTTTAAATGTACCTACGCTTATACTTAAAGGTTGACTCGAGACACATTTTTCGTGAATTTTGTTCTAGACCCGCCGTCCATTGTACTTAGTAGTAAGTCAAGTGGGTTGTTACGACACATCTCCGCTTTGGTGGATACCGGGCCCAAGGCAGCAACGCATCAGGAACTCTTCAAGTGTTGCATGCCGTGCATGTCCGGCGCTTTCCTATAACCGATAAGGGCCAGAAATCTTGTGTCCTTAATTCTGCCCTGATATTTACGGTATTGATTAAGGTGTTCACCTTGTGCCTAGACCCAATATTTGACATTCACAGGCCGCCATGGTGTGAGAAACGAGACGGGGCAACCAACTACTAAATTATTAAAATAGGGACAAATAAAAACACGAAATAAATTGAATAAAACAATATATCTAATAACAACTGTTTATTCAGTCATAATGCAAAAAATATGTACGCTTATTTACCTAGTTAAAAATAACTAAATGGCATATAAAATATACTAAAACATTATGTACAACTTAAGGTAAAATTAAATGTATATTATCATGCGTTAACTGATTTGTACTTTAGGTGAACAACAAATATGGACAATGAACACACATTAGTATTTAATGAGAACCAGTACTGGGGCTATCACTTTTGTCATCTAAAATTATTTAACTAAGCTTATAGCAGTCCGCTGTTGTTCAGAGGGCTCTCCCAGGAAGAGGTTCTGCTTCTAGTTACTACGAGCATAGCTCTTCCTGGGAGAACGACAACAAACTGAATACAATTGATAATAAATTAAGCTCCAAAATATGAGACGAAACTCTGGTAAAAAGCTCTATTTGTCAATGTATTACTTCTTCGTACTATGTCATATATTTATGTACGTTATATGTGTATTATTTATTGTATGCGTATTTATGTACATGCATAACAGACTTTATGTAAGTATTTATTATAGAATACTTATTCAATTGTGTGTAATTATATTTATAAAGCTTCTAGTTTTTAAATTATTACACCGCGGGTTACCCTCGTTTTAGTATGCAATATTGTCCATCCAAAAGTTGTCTGTAAGAAATCGTCGATAGCGATAAGACCGCCTATTGTACCATTTTAGTAATTATGATGTATTATGTTTATGTCTCCTAGAAAATTGGTGTACAATAAAGAGCATTTCTATTCTATTCTACGAAGGCTCTCATCTCACAGCATAATTTATTTTAACTGGTATTCAGCTTAAATGTCATACAAGATGCGATTAAAAAAATGACCTCATGAACCTGTGACAATACTTTTTAAGCAACTTACAACTGTCACGACTTATTAAATTTATACCCTACACAAATTTCAACAATTCATTTTTATATAAAATTATTTTAATCTTATCTACCGGAACGGTTCCATTCAACATTTAAACGTACTAATTAACAAATCTCACAGACAGAGGAAATACTTTGTATCCTTTACTTACCTTAACTAGTACTGATTCTCATTTATATTATACTTACATCAAACTCAACAGTTAAGGCACCAAAATCATTAAAGACGAAATTCACATGAAATCAACAGTTACAAACAACCAAAACTAGCTTCTCCCTCACTTTTGTTTCGTTTATTCGACTTTTTGTTGTAACCTAAACTCAATTCACCTTCGCTCCTCAAAGGTAATATACCCGACTGAAAATCTGAACTGCATTTAGAAGATGAAGAAGTAACGGATTCTGAATCTGAGAAAATTCTAATTTTGCCTAAATTTCTCTTAAGCTTTACTTCGCCCATACTACTAATTTCTGAAGAATCAGCCTCCAATGAACTAGTACTTGTTATAGTTATATTAGTTTTCTTAACATTTCTGACAACAGAAGCGCTTTTCTTTTCTGTTCTGGATACACTGTCTCCTAAATTGGATAGCACTTCCCGCGAAGTTCGTGGTAAACGTAAATTGAATCTGGGAGAAGATAAATTGATGGAAATACCGGGATCATCTTCGTTTTCCGTTTCTATTTTAACTTCATCTTCATTTGTGACAAATATTAATGGACTCGTGTGATGGTCGATACTTAATCGTGGGAAAGGCGAAGTAGTTCTAGTTTTAGTTCTAGTAGGTGATGTCATGACATTCTTCACGTGTGCTGGAGATGTTTGAGTATTTTTCTGTGACGCAGAAACGTTTCTTGTTGGTTCAATACCTTTTGAAGTCGATGGTTTATCAATATTCTTTTCCAGTATATCGCCATACTCTTCAACGATGAGTTTTTTAATGAATTCTTTTTCCATTTGAAACATTTTTTCAACTTCACCCTTAGGGTCTGGCCAAAGATCGTTGTGTATCGGCTGTAAATTTTTGTCATTCGTGGGCGACGTTTGTGTTTCTTTAGGAGATATTTTTTGTCCTGTATTACTTTGTGTAGCCGAATCGTGGGTGTCAACAGAGTGTACGAATTCGAATATATCAACTTTATTCTTAAAAGATAGATTTGATATTTTGGTGTAAGTTAAATTATGAATATTTGTATTTGAAGCACTTGGAATAGGTTCCACGTTACTATGATGATTGTTATCATCATCATCACCATCTGTTGAATAGGTGTTTTCCTCATCGTTAGATTTCTTATTATCATTGGAATGTGTAATACTTGTTTTCTGATTTTCCGACTGCCCTGAATGATCAGATTTTTCATCTTCAAAATCGTCAGCATAACTATCATTTTCTTTAACTTCATCACTGTCACTTGAAATTTGTGGCACTTTCGGTTCGTTATTAATATTCTTAAGATTTTTTGATAAAGTCTCACTAACAGTCCTTTCTATATCAATTACCTCTTGTAATAAATTCTCATCAGATGTGGTTAAAACTTTGATGCTATCTCTTGATTTCGGTTTTCGAGGACTGTTTTTGGTAAATGAATTTTCCCGACTACTTAGAATTCTATCCAAAATTGGGCTCAATGGTATATCTTTTTTGTTGGAAATGTAAGATATTTCTCTTTCAATATCGCTTGCTCTCACACCTCCGACAGTTAACTTCGAATATGGTATGTATTCAATATTATTTAAGTTATTCAGGTGAGCCGAAGGGTTTTGAGATATATTCGATTTTTTCGGGGTGACTTTAGCTTTATTTTTAGATTTAGGAGATCTCTTATTAGAATTGGATGGTCCGTATACTGAATTTAATTTTTTTCGCCATTCATCTAAATTTAAATTAGAACGCTTCTCAGATTCTCTTTTATTAGTAACTTTTTTGCGATCAGCTCGCGTTGAACTCTTCGGAGAAGATCTAATACTTGACAAAATACGTTTATGTGTTTTTAACTTAATCTGTGTGTCGGAACTGATGTTGTTAGTCGATCCACTACTATCACAGGTAGACATTTTTGATACTTTTCTGATCGTATTTGATTTGCTAATCTGATTGTTCTGAATTGGCTCATGAGATTCAGTAGGCAATATTTTTGTTGACACCAGTAATTTAGGTTTTATTATCTCGTGTTGAATAGTTACTACTGCTACATTTTTCGTTATTGTGTTAGGTGTCTCAGGTTCTTTCGTTTCAGGTATAATATCTAATTGTAGAACTTTCTGCTCTTTCAATTCACTTCTAATGTTTATACTTGGCATTTCTTGTACTTCAAAATTTTTGCATGGCGTCTTAAGTTTAGGTTCTATATATTTATAAGAATACTCGTTATAAGCTACTGCTGGGGCATTAACTACTTTACCATTGTTAAGCCTTTCAGTCTTCGCGCTATTTCCATTACCGTTTATTTGAATTATCCTAGTCCGAGTTATTCCTAAATTTCTATTTATAATAGGCTTCTTATATACTGGTGAAGTGTTCACCGGAACATAAGCGTTAGTAATTTTAGGCTTTTGTATATTAACTGTAGGTTGGATAGCATCTTTTACGTCATTCCTCAACTTGTTTCCAGGCACGCACATAGGTGATTTATCTATAATTTTAAACCCATGGAATTTGGCATTTACGATTTCTTCAATGTGAACTTTCTCGTTGAATTCCTCGTCTAATGGTATGGGCATGGATTTGATCTGCACGCCCGGCTCGCGATATTTAGACAGTTCCCCAGAAAGCAGCTTCAGGTCATCCGCAGTCGATTGCAGCATTTCATGCAGTTTCCTTAATATTATTTCATCTTCTGGTTTTAATCCTGGTTCTGTGTTCCATATATCGTCATCTATGATATTAACCATTTCAAACTTATTGCTGCTCTCAACCTGAAATTTCAGAAACAATTAATTATTATTATTTTACTACAGCTTTGGTTCACAGTTTCACATTCGTGTTACTGTCGATTGGAAAAATATCCTATTTGGCAGGTAGGTTTGGCTCAATGCGAGTACATGGACGGACTAAAACGGACTAAAAATAAGAATCGAGATTTTATTTATTATTACTATTGCGAACTGGCCCAAGTGGCCCATTATTCTAGCTATTTTGTTTTGTTGACTCTTTAGTCTATTGAGATCTTATAAATGAAGGAATACTTCTCAATAAACCTTCTGATAACGAACGTAACAGGTATATTGAACCTTTGTTCATGTTTTTCCGGTTACGAATAGGCCATTCCCCTCCCCCGTGGCTGTCGTTAAAAGCAACTAAATGATGAAGTCAAGAGGACCTGCATTCTCTATACAGTATTAATACTGTGGCAGCGATCTTTGTAGAGGCCTAACTTCAGCAGTGGGTTTTTACGGTCGCAGTAAGCAAAGTACTTACATCGCAGTGTGTTAATCTGGGTCGTTGTTTACAATCTCGTGTGTTTGTCTGTGCTTGTTATCAAAGCTTATTGTTTAAATTCCAGTCAACGTTATCCTGTATATCTATAGGATATCTTTTTATGTAGTGCGCATAATTTGTAGTGATTCAGTCTCTGTTCCTAAATGCAACCGCAGTATACACATTAAAACAAAACAAAACAAAAATTCCACTTAGTATGGGGGACAAGCTTTACTAGCGCAAGCCATACAAAATCAATTTTTTATTTTGTTTTGGAGTGAATTATTGTACTTCGGTTGCATTGGGTACGGACACTGAATCACTCTGCAAATTTCGTGCACTACATAAAAAAATATCCTGTATACTATACTATTATTAAGTGAGTAAGTACTAACCAAATATCGATCGACTGGGTATCGCGACGAAACGCTTCTCATCTGTTGGTCAGGCAGAGGGGCTCTGGCATCCTGTCTGTCGTGCCGCTCCGTTCTGCAGACAAATAATACAACTATTTGATATTTTGATTCATAATCTAGATTGTGCAATGCATCTTAGTTGTAAACAATTTGGAATAAAAATAGGATATGGGAATAATGGATTTCAGGTACGTAGGTAAAACTAGAAAATAATTTGGATGCATTCCTCTAGAAGATAATACAAATACGGAAGTATGTGTAAATGCGAATTCTTTTAAAGTAATCCTTAGAAGAATGTGTTTCCTGACTAGGAATAAGTCACCGCATAACTTCGAGATATTAATGCGAGGGAAACTCTTTAAACAAAGCGTTTATTCGTCCTCTCAATCACTTCATCATTTGCTTACTTTTTCTATGATGACTATAGGTATACAGGGTGGCGACTGGCGACTTGATGGCGCCGGTATTTTATTACCTACTACTTATTTTTAGGTATCGGTACACTATACAGGGTGTATAAAGACCCTTAACATAGCCGAAGTCTTCGCATCAGTACAGTACATCAATCCAAGTAAAAATCTCGCAATAGACTGTATTACGTGTGTGTAGACCTGGACGGGTGGGTTTGGGAGTATAAGCATGTAAGAAAGTTTCGTAATAACATAATATCAAAACTGATTTCTCCAAAAACGTAAGAAAACAATTGTTACTTTGCCATTAAATATGTCCATTACCAGTCTGTTCCCAATACAAAAAATCTTTCATGATGATGGGAAGAATACGTGGCTTTGGCTCAACTTCACCGACCACATAACAATCGATTAGAGCAAAACCAGCCATTTAAACATGAATTTTTAACCGACTTCGAAAAAAGGAGGAGGTTTTCAATTCGACAGAATGTTTTATTTTTTGTATTTTTGTTTCGCCTTTAGTCCGCAAATTGCCGATTTTGAAAATTATATTTTTTTGTTTGAAAGGGTATACTTTCGGTCCCATTTAAATTTGGTGAAGATTTGATGAAGACCTTCGGAGATAGACAATGGAACTCTAGAATTAATAACAGCATATCATCGATTGCTGTTCTCGCATGTTTATGTATTGTTTATGCCACTCAAAATAGAAAAATAAAATAAACTTAAAAAAAGTAAAAATCGACTTCAAAAAACTAAACGGTATAAAATAATTTTCTTAAATAACTTAACAGCTTCTGGAGTCGGAGCCTTTAATTCTTCAATGCACCTAGCTTGGTAGTGGCACCGACTTCAGAAGCTGTTAATTTTTTTAAGAAAATTGTTTTATACTTTTTAGTTTTCTGAAGTCGGTTTTTACTTTTTTATAAGTTTATTTTATAAAAATTGTTTATTTTGTCGGTGAGAATGGCCCTAAGTGTCTTCTTACACCTGTTAAGTATGATGCCGTCCTTGAATATTGCAGATGAAGCATCATCGTGTGAAGCAGGCGGTCTTAGGATTTCAAGTCTTGAAGGTGTTAGTTTTAGAATTAAAACCAATATTAAATATGAGGTAGACAAGGTAAATAAAAATGCGTAAATATACAAAATCACATCAATTGTATTTCACCAACATTTACAATAACGTCTTAATCGAAGCATGTCACTTGCTGCTTACAGTAAGAAAGAGACAAGTCTCAAAATTATATATATTTTTGTGTCGATAAATTATCGACATCTACAAACAAGCCTATGGGTAAAGGCGGACAATAATAGTTTCATATGTTACATATACGTAATATGGCGAAACCGTCACTAAATATTGCGCCTTTCCACAAAAGTGGACCCAGAATAAAGCCCTTAAGAACCCCCTTTACAAAATGATTTTTTTTGAGATCCTAGTGGCACTTACAACATTTGGCAGAATATTAATGTCTAAACCACAATTTAACATAGAAAAAGAACGAAATAGGCGCAATATTCATCTCATATTCCAAATAATAGGATACGATCTTTCTCAAACATCCTTTTAATAATCAACTTTAGTGCATTCCTTCGACATTGACGTACATGTAACATAACAAAACAATAAAAAAGTATTACGCACAATTTGTGCTTACAATTTTTTCACCTTTGCCAATCTTGGCGAGAATTAATTAACATTTGACAAACCCGTTCCGCGGGTGAATTCCACTGATAATACTAATATCAATTTCGAATCTATCAGAAACGCGACGCAAAATAAGAAGCCTACTGACAATGTTGAAACACGTTAATCGTCACAACTTAATTAAATCCACCAGAAGTCCATCATTTAATATAAAATGATACCCAGTTAACATACAAGGAAACGAAGCGCTTCACGCACTCGATACTAAAATCATTGTTATGGAAAAGTTATATGGTAGTAATAGAAGTAATATTTCTTGTTAAGCACAATCAAATCTAATTTTAGCATTTCATGTAAAACAACGAGTAGTAATAGTTTCAAATAAGAATAATATAATAAACAACATGGCTCAAAGACCTACTAATACTGGATCTAAACCTAGCCCTGATGTATTGGCTGTATACCAATGCTACCTAAAATATTTACAAGTAGACAAAGTATGTACAACGTACGTATATGTACACAAATAACATCTAAAATAAATAATCGACATATCAATTTCATTGTATGCTCTAAGTTTTTATATTTAAAGACACTGTATCGTCTCGATCTAAAGATATAAAAGCTATCGAATTTAAAGATACACTGAAGTAGGTACGATTAAAGTTTTGACAAGCATAAATATGTAAACTAAATAATTATCAAAATTCCGAGAAGGACTCAACAGAGAATAGAATTTCAAATATTAAATTAATAACCGCCAACTAGCCTTCGAATCGAAAAATATAACTTTGCCAAGTTTGGATTAAATCGCACTACACTTTCTGCTGATAAATACAAATTAATTGAAGCTAAACGGTCGTCGTCTGATAGCTTTCGAAACTGACGTACACTACGAATCGTTTAACATTATGACATATATAATAATAATAATATAATGATTACTTCACTTTATACAAATAGCAGCGAGTTTTAAGAGTTCCTATAACGGCCGCGTGTTCGCGGTTCTGACAATTTGACATTTCACAAAATGACTAGGTACGCCCCCCTCACGTATGCAAAGCAATCTCGCTAATACTGCGCTTGCCAGCGCGCGCGCTGCAACCGTTTCACGGCTGCGCAACGGTTGCAGCGTAAGCGAACCATACTCCCAAGTAAAGTATAACTAATTCTTACAAAATATTCAAGTCAAAAGACGCGACTCCTGCGAGACCTGCGTCATAAATTCAATTTTGACATTTCAATTATGACGTGAACAAAATATTAAGTCAAAATAAAATCTTTAAACGGAATTTTGTCGCCAAATGCGAGACAGTAACGGAACTCGAGCAACTCGAAATAAATCGCTTCATAGTAAAATAAGACTATTTGCATGCGCTGTATGTGATAAATACAAATATACATCAATCTACGGTCTGTACAGGGAGCCATACGCTTCCGTTATCAAATAACTACGATTTTACAATCAGTACTCTGGACTACATAAAATATGTCATGATTATTACATCGTATAATACTTGTTTAGTATATAAGAATCACATAAATAAATGCCATGTTCACTATGGTTCGGGACCTAAGGGTAACTAAGAAAATGGCATCCGAACAAATGTCTGCTCGCAAAGCAGCGTACCATCCTCGAAATGTAATGACAACTCCGTACGAGGAGGACCTCAGATCATCACATTCTTTAGCGCGAATCGTGTTGACGTCAACACAACATAATATTAATCGAAAATTCGTCAAAAACAGACATGCGCTACACTCGGCATATCGCACCGCGCTCGTCGTTCGACGTTAGTCGATAGTACGAGCTCCAAAATAAATAAAAGATGCGATACGCCCAACACAGCGCTCATCGGCACGACCGACGCCGCTCGCCGGCCATGAAATCCCATGTCCGAATCGTCGATGGCTATCGGTGAGCGAACTAAGGTTACAACTTGACTATTTACAAAGTTATATACAAGTGATCGGTTTGTACGGACGAGGGCCCGGCCTCGCCCCGCCGCGGAGCCGCGCGCCGACTGCGACGCTTGCGGCCGCGTGCCGCGGCACAGTCGCTACTCCTCCCGTGCACGTTCACAACGAGAGGGACAAGAGGTAAAGTCGGGGCTGCGGAGCGCTGCCCTAGGTCTCCCGTTCCTTCTTCGGCTTGAACTCCTCGCCGAGGATCGTAGCGATCTCACCCTGCATGAATGCCCATGGGACCGTCGAATTTGCCAATGGGCATTTATCCCCACTTGGACAGTAAACCTGCGAACGAAGAAAAAATTATGTTATTTTTATATTTCTAACAGTTGTTGAAGGATCTCTAACGAAGAAAACGGCGAAAACTCACCTCTGATCCTTGCTGTCGCTTGATAGAGTCCCGGGAGCAAGGGAAGCAGAACTTGTGATGCGGCTGACTGGGGCACTGCACGAAGTGCGTGTCTTCGAGGCGCTCCTGGCAGAGCGTGCACTTAAGCAGCGGCGCAGGCGTGGGCGCCGCCGCTTCAGTGCCCTCACCCGCCTCCGTCGACGACACCGATGTCGTCGACGACACGTGCCGGGAGCCCGACGACCGCCGCCCGCCGTTCGACCCTGTCGGACCGAAATGGAATCGTTAGCTACCGTCTGCCATACGCAAGGTCATCGAAGGAGGAAGGAGTAAATGCAATAAGTGTGGCGTCCGCTGTCGCATCGGCCACGTGTCGCGGCGAGACTCGTGATTTATGTCTGCAGACTGTAGCTGGACGGTATGGGCGCAAGCGGTCGTCGGGCGCCACGCCGATTCACGTCCGGCGCGGCAATCGGACGCCCGCTCGAGTCCGACCCCTCACGATACGACACAGTGAACGCGGACTACCGTTAATCTGCACCGGCAACTTGCAAAAAATGGCGTGCTCGCTACTACTTTCTTTTCTACACGATACACTGACACGTTTAATTGTAGTGAATCTTGTACAACGGTACGAATATAATGTAGAAACTGGTTTGTGGTTTACAGATGGCGTAAACTTTTCAAATTCTTTAACACATTTTTGAGTATCTTTAAGTGTGTTCATACCTGAGGAATTGGGCGAGTGTTGACTGGAGCGACTGGCGGACCTCTGCGGTGGGGGCTGTGGTGGAGAGCCACCGGCAGACCGTGGGGAGCCTGGTGGTAACGTATCTGCCACAGACATCAGAGCGGCCATCGGCGATGGTCCTGCTCCGGTGACGCCCGTCACCGGCGGTGAACCAGCCGTGCGGCCCAGTGGTGACCCAGCTGAGCCATTTGTCAGAGGTGCCGCGTTACCGTAACCTGTTGATTATTGTGATTTCATTATGATACTGCACGGTGACAAGTTTGTGGACATTTATCAAAAGTCGATATTGTTTTAGATTTCTTAGTAGACAGCTTTGTTATGGTGTTCGTTTAATATAGTGGATATATATTATTACTTAGACGATTCAATTAAATTAACTGTATGTCTAGAGATGCAGATAATAAACTACGTTGTATTATAAACAAATGCAAAATAAATAACACTGACACTAAAAAGTAGAACAGACGCCGCAATATCTCTATAGCAATAAAACATACCAATTCCATTGTGTAAAATGAAATAAAAGTGAAAATTTATTCAATATGTCACCGTTCAGAATAGTATTTGGCACAAGACGTTGAACGCGAGTTTGGTCGACGCACCGCAGCCATACGACATCATTTCAATTTGTCCGAATAACCTCACATTCAATGTTGGATGACACATCGTTTGCGGTGGACCGATGGATAGTAAACACACGTTCGCACACGCATATAATGTCTTATAAATAGCATTGTGTGTTAATACAAGCTACGTAGTGAACGGCGATGTGTCACTGCCTGGTCACACAGCGTCGCGGCGCGGCACGATGGGCCTTTCGGACTAACTCCTACAGTAGACGGGTAGGTAAGTATAATAATTGAAGATACGAGTGCCACACTCGTATGTGCAACGAGTCGTGTCGCGAATGAGCCGCCGCGACGTTGCCAAACATCGCACTATGTGAGTCCCGTATGTGTACGCTGTTAGTCGGCCGTTGCTATGTTATGAAACTTTTATTGCGACTTCGATTCACACTGACACATTACACTGGCTAAATAAACAACAATATACGAAAAATTGCTATCAGGGTGTGTAAGAAACATTTTTATAGTTTTTCGTTTGTCCGGCGCCACTGTGGGGGGTTACTGTCAGTGTTTGATAAAACTAAACTACAATACCTACGGCACAATTGAATATCGATTAAGTACAAAATTTTTAAACAGGTTTGTGATCATTTGTGTTACTGATGTTACTATCAAAATGATCATTGTTTCATTCATGAGATTTATGGGAAGGAAAATACTTTGTTTACTTGACGACATGCTAGTTTCGTCACAGATGCACTAGAACTTCTCTCTTCCATTGTCATTGAATATAAACATTCAAAAGGGCGTGAGTTATGGTCGGTTGGTTCCGTGTGAAGGCACGGCCCATATGGCTGTGGTGACGTCACGCTCGGTGACCTTTTTGGCCGACGGCTCGTGGCGAGTGGCCGCGAGCTCCCTATACACACGCCAACGGAATGTGGTCGAGCGACTCTGCCAAGCGTAGGCAGGCGCTATATTTTTTCGCCCGTCGGCCTACCTACATACGTACGCGAGCGAAAATGTCGTCACGCGACGTTGCCACACCGCCGTGTCGTGCATGCATTCACGGCGCTGTGCCGCGTTTATATTACGTGGGTGTTTGTACGATGTACGTAGTGCGGTGGTGTGCGAGAGGCCGCGGGCGCGGGCTCGCTTTCGAGAACGCTCAACCAGTCGGACCGGTTTCGTATTTATGGACTGAGTTAATGCACCTACCTAGATAATATGAATCCCGTGGCGGACGCTTGCGCAAACATCCACACTCATCCGTCGGAGCACGTTCGTTCGTGTTATCAAACTACGCGTGACTCTACCAAATAACTATTTTCTTTACAATATAGGTTACATTGTTATTTGTAAACAATAGAATGTCTATGTTATTGCATTAGTCACAATTTTCCACTTGACTAGGAACAAAACAAATTTGATTTTAAAACCAGGAACCCCTCTAATTTATGTTCCGAAGAAAACATAGCATTTCTAGCATCAAAAGATTTACTTTTACTGTAAAATTACAGAAAGAACATTGGCATTAACTAGTGTCTGTTTCGTTTGCCATTTCAAATTGCGAGCTAAAAAGACCTATATCAATATATACCCTCAATTCAAAACCACGGATAATTTATATATTAGGGGTTTTGGACGTGTCGCCACGCCACAAGAACAACCATTAGATTATGATTTTCTGGATTGTAACAATCCTTTATTTTACTAACATATTACAACGGTTTTCCACAGTTCTTCCTAAGTGTCTAGTAATGGTTACAATTCGATACATCATTGCTTCTTTCCTTGATTGCATTTTTGCGATTTATTTTCGTTCTAGTTAAGATCTTTTACTGAGCTTGGTGTCTTACTTTGTATTTGCCTAAATATCGAGTTTTGATAAATTTCCATTATAAAATACTCATCAACGAGTGAGAAATGAACCAATAAAAGAGACTCACCATTTGATTTGAACGAAGAGGCATCAAAAGAGGGTGTGCGAAGAGGGTGCTTCTCTTGCTTGAAAACCCGGTCAGGAGCGAAAGGAGCTGCTAGCGACACTGCTGGCAGAGAATCACCACGAGTTAGCGGTGGCCTAGAGTGTTCCTCCAGAAGTCTTTTGGCGGGCTCATGATGGTTCTGATGGTCATCCTCATCCAACTGTCGCTTTAATGCAAGTCCGGGACCGAGGCGCGCTCCAGCGTGTGTCGGCATGTGGTGTGCCGGCAGGTGCGTCAGCCGCCTGCCTTCGTGTTCCTCGCGCCTGCCTCCGTACTCAGCTAAAAGTCCAGCACTAGCCGTCGGTCGCGGGTGGTGCAATGTAAATCCAGTTGAAGGCGCGTGATGGGCTGGTGGAGCTGGCTGGCCCCTTGCTGTGGTTTCTGCTCCATTTTGATGGGCTTCTAGCGGCGCTCGGTGGGCGCCTTTAGCATGCGACGGCCCGCGGCCCTCCTGGAATCCGTGGGCACGCTTTAGCTGCCTCGCAGTGTCCAGAACGACTTCTATGCGGTCTGCGCCCTCGTAGTTGACACAACCACGACACACCGCCTCCGAGAATTCGTGCAACATAGCCCATGGCATGCGGGGCAAGTCGCACAGGTAGCAGTGCTGTCGCTTCTGCATCACCGACATCTCGCCGCCGTGTATAGATCGGTGAGCGAGAGATCGGTCTTCTTCGTGTCTCTTGTAAATTGTCACAGATTTTTCTTGCTGGATATAATAAACACCGTCACCATGGTACACATCAAACACTTAACAGTTTCACACTCGCCTTCGCGGAATTCGGATACCGGAGGTGCGTAACGTTAAAGGCATTCGCTCCGAGACCGGGTCGACGAGAGACTGAGCTCGGGTCGAGGCAGCTGCGGGGAGCCGGGGCGGCGGCGGCCATTATCGAGCGGTGACGTCAGCGCGCGCAGCACGACGACGACGACGCGCCGAGGACGAGCCGTTAGCCGCGACGCGGATGCGCCACTCGTGCCACACCGCGCGCCCGCACACCCCGCCCGGCACGGCACACACAATACGCTTATCGCACGATAACCAACACTATACATGCACAGTATTCACGCCACAGATGCAGCGAGGTTAAAATTTAATAGCGCAAACGTTCCATATTTCGATAATCATATTTTACAAAGACGGTATCTAGGTATAACACGAAAATCTATAAGTAGGTAATAGTTAGTTTAAAAATTTAATAGGTATTCCATTAAAAAAAACGAGTGATTCATTATGCTGTTAAAATGACGACAATCTTTATATCAATAAAAAATGATAAGGAACACATAAAAATATATTTTACCCAGTGAAAGATTTGCTTATAACAAATCGCGACATTGAAGTAAAATACCAATACTTAGGTAGGTACCTAAGTAGCTTGTATGTAGGTAGGTAGTAGGTACCTAGGTACTAAAAAGTCGAACCAAACAATAATGTCACATGTTGTAAATAGGCATACCTAGGTATAGATCTCAATATTTACTATCGATTAAGTTGCCTACAATAAAAGAATGTGTCACCGATTAGGTAATTAGAGCATTACTAAATGAATCACGGAGTTGCCCGCCACACATACTCAATACTGGCAGGCAGTGGCAGGCCCTCAATTCCGCTAACAACTGTCTATATTATTCAACGAAAGTAAACAGCATCTGTTGTAGAATAACAATTAGTGTGAGCACGTATAGTCGACGTGTTCGATGCATTATATTTCAATCTATTCTTGCTCGGTTTCCTTTCTGACGGCTGCATTCTAAATTATTATTACCAAGCAACACGATCGGATCCGGCTGGAAGACAGGAGTGCGCGGGGGACGCTCGACCGGTGTGGCGGCCATCTTGAGACGTGACGTCACGTGACGAGTCAGCCGAGCGTGCAGCGCGGCAACGTCGCACGTCGCTTTAACACCGATGTTGCCGCTCATTTCTGTTGTGCTTTAATAATAATGAAGGCGGATCATCGCTTTTTGTATGCGACTGAGGATCAGAGGAAAAACAGTTATGCGGCCAGGTAAACGTGGACGGAGATGACGGACCTGTGATCGTAGCCACACATATTTACACTAATATACCAGATATTATTTTACCTATTCAGAATTATTATTTTTACTTAGGTAGGTACCTATTATAAGGATTAGTAATGTTTAGGCAGAGTTGATTATTTTTTATGTTCTTTAGTTGGATGATAAAGAAAACTATAACGACTAAAATAATTTTCATAAAAATATTAACAATTTCTGAAATCAGTGCCACTGCAAAGCTAATAAATACTCTGGAGGTGGATTGAAAAATTAAAGCTTTAAATTGACTACACAAGCTGTTATGTTTTTAATTAATATAATTTTATTCGTATTAGATTTTTGAGGTCGGTTTTTCCTTTTAATTTTTAGTTTATTTATTTGTCCATTTGGAATAAACAAGCCGAAGACGATAGCAAAATGCTTGTCGCAAATGTTTTACTGTTATCCGTTGAGGAGTTCCCTTCCTCCATGATCAGCCGTTACTCCAGCATTATGTTGTCTCCTTTCAGGATTTGAACCTCGTGTAATTGCGCCCGAAATTTTAAATTTGTGCGCCTAGCAGTTTTTTTTTTTTTTACGTAAACAGATTCTGCTATAGTAACGTTACCCTAACCGAACGAAAATTACCCGATGATCCTAGTTGGATACAGGGACCACCTTGGGATCTACTTAAATAGAATACAGTTAAACCATCCAAATCTGTTAAGCCGTTTCCGAGAGATGAACAAAATAAGATTGAACATACATAAAAAATCATACGCATCGAATAGGTACATATAGAACGTCCTCCTTTTTGGAATCGGTTAAAAAGTAAGGAAGTCGGTGAATTTCATATCCAGAATCCCAGACATACAATTTTGAATGTAAACTCATTAAATTAATCCTTCAGTATCAACTCCGTCTGTAGGATTTATAGCCGCATGCGGCATGCATGACCGATTTTATATTTTCAATTTATTACAACAACAGCATTCGATTCGATAGAAGCATATTAAAAATTAAAATAATACACAAAATAAAAAGTGAAATAATCAGGCAAAATGCCAAGATTACCGATGCACTTCAAGCCATAAATTCGATAGTTCACTTGGTAAATAAGTTATCATTCAAAATAAAACCAGTATAAGAAGATCATTTATAGATGGTATCTCTAGAAGAGGCGCAAAGGCAGTTAAATAAAATGTATTAAGCGATACAGGTGCTAGACGCGGCAAATATTTTATTCTAAATTATGAAGAGAGCTCAGACATGTGACAGTATTAAACGATTTTAAGAGTTTGATGGCGTCACTACAAATTTAAATTGTGGTTGGAGAGACAAATCTGATAAATGTGATAATCCTTGTGACGAACGAAGTGGCTTTCCAAACCTTTATGCTGGAATATTCCTGCAAATTCTTATGGCGTGCAAAATTCGCAATCAAGTAATCAAATTAGCCTTTGGACTCCGTATCACGGATGAAAGAATAATTAGATTCAGCTTGCAAGTAATTTAGATCATTCGGGGTTTATCTACAGTTAGTTAACTTTAGCGAAAAAGCTTAATTGGGCCAAATTGAAACACAGTTAACTGGGAGGTGAAAACAGTTGGATATGTGTAGATAAAATTGGTTAGTTTAGCAGTAGGTAAACATATATTTTTATAATTATGTGCAGACATGAGAAAACACAGAATACTTAGAATAGGAAAACAAAGTACAAAAGTACTGCTTTTTTCATAAAAGAAATCTCCTCCGACAGATCTGCGACAGGAGAATACACAAACATACATAACCAACAAATAACAGATACCGATAAATATAATGATGCGTGTACAGAAATTCTGACTAGACAATAAGCAAAGCAATAACTAATAACATTCATAAAAGCTTTGATTATAAATTCAGTCAAAATATTCCGCATTACGATAGATCTACGCGTGGTTACAGATAAAAACCAAAACGTTCCGATTGTTAGTCATTCAAAAAAGGATATTGAAAACAATGATAACTAATAATTGTCCGAGCACGCTTGCGCAAGCCTCGGTCAAAAGTATTGAGGCACGTGGTTACCACTGTTTATTTACATCTAGTGGGCTCATTCAGCGGACACACGCGATTGCGAATCTTTCTATTATTAATATTCAGTAAGGCTTTTAGTAAAACAATAATTGTATTTTAATTGATCGGGACGGGACCGACTTGCTGCATGCGAGGGGCGCCCTCCGCTAGGCTATTGATTTTGGAGACTTGCATGTCCTATACATAACATACAGATCATTGTTGTACAGCTACGCTACTCAATTATTTTAATAGACAAGAAAGTTTTGTTCATAATTTTAATTGCTTTTGATAAGTGATCAATCTTAGCATAATTTAACTTCAAATCACAAAAAAATTATAACCCTAGTATTAATTTTGGCTTCTGATGCCAGTTCCATAAATCAACCTCTCGTTGACGCTACAAGATGCTTGATCTCTAATGTTCAAACAACATTATTTAAGGGTTATTATTTCTATTTCTTATCTCATAAGGCCATCCAAAGGTTGTCTGGAACACCCTACACCTTCTACACCTACACCTCTCCCTACACCCCTTCTAGAACATAATTTCAAAGTTTTAACTTGTAACATCAGAAGTCTGCATAAAAACTTTCATGAGCTACAAACTGCCCTACACCGACTCAACTGCCAGTTCGATGCAATCGTTCTGACAGAATGCTGGCTGAATGAAAACTCTGTAATAAACCAAATACCCGGTTATAAAAGTTATCACACTATTAAACAAATTAACAAAAGTGGTGGAGTAACTATATACGTAAAAGACATCTGGTCTGTGTCAGTCACCGAGCCAGAATTTGATGACGCTAACTGTCTTCTAATGAACTTTCAGGACAATATCACACTCTTAGGTATTTACCGCTCTCCCTCTTTTAGCAACACCGATAGATTCATGAACTCTCTAGACAACTCTTTAAGCTCACTGAAAACCAACACATGCGCAATTGTAACAGGTGATATGAACATTGACCTACTAGATAGATCCCCTAATGCCACTCACACGATATATCAATGCCTATTGGCCGAACACGGTTTTTTACCAGCCATTACTCACCCAACTAGAGGCAAAGCCTGTCTAGACCATGCTTTCATTAAAACCAAAGGCAAAATTATTCAAGGAATTGTATGTCAATCCTCTATCACAGACCATGACCTCATAATGCTTGGTACTAACCTTTCTAAAGTCAACTCAACACAAAGAAATAGGCTCAGACTTAAGACCGACTACACTAAAATAACTGACGAGATAAAAGATATAGATTGGACTGGGGTCACATCCAAAACAGAAGTAGATGACGCCGTGTTACTTTTCAACAAGACCTTGACAGATATCATTAGGAAGCATACACAACAAATTAAAACTAGTCGCTCAAAATTCAACTTAAAGCCTTGGATAACACCTGGCTTAATACGGTGTATGCGTCATCGAGACTCTTTACACTCACAGGTAAAACTCCAGCCGGAAAACGAAGCAATAAAAAATGTTTACTCTCGATACAGAAACTTCTGTAACGACATCCTCCATAAACGCAAGGCCCAATATGATACACAAGAATTAGAAAAAAACAGCAAGCAACCAAAAAAACTGTGGCGAACTATTAAAGACATATGTCATATTAGTAAACAAAATAACGAAAACCTGGAATTATTAAAATCTAGTGGAAATTGTAAATCGTCTATTGATAAGTGTAACAATCATTTTGTGTCTGTGGGTCAGAACCTGGCGACAAACATTTTAAATAATCTCACGACCACGGAGGAAAGCTTATGTAACGGAGCTAAATATGACACTCACACTAATAACTCTTTCTTCCTTCACCCCACCGACAATCAGGAAATAAGCAGTATTATAACCGATCTCAAAGACGACAGTGCACCAGGCCTAGATGGCTTTCGACCTCTTTTACTCAAACACATAAAAAGCTTTATTTTAGAACCTCTTAAGCACATATGTAACCTAAGTATGGAAACTGGAGCATTCCCTAACATATGGAAAACTGCTGTGATTACACCTATACACAAAAATGGTCCCAAAGATAACCCTGACAATTACAGGCCAATTTCTCTACTCTGTGTACTTTCTAAAATATTGGAAAAGCTTGTAAATAACCGCCTTGTCAGCTTCATCGAAAATTTTCATCTCCTGTCCGAACGGCAATATGGTTTCAGGCGCGGAAAGTCCACTGAACAAGCTGTTGGTCTTTTGGCTGACATTGTCTCCTCTAATATTGAAACGAATCACCGATCAGTTGCAGTTTTTCTTGACCTTGCCAAAGCATTCGACACGGTTTCGATTCCAATACTGTTAAAAAAACTGGAATGCTTTGGCATAAGAGGTATCGCTCTGGGCTGGTTCAGTAGCTACTTGTCCAATCGACATCAATTTGTTAAAATTGGAGATAGTGTCAGCGAAAGTCTTCCTGTTCTTTTTGGGGTGCCGCAGGGCAGTATCTTGGGACCAACCTTATTCACCATGTACATGAATGATATCCTAAAACTAAATATTCCTAAGTCAGACGTCATCTGTTATGCAGACGATACTGTAGTAATCTTCCGCGGTGCTACGTGGAAAGAAGCCATGGATGCCGCGGAGGCAGGCATGTGCACCATACTTGAATGGCTCAATAAAAATCTCCTAACACTGAATGTCAAAAAAACAAATTTCATGACATTCCACATCACCGGGTCCAGTCGCCCAAATGTAAATAATCTAAAAATTCACCAAAGCTGCTGTGCTACCTCAATCACCATACCAAATTCCGTCTCAGACTGTAACTGCAACATTATCACCAAAGTAGAGTCTACTAAATACTTAGGAGTCATAATAGACCAGAATCTGTCTTTCAGAGAACAAATCTCAACCCTCTCCAAAAGAACACGTAAATTCATATTCGTTATGAAACACTTAAGGGCTAGTGCTCCCAAAGACCTATGTAGACAAGTCTATATCTCTCTCTGTCAACCTCTGCTTCAATACTGCGTTAGCGTCTGGGGTAGTGCCGCCAAAACTTACATGCTGGAGCTGGAAAGGGCCCAGCGGGCTGTTCTTAAGGTATTCCTAGGTAAACCACGACGCTATCCCACAGATGACCTTTACAAGGAGGCCAGTGTATTGCGTGTTCGCCAACTATACATTCTAGGGTCACTTTTAAAATTCATAAAACATCATGGGAATCAGTTTAGCCGTACTCAAAGGGGTAGGAAAGGTGCAGACATTTTCCCACTTCCAAGAATTAAAACTTCTTTTGCTACTCGTTTTTCATTGTTTCTGCCGACACGCGTCTTCAATACTTTAAGCAAAACACTTGATATCCCTGGCAATCAGTTCGAGGCCAAGAAATTTTTAAAGAAATGTCTTTTAGAACGCTCATACGATGAAACCGAAAGTCTCCTTTGTCCAATTAAGTAACCCAAATTATACACACCCAGCACTCTTACACTTACACACTCACTACACTACTGCATATTTCACACATTCACATACAATCACATAAATACATACATACCTACTTTACATTGATGTTTTTAACTGATTTTGTTTTTCTTTATTTAAATATTTTATTAAGTTATAGCATGTTACTCTGCACAACAGAGCATAATATTATATTCTAAATAAGCCTTCTATAATAAGCTGTGTATGTATGGGTCACCAAGATACAGGCTCTGCCTAGTTTGGGGCCCACCGCTAGTTCATAAGATGTCTTTTGTATGCACTTCTCAATTTTTTCTTCTATTGTATTTTAACTGTGTGTTTATTAAATAAAGAATTTATTATTATTATTATCGCATCTTTCCTTTTTTCTCAGCTCTTGGCTGGTTTTAACTACATTTACGGGCTGGGCCAAGTAAATGCAGCGTGTGGTGTGTAAATTTATGATGAAGGTGTGGTGTGATGATGAGCTATTTCGTTTTCATCTATTTGCATGAACTTTCTCACGATTCGACATGTATTTAATATGGCAGCTTTTTGTAGAGTTATATAAATGGAGTCTTTTAGGTCTATTAATTTCAGGCTGTGATGGAGATGCTTGGGGATTACACCTGTCGTGGAGAGGACTATGGGTAGTACAAATACTTTTTCTTGATTCCAGATTCTTGTTACTTCCTCTTTAAGTTCTGCGTATTTACTTATTTTCTCAGCTATAGTCTTTTGTAGATTGTGTGTGTTCGGGACTGCAATATCTATCAGATAAGTGGTTTTATTAATTTTATCCTGCAAGATTATGTCTGGTCTATTGTAGTGAATGGTCCTGTCAGTGAGTACAGCTCGGTCGTAAAAGATTTTATATGAAGCATTTTCTATAAACGGCTTAGGAGTATAATTGTAATAAGGAGTGTTTGTGTTTTCTATGAGTTTATGTTTCAGTGCTAGATTTTGATGTATAATGTTTGCTACTTGGTTATGTCTGTGGGTATAGTCTGTCTGTGTGAGGGTTGCGCAAGCTCCTGTTATGTGTTGTATGGTCTCTGGTTGGGTATGGCACCTACGGCATTTATCATTTGTTATAGAGGGGTCTTTGATAATGTATTTCCTATAGTTCTTAGTATTAATTATTTGGTCTTGTATCGCTATAATAAAGCCTTCCGTTTCTGGGAACAAATTGCCTATTTTGAGCCATTTATTGGATGCTATTGTGTCTATGTGGGATTGCGCTAAGTCATGGGGGTGTCGTCCGTGTAGAACTTTCTTTTTCCAGTTTTCTATTTTTTGTATTATTATTATTATTATTATTATTATTATTACCCATTGTACATTAGCTTAAGTGAATCTCAATCCTTTGTTATATTACCTGGTGTACATGAAGAGTATCAATAAATAAGGAGTATTATTTTTTGCCAAAGTAAACAATAAGCCAAAAATATTTTGCGAAAATTCTAGATAGTCGGTAGGAGCTAGCTGGGCGTAGGGTCCGCCATCACGTATAATGTGCTGGGAGGGGAGTCCGGATCGATGGTCGGGTGTGTGCGGCACGCATGCGCCATGCGCCACCCGCACCCATAAACACGTGTCAATGTTTATTTACGTTCTGTTCACGTATTAACTAGTAAACTTATACTATCATCGGCTAGGTTAACGCTTTGAAAGCTTCACATCTATGTTGATGTAGTTTTCCAGTTGGGCTTTTTTTTCTCCATTTTATCAATAGTCATAACGATTATTTATTATCATAACATAAGATTTCAACACTATGCCTACCCATAAGTACTTTTTAGCCAAAGTAACAATATCCAGATGTTATAACTAAATATTTTTTCTACGAATATGTATGTATCTAAAATAGCTTGAAGATAATTAATATCTTCTTCATGTTATCAGCAATATCAGCTTCAGTCCTGTCTGGCAACTGAGTAGTTTCTTGGTCGTCCAACCATTGTGACTAATTTCAGCTAGGGAAATTGCATCATCCATATAACAGCTTTCCAGAATTTAAAAGTTTCCTACCGTGTTTTAAGTTTTACAAAATTTTATAAGAACACAGCTTTTCGTACAACTTGCATAAATTCAATACGCATTATGATCAAAACTATGAACAACCAAAGATTTATAATTTTTTGTCCAACAAATATTATTATCTCCATGCTTTATTTTAAGTTACTTACAAAACTAGCAATAATTTAATTTCACAACAAATATTACAAAAACATAATGTAGTATTTTTTACTTTTACCAATCAAGCTGGAAATTTCGATGTAAAAATAAATAAATTCTTATTTTCTTTAATCAGGTAAAACCGGTAAGCCTCACATCTCTGCTTTATTTTAAGCGCCTTTTCCTTCAACACAGGTTCAGGTTATCCACGTTAAATTGACCTTTAGATGCAAGATACTCATCATTTATATACGTCTGTTATTTTGCTAATTGTATTCCTTTTTTCTGTTAATCAACCAACATAACTCATTGCGGCTACACCGACCAAAATATTACATGGAAAAAGAAGGAAATACATGATTACGCCACGTTAGATGAAGTCAGTAAAATTCTAATGATCATTTATAAACAACAAAATATATTTTGTCTTGTACATAAACATATGGATAAAATGTTATCTTGTCAAGTTGATATTTACGATTAAAATAAGTAACGTAGGAAAATAGCCAATGGTCGAGAATAGTAAGGAAAGAAACGAGTAACTAACCACAGAAAAAAATATTATTGATCATAACTTTATCGCTGTCTCTGCGGTTTGTATAAAAACGGCACAGCAAACAAAAGGCAGAGTTGATTAAGGCAGGGTTGTTGGCCGTCCTTGCCGTTTTGCAGTTGAGACATTTTGCATAATAGTACTGCCTAGAAACATTATTAAACTTATTGGAAAGCTCATAATATAGCCTGATTTGAATGTGATATTGAACTGTGAGTACGAGTAGACACAACAATTTATATTATGAGACCTAAAACTGTTCAAAAATTATATTTCTCGTACTGTTTCGTCTGGTTTCATGTCTACTGCCATTTAGAGTAGGTACTATGATTCAACAACCCGCACAAAAATATTGCGTTACATCATCCCGTAACGCTAAGGGTTGAGGGCAGGGGTACTATTGATTGGTGACGTCACAAACCCGCGCCCCACCCCGGCTTTGTGTACGGGTAAAACGAATTAGTTCGTATACTGATAGGTTTTATAACATGATATTGCAATTGCCGAAATAGGTTGTCCAAATTTTGCTTTAACATGGATGGCAATTTAGTTAGGCAGTTTAAAAATTTAAAAATCAAAGCTATCAGCGAGTTGGGTCATTTTAATTATCGAGAAAAGTCGCCCCTCCATAGAACTACAGCACACAAAGAGCTTTCTTTGAGTTGGGTTTGCTGTCGTGATTAATTAATTAATTATTATCAGCGACCAAGTAGGTAATCGTTTTACAATCGTTTTCTTAATATCTACCTATTTTGTATCGAAGTACATTATCATATTTTTAAAATATTATCTCGGATGACAATATGTTATCTCTGATCCAAAAAAATTGTAACTAAGTGATATAGGACTTTTTAATCCGTTTATTTATTGAACAAAGTTAGAAATTTGAACACCACCATGTTCTAGCTATGCTATCGAAAAGTCTCGTATCGCATGATGCACTTACGAAGTAGGTGATCATGGCTTGGATATATAAGACGCCTCAATACAGCAGTCGTGTAATGCACATGTAGCTATAGAAAAGGCCAATCGATAACCGGTATACCACCCCAGTTGGTGTTACTTTAAACACTAATGACTGTTATAAATACGGCTCATGTCATTTAATACTATGAAACCACGTGTCAAAATTTCAGTGGCTCTTTCAATGAATGTCTAACTAGATAAAAAAGCGAGTGGATATGCCAAGAACGTATGTGAAACGCAATTAATATTCAAATGATATTAAAATATTACAAAATGGTAAGTTAACATCAGACCTATCGTAACGTTTTCGAGTCGTTTACCTCGGCGACGCGACGCAACCGAGGGGTGACGTGTAATCTCGGACTTTATCGAGCGCCGCCGCCCGCCGCGCCAGGCGCATGCGTAACGACATCGATTCGGCTGTTTAGCGGTCGATGTGCTCCCATCGCAACACGCCATAGGAAACAGATAAAACACCAGGCCCAGGCACTTCCCTACCAGAGACATGCACACTAACACGCTTAGATGCGCCAAACTCAACGATGATGCCTCGAAGTGCACACATTCTTAATGTCTCTGCGAGATTTGCAAGACAGGCGCTGAAAACAATGAATTCTGCTATGAATGTGTGGAATGTATAATGGAATGGGGATGGAGATAATAAAGCCTCCTGACAAGTAGGTACGAACTGGAGTCTAAAGTCTACTTGATTTTGAATCAACACGAGACAAAGGTGAACAACAAAGTAGATACCATATAGTTCGCGAGGTATCTCCTAAACAATGCAATGCAATGTAATGCAGAATAATTAAATTCATTACCTGCTCTAAATAAATCATTAGGCTAGTAGTAGTTTAAGATGCTATCGTGTTATGATTTTCTTTGAAGTGGCAATGTGAAATAAACTTATTGATACGTAGTAAAACAAGTTGATAACAATGGTACGTTGAAATTGGTGCGTTGCCGTTATTATCAGGAAAAGTTGGAAAGATTATGATTACTATAGTAATATAGATTATTTGTTATAAAGGTACCTGTCAGTTAATAAGAGAAGGACGGAACGTTCGAGGAAGCAAATGCAAGCCTTTGGTACTTCAGACTTTGTGTAGCGTTGGGGCCGCGTTGCGCCGCGCCGTTGCAAGCTGCGATCAATATCTCGCCCGTTGGGATCAACCACCCTGAGTTTTGGCACTGGACACGATTAAATTATGATTGTATGTGCGATGGGAGGCATGTCTACGTGATTCATTTATTCAATGGGTGTTCCAAAGAGTGTTACCAATAGCACTGAAACATTTAGGGATTTCAGCGTTTTGTTTCATAATTAATGCCAACATTTCTTTGTTCAATTCCAAGAAGCAATTTCCGGAAGTTCTGCCTTGTCGACTATTACTCAGGGTGATTTCCTCATCCCGGGGCAATGGATCAATAGCCTGTGCCCGGGGGATCCTTGGCCCCGTTCAGCGTGACCCGGTCTTTAGCCCCGCAACCTCTTCACAATTGCCTGGAGTACTACAGCAATATTGTGCAGATGCGTACCAGTCATAAACAATTCAACGTGTGAGGAATTATTTCCAGATTTTATTTGTATAAAAACTTCTACAGTATCTACGTACTTTTTTACTTCTTTCGGTTAGTATAAATACCATCTACCATAAGGAACATTCAATAAAATTATGAAATATGATAATTTTTTTCTTTTTTTTAATGGTTAATCTTTAGTTGGCTTTTTATTAGTTGAGATAGCAAAATGTTGACTAAATCTAATCCACACCAGACATTTTATTCATAATATATATATTTTAATCAGTCTGTGGTTATGTTTATCTAAGCTGTGTATTTAATTAACACTAAAAATAAAAATATTGAAACAAAAGGCGGAAGCAGATTCAGATAATTTAATCATACGGTTTGGAAGTACACTGAAAATAATAATTGATTTACCTGTTACCGAATAGTTTTGTGTATTAAAACATTTATTAATTACTACTACTTATTACTTACTTTATTAGTACTTATAATATTTTCAGAACCGCTTGGTCTTCCATAAATTAACATTTTGTACTTTACATCAAAATTGTGACAAATATAATTTATCACAGCTTCTGTCAACCCACTGCAGGACATAAGCCTCCTCCCTATTACGCCATTCTTCCCTGAATTGCGCCAATCATGTCCAGGTCTTTTAGACAAGGTTATTTGTAACTTGTGCCATCAAATATTTGATGTCATTTACCATTAACTCCGGATTTGAAATAGACTTTCGACATCGTTGACATGCTTTGTTTTTTACAAAGCATGTCAACGATTTCCGGAGTCCCGTGCAAATACTCCACGCCAATGAAGATGCGAGCCCATTAGGCGGAGCGGCCGGGACAGAGGAGCCTAAATCCTTGGCCCCGTTGCCTATTTCGCCAAGGCCTCTACCTGTTGATCTACTTTTTGTTGACACACCTAACCTATCATGTCACTGTCTGTTTAGGAGACCGTGAGAACAGAATATGGATTACGCAGGTATCAAGATATTTTTTGATACATTTTTTGCTAGTTTATAATATAGGTACAGCAACACGGTTACATAAATTTTCAAAGTGAGAATTTGATGTAAGTACTTTTGATGAATGTCAATTAATTATTGTCTGGAATATTTTTTGCTTGGCTAATACGGTTTCTTTAAGTTATGACATTTACCATTGTTAATTTATGCAAAACAATACAATATTCAGTATAGTAGTATATTTTGAATTTAGCACAATTAACTACTCCAGACGGTATAACGCCGTCATTAGCAAAGTTACTGCCATTATACGGAGCAACAACACGCATAACTTAATTACCAACATTAAAGTTAGTTCTAAAGTTGGTGGGCGCAGCATCTGCAGCCGGGGGATCAATAGCCGGGGCTCGACGACCGGGTCGCGGGATCCTTGGCCTGGTTACTTGTCCAACCCGACCGTACACCTCTCATGTCACCTTCGGAACAAATAGGGCGCTGTCAGAGTACAGTAGATGCTCAATCAATACTCAATATTACTTCATTACTTGCAAAATAAGAGGAATGAATTATTTTTATCATTTTATTCAATAGGAATTACCTAAGTTGGGAATCCCAAAGAACAAACTCTGAATTCTAGGAAAACCACATGAGATTGAATGGTGCTAGAGTTATGTTTTATGGGACCAAAATTAATATACCTTTAGTGGACAGGGTAGGCAAAAACAAAGCTTTAGATACCCATCATATCAAAGAAGGAATACGAAATGGGAGATATAATAAATTCGCAAGTGGTGGAAGCCTAATAATTATGTTAAGTTAGTTCAATCATCACATTTTGAGCTTGTGGTTTCTTTCCAATAATATTCCTTCTTGCCTATTAATTTATAATAATAATCAACTGTAGGTAAAACATTGCCAACGATTTCTTAGTTAGCACTTTATATTATATTTATAATGATGTAGTTTGAAACCGCTAGTTGTGGGTCATTGTGATAAGTCTCAGTTTGCGGTTTGCCTGTTTTGCTCAGAATGAACACCGCTTTTTCCCTGAACCCAATGGTGACTAAATCGGAAAACGATGTTATTTATTCCACATTGTTTAATTAATTAATGACGCAGTTTTCCGACGAATATGGAGTGGTTAAAGCTGCATACGATACTATTATGTAGTATTCGGTGCAACTGGCTTATTATTTGATAAATTAAGTGACATAATCATGCGCAACAGGAAAACCAAAGAAAGCGCATGTTGATAATAATGGTATAATGCATTATCAGGCGTCAAGGTCATGCTGATGAATGTGAAATTTCATGGAGATTGGATTGAAATACGAAGTTTAATTTTACTGGTTGCTTACGGTCTAAGAATAACCGGTACTTAATTAGATCACAAATAAGTACCACCAAGCTTGTGTTAATTATATTTAACAGGACGTCCATGACATTTAAAATAATGAACAAGTTTTGAGGAAGCAAAAATAATAACCTTCCAATTTTGTTTACTACGAGGACAAGGTGAAAACTTATCCACGTGGATACTGCTGGGCGCACCCATCTATGTAAGCGACACTTATCGATTTATACTTCCAGGTAATACGATAACTGTAACAGGAAGTTCGTGGTTCGCAAAACTAAATAGAGGTATGGCAGACAGCGGGGCCTTGTGCGGCGGTGTCGAATTGAGCCTCTAGTGATCGAGTTACGTGAGTGCGGAAAGAAGGACCAAAATTATTGTTAAATGTCAAGAGTGTCGCAGCACCTTCTAATACTGTCGGAATGGTGATGTTTAGTTATACGTTCCTAGTATTAATGTATTTTGTTATAGATAAGATATTAGAATATTCAGAAAGATGCATTTAATTAGTTTTAAGGCGGAAATATAGTAAAATGCGAATTTCTGGTTTTATGTTCTTTGAGCTAAATAAAACATGTTTTGACACTGATAGGCAAGAGATTATTTACAAAAGTTCTTAAGGATCTCTTAGGTATCTGAAATTCTTTTATGATGTTGACACCAAGGCCAACCGCTAGCGTCACACGGCTCGCGGCGTTGCAGAATGCAAATAACTGCGATAAGTGATACCGATAGATAACGTACTGTGCCGTTCACAAATAGACGCATCCTTTCTGTAAATGGGAAATGTGGCTGACAGGCGGAGCATGCTTGGCTAACGATATTGTAGCCTGTAAGAACATTGAAATTTGCATTGATTTGATACCGAGATTCAATGCAGTTGCACATTAGAAACATAGTGGGAAGGTGCTAAATTACTAATTAAGTAAGAGAGTTCTAACATTTTACTATGGAGCCTGGCACACCTACAAATCCGCCATTTAGAAAAAATCGCGCAGTCACAGCCGCTGATTAAACCTTAAAAAATAGAGGATTCCACGATTTTTTCAAAATAGCGGTCTTGTATGTTTGTTCGCCAGAAAGGTTAGAAGTGTTAGAACCCCTTTGTCAATATTACATTTGAATCATATCGCCGTAACCAACTACAAGAGACAAGTAAAAAGATTTTGTCAGCAGTGCCTGCCAGCATCATTCTGTAGGATGATATCACATATTGCAAAAATATTCTTTTCCAGGTTTTTAAAGGTCAGACAACAGAATTCTAGAGATTCAATTTTCAGTTTCAAAATCATACTTACATATTTAATAAGTATACGTTCATCCAATTAAAATAGATGAAAAGATAGCAGTGCTGGAGTGAGAAGTACATACAAGGGTTTTTGCGGAAACGGATATAAATCTCTAGGAAGCTTTCTGCACTATGAAAATAATAATGATTTGTGTCATACATCTGTCACTTCATTACGAAATTGCAAACTCAATTACACTCTTTCTTGGTAATAAATAATTGCATAGGTATCACACGATCGACGAACAAAGAGTTGACAGTGGCGTCAATGAACTTAGTTTGCGGTAGGTAAATAGCACTGATTGATGACCTCAGCGCAAACATAATGTTATATACACGCATGTGTCATGGTTGGCGTTTGATAGCCAACCACTACCTTGTTTTTGCATACCTCGCCTTTGTGTAATGGAAAAAAATATTAGTTATGATTTACATTTGTCAAAAGTCTTCCCGTTCTATGTTCAGGGAATACGTCTACTTCTGAATATGGCCCAGCTATAGAGAAAGGTTTCGAGGAAATATTACTATCATCATCAAAGTTGGTGATCGCAGAATTGTGATTATTGTGCTTGTGACTAGAGCGTATGTGGATGCTGCTGCACATTCTCTCAACGACAACGACTACGGGAAGAAATACGTGGCTTGACCTTTGCTGGGTACCACATGGTGGTTAAGAAATATTATGAGAGTCTAACTCTTGCTGGATAGTTCTAGTTAGACCATAGATATCCATCTATGGTCTAACTAGAACTATCCAGCAAAAAACTTTAATTGGATTTAGCGCAATTTTATTAGTATTTGTATCGCGTACCAAAGGAATAATATAGGAGTTTCTAATCTATCTCTTACGCGGCCCTACGCGGGTTATAAGGTTTTGTCGGTTACAGTAAATTTAGTAAATGCATTAATACTCTGGGTAGCTGTAAGTGACAGTGTTTTAAATGTCCTCCCACTACGCTTTTGGGTGCGTGTTCAAGACAGCTTTTAGTCTGGTACTGCCACGTCATAATAATCATAATAGAGAATGTAATTTAGATACATCATAAAGAAGAGTACGAAGAGACGAAGAGTAGATGTATGAGTGGCAAATATACTTGAAAAGTAAACTACTGAAGGGCGTTTCTGAGGTTGCCATGGAATTACTAGTTCTAGACATAAGTTGTTATAACCTTATAATGTTATTTATATGGCCTATCTTGTTGCTTGTGCACAAATACGCATTAACAGGGAAATTACGAAATTATAAGATACATAAGTACATAATACCATGGAGTAACGGTTATTGTACTCCATGCATAATACGCATTCTATGAATGCAACAGAAGAAAAAGTGGATTCGTCTTGTTCTATCGTAATCTTGATTATTCAAGATCAATATCAGGATTAGGATTCACCAAGTTGTGAGATTGTTGAGACGTAAGAGCGGTTGAACGGATCTCCAGCAACCGAATCAAGAAACAAAATCGATACAATCATTTTAAGATGACACTTGAGACCCTTTATTTCAATCAACACATGATATCTCGCGTACCTACTTCACTAAAATAATAAAAAACAACATTATTGCGACTTACAACTCTATCGCCAGACGCTGATAAGCATTAGCTTGTGATATATATCATAAATTTTACGGCTACACAAATCCAGATGTCAAGAAGTTCTAGAACAAACTGCAAATGTTATCAACGTAGTAGTGTTCTGAGTGAGGCCACTTAGTTATACGAGTATACCTGATATGTATAAACAGATGGTTACATAAGAATACTTATGTGGGTAATCGATTTTATCGATCTGTGTGACTGTCTGTCTGCGTTTGATTTCTACAAGGGCATTCAAGCCGGCTCAGCGGGATTACTTAGGTGTCACTTTGCAGCTGTCGATGTGGAAATTTGAATATTCCGTACCTACCATTTTCCATGCAAAACATTTAACAAGACTTTTTATTCCTTTCAAGTTAAAAGATTTTCCGGTAGAAAATATCGCATGAGGCGGAAAATAGGCAGTAACCACGAGAAATCAGAAACAAGTTATTTTAGACCAGGAAATATACTAAAATCGATTGTAAGGAAAACAGATGTTAACGACGAAGCCAAATAGGTCACAAAGTATTTGCCAGCGACCTTTTTTGTCACTGATGTCAAACCTAATAACTATGTTTCAAGAACATAAACAGCTAAAATTCCATTTGGCATTGCGGGCACGTTTTGCAAGACCTAATACTACGACGAGTCCTAGTGGAAATAAGGTTGGAAATGGCGTGTTTAGTGAACTTTTACGAGTACTGTGAGCTCATCACATTTGTAACTGTGTTGTCATTGCACACGCCTTTTCCCAGAACCCTGTTTCGACATTATCGTAACGGATCACATAACGAGTTTGTGCTGTTGTGGGCATTCTTTGATAGTTATTATTCATGTGACACCTCAGACGGGTAGGAATCATTGCGTTTGATTCAAGGAATTTAGGTTACACGGCTTTAGTTAGTATGCAATTAGAGGAACATGGGCATTTTCCTCTAATTGTATTTCTAGATATGATACCTCTGGTAGGTATTATATAAAGTGTTCATAACGCCCTAAGACTACATGCCACTAAGTTTTTCGTCAAGCTACAGAGTTATTTCCAAAAACATGTTTCAGATACATTTTTCCTTATGAAATCATGACGAGTAATGAAAGATATCGCTGTCGTCACTGAACAACAATGTCCAAAAAATAATAATATAATTAGTAATGGTGTGTTGTCACAGCGACCGTTCGCCACGTCGACTCCGCGTGTTCGATAAGCGCTATCATCGCCGGCTGCGCTCCAGAGGAACTTTCCATTGCGATACGGCTCAATACGTAACACGCTATATTTGCTACATTGAAGTGTGATTTCGTATAACCGGATGTTTACAAATGATAGATAACAGCAGATCTCCGCCGCAGAATTCAAGCGAAAAATTTGTGATAGTTTAAAACGAAATATGTGATAGCGTATTGATGCGTGTGCAGACTCACGCGATGCCAATAACATGATAGACGGTTTCGGTGAAAACTCATCGCTATTTGCAGGAAATTTGGCAACTGATACTGCAGTTGTTGAATCAGAAAATGATATGGTGAAAGATAAAGACGAAACTGATAGATAGGTAATAAATGAAATGGAAGTAGAATTAAACGGTAATATGTTTTATTGATAAATGAACGAAATACTCGCAGATAAAGTAACGAAAATAATCGTAAAAGCAGACTTGGTAGACTAAACAAGACGTTCATGTGGTTTCTTATTTGGTACAAAGCTAATATAGGTTAATTTTTTAAATGTAATTTTCGGTTCCCTTGTATATTCCAGTCCAGACAGAGACACTGCATTTTTCATTGCCTCTAAAGGAACTTTAGCATTTAAAAACGATTACAAATTCATATGATAAACACGTAATTAGTGTACTAGAGCCGCGTTTGCGTATCCTTATCGTGGGTAAAGCGGACCTGTTATGTATTTACAAAACAATCGCGAATCTGTAGGGGTAAGCGTTATCGGTACTCCGCGAGGTCACCCAATTAACTCTATCTAGCAGTAATGATAAAGTATTTAAATTACAATGTTTTTCACGTTTATCGCATATAAATAGACGCTACGTACAAAAATACTGTTTTTATTCCATACTTAATAATAAAATTGGTGATGATAAATTTAAAAATTGAGATATAGTTAATAAGGATCTATGAAAAGATGTAAATATATTGTAGTTATAAAGATACAAAGGACAATAATATCATCCAAACAGAAGGTCATGTAATAATGTCACCTCGGTGTGACCAGTGAGTGACGTTAATGAGCAGCTTATCAATCGAGATGGTTATGAGATGATTACGAGTAGAATAATTATAGCAATTGCACGACCTAGCACACCGATAGAACTGCTTTAAGCAATTACATTTATTTTCACACGTAGAAGGAACGTGTTTGAAAAGGAAAAGTCATCGTCATAATCAATTTGCAAAGTGGACGTTAACCAGGTGTGGTAGTTAAAATAAAACTAGTGATTGGTTTTTCACCAACCATTTTAGCTATGGGTTGTTTAGGTAAAAGGAAAATTTAATAATGTTTTCATTAATTAATATCAACGTCAATGATGTTTATGAAATTCTACATTCTTCCAAGGTCTCTGCGTGTTGGTTCCGTGACTTTTGAAGTTTTGATATGCGTATCAAAAGAACAGATATAAACTTCAGTAGTTTACGAAGATAAGTCACAGTCAGATTCAGAACTCAACTTAGCAAAAAAAGATACAATTTAGCAAAAAATATGAAACGAAAATGTTCGTTCAATGCATTTTCTAGGCGCATGTTTTTTTCTACAAATAGAGATGATTATCGGAACGAAATCCGTTACATTGGATCGTAAATGGATGTCAACTGTTATCAAGCTGATAGCGATACCACCGATATCAATTTATCAGTTGTTTGCTGAAATGAAGCCAACACTTACGCATTATCTACATGTGTATAAGCTACGCGGTATTTTGAAATATCTATTCACTTCGTAGGTGATTAAAAATAATATTTAAAAAAATGTCACGAAACTGAGGATGATAACTAATGTAATTATGATTTAACGCACCCTTAGGCATACTAACTATGCTTTATTTCAGGCGGTTATAATTAGAGAACAATGAACATACTAAAATGGAGGCGAATTATGCCATAAATCAGTGGCGTGCACTCCATAAAGACAAAAAGACACTGCCTACCCTAATAAATAATACAAACGTTAATATGTCTTTAATATCAGTAAATTTAAGTTTTAGGGTGAGGTGATCAATCATAGACATCATTTAACTTGACAATACAACACTAAGTAAGATTTGCCTACCCAGTAAGAAATGTCTGTGCACGTCACTGCCATAAATAAAAAGAAAATACACTAAAGACACTTCTAATCTTTCAGAATCATGATCTTTAGACTTTTATAGATAGGACTTCAATAACTTAAGCGTCATCATTGACAACAATTATGTAACAATAAACTTAGTACTTTTATCATTATTAACAATCAAACGTCTAATATTTACACGAGGCTAGTACATAGTCACCATCTTATCTACTGTTTAACATAAATATGGAAAGTAATCTGAACAAATTACTTGTTCTTCTTTTGACAATAATTATTGTTGCTATGTTTTGATGCATGCAGAGATCTTAAAGAGGAAGAAACCGCCTGTAGACCCCACACTGACCAAAACATACTCGTATATTGGTCGTCCTATAGACGTATCATCTACATAAATTATTGGTTTCCCTTTTACACGTTTGGAAGAAATAGTTCGAAAAAATTGTCTCCAAGCTGAAAGGTCAAATCTTTCATAAAGTACGGTCCGATCATTTTTGTTTTTCAACTCATAGCCATTTTGTGGCGCTAAGTTTTTAAATATACCTAAAATAAGCTTACTCAAACCAGATCCTTATCTACATCGCGTTATTTGCCAAATTCGATCCAAGAGTTTAAATCCATACAAAGAGTCAAAGTCTCTTCATTATTTTTCACTTGTTTAATTCATTCGAATACCGATAATTGAGCCACATTGTAGTCTGGCAGCCCATGAAAGGGTATTAGTTGGAAAAAGTCTCCAGTGACGAGGTTCAACGCAATTGTTAGTTATGCTATAATGCCCTTGCACATACACACATACTACTATCAAGAGCAGTATTTCATTGCTACTACTACTTGTCGCTTCGACCTCTATTACGTGTTTAATCTCCATCCATTTGCTTTATCAATACATTGACGTGCAATATTTTCGCTTACGACTTATTTCGAAAGGTATAAAGTACTGATATAAACAAGTCATGTCATGTTCAAAATAGGATTAAAAAATTCGTTCGATAAGATAAGACAGCATTTGCGTCAATCAGTACCTACGCACGAAATTTGCAGGAAAGTCATAGATCTTTATATAGACCAAATTTCACCTGTATCAAGACAATATCGTTATAGGAAAGATTATCAGGCTTAGTTGGGCTCAATCCGTTCCATGAGACACTGGGACCACTGTTTTAGAAACGAATAGTTCAATCGTAAGTCGTAACTCCAGAATACAAATAACTAGTGTTTTAACGTTTGGTTTCAGAATTTCAATCCTAAATCAACCCAAAGACGGTGGATGCAAATTGCAAATAGGTACAGGTAGGTAATAGGTAGGTTGTTCTCGATACTATTTTATAAAAGTACTCTTATATGTAATATGTTATTTCTATATTGTGGTGAGAAATAAATAAATCATTCAAATAAAAAATAAAAAAAAGTTATGAAGGCGAAAATTGTTTTGTTCAAGTTAAATTGAAGTGCCAGTTAGCGGTCTGGAGATAGCTTTAGAGCATTAAAATTTGTGTTATGATGTGGTATGACTGTAACAGCTCATTTTACATGCCAAAGGTACTCATTGTAACTGTCTGATGTCATTACAGGGCAAGAAGGCATAGACTCCATTGAAAGGAAATGTATTGCATTTTGTATTGTAAAATTTAGGGCAACCAAGCAATTTGGTAAGAACAAAATCTTTTACTATTTAAATTAAATCTAGGAAGGCGTTGAGGCTATCAGTGATTACTACGCTCGCTGTAAGAGACACTGCCACATACAAATTAGGCATATAAGTCTGTAGGTACACTACGCAATCACGGCTTAAAATAAACGTTGCACCACGCAAGTTTAAAAACAAACGGCAGATAATCGATGACCCAGCTATCTAATGTAAAACGTAGTACGTAATTGTAGGCTGATATTGAGCTATCATATGATGATAGTGGCATTTGTAAACAATGAGCACGTTACGTGCATGGTGTAGACGTTGGACCGTCAGTGCTTCACTGATAGCCTATGTTTGGGGTCTCAGACAAGTGGTATCTTTTGATATTACGTTTCGTTAGTTTTATGAGCTATTGGGGCCTGGCAACAATTTACATTTTACGTCATTCTTTATAGGCGTAGATGGAATTACTAGAAATATGGCTTCGATTATCATATCTCTTGAAGCTCCTCAATATTTATATTACTTATCGACGTCGTTTGTCTTCTTGACGTGTAAGTGAATATTTACCAATAAATTATTATGATTATTATTCTTGTAGTAAGTAACGCACTGCTTCTAATTCCAAAGGATTACCGTATTAACACGATGACGATATGATGATGAATTCTTCTTAGTATATTATTATGAATATATAAAATTAAATTGACTGATGATTTAATCCATAATTTTATACCTACCTTCTGAAGGTAGTGGAAAACATTTGTTGTTGCACTTAAAACGTACTTAATTTATGACTGACCGCAAATACGTAATCATAATAACATAAAATTTTCCTTTTTCCTTAGGTTGTTGAGGAAATCTCTGGTACATTGGTACTATACATGGTACATGGTATTATAGTAATGTATGCAAAATAGAAATATTTTATTTGGTAAGGGAGGAAAAGCAAGCGTTTTTTCCATCGAATAAAATTCAGAGCATGTAAAATTTAAATTTCATACAAATATTTATGTCATATTTTGATGATAAATTCACGTCACGTATTTATGATTTGTATGTTTAAGATGCATGAAGCGAAACTATAAATTAAATAAATACATTTTTTTTATTCTCTGATCTTGTGAAAATTTATTCTTATTGTAAATTGATATAAAATTAAACCTTATTAATACACTGGTAGCCGTAGACGCAAAATAAAGCTTTAGCATAGATTAGTAAATATTTTTTTCCTTTCTCTTTCTAGATCGTGAACCGGAAAATGTAGCGATGAACACCTTCAGATTGATCAACGGCCTGATTTATTTATTGATTGAACTGATAAAGGATATACCTACTGAGGTATGTAATAAGGTAGGCTGGACGCGAATTGAGGATGGAGAACCGGGTGTAGAAGCGTAACTTGAGTGAAACTAACTTGAGATAGGTAGAATATAATTATGTCACCCATGAAACTAATAAGATTTGTAAATTCTTAAATTTTGCTGTTCCAAATCACGTAGTCTACCGGTCGTAAAGGCGAAACTACATAAAGTTTTATAGCTCAATTTCCTCAAGCAACAGTTCTGTTACTGCGAAAACCACAAACCTATAAGAGACGAGACTCAGGACGTTATGGTCGTCAAACTAGATCTTTTGATGTTATAAACACTTCATCGGACTGAATGGTTCCTGGATACAATTAGTTCCGTGACAGATATCTGATGTCCGGTGCTTGCACCAGAACAAAGTTGGCTAGATTGCCTGGACACGATTCATTGGGCTTATGATTGTTCGTAATTGTTGGTAAAAGTTGACGAACTCACACAGATAGCCTTAGGTACAATAGTAACTTAAGTATTCCCCCACAAACGAGTTTTAGATTGGTCATTTGGTTAGCAAGCTTGGAAGTCTGGGATTCACATAAGCTGTTGAAAATGATATTGGAAGATTATTGTACACTTTTTGATAACGCTGAACGTCGTTTTAGCAAAAGCTGTTACATCATACATGGAAATTGGACAAACTGTGGTGGAAAGGTTAGCCAGTCAGTAAGATTCGCAACGAAGTAGACGGCCCCAGGCGTCGTTGGATGCTATTAGAAAGTGACTGTCTACAAACCCAACTATATTTTCTTTAACCAATAGGTACATTACAATAACTAAGTCCCATATAAAAACTATCAATAAAAGTTGTGTAACGTGAGTTCGAGGAACACTAGTAATTATGCAACGCGCGTTTCGGATGAGCGGCCACCGTACGGCGACACGTTCTAGAATCAAATTCAAATGTCAAGGTGAAGGTGACGTGAAAGGAAACGCACGGTGACGTCACGAGCCGCCATCTTTAGCCAGCCGCGTCGCTACCAATGACACTAGCATTAGTGTGTACGCGAGTACGTCTCTTGTTTTATTTAGACAGTAATTGATTCCATGTTCTATATATGCAACGTTACGGCGCGGCGCTATGCCGATTAAACTTGATAACTTGGTACGGCATCATTTATAATATTTAGCCGATGGAGCGCTCGTAAAACCGAACGCCAGGGAGAATCCTCGTTGACTTGTGTAATAAAACTGCAAGGTGTCCATATTTTTATAATGGCCATAGATTTTCTTTTACATCGTGCGTTGTTGAAGCTGAAGGTATCGATGCAGATGTTATGTCAATGAGTTAATTGGTTTGCCATTCTCCTTCTGTCGTGTCGGCTAGGCATAATACATGACGTGACATAATGATAGCTATTACATGACTCCATGGCCGTTGGTTTAGGTAGTCTAATTAGATCTATATTGCTGTTCAGGAGTGTATGTTTTTGTATGTTTTTAATGGTTTTGATATTTTAGTACCTAACTAATACGATGAACCGTCTACCAAGATCAAATTCCAATACTGTAGCCTATGGACGCTTACAACACCACGGGAAGAAATCGCGCGTTGCTGACCCTGTAAAAAGTATTTACACTCTCTTTTTGAAGGACCCCCCATATTACATTTATTACTAGCCTTACAAGTATTATAAATGCGAAAATTTGTAATGGTTGGATGTTTGTTAGTCAATCACGATCTCACGGATACACGGCTGAACGGATATGACATGAAATTTGGCACACAGACAGACCATGTCCGGGATTAACATATAGGACATTTTTTATCCGAGTACATGAAGTAAGTTTCCTCTAGGATGCGAGTGAAACCGCGGCCAACAGTTGGTATAAAATATTTGCACAAACTCGTGATCTTTCAGTACATTCTGTGCAACTGCACACATACTAAAATTATCATGAACTGACATCATCGTCGGTTTAATTATGACATGTGATACAACGGTCAGTTAACCACAATAGGTAGGTATTTACAGAAATATGACATCGATGTAACTAACTATGGTTTGAACCACAAATTACGTCAGTTACCGCTAACAGCAACACGTTACACGTATGGAAAGGGCAATGAATATTGAAATCAGTGCTATTTATATCACCTTACAAGTGACTCGTTTAATTTTATCGAATGATTACCACCTGACGCGCTTAGCTGGAAGTTTCGTAACGGTTTCTGCAGAAAATGTTACTTCAGAGAAATTAAATAAGCACGTTTCGAGTCACAGATTACTTAATAAGGAGGAGTGATTTGTCCAAAAACTCGTCACGTTTCACGAGTCGGTACAAGTTTTGATGGATAAAATACCCCAGATGGGTGACGCGCATCAGCGTCAAAACTGACGTAACGGCGGGCGTCAGTCATTGCTTCTCTTCTGAAGACGTCTAAATTCAGCAGTAGACTACCATAGATTGAATTGGAAAGTTTAAATGTATATCAAAGAAAAATGTGGCCATACAACGTGAAGTTATTTATAAAAAGGAGGTTGTAATATAGTAAAAAAAAGCGTTTTAATAAGATTTTTAAATATCCCTTAATGAAGTTTCAATGCGTTTCAAAAACTAGATGGATTTCTAAAAATAACTTTTTCCTATCTCTAACGATTAGCATAGCTATAGGTCCCTAAAAAAACTCACCTGTATACAAAAGTTACTTTACCCATGGCCGCTCAAGAGGATCACGACTGCTAAAAATCAGTTTACTGTTACTTACTCGTAGCATCCCACTGCTGGGACAAGACCTCTCCCTTGATTGGCTGTTCTAGTGTGCCAAAGATAACAAGCGATCTTCTTCTTCAGCTATCGAGTCGGTGTGAGCTATACCTAGTACGACTTGCCGACGAGCGATGAAAAATCCATTTTCGTACAGAAAAATAAACATTGTTGCATTGAATTCCTATCACCTTACATTTCATTACCTAACTTTACGCGAGAGAATCTCATTTCTCAGAGCAAAACAATAAATAAATACTGAATTAATTATCTCATCAACAAACCTGCTAGCTATTTTTATCCGTACGTCTTTTCGCACACGTTCACCCGTTTGGAAAACGATATTTAATTGCTATAATTTTAAATAGTATTACCTGAATTATTCAATAAAAAGCTACTTTAGTTAGACTTAAACAAAACCCAGTCTCAGACTGATCACAGTATAAATTCAAAATTCTAATCATATAGTTAACAGCAAATTCTCCACCAATACCCTAATCAGCCTCCCCAACCGAAAGTTTAAATACAATTTTAAAGTGAGACGTGATACAAGAAATGAAGAAATTTAAAAAATGAAAAGAATCTTTCAAAATCTAGTTTGCACCAAACCGTATGTTTCAGACACACGAATCCATCATTCAGTGCGAAGCTAAATACCTAACTGTGCCCGTAGATTTCTCACGAGGCGGCGGCGGCGCCTGCGATCGCGCTAAATGTTAAACAATTCCCGTGAACCATTGTATGTGGTGAGCCAAGTGGAAAATCTTACACCAATTAGACGCCGAAACAACGTTTTTTCCAGACTAACAATGGTTTCATTTTTACTAGGTATATCATTCACAAGTTTATAACATTCAAACTTCCCTTTGGTAATAGCAATTGAATTGAAGCAATCAAATCATAAATCAAGGCATTTTTATAGGTATGATTCCATAATCAGTTACTAGATGAGAGTTTACGTCACTCGCATCATCGCTAACGTTTAAAGTTGTGACCGATGTGTATGATGCACACAGCTATTTCTTTGAACAAACAACAACAAATGTACCTACTACTTACTTCAAAAGTTTAAAATAACATTGTCATACCAACAATGACTGTATTTATGAATATTGTTTTTCCTCTTATACTGTGCGAAATACTTACTCTAAAAATCTAAAATTATTCACAAGGTTTCCACGGATCATAGTTATAATCGTCTGGTGACTGATACACAAAACAGGAAATATAAACTTTGACACCAGAACAATAGTTCCTATCTAGAATATTTTAGTATTTATTTCTATACGTACTAAAAACCAGACAAAGTGACGTATAGCTAGTTGGGGTGCCAAGCCAGTTCCCCGAAGAGTCGTGAGAAGCTTCCCACCGTTGTGCCAGAGCAATACATTCACAGAGGTTTTTGTGAGGCAACGACCGGTTCGACCGACAGAGCGAGGGTCCGACGCTTAAAAGATGTCGTGCTCCCGTAAATCATGGCTACGTTGAGATTTTAAAGTAGCTAGAACACGTTTTATTAAATTTATACGAAGAGCCCCCTTCAAGTGGACTAATTGACCCTGACAGACCCAGTCGGCTTGTGAATCGTTTTATTTTATGAAGAGCTTATGAAAAGATTAGCATTTAAGAAGTTTTTTGATAGTAGTCCTCCTACCTTATTGCAGATACTTATTTAAAAAAACAAACCATTTGTTAGACTAATATATTGTAGCAATGAATAGACACTTGACAATGGTTCTCAAGCAAGATTCGATCGAGTGAACATGAACGTGGAAGTGGTCGACCTTCGGGGACCTGTTTTGGACACAGCAAACATATCTTATTTGGTTGAACGAAAAGAAACGTGACTCAGGAGAAGACGTGACGCTGTTTATCTGCACACTTTATAATTTGAATGTGTTCATGATGTTGCATAGCATATAAACTTAAGGTCTTCCGCAAGGTTAGGTTAGGTTAGGAAAGAACTTTAAAGGAAGTCAGAACAAGTCCCTATTGTGTAGTGGCAGATACTGTTAACTTTAAGGCAAACTTTGGCGAGTTTAGTTCTTCTTGATCATAGACATCATATACTTTTGTATTATTGAGCTGTGTTCTTGATTGGATTTGTTTCTTTTCTTATTCATTTTGAAGAGAGAAGAAAGCTTTATATATTTGTCTGCTTTCTCGCATTCATTGCACCTCCATAATATTACGATCAACGATATGCTTAGTGCAGTTTATTTTAAAGAGTAATGATTTTTAAAATTGGAATTATTTAATACATGAATCCTCAAAGGGAAATGTACTTATTCATATATTTTATTAATACATTAAAACAATAGTGCGTTATACTAAAACTGGCTCTGGCTTAAACATGTTGACCAAAACCCGTCGAATAGTTAATGGTAATTAACTAAATTGCTATGATATTTTGACAAAATCATCATGATTTACAAATGTGCCTAATTTAATGACGGGTGTAGTTCTCATGAACATACGTGCAACTTGTGATGCAAAGATTATTTCGAATCAGACTACTACTGTTTCAAGTGCTACATGCAACAGACCGTTGATCTATCTTAAACTTTAAATACATGAAGGTAAGGCGCAATTTCAATGCTGGGTACACAAAATAATTGAGTTCTGTTTGATAGGCATTGCATCTGGTTTCCCTTTTAGACAAAGATATGATTGTAGCGTCTGCTGGAGCAAACACCGTATAGGTGTTTCACTACTAGTTATAGTAGTGTGTAGTTAAACTTATAAATAGAACTGATCCTCTCCCATCTTATGAAACCTCGTCATGTATACAATTAATTGTATACCATATTTACCTTGCATCTGTTAAGCCGTGTGATAGAGGCTAAACGAGAAAAACTCTCGTCGAGTTGAAAACAAACCAAATAGAACGGAGGGGACTTGAAGGGAAGGGTGCAATGAAAGGAGGCAAAGAACCGCAGAAACAAAGGGCTTCCTCAGTCTTACCTGCAACAAAGAGACGCGTATTATTACTCACGGTATTGTTTGACATAAAGCACGATACTAGCATGCATAATTTATCAACTGCGAATAATAATAATATTAAAATTTTTCATCTTTTTTAAATTCACTGTGGAATTTGCTATTTAAAAGTCACGTGTTAATTATACACAGATTTTATTTACTGGTTTTGTCTAAGGATTGCAATGATTTGTCAAATATATACTAGTGAATATATTTAAAAATTGTAAAGCTGTGAAAACAATTCATAATGCGTTTTCAATTCAAAAAAGGGAAGACAATTCTTCATAATTATTCTTATTTGCAGTTCCACAGTAAAATAAGACGAGAATTAGCCGAGGCTAAGATGAAAATTACGGCACAAAATAGATAGGTACAGAAGGCCGGCTCCGTACAAAGAGCGATATCAGTCGCATGCACATATAAACGCGTACAGTGCGACAATCTCAACTCTAGTCAAACGTTTGACTTTGTTTGAAATCGCCATACGTAAGTACGCATCTACTCGTATGTGTGCGTGTGCCTGATATCGCTCATTGTATGGAGCCGGCCTTCTGTACCTATCTATTTGTGCTTACAGTCTAAAAAAATAAAAAGTGTAAAAAAAGTGGCATTCGAATTAACCGAACAATGGGAACAACATCTATTGTTGAAGTAGAACTCAAGAATGACGTCAGTAAAAAAGTAAATGCTGTTGTAAACATTACAGCCGTTGCTCCATCGAAGGTGTTAAAAACTTGGGTGGTCTTCGAGTTAATGCAAAAAGTCCTAACGGTAATATACCGTACAGTAACAGTTCGGGCGAGTTCAGTTAAGGGTATTGTTGATATTATGCTTCTGATAACATTTAGCGCTAAGGAGTAGAAAGCGTAGTGAAATAAATTCTTGGCCCTTTTGTTACTGATAATTGTAGCCAGGGAAAACAATTCCTTTGAAAAGCACTTACTGAGACCGATTTGAGTTGAGAGAGTGTTTTGAATACAATAGGTTATTACTTGAATTGGGTGGCAAAATATGGGAAGTAGTATAGTTAGTCAATGCTTTGAAAACGCAGCGCTATAAAGTCGATGTCATATCTTCTTTTTATTTATTTCAGCTGTAACCAGCCAGGTTCCGCATTGCGTATGGAACATGTCATTAAACCAACTGCTCTCGTATCGTCGCTCTTGCATCCCTTATATGGTTTGATGTGTAGCGCCTCTCGCTAGATATTTGCACCCTTTAACAATACCGAAATGTGGGCAGTTACGAAACCCACTGGACTACCCTATGATTAGCCAGGGAGGGACCACACAGCGGACAGAAACTTTACATAATGAATACTTCTACAAATAGTTTAATGAGTAGGCACTAAACAGACATTCACATGGTATTTAAGTGACCACATGTTTGTGACACCGGTCACATCGTTTGCTTTACGCCTAATCAGTTCCAGTGCTTTAATTAATTCTATTTGTTCTGCGTCTCCTGCCTTTGTCCGCACAGGGTTCGCAACGCGGCCTTTTTTAAGCTATTGTTTTGCAAATGCTTATCTGAAATCTAAATAATTTTAGATGATATCTGTCAGAGAAACCTTCAAGGCTTTTATTTCCGCGTTCTGTACTGTTGTGAGATGCAATCACATACAGATGTTTGAATTTTCTGGTTTCGACATCATCAGTCAAGTATACATATTAACATACATATACATTCTGTAGAATAAGAGATGACCCTAGAATCTACTGTGTCATACTAATGTGTGTCTGTTACAAATTATGCACAGATTTTGCTATGAAGCCCAACCCGGATGTGCATTCTAACAAAGTTCATAGGAATTACGTCCAAGACAATATGCTAAAGAAGACACAACATTAGCCTAAGTAATGCATTAACATAGGTCCTATGAGCAGATTACATAAGTGGCAACTGAACTGAACTGACTTGCTTTTGAACTCTTGGTCATATTCAAGCTCACATCCGGAACTAGCTTAGGTCACCATCCTCAGTAGTTACGACATGGAGGATTATTATTATATTAATAGCACCGATTTTTTTATTACCTGATGTTACCTATATAAATGACAAAGTCTAACAGTGGCATTTCCAATGATTCAAACTGTTCCCTAGTCTATTATAAATACAGTAGGCAGTTCGCGTGTTGCGTGCCCAGCCTACGCTGCACGCTGGCGATCACGCGAGCGGTTTCCGTGGCTAGCGGCTAGCGTGACGCACGTCACGGACACATTTCTATCCTCCACGGTGGAATAAAGAACAGGATTGTTCCGATAACGCGAAGCTGATGGTTTTTATGAACGAATGTATGGTTGGAGGATGTATTATATTAAAGTAACGGAAAAATGAAAGTATAACTTCTTTACCAGTGGTACTTGCAAGGGTTACTTTGTTAAGGGTGCAGTAATGTATCCAGAATTCCATACTAAAGCTGATTTGGAGTTGCAATATAATATGTTAATTATATTCACGAACAAACTACAGCGTTTTTGCTTTTTTAATATTGTTCTGATCAGTATGCAAACAATGCGGGGTGTACAATGAAGGTTAAACCATAGAAATTCAAACATCATCCAAAACAAATAGTGCGTTGTATATTGGATACACATAAGTTTTGTGTGAACACGAAGACTATTAGTGTAGTTAGTGACTTGTGTTGTGTGGAACGGCGTTGTTTCCGCCGCCCATCAGCGAAGGGATAGCCCCTTGTCGTGTGCTGCCACCATTAAATAAAGTGTGGACGGAGCACGCAAAGTGAGAATAACGGTGGGCACTGAGTTAGGAATCAAATTTTGAATAAAATACTGGTTTAGGGTATTATAGTATATTGACATTGGCACTCCAAACTTTATGGGGTACTGTATTTATAATTCTTTATCTAGACGTAAATGAAGGGAAACATTTAAAGAAATACTAGTATAACACCTGCTTAACCACTGCAAAGAACATCTTTTGGTAATTCACTCTCTACTTCGGAGTCTCGCTGCTTGACATAAAGTGTTTACCAAAGATGATCAATACACATACATTTTAAAAATAGTTTAGGATATCCAAGAAATTTAAGTTGCAAATTCAGCAACTAGCGCAGACCCTAACGTAAATTAGCGGAGTGCACGGCAGGCAGGTGTATAGTCACGCGAGCGGTGTTAGAAAGCGCGGACACGCACCTGATACCACTACTGTTTTTGTGATCTAGATTGATGGGCAACACGCTTCATCGAGCGGTTGAAGAACTGTTCGAACTATATTAACTGTGGAGGAGAATATCCTTGAAGAAATGTAGACGAAGAATGAACAAATACATAATGTTAAAGAAGTTTCATTGGAACAGCTATCTTGATTAAGGCTAACACATTAGCAGCAGAATTTTAATTTATCTTCACATCAGCCCATAAACGTTCACTGTTAAATACCTATAGGTTTCCTAAAAATCGCTCGTCTCTGTTTAGTAGGAACTGTTTTGAAGGAATATTGCCATAATCATGTACGACGAACGGATTGCTGGATTAGTGCCGCATACCACACGGCAAATAACATATTTAAATTAAGGTCTCCAATTGGGACAACAATTGGAATAGTTTTAACCAAATAACTTCTTATTAATATATGACAGTAATCTATCCTTAGGTTTTGCCTTAAAAGTGAAATAACATAAAGGTGAGAAAGAAATTATAATAACATAAATGGCTTAAACTTTTTCTTCTTCATGATTACTATTTAAATTCATGAATGAATTGGAATGCACCTTAAATTCAATAGTGATCTTTATCGCATTTTATTTAAAAAGTAATCAATGTCATCATCATTATCTACAATAACAATGGCTATTCGAATGTCATTGGATATAGTTTACAACTTCCAAAATCTATCCTTCTGTTTCATGAAGGTTTTACATTACATAAAATATGATTTGGTTGGCATACTGTGCTTAATTACCTCATAAGTAATAACCATTAGTCTGACTATCGGCTATGCTGCTGCACCTAGCTCAGAATAATAGTTAAAGTTTTGCTGTAACAACGGACGTGCATTTAGGCTAATGCACGACAATAAACTGAAATGGACGATAATGTTACCAACTGATTGTTATTACAGATGTATGTCTCAGTCTGACTTCCTTAACCAATGTGATGTAAGGTAAAAAACATTTACTTATGATATTCTATCCGTATAAATTATGATTTTAACTTCATTTTTTGTAAAAACAATATATTTACGAAAATTAACCTAGACGAATTTAGTCAACCAGTCGTCTAAGTCACACTATGCTGTGACTTACACGACTGGTTGACTAAATTCGTCCAAATATTAAAACGTAGAGTTATACCGTTATACCTATTCATACCGTGTGGCATTACAACGTCGAAGACATTAAAGTAGTCAATTTTTTAATTGTCTACTATACCTACTTAATAATCAACTGAGTAATTAACTTCTTTGCATAACATAAACATATAAGATACTTTATCCATTTCTCGCGTTCTTTATACTATTACTATAATTATTGCGTAAAAACAAACAACATTTGTCGTATCATTAGCTCAGCCTATTTAATATGTTTACAGCTGTGTAAATTAATACAAAGTTATTAGTTGCGTGGGTAATGTCACGTACCTATTAGAGTACCTATCATTTTTTAAACAAGTTTTTTTGTTCATTATAACGCCACGCCTTTATATTAAAAACATTGTACTGGACGACTAGATAAGAAATAGTAGTGGTCCAATATCAGACCCTTGCGTAACCAGTACGTGATTATGCTTATATTTTGTTGCGTGCTGTATGTTTCAATAATTATTATTATTCAGTTCATCTTTATTTATAGAAATTATTACAATATCATCGACATTGACATTTCATGTCGTTCCACATCGCTTGTTCACGTGGACCGCTGCTCCTAAAAGCTTTCTATAATAATTTGGTCACGTAACGAATATCGTTCATGTATGAACTTCGACATTATTGGAGCAAATGTTAACCATGGGGCAATTTGGAGGCTTTGATTTAATGCCAACAAAAATAACAACCATTTAATTGGCTTTCCTTTTTAAGTAAGTAGCTAAATATTTTAGAGATACGGATGATTTTCAAACTTTGTTATTTCGAATTTAAGAATATCTTGCAAATTACAATTGGAACTATTTGGAACACAAATCTTATTCAGGTTTCAGATAATACAGGCAAGCATAAGTGGCAACTAACATCACATTAGCTATGTATGGAAAAAAAACTCGTGAATTTAGTTTCACAAGACTAATGCAGGATTAGAGAAGTAACAACTCACTACTTAGCATTTTCCTTATACAATGATGACGTAATTTCACATTTAGGAAAAGTGCACGGCATCCATATTTTACGGCACACGAACCCTGTTTGACCTGTGACTGCTGACATTATAATGGTGACATTTCGTGTCTCCAACTACCGGCGCTTCGTGGCTCAGTAGCGTGACACAAACACTTAAACTGTTCAAACTTTTATATGGAGGGCTTCAGTCAATCTAATTTGGACTGCTGGCGGATTTTGCAAGAAAGACTATATTTTTTAGTTCAGAAGCAATAAAATAAGCTCGAAAAATGAACGTACCTCTTTAGAAACTTCAATTATCATTGAAAAAGTAATGACAAGAAGTTTATGATCATTCTAATAATCAGGTTATTTCATGACACATTCCTAATGTATCAATTAACAATCGTTACGCCTGAGTAATTAATTGAGCATTGTAATGATGTATCAGATGTGAATGACGTTACACCCATCGATGGACTAAAAGCTATTCTAAACGTTGAAGTAAATGACGAAACTATACTCTTAATGGAAACTGGTATGATCTCAGCGCTTTATCATAGTTATAAGGTTTATTTATAGGCCTACAAGTGGTCACAATTAGTCACGTGCGGACGACGTTACGCAGTGTGTTTGCCCGCGTAATCTTCTACGTGTTCATACGATTGACCTACCAGCTGATATGCAGGGCTAGCCTTAAACATCTTTAAATATAAAATACAGATTTTTTGTCTGAACACGTTGAAGGAATTAAATTAGAGAACAAAGATAGAACCTTTGAAATAAAGGTAAAATAAGGCGGTTAAAATAGAAAATTTGTTACGTTTGAACAGCCATTTAGGCGTAATTACATTTTAAACACACTTGCTTGAACTGAAATAAAGGTCTAAGATACAGAAATCTCTGTAGAATGTATATGTAAGAAGTCAGAATTTTAATAAGTCTTCGATACCAGCCCTGGCGATGCGTCAACGCGAAACGATAACTGACCCACGGGTCGACAAAGACTGAGGAATATTCCGCTGCCTGCAATTACGACATTATTAAGTGATGTGTGTTTCATTGGTCGAGTATTGAAAACTTGTAATTAATTGGTTGATTTGATAAAATACGTGACGTATGATAATTGGTGAACCCCAATGATTATGACCATCGCCAAGACACATCAGTAATCAGCTGGTTACATGGTTGAACTAACGTCAGTCTTATTTATGATACTTATTCGTTCTTCTGCTGATATTGTTCTAATAATCCAGCTGCTGGTTTCAGGCAGTTTTAAGCTATTCTTCTAAAGTATTATATTGAGTACACATGAGTATTTCTTTTGTTGCTATGGAGGTTATGAGGAATGAATCTGACTTGCTTTACCACATATATGAATAAAAGCAAAACATACTAAGTATTATCGAATGTCGATTGAAGAAACATTATGTGTTTCCTCGGAAATGTAAAGTATTCAAACATTATACGATGCAGATTTACGATTACATAATAAAACATTGTATCACATAAACATGATAGCTCATACAATAGTACCTACTAGTAGAAGTGGTATTACGTGCGTTATGTAACACTATAACAAACTGCGCAATTCTCACCTAAGACCTAAGTGCACCTCGTGTTGTCTTGCATACTTATTATAAACGAAGGTATGATTTCGTGTTTTCTATTTTCACACCTCCACGCCACAGGTTTTCATGTTTATAACTGTATACATAAATACTTGTGGGTCGGTTTTCCGTTGTTTATTGACATGAATAAGTCATAGACGTAAACAGTTCTGACATTTCGTCAAAGTTTATTCCGAATTATCGTCCCACTCGTTATGATTTACGTCGTATTTTCAACCCACTTTGGTTTCGGTGTTACGGGATTCATTCAGTATTTTGGGCGTAGTAAATTGACCGATTATGTAAGTAAGTGATTACCAGGCTGCCACGTGATACAGCGGGAATACGTCACTCTCGTCATGTGATTTCCTACCCAGCAATAAGCCACCCCTTCTTTGCCGTGCGTGTTCTTTTAGAACAACTACGTCTATTTTAACGAAAAGACCTTTTTTTGCGGGAATAACAACATAATGCGATCCTCAATCTGTTTGCAACGCTGATGATTATAGATGATAGATAGGCCATCTTATATGACATAACAGTTTCATTAAAAACATAATTGAAGAAAAGATTATATCTTTCCATAAGGAGAGGTAGACAGGTCACGCATAAGTTACATGAGCCAAATAAAAGAAAAGGTGGCTGTGTAAGGAGGTTAAGGAGACTGCACTGGAGACGGATAAATGGAGAGAGCTACATCAGCTACAAGAGCAAATTGAAAATGATTATAGGAAACATTCCGCACGAACGTCCATACAGTTCATTGCAATCATAAACGAATGGTTCAGATCAGTACTACAAACCTAGTGTGACGTAGTTAGTAAGTAACTATGTATTACTAACTTCGTCACATCAAGTAGTTCTAATTTTCAACGCTAATACAGTTGAATCACTGGTATTTGCCAACTAAAGAGACTTCCATTAGGTTCATTAGGCCGGACTGATATCGTTAACAAATATGTACTAATAAGTAGAAATTTATTTCCAACATTATCATATCAAGTTAAATGTGTTGTTAATTAAAATTCTGATAGCATCGTCGGTCAATAGCTCACAAAACGTATTATGACATGTTACGTAATATACTCTGATGATATCTTCATGTTTTGGCAAGAAGAGCCATGATTTAGGTGGTTGGGTCAACCTTGACTATGATGGTGGTAAAAAACCTAGGTATATTAAATAAATCGACCATATATGTAGAGCTTGCAGCTTAAGGTCGTAGTTAAAAATAACACTGTGAACCATGTTCGATACTATGTAAATTCGTGACCGGTTATAAATATATTGCCTTCGAATCTAGTTTGACCGGATATATTTTTAATTATAAATACAAAATACAAATCATGAATATTTTTAATCAAGTTTTGTTTAAACGATTAAGATTTAAAAGGTTTCTAAGTACAAAGCGATAAGATCTTGTTTACGATGATTATTATCTTCCTGTTTGTTTCATGTGTTTTGAATGGAATAAGATTCACTGGTTTATTACAAACTTGGGAGTGATCCTTGAACAGAATGACATCATCAACTAAGCTGGAAGGACTGAAGACATCAATGAGAGAAAAAAAATACGTTACGGTACGTAGCGTTCTCATATCGATGACTGAGGAGAAAATTAACGAATAATTAATGTTGCGCGGTGATCTTGAAGTAAAGGAATAACATAACATTTATTAACGTGCAACAACCACAACTCAATGTCGACACGGAACAGGTTCCTGTTGAACCAGTTAATCTTAATAGACGATTGAGTGGCAACCTGTCAAACGAACCCAATTAGCACTTTGGCAAAACGTTTAAAGGATCATAATATTGATTATAAGTATGAATGAACGATTGCGACCGAATAAGACGAACTTTTTGGTGAAGTTCCAACTCCTTACAATTAGATCGTACCTACGTGAACCATTAGATGTTGCAAAAGAAATGTAATACTTACCTATCGCATAAGAGTGAGTGTTTTGATTTTAGACGACTTTTTGATGTAAATACAGAGAAATAAAATTTTATTGTTGAAATATAAATAACTAACTGATTTGATGGAATAAACATCATAAATGGAATTTTTACAGCATTCTGATAGAAATCTCATAATAATATTATTACAATGATAATAATACTATTTTAATCTCTATCCACCATATGCAGACTTTAACAACCCTGTACGTATCGTATCTTGGTATCGTATTTTGGTATACCCATAGAATCGTGTTATCATAATAATAATATTACAAACCAAAATAATCATCAAAAGACGTACTTACTTCAGGATTAAAACAAAATTGAATGATGTTGGGTACAACACAAAATGGAGCGAGCAAACGGACAAATGTTTTATAACGTAAAGTATAATATACGAGGATAGGTATCAAACAGTGGTCGTAATCGATAAAGATAACGGAATGACGTCAATGGCTATTGATATAATAATGTTAGACCTGAGGACGCCCCGGCCATCGTGACTGATTGTAAAGATTTCGCAGAAACTGATAATGATAAATAAATTGAAATATTTATAATGCTGCTGCAATAGATTAATCAAATCAAAACAATTGATGTTGAAGGCCATGCTAGAATTAGGACACTTAATTTATTAAAAGTCGAATCAGCAGTTTATACACATGCTTTAATTGCCAAGGCGAATTACTTTAACAAACGTTCAGTAGCAACAAAATTAGCTGTAGGTAGTACCTTAAATGGAAATATTATTTCCTGCATATTAAATATTTTATTTACTTCCACTTTATTATTTCAATAAATAAATCAAGTTTTACTTGAAGTATACATGTCCTTTATTAAAACCGAACAAGATCTCTTTTCCTCATCTATTAATAATCATTAATAATTTAAACTTGTTATAAACGGGGTTTTCTTGAATATCAATATGTTATTATAAATTATTGATTTATGCTAGCGATGTTTGTCTTATGACATCAGCGATCACAATTTAAATATATTTTGATATCGTCACTGAATCAATAACTTCAAGGTAACCCATGTTTACCAAATGTTACGGTATTTGTATGTATTTGTTATGTGTAATATCTCTGATGTTATTATTACCGCCATCGTTATTCATCGTTGCACCATTAGAATGGCTAAAATTATACTTAATTTATGTTGCTGGTGATTGACGCAAACAACAATCCACATCCGACAGTGTTTTCAGTAAAGTTATTTCTATAATTTAAATTTAAATATTGTTATTCATTCACGCACCAACTCAACTGTTTCACCCAACTCGAAATGCCTTGAGCACATCGTACGTTCAGCACTCCGATTGTCTCCTTATTTACCTGTCTTAAGTTCTGCATTGTCGCTAAAACCATTATCATTGCCAACGGGAGCAGTAATGTTATCAACACCAAAAGTTTTAACAAAGATAGTTTTGGCACCACTACAAAAGAAAAATACAATATAATTTCATAACACATGGATAAAGTATTTCATCACTTAAAAGAAAATCAAATCATCGCGAGAGGAGTCACGGACAAACGTTAGCCTCTTTAAATTTATCAGTGACTACTCAATGCTAGTACAAAAAACAAATGTCTTTTCACTTCAGTTTGTAGTCCAGGTAATGACAGGCTTCATTTTGTTCGATATGTGTCTCCGGTAATGACGATATTTGCAATTCTGCCATCACATCAAGTCATTACGATACAATTTATATTTTTAGTAATTACTACCTGCTGGAAGAACTTCATGATAATAATGTTAGTTTGAAGTTTCAGTTTGTTGACACATTCATGGGTTTAAACGCGAAATATCTTTCATATATTACAGAGTGGTGTAGAAAAGCAATGAATTAGAAGCGTTTCCGTAAGTTAGTATAATTCGTAGCCGCTTCTAATCTATGGCACTGTGCCAGCTATGAAAAATTGTTCTAATAATTGCAAAGTTCACCTATATGCTCGTGTTCAAAATATGTAATATGAATATGTTTATGACCAATTTCAGAACTGTTTTCAAACCATTACTGCGTTTTCATAACCATTTAAATATAAGTTATAGTAACGACTGTAATAATAACCACATGAAAAGAACTATTCAATGATGCAATTCGTTTGAATGAACCTTTGAATGTTCAGATGTTTGACTTTATTATCATTCCCCGATTCTTTGTGGTAGTATCTTGGCACAAGTAGCTTGCAAAATGTGCTTTTTAAGCACACAGAGAGTCAGAAGCATCAATTTACCATCTTTACATACATAAGGAACGAGTAAATAGACTTACGTTTTCAGCGATTATATTATATTACGTAGTCATGTTACTGTATGTATTAAGTAAAAAACATTATAATTTTTTTAATGATAGCCTGGTCTTTAAAACTGCCAAAATGCTATCTATAAATACTAAAATTGTCTCTTCCAGTGATGACAGGACATATTAGTCTACAAGCCAACTGGTTTAAGATAGGTACTTGTCTTCTAAATTCGGATACAAAGCAACATAGCATCTAAACCGGTCCCAATAATTAACATTAATGGCAAAATAGCCAATGAAAAGTTAGGAAATTACAATAAAGGGATCATGTGACCCGCAGTTTGGACATCGAAAACGTGATCGGACACATGTCTACATTGAAACCACTGGATACAAGATGGTGTCCTTGTTAACGAATGAAAGACTAATTCCAATACAAACCGGTCAGCGGAAACTCGTTTCTGCGACACAAAAAATAACTTGTTAGGTACCTATTTGTGGGACTGCTCCGAAGCAGAACGTTCAATTTGTTCCTAGTAAAGTATTGGAAGTAATAAAATGTCCGCTACTGAAGATAAAATGTTTGCTTCTCTAATAATAACAGTGATCATCTTGGTAAGTGCCTACCTGATGTGCTTGAGATGGACAGGGTCTACCGGAATTTCAGTTTCATCTAAAGTGTTGGAGCTACTTTGCTGATTTTCTGATATGGTTTATAGTACACTGCATCCATATATGACTACAGTTAGACCACAAATTTTATTTTATTACATATCTTTGTTCTTTACAAAGTAAAGTAATGAAATCATTAATGTATTATGTGTTCTTATGAGCATTTGAAGCAGATATGTTAATATTAATATTAACATAACTGCTTTACCCAAGACAAACGTAAAATTTTGAATTTTTAGATGTTTTGGATAAAACGCAAAATTACAAATTCAAATACTTACTACATTTTTAAACGTAACCGTCCATTTTATTGCGAAACGCAAGCCCCTTGAGCGTTCGTTTTCCTCCTTAGCTTTATGTAATGGGGATAAGTTTGTGCTATAATATAATATATTCAACAAACTATCCCGAACACCATGTGTTTCATTTTCATCTAAATAACGATCTGCTGACAGAACTTATTACGCTGGACCCCATTTATCGCACAGGGATTCTTGGCATTGAACCGGCCAATGACGTCATACGTCAGAGATCATACGCACATATAACACCCGCCTTGGTTACAGGGCTAAGAAAAACATTGGAAGACGATAAATTGAAACACATGTTTGTCAATCACAGACAGTTTTTCGGTGTAGACGTAGGCGCCAAAGTAAATGACGGATTGGTGAGTACGTGTCTATGCTCACAAATAATGTATTGAGTAGTATTTTAGTTAATAACGGTAAGTGATGATGAATATACAGGATATTTTTTTATGTAGTGCGCAATATTTGCAGAGTGATTCAGTGTCCGTTCCCAAATGCAACCGCAGTACTAAAATTCATTCCAAAATAAAACAAAAATTTGATTTTGTATGGCTTGCGCTAGTAACCTTTGCGTCCCCCCCACACCAAGTCGAATTTCGTTTTGTTTTAAAGTGTATCCCAATACTGCGGTTGCATTTAGGATCACAGACTGAATCACTCTACAAATTATGCGCACTACATAAAAAAATATCCTGTACTAATAAAATTGGAATTATCGCACAAAAGACAAGTATAAGTTAAATAACGAACGAAGAACGTGGGTGAGGAAGTTTAAACGTTTCTTAGAGGTCCATACTGATCACTGATGGATGATGATATGCATTCCTTAGCTTCGCTATCCGGCATCGATTACAACACCAATATTTCAAGTTTTTTTGTGAATTACACATGTTTACTCTTTCTCAAGTAAGTAAGCATACTGGGATTTTCCGATACTCACCGTCTTCAAACTGGATTTGTTGTATAATTTCTGTCAACACAGTCCACTGCCATCGCCATACTCAGAACAGAGGAGTTGGGTTATCAAATTCTATATTTACGTATTCAAGTAACCGGACCGCGGGGATCCGCAACCGGTTCTGCGAACACCACTTAGGTGTGTTATGTATGTTACTTAATACTATACTTAATACTACGCTAATATTTAGCACGCACATTTGTCTAGTTAACCGCGTTTATTCCGAAACTTTTTGCTGTGTTGTAATTTTTCCGGAAGTTTTCCTACAATTTGGCACAGTACTGAGAATGTGTGACGTCATTTGATACACTTTGGTGTTGAATAGGTATTTCCTTACAGTTGCGGGATACCGACGCAATTCTATGCTACTCCGTTGAAATTGTGGTTTCCCTGGGAGATGAATTGGCGGGAATAAACAATTACATGAGGCTAGTAAACGGTGAAAAATAGACGATTACAATAATTTACAAGTCATGCTGACGTAAGTTAGACTGCCTACATTTGTCGGCACTATTTATATTAAATTAAGGATAGTGTTCAAACAGTGGTTATAAAGTATATTTCTCGAACGTGTACCATATAACAAGGAAATACGAGTGTTTATGAGTGGTATACAAAAATAGCGTCAGTTTGACGTCATTAGCGTGGCTCCACTGTCAAGGGCGGTAGTCGGCACTTCAGTAGCGATGTTGTAAATGTATGCAGATAACTAATGCCTATTAGATATCTAACACCCGGTGTGCGGGCGTTCATTTAGCTTGCAAAGATTTTTATTGCAGTTTAATATAACCATTATCGCATGTAGTAACCATCGTATGTTTAGCAGAGCAGTTTGTTAATACTTGTGCGCATTTGCGCGCATTTTCAGCATTGATTTTTATCTGCATCTACTATACAGGAAAAAATTATGTAGTGCGCAACATTTGCAGAGTGATTCAGTGTCCGTTCCTGTTTTGGTTTGGAGTGAATTTTACTACTGCGGTTGCACAGTAGTAAAATTCACTCCAAACCAAAATAATTATTTGATTTTGTATGGCTTGCACTAGTAACCTGTGCGTCCCCCCCCATACTAATTCGAATTTTCGTTTTGTTTTAAAGTGTATCCCAATACTGCGGTTGCATTTAGGAATCAAAAATTCGATGCTGCTGTGGCGGCTAAACGTATGTGTGAAGTCGATAACTACCTTAACAGTCAGTAAAGAGGCCACTACACATACATATTTAATGATCATCCTCATTACTTATTCGGAGAGCAGAAATAGGTGCGAACATCGATCGATCGCCGTCGAAATTCACGTCGGCGTCGGTATCATTATTTTCGCAATCCCGAATCCAGGCCGAGACATTAGATGAATGCTTGAACGAATCGACAACCTGAATGGAAACCATTAATATTGTCACGTGTACATTAAAAAAAATGGCTATCTGAGAAATGTTTCGATACAGATAAGGAATTTTTAGAACGTAAAAATAAGTACATATTATATTGTTTACTGTTATCTAGTCTTCCTTCTTCTTCCTAGAGTATATTTTAATTAAAATTATTGTATACCCAAAATGGGCTGATTGATGTATCTTTAACACTAACATTATGAATAACAACTGTACCTACTCAATCAGAAACAATAAAGTCTACTTTACTTTACTTTGAAACAGTAGGTCAGCACCTTTTAAAAGATAACACGTAATCTAAATTTGAAACTATGTAGTATAACTTTGGAATACTGCGAGTTATTAGCCACCTAATGGATTTCCTACCCATCTTCCTGAAAGATAAATGTTGTGTTCACTACTTGCCCAAGGACGTCCTTTTCCACAGGGGCCTAAAATATCGGTTCTGCACTTAATAAAATTGAAACCTCTTTAGCCACACTATCTAATGTATTAATATTTTTATGTCACACACAACTCACAAGGTCATGATATCTTTACGTGTGTCATTCTCATTACTGTAAATGTGACACCTAAGTTCTCAAGTTATTGAAAATTCATTATCTTATGTATATATTTATTTCACGTTTTTTCTTCTACGGAACGTGGTCCATATTGAACGTTAATTTTTGAAACATTAGAAATTCTTTGGTAACAAAATCAATGTTTTATTTCTTATCTAACTCAACACACTGACGTTAAATAAATTATAAACAATCGATTAGACATGAAAGCAGTGCGAGCAGCGACCCATGTTCGACCTTCTGCGATCCCGTGTAGTCTGTGGCGTGTATCGAGTGACGTCATAGCCTCGTTCAGTGCCAAGGCTCCGAGTAACGTAAACAGCACTCGATCACTCCTCCATGTATACAAACTGATAACGCTGTGCGAAGAGGATTGGATTGGAGCCGTTTTAAAAATGGAACTTGAGTGAGACTGACGCAATGTTTGTGACTTGCAGTTTTGGGGGCAACGGTACGTGAAATTGGAATAATAAAACATGAATAACTATATTCTAATACTCATGAATAGGTAAGTGAAACAATTTGAAAGAGGACTTGTGTTCATTACAAATTATATTGATTTGGAATACAGTTATAATAGTCCTTTAAGATATCTGCGACCCAACAGCTAGAATAAGGCATTAGGAACATGCAACAACATTGACAATATTATATCATACAAACCTTCTTCTTTGTACTTTCAACAAAGTGTAATAAAACTGACATACAGAAATTAAACTATTGCTACAGCTCAATAGGGAGCAGCATTGGGGAGTAGAGACATCTAAAATTAACAAGCGAAAGTGAACTTACAAATAAACTTTGATTTATCGTCCCATAAACACACGCTTATTTCAAATGTTTCAACAAAGATAACACTATACAAAGAGACTCTCCTTTTCCATGAAACAAAAACAGCCATAAACGACAACTTCTAAGCAGTTATTCATACTGTTTCAAAAATAACAGTGAAAGTTTCTAATAACTTACTCAGTTTGGGTGAATTCCAAATGTCTTGCAAGGACGTCTATTATTTGCGAGCGAACGAAGGAATGAATGGAACTAACAATGTAATATTCGCTGAATGTGTTGCGTCTGTTGTAAGAAATGTAAGAATCAGTAGAAAGTAAGTTCCAATGGAACTCGTAGCCAATGAGATAGAAGCCCAGGCTGGTACACTGGACACTTCACACACCGCGTATTCTTCATCTTCGTCTTATTCTGGAAAATTGAGAGGACCTAGCTGATGATACTCCTGCTCATTTATTTGAGATAATCCTTTTATCATATCTTACGCCAGTTGCTAAACAGGTAGTATGGTATTTTAGGACCAAACTTATACTTACCGAAACGATTTTCGGCACGCCACTTCAAAGAAATAATGACGTACATATTTAAGAAATACTTGAGAAAAAAAATTGTGCCTTCAAACACACCACCTGAACTGCCACAGTAGATCATTAGATCTACTGTGGCAGTTCAGGTGGTGTGTTTGCGTGTTTGTGTGGGCATTTTGAATAAGCTTACTTAACATTAGTTAAGTGAGCTTATTCAAAATGCCCACAGACATGCTATTAGAGGGCCGAGCAGCGGAGTAGAGAGTAACTAAAGAGCTTCGTGACGTTACGATATATGACCATAATATTGAATCTTATCGAAATAAGGACAACTGTATTTTTAATGAAAAGCATAACGATGGTATACCTAGTTAAATATAAACAAACCAAAAATGCGTGAAGTAAATCAATAGTTAAGTACCACTGATTTAATGATGTCGTAAAGACATGTTAACAAGGTACTCATTTTCGGTAACTATTTCGAAGTCGGTGATTATTTGATCAGTGAATTTGCATTTAACTACGCATAAAAAGGAAAAATTGGGGGATGAACAGAAACACTTAACAAAAACAAGAGATAAAACAAGTAAGATCGTGCGCAACATGAGAAGTATCACAGAATTAATCTTTGATCGCAAAAGTTCATGCAAAACCACTTATTATCACCTTCCATAAGATAATTCTTTGTAGCTGTAGGTCCATGTTCAACAGTAAACATTAGCCTGGCATCTGGCGACTGATATTCATCTAAGTGAATGCCTGAGAAACTATTAAGTCATACTCATTTTATAAATGGTAATATCTCTATCCGTGTTGTTCAGTTCATGGTCGATATGGCTTGAGACACGACCTGTCGTTCTCAGGCTCTGACACATGTTTAGAATGCTATATTAAGCTTGGCCTTGATACAGTTTATGTTTCACCTGCTCTTTAAAGGCACAACAAGAATACAAACGATTTCTGAATACATACAATGTTATTTTCTCCAAAACCTTATCAGTCTTAAGTCTCTCATGCACATGATCCCCAAATTAATTCTGTGACTTCCTTACGATTGAGATATAATTATTTTAGACAACTTCATTAGGATTTCTTACACTCCCAGATTGATCCATCTATCAGATATAGAATATCACACACATGCATAGAAACATAAAATCATATATCCACGTTGGACAGGCGAACTCGTTTCAGTAGAAACAGGATTTCAGAGCCATCTACTCAACCAGTCAGTCAGTCTCCACAGCTATCTTTTGGTTTACCAGGAACTAAAAGAATTTCCTTATCTCAATAGAAAGTAACGTTAGTTGGTAAGAAACAAAACGTTCCACGTTCACTTCACGCTTGTTATTTTTTTTTGTATAATCACCTAAAAGGATAACGGTACCGAAAGAGTTTTAACTTGAAAAACTTTTGCATTTTATGGCCGACTTTTACTTTTTATAACTGTTGTTTTATAATGCTCTTGCGCCGTTCACCATGGTTTTACAACTGAAATACAATCACTTTTATTTGGTAAGCATAATATTATTGTATCTGTTTATGGGGTTTCGCTTTTAACAACTTGCCGCTTAACTAGTTCGAAGGGGTATTATCTTATTTGAAGAGAATCGTATTTGCACGACTTGCATTTCTAAGCATTTCCTAATGATCTACAATAGTATCGTACTGCTAAGCTGGGGTCAAGCTCCCTAGGAATATGGAGAGAAATTGGTTAGAAGAGGAAACAGGAGAAGACGGAAATCATCCCATTGGTATGTATGTAGGTGGTACTAGATATGTATATGAATTTCCAAAACAAACATTGAGTCACGCCCCCCGGACAATGAGCGGTTGTTACCGTAGTATACTACGGCGGTTACGTAAACTGCACCTGAGCCAACATCCTTGTTTGCGCAACATGTCACGCGGCGTGTTCCATAATATTTTCTGGTTGAGGTTGCTATGTATAGTTCAGTTATCTTATGGAATAACTTAATAATTTCATACCGAAAAAGCTATAGCTAGGGGTTGCGTAGTAAGAAAAGCAGACATTTGAATTGAGAATTTTATATAATGGGCGGGTGAACTGGTCAGCAGAGTGACTGCTCACCGGAAAATAGTAGTGACCACGAAGAAGAATTTGAAAACAGACCTACGTATATCCAGCAACTTGAGTCTTCCCGAACGATTTATGTTGATGTGAGATAAGCCTCCGTTTAGCGTCGTCGAAGTCTGCCAGAAGCTATTTGTTTTTTATTTCAGTCTAGATCACAACGAACACGTTGGCTGTTTTCGTAATGTATTATCCTCATTTATTAATATCTTCATGATTGTTATGATCAGCGGAGCAACATTTTTACTTCAGCCTAATCGTGATAATGGCCACTTAATTATTTCACTGAATCTTGCCAAAAAAATCTTCAATGCCAAATATTTTCTAATGTTTTTGATCGAGAAGACAAAAAGTCTGGCAACGTTGGCCAAGCCAGTGTAATTGTAGAAATTATAACGACTTAAAGAGTTGTGACGAAATGAAGGCAAATAATAAAGCAACAAAAAATACTACCATTTTATTTTTAACAACACTGGCGTTATCTAATACGAAATCAACTCTTTGTTTGGGACATACGTATTGATTCCACAACAGATTTGCGTTCGCGCATGCACACAAACACACTACACACGTCACAGCACCAAGTAGGTCGATGACGATGCAATACTAAAAATGTTGATAGAAGCATGTGATGGTAGGTAGGAGCTGATTACGTTATTATGAATGTTATCTTGTGGCTTCAGTGTGTGCATCGCGCTGATATCAGCGCCGTGGCATCTGTCCTGAATAAGGCTGAATATGATGAAATAATATTGTTGGGAAGTATGCATGTGACTTAGCATCAATGTTACCTACGTTTAAATTTTTGATTTAGCTGCAATAAATTCTACTTTTGTTATAACAGTTAACAATTTATGCACTTAGCATGATATTCAACTATAAATTATCATCACGTTGTCAAAGACTTCTCGAAATATTGAGCTTTGGGTAATTACATAAACTTCGCTTGGAACAAGTTTCATTTGTTTAGTTACTGTGTCGTTTACTCAATATATTTGGAGGGGCTGGTTTGATTCAGTAAAGCGGTTTGTCAGGTTCTTACACGAAGGCTTTGATGTTTATGCTTGATTCATAATCATGACGGAGTTGCGTGCTCAGTTTTTATGCCGGCATAACTCGGCCTGGGGAATGTGTAATTGCGTATTGTTCTAGGTCAATAACACTCCTACTTATGTCGTAATTATAATATTAGCTTGTAAATAGTTGTTCCATTCTGAAGCTTTGAAATTAAAGCGTTAAATTAATTTGGTAATTTCTTGAATTCCTTCACGTTTGTTACAAGAGTTATTGTATGTAAACAAGAAAATAATTGGGAGCTCGATACGACTGGGATGAGGTCAGAGGGAGCCTTGACATCAGTGACGTCATACTACTACAAAGTTGTACGGGAAACTCTCTTCTTAGTATTATCGTACTATGATTTTTATACGTCTGACTCACGCCCTCGATGTTTGCCATAAAAGAGTTTTATTTACGCCTACAAAGGCCCGGAAATATACGGTACTATTTGATTACTTTTACTGGTAGATTTGTATTCGAAGTATAGTTGAAATACGACAAGAATCGTGCACCAAAAGAGCATTTAATAAGAGCTAGTAGTAGTATGCATACTGTTGCGTTTCGTTAGGTGAGTGTGGAGCGCCGGAGGCCCAATTCTTCCCTTAGCCCTTCCTTCTCCTTTCCCTCCCTTTTTCCTAACACCGTTCCAAAAGGTCGGCAACGCATCGGTGACTCCTCTGGTGTTGCGGATTTTCATGTGCGGCGGTGATCACTTACCATCTGGTTTGCCTTATGATGAAAATAAAATTTAAAAGACATTCAGTAGATAAACATGACATAATATTATCATAGTGAGTAATTCTGAAACTGATGATGAATAGCTAACAAAGCTGCACAAACTTGAGTACTTACTTAATGTTCATAATATTTCACTCGCTTTTGCATGCGACTTTGTTAGCGTGGATTCTGGAATATTCTACTATAACTTCAACATCCCGTAGCACCGGAGTGGATTTTCGAGAACAAATGTAGCCTATATTACAACAACAGGCAGTATACAGCATTTTTTTTTTATGTAGTGTGCATAATTTGAAGTTTGCTTCAGTCTCTCCTAAATGCAACCGCAGTATTGGGATACACTTTAAAACAAAACGAAAATTCGACTTAGTATGGGGGACACGCATAATTTACTAGCGCAAGCCACACAAAATTTTATTTTTATTTTGTTTTGTAGTGAATTTTAGTACTGCGGTTGCATTTGGGAATGGACACTGAATCACTATACATATTTTGCGCACTACATGAAAATTTATCCTGTATACTATAATAATTAAAGTCAAGGATATTCCAAATTCAGTTTTGTATTTTATGAGAATACCTCAAACTCACAAACAAACGTTAGTACTTATATTATTGGTATAGATACATAGTGTTGTTCATGATGGTGGTGACGACACCGACCATCTGCCGGCGCGGGCGCAGCTGTCTCCAAGGTTAACTACAGCCTTATTTCGTGCCACTGGTCCTTTTTCATTCAAATCAAAGCGTCTTTATGTGCACATGTCGGCTTAAAACTGCTGCTACGAAGGAGTTGAATGTCGTTTTATGGATATTTAAGAATGTTCTGAAGTGCCATTACCTTTCAGATTGGTGGAGGCAGTGTGTAATTACTGGTTTCTAAGTATTTGCTCTTTCCATAGCTTGCTATCATTAAGGCATTATCATTTTCTCATTGTTAGTTATAACTTATAAAAATGGGGTAGACCCATGTTCCGTACCTAGTGGTCGTCTACAGGCTGCTTTGGCATAGTGTTTGTATGAATAATTTCCATGACTTCCTTCCTTCATCCAGTTTCCTCATGGTACTATGGTTGTTTTGTTTTACAAATAATTCAGTCATAATAGTATTATTTTTTGCTTACAATAAATATCAAAAAGTGGTTACAAAATCTAAATTATGTTGATTAGCCGATGTTGTCACATAAATAAAACGAGGACGATATAATATAATGTTAGTTGCACACCAGTTTACCTCGTTACGTTTTATTATGTTATGCTAAATAAATTCGCCAAATATGTAGGCAACTTTAGAAAGTTTTATTTTTATCGAATCGTTTGTGTAATCTGACTGTGGTGAGGATTGTCTTGGGGATCACTGTTTGAAATACTTATGCCTCTTTCAATATAATATCTTTCTGTATAATAAGCCTATTCCATTGACTGGGCTGGTGACGATTGTGCCCATCAAATACCTGAATCCGATAATGATAGCGCCCTCATCATCTTAGTCTTCAGTACCTAGTTCAAGTGAAGTTGGTGTATGGGGAAGCTGCATATCGTATTCATATACCTGATAGCCTGAGCAAGCTTGCCGAAAATACAGCCAACAACAAACTCTTCGTTAGCCGTCCTCAATTATTGGCAAACGCGTCAAATTATGTTTACGTCAGTACGAACGAGGATGAAAAAATAGTAAACTTTATAAACCGGTAAACTATAAACACCAGAAGGAAAACACTTCAAAACGAAATACGTAGAAACCCAGTTTGGATTTTTAAGAAACCGTCCATATATTATGTTGTAGGAAAAGTTTGTAGCATGCAAGCCGAGAGCCTGCACGTGTGGAACAACAATAAGCCCGTTAAAAAGCGTATCGGTTTGTTTTGACTGCGGTGCATTGACGCCGCCGCCGCTCTTGTAGGAGCATCACGACTAAACCACATGCACTTGTCTGATAAGGCACTAAGAATAAAGCATCGGCGCGTTCCCGGTTGCATCGATTGTAATAAAATCGCGCGATTTTGCGACAGTATCGATTCTAGTTTGCGTTTTAGCGCGGAAAATCACATTTGGTTTCTATGTCGATGCATTTGGTAGCAATGGTAGCAGTATTACGTGACAGCAATTATTTTAGAAAATCACGCGATCTAAGCTTTGATATGTATCGGGTTATATTTTTAGTGCATATTCTTGAACTATGGTAACTGCTATTGAGCCAAATGAAAATGTTGCTTGTGACAGATAACTGTCACACGGGTAAACACTCCCTCGGATCAATAAAGACGGGTGAAGGTCCCCACTACGAACTGGAGTAACATTTATGTAAACCACGTCTGTCGACAGCGCTGTGAACAAGTTTGTATTATTTACTTCTGCCAACGTAAATAATGAAATGTAGAACCAAAAACTTTCCACAGTGAATTTAAATATAAGATGCTAACACACCGCTGATACCGCTAACTAGAACCGAGGTGTATTTCTTTAGTGAAACTAGCAGATTCACTAGAATTTCGACGCTAATTTGTTAATGTAAACAGAGATGTATCAACAAATTAGCACCAAACCAGAATAAGGAGCAAACACCTAACCTACTACCCATCAATAAAGTTTTAGAAACGGGAAAGATATTTGAAGGAAAATCGAAACGAATTCCCGTCACAAAGTGGTTGGAACAATAAATCCATCGGACTGGCATTACGCGCAATTTGGCACGCACGGCGCGTCGCACCAAGGACCTATGTAGGCAGTCCTCGATCGGCATTCAGTCGGGCCCGCTGAGCCCGCATCAGTATTCCGAACGGCGCTGCACAGCTTTGGCATTCGCAAAACGTAGCGACACTACGTCATGCTTTAGCCGAGGTGTGTGGATGTGTTGAGTTGCAGGGACGGACTTTGACGTTTGTTAGGTTTAGGTTCATTTTATGAATACAATTATAGGCTTATTATTGAATCATTTATTTGTTAGTACCTGGTTGAAGGAAAACGAATTAAGTAGGTATACCAAAGTGAGAAGTCATCACTTATTGTATTTTTACACAATGGAGGCAAAAATAAAGATAATTGGAATTAAAGTTTTTTGGTCCTGATAGGAAATCAGTTCCCAAGGAAATAATATGTTATTGGCACTTGCTGCAATTCATATTTTGTATAAACATACATGGAAATAAAAACTAAACGAAACTGAGCATCTTCCGAATTGATATATCAATACAAAACGTATTTTTATTTGCATATCACGGATTTTTGAGTGATTCATTTTAAGTATTGCACTTTTAGATCACTGGTTGCTCTCTCCGCGAATCGCCCTTTTTTAATACCAAAAATAATGACACACGCTTTCTTACAACTTGTCAATTTGTCGAACTCACGGTTGAAAAGTTACTTTAACTAGAACGTATAATCATATGGCGTCTTACGATGGTAAATAATTTTGCATAATCATGTAATGGATGACACAAATATCTCAACGTTGGATCGAGACTCCAGTGTCTAAGTTACGACTAATAGTGGCTGCATAATGTAAGTGTAGCTGCAACATTTAATAAAATCTGTGGTTAAGTGTAACATGATATCATGGGAGATGATCGAATGCAGCTTGAAAAGTTCACAATTATTATTATACTGAACCCCGCATACACCATCACTTGACAGTCCAAACAATTTTGCTAACTCAGTTATATTACACCACCGATTATTTGTCTTGTTGAACAAGTCTATACCCACCCTTGATCTGCAACTAATGAGTTCCGGGGAAGTACGTGAGAACTGATTAACACGTGGTACCACACGTTAAATGTATTAATGCGATTGACGTAAAACGGAATCTCAGGCGAGTTCGCATGCCACCGCTAAACGATGTACACACACGGGTTGACGCAAATCGCTCGTTACAAGCCGATATTTATCTGTCATCGGGCTCTCAAACTGATGTGTCGCGGTCTTTACTCTGTTCTTTGAAGCATGTGATGTTGTTACACACTAAAATACACTATGAGTGCACAAACCACATCTTTGTAGAATACGATCATATTTTAGAACATGATTATTTTGTGAGAATAACAATAACGAACTGAGAAATGAAAATGTTTCGGAAGTTGTGTTGTTAAGAATTGCATAAAATTTACTTCTTCAAAATTGAGATTACACCGTATATATCTGATTATGAGCGCTTTTGGCAATTAATTCATAACACATTTTTAATATTCATGAAAAGAAACTTAATACTGAAATACAGGCAATAAATTTTAAAATCGTAATATTAAATTATACTTAAGGAGACTTGTGGTTATAATTATCGAATAATTTACAAAAACATAAAAATACATCACAATATTAATAATAATGACCGGAATGACGTCAACTGTATAAAACCAACCACGAATCAACGACGAGAAAATCACCAAACCACATGCTGGTTACATAATCATGTAATTTGTCAACATTCATAGAAATATTATTTGACTCAGATAGCCTTTGAATGTTGCTATTGCAATCGTGTAATAATTGGATAAACAAAAGGTTTTTCATAATCCCTAAGCTCAATGTTTATTGTGAAGAACCGTATATGATTCAAGGAAGGGAAACCCAGAGTGTCGATATTTCATAAGTGCCTGTATCTGGCTTACATGAAATAAAGATCTATTCTATTCTATTGCCATCAGAGAGAACAATTAAATGCACAAAGATATAAAAGATTGAAGAGGTTGCGTCACTCCACCACATCAGGCCATAGCATTCGGGGACGTTGTCCAAACTAAAACAATCATTAATAACTAGTTAGCTTTTCATGACGGAAATGCGTAGGCACAGCGAATGAGGAGATTTGCCAAATCCGATAAAACTGCGGTGGCCATTAAAATTCTGACCACTGGATTGATAAATACTGATGTTATTATAGCAACAGCGTTATTTGCGGACCTAGTGAATGGAAATTCATTTGTAGGTTACGTTTTACGTATTACAAACGCAATGGATACAGACGATAAAGTAAACAAAATCGCCAGCTGAAATCTTGCAATCGATGTTTTTGATAAAAATATATTTGTAGATACGGATTCTAGTGGTAATTCCTTGGTTTTATTGCACCTATTTAAATCGCTGTCTGCTCAGTGAAATGTGTAAATATGTACCAGCGCTGAAGCAGTTTATGGTATCATTAAAGTTTGCTAGATAGGTACGTAAAATTTTAATGCTACAGTGCAAATATGCACATAAACGGTGCACTTTATGGCATGACGAATATTGCAAACATTCAGCGCTAATTCGGGAGTAAATAAAATCGTGAAAACTATGAGTAGAATAGCTGCTTGTCACCCCGGCCAAGGTTTACACCGACTGATAGTGCGTGAGTGCGAGTTATTTATTCTTTTAGGGGTACACTTTTTGTTGGACGATGTGTACATCAGTTGGTAGACGATCAATTGTTTCTTTACCCCACTACCCTTTTCCTCGGGTGTCGTAAAAGACGAATAAGGGATTTGAATGTCAAGAGAATGGTCAGCAGCAAACTTCTTACGCTAATAACCTAGTATATTTCAATCATCAATCAGTTTGTCAAGCATGGCGATAATGGCAATTTCCCTCACAAGTGTAAACTTTATCGGTCTATGCTCAACAATGGACCTTTAAGCCGCGTTTCCATTATACAAGTTCTTGCTTGCAAGCTGATGTTTCTACTACTCAATCTGCATGCAACTTGCACCTTGCACATACACTTGCATAGTGAAAACGCGGCTTTACGGAGTGTTAAGAGTCCATCGCATTTCAATGTGACTTTTAGCGCTTGTCAATTGATTCATCTGCCGAGTCCGTCCCTGGGAGTCACCGCACGTAGTATTCGCACTGTGTCCGCACGAAGGACGCAGGAGCACGGTCGGGACAGATGCGCTCGAGTAAATCGTGATCCAAAATTCCCCCCTCTTCCTTTCACGCCCCCCACATTGCTTTTATCGACACCTAGTATTGTGTCAGCATAATGGTAACACATGGTAAGGAGGAAAGCGTACGAATGTTTTGAATGACAATGAGGCACTTGAGTTCTTCTATGAAAATTGTATGGTGGGCGGCTACAGAATTCTGAAGTATATGGCACGATACCACTTTATGTTCCTTTTCTTACTCGGCTTTTTGTGAATGTGTCACGACTCACGAATATGAGCGTGCTTTTCTGAGAAGAATTTTTTACGGTTCATTTGGTTGGGTATTATATTGATTACAAAATGGCGCCGCTGAAGTGCGCGGTGCGGCGACTTAAAGGCGTTTCCACATCGGTCACGCGCGGCCGACTGTCGGTCAGTGGCGTGTCGGTCCCACGTCGCGACACGGTCCGCGAGCCAAGCGCAAACTGCTGATGCGCTTTCTAACGCTCTTGGATATTGGCCATGCGTGTGATAATTTAATCTACAACAAAATGCATGAGAAAGAATGGTATCAAGTTCCGTGAAATGTTATATCGCGTGCATAAATCAAGGTTAGCAGAAGATAGATTGGCAGAAACACGAGAGAATGACGAACGTCACGATTCAAATAGATTTGTTTGATTTTCAATTAAGATCTAGCATTTGAATGTGCGGAAGAGAAAGACTTTTAAGTTAAGTTAGTTCCTTTTGGACCACACTTGCATTGTACAATTTCTACTTATAACACACTTGAGCCTACTGCTGAACAAGATCTTTCTAAAAAAGAAGGTTTTACTCTTAATGACCACGCTGGTCAAGCAAAAGTGGGTGACAACGGGCCATACTTAAAGCCAAACCAATATACCGTATGTGATTACAAAAGTGTTAGCTTTTTTACAGTAGCGTGTTAGGCTGATATAATTATTTTAATATTTAACGTTATGCACAATAGTTTCCGACATTACACACGCACGGTCACGCACGAACAATCACCGATAATTAGTTAAGTATTGCGTCTACGAATATATTAGGTGTACTGTGAAGCTACGTTGAACAAAGGAAATCTGACAATCGTAAAAAAAAACAGAAACGATCTGAAACTTTACATTTTATTGAATTTTTTTTTCTTTCTTTTCTAAATACTGCACAGTTCTCTCATATGGCAATACTTATATTTAAGGTTTTCGTGGCTATTTCTTGCTTCATTGCTATTTCTTAGGCAAACGTTTAAGCTAGATCAGCCACGTTAGGTGTGAATTGTACCTCTCCGCTGGACATAATCTGGCGGGGGGCCTCCGGGGTCGCGGGCCCACAGAGTGGGGACTCTGTGGCACTCTCACCGAAGCGACCCCCGAGAAGACGGCGCGCACTGGTCGGTCCTGCGCGCCGTGCACCGCACAGCGAGGGTACCGGGGGGACCACTTTACAGTCTCCCCCGGGACGTGCCTGGGAGGGGGACCTGTTTACAGTCTCCCTCCCCGAGAAGTGCCCTAATAGGCGTGGCACCGAGGTGGGCTTCGGCGCGGTCTTTTAAGAGTACCCGAAGCCCACCTGTAGGTGCCGAAGTGGACCACCGTGGTGAGTTTAGCCGGTAGGAGTCCGGCACACCCCTTCGCCCCCCCCCAGGCGGAGGACAGCCCATGATGGGTTCTCACCACGTAAAACAAAAAAAAAAAAAAAAAAAAAAGGTGTGAATTGTAACAGCTGTGTCAACTGATTAAGACAATTACTAATCGGAAAACGCTCATCTTTCGCTACGAATTTACACTTATAAAAATCATCATTAGTAAATCTAAAACACAGAATTGTGAGAACTCTAGATTTACGAAAAATTAATCCATATACGTCGTATAAAACACAGACAAACATAGATTATAGAATAAAAAAACATGATCTTGTTATTACGTGAGTTCACCTAATAACTAATCTTACCGGTTTAAAAGCGAGATTCCAACGGCCAACAAAAAGCGCGGGATAATAAATAAAATGTATCAGATGCGAGTCATCGTGCTGGCCAACGGAACGGTCACGGCCAGTGCGCGTCACGGGACGTGACGCTCCCGCACACGCCACGCTCCGCTGGACCAGTGTGAACGTGCCTTTATATTTGCATAATCATTTTTGATCTACAAATTACACGTTTTTGTGTAGTCTTAGTATTTATATGTTACGAAGGCTGTTTAGTTCCTTTCATCATCAACAACATTAACGTTACAAATCTCTTCCATCCTCCTACAATGTAAGTTTCAGGAGGAGATTATGACGATTACAAGGGGAAAATGCCAGCAGGATAGGTTATCGCATGAATGTTTAACTTTATAACATTCGCTATGGGGACCAAGGTGATTTAGCGTACAGTTGTTGGATTCACTATTATTCTCAAACTCAACTCAAATTATAATTTGTGACTTTCAAACCAAGTCTTAGCACCCCTACCTCACAGGCAGATGCGGAGGTGTTATATCATAGTTATAATATCAGTTGAGTTTGAGAATAATAGTTAAAATACAGAAGTAATAGGAACAGAAGCAGACAAGCAACAAAAATATCTTGTTACTAAACCGGTTTCACCAACTGGCGAAGCGGATCTCGATGGCGTTGTAAACCTCGTGACTGATGATCGTGATTATGAAACTAACCATAATGTAACAAGCAATGACATTATAAAAACACAAAAAACTGGCCCGAATACTACGGACGTCATCACGAAGTAATTCGTTAAACCTACATGAGAGGTAGGAATTTGTAGAGCAAACACTTCCCGTGTTGGTACTGCGCCGGTCGTACGATAAAGCGATAAAGTTGACAAGTTGGTGATAAAGGCTGTAACAAATAGTAATATCACATGAGCATGCCACATGCGTCACTGGTTAGATTAAGTTAAGCGCTGTTGAGTGTTCCGCGAAAATTCTAATATAATGGAATGATTACAGGGGTATTGATGGAAAATAGTACAGGGTCGTCCGTGTTCATTATCGATTTACTAGTGAAGGTTAACATAAAGGCAATACAGCGTCCCAACTAAAATAAAAAACGTATTAATTTAATGAATATGATGATATAAACCAACTTTTGATACCTCTACTAGAAGGCCGACCTTCTGGCCGAACGAAAGAATTTACATCAAGTTCTTGTTTGTTCCACTAATCCTCGACTCATCAGAAAGATTGTATCTGCCATGCAACAAAGTGACTACATAATTCAGTTTTTAGAATCAACTATCTCTAAATATGGAGGGAGTTACTTTTCATGAACCGAAATATCACCGAAAAGCACGGAGTAAGTAGCAACAACACCTGGAAGAGCATAAAAATCATACAAGTCTGATTAAAGTGCCTTATGGAAATTAATTGAAGTTGTAACATGAAAGTTAAGTCTGATAATACAAAGCGACGGTGTTTATCTAAATTCTAAACAGTGCACGAGTCGTTATCATAAGGACCAAGACAAAGGATGTTACGTACAAAGTCATTGCTGATAGTGCATTTACGCAACTCACTACACATTTAAAACTTAAGCTATTAAAGGAGGTAGGGTGAACTGTGGCTAAAGATAAAATGTTGAATAACCATAAAAATGCTAGTTTTAACAGTAATGAAGAATTCTTTGGGGCTAAAGTTTTCAGGAAATATTTTGATTGAGATTTTCTACTTTCTAGATATGGATTTGTTTTCGCATATGTTCTGAAATACTACTAGAAAGGAATTTAACTCGTCTTAAAAACAAAGCAACATATTTTAGATAGGCAGTTTAGATTAAATATTATAGTTGTTTTTATAATATTATGCAAAATTAGATTATACAAAAATATGAATACCATTTTCATAACAACCTTAATTTATGCCGACTTAACTAATATTTGTACCGATTTCACTAGTAATAATTTGCCAACACACATTTATTGCCTAAACAAATTCGGTGAACTGAATAATAATTCAAAGAATGGAGAAGTTCTAAATAAACATCATGTGTTAAAAACTGGTCAAGTTTACAAAACACGTAGTAGTGTAGACGTGGGTAATGTGGATGAGGTTGATTCCGCAGCGAGCGGACGAGAAGTGGATGAAATAAAAAAGAAAGTCTAGTTTACCGTTCGTCGACCCACATGGATGAAGCCGAGCGCCCGAGCCGTGAGCGGCCGTAGCGCGTCGCGTCGCTGTCACACCAACATCGTACGTGACTCGGGATAAAAACGAAATTGAATTGCCCGAGAAATGACATCCAATGAATTTTGATAAACACATTCGAAATATGATGACCGTGTTTTGTGTGACTGCGTCTAACACTCGTTAAATAGAACGTTAGAAAGTCCAATATGAAGTCACACAACATTTTGATGGAGCCATTTCAGAATAAAGTTTTAAGGAAGCTAGCACTACTCCCGTTGTTTCTTCTAAAAGTATCAATTCTGGGAAATAGCTAATTAGAATTCTTTGTTTTTATACGTATCTAGTTATTTTACCAAGGCAGGACTTGGGTTTCTGGGAATTTTGTACCAAACGTTAAGTTTCTTATCTGAGGTAGGTGTTAAAATGTTTCAACCAAAGGACATATTTTATGATCATGATAAAAATATAAGAAAGTGAGAATCCATGCATTGTATTATTCAGTTATTTCCTATCACAATTTTCCCGACTGAATCAAGGAATTTCATACTAATCGTAAGGTTTGAATTGAAGAAGCAGATTCCCTAATAGCTCAAAGATAACCAGTAGCCCGTAATAAATACATGAATTGTAACAATTGTTAATATATCTTCAAGTATCACCAGTATCACTAATACTTAATCCCCGGCCACTCAGACATCTGTTTTCAACTCAAAAGCTAAAACATAATTACTGATAGAAGTTTTAAATAACATCATACAATCAATGGTTATAAAACTAATACAGGTGTAAACCAGGCCAAAAAACAGAAGGTGGATTAAAAACAAACTCATTTAGACATCACGGTGCGAAACCAATCGAGAGCTGTAAATCCTAATTAGGTCCGCTCCGCTCCACTTGAACTGGTTCGCTATAATTAGAAAAATACAGCGAATGGTCAAACAGCTAGTTTCTAAGAGGCTGAAGTAATTTACTGAATATTGAGAGAAAAACAAACATTCAGTTATTTTTGGTTAAGATTATGTGTGTAGTCGAACATCGCTCAAGTCTTCAGTACTCTTTTATGGTTGGAGCGTCTCTAGTTTTAAAACTCTTTGATTTCCAGGAATATCACAGCTATTTTTGGCTACAGGAAATTTCGGTCAGCAAAACAGACAACATCAACAGTAATGTAAACAAAAAATATTAGATCATGCGCGTACTACGAAAATCTACATTCGGTTCAAGAATTACATGACCTCCTGAGACTAGATTTTAGTTTATGCTATAACATCGACTAGATTGATTCAGTAACATTTAATAGATGTTATGTTGTAGTTTGTTCGACTGCTTGTACTACACCGTACACTTCAGAATGCACCGATGAAGCAACAGCTACCGACAGGCCATGATTACTTGGACGATCACCACGGGATTATTGTCCGCGTTAGGCACCTTCGAAGGCAAGGCCTCAGCAGTCGTCGCCTCTGACGTAGCGTGCGGTTAGAAAGTTGCCTGCTTGCGTCACGGCGCAGCGGGTTCGATGACCGGCGCACGCGCCGCACAGGGCTGACACTAATACACCTGGGAATTTGAGCTGACATTTTTGGTAAGGAAGGTTAGTTATGTGGAATCGTATGATATAATGTTGGGTTAACCTAAACTAGCATTATTTCACGTGCATTTCATTGAATCGACGAAAAGCACATACATGTGGTCATCAAATCAAATGTGAAAGTACTGATCGAAATTAACAGTCATGATGATAATGGGTTCCCTGGTTTAATTTTTGCAACAAGTTGGTTTGTTAGATTTACAATGATTTATACTGTCCAAATACAAAGTAGTGGGCTTCACGAGTTTCAGTTTTTGATAAAGTAATATAAGATAGCGAGCACTGCAGACAGTCAAAGTCAAAGTCAAAGTCAAAGTCAAAGATTTTTATTTCAACTGGGCCTTTGCAGGCACTTTCAAAACGTCGTGATTCTAGGCGCACGGTTCCAAGTGGGTGGTTCCAAGTGCTTATTGTAAACTTTCATAATATAATTGAGGTAGAAATAAACTAATTGAATAATTTACAGGAAATCTATTCCAACAAAGGTTAGTTGTTAACTCAAAAACAAGCTTGTTAAATTAAGACTTAAGAGCCAGACATGATCAATGTCCGTTGAACTGCGTATTGCAATTTATAATTAACAAGCCAAACAATATAAACTACGTACTACATAATATACAATTTTAATTACGACTAAGTATTATTAGATGTTTACCTATTCCAATCACCCCGTATCGCTTTAATTAAAGCATTATTTAGTTTATTAAGAGCATTTTCACAAACACCTCGATAAGAAATAATGCAGTTAGGTAGCTTCTATGGTTTTCCTTTAAACTAATTAAATGTTTCCTTATATTAATTTGTTATGTTTATGAAATAATTATTTATTTTCAGTAAGTAACTCCTTATAGGAAGCTTTTGCAAATCTTTTTTAGATCTAGATGGCACCAGCGTTTCCTACTGACTACCTCTGAGAAGAATCGCCGAAACAAACACAAAGGTTTCTTAAGTCCAGAAATTTCTTTATAGTCATGTGAGAAACTGTAGGGGTCTGAAATAGCCTTTTGAAGACAGAGCCATTACAGTTTTGAGCTGACCTGTCCAAACTCAAGTTCATAGCATCGGCACTACACTTAAGATTAATTAATGAAATAAGATATTGCAGTTACTCCTGTACATGCGTCTCCCAAATTTCGCTACAACATCCGGTCCACTAACATTCAGTGACTTATATTAATTAGTGAACTGTGAATGATACATAGACGTAGGCTGTACTAGCGACAATATTTTAAGTCTATGGAATGATATCGCACTGGCTTCATTACCATTGACGCGACGTTAGTTTTTCTTATTTGATTCCAACATTCACATAGCCTTTTAATGAATTCCTATGTATGATACCATTACTCAGCTTATAACTTAGAATTTTCTGCAGCCATTTAATTTCTGCCTCTCATGATTGGCAAAGTCAACGTCAAAGATTTTTATTTCAACTGGGCCTTTGCAGGCACTTTCAAAAGCCCTGGCCTTAGTGTTAAAAGTACTTTTAATAACAAAGGCCCTGGCTATTGCCAACCGGTACCTTATACCTCTCATGTTGCGACCGCGTTGCGAACGCGTCCCAATTCGGTTCCGGTCATGTATATGCTGTATGCCACCAGCTATTCCACTAATTATAAAGATGATGCACACACAGTCATGTAAGAGATGGAGGTGGACCTAACTCCAGTGCTGCCAACCCTACAACCGTCACGTAGCGACAACGTAGCGAGCGACCTCGTTCGCGTTGTCGTGGACTCGTCCGTCCCGCCTCTCACCGCCACGCCGCGCCGTGCGCCCGCGCATCTTCGAGCCTCCAATTGTTCCACAAGTAACAACTAAAAAAACACGCATGCCTAGGCTTGCTTTCGATTAAGTAAGTTTTATGTTAAAAGGCAAGGAGCGATCCATAGTTTTTAGAAGATGGCTCAAATGTTTAATGTAATTGCATTAAACATTTGAGCCATAAGGGACAGGGATGGTAGGTAGATTTTCAACAAGTGACTGCCACATAGGTACATTAAGAAGGGTAGGTAGATAATAAGAGTCAAGCTAGGATAACAAGTTGTGACATGAGTGAGAGTAGGCCGTGCGCTTACCGCAACATGATTGATGAAGTATCAACTCACTTTGTGTTACGTGAGGTTACATTTTAGACTGAGCGACAGAACCTGTCCTGACAGGAGCTTTTAGTGACCGATTCTGCTATTTTCTTTTGACCGTGGCTGTCTCAGCAAGTGGTCTACAGTCTATAACACCCGCAGGACCGGTTTCTGTATCCATTTGGCAAGTTCTGTTGTGGTTTGATGCGATCTAACTGCCGTTGGATCTTTCCAACCGGTACAACAAATGATTTCACGCTGGTATGTTACCTCTTACCAGTGCCCAAGTAGACGCTGGTTCCCAGCTCTGATCACCACTTGATAAAATCCCAAAAAGAGATACGTTTGTATATTCTATACTAAGGGTCATGTGACGTGAAGATTATTTGAACATGTTATAAGATTAGGCTCCAAAAATAAATGTGTCAATATCTTTGATAAAATGGATGAGCACATAGATTGCTGATATCGATTCTAATAAAGATTAGCTCCAAAGCGCTTGGTAACACAGAAACATTGTTGCTAGCTTGCTATTCAGGCGTGAGGCGTGACCCAGTTTAATCACTCATTATTCAAGATATCTACTTATTATCTTTTATCATACTGATACTAAATTCCTGACGAAAGTGTTTGATAAACGATAAAAAGATTGTTGACTGCAGCTGTATTTTAAATTTCGACATTCCGTAACGTAATAGTCTGTATTTTCAATAATAAACTGTTATTGGAGTTTTTTGCTGGTATCTTCTCCAAGACGAACCCATTTGGAACTGAGGATTTAGAATCAAGATGTTTTTAAAGTGCCTGCAAAGGCCCAGTTGAAATTAAAAACTTTGACTTTGACATTGTAAGGCCATTGTAAATCTATATAGAGAATCTTGTCTATGCTAGAACAGAATCTAAAATAGATATAGGAAATAACAGAATAAAAGCTAAGTAAGTATAATATCCCGGCATTAAAAATAACCTTAACAGATATACATATAAATGAAGATTACTAAAATGTACGTAATATTATACGATTAGAATGGAATTGTGTATTGTAAATGGTATCTAATGTAATTAATCTACTGACAAGATTGCTAATTATATCTAATCTGTCAGAAATTGTAAAAAGCATTACTTAACTGCAAATTTAAAACCTAATTAAATGAACATTACATAAAAACTAACATTCTAAAGTAAATTCTCATAGTCACAGAGCTATTCTCCACACGTATTCAAGTTTTGTTACAAATAAACTTGATTCAGAAACTGGCTTCAACAACTGACACGCTAGCTACATACTTGGGGCAACTAACATACCTTTCTCTTTTGCCAGTAATTCAGTTCCTTTCACGCACTTAAAAATATCTACAATCCTGCCTCTAACCAGCCTATGGAGACACGTAAAACACCCATATGTTTGGAAATTTGCAGTGAATCTGTCGAGTTGTGTGTAGGAACAGGGGTCTGGTGTATTTTGTGGTGTAAAGACAAGTATCGCCGGTTCGACGGCCGGCCTTAGCCCAGTTGAGTGACGTGAAGGGGCCCCAATCATGCTCCCCACTAAATGCCACGCGCTGAGAACGTTCTCAGCGTTCGAAACGCTCGTAGTTCAATGAAATAGGGTCAGACCGACACGGTTGTGTGAATGCATGTTTTATCGACGTACACGTGGGAGATAGAGCAGGTTTTAATTTTTCTTTACATTAAAGGTATCTCGGATTAGGAAATTGTGAACGTGCCGATAGAAACCGTTACAGAAACTAGTATAATATCATACTTACACCTAACGTTTTAACTCTCTAGTGGTGAACTCACAAATCCAAAACTGACTGAAGCTATGTTGAGATTTTGCTGGAGAACACTTAAATATTGGCAAGTGTTGATGACACTTCAATAATAAGTAATGTTGTCTAACATGTTTAACAAACATGATTCGCAAACTCGCCTCTAGTTGAAGAGGCCTGCGATTTCTATGTTGCGAGGGAGTTACATAATGGTATGGTAAACATTACACAACGAATGCTGAGCGCGTACAAGTGAGTAACGGTTCGCTAACAGCGATGAGAGGAAAGGTAAAGATGCATTCTAGGCATTTAGCCTGAGTAATTATGTAAGCAGAGAAATTCTAAGATGTAAGCCTATCGCTGATTGCAAACTGTTTGTTTTTCTGTAATACCAATCAAACAGATACGCTAAGCTAACATTGTGGTTTGTAAATACCTAATGATATAAACGCGTAATAGCATGGCGCATGCAAATCGATAAGCTTTGCGATCTATCATAATTATTTTGCATTTAAAGGCAAAATGATTGACAGTTGATTAACGTCCGCAAGAATATAAGAGTCAGAATCACATCGGTTCTTAGAAAAAATACATTGTTATACAAGGAAAAGTAAAAACAGCCCAAAATAACAGTAAGTGACATCCCGTCCTTCCCAGGGGTTTCGCAAGTGGTGACAAAGGTTTCATAAAGCCAATTAGCAAACTTGCATACCGTCAGAAATACACTGCAAAATTCTGATTTATCATTATAGATTTGTGTTGCCCAAACAGCAGTCTCTGGTTCTACCTTAAAACTAGAAACTCGTCAACATACGACAAGATTCAATAATAAAAGCGAGCCCTAACTAAAGTGGAGTCATCCGTACTCAACAATTTTTGCATCACTGTCATAGATCTACACTGGGATATCAGCATACTATCATGTTACATCAGGTGCTTAACTGCTAGGAACCTCAACCTCTGATAAATAGTGGAAAGCAGCGAAAGCTAAAATTGGAAACTGTTGAACATTAATTAGGGAGACATACTTTTAGTTAGTAGTGTGTGAAAGTCCTTACTTTCACGAGTACTAGAAGGAAAACCATTATAAACAGTAGCTGTGTGATGTGTCTAATTTTGTTTACGAATTAAAGATAACTTTGGAACCAATGTTAACATGGCGTTCCCCTACGTGTGTGTCGCATGAGGAGACAGTGGCGGTGGATGGATAACAGCGTTCTTAACATACCACAGAAAATTTACCATTTAAGATCTGTTTTCCTTAAGAGATGCGAACTTTGGATGACATCGCTTCGCAAATTTGAAACGTCAGGACAAAAATAAATGAATTGATAGCTCAACATAAGCTTCTAGAAGAAAACCTATATTATTCCCTTAGTTGATTTGTTCTCCTTGCATGATAGACCATCCTTAAATCAACCCAAAACCGTGGAATATGAAAACTATGTGTTTTCATACTGCACAGCATGCCTAATAGCTACTGAAAACACGAAGCCGCTATAAGTATCCACTTAGATAAAATATAACACGTTATGCAGTCATTCATGGCATATACTAAATAATTTATTGGTGTACATTTGTATACAGATAACAGTTTACCTTGAAACAAGTCCTGCTATTTATTTTCCTTATACTGGTAGATTAGCATTTACCGACCAACATCGACTGCTATTTATTTCCCTCTAACAATATTGTAAACGGCACACTATTAAATGTGCCAAATAAGGACTGAAATGTCGAAGTTAGATTTTGGATCATTGTGCAAATAAATGTGGACGGAAATTTTGCTGACGAGAGCAATATCGAAATAATTGAGAATGTGAAACCTTTCTGAACATTTGCAACAATCTTGCCTCGAAGGCAATAGCCAATTATGACGGCATCAATGTTTTAGGAGACATCATTTCCCAATAGGGTCCTTATTCGTAGCAACCATAACAGCATGCAGGATACGGATATTCAAGAGGCAAAAGCGCGCTAGATTCCTGTGAAACTTGTTGAGCCAAATAGGACCATCGTATTGAATTTTAAGTGAGCAATTTGCAAGTTTTAAGTCGATAAACCACGACGAACTGTTGCATTTTGCGCATAAGCATAACCCAAGTAATTCCTCTCTAGCTACAACAAGCACCTTCTGTTTTTGTTTTGAAGTAACTGATCTTAAGTTCAAATAAACAAAACCTTTTAAAAACAGATTCTTATTTTCCATTTATTATGTAACATCAACAAGCGGATTCTCTATATAGAACATAATAGGCTATTATGTACCTATGTCGTTTATGTACGCAAATTGAAACTTGGTCGTGGTTATTATAAAAGTAGGTACGGGTAGTGAGTCATGTTTGACCTTGGCAAAGACAAAGAACGCACTGTTGTGCGGGACAAACAGTACCGCCGATAAAAGTATACCTAAACAGGTAGCAGAGAACGTGTTGTGAATTCATATTGTATTCGTTGAACGTTCAAGTATTCACGAATTAATGAAGGAAGGTGGTCGCCATGATAACGATGAACAAAGGAATCTCATGTAATGGACTCTATGTGAACATGAAATAGTCGGTCGACTAGAATGTTCGAATTAGAACATAAAACGATAAGGGGTCCTAACTCCTAAATTAAGGGATATATTTGTGACGTTAACGAGCTTAATGAACGTATCGCATTCTCTAAGGGGTGAGCTTTAATTGGTTCCCTTTCCCCTTCTTTTTCTTACATTTCCACATCGTATTTTGTATTCCCCAAATGTTCGTTATCGTCGAATTATATGGATTCGTTTTATAAAATTGGGATTTGGTTTTTAACATGGCGGAGAGCAAACCTTGTAGAAAACTGGTAAAAACTACATGTCAGCTAGAGTACTCAATTTTCCAAACATGCAGCGTGCACGGCACGAGCAGCGCCTAATTTGCTATGACATACCAATTTTCCTTTGTTTTAACTGATAAGCAAGAAAAATATAATAAACACAAAATGACCATTAATTACTTCAATGATGTAACTAATAATTGTGTCATTGAATTCGATACTTAGCGCATAACTTTTGAACCTGAGTACAGAGACATACTTCAACTTGGAGAATATAGAACCACCATTAACACAAACCACATCATATTATCTACAATGAGTAAGCGGACTTAAACATTAGGGCCTTGTGGCACTAGAATCGCATTCGCAGTGCGCTGGTGTTCGTCAAGTGTATACCTACGGCGTAACATACGGCACGTGAACATGTGCATTAACTTATTCACTTGTATGAAAACGCAAGGTACTGACTGAGGTCTTTTACCATGTGAATGCACAAGCACAATGGTGCACACATATGTACGCTTGTCTACGAGGTTAAAATGCTCTTTTAGACAAGTTTGAGGGAGGTGACCGCTTTGGTAGCTACTCACAGACCTCGGGCGTAGCTGAATTTTCTCATCAACAGGCGCACGATTTGAATCGCACACGTTCTTCTGCGACATGACAAGTTCTCCTACGAAGCCAACGCGGCGTCCTCCTACAACTCACGCACATACGGCGATCGTTCCCGCTTGAAATAAGTTATAGTGAGACAATTCCCTTAGATCGTGACAATCAATTAACTAAGAAGTATGGACTTGAAGTCTTGAAGTGAACTATATAAGGCGTTAAAGGAAAATATCGTAATCGGCAAGCAATGGCAAGATCTTACGTAACCTAAGCACCTGTATATTATCCATGTTTTATTCACACACACATGCAGTTTTTATTCACAGAGGTACTAATGACACTAAAGTTTTATATAAAAGTGATATATCGTGATGCAATGCAACGGTAATTAATTAATTATGTCTCCGATAAGTTACAGCCCATGCAATAACTTTTCGTGAGGAAAATGATTTTAATATTATTACATTTCGAGAAATTTGCATAAACTCTACACCTATACATACAGGAAATCTAATATTAAGTTACCTTAAATATACAGGAATAGGAAAAGCTTCAACATGTGGTGGTAGGATAAAACCTAATACAAAATTGTAGTCTTTCATCAATACGAAAATGTTTTTGTTTACTTTAATTGCATGGACGGGTGACTATAATTTAATTGGGCTTTCATATCAATTAAATCATCCTAGGCTTTCCAAGAGTCGTCCATAATGTTCGTTTGGGTCGGCATCCAGTCTTTATAGGTGCAAAAACTTTTTTCAAAGTACTAGCTTTAGCGAATGAGTCACACAATATTTATAGATATCGTGTTTTCCTGTACAAAATAAAATCGATATAAAAGCGATAGCAGAAACAGTATAACTACCATTTCCATTAGATATTATCAGCGCAAATCTCCTTATAGGTACTTACAATAAATCTCTAAACAATGGCGTTCAAGGCGGAACGCTTGCCTTTGCCTCAGCTCGTGCAATGTCATTGTCAAGGCCGCGCGATAAGGCATTCGTCACATCACCACGTTTAATTGCATTCCGGCGATATCGCGCGTTGCATCATCGCAACGTGATGTTGGTGAAATGTGTTTTTTTTACTGCCTCGCAATTTATGTTCGGTCATTTTCTCTGCTTCACAGATTGGTCACGGTGGTAGTGAACAATCACCATCATATATGATCGATTGTTCATTTCTGTTTTCTCATCATATGATATTTTTCTGACTTCTGTTCCTTCGTCTCTTTCGGCTAGCATACATACATTAATCTTAAACTCTTCATTTTGCTTTCTAAATCAAACAATAAAAAGTCTACATGAATTTTATACAATAGAAGCACAACTGTCTCCACTTTTATCCTCACACTGACGTCAGGCTTGCCCCCTATTACGTGGTCTGTATTCTCCTCACCATCATACATCAGTGAACAGAGCATGTACGACAGTTAACCTTTGCTTATCCTATAATAAAGAGGCGTGTCGGTTATGTAGATAATGTTACGTCCTTTCAGCGTTTATTTAAACAGCGGAAAATAACGTATCTGTTCAATATGTTTTATAACGATACTCATTTGATCATGTGATCCCATCATGCAGACTGTTATGGCACACAGCTGTATTATAACAAACAGAAAGAACGTTTGAAACAAAAACAGTGTATACCTTGTCAGTTGTATTTCAGGCTATTATAAATTCTATAGCGGATTGTGAATCAGTCTCGACTTCTCGAGAGTGGAATGCATCAAAAAGTATTGGCAGTAGCAAACTTTTACTGATACAAAAGCCGTCAATAAAATGAAACTGAGCAGACGGACTGTCAATATTGTTTTTTAAGCTTTAATAATTTTTTATATGACTTTACATCCTATGTGTTCGATTAATTCAAATATATAATCGTCTGTCGAATCAAAACTTTAAATTGTTTTTATGTTATTTGATGCTTTTCGAATTCTTGTAATTTACAGCTAGCTCCTAAAATCCTAAGCTCCAAATTGCGGCATCTGAACTACCCGAATTTCTTTTTGTAAGTCATGTCACTCCATCTGGCACTGTATTATGAAATTAATATTATCTGTAGGTATCCCCATCTACAGAAGTTCAGTTTATAATCACGATCTAAAAGCAGTGTGATATCGCTTGTTTACCTTATTGGAAAAATAGAAAAACTAATGTATCTGTGTAGAAAACCTTTATCTATAAAGTATAATCAGTATAATGTTATAGACTTATAGCCAGCTGAAAGTCACCTTCAGTGGTGGAGAGTGTTATGTCACAGATTTATAGCGCATTCCAATACAGCTCCATGTGTAGCGTTCGATACGGAACAGTCATCTGATACGCTTGTATATGTAACAGGTATTAGAGATTGTTTCTCAGAATTATTAATACAATATGAGTTTTCATTGCCAGATCAAATTTGGGGCAAGTAGTACTGGATAACCATTAAAACCCATAGTGATAGAAAACTGAGACATTGGCACCTTTCATACTGTTAAAGTAAAGTGAGTAAAAAAACAGTTTTCTTCACCAAAAGCCAATATAAGATAAAATTGTCATAGAAGAATTTATTTTTGCGCCAAAAGCACAAGAGGGTCCATAAGATATAGGCATACGTGACCACGGGGTTGCAATCGTATGTCAAGAAGATACTTCATAATCCACGTGGCTTTATCAAACACGTAATGAAGCAAAGCTGTCCCTCATCTTCAAGGTTTGAAGTTCAATTATTTATAAATAAAGTTCACCATAGTCGAAACAAAACGACCTTCCACCAGAAAGCACCCAAAAAGGCGTCAATATCGACACCCATCCGCGCCCAAAGAATACAAATGGCTCATTAAGCGGAAGCAATCGAAATAGAAATCAAAAGTCACGCGCGTAAGGACATTTTATGGCCGTATGACACCGTGATCTGATTATAAAGATACCGTTGACGAATCATCTCGGAAGTCAGATTATAACGTGGAAGTCGCGTCAGGACTCCTGGCGAATATTAATGCACTTTACGCAACCTTCTGCGGGTTCAGCGGTTGAATAATTAATTAAAACATACCATTAGTATGCTATTCATTTTCGCAGAGCCAATCAAGGCACGTATGAGGCGCTCGGATTATCAGCAAGATCTGGACTCACTTAAAGTGGAGAAAGCAATTAAGTCCATGTGGGTGTAAGCGTAAACAAACAGTTCGTGACTTACAATAAATGTTTGTGCTTTGATAGGCAACATTTTATCACGGTGAGAAGCCATTCAAATGAAGTTTTTTCCTCACCTGGAATCTGTAGAAGTTCTGAAACTTCGTTCTTTAACAAAACATTCCCAAGTTTCCAGACTTTCCATTGTAATTTAACTAGAATTTAAAACAAGTTTAAAAACAAGTTATATTAATGGATTTATAGTTAGTATAGTAGTAGTAGTTATATTATGGAGTGGCGTTGCGTCGCGTCGGCAGAAAATAACCAATTTACAGAAATCGTACAGCAACATTGAAGATTCTATTTGAGTGTTTAGATTTGAAACGAAGTATCGTGAGTCAGGATTCACGAAAAGATTATTGCTTCCCGATTGAGTTTAGGTAAGTCAGTGTTTAAAAACAACACGATTTGCATGTTTCTGAACAATCTCAAATTAAAACCATTGTTGTTTCTGGTCGTCTTTATAACAACTTTGGTTTTCAAGTTTTCTGTTTCACTTGTGAATTCGAAACCACGCAATGTTACTGTTCTATATTTAAGTCTCGATCCAATAAACCCTTTGAGAATTTTAGTATCTGATGAGACATTCAAGAATTCTTAACTTCCAATGAAAAAATATACAATATACTACTCGTACAGTGGATGGTGTTGGTGCCCGTAATAATTGTCAGTCCGGTGGGCCGCTATCGCCCATCCAGCTACGTGAAGACGTTACAAACCATTTATTGGTATTCTCGTCGACTCGGGCCAGGCGCGATTATCATTGTAAATGTACTCGGGTAGACAGACGTGAGATTTTTCATCGGCAATTGTGCAATCGTCGGGAACAGACGAAATTTGAAGAAGTTAGATTGTATTCTAGTTATGAACGTTTGTTAGCTATTGAAGTTAATGCTAATTGGGGTGAGCTTTAGGCAACCTAATGAGACAAACCTAAAGGCCATGTGGATTATTTTAAACCATTTAGAATCGATAAGCACACACGAAAAACACGTCAAGTGTCTGCAAAACCACGAATAAACCAGCACTGCAAGACTGCAATACAATATACTTCGAAATCGTTTAAACCTGCGTCAAATAAATCGCACTGTCGCTGTACTAGAGCGGCTCGTCTATTTTCACTACATGTACGAATGTAAATTGAGTTGCGGGAGTATCCTCCACCCCAGCAGGTCTGACGATGGAATAACAATTTGCGATCAGACGTGCAACTACTAATTGTGTGCCTATAGCCTTGCTTACTTCGGTATCGTAACATGTTTCAAAATCAAATAATCTACTCTAGTCAATTCTGTTACCTATAGTATAAGGTAAGCCAGGAACTTCGAAATTCTATCAAATTTTCGTAGAGCAACCGAATAAAAGATTATTTTCTTTTAGTACATTCTCTATCTTAAACTGCGATGACAAAATTTCAAACTGGTTCTCTCTTAATGTAGTAATCAAAGAAATCTAGACGCATGAATCTTATACATAATCATCTCAATATCCGCTCCTGGCTATAAGGTCCTGAGCCCTATTGCTCTACTCCTCATTATACAGAAGTATAGATGATCGTATTATAGTCATGAGTTCGTTTTCACCTATCGGTAGGAAGGTAATATTCTTATCCTTTTAGAAGCCGATATAATATAAATATTAACCATTAGTCTTTTATTAGGTAAATCTTCAACAGGTACACAATCTTCTATCAATTTTTATACAAACGGTTTCACCAAGATGTTTGTCATTGCAAATTTCAGGCTTACATTTTTGCAGACATTCGAGAAGACTCTCAATTTGTTTTGACACATTCACGCAAGCTTTGCGGTCATGATAATAATATACACGAGTAAGTTGTTAATCAATCGATGTGACAGGACACGTAACATTTTCTAATAATTCACATTTATCGAGGCAAAATAAATTTAATAATATGCAAGCAATGTTAGCAATGTCTAGGAACGTGGAGTGGTTCATGCGCGAGAGTTGATAAGGTTAACGATATTTTTACTGTTGGTTTTGAACTTTGATTTTTCAATGTTATCAAATCGTTTTTCACGGTCCTTCATAAAGTGAACATTTCAATCATAATGATGTAACGCCAGCGCATTGTGGCCACATGTTTTATACATAATGGCCCGCAGAATGCAGAATTATGTTTATTTTAAGACCCTATTAATATCTTTTTCATAAGTGTATATTGAAATGAAAATAAAAGAAAAACTATGATCAGCTGCTCGTCAAACTTGTTAGGTGAAGTATTGGCAACCTGCTGTCTAGTCATAGTCATATTTGATGATAAGTAGTTATGCGGTAACTAGATAAACAATTTAAGTCATTAGTATTTGAAGTTTCCGAAGCCCAGTAAAAAGCATAATATCTCCTAAAATTGAAAATATTTAGCCTATCACATAATTTTCTACAATTCGCGAATTTCAACTTTACAAAAACGAATATTGATTGTGAGGCTCTTTCAATTTTGGAGATTCACCGCTGAAAGATCTTTTTTTTTTTATTTTGACACCCAAATTAATGCAAAGAACTTTCCGAAACTGCACCGGGGGAAAGTGGAGAACCGGATGTTCTGGCGCAATTCGGGAGAGACCATCACATACAACAACAATTCAAAAAGCGCCATTACGCGGTTCCTAATGGTGGTCGGCCATTAGGAACCGCGTCGGCCACCTGCACGTGTCGTGGCCGGATCGTTACGCAAACTTGCGCGATCAAGGCCGCGCTACCTATCACTGAACATTTCGCACCGCTCACAACATGCGAACGCACTCATAATACGCTCTATGTGACTGAATTATTTTTGTTTGGATGTCAAGATATTATTTACCAGTAAGAGCAGGATCAGGAATCGAAAGTGATACCTATTTGCTGCTCTTGAAGAAATATTTAGCAGAATTTGAGGGAATATTCAAAGAAGCACGCGTCCATAAGAACTGTTCAATAGGCCTTCCACCTCACATTCGTGCAGTAGTTATGCACCGCTCAAAGGATTTCAAAACTGGATGAAGAAATAAAATTTCGTAACAAAAAAGAAAAATGTACGCATGATGGTCAGTGAAAAGCGGCGCACGTTGATTGTTTGCCATTTCTTTGTCAGCTCCGTAAAAGTTTCAGCGCACGTGTGTCGCGGACGTGATCCAGAGAACGCCGAAAGTGTCGAAATCCTCTCGAAACTCGCCGAGAAACCCCGAACTGCCCCGAAATATAAGTTTACCGAGACCACCTTCGAGAGTTCCTCGAGAGCTCCGTGCCCGTGCATAAACCATAAATAGAATTAAATAAACGTGACCAGGCCGGGCCGCGGAAAACGCTGGAAAGGCGAGTTGAGATTTGAAAAAAGATCGAGAAAGCGCCGATGTTTTTGTTGTTTTTGCTAAGCTTGTTTACGACTGCACCATGTATGTACCAGGCGACGATTTCCACTACAGAATGGAATATTTAAATATTTCAGCTATAGAAAACGTGACTGTGAAAACACCCATAAACCTCAATTGCGTCAAGACATGTTTTCTCAACAAAACATTATAAAGAAAAGATTATATTTTATTCCATTAGATTTTGATTTTTTGATTTGAATGCCAATAACTGCTATGTTTATGAGGATGCAAAATTATGAGTTGGTTTTTCTCTTAGGAAATAGGAGAATTTCGTATTTTCACAGGATTCAAAATACGGATAATTCAATTCAGTTCAGCAACATCCTGTGTTCAGGTAGAGGAAAATAGTGACTAGAAACCTTGCGCAGTTGCTGGACAACAAGTGAGGAACAGGTTTTAAATGTGTTAACAACTAGCAGGATAACTGCTGGATAAACTACGTAAATAACTACTAAAATTACTTTAAAAAACATACAGAATTCTCGTAAACAGGCTGAAATATATGCAGGTAGATACCAAAACTAGAAACAACAGCAACATGGCTTTCTTGTCATTGTGGCGATGTCAAAAACAACTTAAACTTACTTTATTTTCCAGTAAAATAACAGTAACATTATGAAGTTGAATTTCAATCAGACCCACAATTTTGAATTACACGCGTCGTAATCTACAAACAATGAAAACTTTATGACGTTCGAACGCATGCGCACATAATATTTTCAAATTACTCGAACACGACTCCCCATAAAATAAGGAAATCCATGCAAACGCTCAAGGTGATGCGAGTTGTGCCGAGAGCGATGCAAGATTGCACCCGGGGAGGGGAGAGAGGGGCTGGAAGCTGCGCTGGCGCAGGCCGACGACCCGGTCGGTGACCGCAGGGCGTGCCCTTCGCGCCTGAATCCATTATTGTACCTTGACTCGACCGCTCTGCCAGCTAGAAAGTTCTGATTGGCGGGCGTTTCGAAAAAAGTATTCGGAATAAGGAATTCTATTGTTGAGTGCGTGTACTCCATGTAGCTACAATGTAGGTACACACGCAAGATAGTTATATTTTGTACTCATAATGTATTTTTTATCGAAGGTCGTAGACATGTATTGACTGACTCGGCCAGTTATTTTAGAACTCGTTAGCTAATACAATTACCCTTGTTTGACTACAATGTAAGGCATATTTATTATTTATATCTACTGTATTTTATATTTGAGTGTAATTTAGTAACAGAGTAGGTTGGGCACAGCAGTGCGTTGTTCCAACTGAATATTTAATGTATTTTCTATAGCGCTGTAAACTTTGTCCTAGTTGGAAGGCTATAAAACACTATCAGTTACACAGGCCGGTAATAACTGGACTCTCAGGTGGGTCCAGATAACCCGAGTGCCTCAGAAACGAGTCTGTATCGGGTAAAATGCATCTCTCGGTGCTGAGCAATTTCTAAGGTATGTTCTTGTACTTGGTATTAGCCTAAACGGTCAAGATCGTGACTCGAGACAACTGTAAGGCAACGTTATGCAATAAACATGGCTATATCTAAAGAACGTTTTATGTAGAATTTACAGAAGGCAGGTGGCCGGTTTGTTTTCCATGCATTCGCGTAATTGAATTGCATATAACAGATGTATAAGAACAGACGAAGAGGAAACTTATAATAAAATAGTTGTAGCATAATACTTACCATTGTAATTAGGTACTTTGTAATTTTCAATCGTAAATCTTTGTTTATTAAACATTAATTAGTTGAACATGTTGTTTTGCGATTCTGGTGAGCTTGGTGGTTGACCTAATACGTACAAGTTTATTATTCAAGTAAGTAAGTAGTAAGTTAAGTTAAACCCAAGCTGTTACAATTATGCCACGAAAACTACTTTCTTGTAAATCCCTGCAACAACTGAAACCCAAGGCCTCATGGTTGCCGAAATGCTTCATGTATCATTCGTTAAAACAAATCAGATAAAATAGCAGACGCATCTATGATCAACATGTCGACGTCCGAATCTTCGAGCCGATTGCATCACTGAATCACTTCACTAAAATAACTGGTAATATACCTACGTGCCAATTTCACGAGCATGCATCTCCCTCCAACCGTGTGACAGGTGACAGCTCCTCAACAGTAACATCCTCTCTTGACAGCCTCGAAAATGCTGATGACGTCACTCATTCAGATTGGAGAGCGTCAGCAGACGTACGGCAGTGCCCTAATACGGTCAATGGTTGTAGCGACGCGTGCCAAATGTGTCGCATATTGATTGCGTTTGATAATGGGATGAGATTTATTCGAAACGGATGGAAAGGTCTTGTGACGTGATTTTCCATACAAACAAAGTTAAAAATAGTTTTACGAGTTTGAGAGATTTTTATTGATCATTTTGGGACCGGAACTGGATGTGTGGTAAAAAGTACTTTTGAGATCTTACGAAAACAATTCTAACAATCTTTGATACTTTCGAGTCGCTTTTTCTTGACTATGATCTCGTAGTCATATTTGCTGTTAGACCCTAAGTTAGACCACCCTAGAACCCGTGCGATCAATATACATTTGAAATAAAATCAATTGACCAAGAGAATGACGTTCAATCGCCGCGTGCTACAATCCTTGCATACTCCGTTTGCCATTTTCATTCAAGTACGCTGGTTGTAAGTATCATCTGACCTTTTCGAAGAACACTATCGATAAGGTCAGTGTATGGCCTTCTAGGAATATTGGAAGAGAAATACTTATGGGTTTTAAAATCCTGTATTTGTTCACCAGGCGCCGCCGACGAGAATAAACATACGCATATAAATAAGTAAAAAAACTCCGGTCACAAAGATTTCGATGCCCAATAAAGCTTTCATCGTGTGAATGCAATAGGATCGTATCAAGTGTATAGTTACAGGAATAGCCTGGACGCGTGCCAGCGCAGGCGCAGGGAAGCGGAAGTGACGCGCCGGACGGACGCCCGATAGTCACGCTGATTGATACACAACACTCAATGAAATGCATAGAAGGTATACTTCATATCATAGTTATCATCATCATGTGAGCCTATAGGCGTCCAACAACTATGGACCGGTTTGAGGGACAGCTTAATGGTGATCGGAGTATGCATTGCCGGAATAAATATGTTAGCGTACAGAAAGGCATACAGGACAGGGTGGGGGGGGGGCAATTTTTGTGATATAAAAAGAAAACTATTATCTTTTATTTGTTATTCATGTAATACTTGTATTTGACTAGTTACTCAAACCGGATAACGTTCCATTACTTGTTTTTATGTATGGTGAAAAAATAAGCGCCCCTAGCGAAAGTAAGGCGAACCTCAAATTCTCGATACATAATCATGTGTTTGGTCGGAGTCAGAAAAGGAAAACTTCACCTGCACTGTGCCACTCACCAACGAGATTCAGACAGGTGACAAATGACAACTTCATCGGCGACGCAGCAGTGTCGGCAGTGTCGTCAATCGAACTAGCACATGTGCCTATTTCAAAGACATTTTTTTTTATTTCGACTGGGCCTTTACTGAGCATTTTACAATATTGAGACTGTAGGTGCACGGCATATCGGCAGAGACCTATGATCAGCAGTGGGCTGTATGTGATACGCTGTCAAAAACAGCCTTGATGCCAGCCGTGTGTATCTGTCTGTGGCATCGTAGATTCGTAGCTGACAAAACGGATGGACCGATTTGAATGCAATTTTTTTAATTGAAAGCTGGTTTCATCGGGTATTATCTTAGCCATGTTTTATGAAAATCTGTTCAGCCGTGCAAAACTAACTTTTACTAACGTTTATAACGGCTAGGTTAGTTGTTACACGTAGTTGTATCACAAATAGACGTTCAACAAACAAACGCTTTAAGGAATGGGCCTTCTGACCTCCTTATCACACCACTTAGTGCTGTCGACCTAACAGACGAGGATGTCGTATCAGCCAGTGATGTAACCCGCCGTAAATATGCTTAGTGTGATGTGAATTGATTAGACATTGTTAGGAATTTTGGACGCCCACAGTGCTGTTTGATTCTGACTACCTACATGGTTGTTTTTAAGTACGATGACAGTTAAGATCTTGCCTGTATTCCCATCCACATTGTACCGATGCTGTTACTGTGTCCAATGTAATAGGGGATCAGCCTATTGCCATCTACTTACAAAGCCCCGGGCTGCTATTGAGAATTGATATACAGGTAATCCCAATAACAGTGCTTGACTTCGGGAATGGAACCCAGGATCTCACGCTCTGTCTGCACTTGCTGCCACTACTATAGAATAGAATAGAAAATATTTTATTCCAATTAAACCACAATATTAGGCACTTTTCAAATCAAATCAAATATCTTTATTTGTAAACACAGGTTATAGTGGATGGTAAGTTTAGTTAGGCTCAGCTATGTTTTGCCATTAGGCCTTAGATTATTGATTGGTTGTCAATCAATAATCTAAGCATTAGGCATACAAATATTTTCGGATGTAATATTACTATTGATTAACATAATACATTATTCTAAATAAATGATAACCGTAACATGACACAATTAACCAACAATTCAACTTCAACTCAACTTTTGAAACTTTAAAATCTTTAGGTGCTGCGCGGTTCCAAAAACGTTGGTCCTATGGAGAAGAACCGGCAAGAAATTCCATTAGACCACTGACACTGAGGCGGTGCAAATATATTGTATAGCTGTGCCCCACGGTTTTACCCGCCGTTAGATTAATTATTTTCTTTTTGCTCGGCTCCTAAGTGTCGTAGCCTAATCATAAATACCCTATAACCTTCCTCAAGAATTGGGCTATCAAATACAAAAAGAATTTTCAAATCCAACTGGTAGTTCCAGAGATTAGCGCGCTCAAACAAACAAACACACTCTTCAGCTTTATTATTATTAGTATAGATAGATTATTTGAATTATAATTTACTTACTGATAGTTATTTCAAAATAAATAGAGAGTACTTGAATCACAGAATACACAAAAAAAATCAAAATCAATCAAACTAAAGATTCGACTTTACCGAAGATTCGAATTGTATTCTACTGACCCAAAAACAATGAAGTTCCCATATGTTTATGGACAAAGAAAAATCCTACGACAATTATATCAGATATCAAAACAAACAATGACAGACGTTGGCTCGAGTATCAGGGGACTAATTAACTACCTCATCCCGCCTCCCCAGCGGTAGTCAGGTAGTCGGGCAGAAGTAACGGGTGTACGGCAGTAACTGTAGTGTATAACGACCGCGTGGGAAGATTGGAAGGTAGAAAAAAATATATAGGGTAGGTAATTAGGTATCGTATCAACGGCCACCCGGCCACACAGTTGATGTCAACTGTGGGAACCGATTTCTATAACGACATAAAAAATCCTGTCATGCGACGCTGTCCTTGTTATTACAAAAGAAAGTCTATAAAAGCCTATAAAATCCAGAATTTAAATATATCCTTCAGTTTCTAACGTCATACAACAAGAGACGGGGACGGGGGAGACGGTGCTTTAAACTAGGTATCTCTTAAGATTTGGGTTTTATTAGATTTGTTTTTAACTATCTTTTGTAGGTGTGAGTTCAATTCCAAAATCTAGGCTGTTACTAAGAATTTAGAAAAGGCGTTGCTCAATCTGGTTATCGAATCCGGGACCTCATGATCAGCAGCCGCCCTTGCGACCACTGGACCAATCAGGCAGTATACATATTTATTGACGTGATTATTCAGCGATAAAGAAAACAAATTCAATGCTCGTAGGTAGGGACTATCCAAGTACGTCACACGTTTATGGGGGGGAGGGGGTCGACGAAGTGTGACATTATGTGACAAGGGGTGGGAGGGGTCCTAAGTTTCGTGACGTCACATTTCAAAATCATAATTATTAAAAAATAATTTTAATGGAAATAAAACTAATTTCGGAACTGCTGTGTTAATTTAATAATTTCTAGATGTAAAATTGCAAAATATGTGACGTCACACTAGGGAAGGGGGAGTCACAAAAATGTAATCAAGTGTGACAAGGACGAGGGAGGGGTAAAAAAATCACGAAATTTGTGTGACGTACTTTATGGATGACCCCGTATGTGTAAAAAATATGCAGTTTTCGTATCTTTGTTCAATGAGGTAGTTAGTTTAATATTTATTATGTTCCTCCAATAATAAAAAATGTCAAAACAGAATATAACACATTTTGTATAACTTTATCTCATACATAAAAAAGCTAAGGAAAAATGCCACAAAACGACGAAATTATATCCCTCGAATTTGTGCCTCCTGTGAGGATTGAACTCACGACCCCTGGTTTACGAGACCAGTGCTCTACCACTGAGCTAAAGAGGCGCTAGTTACATGCGCGAAATACTCGATCCTTTTCTGCGCCCAGGGACAGATGAACACAGAATCGTTTACAATTTTTTTTTATTTATTTAAATAACTTAGATTATCTTCGAGGTTCATAAAATTCACACAAATTGCAGAAGAAAATGTCTGCAAACAGAAAAACTGTAGGTATTTCTACCGAAAGATATCTGACAGGATAAAGGTCCTATCTGCTTTAATAATTAATACTATAAAGTTACACGTCAATTACCTTTGAATTACCTATGTTTTGAGCCTGAATGATGATTACCTATAGCTAAAATATTTTCATTCAAAAGTCGACTTGATTTTATATAGGGATAAATAAAAAAATCGACAAATAAATTAATACTAAATTATACACACATCTGAATCTACTCGAATTCTACTACGCGTAACGAAACCGGCCCTTACAGAAGTTTTTAAAATTATTTGTCTACTTCAGCAACTATGTAGGGTAAAGCGTAAATTAAGTAAATAACTATACAACTTGATTCACTTACCTAATATCTATCAGCCTAGAGTCTGTAACAAAATAAAAATAAAATTGAAAACGAATAATTAATATTTAACAATTGCAAAAGAATTGCCGAAACCCGGGATCGAACCAGGGACCTTTAGATCTTCAGTCTAACGCTCTCCCAACTGAGCTATTTCGGCTTGATGATACCTACACGAAATTTCGCAACACTTCCTTTTAGTCTTATTTGAAATGTAGTGTTACATACAAATATGGTTAATCAAGCCATGCATATTGTAATATTATTGTTTAAAACCCAATACTTTAATAAAATATAGTTTGTAGTACAGTGCATAATAAAAGGTCTTACTCAATATTCCTGGCTACTTTTGAGGTAGTGAGTGCCATCTGTATCAATGTGTGAGAACTTACATAATACTTGTGAACAACAGATGGCGTTACTTGTAACAAAGTTGAAATATTAAAATGAGGTGTAGTATTAGGAGATAGAATAAGCGATCAGATTTTTAACTCAATCGGGATGATTGGAGATTTATCTACCTCTCCTAAAATGTAGGTAATGAACATCTAAACTCAAGCTATATTCAATGAAAACTTTAGATAAGCTCAGTGACTATGGTAAGGACTAGCAATGAGAAAGGATGCAAGTTCAAACTCTTTAATCAAATCGTCGCATAATCATAAACATGGTCAGAGAATGTTTGTATAAAGTAACCTGTTAGCAAGAAGTTCACAAATCCCACAGACTTTTCTATCTGCTAAATTATTAAAAGTAAGAAGAATCTTTTTAGTAAGTTAAGGACATCTCACCATCCGTTCTTCCTTGCAACTCTTCTACCTGCACCGCCTTGTCCTCTGCCACATTCCCCACATCGTCCAACACTACACCACACTTTTTATATAAATTGCTCCGGATCCTCATCAGTTTCTCAGTGTCTTTGTAAGCTTTGATCTCATCCTGTAATATGAAAATTATAGTATGTGTTTATTAAAATGATTTTATTGAATTTGAAATGAGTGGATTATTTGTAAAATTTTACTGATTCAGTTATGACTAAATATTGACAATGTATTGATGAGAGAATTATAGAACTTTAATATTGGTACCTAAAATTGAAAATTTTGTGTTTGGTCCATTCCAAAATGTTTCTATTTTCATTTCAGTCCCATGACTGCTAATTAGAACATGGTCTGCACATTCGTTTACTTAGGTATGGATTGTGATTCGTAAAATAGGTTCCACTGAACCCTTTAGTGGAAGGTTGCCAGGTTTCTGGGAAATAGCTATTTGTATGTCAAAAACATATCAACAACTTGAGTAGGTAGGACGTTGGGGTTCCAAAACACAGAACTAAAATGTTCAAGGATCTGTTGCCATAAAAGTTTGGTCAGTGGGTCATCTTAGGAGCAGATTTTTGGTACCCAAACTTTTTTTGGGTACCACTGGTTATAGTGACATACATGGCTTTTGTTTATAGTTATGTACCTAATCCCTATTGTTTAGATTGTAGTATCATATTATGTATTGTTGTTACCTTTAAATCCTTAAGTCTTGAATGAGATCTACTAGAGATACACTCTCTTAGATGCGTGCTAGACCACTTTTCTCCATTACTGACTAAGACTGAGGGGGCTGATTCCTGCACCCGATTATTAGATTTTCTAATAAATTCTTTTTTGACGGTACGAGGCGGAGATAGCGCCGGATCCAAAGACTTTATGGTCTTACGAGGTTTCACTACAAAGGTTCGTCTCACTTTTTCACGACTCGATTCTGGCACATAGTCATTCAAAACAGTTGGAAGCTCACTGAAAACTCCAGAACTCACATTCGAAACAGATGGTTTCGCGCCAACTCGCACAGACGACGGTATATCATGGCGTGTAACAAAAGAACTCGATTTTAGACTAGAGCGTGACTGATTGTGAACACGAGGCATGACTCTATCATATTTGATATTACGATTTCTATTTGCTGAATCCATTTGAATTGAAAAGAAATTAGCTTTACGAAATCGAGTTGTTTTGCAAACGAATTTGACAGTAAGTTTTTTAAATATCACCTGGTGGTTGACTACTGTTTTTTGAACTGAATATGAGTCTTTTTAGATATAAATATTATTATACCCATTTAAAAAAAAGTACAAGCAGGTGATTTTGCAGCCTTATGTGTGGTGTTCTAAAAAGGCATTGGGGCGGAAATAAGCAATGACCGTCCCGTCGGTCGTCGTTAGTGTGGTGAATATTAGTTAACTTATTATAACAATTAACATCTCTCCGCGCATTGGCTGTTGGCCGACAGCCAATGCGGAAACAGCCATCACCGGGCTTAACGACCTACCTAAGTATTACTTTCTTAATTTTAAAGATAAAGTGGCGCACGCTCACAGATTACTTTATTTGCGCACGCTTATGCGAGTTGCTAAACTTTTTGTTATAATTAGAGTTGTGAATTTGAACTTGAAGACTTTAACACAACACAACTATTTTTTTTAAAAGGGCTCTCTTGTTTTCTTTTTCTATGTTTACTTAAAGCAAAAATTAGTACATATATACTTTTAGAAGCATTGGATGTCTAAGGTAGATAAGATAGGTTGATGAATGATGATGTTAGAAAAAGGGTACAAAAAACCTTAGAAAATGAGTTCTCACATCACAGGAACTTGGATCTGGTAAAATTATGTGCCAATATTAGCAGGACTGAGAATTATTATCAGATGGCTTACAGAGTTGGCGTTTTATCCACAAGAAAACTTCACATACTTACTGAACTAGTGAATTTAATAACAGTAAATCTGAAGTACCTAATAACCATGGTGTAAATAATAGAAACATTTATTTATGGAGCTTTATTTTCAAAGTAAATAATATATTTCTATCTAAATCCTAATTATCAGTTGCAATGCTTACATAGTTACAAAAAGAAAAATCATTCAATCAATAGTTTGACATGCATCTTGGCTTAAATCTATTTTCCAACAAGTTCATTATGTTTTAGATCATAAATATGTTTGGCTTCATTCTGGTATTCCTCACACATAGCATTGATTTGTTTGGTTACATTAAAGACCAAATCTTCAGAAACACTGTTCTGTTTTTTCAGTTTTTTGTTAAAATCGCTTTGAATATCTTTCACAGAATCCCTGCACTTGATATACAAAGCCTTAGCATTCTTTGCCAATGCCTCTCTGTGTTCTTTTGTGACTTTAGGCACAGGTACATAGAGTGTAGTGCCATCTTGTTGAGGATTCAGATTAAGCCCAGAAGCTTGTATAGCTTTTAACGCATTTGGTATAGCTTGTGGGAAAGAAGCAAAGTTTATGACAATAGTTTTAGGATTTTTCCGCACAATTTGAGCAAGTTCTTGTAACTCGTGATCTTTGCCTTCAAACTTGACCGACAGTGACTCAATAGAGCCCGTCGTTGATCGTAGGGACAGGTTCTTAGCAAAATCTTCCTTCATTTTATCAATAGCAGAACTGCATCTCTCTTTCATCTTATCCACAGGAACGAGTTCCGATATTGCTGCGACATTGATTTCTACTTTAGCTCCTTTACCTTTTTTATCTTTTCCTCTATCCTTGTTCTTAGCATAATTTCGGACTGCTGTAAAATTCAGCGCATTGGCATAAACAATCCTTTCGTTACCTCTAATGAGGTTAAGATGGATTGTTTTCAAGGAGTTGAAGGCTGGTACCACCAGCCGTTGTAATATCCTTGTACCCATTTTGTAAACTGTTTTAATACAGTTTATTCTTTATTCATTTTACAATAACATAACCTCAAACTTTTCTTCTTCTTATTTTGTACGTGTTTTGTAGGTACCTACTTTTTGTCGACTGACATTATTTGACACCTTTGTTTGACGTTTAGTTTCTTATTTTTACGAGTTTTTACGTTTCTGCGTTTCATAAAATCTGAATATTAGTGTTATTTTAATGAATATATTACCACGATACGACACGTTACGATTGTTTTATTATAACAAAATAAATAACTATCTTTAATTTAAATAATAATACTAGTTAATATTGACTTCACATGATGAAACTAAACGTAATAACAGTTCGGAAATGGAAATTTTTATTTTTCTATATTTAAAAAAAATAGAATATTGAATTATTTTAATTTCTAACAGAACACAATATAATTATTTGTTTTGTCACAAAATAAATTCATTACAACAGCTATGTACCTACATGTGTTATTTACCTAATTTAGAAAAGGTGAAACTTATAGTTACATCATATTTTTTTATGATTATTTGTTTCTAAACTGTCCTCCTCGCAGTCACGTTTGAAGTTGACACTTGTCAGGGGTCCAAATAAAAATGTCTGTAATATTTCAAACATTAGTAAATAAAGGAAAATCACATTTGTTTAGGAAATTATTGAAGCCTACCCAATCTTCATGTAAATGCTTTTTTGTACGGAACTCGTCAGGTACGGTTATCAACTTAATTTTAAGATATTACGTTATGAAGGTTGCTTGGAGGTTATGTATTTTATTTTAGATGTTGCAAAGAAATTCGTATCGTTTGACGAGGTTGTGGCCCAGAGAAGAGCTGAAGCGAAACGGAGTATCATCGTGCAGGTCAACTCGGAGGCTTCGTTCAATGAATTATATGGTTACTGTTCAAAATATGCCGCTATCAATGGAATACATCATTACAGAAATACCGGTGGAGAGGTACTATAAGTATTCTTAATTCGTAAAAATAAGCAGAAAAGTGTACATTTTAGTAACTGGGATTCAACCCTCCTGTAAACCATAATTAAATTTTCAGCACTTTATGCTCATCGAGTTTAACACAGAAGATAACTTGAAGGATGTGATACGGACATGTGGCACACATCAGAAAGACCAGGATGTTATGGCATTAAATTCTCCATTTCTCTGGTTTAGAGCCACATCAGGCACAAAGGAAAAATTCACAGTACCCAGCGCTAAACTGACATCTTTAGATGGGAACTCGTTAGTTGACGAAGACAAACTCTTTCAGGAATTAACGAGCTGTGAAACAGTATCCGATCAGATACAGTTGTTGTATGATAGAACTACACTGAATGATCTGGGTGTTCGGTTAAGATATATGGTTGCAAGACAGGTATGTACTTAATTATAGTTAAAATTGAGTTAAACAGTTTAAACAATACATTTATTAATTTATAAAATCTTTGATACTTTTTGCTAGTATAGTTCTCCCAGATGCATGTATTTTACTCTTTATGTTTCTATACCTTTTTGGTTCTGATTCTATACCTTGGGTGTGTTCAGTTATTACGCCGGACGACGCTCGACGACGCGGGCGATCACACTAAACCGTTCAGTTATTTGAGCGAGCGTCGTCGGACGATCGCTCTGGTCACTCCATGAATTAGTAGGGTGAAAGTCGCACTCGGTCGCACTGCTATCAACCGACCAATGACTGTAGTCATAGGATACAGCAGCAGATAATTTGAAATCATTCGATTGGTCCAGATTGGTCACTCGCGTAACGCAGTTGTGGATCGTTCAATTATTCCCGATGAACAAGCGACATTCGCCCGAGTGACTTTCGCACCGAAAACTGAATTACTGAACGTAGCCCTTGATGCTGATTCTGTTGTTCAGTTTGACATTACTAAACTGGAATAAACACATCTGTCACATTCATTTCATTTCTATTGAAACAGAAAGAGACAAACACCCTTAAATTAGTCCTGTTATAATACACAACAGTATCAAAAACATTATCTATGCAAATTTTATTGTGTTCATATATAAGTAGGTTTTATAAGTTGATTAAAACATGCACCTATTTTCAGATAGAGTGTGTGTTCAACAGCTTGTACGCCAACATCGCTGTGAGGCCATTTGGCTCATCTGTCAATGGGTTTGGCAAAATGGGATGCGATTTAGACCTTGTGTTGACAAATTCTCTGACTGAGGAGATGGTAACTATATTATTTTTTATGTTTGAGTAGTTTGTTGTCACTTCACATAATTACTTTGATTATAATTTTCTGCATGGTATTAGCAATGTTGCAATTTTTCTTGGCTGTGCAGCCATGAGGGTGGGCCATGCAGTCTGGTGTTGTGCATATTATTTTCAAACTATGATTTCTCTTTTAACTTAATATTCTAATTGATGTGTCTGAGATCTATTGTTTATTTTATTCTGTGACATTATATTGTACATAGATTAAAGTTAGTAAGTTCATCTAAGTACCTATACAACACCATACCGCTTGCTACACAGTACTTAGCATACATTAAGTAATCATACATTCACAGGTTTAGTTAAAACCAGTTTTTTTATTCTACATGTTATAATAAAATTGTGGTGAAAAATATAAATTACCATAAAAAAGACTACTAAAATTTAAATGTTGCATGATATAGTAGCAATAATAAATGTGAACTAATTCCGCAGTGGAAAGAGTTCTACAATCAAAATATACGGAAGAGAGATGTAATTCAAAAGCCAGTTAAGAAAAATCATTCAAAGAGAAACTTTCATGTCACGAGACAGGCGCAATTTATAGAAGTACTTACTTAAATTTTCATTATTATTCTTACTAACAGTGTTAATCATATATTTATCATACAGTGATTTCATAATGTGTAGTAGTAGAGTTTCATCATAATAATTTTAAATATTCCATGCTATTTAATTGCTCAAATGTGGTTCCTAAGAACCTTTTTCCTGTCATGCGAAGTTGCGCCCGCATCCTATCGTTTCATACATGCTATCCTGCATGTTGCCGGCAACGCGTTAACACACGCATGCAGATCAGACCCCACAGATTATACAGGCCAGGCATGCACGGAAGCGCAAATCCGCGTGACTGAAAAGGTAGACATTTTAGTTCAAACGATGAATTTCAGCCCTCATCTGCACACCCATGATCTTTCTCTCCTTTCATTACAATGTTTTATGTATTTCCCTCTCGGCTATGTATTAGTAACACTGTCCTTTCTCTGGGATTTACAGTAGCATAACTGAAAATCGATTTTCCAAGTTTATTGATTTTGAAAATACCTATTTCCTTACAACCTTTCTCGGTAGTGGTTTATTAAGACGTCATTGTAAATATACATGTATAGCTGTGGATGTCAAGAGGCTGATACTAACTGCATGAGAATCGTCCCTCAGAGCGACGCGTCCAAGCGGCTGGTGTTCCAAGACAAGCGCTCCGAGGGCGGGCGCTCCCCGTGGCAGCGGCACATGGAGAGCGTGGGCGAGCTGCTGGAGCTGCGCGTGCCCGGCGCGCACCGCGTGCAGCGCATCCTGCACGCGCGCGTGCCCATTGTGAAGTTCGCGCATGACTATACGGATCTCGAGTGCGATTTGTGTTATAATAATATGTGAGTTCAATTTCTTTGGCTTAGCTTAGAGTAGTAAACAGAATGGAGGAACAACACACACATTACACTACATGACAACAGAAACATTGCGTATGTTCTCGAATCAAGTGGCAGTTGTTAATTGGTACGCTTAATAGGGTGGTCCCATGGTTTTGTTGTCATGGTTCGTGAATTACAACTCAATTTCTTCACTCTGCACGGCACATCCATGTGCTTCTTTGTTTTTCGCTCTTTTTAACCCCCGACAAAAAAGAGGGTGTTATAAGTTTGTAGTGTGTATCTGTCTATGGCATCGTAGCTCCGAAACCGATGTACCGATTTCAATGCAGTTTTTTTTTATTGAAAGCTAGTTTAATCGGGTATCACCTTAGCTATGTGTCATGAAAATTTATTCAGCCGTTCAAAAGTTACAGCTCTTTTTCTAGTTGGAGTCGGGGGTTTTTGACGGTTAGGTTATTTAACCCTCAATCATTTTCTTCCCTCCACAGGTCGGGTGTGTACATGTCAGAGCTCCTCTGGCTCTACGGCTCCTTAGATAATCGTGTCCGTCCGCTAACGTTTGCGATCCGTCGCTGGGCGAAGGCGGCCGGCCTCACCAACCCGCATCCTGGGCGCTGGATCACGAACTTCCCCCTGACGCTGATGGTGCTGTTCTTCCTGCAGCAGAAGACCAATGATGGTTGTGTGCTGCCGACAGTGAAGAGTCTTATGAGGAGAGCTGGTAAGTTTGAACTTTCTTCTTTCTATGTCATCGTTAACAGCACATGATAATATGCCCCTAAAAATACTTGGTTTTTGTTGATAATACTAGAGCTATTAGAAGTGATAATTTAATAAAATATTATAGTTTAAAAAACTATAGAACACGCTTTAGTCATCCAAACTAAACGTGTATGCAAAATTTCAGCTCAATCGGAAACCGGGAAGTGGGTCAAATTTAACTACCAACATTTTCTTACATAGTTAGTTACTAACTAGAACTAGAAGCTAATAAAAGCGTATTCAAAAAGGAACCAACATTCGATCTAAAATTTTATAATCTAAGTGAAATTACCAATGTTTGTTTAAAAACAAAACTCTTACCTTATTATTCGCCATTTTAGGTAAAGAAGACATGAGAATAGCTGAAGAGAATCTCAACTGCACATTCCTGCGTGACATGAACAAGCTCCCGTCCGAGTGCTACGCGCAGAACAAGGCGAGCCTGCAAACCTTACTGATGCAGTTCTTCGAATTCTACTCGCAGTTCGACTTCCAGGAGAAAGCCATCTCCATCAACGAAGGCATTGCCGTGAGGAAGCCGAACTCACTACCTCTATACATCGTGAACCCTTTAGAACAAGCACTTAATGTAAGTAGAAATGTTAGCTTCGAAGAGTGTGAACGGCTTAAGGCAGAAGTCAGGAATGCCGCGTGGCAACTTGACGCCGGTCTAGAAGAAAAGAAAAAAGATGACTGGGGACTTCTAGGTCTTATAGAAAAGAAAACAACTCGAGGACTGAAGAATCTACTGCGAGTAGGGAACTCTCACCGACTAGTTTCAGTAAAAGATCTGTTTGATGATACCGAGGACAACATGCCCAAAGACAGTTTGAAGAATAAACTACAAAGACTGACGCAGAAGAGTGATGAGGAGGTGGAGAAAAGTGTGAAAGAGATGAAAGATATGGTAGGTAAAGAGAAGAAAGAGCCCAGAATGAAGTTTAAGAACAGCCAGGTGGCGAGCGAAGTGTTTAGGATACGAAGGAATAAGATTGTGTGAGACATGTGCAGTGACCTTGTACATAGTTTATGATTGTTGTATTATTATATTTGAGAGACTGTTTTTAAATTGGCGCTAAGTTTCGTTAGTATTTGCCTTCGACTGTTTTTGTTCACGCACCGTCGAATTTCTAAAGACGAACCTAGTTCTCTAGCGCATCTGAGATGCAGAGCGGTTACCGATAGGACGGTGCGTTCCTTACTAAAGGCTTTGTCCCGTTACCCTACGATATTTAGCTATATCCCGGTTATTCCCTAGAATCGGTTCAACATTTCTTGCACATCTGAATTTCGAATTTTTGATGCTGTATGTTACAAAACATTACCCTCAGTCGGGTAAAAAAAGAAGTATTTTAGTGGACTCTTTATTTAATGAATATGTTGGTTATACTCAAAAACTATGTTACCATATAACAGACCTTAAAATGATGATTTTTGTAATAGACACATTCAATAATGTAGTGACATTGATAGTACAAAATTTTAAAACGAGGACCAATGGAATATATTATGGAAAAGTACATAATTAATTAATTATTTGACATGTAGACATGACAGGTGTGTCCATGTAGCCAGAGCTTTGCTATCACCGCTCTGGGGACTACGAACTTATATAGCAGCGCAGGAATTAACTGGCCAGAAATTTCCAGAATAAGCTGGCCTTTCATTGTACGAAAAGCCTAAACCGTGCGAGGTCAGCTCATACTGGAAATGTCTGGACAGTTTAGTTTCAGCCCTGCTATAAGATTTTCTAGTAAGCCGCTGTTGGCCCACTGTGTTGACTATGGTGACTCCCTCATTTTTGGAAAGGTCTAACAAAATTACCAAAAATAAATTGCTGCTGATTACATTTATACTTTAGTAAGTACATTTACGTTCGTAAAAATTTATTTCGTTATCTATTGTGAAGTGTTTCGTTTAATAATGTTATAGTGCAAATGTAAAATACCTGTAAATAAAACAAACGTACTGCTAGTATTGTGTATTATTTATCCTTATTTATAAAAACCCTTGAAAGTAATTGCATTTAAATTGATTGTTGAACTAGCGATACTATAGAATTACATTTTAACACTTATATTGTCCTATTACAAAACAGCAAAGCAAGTGTTGTAAAACCCAGGTTTTGAGATAGCCACGTCTCTTTTTGTTTATATGACGTTAGAAAGTGACGGATATACACGGTGTAATTGAATAATCATAAAACTTGAATATAGTTTGTTCATAATTGACTTTTAAATCGATTTCAGTAACTTTTAAAAGAGGTATTGTTTTCAAAAAATATAAAATTCGCCAGTCTTATGCTCGATTGAGCCAAAGAAAATTAAATCTTACTTCAAGACAATAAGACTGAATTTTAAATGCAGTAAAGTAACGCTAGGCTCAAAACTAGTTTCTTAAAAATAATAGTTAACTTAAAAAAACGGAAGTTTATGCTTTTAACTAGATATTCTACTTGGGGTGTGTGAGGTTTTGCGATAATTAAATTACACGTTGTATTTAAAACCTGGGTTTTACTAAACCCGCTTTAAAACATATTTCGTAATAAGGGGCATTATGATAATAGTACAACCTGATTTATTTGATTCATCAAAACACCAAAAGAACTTTTTATAATTTAAAACACTTCTCATTATTATGACTAGTATTTCAAGTATAGCTTTGCTGTGGTACCGACTAAAATTATGCTCTCTTTATACATAAAATGTAGAACATTCCGCTACATTTCATTTATATTAATAATTTCTAATTACTGTTCCCGGCGCTAGATAATCTCTTCACAAACAACTCTATCTTAGGATTCAACGCGTCATTCCTCGGTAACTTATGACCAGCGACCATTTTCCTGAACACCTCTACATTGTCTTTGCACAGCTTGTCAAAAGTTCCTTTGTAAACTGGATTGTCTATTAACGTAGAGAGCTGTGTGGCGGTGATCTTGTAATCGTTTATGAGTATGTCTGCGCAAGCGTTCGTCCACACTGTTTCCTCTAGGAATATGTTGTATCGTTCGTTTTGATCAAATACTCGACACTGGAAATGGAAAAGAAGGTTGTATGAATAATGGGTAGTTCGAATGAGATCGACTTTCCTGGTGTTAAGCAAATTTCAAGAAAATTGAGGATTGAATGGCATGTATATTAATTATAGCAACCGCCAGCGGCTTCGCCTGCTTGATAACTTTATAAATTATAGCCTATGTTCCTCAGTGATAATATAAATTTATAAAATCGATCCAGTAGTTTTTGAGTTTATTCATTACAAACAAACATACAAAAAATCAAATATTTTCTCTTTATAATATTAGTTTATGAAGGATTCGCACTCATTTCAAGACAAAAATTGATATGGGGTAGCGCATTACACAAATAGTGCACTTAAAATAAAACAGTGGCACCTTTTAGTGTTGTAGTCCTACCCACTTTGGGCAACACAAAAGTACTGCGTGTTGGGTTCCTTTGTCATACGATTCGTACGAAGCTACGAGGGAATTATAACTAGTGGACATTATCAATCCGCTTTCTCAGCTTTATACTATCTTTGTGGCTTAAGTTCAGCAGTCGAACATAACACGTACCTCATCACTAACATCATCAGTGACCACCACAACCGAGTTAAAGTCCAACAGTGCGATGACGGCAAACACCCCGCCCCCGCCCCCCGCGCGCCGCACGCACCCCCGCAGCTGGGCCGCGCAGGCGCCGGGCGTGAGGCCGCTCGCGCCGCTCAGAGCGCAGATGGCGTCGGAGATACGCCCTCGGATCACGTCTTCGTCATCTTCTAGTAATGTTATTATTGTGGCCCAGAGCGTTGCTCGCAGTTCAACTGAAAATGAATATAGACGGTACACAATATGCACTAATAAGGTGGTGGTAATAGTGGCATCCATTTTTAAAGCGATCGATATTTCGCCAATTGTGGTGATAATCTTATTAGAATTGTACTGATAAAGATTGTCAAGATCTATTATTTATTTGAAAAGAGTTTCCATGGAGTTTCTTGCCGGTTCTTCTCCATAGGATCTACTATTTCGAACCGTGCACCTAGAGTCTCGACATTTCATAAGTGCCTGTATCTGGTTTACATGAAATAAAGATCTATTCTATTCTATTCTAGAAAGAAACAATAATAATTTTATTCCGCAAAAATAGATACATTTTTGACTTACTAACAAGGGACATCGGGTCCGCGATCAAGTGTCCGAACCAAACGAGTTCCAAAATCAAAAAGCTCGTACAATCGCACGCCAGTCTTTGTTTTGTCACCCGACAGATTACACGTCAAAAATGCCGTACTGTATTTGTGAAAAAGTTGAATAGACTGATAAATTGTCGCAAGTAAAATTAAGCTGTTTACTAATGACGATACGATTTTATGTTTTTTTTTAATGTACCCACGCATATATAGGCTGACTCGGGACACATTTTTCGTGAATTTTATTCTAGACCCGAGGTCCATTGTTAGTAAGTCAATGGATACACTTCTAATAAAAAAAATGAAAAAGCATGCCCTCGAGCATGCCGTACCGAAAAGGTAAGTAAAGTGCCGTTCACTGTAACAGTAAAAAGTCCAAAAAATTACCAAATTATACTTACATCGGTCCGCCTCACTCAATTCGTTCATATCCATTTTCAACAGCCGCCACATATCTCTCTCTATAAACCAAACAACAACTTTTCTGGTATTCTCACAGTTATCCGCGGAACTGCACTCGAAAATCACCCTTATGACCTTTAGCAACACTTGTATATTGAGTTTAGAATGCTTTAACCTGTCCGTGACGAGGCTTAGAAGACTCTTCAAATAAATATGAGTCAGATTTTCATGTTCATTTTGTATAAACTCAAATAATTTCTCTATAACCATATCCTCTGTCACTTTTTCTCCAATTTTCGTTTCAATGATATACCTTTGCGTATTGCGTTCCAACGTCAAAACCTTTAAGCTTTTCTGTTGACATTCCAAATAGTCATTCTTCAGAACTTTACATAACAACTGTATGTAGTTATCATTCTTTATTATTTCTAGAGCGGATTTATCTGCTATAGATATTAAATGTTCTTGAAATTTACAGCTGTCCACTTCTAAATCGTTATGGAGGATGAGAAGATAGTTAAGAACGGATAGAACTACTTCATATGAAGAATGTTCGAGACCTTTGTACACTAGATCACTAGTATCATTTGTTTGATACTTGGTAGCCAGTATAAAGTAAAGATAGATGGCGTTAGATAGACAGACGTCTCGTCCAGGGCGTATTTGTGGTGGTTTAGTGTGGAATATCAGTGTATGTAGATATTCACAGATTTTAGTTGTAGTTTCTTGAGGTAGAGATGGGAATCTGCAATTTTTATAATCATATATGTGTATACGGTTGTATAAACTTATGTGAATTTTGTTTTCAGCATTGGGAATATTGTTAATATTAAGAGGCATTTTCACCGACAAATAACAGATGTTACACGGCAGATTTTGTCCTAATCGTCTGTTATGTTGTCGGTGAACTTGGGCCTAAGTGGTATATTAAATAATCAATTGCGCTGACTGGCGATCATGGTGGTCGCGAGATAACATGCTTTGTATTTATTAGTAAGTATCGATATGTAGGTCATCTTATACGAGGTAGGCCAAAGCAGTTTTCTGTTTAAAATGGTTGCTTTCCGACTGGGAAAGTACCTCCACCTTGCAGAATATCGTAGACAAATAACACTGCTCTTGAGTGTTGTGTTCCTAACGGTGAGTAAGCTCGCTAGTACTTGAGGAAGTGTCGTGTGTGCCATATTTTGTTGTTTTTTTGTAGTCCTGATAAGTTCTTCAAATGAACATGTCAGATTTGGCAAGCGCACCGACGAAATATTGTTACAAAATATCCTTACCTCAAAACAACTAAATTGACGACCTTCAGGAACTCATCAGCTATCAGATAGCAAGGGTTCCCCCCCGTGGCCTGCCGCAGCAGCCACAGCGCGCCGCCCACAGCACCGCCCACCTCCTGCGCCTCCACCGTCAGGTCCGAGGGCTTAGCGTCCAGGATCCTCACTAACTGCAGCAGGATGCCATGGCAGTAGTTCCTCTTTATACCAGAATTGTGGACCAGTTTGAACATGGATTGCATGTGGGAGATGTATCTGTAAATGATTGGTACGGTCACCATCAGATATACTGAAACAGTTTGTGGAGGAACGAGGTATGGTGTTCCTATATAGATAACCGTCAAAACCCCCGACTCTAACTAGAAAGCTGTAACTTTTGAACGGCTGAACAGGGGGTCTAAATTAATCTTATAATGATTCATATTACAAATGTCAAAATATCCACTTAATTAATGACTCTTAATATCATACGCGTAAGGTTCATATTCAGTATTCATCTGTTTTACAGTTACCATAAAGATTCGCAGGTGAATTGCTAAATGTGCCCTTTTCAGACCTCCTGATTTTCATGAAACATAGCTAAGAGGATACCTCAATAAAATAGCTTTCAATTAAAAAAAAATGCATTGAAATCGGTCCATCCGTTTTGGACCTACGATGCCACAGACAGTACAAATTTACAACAAGCCACATTTTTGTCGGAGGTTAACAAGGGAGGATCCTCCGACTAGGCGACGTGATATTGCTTGACGGGCCGAACCCCGATGATTGATATCGAACACTTGTATCTATATGTATTAGATACGATAATCTATTTACATCGTAATACACGCCATTGTAGTTAGCTTGCTACGTTCAAATAAGGTACCTTTTGAGAAGTATCACTTTCATCAGCGGACTGCGATAAGTTGAATTGTAATCACTTGGGGAGGATATTTTCCTGCGCTTACGCTTTCATTGATGTTTTTTCTTATTGGGCAGAGGATTATGTCCAGCAGTGGACTGTAATACGCTGATACTCACTGTTCAGGCGATATGAGCGGCACGATAGCCTTAGCCGCCAGTTGTCGAGTCTTCAACACGCTGCTCTTAGCGCAGGACAGTACATGCGGGATGTATGCTACCAACTGTTGACAAACGTTGATATTCTGATTAAACTATAGATTATGGTCAAAGTCAATGGTTCTGGTCTAATTTATTTAGACGGATTTATAATTAATATTTAACAATAATGTTTTCATAATTTTTAAAATGTAAGTTTGTATCTTCATTTTGCCCTACCCCGAAATTGTACCTGGGCCTTCACTAAACGTTATATTTTATTTATTTAAGTTCTTACATACCATTGATACCATTACTGTTTCCCAATTCACAACATTTTTTTTATTATATGCGTTCATATAAATTATATACATTCACATACATTACATATAAATAACACATATGTATTAAGGTATTATGATTGTCGTAGCGCAGAAAAAAGAGCACATACCTTTAGATTGGACACGGTGCCTTCCAGCGAGGACGGGTACAGCCGCGCCAGCAGTAGCAGCACGGGGTACAGGGAAGGACGCAGCACTTGTACGTCAGCGTTCGTGCTCACTTCTTGAAGCTTTTCCTGTTAACAATACAACACGTTTTTGTAACACAGGTGTGTTTCTTGTTTATCAAAGTCCATCTCATTTGATCCGTCGTTGTTTGTAGTAAGAATTTTATAGGAGATGGGGACCGCCAGGGCTACATTGGTAACGATAACTTAATACTGAAAATATCACGATTGCTTTTAATCTATTAATAGTTAAATAATGTGTGTAATTAAAAAATATGTTGTCTGTCTTGGGTAGCAAGTTGCGTTGACTTGTCGCCATTTAAATATCTAGGGTAATATATCATATCTGGGATGGGTTAAATGTTTGTTTGACGACACGGTTGGCGCAGTGGCTAAGCTATTAGCTTTCTACGCTACGTGCCGCGGGTTCGATCCCCAATGAATTGATGGAGCAATTATTTATTATTTGTATGGCTTACATATAGTTGTTTCGGGTCTGGGTGTATGTGCATGTGACATGTATGTTTGTAAACTGTACCCTCGATATAGGAGAAATCCCAAATGAATCCTAAGTTAAGACGAACGGGGCTTCAAGAGGTAATTTAAGAGAGTCCTATTTCAAGCAATGGACTATCTATTTATTTATTTAAAATGCTTCAGGTACAAAGGCGGTCTTAATGCCGTAGGCATTCTCTACCAGACAACCTTAGGGTGATGCAGAGACAATGAAGGTAGATGCACCAAAAAAACAAACTTAAATGAGAGATAGGTATATTAAAAAGGTAGGAGGTAGGTAGGTATATTAGGTTTGGGGTAGGTATTATATTGGTAGGTAGGTGTATTACTAGTGAATGGCTCACCAGCATGAAGTCGTACAGCTGCGGGTAGCGTAGGAAGAATATCCGTCCGGTCATCCTGTTGCGCGCGCACAGCCGCTCGGCGTCGCGCGAGCGCTGCACGCCGAACACGCGCACCGCCAGCGCGCTGAACAGCAGCGTGGACGAGTTGCGCTCCTGCCACGGGGAACCATCAGCTCAGTTACTTCTTATACAGGATCATTTTTTATGTAGTGCGCAAAATTTGCAGAGTGATTTAGTGTCCGTTCCCAAATGCAACCACAGTACTAATATCTATAAGGTTCTTGACTAATATTCACTCCAAAACTAAATATTTGATTTTGTATGGCTTGCGCTACAAGCCAATGCGTGCCAATGCGTTTATGCGTGTTTCTGATATGTATTGATGTAGGTATTAGGATAAGTGAAACAATCGTCTTGAGTCGAGGCTGGTTTATTACTGAACACACGGGGCGCGCGGCCGGCGGGCGGCGCGCGCGCTTCCTATGTATGTAGGTATGCATAGATACATACATCACAGTTTCCCATACTAAATAGAATTTTCGTTTTATTTTAAAGTGTATCCTAATATTGCGGTTGCATTGAGGAACAGACTGAATCACTCTACAAATTATGGGCACTACATAAAAAAAAATATCCTGTATAAACTGATTAAAGATACCACATTCACGGCAGAAAATACTAAGAATTTTTCGACATTAGAAGTACATTTAACTGCACTGATTATAATTCGGCGGTGTACAGCCCTGGTTTTGTCGGGAGTTTTTTACGTTGTATGAAACTTTGAGATTAAATGAAGATAAGATCTATGAGTATACTAGCATGACGGTGGTAACTTTTGAGTATTTATTTGAATTTCTATAATAATATATTTGAAGGACATGGCGCGCACGCTTCCGCCACCGCTGTAAACACAGACAGGTTTGAACTTGCACGTGACGCCACGCGCGTCACCCGTTCCCCACACGCAACACGCTGGCCGCCGCTCGGCACCAGTCGCGACGCCGCTCGGCACCACTCCAGCCGCCGCTCGGCACCACTCCGGCCGCCGCTCAGCACTACTCTGGACACGACTGAGTGCGCGCATGTGTTTAACACGAACGTCGCACGCCCCGCCCCGCCGGACGCGAGGGCCGAGCGTGCACTCAGGCCGTACACTGACTGATTACTGACCTAAAGTCATTTATCCATCCCTTACTATTACTGTACAATATTATTATGATGTACTCACGGCCCAGGTGTCTCCGTCGAACCCCCTGAGCGCCACCATGAGCCCGTCCCCCACATAGCCGGCGACGCTCTCGTCCAGCGCGGCGTTCCGGAACAGCGCGCGCAGGATGTTGAGCGCGTGCGTGCGCGACTCCTCGCTCGGCGCGCGCGACAGCTGCAGCAGCGTGCCCATGCAGCCGTGGAAGCACGTGGGGTTGCCCTGCACTTGGAGTTCTGTTGTAACTAAGGCCTGTTGGACAAATATTATTACATGATTCCATCAACACATACTATCAAAGTTTAATGTCCAAAACAAGTCTGAATAAAATTGACGTAAAAACACATGGACTTCGGATCAGCGCTCAAAAACTCCCGAATTGAATGTAAACTAATCGCCCGTCATACTTTATTTACGCAAGCGAGCAACTACTTACACATCAATATGTCAGTGCGGCGCAGTCGAATTTTCGTATGGTGAAAATTGTTGCAAGTTAAATTAGATATTGTGATGACGACCGACATAGGATTTAAATTAGTTGTTGGTATTTCTAAGTTTATAATGTAAACTCCGGACACTTTTTTCGTGTTTTTTTTATTATTCTTTATGTTTTTACGTCAATGCTTAATACCGTTAAATATTCATAAAAAACACATTTTAAAGTTGTGAAGTGTTCAATCTTATAAATCCATTTGTCAATTTTTACCGGTTGAACCAGGACTGAAATAAAATACCCACAAAACTATTTAGAATCCGCGACTACTTCATTTCTCGCAAAGTGCAATAAAAGTCATCGAACAAAGTTCTTGTTTGAATATCACGCTAAACGTGGTAGATTCTATGCTGGAACTCGTTGAAACGTCAAACCTTCGTGGAGGAAATAACTTTGATTTCCCCTGTACACCATTAGCGTCATAAAAACAGTACGAAGTGTAACCTGTATCATGAAGGGCAGGCCGGCGCTCCTGCGGGTGGCGCAGAGCGAGCCGTGGCTGTCCCCGCTGGCGAGGGCTGCCACCAGCTGCGCCAGCCACGCGCGCGGCAGGCCGTGCAGCGACGGGCTGCGGCAGCGCCACAGTCTGCCACAGGGTACATCACTCAGTACTATATTGTTGGAATAATTTACTAGAATATCACAGATACAAATAAATTCCAAGACTGACAGATACTTAAATTTATAATTAAAATACCTTTCCTAAGAGGCGAGAAAACAGCTCATACAGAAACGTTTGATGTTGTTTTGACATCACTAAAGACAATAGGGTATTACCTATATTGGTTTTCTTTACTACCAAAATTTTAGTTTTTCTAAAATACTTAAGCGCGCCCACGCCCACCAGCTGCCCGCGCCCAGCCGCCCCCGCCCTCCCCGCGGATGTTGCCCACCTCACCTGGCCAGCAGCATGGTGAAGCCCACGTAGGCCTGCTCGAAGGCGCCCCGGTGCTTGGTGTGGCTCAGCAGCGCCGTCAGGTGCGCGCCCACGCCCACCAGCTGGGCCGCGCCCAGTGAGCCGCCCTCCCCGCTCTCCCCGCGGATGCTGCAGCGGGAGCAGATGCTGCCCAGCAGGAGCGACACCTAGGGAAAAAATACCTCATGTTGAACAACAGATGAGATCTTGTTTGTGCCTACAGCAAACAGTGTTCTGACACCTCTCGCCATAAGCGGGGAGTTCATCCGCATACCCTAGAACCACAGTATATATAAGGTCTTATTTTAATAATCCAAAATATTTTAGGTGGTAAATCTACAGGTTACAAAGACTCCTTTTAGCAAAAAAATATTTAAAAAAAATCAACATTTTTTTATACGTTTTCAAAATTAATTAAAATAATTGATGTTTCCGTTTGCATAAAACCTTCATTCCTCTATGATTGTGAATGGAACTAAGGTCATGAACCCGATCACATGACTGGCGGCTCGGCTACAGTACCTCACACACACACGCATCGCGTCGCCGCCCGGTCTAATGCCTACTTAATTCATAAATAACGACTCTATTAAGACATTCTAACGATTAATCTACTGCAACTACTATGTGATTCTAATTTCCCATCACATTTTATCAGGCTTTGGACTGGAATAATTTAATTTAAACGCGAAAGGGTTAATTACCTACCTACTTATCGTATTACATTACTACGCAGGTACCTACTTTGTAAGCCCCGTTAGGACTGCCGATTTTGCAGGTTTGCTTGCATAGTAGGTACTTACACATAGGTTACGTATCTACGCTTTCAAATTAGGTACCGTAACAATAACTTGGCATGTTTAGAAGTTTGAATCAGTCTTATTTACTATGATTTGAAATGTACACACTTACCTAATAATAGTTTTTTTATCTACACAAATTGTTGGACATATCCACCTTGCTGTTGGATACAGAGGCTGGCACGCCGTACAACATGCCTTTGTACGCGCACTAGAGTTTCACTGTCACTAGTCATAATTCACATACAAAGACATAATTCACAGCTCCGAGAATGGTATGCAGGTCTGGTCTTCTCCCGTGGCGCATTTTACCGATTTCAGCGTCGTGCGTGACTCGTGCCGTGCGCGAACTCAGATACAACTACAAACGATGTTGCCGCCGCGCCGCGCGCCCGCCGTGCCGCCCCGCGCCGCGCGCCCTCCCGCGCCGCCCTGCGTCACGTGTAACGAAGAGCGGCAACGGCGCGAATGGGCGGCGCGTGCGGCGACGAGTGGCAACAGAGCGCTTGATTTTCGGTTACGATCATTCAATACATTCATAATATCGCGCGCTTACCGCTAAGCGCTGGCGCCGCCACCCGCCTTCAATGAAAATAGTACTACCTACGTAGTAACCGCCGTGGATGGATGTTGAAAATAATACAGAGCCAGTAAATTTATTATTAGTAAACTATTTATTTTTATTTTTTTAATATCAGTAAAACACATACTTGATTAATTTGATGTTTGTAATGAATTCTATACCATTCATAGAGCCTAGTTTTAAAATATTTTGGATTATTAAAGTAAGACCTTATATATACTGTGACACTCGTCTCGCAACGTGCGGTTTCAAAAAAACGAAACGCTAAAATCGCCCATCACGCGCATCAGTCCCTGGATGGGTGGCGTTTCTTCGAACATCGAAACCCCTCCGTGCCTCGGATAGCACGTTAAGCAGTTGGTCCCGGTTGTCATACGAACCATTAACAGTCGTTACGGGAGTCAGCAACCCAAAAAGTCTGACAACCGGTCTAACCTTAGGGTATCAGTGTCTCCCAGTAATTGGGTGGCGGTGGTCAGATGGTAGTCGCTCCGTATAAAATAGTGACATTCAGCCTCATCTGGTTAGACTGGGAGCCGACCCCAACGTAGTTGGGATAAAGGCCAGGCAGGTGATGATTGATATGTGCCGTAATATAATTTAAACAAACACATCCAAGGACAAACATGCCTCAAGTGCACATGCAGGTGGAGAAAACGTGTTAGTCCACCCGCTAGCTAGCCCAGCACGTGGTGTAAGCATACTGTACCTCTTTGACGGACCGCCACGCGCACAGCAGCACCATCTGCGCCGTCACCTGCCGCCCGTCGGCCAGCGTCACGTTGCTGCTCAACAAACGAACCATCATCATTCATTTGGTGGAAAATTTTACTGTGTTATTTAATAAATATTATAGTAAAAAAAAAACTAAAGAAAACCATCCAAACTAAACGTGTATGCAAAATTTCAGCTCAATCGGAAACCCGGAAGTGGGTCAAATTTAACTTCCAAGATTTTTTTACATAGTTACAAGTGAAGCTAATAAAAGCGTTTTAAAAAGAAGACACTTCTATGCCGACCAATCTACACAAAACGTACAGTTAGGATACAAAAACATTTATACAATATGTAAAAAATTCCTGTCCGATCTGGTTATTGTACTGATCATTAGGAACAACTTTTACTATGGGACTGTTATAGAGAACAAACTAATAACTTAAGTTTTTTATTATATCATTCATAAACAATAGTATGCTTACTTATCTGTGCATATTATAATCTGTGTCAAATGGCAACACTGGTTTTGTCACGCATTCAATAAAGTTTTCCAAAGTTTTATACAATTTTAATACATCTCTCATAATTCATCCAATCCATATAGGAAATCTAACAGTACTATTTTAATTGAAAGCAACTAGCTTTCAATTAAAATAGTACTGTTAGATTAATCGGGTATCATCATAACTATGTTTCATGAAAATCTGTTGAGCCGTTCAAAAGTTACAGCTCTTTTTCTAGTTGGAGTCGGGGGTTTTTGACGGTTAGGTTATTATACTTGCCCAGTGTTTCCATGGTCGGTGATCTGGACGGACATGTCCATGGGCAGGTGTCCCTCAGGCGAGGAGTTGTTGACCACACAGGCCACTGCCGCGTTCACCGCTATGCATGTGGTTATAATGTCGCCAATCAGAGAGGTCCAACGTTCGTCGGTTGATATTGCCCTGTAAAAATGTGCTGTTATGTAGTTCTTCTTTAAATACACCTAGCACCTAGAGTCTTGACATTTCATAAGTGCTTGTATTAGGTTAACATGAAATAAAGACCAATTCTCCTTTTTTTTTTTATTCCACTGGCTTAATTAATAACCCTAGAGTGGGGAAGGGATACAGTCTGGAAATTTAACAACTTTTCTCTATAAACATAATTCAAGCAACACGGATGGCATCTCTCTAAATAAAACAGCGAACGCGAGACATTTTTAGTTTCACAAGTGGTTATTTCTCGCAACGTTTTCGGTTTGCTTTCGATGTGGCAAAGTTTATAGGTAGTCACATATTTTATGTTTAGCGAATCACGGGATGCGAGGACCTCGCTTACACGAGACATCTTCTATTGTCAAGTACGCTTACTGCATGCGAAAGATTTGCCAGTTAGCAAGTTGCGCAACGGGGCTGATTGCCCACGGTGCGCCGGACGGACGCGTGTAGCGACATCTATCGCCACATGGAAGAACTACTTAGCAAGGCAACAAACTACAGTGGCGCGAAAATATGAATTTGACCAATCAGATTACGAGGTCTACATCGCACAAGGAAAAAGGAAATCGTGTCTAACACATATACAACTGTTCCACGTCAACAGCGAGCACCACACTCTGCTGGCACAGCACCAGCTGCTCCTGCACTGCCGACAGCAGCTTGCACTATACCTACTCACTGTGTATCTACGTGTAGCAGCACGTGTCGCAGGCAGTGCAGCAGGCCGTACAGCGGCGCCCGCCCGGCCGCGAGCACCACACTCTGCTGGCACAGCACCAGCTGCTCCTGCACTGCCGACAGCAGCTTGCACTATACCTACTCACTGTGTATCTACGTGTAGCAGCACGTGTCGCAGGCAGTGCAGCAGGCCGTACAGCGGCGCCCGCCCGGCCGCGAGCACCACACTCTGCTGGCACAGCACCAGCTGCTCCTGCACTGCCGACAGCAGCTTGCACTATACCTACTCACTGTGTATCTACGTGTAGCAGCACGTGTCGCAGGCAGTGCAGCAGGCCGTACAGCGGCGCCCGCCCGGCCGCGAGCACCACACTCTGCTGGCACAGCACCAGCTGCTCCTGCACTGCCGACAGCAGCTTGCACTATACCTACTCACTGTGTATCTACGTGTAGCAGCACGTGTCGCAGGCAGTGCAGCAGGCCGTACAGCGGCGCCCGCCCGGCCGCGAGCACCACACTCTGCTGGCACAGCACCAGCTGCTCCTGCACTGCCGACAGCAGCTTGCACTATACCTACTCACTGTGTATCTACGTGTAGCAGCACGTGTCGCAGGCAGTGCAGCAGGCCGTACAGCGGCGCCCGCCCGGCCGCGAGCACCACACTCTGCTGGCACAGCACCAGCTGCTCCTGCACTGCCGACAGCAGCTTGCACTATACCTACTCACTGTGTATCTACGTGTAGCAGCACGTGTCGCAGGCAGTGCAGCAGGCCGTACAGCGGCGCCCGCCCGGCCGCGAGCACCACACTCTGCTGGCACAGCACCAGCTGCTCCTGCACTGCCGACAGCAGCTTGCACTATACCTACTCACTGTGTATCTACGTGTAGCAGCACGTGTCGCAGGCAGTGCAGCAGGCCGTACAGCGGCGCCCGCCCGGCCGCGAGCACCACACTCTGCTGGCACAGCACCAGCTGCTCCTGCACTGCCGACAGCAGCTTGCACTATACCTACTCACTGTGTATCTACGTGTAGCAGCACGTGTCGCAGGCAGTGCAGCAGGCCGTACAGCGGCGCCCGCCCGGCCGCGAGCACCACACTCTGCTGGCACAGCACCAGCTGCTCCTGCACTGCCGACAGCAGCTTGCACTATACCTACTCACTGTGTATCTACGTGTAGCAGCACGTGTCGCAGGCAGTGCAGCAGGCCGTACAGCGGCGCCCGCCCGGCCGCGAGCACCACACTCTGCTGGCACAGCACCAGCTGCTCCTGCACTGCCGACAGCAGCTTGCACTATACCTACTCACTGTGTATCTACGTGTAGCAGCACGTGTCGCAGGCAGTGCAGCAGGCCGTACAGCGGCGCCCGCCCGGCCGCGAGCACCACACTCTGCTGGCACAGCACCAGCTGCTCCTGCACTGCCGACAGCAGCTTGCACTATACCTACTCACTGTGTATCTACGTGTAGCAGCACGTGTCGCAGGCAGTGCAGCAGGCCGTACAGCGGCGCCCGCCCGGCCGCGAGCACCACACTCTGCTGGCACAGCACCAGCTGCTCCTGCACTGCCGACAGCAGCTTGCACTATACCTACTCACTGTGTATCTACGTGTAGCAGCACGTGTCGCAGGCAGTGCAGCAGGCCGTACAGCGGCGCCCGCCCGGCCGCGAGCACCACACTCTGCTGGCACAGCACCAGCTGCTCCTGCACTGCCGACAGCAGCTTGCACTATACCTACTCACTGTGTATCTACGTGTAGCAGCACGTGTCGCAGGCAGTGCAGCAGGCCGTACAGCGGCGCCCGCCCGGCCGCGAGCACCACACTCTGCTGGCACAGCACCAGCTGCTCCTGCACTGCCGACAGCAGCTTGCACTATACCTACTCACTGTGTATCTACGTGTAGCAGCACGTGTCGCAGGCAGTGCAGCAGGCCGTACAGCGGCGCCCGCCCGGCCGCGAGCACCACACTCTGCTGGCACAGCACCAGCTGCTCCTGCACTGCCGACAGCAGCTTGCACTATACCTACTCACTGTGTATCTACGTGTAGCAGCACGTGTCGCAGGCAGTGCAGCAGGCCGTACAGCGGCGCCCGCCCGGCCGCGAGCACCACACTCTGCTGGCACAGCACCAGCTGCTCCTGCACTGCCGACAGCAGCTTGCACTATACCTACTCACTGTGTATCTACGTGTAGCAGCACGTGTCGCAGGCAGTGCAGCAGGCCGTACAGCGGCGCCCGCCCGGCCGCGAGCACCACACTCTGCTGGCACAGCACCAGCTGCTCCTGCACTGCCGACAGCAGCTTGCACTATACCTACTCACTGTGTATCTACGTGTAGCAGCACGTGTCGCAGGCAGTGCAGCAGGCCGTACAGCGGCGCCCGCCCGGCCGCGAGCACCACACTCTGCTGGCACAGCACCAGCTGCTCCTGCACTGCCGACAGCAGCTTGCACTATACCTACTCACTGTGTATCTACGTGTAGCAGCACGTGTCGCAGGCAGTGCAGCAGGCCGTACAGCGGCGCCCGCCCGGCCGCGAGCACCACACTCTGCTGGCACAGCACCAGCTGCTCCTGCACTGCCGACAGCAGCTTGCACTATACCTACTCACTGTGTATCTACGTGTAGCAGCACGTGTCGCAGGCAGTGCAGCAGGCCGTACAGCGGCGCCCGCCCGGCCGCGAGCACCACACTCTGCTGGCACAGCACCAGCTGCTCCTGCACTGCCGACAGCAGCTTGCACTATACCTACTCACTGTGTATCTACGTGTAGCAGCACGTGTCGCAGGCAGTGCAGCAGGCCGTACAGCGGCGCCCGCCCGGCCGCGAGCACCACACTCTGCTGGCACAGCACCAGCTGCTCCTGCACTGCCGACAGCAGCTTGCACTATACCTACTCACTGTGTATCTACGTGTAGCAGCACGTGTCGCAGGCAGTGCAGCAGGCCGTACAGCGGCGCCCGCCCGGCCGCGAGCACCACACTCTGCTGGCACAGCACCAGCTGCTCCTGCACTGCCGACAGCAGCTTGCACTATACCTACTCACTGTGTATCTACGTGTAGCAGCACGTGTCGCAGGCAGTGCAGCAGGCCGTACAGCGGCGCCCGCCCGGCCGCGAGCACCACACTCTGCTGGCACAGCACCAGCTGCTCCTGCACTGCCGACAGCAGCTTGCACTATACCTACTCACTGTGTATCTACGTGTAGCAGCACGTGTCGCAGGCAGTGCAGCAGGCCGTACAGCGGCGCCCGCCCGGCCGCGAGCACCACACTCTGCTGGCACAGCACCAGCTGCTCCTGCACTGCCGACAGCAGCTTGCACTATACCTACTCACTGTGTATCTACGTGTAGCAGCACGTGTCGCAGGCAGTGCAGCAGGCCGTACAGCGGCGCCCGCCCGGCCGCGAGCACCACACTCTGCTGGCACAGCACCAGCTGCTCCTGCACTGCCGACAGCAGCTTGCACTATACCTACTCACTGTGTATCTACGTGTAGCAGCACGTGTCGCAGGCAGTGCAGCAGGCCGTACAGCGGCGCCCGCCCGGCCGCGAGCACCACACTCTGCTGGCACAGCACCAGCTGCTCCTGCACTGCCGACAGCAGCTTGCACTATACCTACTCACTGTGTATCTACGTGTAGCAGCACGTGTCGCAGGCAGTGCAGCAGGCCGTACAGCGGCGCCCGCCCGGCCGCGAGCACCACACTCTGCTGGCACAGCACCAGCTGCTCCTGCACTGCCGACAGCAGCTTGCACTATACCTACTCACTGTGTATCTACGTGTAGCAGCACGTGTCGCAGGCAGTGCAGCAGGCCGTACAGCGGCGCCCGCCCGGCCGCGAGCACCACACTCTGCTGGCACAGCACCAGCTGCTCCTGCACTGCCGACAGCAGCTTGCACTATACCTACTCACTGTGTATCTACGTGTAGCAGCACGTGTCGCAGGCAGTGCAGCAGGCCGTACAGCGGCGCCCGCCCGGCCGCGAGCACCACACTCTGCTGGCACAGCACCAGCTGCTCCTGCACTGCCGACAGCAGCTTGCACTATACCTACTCACTGTGTATCTACGTGTAGCAGCACGTGTCGCAGGCAGTGCAGCAGGCCGTACAGCGGCGCCCGCCCGGCCGCGAGCACCACACTCTGCTGGCACAGCACCAGCTGCTCCTGCACTGCCGACAGCAGCTTGCACTATACCTACTCACTGTGTATCTACGTGTAGCAGCACGTGTCGCAGGCAGTGCAGCAGGCCGTACAGCGGCGCCCGCCCGGCCGCGAGCACCACACTCTGCTGGCACAGCACCAGCTGCTCCTGCACTGCCGACAGCAGCTTGCACTATATCTACTCACTGTGTATCTACGTGTAGCAGCACGTGTCGCAGGCAGTGCAGCAGGCCGTACAGCGGCGCCCGCCCGGCCGCGAGCACCACACTCTGCTGGCACAGCACCAGCTGCTCCTGCACTGCCGACAGCAGCTTGCACTATACCTACTCACTGTGTATCTACGTGTAGCAGCACGTGTCGCAGGCAGTGCAGCAGGCCGTACAGCGGCGCCCGCCCGGCCGCGAGCACCACACTCTGCTGGCACAGCACCAGCTGCTCCTGCACTGCCGACAGCAGCTTGCACTATACCTACTCACTGTGTATCTACGTGTAGCAGCACGTGTCGCAGGCAGTGCAGCAGGCCGTACAGCGGCGCCCGCCCGGCCGCGAGCACCACACTCTGCTGGCACAGCACCAGCTGCTCCTGCACTGCCGACAGCAGCTTGCACTATACCTACTCACTGTGTATCTACGTGTAGCAGCACGTGTCGCAGGCAGTGCAGCAGGCCGTACAGCGGCGCCCGCCCGGCCGCGAGCACCACACTCTGCTGGCACAGCACCAGCTGCTCCTGCACTGCCGACAGCAGCTTGCACTATACCTACTCACTGTGTATCTACGTGTAGCAGCACGTGTCGCAGGCAGTGCAGCAGGCCGTACAGCGGCGCCCGCCCGGCCGCGAGCACCACACTCTGCTGGCACAGCACCAGCTGCTCCTGCACTGCCGACAGCAGCTTGCACTATACCTACTCACTGTGTATCTACGTGTAGCAGCACGTGTCGCAGGCAGTGCAGCAGGCCGTACAGCGGCGCCCGCCCGGCCGCGAGCACCACACTCTGCTGGCACAGCACCAGCTGCTCCTGCACTGCCGACAGCAGCTTGCACTATACCTACTCACTGTGTATCTACGTGTAGCAGCACGTGTCGCAGGCAGTGCAGCAGGCCGTACAGCGGCGCCCGCCCGGCCGCGAGCACCACACTCTGCTGGCACAGCACCAGCTGCTCCTGCACTGCCGACAGCAGCTTGCACTATACCTACTCACTGTGTATCTACGTGTAGCAGCACGTGTCGCAGGCAGTGCAGCAGGCCGTACAGCGGCGCCCGCCCGGCCGCGAGCACCACACTCTGCTGGCACAGCACCAGCTGCTCCTGCACTGCCGACAGCAGCTTGCACTATACCTACTCACTGTGTATCTACGTGTAGCAGCACGTGTCGCAGGCAGTGCAGCAGGCCGTACAGCGGCGCCCGCCCGGCCGCGAGCACCACACTCTGCTGGCACAGCACCAGCTGCTCCTGCACTGCCGACAGCAGCTTGCACTATACCTACTCACTGTGTATCTACGTGTAGCAGCACGTGTCGCAGGCAGTGCAGCAGGCCGTACAGCGGCGCCCGCCCGGCCGCGAGCACCACACTCTGCTGGCACAGCACCAGCTGCTCCTGCACTGCCGACAGCAGCTTGCACTATACCTACTCACTGTGTATCTACGTGTAGCAGCACGTGTCGCAGGCAGTGCAGCAGGCCGTACAGCGGCGCCCGCCCGGCCGCGAGCACCACACTCTGCTGGCACAGCACCAGCTGCTCCTGCACTGCCGACAGCAGCTTGCACTATACCTACTCACTGTGTATCTACGTGTAGCAGCACGTGTCGCAGGCAGTGCAGCAGGCCGTACAGCGGCGCCCGCCCGGCCGCGAGCACCACACTCTGCTGGCACAGCACCAGCTGCTCCTGCACTGCCGACAGCAGCTTGCACTATACCTACTCACTGTGTATCTACGTGTAGCAGCACGTGTCGCAGGCAGTGCAGCAGGCCGTACAGCGGCGCCCGCCCGGCCGCGAGCACCACACTCTGCTGGCACAGCACCAGCTGCTCCTGCACTGCCGACAGCAGCTTGCACTATACCTACTCACTGTGTATCTACGTGTAGCAGCACGTGTCGCAGGCAGTGCAGCAGGCCGTACAGCGGCGCCCGCCCGGCCGCGAGCACCACACTCTGCTGGCACAGCACCAGCTGCTCCTGCACTGCCGACAGCAGCTTGCACTATACCTACTCACTGTGTATCTACGTGTAGCAGCACGTGTCGCAGGCAGTGCAGCAGGCCGTACAGCGGCGCCCGCCCGGCCGCGAGCACCACACTCTGCTGGCACAGCACCAGCTGCTCCTGCACTGCCGACAGCAGCTTGGACACCAGCGTGAAGGTCACAGGTTCTATAGCAGAGCTGCATAGGACGGAAAAATTAAGCAGCGAAAGATTTCATGACGTTTAGATCCTAAAATAATTTTATCTATCAATGTGTGTATTTATTTTATTTTTAGATAAACATTGCCTGCCCTACGATTTCTCCTGTATCGTGGGGACAGTATACAAACATAATTATATGTCACATGCACACACACCCAGACCCGGAACATACTTATATATAAATATCTGTAGGCCATACAAATATTCGTAGCGTGCGGGGATCGAACCCGCGGCTCGTAGCGTAGAAAGCCAATGGCTTAGGCACTGTACCGTATTGAGTCGGTGAGGCTTGGAATAATTATGAACATTGTGTTAGCAGATAAAGACATTTTTATTTATTAAAACATGAGCATACACACATAGGCATACAAGATGTTTAATATTAAATTAAGGCAGTCATGTTTGGCCATTATGACGTACAAATATAGGAAAAATAAAAATAAATGTTACTAATTGTTCGTATGTTGGTGAACAAGAACAATGCTTGAAGATTTTAATCACCAGGGGGCTAAAAAGGCCGCTTTAGGTGAATCACAATATGAATGAATGATTGAATAATTTGATTGAATGATTGAATGAATATGATTCATATTATGAATGATTGAATGAATATGATTCATATTACGAATGTCAAAATATCTACATAATTGACGACTCCTTATGTCATCCGCATAAGGTTCATATTCAGTAATCATCTGTTTGACAATTACTATACAGGGGGCTAAAAAGGCCGCTTTAGGTGAATCACAATATGAATGAATGATTGAATAATTTGATTGAATGATTGAATGAATATGATTCATATTACGAATGATTGATTGAATATGATTCATATTACGAATGTCAAAATATCTACATAATTGACGACTCTTTATGTCATCCGCATAAGGTTCATATTCAGTAATCATCTGTTTGACAGTTACTAAGCAGATCATTAGATGAATTGCTAAATGTGGCGTTTTTAGGCCCCCAGTTCTCCTAAAATTTACTTTTGATTATTGCCACTTATATACATAATTATTTGTACTCGTGAATGTACGGGCTGACAGGCAAACGTCGCAAGGGTAGACCTTACACACGTTGGGAGGATGACATAAACAAGATCGCTGAACCACACTGGATGGAGTCAGCTAGAAATAGAGAAAAATGAATCTTTGGAGGAGGCCTTCACCTGAGAGGGGTCCGTGCAAGGCACCAATAACTAAAATCACTAATCTGTCAATTATAAGTAATAATAAACACGAATAATAAAGAAATAATAATAATATAATGAAAATAATAGTAATTTTTTAAAAGTTGAATGAAGAGAATAGTATAATATATTATATAATTGCAATAAATAACTAAAATAACAAAACAACTATGTATAATAATCAGTTTTATATAAACTAAATACTAACAATAATTTTATTACTATTGATTTATTTTAACTAGTTAGCATGGAATAAAAGGCTTTTTTATTTTTATTTATTTATTATACATAATTATTTGTGCTCGTGAATGTACGGGCTAACACGGTAACATTGACAATAGTTGGAGAGAATTTACAATTTTACTAAGTTCCAGTACAATGAAGGTGCTTACCACTGTTCGTCTTGTAGTATGTACTCGGGAAGACGTCTCCTTAAGAAGTCCAGCTTATATGCCGCCGACACACAGTCGGTTGGCTTCAACGATGACGCTTGACGGAATACATCCTTTATTTCTAAGCTAATAGAGTAGTTTTTGGTCTGAAACAAGATATATTAGTATGATAAAAATTCCAAATCGTTCATCTAAGACCCCCAGATACTCTCAAAACGTCTTTAAGTTCTGGGTTTGATTTCCACGTTATAAATTCTAAGAAATGTAGTTCTAAGAGGCTATAGGCTCGCTCTTACAATAAACAACAGTATAACACAGTACTCTGTGAATTATTATTAAAATGTAATCCTATTCTCTTGGTAGCAGTTAGCATATTGTTTAATTAAAGCTGATTAACAAATCCCTTATCTAATCATGTTCTTATTAATTAAAAATGTAATAAAATAAATTACAAATCGATAAGAATGGATAGAAATAGTATGTTGCCATCAAACAGTGTATAATGTCGCATTGACAACATTTATGTTCTAAATTATTTATGGAAACTATGTTCAAATTAGTGCAATACCTTAAGACTTCAATTAATAATAATTAAAAAGCAGAAAGCTTCTTAACCTAAGTGTCTTTTATAAAATTGTGTTGTGTGATGCAAGAAAATCAAAGTGTTAGTCGGCTTGACACCATCATTACAGCTGGAATAAGTCCGCTGGACAATGTTGTTATGAGCTCAAGTTTTTATTGCTATGATCTATATGAAAAGAACCCAATTACTTTTTATTAAGAACAATAAATAAGATAAAGTTAAGAACTACCTGTGCCAAATGTCTATAGAAATAAAGGTTTGAAGTTTACTTATGAAGAAATAAGTGAAGTAAGTCGACAAAAAATTGGAATGAAAATTTCTACTTCTGCTATTTCAAGAAGTTAAAAATTACAGAAACCACCGAATATTTAAGATATTTTTGGGAATGAACGAAAATTATCACTCCATAGCAACCGAAAAGAAACAAATAAACGAGAAGAATCGTCAAATACTTTTCTACTATGTTCAACGAAAACTATTCAGAATTGGTACAATACGCCAGCGCAGCAGTGTCGATTTTATGCGCCATGACATCCACAACCATATATCTCACAAATCCAAAATGGCGGAAACACAATTACTTCTACGCCTGCGGCATAGTCGTCAAAACTCTCGCTGCCTGCTGCATACTGATCATATTTCTTCTTCCAGAAGATATGACAGAGACCGCGATATTATTGAATGATTTCATTGTCCTTGCGACTGTGTGTTGGACCTTTTATACAATGTTGCTCGGCCATATACATGTAGCATTAAGTTATAAAGAAATATTCAATGAGGAATCTATAGTGTCCTCATTCTGGTACTACACAGTTTCCGGCACTTTTATAATATTTTATAACGTGAAATATGTTTTAAATATAGAAGTGTTGGATATAGAAGCAGTTGTGGGATTGTTGCTATTCGGTGTTGAGACAGGAAACTTTATGTTATTGCTTCGAATAATTAAAGTTATGAGGGAAAATAAATTCAATATAGCGCGTGTGTTAATTGTGAATGTTATTGGAATAATTTGCGATGTTATCCTAATATTTTACAGTTTTCTAATAATGTATGAATTAAAAATCCAATTAATTCTCGATGTTTTATTAGTGGTTCATACTGTGATGTTAGTATTGCAAACTCTTTTGATAATGTCCTGTAAGAATGCATTGGATTGGAATAACTATAGCTCTAGATGTAACGATGAGGTGATAGAAATGTAAATTGAATTAATTTTATTAGTTCTGTTTTTATTTTTTTGTGTTATTACAGTACCTATTTATATTACCAAAATTTATAGAAAATAAATCTATACTAACATTAAAAAATCAATTTTTTTTAAACCTAAAATGAATACCATAAAAGTTTTTGTTTATTTATTTAACAATTAATGCACACATAAAATACATGAGAAATATGAAGTAGGAGCATAAAGTACAAATACAAATTATAGGGTTACTAGTTTCCTCTCGGATTAAAAAACTGTCCAGCGTGGCAATAGTAAAAGATGAATGAAGCTGCTACCCGTATGAAAAAGATGACAACATATCGGTTACTCCATGCGAAATTTAAGATACCTACGTGTATAAATTTTTTTAAATAAAAAAAATCTTCATTATTATTTTTTTATTAATTTACTACTTTATATTTTTGAGAATAGTTAGGATTAATATATTATAAAAAATAAAGTAAAATATGTGAGTACCTTTAGCAGCTCAGTAGGACAGCTAGTCAAGACCTCTAAAGCGAAAGCTTTATTGTTCTCATAGCTATCTTCCAAATGTAACAGAAGTTTCTCCACGTACTCCATTTCCCAGCTCCTGTGAAACACATCGAGGTGTGGATGACTCCCAATTCCGACGCTATCACCAAATACTCCAACGAATTTTAAATAGGTGTTCTGTTTCATGCTGTCACTATAATTTTGAGTTGGTGAGTAAAAACTAGTGTCCGACCGAAACAGGTTTTTCAGCCGAAACCGAAACCGAACCATCGGCCTAGATTTCAGTATCGGCCGAAACCGAAACCGATACTTACTTAAACATATTTAAAATTTCTATTGTATACTGATATCTAGTGAATTTTTCACACATTTATTTGCATATACAATGATTATTAATTATTATACATGCAGACAGTTAAATAGTGTTAAATAAAATAAAAAGTCAATCATTTAATTACGTAACAAATATATGTTTTAAAGAATAATTTAATAACAGAAGTACCAGTAAAAACATAAGAAATACCTAAAATCATTTAAGGGCGGCGCGGCGGGCAATTTCGGCCATTTTTTGACCGAAACCGAAACTAAGGCCGTAACTAGATTACTTGGCCGAAACTGGTCGAAATCTAAACCGAACTTTCGGTCGGTCACTAGTAGAAACAGAATATAAATAGTATTTACCTTTGATAACCTTCCAAAGTCATCTGTTCGCACCACACAAGTACCTGCAGCGCCACAAACCGGCGGCTGTAGTTGGCTCCCGGCAACAAACTGTCGAAGCACTGCCGACGTAACAGCTCCAAGAACCGCAAGTAATAAGCGACCTTATCATTCACGCCGTTAGGTTCCCTTTGCCTCTTGATCACTTTGTAGCTATCTTCTAGACGTTTTATGAACTGAAAATAATAATATTGTATATACAGGGTGCAAATGTTATCACATTAAATGGAACCACATAGTACCACGTTCTGTGACCGTAAACAAAAAAACAATCAAATCCAATCAGTAGTTTAGCCACAGAACTAATTTAAAATTTCATAATATGTACATATCACCATCTCTAGGCAATGTTTGAAAAGTCTCCAACGTATTCTAAGTAAAATTATTTTTATTTACACGTGTAGAACAGATAAAGGTGACATAAATTTCTACTTCGATGTCCCTTGACCTAGACGAATGATGATAGCAAATTGTTTGCAAAAACTTGCGCAAAAATCGCAAATCTGAAATCGCGAAAAATTTATCAGCTGTTCCATACATTTAGCCAAGTAATATTTAATTATTTGTATGAAACAGCAGATTTTTTTTCGCGATTTCTGGTTTGGTCACATAGTGAAAGTCGTTCATAATACAAGGACCTTATAAAGGGAGAAGAATATTGACTATATATATAAAGCTCGATTACCACTGACTGACTGACTCACTGACACAATTGTTCTCCCAGAAGGAGCCGTGGGGGGTAAAAGTGATGTATGGGAGTCGTAAACCTTGAGGTCCAGTGAGTCCGGGAAAAATCCGAAATGACCTGAAAGTGGAACCCTGACCGGAACTGCCCTACGGATCTCGAAAATGAAAAGTCGCAAAGCTATACCGCCGCAACTAAAAATGTCGAGGACCCTGGGCCGTTTGACGAGCCGGTGAAAAAAAGATGGCGTCCATACAAAAAAAGATGGCGGCCATACAAAATTGAAACGCTCACCGTTCCGAAACCGTTGGAGGTAGCGGGGGGGTGCTCGACCAAATGTCATAGAGGACGACGGGGGCTTTCCGGTGGGGGTCATAAAAATCCAAGATGGCGGATTCAAAATGGCGGCCAAAAAAAAATATGGTCCGAGCCGGCTGAAAATTGGCATCCGGGGGTTTTCGGGGGCACCGATTCATAATCCGGGATCAAATTTTTCTTTCCGCCATTTTTCAAGATGGCCGCCATACAAGTGTTCATTTTGGATTTTCACCCAATTGTTCTCCCAGAAGGAGCCGTAGGGGGTAAAAGGGATGTATGGGAGTCGTATAGAAGGGAGTCCTGTGAGTTTAGGATAAGTCCGAAATGAACTGAAAGTGGAGCACTGACCGGAACTGCCCTACGGATCTCGAAAATTACAAGTCGCAAACCTATACCGCCGGAACTAAAAATGTCAAGGACCCTGGGCCGTTTGACGAGCCGGTGAAAAAAAAGATGGTTTCCATACAAAAAACATGGCTGCCATACAAAATCAAAAATCATATTTTTTTTAAGTCATGTTACAAGTACCACCTAAAAAGCCCTCGCGGGCCGCATGCGGCCCGCGCACCCGCGCGACCTCTAGTTCCTAATATAAATTCCTCCAGCTGGGTAGCCGCACTTGCGACTTTAATTCTGTGATGCTAAGAAAAAGGGATAAGTCATAAAACAAGACTAAAAAAGGAAACACTTTTTTGTTTTATTAGATTAAAATCATATAATTAAAAATCTTTAATAAATAAATATTTATGTAAAAATAAGTTTGGATTTTTCTTTATATTACGACTTATTCTGAAGTGAAATTTTTTTTTGATGACTTATCCCTTTGTCCTTAGATAGTATTTATTTTTATTGCTTCCCCGTGTAATGTGGAATTCGAAACACTTGTAATGGGTACTTATTTTAATTTATATCATGTGGTATATGTACACGCGGCAGATAGATAACATAATTCAGAAAATATGCAATAATTATCGAAATTCTAAACTATAAATCGGTATATAAACAACATTTGTCCAGCGATACTTAACTCATTTTAACAACAATGTATTACTTTCAAGTGCATATTGTAATACTTTTATATGGAATGGAATGAATGAATAATATAATAATATATAGAATAATGAAATGGATTTTATATTGGAAACGAAATAAATGTCAAGTAACATATAATTCATTCTCGGATATCAGATCAAACCTGAAAACTCGTATTTCGTCTGCTCATAACTTGTATATCAGATCCGTTGAAGATAATATTAAGAAGAATCCCAACAAATTCTGGCAACATATCACTAACCTCCGCTCAAAAGGTGGGTTTGAGCCCAACGTAATGTACAATGGCAAAACCTACAGTGGTGTGGCAGCTGCTGAGTCTTTTGCTGAATTCTTTGCAAGCGTTTTTCTATCGGATGTGCCAGCACTAAATTATGAAAAGGTAGTTGATGTAAACATTAGCAATAATAATAACTATGTTAATATATCTGAGCTAACTCTACGCGATATTCGGATCGGCATTAACAAGCTAAAACCCAACAGCTCCACTGGCCCTGATAATATTCCACCTTGGTTTCTCAAACTGGGCAAACTGTCTGTTGCCCAGCCTCTTTGTCATATACTTAACTTAGCGCTAAAAACTGGAGTATACCCTCCCCAGTGGAAAATCTCACGAGTTACTCCTATTCCCAAAACAGCTAACAAATCTGCCGTCGAGGAATATCGCCCTATAGCAATATTATCAGCTCCGGCAAAGATTTTTGAGAATGTCTTACACGAGAGCATATATAAACAAGTTGAACAATATCTGTGCAACGAGCAGCACGGCTTCAGAACCAAAAGATCGGTAAATACTAATCTGCTAACCCTTGTGGATTTCATGTCCACGTGTCTTGATCGAGGAGGTCAGGTAGATGTTTTGTATTTCGACTTTCAGAAGGCGTTTGATAAAGTTAATAATGACATTCTGCTGTCTAAGCTTAGTACAATCGGTGTTGCCCCGAGTCTCCTAAGGCTTCTTGCTGATTACTTGCGAAATCGCCAGCAGTTTGTTAGACTAGGACTGTACGAGTCACAAACCTATCACACCCTCTCAGGTGTCAGTCAAGGCTCAGTGCTGGGACCGCTTCTTTTTATATTGATGATCAATGATCTCCCTTCTGTAGTCAGAAATGCAAAATGTCTCTTATACGCTGATGACCTAAAGATTTACTACGAAATTAAGTCTGAAGCCGATTGTTTGGCGTTGCAATCTGATGTGAATTCAGTGTATCAGTGGAGTTTGGACAACAAGATGATGTTCAACACCTCGAAATGCTATGTGATGACTTACGGTCGAATTCGGCACCCTATAAAATTCACCTATAACCTCAATAATAATATTGTTTCTAGAACAGAATCTATGAAGGACTTGGGTGTCAAATTTGATCATAAGCTAACTTTTCACAATCACATAACATCAGTAGCTAAAGATTCATTCAGACGCTTGGGTTTCGTGCTTAGAAATTGTCGGGATTTTCGTAGTACTCATGCAATTAGGCTTGTATTCACTGCAATAGTCCGCAGTAAACTTGAGTCGAGTATGTGCGTGTGGAATCCATTTGAGGAAAAGTATATATTGATAATCGAAAAAGTTCAAAAAGCATTTCTTAGAAACCTCTATAAACAATTAAATGGCTATTACCCATACTTGTATCCCACGAAATTCCTTTTGGGTAGTTTGGGATTTAATTCTCTAGAGGTAAGACGGGCGTATGACCAGATGATCGTCATCTGCAAAATTTTAAAAGGGATGATCGATACCCCCGATCTTCATAACCAAGTCTGCCAGCTATTTGTCCCTAATAATTACTGTCGCAGCAGAAGACATAAATTATTAGCGGTCCCTTCATGTCGAACTGTTGCGCACTCTCAGTCACCTATACCCCGGACGATGACTGCGCTCAATGCTCTCCTGGACTCAAACCCAGACTTTGATTTGTTTGCGGATGCATGGAAGACGATTCTGTCGGAATGTATGAAGTATTGCGAGAAGAATGCATGAATGTGTTTCTTGTGATATTTAATGTTTAATGTTTTTAATAGTTGTCTTTATATAGTTTAATTGGTATTGGCCGTTCTATGTAAAGTAAAATAAATAAATAAATAAATAAAAAAATAAATGGATTCAGCCATGTTAGTGGCTTTTTCCATTTCACGCATAAAGATGATTTCCTTTTTAAAAACACTGAATCGTTTAACAAATCAAGTCTTCGAAGTGATAATATAACATTCTGGTTTGAGGAACCTGTGGATCATTTCAATCAAAGTGATGAACGTACTTTCAACATGCGGTACTACAAACTTATGGACTCATGGAAACCTGGAGGGCCCATACTTGTGTACCTTAACGGCGAATCACCGCTGAGGCTACACACTCTAATCGGGACATATCTAGCCAATTATGGTGGAGAAGAACAATCTGTTATCGGCCAAATAGCCCGTGAGACCGGCGCTGCTTATTTTATGTTGGAGCACAGATATTACGGAGCAAGTACACCGTTTGAAGAACTGACAACTGAAAATCTGGCTTTCCTCTCTTCTAAACAAAGCTTAGCTGACACGGCACTTCTTTTGCAAACGTTGAAGGCTACCCAAGAATTCAAGAATTCTAAAGTGATGGTTGTAGGCGGTTCTTACGCTGGGAATTTAGCGACGTGGATGAAACTCTTGTACCCGAACTTGGTTGATGCAGCACTGGCTAGCAGCGCGCCTGTACTAGCCAAAGCTGATTTTTACGAATATTATGAATCGGTCAAAGACACATTTACGACATACGGCTCTCCAGACTGTGTCAATAAAATAAATGAAAAATTTAATAGATTTCAAGAATTATTCCAAAGCCCAGAGGGCATTGAGAAGTTAAAAGAAGAAAATGGTATTTGCAAAGACGTCGATATGACGGTACCTGAGAATCAGCAGATATTTGTCTTGGGACAAGTGAGCCGCTACTGTGATTATGCACAGTATGGTACTCCTACAAGTATCAGTGAATATTGTAATACTTTCAAATTCAACTTCCCACTACCAATAGACGTGTTCCCATTTATCAGAGTTGACTGCGATGACTTTGACTATGACAAATTTGTAAAATTTAGTCGTTCTGGAGATATGTGGTTATACCAAACATGTACCGAATTTGGTTATTTCCAGACTACGACGTCGGGTAAGAATATGTTTGGAAATAATTCTGTTCCCGTGGATTTGTATTATAAGATATGCAGGTCTGTTTTTGGAGAGCAGTTCAACGAACAGCGAGTGAACCAAGGTGTGATAGATACCAACAAGAGGTATGGCGGCCGGACGCCGAACGTCAAGAACGTGGTGTTTACTAACGGAGATATGGATCCATGGCATAGGCTCGGTGTACTACAAGACCTGTCAGCTGATGCCCCAGCTATATACATTACTGGCTCGTCTCATTGCCATGACTTTGCTGACCCATCCGCCGCTGATAAACAGAACTTGAAGGACGCAAGGAAAAGGGTAAAAAGTTTAATGAAACAATGGATTGGAGCTGCTTAATGGAATTTAGAAATCATTTTCAATACCTACTTTACGAAGTATTCATTTTTATGTATTTTGTTTTTTAACACGCTTTTATTAGCTTCACCTGTAACTAACTAACTAACTATGTAAGAAAATCTTTGAAGTTAAATTTGACCCACTTCCAGGTTTCCGATTGAGCTGAAATTTTGCATACACGTTCAGTTTGGATGACTAAAGCGTGTTCTAGTTTTTTTTTTAAACTGTAATATTTTTATTATTTTCCTGTATCTTGAAATCTACCTACATAGTATAAAATAAAGTTGCTTTCTGTGTCTGTCTGTCTGTCTGTATATCGGCTAGCGCCTCCTAAGCCACGCAATGGATTTGATGCGGTTTTCACCATAAGTTAGATAATTTTTCACGGAAGACGGTTTATATGTATAATATTTTGATATTTAATACAAGGTTGTAGAGAAACTGGACCCGTGCGAAGCCGGGGACGGGTCGCTAGGTTATTCATATTTTTGTTATTATGTACCTTTGCCCCAAACTTATATTTTTCTTGTATCGCGGGTACAGTTTACAAACATACATCTCACATACACACACGCCCAGACCCGGAACACCTATCTGTAGGCCATACAAATATTTGGTCCGTGCGGGGATCGAACCCGCGACACGTAGCGCATAAAGCTAATTGCTTAGACACTGCAACAACCGTCAACTTAATTTATTAGTTCATTCCGATAAAAGTTAACTCGTCAAGCGACGCAAAGTAGACTATAAAGGATAATTCTTATGTAGTGCGCATAATTTGTAGAGTGATTCAGTCTCTGTTCCTAAATGCAACCGCAGTATTGGGATACACTTTAAAACAAAACGAAAATTCGACTTAGTATAGGAGACACACATAATTTAATAGCGATCTAATCTATCGAATCTCCTAGCTTTAATTTTGTTTTGGATCGAATTTTAGTACTGTGGTTGTATTAAGGAACGGACACTGAATCACTCCGCAAATTTTGGGCACTATATAAAAAAATATCCTGTATACAATTTATTGTTTGCTGGCGACCGCAGCTTATCAGACCGAATTAATGACCTATTAACATACAGCCCAAACCACTGGGTCTAGAAGCATGACATTTTGAACAAGGGATCCTCATGTAGCACTAAGAAGGGATTTTTGGAAATTGGACCCCTAGGCTGCTAAAAGGATGTATTAAGATGCTGCTTCTATACTGCACTGCTGGCGGACAAATTCGATTGTCCAATTATGAGACAGTGGAGATCGCTCCATGTCGCTAATTGTCTCTTTAATTGATCTTGTTACTAACAGTTCTTAAGTACATACTAACACATTATGGATCTTGTAGTCAGATAAAAATGGTATTATTATTTCCTTTATGAATAATTTCAACATACTTTTATATAGGTATTAAATAAAAAGAATATTAAACAATAAAAATTAGTAGAAGCCCACCGGCATCGGGAACAGGGTCCTGGGGGGCTAAAAAGGCCGCTTTAGATGAATTATAATATGATTCATATTACGAATGTCAAAATATCTACTTAATTGACGACTCTTAATGTCATCCGCATAAGGTTCATATTCAGTAATCATCTGCTTGACAGTTACTAAGCAGATCATTAGATGAATTGCTCAATGTGGCCGTTTTAGCCCCCCAGGTCTTATTATTCAAGTTAGTATGGAAATTCACGCGGACGAAGGCGCGAGCATAAGCTAGGACTACTACTTCCCGACCTAGCGGTTTATTAAGAGGCCTATGTGCACGTTTACGGGTTAGCGTGGACGTTTACGGGTTAATACAAACGCCACATACCTTCTTCATAACGGAGAGCGTGAGTTGCCTGAAGTTAGGCGCTTGCGCATTGATGTTGTACTTCAAGTAGTACAGTATGAACATCAGGTCACCCTCGGTGAACACCTCCGTGGACTTCGGGGATTCCACTATCAGCGATACAGATAGGAATCTTGTCTGAAAATCGAAGAGAAAATACACTCGTTAAAAAAGGCACCAAAGTAATCACTACATAGTATAAAACAAAGTCGCTTCCCACTGTCTGTCCCTATGTATGCTTAGATCTTTAAAACTACGGAACGGATTTTGATGCGGTTTTTTTTAATAGATAGAGTGATTCAAGAGGAAGGTTTATATGTATAATACTTTCATATTTAATAATAATAGAGAAATTGCACCCGAGCGTAGCCGGAGACGGGTCGCTAGTTGTTATTAAACAGCGTTTAAAGGTATATAGATAGTTATTAGTAATTCACCAGCAGTGGTATAGTGATGTGCAGCAGTGGTGTAGACCATAATAAGACCAGTCCTGACATATGGAAGCGAGACCTGGGCGTGCACGCAAAAACATGTCCATACCATCCAAGTAGCTGAAATGAAAATGCTAAGGTGGATGTGCGGTGTCACCAGATGCGATAAAATCCGCAACGAGTACGTAAGGGGTAGTCTTGGTGTACGCGACATCGCCGACAAGCTGCAGGAGAGTAGGCTGAGATGGTATGGACATGTAAAGAGAAGACCACCGGATTACGTAGGCAACCTGGCACTGCAGCTGTCCTTACCTGGCAGGAGATCTCGAGGGAGACCTAAAACCAGGTGGATGGATGTAGTGCACAGAGATATGGCGACATGCAAAGTTTCCGACACGGATGTCAAAGACAGAGCGAAGTGGAAGCGAAATATAAAGAAGGCTGACCCCACCACCATGTGGGATTGACGGTCGGGAAGAGAGAGAGTGGTATAGTGCGCTGCCAGTGGAAGTCCGGCTTAATACGAGCGTCGTGAAGCGTGTGTCGTCGTGCTCGAAGCTCCCTAACACAACATTGCAAAACAGCAGTGTTATTAGTCTACTATATTCTGCAAGGTGGAGGCACTTCTCCAGTACGGCAGAAACAATTTTTAGCTGCTCGAAGCTTCCCCAAAACAGCAGTGTTATTTGTCTAAGATATTCTGCACTTCTCCAGTAGGGCAGAAACAATTTTTAGCTGCTCGAAGCTTCCCCAAAACAGCAGTGTTATTTGTCTAAGATATTCTGCACTTCTCCAGTAGGGCAGAAACAATTTTTAGCGGAATGTCCCGCTATGTCCTAACCTAACTCTCTTGACTTTGACTGTTTACAACAGATACAATAGAAAATAGTTTGCTTGTCGGTCACCTGCAGAGTGACACGGCGTTCAACGTAATAGTGTTTCTATTAATTGATTATTATGTTTGAACCCAAACAGACTCGTTGGTTCACGACTTGCAGTAGTCAAACGATATTCACTTCCACTAAAATACTGATTGATATTTAGCCACGTTATTGACTTTATCGCTAGTTTATTTATTGATATATTATGATTAAAAATTTAATGTAATCTTTATATTTTTTTTATTACTACTCACACATTGATTATTTAAATATCCCTATTTATTATAATATTATTGCCTACCAGTGGCGAAGGGTGACAGTTTTAAGAGGGGAAGCCGTCCCAAAAATGCCCCTAAAAATTGCTGCAAGACAAAAATCCATGCCGTCTCTTGTAATCTATATAAATAGTCACGTCTGGAAGAGCTCGACCTAACTGAATAACAAGCCATATTACGTTGGTCTATGCACTAACCAATTGCTAAAGGGAAGCCGATGGGAATCGGGTTGTATGGACTCTTCGCCACTGTTACCTACTACACAATTCTATGGAAACTTGTTCTGTCAGCCACCTTAAGTTTCAGCTGAAAACCAGCGCTGTAGTGTTACTGCAGCAATGCTGAGCTGAGGCCTTTTGGTCACGCAATACCACACCGAGCCTAATTTAATGTCATAGCGTAAATTTATGTGCCGAAGGTAGCCTGCATGTGCAACTGCTATGTCACTACCGGTTTTTGTGTTTCTGTATTTTGTATGGTGTGATTTAACCATGTAGGTATAGGAAAATTTAATTAAATTTAATTTTATATCAAATGTACTAAACATATTATGATATCAAATAGATTGAAATAAATGATTACAATACAATTGTGTTGACCAATAAACCTTACTTCTTCTTCTTCTGCCACATATATTAAGAAGAGGCCAATATACATAATTAGGAAATTACTAGAAAATGGATGATCATTGAACCAACCTCATCCACAGAATTCACAGCAGCTTGCTTCAGCACATCATAGCTGATGATACCCTTCCACTCTTGTTCGGAAGTTTGAGCCGACAGCTTGTCCGTGACACCCGACTTTCGAGCTACGCGCAATAGTATTAGGATACATTTTAGATGGTGCTGCTTGGAACACGGCTCGTTGACTTCTTTTATGTACGGTATTCTGTAAAAACGCAACAATATTTGTTCACTTCAGTCAACAACATTGAACATCTCAAGCAGTGTAGACACACATGTAATTAATTGGTTCCCAAGATACAGGCTTGCCTAGTTTGGGGCCAATGGAAATATGTACTACTATTATCTCCTCTCATATCGTAAAGTTCTAATTATGAATTCAAAAATAGTACTATAATGACAGACGTTATGCACATGCAACTATTATAAAATTAAAAAGTTTTATTATGATACAGTTTCCTTAACAAAACAACGCTATAAAATAACTTTTTCATCCCACCATCTCGGAAAGAGTATTTTTAATCTTCAATATCTGAGTGGAAAAGCCGTTTTTATTCTCTAGAGGATAAAGTAAATTTTCATCCCACCATCTCGGAAAGAGTATTTTTAATCTTCAATATCTGAGTGGAAAAGCCGTTTTTATTCTCTAGAGGATAAAGTAAATTGAATTTAGAACATCGTGTGCACTAAGTTTGTGAATTAAACGTTTTTTTTTTGCATTTAGTCATTTCCTCGCTGAGGTGGAATGAAAAGTTACGTGTTGCACTCGAGTGCAAAGATTTTTCACCTCGTGCTCTTTTGATTCCCTCGCTAACGCTCAGGATTCTAATTTTGAATCACTCGCTGCGCTCGTGATTCAATTTTAGAATCCTTCGCTTGCTCGGTCATCAAAATTGAACACGCGGTTAAAAAGCAACTTTGCACTCTTGTATAACAAATAACTATTTATAGTACACTTCGGTTCCACCACAGAGATTTTAATTCAATTTTTATAGCAGCCGTACATTGTCTATGGTGGCGCGGCTAGGGCGCATGCGCGTTAACACTGCTGAGTATCGGCGCCATTTTTATGATTTTTCATTTACATTATGAATGTGTTAATTTGGTTAGACAGACTCACATGTACTGCACAACATCGGGGTCCAGCCGGAAGGCGCGCACGAGCAGCGCCTCCATGACGGCCAGCACGTGCGCGTGCAGCGAGTAGATAGACAGACTCACATGTACTGCACAACATCGGGGTCCAGCCGGAAGGCGCGCACGAGCAGCGCCTCCATGACGGCCAGCACGTGCGCGTGCAGCGAGTAGATAGACAGACTCACATGTACTGCACAACATCGGGGTCCAGCCGGAAGGCGCGCACGAGCAGCGCCTCCATGACGGCCAGCACGTGCGCGTGCAGCGAGTAGATAGACAGACTCACATGTACTGCACAACATCGGGGTCCAGCCGGAAGGCGCGCACGAGCAGCGCCTCCATGACGGCCAGCACGTGCGCGTGCAGCGAGTAGATAGACAGACTCACATGTACTGCACAACATCGGGGTCCAGCCGGAAGGCGCGCACGAGCAGCGCCTCCATGACGGCCAGCACGTGCGCGTGCAGCGAGTAGATAGACAGACTCACATGTACTGCACAACATCGGGGTCCAGCCGGAAGGCGCGCACGAGCAGCGCCTCCATGACGGCCAGCACGTGCGCGTGCAGCGAGTAGATAGACAGACTCACATGTACTGCACAACATCGGGGTCCAGCCGGAAGGCGCGCACGAGCAGCGCCTCCATGACGGCCAGCACGTGCGCGTGCAGCGAGTAGATAGACAGACTCACATGTACTGCACAACATCGGGGTCCAGCCGGAAGGCGCGCACGAGCAGCGCCTCCATGACGGCCAGCACGTGCGCGTGCAGCGAGTAGATAGACAGACTCACATGTACTGCACAACATCGGGGTCCAGCCGGAAGGCGCGCACGAGCAGCGCCTCCATGACGGCCAGCACGTGCGCGTGCAGCGAGTAGATAGACAGACTCACATGTACTGCACAACATCGGGGTCCAGCCGGAAGGCGCGCACGAGCAGCGCCTCCATGACGGCCAGCACGTGCGCGTGCAGCGAGTAGATAGACAGACTCACATGTACTGCACAACATCGGGGTCCAGCCGGAAGGCGCGCACGAGCAGCGCCTCCATGACGGCCAGCACGTGCGCGTCCAGCGCTTGCTGCTGCACGTGCCACAGTATCGGCTGCACCCACACAGAGTTCAGCTCCGAAGTCGTGCACTCCGAGCCGAACTTCTCCAGTAATGTCTCCAGCGCTGTGCTAGCCTGGAACAGACACGTCGAGACTATACAGTGTACAATACAATGGAAGACAGAAAAATGTGATACAAGTGAACAGTCTTGTGTCAGAAGCCACGCGAGGCTCAGGTAGAAGCTCTTGCGGGACCGGTCCAGCATGACCTGCTGGCGTGACTTTATTGGTGTTTTGTGGATTACCAAGTCAGCGGCTGTTTTCTAAGCAACACGGGAAAGATAGGAAAACGAATAGCTAGGTGTAGGTACCTACTCACCGGCCGGCGACGCTGCTTGGCGCACAAATACACGCTATTCGGTGGATCACCACTGCACCCGATCGGGCACCACTTCACTTGCACTTTTCTTTTGGTTTTATTTAGTGTCTTGCGGATTATGAGTTTTAATTTTGAATTTTGTTGCGAGCGCGTGATGGCGGCTAAAACTTTTTCTTCGGCGGCGGAGCGGGGGCGACTACAGCGCCTCTCGCGGCATTCGGTGGTACATCATATTTTTTTATGGTTGGGGAATTAGGATATTGGGCAGGAATATGGACGTGTTGCAAGCGTTAACATTCCCCCCCACATGAAATCACTCCAGGGATTTCACAGAAAGATAAGTTTAAGAAAAAATAACATAAAGTGAAATTATAAGAAACAAACGTTAAATTAGAAGAAGCAGAAGTTGCCTTGAAGTTGTGCTGAGTTCAATATTAGGTATAAAAATGTGGTTGTAGAAAAAGCTAAAGCTTTGATTACTGGTTAGATTAATTAATTAACTATATTATTATAATTAGATTAAAAGAAAATTAATTTTAAGGTGTAATGAAGTTAATGAGTCAATGGTAAGGGGCAAATTTTAACCACTGGTCTTCGAAGCAATCCCTTTGCAGTACGCAGGGTGACTACACGCACCACGCCGTCCGAACCGGGATGAAGTTCGGTTACTCGACCAAAACGCCACTCCAAAGGTGGAAGGTTTTGTTCCACAATCGTTACAACGTCCCCTATCTGAACATTGGCTTGCCCACTAAACCATTTGCATCTCTGCTGCAGGGTGTGAAGATAGTCGGTTTGCCAGACCTTCCAAAAGCCTTGTGTTAGTTTTTGTAACATTTGCCATCGCTCCCGAGGCGGTAGGTAAGTATCGGTAAGCGGGGTCTCTGGTAAAGACACCAAAGGACCACCAATTATAAAGTGACCCGGAGTTAACACGTCTACTTCCGTGGGATCACTCGACACAGCACATAATGGCCTAGAGTTTAGTACGGCTTCTATTTTGGTAAGCACAGTCAACATCTCCTCAAACGTTAGAACCTGCAAACCAACCACTCGTTTAAAGTGATGCTTCATCGATTTAACGCCACTTTCGAAAATTCCTCCAAAATGGCTAGCTGTTGGCGGGTTGTGCTGCCAGGTAATGTTACGCTGGGAAAACTCTGTGTTCAGCTCTAACTGATGAGAGACAAGGAACTGCTGAACTTCGCTTAAATATCTTTTAGCTCCGATAAAATTTGTTCCACAGTCAGAGATTATCAGCTTACAAAGACCGCGACGAGCCACAAATCGATCCAACGCAGCTATAAATGCGGGTGTGGATAAGTCTGTTACCAACTCGAGATGGATTGCCTTTACCGCTAGACACACGATAACGCATACATACGCCTTATAAGTGTGGGCATTTCGTCTCTTGCTCTCTTTAATTAAGAAAGGTCCTGCAAAATCGATGCCAATTTTTTGAAAGCAACGTGTGGGTTGTACTCTTGGCTCTGGTAGATTCCCCATAATTGGAGATACGGGTGTTGGATTAACCTTGAAACAAGTGACGCATTTCGAAAGGCGTGATCTTATTAAGTTACGTATCCCCAAAATCCAAAACTTTCGCTGTATAATAGACTGGAGGGTTCGTGGTCCACAATGAAGATGAAGTCGGTGATAGAAGTCTATTAGAAGGACCGATAACCGTGAGAATTTTGGTAGCATCAGGGGGTAAATCGCGGATAGCGGGAGTTGAGCATTTTCCAAACGCCCCCCCACTCGTAATAGTCCGAGGAGATCGATAAAAGGGTTTAACTTTTGAACCGATCGCGAACACAGTTTCTGACCCTTTATGGATATTATTTCATCAATTAAGAACTTAGTCTGCTCGTGTCGGATCAGCAGGGACAGCGATGTTTCTAGTTCTTCAGTTGTTAAACCTTCAGAGACTTTGGGTCGTTTTTTTAACAACGAAGCAAATCGAAGACACCAAGCTAAAACCCGTTGTACTTTAGATAATGATGAGAATTTATTTAGCAACATTGTTATAGGATCGTCCTCGGCAGGGGCCGACTCAGCGACATGCACCAGATGAGGTAAGTTTTTCATTTCAGGTAAGCTGTCAGGTTCCAATATATCTTTTGAGATGGGCCATTCGGAATAATCTAAAGAAAGCCATGGAGGACCTGACCACCAGCTTGAAGTAGAGATTAACTGTGAGCAAGGAAGTCCACGGCTGCTATGATCCGCAGGATTGTCTTGAGTTGATACATGATTCCAATTTTTAGGGTCAACCTCATCGGTGATTCTTGCTACCCGATGGGAGACAAATGTCTTTAATTTATAAGGCTCCGTGTTCAACCATGCTAATACCGTGCTGCTGTCAGTGAATGCGGTTACTTTGACGAGTTTTAAATGTGTAGTAAGTAAATCAGCCATATGTTTTAGCACACGAGCGAGAAGTACTGCACCAAGAAGTTCAAGACGATTTATAGTTAACGGTTTGATTGGAGCTACTTTTGATTTGGCAATTAACAAGTTTACTGAAATTTTACCATTACAGATTGATCTTAAATAGATGCAGCACCCATAAGCCTTTGAGGAACCATCACAAAATCCTACTAGTTCGCACTCCGTTGTGCCTAGCGGTAAAATATGGCGAGGGATTCTAACTTCTTTTAAATTTCGCAGTTCAGTGACAAATTCTGTCCACCGGTTTGCCACATGTTCTGGAACCGGGTCGTCCCAATTTAGCTGAAGGCGCCATAACTCTTGAATAAGTAGTTTTGCTGTTAGTACCATCGGCGTTAGCCAGCCTAAAGGATCATAAATGCGCGCTACATTGGATAAAATCGAGCGCTTGGTACATTTTATGTTCAACTCGGATTGTGAATACGTGAAAACATCTTCCGTGGGGTCCCATTGAACGCCCAGAATTTTCAGAGTCTGCATGTTGCTGTCGTCACAAAAAGACTTGGGCACTTGACAATGTTCCGAAGGAAGCTGCGCGAGGAATTCAGGTGAGTTACTACTCCATTTCCTTAATTCAAATTGACCACGGCCCAATAACTCTATTAATTGTGTTTTCAGATTTGTCGCGTCTTCGAGCGATGGTGCGCCCGCAGTAATATCATCCATGAAGGTGTCATGACGCAGAATTGAAGCAGCTTGAGGCCATTCCGCTCCGTGATCGTTTGCTAGCTGATGCAGCGTACGGATAGCTAAATAAGGCGAACTGCTTATGCCGTAGGTGACAGTTTTTAGTTCGAATTCACGCACCTCCTCGCAAGATGAGTTTCGCCACAGTATATGCTGGTATTTGCGGTCTTCAGGACGTAAATCTATATTCCGATACATCTTGGAAATGTCTGCTGTGAAGACCACTTCATGTAGCCGAAACTTAGTTATAATATTTACTATATCGTTTTGAAGTTTTGGACCGGTGTATACAATGTCATTTAGGGATAATCCATTTGTAGTCTTCGCGCTAGCATCAAAAACGACTCTCAGCTTTGTAGTCATGCTGTCTGGTCTTAGTACACAATGATGAGGTATGATGTACCTATTGTCCTCGTCAGATGGCTTAACAGGTTGCATATGATTCAAGGTTTCGTACTCCTTCATAAACTCGCCATAATCGTATTTGAGTTGTTCGCGATGAAGAAATCGTTTTTCCAAGTTGTATAGTCTGGATAAAGATGACTGGAAAGAGTCTCCTAGCTCCTCGTGTTCTTCCTTCAGTAACATGGGTACTACATACCGGCCATCTTCGTTGCGTCGAACTAGGTCCGTATACAGTTGTTCGCATTTCTCATTTTCAGGATTAAAAATCTTCGATTTGGGTGGCTCTTCTACTTCCCAAAACTGCTTGACCACATTGTCTAGGGCAAGTGTGGAAGCCAAGAGAGAAGTAGTGTAAGTAGGTGGTCGACACTCAGGGTCGAGCTTCCCTGTTATTACCCAGCCGAACACACTGTGCAGAGCGACCGGAAGACCCGGGCCTACATCTAGCCGTTGGCCATCGTAAATACTATGAAAGAGTTCCGCGCCTATTAAAAGATCGATGTCAGCTGGTTTATCAAAATTTTTATCTGCCAAAACCAGATGCTTAAAATTAGCCTTGATGTTGTCTGGTAGCTCCTCTGATGGCATTTTATACGTAATGGTTTTCATGACAATTGCTTGTATTTTAAAGCTTGGCAGCTCAGTATACTGTGGTTGTATAGTAAATGACGTTACACCCTTAATTTCATGTATAGCACTTTGACCTAGACCGCCTACGGTTATGTTACAACGACGCAGAGGTAAGCCCAAGCGCTGTGCGCATGTTGACGTCACAAAACAGTCTTGCGCGCCGCTATCGATGAGCGCGCGAAGATTATAAACTCCACTGGGGCCGTATGCCCGCACAACACACGTACCAAGCAGCACTAAAGAGCGTCCCTGTTCCAAATGTGCACTTGTGTTAGTTGAATTAATCGTCACCCCTGGGTCAGCAGAAGCCACTGGAGCCACAGGAGATGCCGAAGATGCAACCGGACACGCTGCGGTAGTGCCTTGATCGCGATGTAGGAGCGTATGATGACGTCCGTTGCATTTCGTACAACATATTTTCGAAAAGCATTTATCCACAGTGTGATTAAGCCTTAAGCAGTTGTAACACAGTTTTTTAGATTTGACTTCAGCTTCTCTTTCATTAAGAGTTTTCGCGTGTAACACCGGACACTTATAAATCGAGTGTTGAGAATGTCCACAGCAAGCACAATCTGTATATTTATTTACCGTAGCATATGCCAATGCATCAGCGTTAGGACAAGAATTTTGAATATTGGTAACAATTTTGTCGTCCAAGTCCGACCCTGTATTTAAGTGCGGCCCTGTATTTGGGTGCGACCCTGTGTTTGAGTACGACCCTGTATTTGGGTGCGACCCTGTGTTTGAGTGCGACCCTGTATTTGAGTGCGACCCTGTATTTGGGTGCGACCCTGTATTTGAATGCGACCCTGTATTATCGATTGCTACGGGAAAAGATCTGTGATTATTTCTGCGTAAGGTGGTAGGTTGAGGATTATTGTTATCAGATCTAACACTCAATTGACTCGGTTCACTAGCTTCGAGTACTTTCATGTAACTCTGTAGGAATGATAACAAGTCATTGAATGTAGGTATATCGTTTTTATTTTGCAACTCGAACCGTTTGCGTGTATCCGGGTCTAACTTACGCGATGACAGGTAGAATAATATAAATTCACCAAGGTTATCTATTTTAACGGATTTGAGGGCGTTTACAGATTCTTGTAAAAGACTTGTAAGTTTACGTAATTCATGTAGATTACCAGATTTTAAATTTGAATAACTACATATTTTTTCTAAATAATTAACTGCTAGGATTCGTTTGTTTTGATAACGATCTATGAGGGCATCGAAAACTATATGATAATTGTCTGCGGTAACCGGAATTCCCTTCGCTATCGACAGCGCAGACCCCACGAGACATGACAATAAATAATGAAACTTTTCGATATTGCTGATATTATTATTGCCGTGCACCAGAGACACAAATGTATCATAGAACGTTTGCCAATGTTCGATATTTCCGTCAAATTTTATTAATTCAATTTTAGGTAAGCGGGCTTGCGAAATAGGTTTAGAATGATACCCGGCCGCGTCCGATGCGACCGCGGCCCCCCGGCTTGAGGTAGCGCTCTCGTCGATCGGCGCGGGCAGAACAACCTCCGCAACTTCCATGACGGCGTAGTACATGGTGTCAAACGCATCTACTGATTGCATATCGATAGATTCTTTTGGATTTAATATAAGCTTTAAACTATTTATTTCGTCGGTAATACCTAAATACTCCTGACGCAATCCGTCGACTCGTTTATACCTGCACCTGAATGCACCGAGTTTTGTTTTATCACTCGATACATCGCGACTTAAATCATATAATATTTGGATTTCACGAAACGTATATTGCCGTTTAGTGACAAGTAGTTTCAATTTAGTTTCATCTTCCATTTTGAATCAATGAAAATAATCAGTAGGTAGGTATAATAACTCTTTAAAACGTATAACCCGACTAAAATAAAAAAGTTTTAAATGAACAAAGATTAGGTAGGTATCGCTAAAATTTTCTAATTTTACGACAGAGTTGTGGACTGTATTTGTTACATGTTTTATATAGAACAATGACTATACTGGAGTATCTATTTGTACGATTTGAACCCAGCACACCATAGGAACTTTATGGAAAATTTGGCTCGATTGACCACTAATAATGGCGTGACTTTATTGGTGTTTTGTGGATTACCAAGTCAGCGGCTGTTTTCTAAGCAACACGGGAAAGATAGGAAAACGAATAGCTAGGTGTAGGTACCTACTCACCGGCCGGCGACGCTGCTTGGCGCACAAATACACGCTATTCGGTGGATCACCACTGCACCCGATCGGGCACCACTTCACTTGCACTTTTCTTTTGGTTTTATTTAGTGTCTTGCGGATTATGAGTTTTAATTTTGAATTTTGTTGCGAGCGCGTGATGGCGGCTAAAACTTTTTCTTCGGCGGCGGAGCGGGGGCGACTACAGCGCCTCTCGCGGCATTCGGTGGTACATCATATTTTTTTATGGTTGGGGAATTAGGATATTGGGCAGGAATATGGACGTGTTGCAAGCGTTAACACCTGCTGAGCCTGGCAGGCACACGTTACTCACAGTGTTGTGTATGGGCTGGTCGGCGAGCGCGCCGATGACGTCACGGATGTCCACACAGGCGCGCAGCACGCGGCGCGCGCCCAGCTCGGCCGCCAGCCACGTGAGGCTCAGGTAGAAGCTCTTGCGGGACCGGTCCAGCATGACCTGCTGAGCCTGGCAGGCACACGTTACTCACAGTGTTGTGTATGGGCTGGTCGGCGAGCGCGCCGATGACGTCACGGATGTCCACACAGGCGCGCAGCACGCGGCGCGCGCCCAGCTCGGCCGCCAGCCACGTGAGGCTCAGGTAGAAGCTCTTGCGGGACCGGTCCAGCATGACCTGCTGAGCCTGGCAGGCACACGTTACTCACAGTGTTGTGTATGGGCTGGTCGGCGAGCGCGCCGATGACGTCACGGATGTCCACACAGGCGCGCAGCACGCGGCGCGCGCCCAGCTCGGCCGCCAGCCACGTGAGGCTCAGGTAGAAGCTCTTGCGGGACCGGTCCAGCATGACCTGCTGAGCCTGGCAGGCACACGTTACTCACAGTGTTGTGTATGGGCTGGTCGGCGAGCGCGCCGATGACGTCACGGATGTCCACACAGGCGCGCAGCACGCGGCGCGCGCCCAGCTCGGCCGCCAGCCACGTGAGGCTCAGGTAGAAGCTCTTGCGGGACCGGTCCAGCATGACCTGCTGAGCCTGGCAGGCACACGTTACTCACAGTGTTGTGTATGGGCTGGTCGGCGAGCGCGCCGATGACGTCACGGATGTCCACACAGGCGCGCAGCACGCGGCGCGCGCCCAGCTCGGCCGCCAGCCACGTGAGGCTCAGGTAGAAGCTCTTGCGGGACCGGTCCAGCATGACCTGCTGAGCCTGGCAGGCACACGTTACTCACAGTGTTGTGTATGGGCTGGTCGGCGAGCGCGCCGATGACGTCACGGATGTCCACACAGGCGCGCAGCACGCGGCGCGCGCCCAGCTCGGCCGCCAGCCACGTGAGGCTCAGGTAGAAGCTCTTGCGGGACCGGTCCAGCATGACCTGCTGAGCCTGGCAGGCACACGTTACTCACAGTGTTGTGTATGGGCTGGTCGGCGAGCGCGCCGATGACGTCACGGATGTCCACACAGGCGCGCAGCACGCGGCGCGCGCCCAGCTCGGCCGCCAGCCACGTGAGGCTCAGGTAGAAGCTCTTGCGGGACCGGTCCAGCGATGACACTGCTGAGCTTAACTTGTTCAACCCTGCGTTGTCGCCTGCAGAAAACAAAAAACCGGTTCAATACGAGTCATACTACGTCTATAGATAACTCTCACTAGCTAAACTTCTTGAGGTACAACCGGAGCACAATAAGTGACCTATTCTTGGAAAAGAAATGAAAACTCAAGCTAGTCAGGCGTGTGAACTCAACTTGTCAAACTCAATTTTATAAAAATAAAAATATGTGATTCCCCATGGGGCTGGCATAGTAACATAGAGCGACTGAAGCCCCGAAAAAAAAAAATTAGATTAAAAAAAAAAAGTGTTAACTTAATAAACGAATCAAAATAATGTTTAACCTTCTCTGTCCAACTTAGCGCAGTATTTCACAACGCAACCGAGCATCTGTCCAGTGAGATGCCGCACACTGTCCATGTAGTGCTCTAGATGTGACCACGCGAACATCAGCAGAGCATCCACTAGGGTAAGTCCCGCAGCCCTGTCTTGAAGCTTGTCTAGTAGCTTGCTGATCTGTAGGAGAGTCCGCGATACGCCGAGGATGAATGTGGATTCTGAGGAACTCCTGGAAAGTATGATAGCTTTTTAGATATGGTATTAAATCATGATGGAACCCATACCCCCTTATTACAGAAGATGGTTTAAAGCAAGTCTAATAAAACCCAGGTTTTAAATATAACCGTCACTTTCTAACGTCATATAACAAAAAGAGGCGGCGCTATCTTAAAACCTGGGTTTTACAAGACTTGCTTTAAACCATATTTTGTAATAAGACAGATATAGTCTCATTACAAAACAAGGATTAAACCAAGTCTAAGGTAAACCCCAGGTCTCAGGGCTCTGGTTTTTGAAAATTGTTATTACATAACCTAACCGTCAAAAACCCCGACTCCAACTAGAAAAAGAGCTGTAACTTTAGAATGGCTGAAGACATTTTTATGAAACTTAGCTAAGTTGATACCCGATGAAACTAGCTTTCAATAAAAAAAGTAAAAAGCGACTTCAAAAACTAAAAAGAATAAAATAATTTTCTTAAAAAACTTATCAGCTTCTGATCCTGTCTGATTCGGTTTTAAGCGAAAAAAGGTAGTTATCCATTATTTTCGGGACTCCCTGAAAATGCGTTTCGTTTGCAAGCATAGACAAGTAGGGTTGCCAATTAGGTGTTCAAATCAAAATCGACTAAATTTTGTAGAAAATCCGAAAAAGTAAAAAAATAAATACTGCTGACGTAATCACCATCCAGACCCCCACATCCCCCAATGTCATCAGAAGTAAGCGAAGCAAAGACCCCCCCGACCTCCTGTAGTGCTTACGTAATGCTTGAATGGCCTCTGAACACTAACCTATCTCCAATATCCAGTATCTTGACCGTGAGTGTGACGATAGCCAGCCCATCGTCCACAGTCTGTGTGAACAGATGATCTGCTGACACCACCGTCGCGATGGCTGAGTACAGGCACAAGCGAGCTGCCTCCGTGCTCAGTAAGTGTGCCAGTGCGCTGTCGTTACTGCTGGGGGTTAGTACCTGCGAATCAAATAATTTATTCAATAAATTTTCGTAACAAAAATAAACAAAAAAATACGAAGTCTTACTTAGATATAATGTATATGTCGCCGTGTAGTGATATTATAATTTCACTAGTGAAATTATAATTGCACGAATTTTTGTCTACCGCCTCCATTTCTCACAATTTCAGGAGCTCGTTTCAGTGACATTATAATTCCACTGGACCCACGCAGTGATATTGCAAGGCAGTAATATTTTGACAATTTCACTGTGTGTGCAAGGCCGTTAAATTGTGAGACGGTCAATGATTGGTCCGTTTTCAATGTTAACTGACAATGAATTAGGTTAGGTTATATATGACCAATCATTGACCGTCTTCAATTTAACATATGCACAACTACATATTAAGCTATACATTTTCAGTATAAGCTGACCTCTCATTGTACAGAAAGCCTATACAATGCGAGGTCAACTTATACTGGAAACGTATAGCTTGAATTTGATATGTAACCATGTGTAAAATATTAATTACTTATTAATTTGTGGGGAGGTGGACAAGTAGCCTAAATAATAATTTGCATATTGATCACAGCACAGAACACAAGAGAAATAATTTTCTTGTCCATACTTACATCTATCCAACTCTCTGGTCCATTCTCCACAACATGCATAGACAAATACAATATTCCAGACACAGACTTAGTGTCCATGGGAACATCACCATCAAACATCAGGTCTTGGATAATCAACCTTATACCTTCAAACATAAGGGTCAAGGTGCTAATATTATCACTGTTGCCTTTCTGAACAATGTGTAACAGCAATCTTAAGGAGAGATGAGATAAGTTGAATATTTCATTCTTTTCCGTAGGTGACAAGGTTTTCTTTTCTCTGAAATAATTAAAAAATGTTATTTGCCATGAAACTTGCTGAAAGAAAAGTTCTTTATCCTTGAGATTGTAAGATTCCCCAGTGCTTCATCAAGGTGCACACACTGATCATTCTTTGATCATTCAAATCTCTTACTTCTAAAATCAGTGTCCACTTGGGTAGCCCAATATTTAGCATGATCCTAACATATTAAGCCTGGCTATAGCCCTGGATTCTTAATTCATGGTCAAACACAGACCTGAAACCTATTGTTATAAATTGGTCTAAGCCAGATTCATGGGATCTTTTGATACAATCCATTCCAAATTAGCCAACACCTGAACTTTAGGTATTTTTTTTAAAACATTGCCCCTTACTACGATTTCTCCTGTATCGAGGGACAGTTGACAAACATACATGTCACATGCACACACACCCAGACCCGAAACAACTAACTGTAGACCATAAAAATAATTGCTCCGTGCGGGGATCAAACCTGTGTACATCGCGTAGAAAGCTAATCGTTTAGCCACTTAAAGGTATATGCATCGGATTATCCGATCTCTAGTTATGTAGGTATCACTGTTTTAATTTACAAATATTGATTTGTAGTGACAGGTCACAAGTAAAACTATAAAACGGATAATACCTTAACGTTTTCACACAGCAATCCAAACAATTCTTCAAATAACCTGCTAGCGCCACTTCAACTGTCCTCACGGCCTCCACTCCAGGGTTGAAGTTTTCAATACAAGTGACCACTCTACTGACAATGTCAACATACTGTTTGTAGTCAGATGGTACTGTTGATATGTTTACCGTTATTTGACATACTAAGGCATCAGTGAATGGTCGCTGAAGAAGGTTGTTTTTTATTATGTGCCTGGAATTATTAAATTGCTATTTAATTAATCCTTATGATGTACAAGTTGATTAACTGATTTCTTGTGTAAAAATAATTTGAACAAGAATGTATTTTATATTTTTTGGTTGAATGTGGATATCTTGTTAATGAGTATAATTTAAATATTACATTTTGTAAGTACAATACCTTGATATAAAACATTTTACGGGATGTTTAGCCTCAGCTTGCCAAAATGTAACAGCTAGAAACTTAATAACTACATCATCTATTGTAACCAGCATATTCTTCAAAATCGCTAACTGTTCATCTGTAGAGGCTGCGTTGATAAATGCCTGAATTTGAGTATTATTCTCGCCTGAAAATATTAAAATACACAATGCCTCTAAAAATGATATCTGAACTATTGGGATTTCTTGTAAAAACAACAAAATTGTGATATAAATACGGAAGGATAAGAGGTAAACAGTTTAAGAACATGCGTTTAATTGATAAATCATGATGAAATGCTTTATTTACCTCTATTTTCATCAAATAAAGAAGTTGGAATAGTAACAGGTGAAAATCCGATCGAATGCTTTGATTTACCACCCCCGCCTCGACTAATTCTTAACGCTAAGCCGTTCATTATGTCAAATTATTGTTTATCTAACTAAAAGAGCTTGATTACTTGATAAACATATTGAAAAACATATGTTTCTAAAATGTTTACCAATATTTTTATAACCTAAAAACTTGACTTGTCATCTAAAACGGCAGTAACGTCACCGTCACTATGACAAATTGGTACTTTTAATTCGATTCAGTCTTCGTAAACAAAACAAATATTGGAATGGAACTTTGAGTAGGTATCTAGATGGAAAGACTTCAATCTTTGACTCTAAAATATCTCAATGGCATTTCATATTTAATAGAAATTAATGTGTTGCTAATTTTCATCGATAAATTACATTTTCTGATATACATAAATGTTATAAGAACATAAGTTTAAACATAATGTATATATTATACCATTAAATATCTTCGTTCTTCAAACAATCGTCTCCTTCAATGTCCCACTCATCGCTCTGACTTCATTCATTCCACCTTCTTCGTTCAGTCTATTCTACTATGGAATGCACTCCCCCTTGAAATCAGGATGGCTAACAGTAAGCTCTCTTTTAAATTTAAATTACGCAAATACTTTCGTGACAAGACATCGGCAGATTCATCTCGACTCTAATTTATCTGAATTGTATATATTTATTATTTATATATGTTTATGTTTATTTAGCATATAATAATACATAATTATTTATATATGTTAATGTTTATGTAAGTTTATAATTATAGTTGTTTTTAAGTATAATAGAATATACCTACCCTCTCATTTAAGTTTTTTTTTGGTGCATCTACCTTCATTGTCTCTGCATCACCCTAAGGTTGTCTGGTAGAGAATGCCTACGGCATTAAGACCGCCTTTGTACATTGTACATGAAGCATTTTAAATAAATAAATAAATACCATAAATAGGCACTTAGTAAATTTAATACAGAGTGTTTTAGAAATTACACTACCTTTAATGTTTTTTTTTACTATTTTATAAATATTAATAACGAATTCCGTAAACACCTGCATAAAATGGTTCGTTCGGTCAGTTTATGTCTCTGATAAAATATCACGCAGGCTTTGGATACTCAAAGCATGCAGCCGTAGACAGAGATGCCTTCTCTGTCTACGCATGCAGGCCAGCATATCATTTGCGAGTTCTACATCCTTTTAAAATCCTTTTTAACATAAAAGCATAACGTCTGTATTAGCAGATGTACTACTGTAAGTTATATATGAATATAACGCGTATTAAGCTGTTAAAGTTCTGTTCATAGACTGATTACCTATTATCTACATACTTAACTACCTGCCTGCACCCCTGCACCTTTAACAATGGTTGTTTATAGGGTGAGCCCTAGATACTCAAAGGGTGAGCCTATAGGCGGCTATTGTCATCCTTATCCATCGGGCACACTTCCAAACACCGGGCTCCTGTAACTGAAAATTTCCTAACAGAAAAGCCCTAGGTACACTTCGCCCTACCTACCTGGGAATCGAACCTTTAACGCGTGAGCTTACCCGTACATAGAGCCTACTAGAGTCTAGTGGGTGGTAGTAGACCATGCAAAGGGGCAGTTTTTGATAAGCAGTCTCATTTTTGATAAAACGAAATATAGTGCCACAAACATAGACTTCTATGTCTATGGCCACAAACTTATCTGACCGGACAGGGCGTCGCTGCCGCGCTTAGACTGCCGCGTCGCTTTTGCCAATGTCATCTCCGTAGACAGAGGTCATCTCCCTACAAAAATGACATTTTGATGTTGTTCCGTAGCTGTAGCGACGTTAGTTCCAATTTTGGTCACCGGCAGGGTAATCACGATGCACACTCGAAATCGGAATCGATTCAATTTCGACAGTTCAACAATGTACATTGCGCAGTATGCTTTAAAAATTAGACTGAACGACAATTGGAGCAAAATTAAGTCGATTCCGATTACGAGCGTGCATCGTGATTAGCTAGCGGGTCAGATAAGTTTGTGGCACTATATTTATGTCAGTGTAATCTAAATCATAATCTAATCCAAAAAGTGCAAAAAAGTTAGGTAGGTAGATAATACGTAAATCATTCAGTACCTAAATAAAATAACCAGTGTTACCATAGTTAGGGCCATGTTCACCGACAATATAACAGAATATGTTTAAAATAAAATCGGCGGATTACCCATACAAAATTTCATGTTTAAACGGCAGATTTTGCTCTAATCGTCTGTTATGTTGTCGGTGAACTTGGGCCTTAGTATTCTTTGCTGTAACTATACTGTACTATTACCTACCTTTCTGATTATGTATTTTATTTTTGGCCAGTTCCTCGGCCTACAGCAAATACTACAATATTATTTAATAAGTACAGTGACACCACGTTATCCGTGAACAGAGTGATGGCGCTGTTGGCTAAGAAAAAGCATTTTTGACAAGACTTCAACTGTCAAATCGTATGAATTTGTTGTAGTTCCATTTTCTGCCACTTCACAGATAAGTTGGTAGTACTGTAGTAGGTAGGTACCTACTGGACAGCCTGACACATCTAAGGGCCCATCCACCAGTGGCGAAGGGTGAAAATTTACATAGGGAAAGCCGTCACTAAAAAGCTTTCCAAAAAAAAGCACACTCCCCAATTAATGCTGCAAGACAAAAATCCATGATACCGTCTCTTGTAATCTATATAAAATAGTCATGTCTGGAAGAGCTGGACCTAACTAAATAACATGCCTTTTTATCAGTTGGATGAGTAAATAATATTTCGTTGGTCTATGCATTAACCAACTTCTAAAGGGAAGCCGATGGGAATCGGGTTGTATGGACTCTTCGCCACTGCCATCCACACTCAATACTTTTAGCAGCAGAATTCAGCGTTTTCACGTTCGTTATTCACTCTTTGGAAGCAAAAGGCATCGCCAACGTACGCCAACAGTGCTGTGAAGGCGACATTCAAATAAAATTAAACAACACGTCAATAAAAGGATAATTTATTTCTTTTATGTCATTGTTTTTTATTTAAATTTAAGCTTACATAATAAATAAATAACTCTATATTATCACTTATGGACTTATTTCAGTCTTATCAACGACCTCCTCGGTCTTATGTTCTTTGAGCTCGTCTTCTTTAGGCTTCTGAACTTCTGGGAGCTTCTCTTCTTGTTTCACGGTTTCGTTCTCTTCTATCCTGTCGCTGCTGTTGCTGCTGTCGTTATTATTCCCTGGGGAAAGAAGGAGAAAAATATTAATTTTTAATTTCTATAATATTCTTGGTTAACAGTTGAACGAGTGTTAGCAATAGTGTTAGCGATGAGTAGGAGTACTTTGACGCATAGGTGCTCAGTTTTAAATTTGTATTTTATGTTTTATATAATTTACAATAATAAGTGTAGGTACATATTTAAGTTTACATTTTAGCAATAGATAGTTTTAGTACAAAGTTTTGCTGTTATCTATAGATATATTGATTTAACGATCGTCTAATTAAGCGATACTTAAAGCACCGTTCATGTATTTGAGCTTTGATTAACACATTCTACGTCATCGAACATGTAAGAAACCTGCTCTTCTAAGCATGTGAAAGTGACCTTGAAATGGTGCTCATTTGTGGTCACAGAGATTAAATGTAACACATTTCACTGAGAATAAAGAATACAATATTCGTGCATTTTGTAAACTACACACACTATTAAATAAACATTATTTTTTGTACTTTATTCCACTGTTATAATCTGTTACATTATTACGAAGAATTTATTTACCAACATGATTTTAATAGAAAAATATAATTATATTCGTCAGTACCCAGGTAGCTTATAAACAGACAAATATTAAAAAAAAAAAATAAGTTGCGTAACACCGCCTCACATGGCATTATAATATGTTGATTTTATGATTACTTGATGTGTATGTGTCTCGAATAAGTATAAAATAGGACTATGTAATACAGGTGGTATTACATAGTCCTATTTTATACTTATTCGAGATGAGCTGATGTTTCAGGTACCTACCTATGTCTTCGTTCTGGTTGTTAGTTTCAGTAGCGTGTATTACGATCTACAATTTGCTCTATCCGCTAGAATACCTAGTTATGAATATGGGTATCATTATCATTACGCATTGTTATGGCGCATTTACATTATTCGGTTTGACCGTATTCGATCGCAGCCCGCTTGCGCCTTTGCGTTGACCGGATAGTGTAAATGTTTATTAGGTTCGGTCACAAACCGAAGGAAACGCATCCGTTTGCAGAATGCGCTCGACGCATTCGACGACCGACCTAATGTAAAAGCGCTATTATGTATGTATAGTATGTGCGTTACAAAATACATAATGTTAGTAACACATAGCATAATAGCTTACACGTACCGTAGTTTGGTAGGACTGGGTTAGTTAAACGAGTTTCAGTAGTTAGCCTACTTTTTGTGTAAGTAGCAATCGAACAATAACTACTTTACACGGGCCTTTGGTATAGGTTAGCCGCGATCTGGGGTCCGCGGGTCTACCGCATAACTAAAATGGTAATGAACATCGACTCCGGTAATAAACTTCTATACGATCGTGAGAGACTAAGGCTTACATTCAGAGACGACAGAAACGAGTCTAAGCGTGAACTTACGCTTCCATGTGTCAATTTTACGAACAAATTATGACAGATGGAAGCGTAAGTTCACGCTTAGACTCGTTTCTGTCGTCTCTGAATGTAAGCCTAAGCTTCGAGCTATACGTCCGATACCCTAAAGTTGAATGAGGAAAACTAGTACTGAACATCAATAAACGATAGGAAAATTTATAAGCCCCACAGTTGCCGTACCTACTGACACAGAATCTGATAAGAGCAGACTATTTCCTCTATCATCGAAGGAAACCAAACATACCATATCCACACATAAATTAAAATAAAAACAAAAGCGAGACATCGACAACAGACAAAAACATTATGTTACACACAGAACAAAAAGCCTTTCGCAACGGTACCTCGATGTTAGTGCCCAGGGTATTTATAACACTGTTCACTGCTGTGCTGACTGTACCAGTGGTACCATTTATAACAGCACCTATAGTGCCTATCAAACCATTGATGAAAACCCCCCACGCCGTCACTGTTGGAAAGTTGAAGAAACAATGTAGGGTTGAATATGAACTATTATGGTGTTAAAAGTGAATTTATATTACTTACCTATGATACAAACAAATATATACATATAATATAAAATATAATATATAGTAAGTTCAAAAACATGTCTACATAGTGACTGGTTGAACGAGGCACATATTGAAGGGCTGAATATTCAGTACTCAATTCTCGTTCCAAATATGTAAAAAATAGGACTTTAATATTTTACCAAATTATCTAATAAAATACCTACTTATCTTTTTATGGCTGTCATAGGCATAAGACTTGAAGTTGTGTTTGAAGTATGAAGGGAAAAAGAATGGTTTAATTACACATGAATTATTATGTCCTTGAATATGGCCGTGTATGATATAAATAACGAAAAGAGTATTAAATATTGTGTAGTAGATATATAGAGGTATACAGAAATAAGTGTAGTTGATTTTTGGAGAATATTTTCTCACTCACCTGTATTTGCACCTCCTCCTCCATTGTAATAATATCCTCCTTTTTTAGATTCACTGTCAGACTTGTCCTCATCTTGTTTTTTTACTTCTTCAGTGTTTTGTTCCCCGACTTTTTCCACTTCTCTGGGTTTGTCAGGGTTGTTAAGGTTCTGTAGCCTTTGCACGGCATCGGCTATTCCTTTGCTGATAGGGTTGTTCTGGAGAATCTGCCGTATCGGCCCGACGGGGGTGACGGCAGCTGCTTGGGCGGCTGCAGCCGGCTGTGCGGGGTCTGCCTGAGTTTCCGGTTTGTTGGAAGTTTCTGTATTCGAAGGTTTAGCCGCATATGTGGCTTGTGTGACTGGTGCGGGCTGTGTGGAGACCGTGGGTTGCGCAGGTTGTGTGCCCTGTGGAGCTGCCGTCTCAGTTGTCGGACGCACCCAAAAGTTTTGGATAGATTGGCCAATCTCTGCTATCTGCGGCGGCAGAGTTGGTGATTGGAAGCCATTTAAATTAAAAGAGTTTAGGAAATTTTGCCAAATGTTGGTAACGGACGGTGCAGCTGGAGCAACAGCAGGCACTTGAGCGTCAGATTGTACGCCTGGAGGAACAGCTGTTGTGCTGGAGGTTGGGTTTAAGAGGTTATTCAAGTTCATGCTTTGATTTGCAGTGAAATTTCCAACTGCATGCGTCATGTTTTCGAATCTTTCCTGGATAAAATTTTGAAAATTTTGCCACGATGCGATGATGGGATTTCCCGTTATTGAAGGAGGTGAAGAGCTGGAAGGTGCAACGGTTGAGGCAGGGCTCGGGTTGCTTTCAATCGGTTTTTCATTTTCAGCCTTCAGCAATGCAACTAACTCTACGCCATCAGCGAAATTGTTCACACCTCTGTTGAAGTCGTTTCTGAGTGTAATAAGACCTTTCTCAATTTGATTAAAACTAGCTTTTGTTTGCTCAACAGCAGGCTGGATAATACCTGAACTGTCAGTGGTTATGTACTTCTGAATTGTGTCATTTAATTTGTTTATTTGAGCCGAGAAACCTTCACGTAGAGTTTGAATACTCTGTTGTAAAGCGGGGATTTGCACGTTGCCTCCTAAAATATTTTGAACGCCATCAGTAATTCCTTGGAATTCTTGCCGTAAAATATTCTGCCCATCATTAAGGCTTTTTTTAAAGTTTAAAACAGCTTGCTGCTCGTTCGCATAATACTCAGGGTTTTGTGTTTCATGTTCTTGACGCTGAGGTGGGCCTGGGTTTCTCAAGTCCGGACCTGCTCTGTTTATTTCTTGGTTTTCATCCTTTCCGTCGTTAGATTTGAGCGCGGTTTGCGCATGCTCCACGATAACTTCCACGGGGATGTCCTCCGGTTTGGCACGCAACTTGTTCTCGACATCCTTGATGGTGTTTGCCTGATCAATGAGTTCCTGTTCACTGGATATATATTCTGAAGTTTTAACCGAGTCTTCGGGGACGATGTCAATTAATTTTTTCTCGGTTGCGGGCACGGGGATTGTGGCAGCGCGTGCGTGCAGCGCGGCCGCGGTGACTAATAATAACGTGTATAGCCTCATGCTTGCTCTCGCGGTATACTACGGCGGCCGGGTGGAGGTCTTCATTTATACAGGTGAGCTAACGGTGTCCGATGGGCCGCGGCCGGGGCGCCGGCGCACATCCATGTTTACGCTTTCCGTACGTTCAGACCGCGCTAAATGTTTTTGTCATTATTTGTATTTAAATTGCCTACACAGCGTCGCGAGTCGCGTTGTCTCCTTGCAAATTAACTGTTAGTGTCACTAACATGTTTTCTTTTAGTGAGTGAAGCTAGAAATCGTCAGATAATTAGGCAGGCCGCAGACGTACCTATATCTAACTACAACACTTAACAGTTGCAACAGTACCTACTTTTAATTCATTCATTATAGGAGAAGGTACTGTACTGTAGCAAAATAACCCTTAGGTATTGCATGTATGTCATTCAATAATAGTCTCATATTTTTTCAAATACATAGTTGATGGCATTTTCCACCGTGGTATTAGAATATTTTGTCTGACTAACCAAACCTTTTGATAAAAAAACTGTAACAATTTTTATTTTCCCACCAATCAATTAAATACCTACCTTTTTATTGAAAATTTATTGATTTTCATTTCATGCTTAACCTTACACCTACTACCGTACCGTACCTTATGATAACTTTTACATCGAGATGTCATTGTACTTCTTCTTCTTCTTTCGATATGGCAATTGAGCCGATGTCGAATTGAACTTCTTATTGTCGGTTGATATTTAATGAATTGACATATAATACGATAACTTAGTAATGGAGCGGAGCTGTGAACATACTCTGGCCATGTTCACGGCTCCTGTTATTGAGTTATACATGTTACACTTAAATTATCGTTTGTCAATTCGTCAAATATTAGCCGACAATAAGAGTGAGACAGCGCACCATATTTCATAAGTGCTTGTATTTGGTTTACATGAGATAAAGATCTATTCGAGCCGAGATCGATATGTTCTTACAGAATAGCTGTTAAATGCAGTTCCGAGTGTATGGGTAACGTGTTATAAGATTTCGTTTTCAAAGGCAGTTAATGTTAGGGTATTAGCCATACAATGGCAGCGGTCAGAAGTCATACAACGAAAGTGTTGTGCTAAAAGGAAAGTTCCTTACTAAAGCATCAGTCAGATTGCAATAGGTACCTATTTCATTTCGTTTTTAGACTTGGAAGTAGGTACCTATAATTTTACAAAGAGTCCTTTCACGACAGGGAAAGAAAAATAGGGAATAAAGAAACGAAAAGGTACCTGTGATAAATGCGTCATCGTCGATTGGTCCGTTTACTAGCATCGTCATGAGAAGCTGAGGTATTTCATTAAGACATTATTTTTGGTATCGCCATAGTTCTAGGGAATTCATTCCCGTGGTTACCGGCAAAACCCGATTACTGAAGCGACTAGCGAACAAGGTCAACTAGTGCATTCTAAGTTTGTTAGAATCTACCAGTTGAGTAAATTAATGTTCTGGTGGTGGGGCTCGAAGCTGGACTGCTACGCAGATTGGTCGACATGGCTTGCCACGATCAGTCCCTAGATGGGTCACTATATTTCACACATCGATGTCCTTCGTGATTCCTACCGTGATACCTATGAAAGTCGTGACGGAAAAGTCTGAAAATCAGCCTAACCGCAGCAGGTTATGTAGTTTAAAAAATCTGCAAATGCAAGGGCAAATGGCAGTCGCTTCGTGTAAAATACTGATATTCAGCCGCATCTGGATCGACTGGGAGCCGACCCCAACAAAGTGAGGAAAAACCTAGGCAGAAGGCAGATGCAAGGTCTGACGTGTGCGGCAAAGTGGGTCGAATACCCGTGACAATCTGGATACTATATGCAATCGATAGAGAAAGTTAGTTTAATTTCGTAGTAGGTATACCTAAGATGTTTTTCAACTATTCTCAATTCTTGAACAAGGTTAGTAAGGCGATGTTCGAAAACAAGTTTATTCTACTTGATACTTTACAAAAGTTTCCTTATATCTGCTGGAGGCTATTTTGTGGGTTCTCGGTGATGAAACTACATTTTTAGGTCACATTTCAAACCCCGATAATCGAACGATTTGCGAGACTATAAAGAGATTTTGTAATAAAAGGAAATTGCCAGGATATGGTCCAAATGCAACCCAGAATCAACTGAAACGGCATTGAGTAGATCTCATCGGCAATGACATGCACAGAAATTTCTTACAGGGTAGGCAAAAACAACTTAGTGTTGTAAAGTTATATGATCTTTGTGATTCGCCACAGCTGGGACATGTCAGATACCTAGAGAATACGGAGAAACCATGTGCTGTGGTGAAACTTTGTACTGCGATAGGGCTGAACGGGTAAACGAAGCAGATAACGAAGATAGAAAAACGTATGTAACAGACCATACTTAATAGTAAAAGTTAATAAACATGAGAGCGTTGCCATACATGTGCTTCAGTGTATATTAGTCACGGTATCGTGCTTGTTTACATACAATAGCCAGCCGACTCTCTGCGACAACAATGTGTTTAGTGTTACGAGATCAATTGGCGCGGATTATAGTGTATCGCACGTTTGGTAATAGCTGATTGTCGACCGAGTGAAATTGATGGTTATTTATTCATTGCCTCTCGTGTCGTAAAAGTCGACATATTATGTACTAGGAAAGAGTCTCTTGAATGGCGATTCCTAAGAATATACAGCGTCATCCGAATCCTTGCTGACTGGCTATAATCTCATCAACTTTCGTGCTCCATCAAGAATTCCACGTAGGCCTATTACCCCACTTTGTCCTCCATAGAGAAGATCGGTTTTAGGAGCCAACTCTCCGTGAGCTAGGTTTTGTAAAGTTTTGAACTGTTGTAGCCACAGGTTGTAGCGATCAAATCGAATTTCACTTTGATTCTCTCACTAAGCAAAAGTGTAAAATTCTTAACTGTTTGTCTGATTTGTTGTAGTGTAGCCCTTGGGGTGCTTTTGCGTTGCGTTGCGTTTTTTACTTATATTATAAATAAATAAACATTTTCTACCGCGACATGATCTATTTCAGCGTGAGCACAACTAAAGATAACGTTGGCAATAAATCATGTATACCTACTAAAATGAACGCGACAAAGCTGCTACTTTAAAATTCTGTCTGCCCAAATGTCAATCCAAGTTATACAGCACGGGCTCGAAACCAATCCAATTGCAGAGAGGCGTTCGGTTAGCCAGACTAAGAGGTTTTTCTTGTTCAGCAACATTGTATATGTGTTGTACTTTGAGTATTTGAATGCGTACACCACAAAGTACCCCATTCCATTTTATCCATAACTTTTTGTCCATCCAAAGGATGTCTAGAAAGATCGCTTTAAGCGATAAGTACATTGTGCATTGTTTTACACTGTTTATACGTGTATATGTGTTTTATTTTATATTGATGTGGAATAAAGCATATTTCTATTCTACCCACCTACCCCGGTGTGTCACTGCAGGGGGTGCCAACTGAAAATCAGCGCTGGGTGTCTCACATCCAGCATATGCTGAGTTGGTAACCTTTTCGGTACGGGCATGCTCGGCGGCATGTTTTCAATTTTTTATTAGAATTAGTGTACCTATTTCTTTTTTATTGTGTTTTGTCTATTGTGAATGTGGCGCCGTCATTATCCCGTACGGAATAAAATTATTTTTCTTTCTTTCTTTCTTTCTTTCTACATTTTTAGCATGATCTTCAAAATTATCTCCCAATCTTGTACCCAAATCGAATATCTGGAATCGTCGAAAGGGGATACAAAACGACAAAGATGTTAACTCCCGCATACCTTCGTGGTCAATGGTCTCTGAACCTTGTCTGAAAGAAACCAGTCTTTGGAGACATTTCAAGATTAATATTGAAGTGATTTAGAGAAATATATTCAAATGTATGCGCACGAGTGCGGCGCTCGTTCCGGCAAATATTTGAATGGGCCGCCGGGTATTTCCATTGGGTCAAGACGAAGGACTATTAATTGTAGAGCACAGGAGGCCGTTACTAATACAAGCATATATTTATAAAATGTATGTGTTTCTACACGATTTATGGCCATCTAAACACCTGATTAGCGGTGGTTACCAGAATATTAAAAAAACGAGTTCTTGTTCTTGTCTTTCTATCTAGGACAATACTACAACTGTGTATTTTTATGTTAGAGGACAGCAGACGGTGTCACTAGCCGGCCATGAACATCCGCAACTTAGGTTCAAGTTCACCGACATCATAACAATCGATTAGAGCCAAATCTGCCGTTTAAACATGAATTTTTGTATGGGTAATTGGCTGATTTAATTTTAACTTCTGTTATTTCGTCGGTGAAATTAGCCCTTAGTAGAATAAGGATGCGTGGCCGACCTAAGGCTGAAGTTGGAATGCCTTCCTCTAATTTCACTGGCTGCTACTCTTCATCCTGAACACAACTACACTTACACATACTTGTTATGACGGCTTAAAAAAGTCAGGTGGGATTTTCAGAACCATATTCTAGCTATGCAAATACCACTATGTTTTACGATGAGCCATAAAGATCCTAAAGTCCTCAACACACAACAAATGACCGCAAAACGTTACACAAATTGTCACAATACACTTAAAGATTACAACAAATATAATAAATTATCACAAAACACACAAAGGACCCACCTTTCAAACAAATTTATATAAACAGCGGGCGTAGACCGTTACTATCCCAAGCATGAATCTATATAAACAGTTTTAAGTTTTTGCACAATTTATGGTCAACTAAACACTTGATTAGCGAGTGGGCACCAGAATAACAATAAAACAAGGCCTAAGCGTTCTATCTGGGACATGTTACAACGGTGATCTAGCTGTCTTGATGCAAATTATTGATGTTACGCTCGTAGAAAGTAAATGCGCAGATTTAGATGTATTTATGTGTGATACGACTTGTAAATGGGTTAATGCGATGCTTGTTAGCTAAGTGTGTGGTCTCCAGAGGTTCGGCCTGAGATCTTAGGCTGACATTCAGAGACGACAGAAACGAGTCTAAGCGTGAACTTACGCTTCCCTCTGTCAAAATTTGTTCGTAAAATTGGCAGATGGAAGCGTAAGTTCACGCTTAGACTCGTTTCTGTCGTCTCTGAATGTAAGCCTTAGACAGTAGGTAACTTATCGTCTCCCGAGGGCGGAGTAATGTGTGAAATGATTGGAAGGTATGAGATGATAGACAGATAGAAATCTGGAGCTCACAATTCCTAAACCATATAGCACTAAATACAAGTTCTGTTGCGAAATAATGTAAACTATAGGTAATTAGTCTAGTTAGATTTGCTCGGAACACTACCCAAACCGGCGATCGATCCCAGCTCGTTCCATTCCTTCAACGAACCGAGGCAGTGTAAGACTAGCAACAATGTAACAGATTCTAAGCCAGCAGCTTGAGTGATAGTTGAACTGTCGCCTCAAACGCCAAGCGGCCTATTTCCCTTATACCTATCTCTCTTATACAATTCGCGAAGATACGTGCTACTATACTATGTTTCTGTTTCTTTACCGTGTCCGCTTGGAAGTGAACCATTTTATTACCTGTACCTCTACCATGAGTTTTCCGTGCCGTCTAACGTTCACGTTCACATGCAATATTTGTATGGGAATTTTTTCAGCGCCTCTAGCGGTATAAATAGTGAACTAAAGTCACTATACAAATATTGCATGTGAACGTGAACGTTAGACGGCACGGAAAACTCATGGTAGAGGTACTGACTGTGTTTTACCATTGATCTAGAAGTAATATAATTAAGTCTATGGTTTTTACAGTTACCACAGATTTAAATATTATTATAATGCTATCATTTAAATCTGCTTTATAGAGCTTATTTTTCACACCTATGGTTAATGATTATTACTTACGGAAATATTTAAATTTTACATGAATTTATAACAGTAACTGGGTGTCGTAAAAGAGGAAGGCATGAGTCAGGCGGACGAGCAAAGTATTCTGCAGTGCGGTAATCATGTAGGTATGGTAGGTACTACAATAACCCGTTGGTTTTCCTCTAAATAAACTTGCACTTGCATCTAAATTACTGTTGTCCCTTAAACCACTGTTCCGTACATACATTTAAGTAATATAGAATTATTTGTATGGAAAAGCAGATTTTTATTACATTCTGTAAGTATACAAGGTCCTACCTTTCTAGTCCTGATCCCTATAAAGGGTTCTTGTACTCATCATTTTGAACAACTTTCACTATGGGATCAACAATGAAATTGCGAAAAAAAAATCTGCTGTTCCATACATTTAGACGAGTAATATTGAATTATTTGTATGGAACAGCTGACCTGGGTTTTAGAAGAAGAAGAACAAACTCGATGGACGAACATAGATAATAATTATATTAGCGGCTACACACCGTTGTCCAATACCCTAATAAAGTAGCCCTGTAAGTAACCGACAGCAGACACTATCGGTCTAGGGGTCTATCGCGTAACTAAAATGGTAATGAACATCGACTATGGTAATAAACTTCAATACGCTCGTGAGAGACTGAACTTCGAACTACCTTATAAAAAAAATACTGATCATGAAGTTGGGACTCCTATCTTTTTTTTTTTGTTCGAATAAAGGCCTATTTAAGAAAACGTTAAAAAGAATTTTGTCGGAAAAATGTTACTATAATGTTAATGACTTCCTGAATGACAAAACTTTGACAAATTAAGTTATGGACATGTAAATCATTATTATTATTATTTCTATTAATTATTATTTATTTGTTATGGACCTCGAATAACTTAATTATTATAAAATTATATCCTATAGGTAGTGCAACATTTATAGAATTTTCATATTTGTACACCAGTGATGGTCAAACATGTTGATCCGAACTATTATTATACACCTAAAATAAGCATCTCAACCATGTACTCGTATTATTATCCACACATGTTTTTGCAAATAAATACATCTTTATCTTTATCTTTTCTATATTTTCTTTTTTTCTTTTTATTTTCTTTTTTTCTTCTTTTTTGTGATTTCGGTGTCCTGTGTGCAAAAAATAAATTGATTTTCTTTATTTTTTCTTCATGATCGGTAAAAAATTTATAAGGTGACTCAAGTTTAGTCTCTCGATGTTCCTTACCATTACGCGGGAGACCCGCTGTGTGATAAACTAGATGTGTGTTATCACGTCGAGGGGTCATTGAACCTGCAAGGTAGGTGCAGGTACTCGCGGTCCCGTTACAAGATGCTGCCTTTTGGAGCCGCTTTTTATTTCAAATCGCTTTTTACGTATCACTGGCGCCAGTAACATCCGATGCGGATGATTATGGATTGATAATTAAGCTGAAAAAGCGCTTTCTTTAAACTGGGTTTGCAATACAACGTTAGTCGGAAAGGGGTTATACAGCCGGAAAGGGGTTATTATCCTCTCATTACTATGATCAACTTTTACTAACGGACCAAAATTGAAATGCGAAAAAATATCTGCTGTTTGTTAAATTTAGGCCCAAGTTCACCGACAACATAACAGACGATTAGAGCAAAATCAGCCGTTTAAACATGAATGTTAAGTATGGGTAATCGGCCGATTTAATTTTGAACATCTGTTATAATATCGTTGAACATGGCCCTTAGTAGAGATTGACACCTTTCTAATTGAAAGCGGCCACATGAGGCCTTAAGAAATATTAATGTTTGTGTTTCAATAATCTTTGTTTTAATGTAGACATCGATGGTTTTTGCTCGACCAATTTTTTTCCAACGTGACAGTACCTATAATATTAAATTTTGAGACCACAACTACACCAAATAGGCACTTACCTATAATTTAGGAGACACTGCAGCAGATGTCAACCAGCCAAGTTTTAAAAGTAACCTACCTAGTACCTATACTTAGGTATCATCGGCACTGTTTCCAGTCGACCATCCTGGGTAAAATCGTTTGCATCAAACGCAGTTACCAGGCTGCAGTCGATCAAAGCATTTTGTTTGCGAAATGTATCTCCGTGAAGTACAGATCCTATATTTACTGTGGTATAGTGGCTCTACTTACGAACTTGACACTTTTAATTTAATTTATTTTTATGTTTATCGAATTTGGCCATTAAGTAAGTACGTGCTTAAAAAAATCATTTTTGTGGAATTTTCGTTACGAATAGAAAATCTAATGCTTGCACCCGCAAACAAAAAAGCCGGAGCCTTCGCAGGGTAACGAATCCGTTTTGTATATTATTTTGTCTGTTGACATAATGTTCATTCCGCTAGAAAGTAATACCTACGTTCACGGCGTAGAATGATTGCCGATTACGGTATTTAGCTGGGCCCCAAGTCTGCTATCTCAATCGTGTTAGAATGGTATCGTAACTGTTGGTTTTTGCAGTGTCGTTCAACCTATTTTGACTATTATTACCTACGTAATAGAAGTCAAAATAGGTTGAACGACATTGCAAAAACCAACAATTACGAGACCATTCTGATACGATTAAAATAGCAGACTTGGGGCCCAGGTCAAGAAATGACGGCGAATGATGTAAATTTTTTGAAAAGACCGCCGCAGCATTCTTTCTCTGAGTTTTCCAAAATAAGGTAATATATAACTTAACTAAAACATATTATATAACTTAGATTATGGATTGGGCGGCAGCGGAGACTAATCAATAATCTAAGGTACTGAACCCATGGTATCAGTTTTCGTTATGATGTCAAATACTGTGTGTTTCACTAACCTTTGTTCCTTCTTCAAATGCCGCCAAAATAGTTTTGTATTCTCTGTCGGTGATAACCATAAACATAGAATCTAAATCTATGTGATAACTGATAAATACACATACCACTACCTATACCTACTACGTGCTGAACCATAATAGGTATAAGTCCTCTGAAAATAACGCTTTGCTCGTGAGATTACATGTAAGTATACATTTTTGTTATACATTTTTAAATAAAAAGCTTTGATCGTTTTTGGGAAATGTGCGCCATCTTCCAAGAAGGTTGTTGACTTGTTGTTGTTATTTTGCTATAAAGCAGGCAAATGTCAGAGCCATACAGCCTTTTCATATTTTATAATAGATAAGTTTTCATGTTTTTTTCCAAGAAGGTGCGAGCGAGACAATTTATTTAATTTTCAAGGTAAAATGATGATAGGCAATGTTTCCATTTTACTTACTTATCTTTTTACCAAGGGATCACCTGTATTCCGTATACTTATTTAAATTCCATACATATTTCAGGAATAATTTAATTATGTGTGAATCACACACTCAACAAAATTGTGCCAAGGAGCTCTCCACTCACCATTCAAAAAAAAAACTAAGCTTTCTATGGGTTTTATACTAAAGCCATAGAAATAGTACAAGTACTATATATTATCTCTATGACTAAAGCTTACAGAGGGCTGAGCACGAATGTTTTGACGTATAGTAACGTAAACGTAAGCAAGTTTTGAACCAAAAATACACGTTTAATCCCTGATATTTATTGGAAATACATGCAATATTTTTACATTTTCATGAAACAAGTGCGTTTGTTGCATAAAATTGAACAAAAATGCAATAAATTCATCGTAGCTATACGTCAAAACATTCGTGCTCGGCCCACAGCTTCTTCTTAGAAGAAACGCTTGAAGCAGCTTAAAGCTCGATCCGGCTCGTAGGACCAGTTGTTCCGTTAGCTCGGCGGCGGGTCAGTGCGAGTCGAGTGGGTCGCATGTTACGTACTCCACACTTGACAGACTCATTATTATAATGAACCCCTGCATGCTTCGTAGCATGCTAGTTAGAAATATATAAAAAAATAGCATAGATCTATAATGAGATCAAATCTCATAATAACTTATTGAAACTTTGAATTTTACTTTAGAAAATGTACACATAATAACGGCTGTATGCTATTTTGTTTGTCTCTGAAATAGTCTAAAAATACTTTTTTGAGTAAAATTCACTAGCTTACATTCGTCCACTTATGGCTGAGAACAATACTGTTTCCATTTCATCACTTGTCTGCTGAGTTACACAAATATAGAGGCCGATACGCTCGTGTAAAATGGACCCTTCGATAGGTTCCTTTGGAAAAGAAAAATTTAGATTTTTACTAGAGATTTTAAGTGACCGTCTATAGGCAGATTCTATAATTTTGCTAGTATAATTATTAAACCTAGCTATATAGTATATACACACTAAACTTATAACACTCGGGGGTTAAAAAATAACAGGAACTGCAAAAAGTTGGTCATCGCCTTAAAATCATTTAACTTAGGTACTATATTGAAATCCTTGGTGAAATCACATGTATCGAACTTACTTTACTTATTACTAAACCGACCAACGATTATTGGTAATGTGTTAAACAGATTAACACTTAGTTTAACTGCTCCCGGAACCTTATGTAACTACTTTCACTGAAAACTTTCTTTCAGATATCAATGCTGCGTACAATCGAACAAAGAGACACACCAGATAAATATAAAGTTTTGTCAGGAAATTATGGATGCATCCAAGTACTACTAAGTACTAGTTAGTACTACTAAGTACTAGTTAGTACTACTAAGTACTACTAAGTACTAGTTAGTACTAGTTAGTACTACTAAGTACTAGTTAGTACTACTAAGTACTAGTTAGTACTACTAAGTACTAGTTAGTACTAGTTAGTACTACTAAGTACTAGTTAGTACTACTAAGTACTAGTTAGTACTAGTTAGTACTACTAAGTACTAGTTAGTACTAGTTAGTACTACTAAGTACTAGTTAGTACTACTAAGTACTAGTTAGTACTAGTTAGTACTACTAAGTACTAGTTAGTACTACTAAGTACTAGTTAGTACTAGTTAGTACTACTAAGTACTAGTTAGTACTACTAAGTACTAGTTAGTACTAGTTAGTACTACTAAGTACTAGTTAGTACTACTAAGTACTAGTTAGTACTAGTTAGTACTACTAAGTACTAGTTAGTACTACTAAGTACTAGTTAGTACTAGTTAGTACTACTAAGTACTAGTTAGTACTAGTTAGTACTACTAAGTACTAGTTAGTACTACTAAGTACTAGTTAGTACTAGTTAGTACTACTAAGTACTAGTTAGTACTACTAAGTACTAGTTAGTACTAGTTAGTACTACTAAGTACTAGTTAGTACTAGTTAGTACTACTAAGTACTAGTTAGTACTACTAAGTACTAGTTAGTACTAGTTAGTACTACTAAGTACTAGTTAGTACTGAAAATACTACTTGCCCGCAGTTTTATCCGCGCGTTTTAATATTATCTATGTAAATAAAATATAACCTAATAAAATATGTCATGGAGGGTTATTCTCAAAGTACTCCATTCTTTTGTTCTAAAAAGATAAGAATCTCATACAAGCTACTCCAAGGAATTATTATTATTTAAAAATACGATACTCAAGGATAGTGAAGCTTTCTAATAATGAAAGAATTTTCCGAATCGCGGATACTTTTACTTCTTAATAATTGTACAGAGTATAGATTTTAGTATAAGTAGAATATAAAGTAAAAAATATATTATAAAGTATTCAAGTAATATTATACAAGTTCCGACCTTTCTACTCCCCATAACATAAAAGGGTTATTGTACTTATCTTTTTTTTTTTTTTTAATTCAAATTTTTATTGAGGCTTCAGTTCACCGTGGTGACTATGCCAGCCTCGTAAGATCACTCTTATACAATAAATGACAAAACAAGTTTTACTAGCGGACCAAGCCTGAAATCGCGAAAAAATCTGTTGTTCCCTGTTCCATATAAATAATTCAATATTACTCGAATGCTCGATTACAAGATCGAGTGCCTAATGCCGACATATACGACGACGAAATAAGGTTCAAAATGTAAACATTGGATAATGGACAAAGATGGATGGATGGTTGTGTGTGCATGTGACATGTATGTTTGTAAACTGTACCCCGATACAGGAGAAATCCTAGTGAGGGGCAATGTTTTAAAAAAAACAAACTGGGGTTTGGTTGGAATGTCCAGCTGCAGCAGTGCAATGGGTCGATGAAAGGAAACCACAGGTGCATACCCAACATTATGCTGAGCCGCTGGCCCCTTTAGCCCTTTATGAATTTTAATTTTAATTTAATTTAGCACTAATCTACTGATTTTAATATATATTTTTTTCTGTGTTTTTAACATGTATGTGTCAATAAACCATATTTCTTTCTTTCTTTGTATAGGATGAAGCGAGGGAAGTGCATAAGCTAAGAGACACATACTTGAATGTGGGTAGATTCTAGCTGTAGATGATGAGAAATATCAAACGGTCGCTTGTATGGCGTTCTTACAGTCGACCCTTTGATTTTAATAAATAATTAATTAAATTCAGCTCGTTACTGTCCCACTGCTGGTCTGGATTGAGCCTCTTCTCAGAATGAGAAGGGTTAGGTATTAGTCCAGCACGCTGGCCTGGTGCGGGCGGACTACACACACCATCGGGAACTTTATGAGACCCTCTCAGATGTGCAGGTTTCCTCACGATGTTTTCCCTCGTCGTTAACGCAGGTGCTAATCAGATTCTGGTCCGCATATAAATTCGATAAGTCTGAGGTGCGGTTCGAGCTCAGACCCTCCTGCATGGAAGGCAAGCGTTCAACTTACTGCTTTAATTAGTAAAAAGCTAAAAAAATATGAGATATTTTGATTATAATTTTGGCCGAAGACCAGACGGGCGGCGGCTGCGTGGCAAGTTTCGCTGGCGGTGCGCCATGCCGATCGGTGTGCACTTCTAGTAGGAGCAAAGTTATCTGTAAATTAGAATAAAGTTAGTAACTATTGAACCAGAACGTACCAAAATATACGTAGCAGCTAAGGTGCACACCAATTGCAAGCTTGAACGACGTCTAAAGCTGGGCTTCCACTGGCAGCGAAGCAGGCTCCGTATGGACTCCGTTTTACTTGCAACGGTTAACTTCATAGAAGTGCTTCCACCAACAGAGTCTAGCGAAGAGGACTGAACGAGTAAAAATAGTTAATAACGAACTCTTTCTTCTTTTCTCTTTTGCATTGGAAGGCAATTGTCAAAACTCTTTCTTAATGAAAGGTAAAAGCTATTAGGGGTCTGTTCCATCCAGCTATTACTTGCTCGTTACTCTTTCGCAGTGGAAGCCCGGCTTAAGAAGGGACGTGAGGATCAGACATTAAATGAAAAGCGAGTGATGCCGTAAGGCGGTATAATTTAATAGAGTAAAGTTATAGTAACACTATGTGAAGACTTAAGATCTAAGGTGATTAGGTGATGGGTAGGAGAGTGGTTAGTACCGCGCCCTCCTGCCCTTGTTGCGCACGTGGTTCGCCAGGCACAGCCCGAACACTGCCGCCACCAACTGGAACATAAACAATTCTATTATTTAATAAGGCTCTTCAGAAATGGTCAGTATTTTTCTAAATAGAAGTTGAACTTTTCGGAAAACAGCATAACATAGGCTCTTTTTTCGCAAACGCTGTTTTCGAGAGTATGCACCTACTTATACTATGATTGTTAAGTAGGTTATCTCAAAGATAAATTATAATTGATTAGTGTATAGTTATCTTGACACTAATAAAAATTTTAATAGAAACGTTAAAAATATATGTGCTCGGTTCTAAATAGTAGCTAGGTACATGGAGTACAACCGGCAAGAAACCAAACTTTTGTTAATTGATGGTAATTTTTTTATATTACAAATATTAATATAATACCCGTCGCACAAATTGACACAGTTTGTAGCCAATTGATAGATCATGCCCCGCTAATCATTGAAAATATTGTAGACAGAGGACGGGCAAGTCATCTTCAGTAGGTATAGGGTTATAATGTTTTTGGCTGTAATTATCATAATACAGCGACACAGCGGGGGGTCGCGAGAAGTAGAGAAAAGGGAGGGAGGCCTTTGCCCAGTATTGGGAATTTGGGACAGCATAGGCTTGTTATAATAATAATCATTATTATCATAATTACCTCAATAGCAACAACAACGATGGCCACTCCTCCGATGGCCAGTCCGAAGGTGTGGAAGAACTCCTGAACGGTTTCATTGCAGCCGGCATAATTGTTGCCGGGGAAGGTGCAGGGTGGCGTCGCGCAGCATGTGTCCGACAGTAATGGCGACAAGTACGACAGCGGGCCCATGGTGCCGCAGCATGAGAACTGGAATTGACAGATTAATTCTTAGTTTAAATAATCCAACCCATTACCATCCAACCGTTGAACCTCTTCTCAGAATGTGACGGTTTTAAGACATTTCCACCACGCTGGCCTAATGCGAGAGAGCTAAAGTCACCATTGAGATCTTTTTGGAACCCTCTCAGGTGTGCAGGTTTCCTCACGAGGCTTTACATATATTTTTGGGATCGCGAAAACACCAACCCGTCTGCCAAGTGTGGTAATTATAGCATTGTCCTCATGACCGTTCTTGTAGCGGTTATTAGGAAGGATGATACTCATTCCTGCGGTAATATCAAGATCTACAACCTCCAAACCCCTGAACCCCTTAATAACTTACACTAAAGCCTCTGAAGACTTATAAGCAGGAAGAACGCTTCGTAATGGTTAGAAAGTGAATATCTGTGAATAGTTAGATTATAGTATAATATAAATAAACACGGCGAAGTGCCATTCAAGAATACCGTAGGAACTGTAGGCATCCCTTACAGCTTGTTGGGTCATGTTGAGTAGTAATCGTTTACGGTCTAATGATGATGATTGAACTGAGTATGTCCGTCTGTCTGGTAGATACGTTTAAACGGCTAAACTGCCGATTTAACTTTGACGAAATATGGCAAGTTGACCCTGGGAGTCGCGCAGGTTGTGTTCAACCTCGGAGCTGCTTGTATATCTTTGGATCGAATCTTAACAAGTTTTGAAAGACCTGTCGCTCCTTCGGAGACGTGAGTACTCCCGAAAAATGTTTAATAGCTGTTTGATGAACCCTTAGCACCAGCAACTAGATTATGGTAAAGAGACTATGCTAGCTAAACTATGCTAAGCTATGTACGTTTGTCGGCTCGAAGCCCTCATTATTACAAAAACTATACTTATTGACTTAGCTCACGACCAACTGTGCAAATACAAATGTTGTTGGAACAGTTTACTATATTCGCAACTATCATTCCGTCCATACTTTCTGTTTGGACAATCTACTACACACCAAACGATGATAATGCCAGATTGGCGGTAAATGCTGGAATATATGAGGTATTAAAAAAAAAACTAAGAATTTCGTGAAGTTGTTGTACTCATCATTATGAACAACTTTTACTATGGGAAGAAAAATGAAATCGCGAAAACAATCTGCTGTTCCATACAAGTTATAAAAATAAAAATCCTTTATTTCAGGCATTGAAGCATAAGTTGTTAGTGTTGGGTTGGGTGGTGTTATTCAATATTACTCGACGAAAATTGAAATGAATTATTCCTTTGATATTTGGTCAGATAAATTTATTGGACTGCTAAGCTAACTGATTCTTCATCTAAAGGTTGAAAAATCGGCCCTAAATGTCCAAATGTGTACAAAGCTAAGTTTAGGATTACCAGGATTATCACATTAGCGTTTTGTGTACTACTTATGTCCCAGAAAAAAATATGTATCCGGCCTCGCCGATGTTTGACTTACCGTCCTTTCAATCTCCTGGAAGGTGGTCTTGTCCTTGGCGAAGGCTTCGCTGAGCCACCTGGGCACCGCGTCCACCACGTCATCCAGCTTTACGAAGATCAGCACAGCCAGCGTCAACTTGACGATCATCAGCAGCAGCATGAAGATGGAATACTGGAAGCATTGATTTATGAAATTAGAAAAACCTTTGTAATTCTTGGTTTTGGCAAAACTAGTAACAGTAGGCGCGCAAATCTTTATATGCCCTTTGAACTCTCTCCCTCTAGCACCTATAATAGTACGCTTATTATAGGTGCTAGAGGGAGAGAGAGAGATTTCAGAGCTCAGTTTGGGGCTCATATAGATTTGCGAGAACTATACGTCAGTTTTGTTACACCATAGTTCCAGTTTCAAAACAAATACCGGCAAATTGCTTCTATTTATTGTAAAAGATGTCCTGTCTTGTCCTGTGCTGCCTTTTCCTGTCCTATTGTGCCGTCATTACCCCGTACAGAATACAATTACTTTTCTTTCTTTCTTCTTTTAAGGATATTTTTGTCATGGGCTAAAGTTCTGTTGGGTTCATTCAACTGCATTCAACTGCCAAATTGCTGAATCTAACGAGACGAGCTATAATAACTTTTTCTCCTAACTTTTGAACCAAGTAGAATCTTTTTAATGATCCCGCTCATACCGTACCAATTACCAGTAGGTGAAAATGTGTTGAATAAGATCGTCATTGTACAAGTTTATCGTGATGAAGCTCTCCTTAAGGTATTTCCATGGGTCTGATTAGGTAGGTCTGCAACGTTCTATAGGTACCAAAACCAACAAAAGTAGGCCTCCAAACTAATAATAAATACTTATACTCACAGTGACAAGCATGCAGTTGCTCTCCCTGATGGCGCCGCAGCATCCGAAGAAAGCGATGAGGAAGACGACGCCGCCCACCACCATGGACGTGATGGGGGCGGCCTGGAAGCTCGCATCTGATATCTCCACGATCTGTGATATTTGGAGCTGCACCGCTATGCCTATACCCAGCAGGGTTAGACCCGCCAACTGGAACAGAGAAGAAACAAAGTCAATTGAAGTTTTTATTGAATGAAAGGAGGTAATCAATTCGATATTTAATTTTGATAGTGGCTGCAATTTTTTTGACATCATTTTATGTTTCTGGAGATATTTTCATAGGTATACAAGGTCCTACCTTTCCAGTCCTGATTCCTTTAAGAGGTTATTGTACTCATCATTATGAACAACTTTTACTATAGGAACAACCCTGAAATTGCGAAAAAAATGCTGTTCCATACCAATAATTCAATATTAGGTAATTTCTTGAAGGGATCGGGACTAGAAAAGTAAGATTTTATATAATTAAAATTTCTCGGAAACCGTTTACCCGACTTCAATGTGAACTTTATATTATGACTAGGCATTGTTCAATATGGTCATACGATAACAAAATCAACAAACGGTTCTAAGTTCGTATGGAAAATCTTTCTCCGCGGACGGCGGGCACAGCTTGTAACATAATATTTATAAAAACAAAGGAGTGGCATTGGTAGAATGCACTTCGTAAAGAGAACAATAATCTCGTTTGTATTGTTGACGGGCTGCGTGATCAAAGGGCTATTATTTAACATGACGATCATAATATTTACTGTGGATAATAATTAATAATAATAGGATAATTTTCATGTACCTAGTGCGCAAAATTTGCAGAGTGAAAAATGTCCGTTCCCAAATGCAACCGCAGAACTAAACATCATTCCAAAACAAAATAAAAAATTGATTTTGTATGGCTTGCGCTAGTAAATTATACGTATGGGGATACGTCGAAATTTCGTTTTTTTTTAAAGTGTATCCCAATACTGCGGTTGCATTTAGGAATAGAGACTGTATCACTATACAAATTATGCGCACTACATAAAAAATATCCTGTATAAGTCCAAAAGTATTTGATCTTGAATAGCGCAACCTCTTCGTAAAAGGAGGTAGCTCCTTTTATAGCTAAACAACTTGTGCCTGACCCTCACATGATCCTGTGTCATCGATATTGTATATCAATCATCATTAGCCTACTTATTTTCCCACTGGTAGGAGATGGCCCTTCTCTCTGAGAGAGGGACTAACTTTCCGGGCTTAGGGCTCCAGTAGATGGCTGACTGACCACCGTTAGAAAAATTGAGTTGGTATCGTCTGCGTATTCATGCATTCTAAAGCTTTTCATTACGACAAAACTGTTGTGTCGGCCGTCTGTTGCCTGGGGCCACCTCCACCAGTGACCCTGACGCACGTCCAAGTCCTTCCGCGATAACTTATCAGGATTAAGTAGGTTCCTAAGTTTACAGGTTTTTTTCATTTTTTTTTTCTTTTTTAAAAACATTGCCCCTCACTAGGATTTCTCTTGTATCGAGGGTACAGTTTACAAACATACATGTCACACGCACACACAACCAGACCCGAAACAACTATCTGTAGATCATACAAATATTTGTTCCGTGCGGGGATCGAACCCGCAGCACGGTTTATGTAAAGGATAATGATTTGTTCAAACTTATTGAAATTCCCACGGCTGAGACTCTAGACTCCTCTGAGAGGGACTGGGCCACATCCATGAAGTAAACAGATTGATGGATAACATGATTTACTATTTCCAAAACTTTCCTGTGACACACTAATGTATTTATGATTCATACAACTATGATTAAAGAGTTATATAAAGATTTAGTTCACAGGAATTTAGTACAGAGTGTCCAATCAATACGAGGATATCAGTAATTGGCGCGTTATCTCCGGCCTATAGCGGGCCCGTGTAACACTATCTTATCACCTTATCTCTACGTTTTTAGGTGCGTCTGTTCGCCACAAGAGCATGTTAGCTGCTTTTTACGAGTATCGTATGATCTGTCGATCTATATTTAATATTGTATGTACATTAGAATAATGTTTTATCGTATATTATTTTCAAATAATGAAACGATAGCGTTACTTACGATATCGATAGATTTGATAGTGATCGATTAGGTGGTTATTAGAGAGAATGCCTGTCGGAAATTAATAGGGGAACTATCTGCCCTTGATTGGGGTAAGGTGAGGCATGAGGTTTGCTGACTATGATGTATGCTGAAAGAACAGAAACAGATGAAGCTCTACAACGGCTACGTTTGAACATGTGCTACCACATAAAGCGCCTGTTGATATTGATGCTAAGGAGCATGCTGCTTCTCATGCTCCTGACATAATCCCTTAGACGCCCTTCACGATAGCCTCGAGAAAACAGAAAGTGGCATATTCTTTACCACGGACCACATGGCACCCACACGTTTGATGTGGTTAAAGGATAATGGTAGGACAGCAGCATACACCTTTGTACTTATCATAAGTCTACGTGATACGCCTGCAAAGCATAATGCCATATCTCATTCCTTCGTGATTGGTCCTTCTAACCGTTACGATTTGCAGTTACAGTAGATGTTCATGGACTGTCATGAAACGGCAGACTCAAGAACTTTTATTCATATTCTGAACATATGACGCCCCCATTTCTAAAACGGGCGGGCCTGGGCCTCTCGGAACCTTGGAACTGGCAGAGTCAATAGCTGATAGAAAGGTTAATGTCCAGCTGTGGTGGTCTTACTACTGATATGGCGGTGATTTTATGCTTATTGGCTATTAACCTAAAGAATTCCCTCACGATGGAAAAAATCGATGTCTAAAATCTATGTCTCATCATTATCAAAAAATGGTTTAGGAATGAGATGAAATAATATTCACAATAAATATTTTTGACCGACAAATGTGAGCTAAATAAGTATTACAAGAAACAGAACTTGTCACACGATTAGATATCAATGATATCACAGTTATTACTGCCAGTCAGAACACCGAAAATCTGAGATTCGGTCTAACCTTAGGATTACAATGGGTTACAGAGGTTAGACCACTCCCGTGTAAGAAAGTATTCAGCTGAATCTGGTTAGATTGCAAGCCAATGGGATAGGAAAAGGCTACGGCCATGAACGGTACAGAAAACAGACTGTGGCTAAGGTCAATTGATATGTCTGTTTTGTGATGTGTTATTTTGACTATGCCTTTTTATCTGACTGTAGTCTGTAGTCTAACCACCAATTCGTTGGAGAACCGTGGTGATTACGGCAGTTCTCTAAAAACGGTTTACTGTAACTAAAATAGATAAAATTGCTGAAATATGAAACGTTAGATTTTAAACAAAGTTACAAAAACATTTCGCAAAAAAATGTATACATGATCATTCTTGCGTATCAAATCTACAATAGATCGTAAAATCGTTTGTTATACGGCATAATAAAATGTTAATGACATGTTAGTATTATAAATTTTATAAACACAAACAATGTTTAACATTTTCTCTCTGAGTTGGTATTCCCTAATGGTACAAAGTACCTAAATACGACGCTGGCGCTGCCGAAATAAGTGTTTATCCGTGTTTTAAATCCATATTGTTATCTTGTACTATCATGTTGTATATGACTGTAGTAAGGCATAGATCTATAGACTTAAGGCGGGTAAATAATTTGGTAATAACTATACTAAAAGAGTTAGATTAGTATGAAATCCTCATAAACCAAGAGATACTAAAGTAATAAACATCTTTGAGAACTCTGAAACTACCTACCTGTGAGGTATAATTCACATAATTATTGAAAATGTTTTCCCTGTTAATCCAGGCTCACGCCCCCTTCCAAACATTGACATGATTACTTTCCATCATAGTTCTTAAGTCTTGCACCATTTAGGCACTACCGCCTAGTACCTATACCAGCGATAAACAAGTCGAGCACTTAAGAAAAACACAGCAAAAACATTATCTTAAAAATTATCACCCACAAAGAAAATCACGTCGCTTTTCCGACTACACAAAACTAAGTAAAAAGAACTTTACTCACCGCAAACACCAAATTGGCGAAGAAAAGAATGTATTTCACAAGAAATTCACCGCACCCCATCTTGATTAGATATTAATAAGTTTATAAAAAGTTATAAGTAAGTACGTTCGCTTGGCTACGTGAGTGAACGAGGACTGAGTAATATACGAAGTGCGGGTGATAGAAAAACTTATCGACTCAGATAACGAACGCACAGAACAAATTGAATTTCCGTAATCGGTAAAGTAATGTGCATTTTATTTCGGGATTTTGATGGAAAAGCGCATAGTCACGTCATGGTGCTGACGAAAAGGGATATAGAGATAGGTATGAGAGGCATATCCTATAAATAATTTATAGAATAAATCGCTGTACTGTTGCTAGCACAGCACCGATTACGCGTGCCATACAAACGCTCAATGAAGTGGCTGACAGGATTGTTTTTTTTTGTTTTTTTGTTTTTAAATAAATGTGTGGAATGACAAAACGCAAGGAAACATGGTAATAAAAATGATACAGACATATTCAATGACATGATATTTTTTCTTGTTCCTAAGTGAATTTACAATAATCACATTGCAAAAATTGTCGTATTGTCGTAATTAGTAGTAATAGTTAAGGACCATGCTAATGAATTAGGAAGCCCTGTAATCTGTAATGTTAGTGTTGATGTAGTGTTAGATAAATAAATAAAATAAACGTTAAATAAAACCACGATGGTTGTCTAACGCAATGTTATGAGAGAAAAAATCCCTTTTTAGCAAATAAGTAGGAGGATGCTGCTGCTCATCCTCTAGTCAAAATCTTATAGTGGTATTTACGACACACGACAAGACAGCCGTTTTCTTGCCGTGATCCACACGGGCTTCCTTCACTTCCGCTCAATGACGTCAGATCAGGTTTACTAACTAAAACAAATGAATATACCTTCCTTGTTGATTCTCTGAATAAAAACGTGAATGAGTAATTATGTCAACATTATCTAATCTATTGTATGGATGGCGTAGCTTTTGTTCGAGGTATTGTGTTTGCTAATATGTAAAAAGACAGATATATTGTGACGCTCACATACCTTCCAGAAACGTCACAAATTTGTCAACGCCTTTGATCCTCAAAAACGGTAAAGGTTTTGGTTTTGGCAGATGCGGACACTTTACAGTTCATCAATGATCCCTAAGCAAGTGATAAAAAGCGCTAGCTGGTGATAAAATACGCTCGCTATTAGATGTAAAATAAAGAATCTATATATTAATACGTGAAGAGAAAACTTTGTACCCCTTTTTAAGTATATTGCGCGCATGAAGGAGTGTGAGATTTGGCATAGTTAAAGTTTATATGGAGAAGAAGTGCAGAAAGCTAAAATTACGGTCGAATTTCGGCCACAGGGCGACCACTAGTAACACTAAAAGAGCCAAATTACGGGCTAAGTTTTATGCGTTATATTTTGAAACACGAGAATGTAACTACAATTTTTTTAAAGGTACCAATTAGTTCTACTTAGTTAGTAAATTCTGGTGTATACCCGCCATATTGACACTCACGGAATTCTGATTCCGTTGATTCTATAGAAAATACGTCGGTAGGTAAGAACGCTCTTTTCGAACAATGATACAATTTTCAACAACAAGATACCTACTTAACCAACGTGACTTTAGAAAATCTTTGAAATGAAGAGGTGACATTTGAATGTCACGTCCAGCGGATGGATGGCCAACAGCCTGCTCCTCTGTGCAACATTCCAACTGAGACTACGAATCCGTTGCCATTCAAACGACAAATGCTATTTTGCAGTGTTACGTGTTGTATATCTGTAACGCAATCTCACCATGATAATCAAATCGTTCTGGTTCCGATATTACAAGAACATGTTACTCACTGATAGACTAATATTGTCTTGATTGGACATCGGTGATCAATTATTATTCTAAAGTTAAAGATTGCCATAAATAAGTTATTCAATGGAAGATAATTTTGGCTGAAACGCAGATGTCAGACATGTCATATCCATCTGATAATCATATTATCACTTATGTACTTGTGTACTCTCATGACGATACTCAAAGCTCATGACCATGAAATTAACCAGCAAAATATCAAGAATGTGAAATTTCATATAAACCACAAAAAATTAGGTAATAAACAAAAGGAAAACAGAGATTGTTCACCATTTAAAAAACGCATCAACATGTGAAGTAAAGTTTGTTACACCAAAGAAGTAAAGTTATACAGGATATGGTTCAGTATACGGAGATATAGTACATATGACCAAAGAAGCCTCTCAGAACGATGATATTTTTTATTTTTTTTAGTATTAATTAAGCAGATATTTTTATGTTTTGTGCGTCATACTGGGCGTAGAAATAAAAACTTTTTCTTTCTTTCTTTTCTTTATATGATTATACAACGTACTACGCAAACTATTTTGACAATCGTCGCAGTCGAAGATAAATGTAGGAGTACCCAAAGACTACAATATATACTTGGACATAGACAGGCAGCTCAGTGTTTTTTTTAATGCTTAGAGAATTGTCAACAATAGCGCCATCTGGTTTCAAGTTAGCCGAAACTATTACACCAACCTGGCCTACCTAGCTATACGTATACGTAGTTACCTAGCAATATTATATAGATATAGGTTGCTATATGTATAGGTTAGCATTACTGCTTTACTAGAGCTAAAACAAGATAATTTATTATATTGGTGTATTATTTATTGACTTTTATTAATACCTTTCACAGGTATTAATAAAAATCGATAAATAATACGCCAAGATAATAAATTCATTGTTTTAGCTAAAAATGGAGTTACTAGAAATCATGAATAATACACAAAGTTCTTTATATAGCTTTATTATATCATCAACATAATTATGATATACATCATTATAATATCAACATAATTATAATGTATTTTGACGTTTCCTCTTTCTACCCTTATGTTTGGAGTAGTGCCTATCAGCTTTTTCTTTCATGGGGTCGTTATTATCCCTAAAAGTAGTTTTGCCAGTGAGAATACTATTGACATCTTTGCACCAATTATTTATGAAAAACATTGTACATTTATGTATTAAGTATTTCCCTAAATCATTTTTGTGTAACATACAGGTTAAAAAACTTACATTTAAATTAATATTAATGATTAATTTTATATAATTTGATATATTTTTTTTGTTGGCATGCTCTTTTAATACTTCTATGCAAATGTTTTCTACTTGGGCAAAGAAATCATATAATGCTCTAGTCGGATAGCACAACCACTTTTTATCGTCATATTCTTTCATTTTTATAAATTTGTGAAAGCTCTGCATTTCATCTTCTTCTAAATCATTTTTACAGGCGACACAATTTTTGTAAATATTTTTCTTTGCTAGTTGTGCTATCCACCCACTGCAATAACCTATTGCTGCGCTTCTTTCAATATGCATAGGAGATTCGCTATTTATCAAATCGTCTGTGTTTAGCAGTTCTAATGATATAAAGTCACTGTCTATTTCATCTTCACATTCAGATGATATGCTGTCTCCAGGCTTCGCTAAAAAATATTTTAGCGATTGGAGACAAACACTATCATCTTTTTCACAATTTGATCCTACGGAATGTGAAGATGAAATATTATTGACTAATAAGGTTTTGAATGCACCTTCGAACGCAGACGATGTCGGCATAATATTGCTATAGCCATGAGCTCGAATAGCCCCAAAAAAGTTTTCTAAAGCATCTTGGTTAAAATTGCGCAGCAATAAGGAGTTAATCCCTTTAGAATTTAAATGTTTAACTATTCTTTTAAAGCTTTCAAGAGACTTAACCCAACTTGATAAAGAAGGCACTACTCCCTGACTATTAGCGTTTATATATTTCATTGTTTTTAGCACTGGAATGCTATAATTCCATAATTTATGGTGAGGTGAGGTTGGGGTCACTGCGGCCCTATAAATTTTCCCATTTCTTATTTGGCTGTAGCTACCATTGACGCTATCAAATAAATCGTCAAAGAACATCAGTAAGTCTGCTGTGTCGGTGCTCTCTTTTTCCAAAGTCCCAAATCCTGTAAACAAAAAATAATTACATTACACAATTGTAAACTCTCCCTGTCCGTGGCGTAGTTTTTGTAAATGGTGATTAAGGTATTATATCAAGACAATGACCAGCATTTTAAAGTAAGATGATAACAAGATACTAAAATCACCGATCTGCAACGAAAATGTCACTGTTTAGGGACCTAACAACTACTACTCATTACAGTAGTCCATATGGAGTCCAACAGTGGACATTTACAATTTTGACGATTGATGATTTCCTTCACCGATCAAGCAAGTGATAATTCATTTCTAATAAGCCGAATAAGGATCGAACTTGAGACCTCCGACTTGGCAGCTCATTAGTCTCAGCACTAAACTATCACTGATTATTTTAATGGGTACTGTAAAGAAATATAGTTCGCTATTTTCAGGAATGCAAACTCCATAGCTTTCACGGATCGTGGCATGTCGCATCCTTAATAATATAATATATAGTGTTTAGTAAAAAGCTGCTTACCTGCCATGAACCCAAGCGCTACTCCTACGGATTTGCTAAAAACCTGAGTGCAATGCTTCACCCTCATTTTAGGTATAAGAGCAGGCACCACATGATGCGATGTTAATTTAGGCACTAGTTTTACGCCTTTGTATCCTGGGCACCTATTATACAAAGCCACGATGTGGCTCCATTTGGCAACGCATTCCTTGCCTTTCATTGTATAATTTAAATTTTTTGTGATTAAGTTGTTTCTTATCCCCTTCATTAAATGTGGTGGATCAAATATTGGGAACATTTTTTCATCTCCAATTTCGAAAAATCCTTCTTTGTATGTTCTGTCATTGCGGATATAATTTTCTCTTGTTTCTTTTAACAATAAATTAATGGCAGCCATATTGGAGGCGCCTTGGTCGCAAACCGTCGCTATTACTTTCAGCCCGGTTTCTTGAACTTTCAAAATGACTTTTTTTATTTGAATTTTTAATTCAGCAGCCTTGGTGCTTCCACTGCAAAAGTAATAGGCTAAAGGCTGCTTATATTTCTTTACTGTACCTCTTAGCATAAAAACTAAGGCATGATCACAGTACTCTTTTTTTGTCGTTTCCCCATTATTGACAAAGCCAGTGATTTCGTCATTTCTCCTGTCAAATGCTATACCTGGGCCAATAGCCATCTCGTCGAATAATAAAGTACAGTACTTATAATTTTCAGGCAATTTGGCTACTCTATGTTTTAAATTTTCAAAAATCAAATCGTTAATTCCTGATTTCAAATTAATTTGATGTAGCAAATTTTGCAGTGTTCTCCTGCTTGGTAAAATACACAAGTTGCTTAGCAAACGATATGCCTTCGGAGACGGTTTGTACAGAGACAGCGCCAAAATCTTTTCATCTAATGTGAATCGCCTTCCTCGCTTTTTCTTCCCACTTTGGGAGGCTTGCATTTGGCAAAATGTCTTCGCAGTAGCCGACATGTGCTTGGACACAATGTTAAATGCACTTGTTTTTGTAATTTTTTTAGCAATCATATATTTTCGTTTAAAATGTAGTTTATCTTTTTCACATTTCTTCAATTGTTTTAGGACAGATTGAAATTTCTTGTGTTGCGATATTGATATACGAGGACCTGAAAAAAACCGTGAAATATCTTTAATCATAAGTCAAACTATTACCATGAAAATTAATAAGTAACCAATGTCATGTTAAAATTCCTAGGACTTTAATATTATTTTATTCATAAAGTAAATTAAATAATTAGGGATTTATGATATTCAACACTGATCGAATGCCACTTCAATGTGTATTTATTATGTTATTTATGATACAATACCTTTTGATTTTGTCCTTTTCTTAATTTGTCGCTCATTTTGTTTGGTAACAATTCCTAGGGTTTTCTTGGATTTTATCTTATGAACTTTTTGATTTCCTGTAAATTCAGTGTTAATTTATTATAATATATTGTATTGATTTATTTTTATATAAAACGGTGCCCCACACTAGGATTTCTCCTGTATCGAGGGTATAGTTTACAAACACACATATCACATGCATTCTCAGACCCGGAACCACTATTAATTAATTAACAAATATTAATATTTATTCTGTGCGGGGATCGTACCCGCGGCACGTAGCGCAGAAAGTTAATCGGAGCTACTGCGTGAACCATACATAATGTCTAAAACATTTATTAATTTGTAAATGGTAAGTACTCTATATTGTACACCTTTAAAAATAAAAGTAATCTTAAATGAAATAATTAATTATAATAATCGTGAAAAAGGGATTAAATCAAGAGAATGGGGCAGCATTCCCCTTGTGCTTATATCAACACACTGCGATCACTGATCATGCCAAGTATTATATTATATTTATGACAATATCCCATTTCCTTATCCAATAAAGTGGGTTAGTAATGATGTTGATTTTATTGGATATGTTAATAGCACTTTATGTATACTATAATAATATAAGATACAAACCTGATATAACAAAATCTGACAACTGAGTCTTTTGCACATAAGATGTTGAAGGTAGGGCAGGCTCTTGTGTTTCAGCTGCAATACGTGATGCTTCTGAAAATATAAATAAAAACATCAATTGAAGCCAGAGGTCCCTAAACTTGTTTGCCTTGTGAACTAGATGCCGACTTTTTTGTCTGCCTGGTGTTTAGTATAATAAAACCAGCAACTATAAGTAATTAACTATAATCAGTCTTAATTTTACACCACAATGTTTAGCCACTTTGAAGATACATAATAATAATATATTGAAAAATTTGTAATCTTTAGGGAATTCAAATATATCCTATTGGAGACCTTTTGGTGCTTTTAGTATTTACCAGGATAATAACATACAATTTGTGAAAATACCAACCAGCTAGCTGTAGTTTATAAGATAGAGCTTTGTGATAGACAGACAACCGGACATTACACACTCACTGATAATCTTAAAAAGGTACTCCGAGAATTCAATAAATAAGATACTAACCTGACATAAGAAAATCCAATTTAATATTTTGCACAGCAGATGTAGAAGGCAGGGCAGGCTCTTGTGTTTCAGCTGCAATGTGTGATGGATCTGAAAATAAAAATAAAAACATCAATTGAAGCCAGAGGTCCCTAAACTTGTTTGCCTTGTGAACTAGATGCCGACTTTTTTGTCTGCCTGGTGTTTAGTATAATAAAACCAGCAACTATAAGTAATTAACTATAATCAGTCTTAATTTTACACCACAATGTTTAGCCACTTTGAAGATACATAATAATAATATATTGAAAAATTTGTAATCTTTAAGGAATTCAAATATGGGCGTCTCCTATGGAGACCTTTTGGTGTTTTTAGTATTTGCCAGGATAATAACATACAATCTGTGAAAATACCAACCAGCTAGCTGTAGTTTATGAGATAGAGCCTTGTGATAGACAGACAACCGGACATTACAGACTCACTGATAATCTTAAAAAGGTACTCCGAGAATTCAATAAATAAGATACTAACCTGACATAAGAAAATCCAATTTAATATTTTGCACAGCAGATGTAGAAGGTAGGGCAGGCTCCTCTGTTATGACTTGAACAAATGATTGTTCTGAAAATTAGAAAAGAAAACAATTTACGCCTTATACTTACTTACTTGTTTTATTGCTTAGGTAATTTACTAAAGGTAAACAATCTTGACATAATTTTTTAATTTTTATCTATACACACATTTTAGAAATCTAAAAACTTTCAGTTTCGTATAAGAAAACGTTTTGTGAAGTAATATTTACATTCATTCACATCACCTTTAGAATATGACTCTAACAGCAAAAAATACATTTTTAACCATTTTGTATTTCAATCTAAATTTTGTGATCATGGCCCTTATGCACTATACCATGTGAAATAACTCCACACAAGGAAAGCGATTGTGATGCAATCACAATAGAATAGAATAAATGAAATGAAATTAAATAGAATAATAATATAATTAAATTGAATAGAATTAAATAGAATAGAATAGAATAAATAGAATAGAATAAATGAAATTATTGTGTTACATGTTAATAATATTATTATTACATTACTCAGAACTATATCGAATTTCAAGTCGATAGCTACAATAATCACAGAAATCAATGGGCACCAACACGAAAGTCTCACCATAAAGATTATGTTTTCACCTTTTAAGTACAAACCCTAATATCTGTGATGAATTAGTAATGATTAAAAATTTACCTGGCATATTCAGTACAGGAGTTGCTAAATTGCAGAGTTTATTCTTTGGATACTTATGAACGTCTTGAAAATGTTTATGACAAACACGCCTGTTGTCATAGATAGTTATATGATCCATTGTAGCTAATTCACCCCCAATATTTAAAATCCAAGTATTGAATTTCTCTGCATGCTTTTCTGGATTAGGAAACCGATGTAGAGAAACACCTGAAAAAAAAGTCAAATCAGTCAGAAGTTTGATTTCTTATTATTTATCTACACTCACTTATACTAAAATCGTAACAAAGCGAATCTGGGTATGAGATTCACAGATATTCTTTTAATTTTAACTTCTCAATAGATCCAGTCTTTATATTGGTTGAATGGTATCTTTACCAATACTGTGATTTTGTTTTACGTTAAGCAAGTCAAAAGTTTTATTCATTAATAATCACCAACTTTCTTTACATTAATCTTTACATATTTAAATATAGATTTACAAGTTACAAATTACATAAATAATATTAGTAGTAGTATCATTATAATGTAGCATGTTCAAATTAAACTATACTATTAATTTGTTAGAGATATTTGAAAATATTGTTACTAAAGTAGTAACAATAAAAATACATATTATCTGTACAATGGTGATTTCACTAACAATTTTGTGCTGGGGGTGGCAATCGTTTCCAAGTAATCATTTAAAATATTCAACACTTAATAGTAATTTTCAATAAATTCTTACACATAGACATTGGTTTTGTACATGGTTTTATTAGGATTTTTCAAAGTGGACCACATTTTTTATAAAGTACTAATTCCATAAACTTTTAAAAATTTAATAATTGTAGGTTGCATAATAATATACTATATGCCCAGTACTCATGATTTTTTTCAGATTGTTATTCGTTACCAGTAAGCTAAACAAGCGATACATAAGAATCAAAGTAATCAATTTATCAGTGTCAAAACTAGGACTCAGGATCTCAATCTTTCCACGTTGCTTTTAGTGAAACATTGGATATAGTGTTAAGTATGAGCCGATTTTTATGTTATTAGGAATGCCAGTAGGTACTTAGAACGTACTTACACTAGTTGTTCTTAAAAATGAAATGTTTATGTAGATATTAACGATAATTAATCAATTACAGTCTTAAATGTAGGGGAAATTAAAATAAATTAAAAACAATTTCATAGAAACTTTGCATTTGGAAGAATAAAATTGACATTTTGAAACAGATCTTAATGCCAAAAAAAATCGGACTAGGTAGGTATTAGACTATTTAAGCCACAGAAAATAAGTATAGAAAACATCAGGTAGATACATACCGGCTTTCCTAGTCGACAGACATCCAGGTACACAACAAGAATTTTGTGACATGACTGGATTGAAGTTCACTGTTCACTACTCGCAATTATGGGTCCAAACTCTACAGAGAGAGTGCCTATGCTGGTGCACAGTAACTTCACAAAGTTCTTGGAAAGTTTACGATTCGGCGACAAGGAGCAGGAAGCTCAACTTGCGGACGTACGTAACAAAGAAGATTGTAACACGGCACGGAAACACGGAGGAACAGATGCTCAACTCAACGTGGATAACAGATGCATATGCGAAACAACCAAAACTTTATTACAAAAGCAAAATCCGTACGAGCAATAACACTCACGCGCAGCAGACATTTGCAATTGTGAATTGTAGTGTTGCTATAACGACAATGGAATCTCCGTAATTGCTGTGAAAAGATATAAGATTAAATATATTTTTTTCTGTATTCCATTGCGGTTTAATATATTTAAATGCCTATTTATTTAATATACATTTATTTCCATATTCGTTTTTGGATTATCAAGCATAAATATTTTATTAATAACACTTTGTAGGGAGAAAATTCCCAGCATTGTTATTAATTTTTCAATATAGGAACATCGCATTTTTCGAGCTTCTAATCTCTACTAACTATGGGCTAGATGGCGCTGTTTTCAATAAATAAATCAAAATTTTTGATTGTTCGTAGTTGCCATAGCATGGGAGTACCTCTAGGGAATATGCTGGGACCGTTAATGTCCACTTTACAATTGTGATTGTCTTGAACAAGAAAAAATACTATTGAAACCTGAGAATCAATAATTAATCTTTGAAATTGCATTGAGACGTTACATCCATACCTGGTCATTTCATACAGTCGTGGGTCGTCTATCCGAAGCGATGAACCGTGGTTATGTAGATACTTTCTACGGCCAAAGCAAAGGCTATTTATGGAAACAAACTGTCAAACCAGTTAATCATAAATGAATTTCGTGAGAAACCATAAAGGAGCACATATTTTCTAACCTGGCCATTGACCACGCAATATTAACATAGCAATACACGATTTAAAAAATCGTAGCGGTTATTAGACCATCAGGCGTTTTCCGACCAACATAGTATAATTAAATGATGAAGTATTTTTAAATGGCTTTTTAATCTTAATAACATAATTCTTACAATTTCTACCATTGTGTAATTAACTGCACGAGCAAAACCGGTCACTTATGTATTTAGGTAAGTAGGTACTTGCTATTAGTTCAACGAGAAACCTAAGTTTTACTAAAATACTTTCTTTATACTACGTGCCTAATTATATAACATAAGCATTAAAAGTATTAAAACCATGAGGACATGTTTAATTCTTGCTTGGATAAGTGGTAGACTTGAGGTTCTGGCTTCGACCTTCAAATCGGGAAAAGGTAAGCTAATAAGGCATGAATGAAAATCAAGCCATGTTTTATTGTGCAAAATGGGCTATAAATTAGAAAGATTGAAAGAAAAATGTATATAGCCACCTTACAATATTCATTTTATTCTTAGAAATTAACAAAAATGTGTAGTATTGCAAAAGGAGTAGCCTCAGGGTATGTTGATCCGTGTGCAGCACGCGGCGGCTACAGCACGGGTCAACGATTGGTTTTCAGCCCTCTCTTTAGTCTAATGACTAATTAATACTAGTGGTCGCCCAGCGGTCGCGGGACTTATCTCATTACCGTGACCCCAGAACGTAAAGGGCTATTGAAGGAACACCGTGGATTTTAGTCAGTACAAGTCTGACAGCTCCCGCCCTGCCCGGGGTGGGAGGACTCATTTGATGATTATACCAGGATAAAAAAAAAAAAAAAAAAGTGGTCGCCCATTGGTCGAAATTTGACCGCAAATAGAATACGGGTCCAAAAGTTATTTTGGTGAACCGATAAAATCAACCCCAACTTCACATTGTTTCAATTTGACAAAGTCTTTATAGACTGATGATACCATTATGATTAAGGTCGTCTAGCTACTTCTGGCTTTGTCTGTGCAAAGCGGGAAAATTATATCGCCTGAAATTGTCCCAACGCGCAAATAAAATGATTAATTGTCTGATAAAGTTATATTTGGCGCAATGTTTCATGACGTTTTGGTTACAAAATGATTGCCTTAGAGGGGCATTCCCAGCAGTCAGTGAATACAAACAATGCATCAGCTACAACCATATAGGTATGTAAAGCTACCTATTACAATCATGCCTGTAATGTTCATAAGTACCGGGATCCCCAAATGCGCAGACAGCACAGAAGGAGGTAATTCTTCTACCTACTATACAAGAACTGCCTACACCAGCGAGGCTACCTCGTAACAAAATGGTAATGAACATCAAAGTCTGGTAATAAACTTCAATACAACCGTGAGACTAAACTAGGTACTACACTACTAATGACTAAACTACGAACTAGCTTCTAAAAAAATTACCGATCATGAAGATGCCTGGATAGATAAATAAGATAAATTACAGATTAAAAAGGCCCTGCAACTTTTTAATCTGTATTTTTTTTACAAGGTAGCTCGAAGTTTAGGCTCTTACGATCGTATTGAAGTTTATTACTAGTCTGATGATGATTACCTACCATTTTGGTACGCGGTAGACCCGCTGGCTACAATATACAATACAATAATTTATTCAGTAAATTAGCGTAGTATAGTTATTAAAATAATCACTAGACCAAATCACGAATCAATCAAGTTAGTCTAATGAAAACAACTAGACTAAGTAAGTCGAAAGGCTACTACTCGGGTTCCATAGATTACAGGTTCGCCTAGTTAGGGAACCATTTGAAACCTAATGAGACAAGATTGCTAGGTTACATAAGAATATACATTATCTACTGTAGGTACCTATCAGTGGCGAAGAGTCCATACAACCCGATTTCCATCGGCTTCCCTTTAGAAATTGCTTAGTGCATAGACCAACGTAGTATTATATTATTTACTCATCCAACTGACAAAAAAAGGCTTGTTATTCAGTCAGGTCGAGCTCTTCCAGACATGACTATAATTATGTAGATTACAAGAGACGGTATGGATTTTTGTTTTGCAGCATTAATTGCAGAAATTTTTAGAGGGCATATTTTGTGCCGGCTTCCCCTTTTAAAACTGTCACCCTTCGCCACTGGTACACTATACCTACTGTTATGATTTCTGTGCCTGTAAGAAATACTTGTATCGAAGTAAATAAACTTCACTTCTCCTATTAAAGATATCAGATCCTAAGGTCGTAAGACGTGCCTCCCTACGTCATCATCATTCTCCTGCCCTTATCCCGTTTTATTTGGGGTAGGCGTAATATGTCTTTTTCTTCCACGTAGGTATGTACCTACCTAGGTAATAATAGTAAAAATAATGTAATATATAAATCATAGGATTTATGACTATATTTTTAAAATGTGCTAATTAAGCCCTTTCGTGTGACACCCAACACGCAATCATTATAAAAAAAACAAAAATCATTCCTTGTTGTCATCTAGTGGTCGCCATATTCAATCAGCGGACGATCAAAACGCTTCCAACGATACCTCATTTGTCACATTATGATATGATAAGTAGTTTAGAAGTTATGAGGGAACAGATGAACATTCATCCATACCGGTCAAAAATATAACCCTCGTCGTAGTCGGGTAAAAACTGGTAAAAATCCCAAACAGTTTTCTCCGTGTTACATCAGCATATTTTATGAATGTTCCTGCCTATACCTAGATCGAAATAATAATTATGAGAACCGTTTCCTACGTGACGGCAAACAGCAAAATTGATATTGTATGACTGTACACCAAATAAAAGTATTGAATACATCGCGCCATAGACTTCAGCGCGACAAAACGCCTGGAAAAGACGCGAAGCAGCATCCTATTCAATGACACTTCTACCACATAACATCAATTAAATCAACAACCCTAAATATAGTATAATAATAATAAATAAAGGTAATAACTGTAAAACGCCTAAAAACTAATAAAAGTAATGGCTGGAAGAATATCTACGAACCAGATTTACGAATTGCTAATTAGTTTTTGCTGTTTTACTTTACGAATCAAGACATAATAGTACATTATGATATAAGTGCGGTAAGTTGAAAATTACAGCCGAGGCGATATTGCTAGCCCGAGCCGTAGGCGAGGGTTACAAGAAAGCAGAGGCTGTAATTATCAAAGCGCACGTATGTCATACGACGTTTTATAACATATTTGCGAGGAAATAAATACAAAATACAGCGAAATGAAAAAGGGCGCGGAATAATTTTTACTTGTTCACAAATTAGCGATGCGCGCGCATCACCCTCATAAAAACAGCCAGTATTACTAATAAAGTAAATTAATATTTTTTTTGTTTTTGTTACAGATAAATGGTTGTAATTTATTGTCAAAATAAATTAAATTCAAGAATTCAACGTTTATTTTTTATATTTTATCTCCCAAAGTTAATTTTATTCATAAAATGTTGACCACTTTTCTGACATAAAAACTCTTTGCTAAGATTTAAAAAAGTACCGTTCGTTTTAGACGGAGCATCTTGATAAACCGTGCGTTTTACATTACATTACCGCACAAGTGCGTAATGAGATACATTACGATATTGAAATTGGTGAAATAAGAGACCCTTTACGAGCAAATGTGTTATAAAAATAATTATTGAATATCAACCTACCTAAATAAAAGTAATCTATTATCTTCTTTGATAAATTAATTTCAATATTATGAAAATTTCATTTGACTTAATTATGTCGCTGACTGTACATGTAGTAAGGTTCTACTTTAAAAAAATTACACTCCCAAGATTTCTTAGGAAATATTCTACATGCTTGTTCTTCATTTCTCGGTATTTTTTAAGATTTGACAGGACAGGATTCGTTTGTTTGAAGTACAGACTCAAATAATAACATTCAGTTGTGGTTTTTTTCAAATTGTGACGAATATACGTAATAATTATATTAAAAAAATAACGACTGATTTGCCTTGGTATACTTGCGACCAATATTGTGTTGTAACGATTATTTGAAATAATATATTATTTTAGAAGCCAACATATTTTCGAGCCAACTTTATCCAACCATGTACCGGACGACCGAAAAACCCGTGTCACATCTCCAAGTTTGATATAATTTTTTACGGAGCAAAAAAAAAAGAATTTTTATTCAAAAAAATATTAATAAAAGTCGTTTATTGCGGCATTTCTGTAAAGGACCCCCATAAGAACGAAATTTCGTAATGTTCACGTCATAATATTATAGTTTTAGTTTACGTATCTGGGTTTTTTCATTCACGGTGACCTGAAAATTTGAATCGTCATCACAGTTATAGGTGGGTGAATATTTCATTTCGTGCATATTACACGTCGGACGCTAAAGAATATATTAAACGTTGAAAGAATTTGAAACTAACGTAGTTTTTGTATAGTTAACTTGGTGTTCTAATAGGCGCAATCCTTGGAACATCTTTTTTTTTATTAGAAATGCACTAAATTTATAACAAAGAATCTAAAATCTAATTACCATCGGTGTCCCTTTTCCCAGATTTTAGTAAATTAGCACATGCTGTAAAAAACTGTGTTTGAAGAACGACATTTTTATTACTTTTTAGGAAAACAGGATATTTAATCTATACAAAGACGATTTATTGTTTATGGAAGAACATATTTAAGTGGTTCCATACAACTTTGAAAAATGTCCCTCCACTTTCCCATAATTACCATTTGACGGTATGTTGGATCCGATATTTTAATACTTAGGCCTCACTGTGCACCGAGCTTCGCACTAAATAATCCACGAAAGTCAACGCTCGGCTACCAAGCCGAACACACGCGTGAAAGAGTGATTTTGGCTAAGTAAATTAAAGTTATCCTGTTCGAAAAGTGACGTGGTTCGGAATATTTCTGCATACCGTTCGTGTTATGAAAGGTAGTTATATTTATTTTTATCAAAGAATTATTTGCCAGATGTATTCGGTATAAGTCTCTTTTCCCGCTGACAAGCTTAACAATGCAGTACCTGTTCCAAATAACGGTAATTTATCGAAAATGTTATGAATCTAATTACCATTCTTCTAATTACCATTGATTACCGTTCTTCTTGATTCGAATGGTAATGAGAAAAACCGAACGGTAATGATTAGATTCTGTGTTTCAATTCTGTATACACTGTATTTATCCTTACTTGTCTTAAATGGGATATAACAAATACTTACAATATAATAGATTATATTCATTCAGTCATTATAATAAATAATTTCCCAATCTTATCAGTTGACTTTGCTTACCAGCACTTCTTCTTCTTCTTCCTCGATCGCTCAATACTGAGGATTGCGACCACAAATTCGTCTCCATTTATATTTGTCAGACGTGGAGTGCACGGCTAGTTGTATGTTGCCGCCAACCGCTCTCTTGACAGCATCACTCCATCTGACGGGCGCCCGACCTCTCACTCTCCTGCCCTCCACGTGACCCGGTATGAGCCTACTCTCCAAGCTATGTTTTGGAGATCGCATAATGTGTCCGAAAAATCTCACAACTCTTTGGTGGCAAATCGCAGAAAGACGCACTTTAACATTTAGCTCCACAAGGATGGACTCATTTGTTCTGAATGCTGTCCATGGAATTCTGAGCATTCTCCTCCAACACCATAACTCGAAGGCATCGATTTTTCTTCGATCAGAACTCTTCATGCTCCAGGTTTCGGCACCGTACATAAATATGGAGAAAATCAGGGCTCTTACAAGGTGGACTTTAGTTCCGCATCGAATGCTTCGGTTCCCCCATATCTTGTCAAGATTAGACATAGCATTATTCGCCATCGCGGACCTGCGGCAGATTTCTTCCGAGCAAGTGCCTTCATTATTTATCATTGATCCTAGTTATATGAACTGACTTAATTTATCATATCCATTGAGAGTATCAGATGACGTGAAAGATTGGGCTCGGTCTACCACCATTATCTTTGTTTTGGAACGGTTGATTTGCAGACCCAATTGTGTGTTGCCATTTCATCTTCTGTTGAAGCAACTATGGTTGTGTCGTCCGCATATCTCAGGTTAGTGATTTTTTGGCCACCCACTGTCACACAACCACACCACCCCGAAAGCTCTTTTCTCATTATGTGTTCACCATACAAAATAAAGAATTTCGGAGAAAGAATGCATCCCTGTCTTACACCACGTTCCGTACGAAATGGTTCAGAGTTGTTTGCACGAGTACCTTTCCCAGTTACAAAACCGCACTGTTCATTTGGATTTTGATGGTAAATAAAACGCTGCTGACACGCCATCGGGGTCCAATGCTTTATGTTTGACCTTCTGGATAGCATCCTCCACTTCAGTAATCAATATATTTGGTTCTTCCGGATGATTATCCCATCTTCGCTCCATGGAGTACCTCTCATCATCCCGATACAACTTATAACAGTAAGTCCTCCATCTTTCTAGAACCAAATCCAGATCTGTAAGAGCATTACCTTTACTGTCATTTATTATCCAATTTCTCGGTTTGAAAGCTCCGGTAAGTTGTTTAACTTTCATAAAGAGATCTTTGCTTTGTGCCCATTTGCGTTCCCCTTGATTTCGTTACAAACTAAATTTATAAACTTATCTTTATCCCTTTTTGTTGATTTCTGCACTTCACTATGCAACCTATTGTACCTGTTCTTTTGTTCCTGAGTATGTAATCCTGCGCATTTAAGAGCTCTCTTTTCGTCTCTTAGTGTCCAGGAATCCCTACTAATCCATTCATCTTTCTTTTTGACAATCCTAAATAGCTGGCTACTCTTCTCAGCGGTATCTAATATAACCTTTTTTAGGTTTGTCCAATCCGCATTGCTGGAGTCAAACGGGTCGAGTTCAAGAGATTTGACCTTTTTTTGGAAGTTTTGTTTCAAGTGCAGATTGTTTCTGATGTTTTAGATGCGTACGTCTCAAACGAAGTCTGAAATCCGCTACTACTAGCTGATGGTCACTTCTACAATCCGCACCGGGTAGTGTTTTAGCATTAGTTACAGAGGAAAGCCATCGGGACTTGATCATAATAAAATCGATCTGATTGCGGTATCCATTAGGCGAGATTCAAATGTACAGTCTTCTGGGATGATTTTTGAACCAGGTATTCATAATAGACAGCCGATTCTCTACACAATACTGTAACAGCTTATCAGCTCTGTCATTTCTCTTTCCCAGACCACAACCACCTACAATCTTTCCTTTCAATATCCTCTTTCGTTACGCCAATTTTGGAATTAAAATCCCATTGTACTATAGTAACTTCTTTGGATGGAATATTGTGAAGTAGCGCTTCTAGATTTGCATATAAGGCATCCGATACCTCCTCATCTGATTGTGCCGTAGGTGCGTACACTTGGATAACATTTATAGGCACAGGCTTTGCATCAATTTTTATTGAGATCATTCTGTCATTAGGAGTTTGATAACCTTTCACGCAATTTATATATTTTCTAGATATTATGAGAGCTACTCCATTCCTACTACGGTCTTCAGCACCCGAAAAGTACATCATATTACCGCTGCTAGTTTTAAAATGCCCACTACCTCTCCTGTAAACTTCGCTTAGTCCCAGGATATAAATCCTACACCTTTCCATTTCTTTCTCCACTACTTCAAGCTTGCCCGGTTGTAGTAATCCTCTAACATTCCAGGTGCCCACGTGAAGATGTTTCCTTAGTGAGGGCTTTGTTGTACCTGTACCATAACCATGATTGTGACCATGTTGTACCTGTTACAACAAATAGTCTGGTGCAAGTCTGGTGGTCCGCAGAAGAATGATCGGTAGCATATTTCACACCACGCAGTCCGATACTCTCATGGCGCCGAGCGTTAGTCGGGTTGCATGACATCGCATTATTAATTTGGAGACTCATCATGATTTTCTTGGGAAAATAGTGCAGTGGTTTCCCCTTGCCTTCTACACCAGTCACTTGAAGAGTTATTTATGCCCCAAGGTCGCTGTGGCCTCTTCCACCCGGTTTCCCACCTGCGTGTATGGTTATACTGCCATTGCTCGATCGCCAGAGCCCCGTTTGTTGTCTAGAAGGGAGTACCATGGCAGCCGAATATTGACCGACACCGTCAGAGCGACGCGTGCAGGGGGGTTTGACATTTGGCTTGGATAAGATGTTGCTACCAGTTCTCCCCTTACTCTCCCCAAACCGTTTATTTAGTTCACACTACGGAGCAACCAGAACTGATTGATTTTTTAAAGTTCCTGAGTAATTTTATTGCAATTAAAAGGCTGATTTATCAAACTGTTGTTTTATTTCTAATTACCATTATTTCTACCTCATTACCATAAATAGATATCTAATTTCCGTTTGTGTTAAATCTCATTACCGTTCCTTCAAAAAAAACAAACATCAATATCTTCAAAACTAAAAGTCTGATTACTGTCCCTTTCTTATATTTCACTTTTCATCATTAAAGACTTTCAAAAAAACATGTAAAGAACATGATTAAGCACAGTTTTTTTACTATTCTCCAAGAGACCCAATATGCACGAAATGAAATATTCACCCAGGTAATTCAGAAGATATTGACCGTCAGTTAAAATCGGTCGCGTAATAAGTTGTTATTTTTAGAGATCAACTCATTAACTCATAGACGGACAAGTTTGCACGCCAGTCTACACCGGACCATTGTCAAGAGCGATCGTACATACGCGCGCGAATTTTAAACTAAATAGTTTACGGACTGACTTTATAACAGAAAACTTTGTATAACAAACTTTATACTGTGCCATTCTACTGTTTATTTGATAAGTGTGAAAAATGGCGAAGGATCACGTGAAAGTTCAGATTGTGATCGATAATCCCAAAGATTCGGACAAACATTTTGACGATGAGATCGAGATGATTTTCGGCAAACCTGCGCCGGCGCCGAAGAATCACGTCACGAATAATGTTCACCCGCTTGTTAATGGACGAGAACATGACAAGCATTTCGTAAGTTTACTTGTCTCTGTTTACTTAGGAACGAAAGAAAATTAATTCATCATGCCGTACACTTTGACGTAAAGTAACATTTCTCATTTTACTACCGACTGGACCAATGCTCATATCGTGAAAACAAAATCTGAGGTTCCATTCATTTAGTCGAAGTAATATTGACTTAATTATTTGTATGGAACAGCAGATGAATTTTTTTCGCAATTTCGGAGATGGTAACATTTTTTTTTTTTAAACTTTGCCCCTCACTAGGATTTCTCCTGTATCGAGGGTACAGTTTACAAACATACATGTCACACGCACACACGCCCAGACCCGGAACAACTATCTGTAGATCATATCTTAGATCTTAGATTATCTGTAGATAATAAAAGTTGTTCGTAATGATGAATACAATGACCCCTTAAGGTGATCGAGAATACCTACATAGGTAGGACCTTTTAGACAAAAGCCCGTAACGATTTCCATACAACGTTTGCTAAAATACCTTGCTGAGACTTAATAACTAATGAAGTAATTAACTTTGAAAGTTAGGATAATGTGCTCGGACAAGCTAGGCTAATCTTAGATCAACTTCAGAAGCTAGAGCTTCCCTTTCTCAGCTAATATGAGGATACTTTTAGCGCTGATGAATAGAATAGAATAGAATAGAATAAATAAAGAGAGGATACTTTTAGAGCTGATCAGCTAACAACCTCAGCTAGCAATGGTGATAATTGCTACAACATGAAGTCATTAACCTCTTCAAAAGTAATTCTGTTTGGCGTGTCCAATCATCGTGCAACATTTTACATTCGGTACATAAATAAATTAGATACTGGCTTCCTATAGGCAAACCATGCAAAACCGGTGTCTAAATAAGAGTCCGGTATTAAGCGGCGCATTGGTTGACTTTTTAAATAGCTGATTGTCAAATATTGTATTTCTTGTATATTCATTGTAGCATAGGACAAAAGTTATCTCCTCTAAGGAAACTGCGCCATGCACCAGTTTCGATATAATTATGTATATAGCAATAGGTTTTTATTCGGGCTCTAATTGATCGTTTTTGTTAAGTCTAATCCATGGATACTAATTGTCCTACTATTTGGAACCGTGCCCCTAGAGTCTCGACATTTCATAAGTCTGCATCTGGTTTACATGAAATAAAGATTTATTTATTTTAATAAATATATACGGCTCAGCCAATTACATTATAATAAAAACAAAATGACAATAAAACATAAACGAGCCACAGGCACCCCTATTTATCATGCTTTCTTCTCGCAGTACTCCATGCATTCCGACAGTATCACCTTCCATTACACATCACACAAAAACATCACATTCCGGTTTATTATATATAATCAATATATATCTTCTATATTCTATTCTACTCTTTATTCTTTTTGGTGTCCTCAATAATTTTAATTCATGACTGACCGCATCCTCTTCCATATTCCTTTCCACTGAATGGCGTGCTGTTTCCAATTATGGAAGTTTAAATAATGCAACAACAATGCCAGTGTCGACTGCTTCTTTACTTAGAGTAATACTGATATCTTGATACTTTAGCAGAAATTAGTATCATTACTGGATTTGTCCTGTTGCACATTAACAGCTTTTTTAACAAAGTCTGCATTGGCGTCAGGTTCCATTTTAACTAGATCTTTACCATTGACCTTTGTCAGTCCTTAACCCAATTACTGGGAGATACGGATATTTTAAGGCAGGACTGGTTATAAGGTTTTCATTGTAAAAAATAAAACAAATTTTATTCAATAATCAAAATTGGAAGATCCAGCAACGACCCCTTCATATTATTTAATAACATGAAAATGGTTATTTCATCTCGACAGATTTTTTAAAATCACTTTTACAATGTATTTATTATGTAAGTTACTACTAGTTAGCACCCATATTTCTCATCTTTGGTCAAGGTCTTTTTTAAATTCTCGTAAAGCAAAAACCATGTGAGAATAATGTCGAACACCATCATTATGAATGAATGAATAAAATTAATATTATCTCAATACATAATGAGTCTTGAATCCATCGTATTTTATGTCACCTACAATGTTACTTACTTGCCTCGTTTTCATTGAACTGCCGTGTCGCATACCATGGTACCAGTTATGATGACCAGTTTTCTTGTCATTCAAGCTCGATGTTATAATTTTGCATACAATTTTGCTTCTGACTGTATGGGCAACAACGAAGGTTCTTTAAGGGCTCTATTGCTGTCTCATTTTATTGAAAAACAAATGACAGTGATAGCTATAGAGATAGATGCCAAGTTTTTATGAATCGCTTTACTACTTTGTATGGTATACAATAGAAACTTCCATAAAGCTCGTCAAATAGTTTAACTAACTTACTTAATTATAAGTGTTATATTCATTAGGTAGTATTTTTTCATTTTCATAACAATAGAAGAGTTTTGAAAGCAGTAACATTCGATAAGTTATTAATTATGTATCTGTTGTTTCATGAATCATTGTACTTCAAGATATTACACATGTTTCAGTAATTTTTACATGAATTACAAGGAGATTCGTGGTTACTTTACCTACTCGTAAGATTGCATCAGGATCATCAAATTATACCAATATATGCAATGTTTAGATAAGAAAGTAATTAATATTATATCAGATATGAGCTCATCCATTAATAAACTCATCAGCTTACTGTATTTTGTTGCGAAATTTTCAATTAATTGGAGTATTATTGTAAAAATCTATTCGATTTCCAGTTGACTTAGGAATCTAATCAAAGTAAACGCAGTCGTCGACGTCCTAGCTTGCTTGTGCTGCCAAAAGCACGTACAAACTACGCAAAAAAGAGTATCACCTTTGAAGGAGCGCAGCTGTATAATAAATTGCCTTCTAATAACAAAAATGTTAGCTCATTTAGTGGTTTTAAGTCTCAGTTGTCTCAATATATAATTACACATTTTTCATCTCCCAATTGAGGCTCTGAAACTACTGAATGAGTGTTCGGCGACCATTAGAATAAGTTTACTAAATGTTATTACTATTTTCATGTAAGTGACTTTGTGTCTTTATGAAAATAAATTCTTTAAACCTTATCTAAACAGAAAATTTACAGTACCTAACGTAAAATGGGGGAATATGGACAGGGCTGAATGGGGACAACACTTTGAAAGGATTTCAATGTTGAATGAACATTGTTGGTAGCCAACAAGAATTTCAAGACTAATCTATTATCATTTAGTAAATGAATAATCCTTGTTAGTAGTCCTTTTTGGCAACAAACTATATTAAACGTTGCCCCTCACTAGGATTTCTCCCGTATCGAGGGTACAGTTTACAAACATACATGTCACATGCACACACGCCCAGACGCGGAATAACTATCTGTAGATCATCTATATATTAATACGTGAAGAGAAAACTTTGTACCCGTTTTTAAGCATATTGCGCGCATGGAGGCATATGAGATTTGGTATACCTAGTAAGTTTACATGGAGAAGGAGTGCAGAAAGCTAAAGTTACACAGGGCAACCAATAGTACAAATAATTATTCCTCCATGCGGGGATCGAACCCGCGGCACGTAGTGTAGAAAGCTAATCGCTTAGCCATTGCGCCAACCGAACACACACGACTACTCAGCAATGTCGTGGGTCGAGTCTGAAACTGTTCAGTAGAAATACAATGAACAGTAAATGGTTTCACCTGATACACGAACTTCATTAAAAAGTTAATTAAGGTCTGAATACGTAAGGCTGGACCGTGGACTCGCTGATTCAATCCCACGGTAATCAGAGTATCGCAAAATTGCAATTGCATAGGTACACTAATAGAGGGTTCTAAGTCTTTTATACCATTAGATGGTCTTATACGTCATTAGCTCGCTACAAAACATTGATGACGTCAAACCCTTGCAGTTTATGTATGATTCAGTCTTTACTTAGTAACTGTAACGGATCGAGCTTTTGTATTTCATTTATTAAAATGAGATATTATTTGTTTGTCCTTTCAATTCAATTGTAATTTTAATTGATACTTTTCCCTTGTAAAGTACGTCAGTTATAATCTAACCGTCAAAAACCCCCGACTCCAACTAGAAAAAGAGCTGTAACTTTTGAACGCGCTGAACAGATTTTTATGAAACATAGCTTAGATGATACCCGATTAAACTAACTTTGCCGCAGACGGATACGTATATACACAGATACACACTACAAACTTATAACACCCGCCTTTTTTATGGGGGGTAAAAAAAAAAAAAAAAAAAAAAACACAACATAGGTCGCACATGGTTCTGTGGCTGTTATGCAGTAAGTATCTACTGTATTGTATACAAAAACTTGTGTCGCCTGCACGATCTGGGTTTATTCTTGCTTTCTTGTAGGATGTCTCGAATTATGTCCATTTAACCCTACGATCCTAAGAGTATTATAAATTCGGAGAAACCGTGACTAAGTCGCTAAACATAATGTTCCATGAAAGTATAAATATTAAAGGTTCAAGCTTATGTTCAAGACGGGAACTATACGAATTTTTCAGCAGAATAGAATAGAAAAGTTTATTTTTAGGCGGCACGGCTTTTTGATGGCACGCTTGGCGTAGTGGCTAAGCGATAAGCTTTCTACGTTACGTGCCGCGAGTTCGATCCCCGCACGGAGCAGTTAGTTTAATGATCTACAGATAGTTGTTTCAGGTCTAGGTGTGTCTGCATGTGACATGTATATTTGTAAACTGTACTCTCGATACAGGAGAAATCCTAGTGAGGGGCAACGTTTTATAAAAAAATCAATCAAACAAACAAAATAACCAAATATTAGGCACTTTTGAAATTCTAAAGACTCTAAGTGCACGACATGGCAGCATATTATCTTTACATAATTCTTGAAAGAAAATCGAGGTAAATAGCTTCTCTGAACAGTAAATGTCTCGTTGACTAAACCTTGAGAGGTCATTGCTATTATGAAAACTGAATTTTCGTTTCTATTATCACTATGTGTTATGTAACAAATATGTTATTTTCCTGAACGTTCTTCACGCAACCGTATAATAGGAAGTTTAAATATCCTCAAGATAACAGAAGAATACTACTTAATTGTTTTGTTAGACCGCACACATCATACTTTGTGTAGGTCTGAATGTAGTCCACCGACTGTTTTCCATGTTTTTGTAGGCCCTACATTTTGTAGGACGTGTTCGATATCTCATAAATATTATGTTCCATTTACGCCAATTATTCTATTATCCAGGCGTCGATTGTCTGACGTGTGTGACGAACCCTATTAGTTAAGTACCGGGTATAATTCCGAATAGAGTTAAAAACAAGAATAACTTATTGGTCTCTACAGTCCGGTATTGCAGCCTTTGGTATCACTTATATAGTCGTCCATGGTACCATCAAACAATGAGGTATTCTTATGCAACCAAAACCGAATGACTAATATGTATCTACTAGGAATGATGGTAGACACGCCATCGTTATTGTAATACAAATTTTTACACAACTAAAATATTGCGCAATGTAAGAAAAAATGTATTTTTTCAGCTATAATGAAATTGATAATGACGATATGCCCAGCTGTATTTTCATCATCTTACAAAAGTCCTTAAAGGTTCCTACAATTAGTGAACTCTATTAGAACATATGGGCTTCCTCACTAGTCTTCACTTGTATTGTTTAAATTATAGTGGTACCTACTTATAATGATCTTTCCTGTTCTTTTTTTTTTTGTAATATTGTGTAAATTCAGGTCGAACTTTAGCCGGGGCCGCAGAAGCTGCTCTCTTGACTGTTTTCTGAAAACAAATTCACAATAATATCTGGATATTATTGTGAATTTGTTTTGAGAAAAGAGTATCCATAGAGTTTCTTGCCCGTATCTTCTCCAGGACCAACCCACTTGGAACCGTGCACCTAGAATCACGACATTTTGAAAGTGCCTGCAAAGGCCCAGTTGAAATAAAAAGCTTTGACTTTGACTGCTTTGAAGGATGGTGCCATGAACACCACTTTTGACAAAACGATTCGATTTATTAGTGCACGACAATATTACTGATTCTAGCAGCTTGATGTTACCCCTTGGTCGCAAATCTAAGCATCCGTAAATAGCCGGTCTTATGCTGTAGAATTCAAAAATTACTTTCTATTTTCTGTACCGTCAGGATTATGACGCGAACAAAATCTTTTACATCATCACCATTCAAAATCTACATTTGATTTTCCCATACTACGTAGAAACAAATCCAACTGGTTTTGGATTAACCATTAATAAGCAGATACATCATGTGCGTAAAATTTGGAATTTATAAACTACGCTGATAATTATAATCTAAGATATCTTAAATTTTAAATTGGAACGGGATTACCGATCCTATTTTTTTTTATTCGATTCATTTTTATTATACAACTTTGTTTTGTGGGACGAGTAGGTATGTATGTTTTAGATGTATAGTTGAATCAAAAAAGTAAAAACCGACTTCAAAAACCTAAAAAACTTATCAGCTTCTGAAGTCGGTGCCACTGCCAAGCTAGGTGCATTGAAGAGGTATAGGCCCGGATTTCATATTTTATACTTTTTAGTTTTTCAATTTTTTTAAAGTTTATTTTATTTTTCTATTTTGAGTGACATAAACATGCGATTACAGCAATCGCGAGTGATATGCTGTTATTCATTCAAGAGTTCCATTGTATATCTCCGAAAATCTTCATCAGATCTTCACCTTTAAATAAGACCACCTCGAGAGTATACCCTTTCAAACAAAAATAATTTTCAAAGTCGGTCTGCAATTGTGGAAGTTCTCGCGTAACAAACAAACAAAAAAAAAAACAAAACATACAGTTGAATTGAGAACCTCCTCCTTTTTTGGAAGTCGGTTAAAAATACACGTTTAATCCATGATATTTTTTGAAAATACGTGCGTTATTTTTGTTTATTTTAGTTCTTTCAGTTTCTTTATATTGAAAGCTAATTTAATCGGGTATCATCTTAGCTTTGTTTCATGAAAATCTATTCTGCCGTTCGAAAGTTACAGCTCTGCAGTCGGGGGTTTTTGATGTTTAGGTTGGGTTAGGTTAATATAAAATCAAAATTTGCTTACGTTAACGTTACGATACGAAAAAAATATACTTGCTGGTCTTCTGATTTGAAATCAAGTAAAATAGTATTACTGAGGCTTACATTCAGAGACGACAGAAACGAGTCTAAGCGTGAACTTACGCTTCCATCTGTCAAAATTTGTTCGTAAAATTGACATATGGAAGCGTAAGTTCACGCTTAGACTTGTTTCTGTCGTCTCTGAATGTACCTAAGCCTTAGGGTGTTGGTAAGTAGGTCTTTACTTACGATAACTACGTAATTTCGACTCATCTTTGTCCAAACAGTCATCGACATTGAACTACTTAATTACAGCGTAAGTTAAATAATCACAATTTATTTACTTTAATGATTCATGAAAACCACAATAACCTTATTTTTCTCAGTAGTTAGAGTTGCTCTTCAGTTTGTGCAATTTGTTCGGGATAACCCATTGGACTAGACCAGCGGTTCTCAAACTTTTTTGGTCACGGAACCTTTTGACAAGCAAAATACTTGACGGAACCCTACAATAAAACAATAGTTTTTAAAAGTGTATTCTTTATTTTATTATATAAGCATAATAAAAGTAGTTCAATGTTAGTCTAGTCACTAGACTAACATTGAACCATATTTTATCAAGGTAGGTTCAATAAACAATGCTTATTTTCACAGTATTAGAGACGTAGAAATTCTTCCCTTCATTGCAATTTGCTTTTTGAATTTAAATAATTTAATTTCAGGGGAGAAATCCACCTCGACGAGAATATTGCTCTTGAAAATAGTAGAGAGAAACTTGACTTCATAGATATTATAGGCAAGCTAGACTGACAAGTTTTTTTTTTTTTTTTTCTTAAAAAATAACGTTGCCCCTCACTAGGATTTCTCCTGTATCGAGGGTACAGTTTACAAACATACATGTCACATGCACATACGACCGCCCATTTATCCGCCCAATAGGAAAGCCTGAGCCTAAAAGGAGGATATTGTTTTTGATGACTTATAGAGATCTAATATAAGGTTTAAGGTTTAAAGAAACTATTCTCAATAGAAATAAGTCACTTACTTGAGAACAATACTAAATCATACAGATTACAAAAACGTTCGCCATCATCAGTTACAAACTTGTTAGTTAGGTGCTCATCCGATGCATTAATTTCTCCAAAAGTGATCTAAGCCGAGTTTTGAATGCATTGAATGAGTTTACATTTCATATACATGAAGGTATTTTATTGTATAGTTGTGCTCCTTCAAATGTCAGCATTTTTTTGCCATAGTTCGATCTGAGTTTTGGTAAAATTAGTAGGCTAGCTCGTCTTGTGCTACGTTGACTAACTTGTTTAACTTGAGAAAGTATTATGTTTGTGTAAATACTTTTGTTAAGATCTTTTCTGATGAAGATATTACCTAGTAAAACTTTGAAACTCTTCTTGATACCAGGTTACTATTAAGTTTTCTATGATTATCAATTATGACATATTAGCATAACACGCGATATACATATACCTACGCTAGGGTTTCCCATGATACGTTGACATAACAGGTTTTGCTAGTGTTGCTCGAGTTTGGGCAGTTTCGATTTCCCAGTCAGTAATAAGAAGAATATTTTTAAATACTTAATATCGTTTTTTAGTTACCTACCTGTTTTTTGTATTTATTAATATCACCATTCCTACCATTTCGGAATTCCTTGACGTGGGTATTTTGACTTTTTCATTCATATAATCTAATGGGATCTACACATAGTTACAGCGAATGAATATATCTTTATCTTTAAATGTATTTTATGAAACAGGCATGGCAATCGGAAATCAAAATAGCATGAATTGGTTCATAATTTGGCATCCCGTTCCTGAGGCATCCTTGCTTTAAGGCGTATCTCCCCTAAAGCATCCCTCCTCTAACATGTCGGATTGACCATAGTGGTCGTTGTACCAGACGAGTCCTGGATTTTATGAGAACGCGATCAGAAATAAAATAAATAAAAACTAGCTTCAAAATATTAAAAAGTATAAAAGAAACGAATGTTAATAAAGTATAGCAGAATAGAATAAAATAACCTTTATTTCATGTAAACCAGATACAGGAACTTATGAAACTTCGAGACGCTAGGTGCGCCTGGTAGGACATGGTACCACCAATAGTTAATTAGTTTTAATAAGAACAGTTTTATTTCTGATAAAATCTATCCATGACTACCACAATGGTTGGTCGCGATCGCGCGATTGCTGAACGTGGGGTCCTGGGTTCGATTCCCAGATCGGGCAGTATTATTGGGTTTTTCCAATTAGAAAACTTCTCAGTTCCCGCCCGGAAATTGGAATTGTAATTACATGCGATCGTGGGACTTAATAGTGGCATCGTCGGTGTTGTTATACACAGGACCTAACTAACTCTACTCTAAGTCTTCGGGGACTACCAAACGTGATCACCTTAAAGTATGGTCCACTGAACTGGGCATTACACTTTTGTTACATAGACTTAAAGATATTTAGGTACAAAAGACATAAACAAGTGCTCATCCTTCTAGAAGTGGACACAACATACAAATTATGTATTAATTTTGATTCTTAGCATTAGCACTATCAAAATCTGTGCACGAACCATTGAGAAGAGTTCATTGCCCTCGCCCACACATATTGACTCATAGCAAGATAAATTAACATAGCGTTATAATATGGCCTTCATACACACAAAAAATAGTTGTTCGAACATTTTGATGAGGTCTATTCATATATCATATGTACATTGTACGTACCCATTTGCAGGTTTTCCTTGATTTTAGAATGCGGCCAAAATCAAGCTGTTAATCTTGTCTTGCGCCGCCCGTTACGAATTTACGAAACTAGTTAACGCTAATTAATTTTTCTGCGCGGAATTCTTCTGTTATAGCACTTCTAACTCATGCGACACGAAAGAAGAAGATAGTAGAATAGAACAGAATAGATCTTTATTTCATGTAAACCAGATTCAGGCACTTATGAAATGTCGAGACTCTAGGAGCGCGGTTCCAAATAGTAGATCCTATAGCGAACTGGCAACAAACTCCATGGTAACTCTTTTAAAATAATAGATTACAATTTTGATTAACACAATGTGGTACCTAAGCAATGTGGTTGTAAGAGTTGCAAGAATAATGTAATTTAATGTGAATAAAAATTAAGAATAGTATAATAATGATTTGTCCCTGAATATGATTGCCGTGGCTGTTACAAGCAGACCAGTTCCGACAGACGGCACCCGTTCACGAACATTACGCAATACGCATACGTCAGCATCGGTAAGCTCAACCATAATGACCTAGGGAACACCGACGGAAGCCGACACAACGCCACCACCAACGAGACATTTTAGTGAGCATGACAGGCTCTAATTATCAGACAACAGCAATATCCTGTTGGTATTTAGTAAATATCTATATATTATTAATTAGGTACATTGCTCACATTTCACAGGTTTTATATGCATTCAGACTTTACTACTAGAGTACTTGGGTACCTGTAAGAATAAAATAAATAAATAAAGTTTCAAATAATAATTGAAAATGCTAATATTGGTTCGTAAATAAACAACATTCACGTATTTCTAACATAAGTAGTTATCTCTTTTTCCATCATTTAAATAAATTTTCCTAGTTGTCCATCAATATGATTTTCCAGTAAACTTGGCAAATTAATTTATTGGCGATGGCCTTAGTCGTAGACAGAGTAACCAAGCCTTAGTTAATTCCCAGTCAATATTTCAGTTCAGTCTATTCCGACTCTTTCATAATTTTACAGCAGCCTTGTGTCTTGTGGTAGATAAACTGTGACTGACTGTGACACTCGGGTTCACAGGCCGAGCGAGGCTACTGAGAATTCTGTGAGATCATTTATTTACTGAAAAAGCTCTAAAATTGTGGCTTAGTAACGTGTCTCGTTCCATCTACGCTCATGAACGTCGATTGCTGACATAGATCAAATAAACGGCTATAATGTTAGGTACTATTATAAATCGTGTTTGTGAAAATGTTTGAATGTTTGGAGTACCATCACGCATAAATGGCTGACCGGACATTGTTGTTTGGGACACAAATATACCATCTCCTGGGCCCCAAGTCTGCTATTTTAATTTTCAGAATGGTGGTAATGATTTTGCAGTGTCGTTCAACCTATATTAACTTCTATTGCATAGGTAAGCGAGGTAAAAGTCAGTTATTTGCCAGTTATTATGTGTCGTTCTATATATTTTGACTAATATTACCTACGCAATAGAAATCAAAATCGGTTGAACGACAATGTTAAAACCAACAATTACGAGACCATTCTGACACAATTGAAATAGCAGACTTGGGGCCCTAAATTAACATATGGATAATTTTATCCGGAAACATGAAGTAGTTCCCCCGGAATATGAGTGAAATCGTGGGCTAATGATTCATATTTGTTTGGGGATTACCACCAGAAATGTAGAAACTTTCTCAGATACCTATATATACAGATGGACTGCGAACAAGTTAACCTGTATTCATTTGAACTTTGAATGAGTAAGAATTTTCCTCATTCAAGAAAGTTGGATAAACCCAAGTTGAAAGAATTTCATAAAAGCAAACCAACAACGATTTTTTTTATTAATGGTGTTAATTATTTTGGCACGTGTGTAGTTTTATGTTTAGTTTGTCCATAAGAAGCGTGGGCGCAGCCGCGTCAATACGGTGTCTTGGGATCATTGACAAGGGCAACCTAACCACTCGTTTCTTGGCGTTTTCATAAGTATCCTTACTGAAATTAGAAGAAAGATTGAAGTGTGGAGGCAGGTAATATAAATAATCACGGGGCGTTATGCCATAGATAATTCCAAGTCCAATATACCCATAGAGATTATATATAGTACCTATAACTATTTCTATGAATATACCCAACAAAAGTCAACCAAAGAGATAACCAAGGTCACCAGGTAATATATATTATAGAAGTTTTCTCAGGAAACATGTATATTAATTGATATATGTAGTTGAACTACATTTATATAAAAAAATTACAGATCAAGAAAATGGGACTCCGTTACAAGGTAGCTCGAAGTTTAGTCTCTCACGATCGTATTGAAGTTTATTACCAGAGTTATTCATGATGCCATTTTAATTACCCGCTGATTACTGTCTCTTTGGATATTGTGCCTTCTTCTGCTAATTATTGCAGTTCATTCCGAGATTAAATTGTGATTGCTACAGGTTGCCCATCTATCACACAGGAAGTTACATCATTTGACACAGTTTTACTATCTAAAACAGCTGGATAAAATACGCAGTAATTGGTTCACTTGACGAAAATATGGTTATCGATAAGGACAGGATCCTGCATACAAATTATACACCTTATTTTTCGAGGTCCTTCAAAAGGGCCAAGTATTAAGAACGTGGCAGTAGTGGCTGGCAGCGACACGCACAAAATGTTGCCTTACCTCATGTGAGAAACAGCAAGTAGACATGCTAAGTACACAGTAAATACTATGCCTACCTAGAGTTCAGTCCGATATTATGTCACATGCATAAATCATTTCGACATGCAGTGACAACGAAAAAATCATCACTCGATAATGACAATGACTAAATGAACGTGAACTTCGGCTTCAGCTGTGACAAGATGACAACACGCAAGTGACAGAGAAAAATCATTGATGATTTTGTCATTGTTTCCGTCATCAATATTTTTTTGTCATTGATATTGAAAAATCGTTACTCAGGCTATCTCTATGCCTACCTATTATGTTAATATGGTCGTTTAGGTGTTAATATTGCAATGCTGGAAGTAGGTAATTAAGCAGTTCGGTGTGTTTACTAACAAATCTAGAGCAACATTAAGGAATTGGTCAAGGTCTCTAATTATCAAATTGGTGTCGAGTTTAGATATTATACAGGGTGGTGACGATATTACGACAATAAATGAAACCACGTATTTGGTATCACGTTCTGAATAGGTACTTCTGAAGCCGTGCACAAAAAATTTACGATTTTCATGCATATAATTTTTGCATAATATTTCACTCTACTCTCATTCGTCTAGGTGAAGGGACATCAAAGTAGAAACTTATGTCATCTTTATCTATTCTTTTCATGTAAATAAAGATTAGTTTGGTAAGAACAAGTCAGAGACTTTTAAAATTCCATTTAGAAATCGTGATAATTATGTGTAAAATTAAGAAAATTTTAATTATTTCCTGTGGCTAAACTATTGATTGGATTTGATAGATATTTTGTGTACGGTCACAGAACGTGATACCAAATACGTGGTTTCATCTAATGTCGTAACGTCGTCACCACCCTGTTTAATGCATTAACATGTCCTACATTCTTTGGTGTGATGTGTGATTTAGGCTTGTAGTAGCCAACTCCAAGAAAAACATTAATAAAGATATTATTATAATGCTGTTCCCCTCACAGTGGTTTGTTTCCATGATGATACTAGGGGAAAAACAGTTCAGTTTATCATAATTAACGTTTACCCCACCGGAAGTGTAGTACCGTCAGAACTAGTATATATAAGTACATTTGGTACGTTTAGTGGAACTGACCTGCACTTTGAAGTGAGTCATGATCCTGTGGCTGGGGATTCCCGAGTTCTTGATCTGTGGTTGCATTTGAGGCTGAGACTTGGCCCTTCAATAAATTCGTAGTATCGTGACTCCTGCATGCAAGGATTTTCAGCGGTTTCCAATGAAAACCTTCAGTTTTAAGTAATATCAAAATATGCTTGTTTTTAACCTTCGACACAAAAGTGATGTTATAAGTTTGTAGTGTGTATCTGTGTATCTTTGAGTCTGTCTGTGGCATCGTACCTCCAAAGCGGATGGACCGATTTCAATGCAGTTTTTTTAAATTGAAAGCTAGTTTATCCGGTAATCATCATAGCTATGTTTCATGAAAATTTGTTCAGCCGTTCCAAAGTTACAGCTCGTTTTGTAGTTGGAGTCGGGGGTTTTTGATGGTTAATATGTTATGTCCCGTGATATATAAAGACATGGTTAATGTATTTTGTATTTTCCGTCCACAGAACAGCAGTAACAACAAAGTGGACGAGACTGACCTGGAGCAGCCACTGCAGCCGCTGCTCGAGCCGACCAGGCCGCGACAAGTGCCCCCATTAGCTGGTCAGTATCTTCTGTCATGACGTAAAGAGCTCTCGTACGGGAATGGGAAAAGTTCAAAGAATAATAATAGTTTGATGTTTCTCTCATACAGGTCCTGAGATCGACGACCTCGACGGGGATCCTCCGAAGGATGCGGCTCCTTATCCTGGTATTGATGACGGATTTCTGGAACCAGCAGACAGGAAACCCGAGGCACATGATCACGGTACAACAGCAAACATTTCTAGCACCATATAAATTTACTAATCACGGGTACTTCGCCCTCAAGATGTATAAACTAGCGAGAAGGGAGTTAATATCCCATAATTATTTTATAGCTCCATACCTTTTACCCTCCTCTTCTGAGCCTACTACACACCAGAGCCAAGCAAAACAGAAGCTCTTTGTTGTCAAACATCCATTAAAACATTAGATAGTAATTATCAAATACATATTAGGTACTTATGAGGAAACCGGGCGGCGCGGGCGGCGTTTTATCCATACAAATATATATTCCCAGATTTTCTCTCTGAATTTAGTTACTTAGCGCATTGTTTTTTTATATGATATATACAAGGTGTCCCAGGAAACATGTACCAGCGAAGATCTGTGGTCAGGGGACACTAATACTCAACGATTGAACCCCCATGTATGTTCTACGATATTTTGTAGTTTTCGAGAAATTAATTATTTTGTAATATTTTCTCCGAAATGGAATTTTTTATCTTGTGATCATATTCTGAACTACTTGTAGTTAGAATTTGGTTGTTTTGTGTTTTTAACAGGTGAACACACATTCTAGCCATAATACTGACAAGAAAAATCTCAAGGAAACGCCACTCAGAAAAAGTTATAAATAAAACCGCCAACAATTTTGAAAAATCTGAAAATATTACAAACTAATTAATTTCTCGAAAACTACAAAATATCGTAGAACAAACATGGGGGTTCAATCGATGAGTATTAGTGTCCCCTGACCACAGACCTTCGCTGGTACAGCATGTCCCTATGTTTAGCTTTCTTTGCTTAGTTACTTCCTATGAGAGGTGTGACCCCCAAATTCCATTAAATTGCCTAGTTTGAACGCCATCAACAGACGTTCAATATGCAAAGTTAGGCAGTGTATTTCAAAAAAGCAAAACGTACTGATATAGAACAATGTTTTCCAATACTGTAGTTGAAAAAACCTTAAAAATCGGTCTACTTTTGGAGGAAACAGAGGAATTTAAATCCTCGATTTTGACGATTTTATTTTCTGTGGTGCATTTATCCCTTTCGTGTTCGCTCGATGAACGGCATGTGCCATCGATAGTGATAGTGATCGTGTTAGGCTACATCTGAAAACCATCAGCGTCAGGTGGAATATCACTGCTCCTAATATTATGCTGGGCTGTGTCCTTTTGGCACAAAAACTCATTGTATTTTTTAAGTTTCCTTTGTTTTTTTTTTTGTTTGCATATGAACTCTTTTTCTTTCTTTCTTTCTTTCGATAGTTTTGTTTTAATACCTATTCTTCAAATGTTTCGGCGACAGCATTTCCTCTTCATGTAGTTCCTAAAACTGAAACAGACATGATATTGTAACAGCCTCAAAGATAAGAGAATTCTGCAAACAAATACAATGTTATCAAACACCTCTTTGTGGCTTCTCCAAAATAATGTTAAAAGTACCAGGTCTGAGGTCGTACAGTTTGTACTTCAATGCACTGATAACGTGAACAATGAGCCACAAATCATTATTAGGTCACCTTATCATTGACCGCGATTTTGCAAAGGATGTGGTCGGTACGTGTGAATTGTGGTATAGGTAAACATAATTATAATTTAATAATAGAGTCCTTGAGTGAGGAACGCGGATTGGCGACGTAGTATGGGACGCGGACCCAGCCAGATGAACGACCAGAAGGCAGCTGTGTATATGCTGTAGTGAGACTTGGGAAAGGACTACGTCCAGTAGATACAGTAATAGGCTGGATTTATTGAGCAAAGTCAAAGTCAAAATCTAAGTTTTTTATTTCAACTGGGCCTTTGCAGGCACTTTCAAAACGTCATGATTCTAGGTGACGATACCAAGTGGGTTGGTCCTGGAGATGATACCGGCAAGAAACTCCATCCTATATTGGCCTTTCATTGAAGGGATGAAGACCTGATGATCGCCTGATGAAACGCCCTTAGATTAATTTAGTCCTGTCAAAAATCGGAACAGAATCGATACCATTCTGTGACCTAAGATTGGACCGGGAAAGGACGACGAAAACGAGTATTTTGTATACTGATTCCTCGTCGAATTACAACCGTTGTTTCACCACTCAACTTTGTGATATTTATTTCTTATAACTGTTTCTCTCGTTTTACAGAGAGCGGCGACCACCACCCGGAGCTGGACCCCAGCGACAAGCACTCGGGCACGCACGATGATGACGCCGCCACCACTGACGGTAAATTGCCGTGGGAGCATGACGAGCCAGACTTCCCATACGGTGATTGGAACACACCTCATATTTATGAATTTATACGGTTTTACTCACGTCAATAATTTGGGCATACCTGGCTAGATTCGGATTCGAACGAGCCTCTAACCATGAGCTCTCGACGTGTGTAAAACTGTATAAAATTTTAAATATGAATATCGCAAACGACAGTGACGATATTAAACAGACACCTTAAGAAACACATGTACCTGATTTTGGCCATTTTAATTTCCGATAAAACTGACTTCCAAGGGCAAATCAAAAAGTCATGCGGCAGCACAGGAGCCCTAAGTATTGCCACACCATGATCTTATGAGGTTATAACTTATAACACTATGCGATTGGCCGCTACTGGTACATAACTGCAACTGTAGAAACTACTAGTATGTACCCTTAAAACCCATGTCCTTTTAAAACTAAAACAGTCTTTCATCATCGATCTTTCTTTTAGTGCGACAGCGCCGCTCACAAGTCACACATTAGACATTTTCGATTAAATTTTACTTCGCAATATAATTTTAAAAAAAGTCTAAATTAACTAATGAAGCTTTAAACCTATAATGTTTAAAAAACTCAGATACCTATTACTAAAACGCATGTTGGGCAAAGAGGCTGAAATAGCCGTAGGCTTGGAGCACTCCCATAAATAAAACATAACATAGCTGTCATGGCGGAAGGGTAGGCAGAATTGGTCCTACTGGTACACTTTTGGCTAACTGGACATCGACCTAGGGACAAGGATCGGTATTTATACACCTAAATTGAAAATTGAGGGGTCAAAATCCAGCTCCAGTCACCTCTGGGCTGACGCGGGCTTTGCATGAATTATCCTAAAATGTATGCAGCATGATCTTATTATGATGAAATTATAAAACCTATTAACAATTATTAGCTCAACATTTTTATAAATTAAATTCGGTTTCGAAATCTTATCTGGGGCTGATGTAAGTGCCGATGTTCAGGCGTTGCACAATAATTTGCAGTCAATAATCAATTCTTGCCTATATAGGAAATACTTATTGCTCCTTATTTTCAGATGGCAACGGACTCACAACGAGATTCGGTGATTCTCGGCCAGTGTCGCCTATGCCTGGGGTGAGACATTTTTATAATACGTTAATATTATGGAGCGGATGATCGAGTTTGCGAAGCACTTGATGGTAAGTAATCACCGTGACCCATGAACATCCGCATCCTAGTGATTATTTATGCGATGCCTCCCATGATTTGAGTTGCAATGTGATCTGGTAATTTTACTGGTTACTCCTACCCTACATCCAATTACACAATTGTGTTTACATAGTTGTTATGGCGGGTGAAATAGGCTGGCATGGATTAATTAGGTTTTTACGTTTGATCATTGATGGGTTACACTGATGATAACTGCATCAACATAAAATGTTGCCACTACCATGACATTGCCCGTGTCTTTGTTGAGATCGTCTCTTATGTGTATGGTAGGACACGATGGATACGCGATCAAATGGAGCATGGACTAAATAGCAACGCATTCAACTCGGAAGGAGTCTCGCATTCACCATTTGCTTCTGAATATTTATTTTCATTCACCAAAATTTTCCATTGAAATACCAAAATTTTTACATTGCTCAGGTGATTCCCGACGTGAACACATACCAGCAGAAAAAGAACTTAGCCCAGGGCATGATGGACCTGGCGCTGCTGTCGGCCAACGCCAACCAGCTGCGATACGTGCTGGAGTCCTCGGACACACACCCATACTACTACTCTAGTCTCGTATTCATCTCACTTAGCATTATCTTCCAAGTAAGTAGTCTTTTACGTCATCTGGATACCTCGATACCGGATATGTGATTTGATGTATCTACAAACAGTTGTTCCGGGTCTGGGTGTTGCATGTGAGATGTACGATTGTACACTATACCCATAATACAAGAGAAATCATAAAGTAAGGCAGTTCTACAAAAAAGGCAATGTGCTTGCCATGGTTATCCTTATCACATCCAACTTGACAGTTAATAAATACAGATAAACTACAATAAGATGGCGCGCCCCTCCAAATTAGTATTTCAATGTTTCTAGTCACATCTCTTTAACTAGCAACAAAATCTTGGATTTCTTTATGTTTGACGGCCGGCTCAGTACGCACACATGCGTTGAGTCTTGGTGGCGCTTTGTAGGTACTTTCAAACGTTTTGAATTTTGGAGCGGCGCGCCATGTTATCGTATCTACATACACCATCTGCGAGAGGGGCGTGATAGGTACACCGTACACCTCTCCATAACCCTGCGGGGGTTTGCATCAGGTACTTATTTAACCTATTGTTCCCGCAGATCATGGTGGGCGTTGGCCTGATCATGAACAGCCAGTACGACGTGAACGATCACAAGGAGCGCTGCAAGGCGGACAAGATCAACAACATGACAGTCCTGGGCATCTTCCTCATCACCATCGTGAACGTCTTCATCACCTCCTTCAGCGTCGCCACGCAGACCGTGACAGTGCCGCAGCAAGCAGGATAGCATATCGTATAACTGTTGTGGATTGGTGTATAGGTGTATTTTAGTTGTAGCCAGAATATTTTAGAATACCTATGTAAATAACATTGTGCTCGGAAAGACTACCTCCGCAATAAGAACCTTTGTAAATACTCAATTATATCGAATGTAAAAAGACCCATAACGAAGCAGAGAGCCACATATTCTTCCCATTATTACGAAGTTTTTTTTTATTAGGCCATGGCCCGATAATATTTTTTACGATAGCTTTTTAGAAATGTTATATTTAAACTAATAGCGCCTGTACCACCCATCCCGTTCTAAACACATTACACAGTCACACACCCCTGCAATCTGTTGCGCGCGATATAACAGCAGGGTCCGAAGTACTAATTCTGCTATTTCAATCGAGTCCCAATCGTGTCAGAATGGTCTAGTAATTGTTGGCTTTTGCAGTGTCGTTCAACCTATTATACTATACCTATATACCTACACAATAGAAGTCCAAATGTATGGAACGACACAATAACTTGAAATAAAAAACGACTTTCACTTGTATTAATTATGCAATAGGTAGAAGTAAAAATATGTTGAATAACACCGCAAAACCCAACAATTACGAGATTACAATTACACGATTGAAATACGAGGATTAGGATCCTGTGGGCCGAGCACGAATGTTTTGACGTATAGTAACGTAAACGTAACCAAATTTAGAACCAAAAATACACATTTAATCCATGATATTTTTTTGGAAATACATGCAATATTTGTACATTTTTATGAAACAAGTGTGTATGTTGCATAAAATTGAACAAAAATGCGATAGATTCATCGTATTTTTTAATCAAAATATGCTTACGTTTACTTTACCATACGTCAAAACATTCGTGCTCGGCCCTCTGGTTTTAATACATAAGAATAAAAGTTGTTTCCCAGCAAATATTTTTGCAAAATGTTAATTGGTATGGTGTGCTATATGCGTAGACTTCGGCTTCGATATGGGTCTTTTTACACCATGTAAGATATTCATAAATATTCATACTTCCATTTTACTTATCAACATAATGTACCTACCTGTCTATGTTGGTAGGTAGACCAGACTTCGGTACCTTTCTTATTTTGTGGTTACTTCTTTTCTCAATTGTCTATTTAAACTAAGTTACCCGATCTTATTCAAAAGACTGAATATTTTTATCATCACCATAATATTTTGTACTTAATTGTAAAAATAAATAATCTAAGATTTAATTTATATATGTATATTATGGTGTTACAAAATAAACTCGAAGAAACTCGATTATGAACAACTTTTACCATATGAAGAAACCTGATGAGTACAACAACTTCACAAAATTCTTACAGTTATTTTTTAACACCTTATTTAAATAACAATACCTAATTGTTATTCATAAACCATATTGTTATAAAGCTCTACATTCAAGAACCGTTTGCCTACATAACAACCTAATTTCTTGCAAGTAGAACTTTGGAATAAAATCATTATTAATTATAAATTATCTTTTATAAAATAAATTTTAATTTGAATTACCCAAATTGATGTTTTAATCATAGTCTACTACAATTTCTGTCTATAACGAATTGGGGAATGGAAATGGAACGGTTGGTAGAGATTTAGGTGCAACACTGACAACGTTTATCATTTCTTAATTCTTTTCGAGTTGGGGAAAGGATGGCTTGGTCAAGCTATCCACGAACCTATTCCGACCAGCATCGAAACAAAATTTCAAATTTCAACCCCAAAATACGAATGTATAAAATGAACCCTTAAATGATATTTTAAAATGATTACATTCAATTGAATTTGTAGGTTATCAATCAACAACAAGACCGGTTGTGTCTCAATCAGACACACTTTGCAAAGACTAGGTACGAGTATGTCCTTTCAGCAAAGTCGGCCTCGGTGTCTGTTCTGTGTTCTGTGGTGTCAACCAACTAAAAGGTACCGTAAAAATAATGCAACATTTATAAATCATAGGATAATTATATTTTTGACTGCATCTCCATAACCTATCTCCGAATACATCGTTCGTCACTTTCTAAACATTTTACCCTTAAATATTTTAAATTCAAATGCAGATGTCAAAGTATTGAATGCCAAGCATTCATTGAGGGAGGTTAGCTTATAGCTCAGCTTATACCATAACATCTTACAGTATTCAATTCAATTCTTTATTGCATATCACATCTGTGTTTTACAAAAATTTTGCAAATTTTTTAATTGATATCATCATAAGTCTATGTTTTATGAAAATCTGTTCAGCCGTTCAAAAGTTACAGCTGTTTTTCTAGTTGGGGTCGGGGATTTTGACGATTAGGTTACCATACTATCGTCACTATTAAAAATAGAAATAGACCACAATGTGTAAACAGTGCTGTACAGTACATGGTATGCATTGCTTTACGGTTCAATAAATTATTATAAAACGCCTAAAAACCAATAAAAGCAATGGCTGAAAGAATACCTACGAACCAGATTTACGAATTGCTAATTTGTTTTGTTTTATTGTGTTTGCTGTCGGTTCTTTAATCATTTACTACGAACCAGATTTACGAATTGCTAATTTGTTTTGTTTTATTGTGTTTGCTGTCGGTTCTTTAATCATTTACATGTCACAGCATTATGCTGAGATGGAGGCCATTTTTGGTCTCGTCCAGGTTGCTTTAAATATTGTTTTTTCTTTTGTTATTATTATTTATTTATTTTTATTTTTGTACTTTTGTAATTTTATTTGTTCCTAGCGAGTCCAATAAAACTGTTTTCTTTCTTTCTTTCTTTTCTATTTACTTTACCAATCAAGAGCTATAAATAATTAGGTATTGAATATCAATCGGAATAATGTACCTGCACAATCAGCGTCAGCAACAGACAACAAATTACCAAACAACATTAGTGAGGAAAATAAAACAAATATATTATTTACTAGTAAAATAAAACGTTTTCTGCTAACAAAGTACTACACAACAACGGAATACCTCGACGACAAATAAATTATAAAATAAAACAAGATTTTCAGACAGTAACACTACACTAACATACACATTTAAACATCTAAAATATTAACAATTATATATACCTAAACATAATTAATAACTACCTACACTTAAAATTTTTTTTCATTCGCGTTGACATGAAAATTTGAATCGTCGACACAGTTATAGGTAATTCAGAAGATATTGATCGTCAGTTAAAATTGGTCGCATAATAATTTGTTATTTTTAAAGATCAACTTAATGACTTGATCTCATAGACGGACAAGATTACAAGCCAGTCCACATCGGACCGTTGTCAGGAGCGATAAAATCCAAAGCGCAAATTTGAACAAAATATTTTACGGACTGACTTTATGACAGAAAACTTTGTATAACAAACTTTATACTGTGCCTTTCTACTGTTTATTTGATAAGTGTGAAAAATGCCGAAAGATGACGTGAAAGTTCAGATTGTGATCGATAAACCCAAAGATTCGGACAAACATATTGACGATGAGACCGAGATAATTGTCGGCATTCCTGGGCCGGCGCCGAAGAGTGATGTTCACCCGCCTGATAATGAACGAGAACATGACAAACATTTCGTAAGTTTATTTGTTTTTGTTTACTTAGAAACCTTAGAAACGAAAGAAAATTAATTCTTGATTCTCCTTATCATGCCGTACAATTTGAAATAAATTAACATTTCTCTAAAAGGTCCTACCTGTCTAGACCCGCTACCTAATCACGATGCACGCTCGTAATCGGAATCGACTCAATTTTGACACTACAACAGTGTTCATTGCGTTGCTCAAATTGTAGGGCGTAGTGGTTTTAAAAGCATACCGCGCAATGTAGTTTGTTGGACTGTCAAAATTGAATCGATTCCGAGTGTGTATCGTGATTACCCTGCCGGTCCCTATAAGAGGTTATTATACTCATCATTATAAAACACTTTTACTACCAAATGCTGATATCTCGAAAACGAAATCTGATATTCCATACATTTAGTCGAAGTATTATTTCGGTGTTGGTCCCATAGTAAAAGTTGTTCGTAATGATGAATACAATAACCCCTTAAGGGGATCGAGACTAGATAGCTAGGACCTTATTTAAAAAAGTATCTAACTAATGATTTCCACGCGAAATTGCTGAAATACCTTGATGAAACTTAATTAAAGAACTAAATAACTTTGAAAGTTAGGATAATGTGCTTTTTTTTTTTTTTTTTTTTTTTGCGTGGTAAAATCATAAAATGAGTCCTCCCACCCCGGGCAGGGCGGGAGGGACTGTCAGACTTGTACTGACTAAAATCCACGGTGTTCCTTCAATAGCCCTTTACGTTCCGGAGTCACGGTAATGAGATAAGTCCCGCGACCAGGATAATGTGCTAGGACAAGCTAGGCTAATATTTTAGATCAACTTCAGAAGCTAGAGCTTCCCTTTCTCAGCTAAAGGGAGAATACTTTTCGAGCTTATGAGCTGACCACCTCAGCTAGCAATGGACTTTATAATTGCTACAACATGAAGTCATTAACCTCTTCAAAAGTAATTCTGAGTGTTGAAGTTTATTATCAGAGTTGATGTTCATTATCATTTTAGTTACGCGGAACTAGAAACGGAGGAAGGACCCTGTATCAACAGAATCTGGCAACTAACGAACGTATTGTTGGTCGACGTCGACGGTACCTACTAGGTATATTGCGCGCTAGCTCTAATTGTTCTAAAACCAGTTGAACGAATATTAGGATAAGTAAGCATCTGGGGTAAGACGAAAGAGGCAATTTAGTGGCTATATTCTGAGTGACGTTGGAGATGTTATCCATAATTATTTATTCCTAAAGGAAGATGCGGCAGAGGTTGAATAGGATATCGTCGGTCAGTATCGTGTTCGTGTATATATCTACCTATAGCTATAATACGGTATGCTTGTTATTTTTCTTTCATTAATTACCTATTGGTACAGTGAAGATAATTCGAAATAAACTGTGACCTACGAACTCGAGATAAAATTGTCTTGTATTAACTGTAATTTTGCAGGTTTGCAGTTGTCAAGAGCGGTTGGGTTTAATAATATTGTATGGCTTAATGGATTCTGAACTACAGAAATTAGAACATTTAATCTCCTAAGAGAAAACAAACAATTGGTAATGAAGAAGATTATTTTTAAACAGTTATATTTGTTTTTCTTTCTTTCTTTGTAAGTTAAAGTCAAAGTTTTATTTCAACTGGGATTTTGCAAGCACTTTCAAAACGTCGTGATTCTAGGTGCACGGTTCCAAAGCGGTTGGTCATGTAGAAGATAGGTACCAGCAAGAAACTCCATGGGTACTCTTACCCGTATCTCACCTACCTCTGGTCGCGGTTCTATTCATTTCCAATTCATGGGGTGGAGATCTTTTAACATCAAGTAGCCCGCAGTCCAGTTTGCCTTATGCGTTGTCAAACCCACAGACACGACTATTCGATCTCACTTTTCGGATCCTGAGGCATATAGTAGCTAACTCCAAGAAAAATATGAAGTAATAAAGATATTATTATAATACTATTCCCCTCACAAGGTTAGTTTCCATGACGATAAGAGGGGAAAAACAGTTCAGTTAACGTTTACACCACGGGAAGTGTAGTCCAGTCAGAACTATGGTACGTTTAGTGGAACTGACCTGCAATTTGAAGTGAGTCATGATCCTGTGGCTGGGGATTCCCGAGCTCTTGATCTATACAACTATTTGTTGTACGGGTTGTTAGGATGCCAATAGGCAGTAGACATTTGTAGGCTGATTAGTGATGATGAAACAATACAGGGCAATAATTTTTATACCAGAACAAAAACAGATCCTACTGAAGATGATGTAATATTTTAGATGCCTCACGACCAGTGGCGAAGAGTCCATACAACCCGATTCCCATCGGCTTCCCTTTAGGAATTGGTTAGTGCATAGACCAACGTAATATTATGTTATTTACCCATCCAACTGGCAAAAAAAAGGCTTGATATACATTTAGGTCGAGCTCTTCCAAACAGGACTAATATATAGATTACAAGAGACGGTATGGGTTTTTGTCTTGTAGCAATTTTTACAGGGCATTTTTGGGACGGCTTCCCCTTTTAAAACTGTCACCCTTCGCCACTGCTCACGACACCTATGGAAAGCATTCGGCTACATATTAATCGGTGTAATTTTGTAAGTATAAACAAGTCAGCAAAGCGCACACGCACGATAGGTGAGAAGTGGAAAAAATATTCAAATTCATTACTTTATTGAATCATCGTCAAGTCTCCCTTCTCAATTCACGATGACCAGATCTTCCGCACTCTTGATAAAAATAAAAACATGGATATTGTGTAATATTTATTTGTATTTTCCGTCCACAGAACAGCAGTAACAACAAAGTGGACGAGACTGACCTGGAGCAACCACTGCAGCCGCTGCTCGAGCCGACCAGGCCGCGACAAGTGCCCCCATTAGCTGGTCAGTATCTTCTGTCATGACGTAAAGAGCTCTCGTACGGGAATGGGAAAAGTTCAAAGAATATTAATAGTTTGGTGGTTCTCTCGTGCAGGTCCTGAGATCGACGACCTCGGCGGCGAAACCGTAGCGACTCCGAAGGATGCGGCGCCTTATCTTGGTAACGATGTCAGATTTCTCGAACCAGCAGACGGGAAACCTGAGGGACATGATCGATCACGTTACAAAGTCACGGATACTACGCCCTCAAGAAGGGAGTTAACTGTAGGATAATACCTATCCCTTATCATAACTAACAGTTTTTTTGTTTTACAGATTAAGCTTATTAGGTTAGATTTGATTAGGTTAGATTAAGCTTATTTACCTATATCTAATTAAGTAACAATTTATATTCATGGCACACCGCTATTTATCCGAAAGTAAAGCTTTTTTTTATGCATAGCTGATACGGGGAGGCGTCGGTCGCACTCGTCGGACGCTGCCCCGGCACCGCTCACTAAGCTCGCTCGGCTCCTTCGTTGGGGTCCTGGGTCGTTTGGGGTGAGACATTTTTATAATATGTTAATATTATGAAGCGGATGATCGAGTTTGCGAGGCACTTGATGGTAAGAAATCACCGTGGCCCATGAACATCCGCATCCTAGTGATTACTGACGCAATGCCTCCCAAGATTTGAGTTGTGATGTGATCTGGTCATTTTACTGGTTACTCCTACCCTACATCCGATACTCAACTGTGTTTACATAGTTGTTATGTCGGGTGAAATAGGCAGGCATGCAGTACCGCCCCAGTCGAACCCTTAACATGGAACTCTACTAACATTGCAACCAATTCATGAGATTTTTACGTATTCACTGCAATCACTGCAGCAACATAAAATGTTGTCACTATCTTATTGCCCGTGTCTTTGTTGAGATCGTCTCTTGTGTGTGGCAGAGCACGATGAACACGCGATCAAATGGGGCATGGACTAAGTAGCAACGCATTCAACTCGGGAGGAGTCTCGCGTTCTCCATTTGCAGAGATGCTGAATATTTATTTTCTTTCACCAACATTTTCCTCTTAGAATCCTGCGGGGAGTATCAACGTGAACTCATACCAGCAGAAGAAGAACTTAGCCCAGGGCATGATGGACCTGGCGCTGCTGTCGGCCAACGCCAACCAGCTGCGATACGTGCTGGAGTCCTCGGACACCCACCCATACTACTACTCTAGTCTCGTATTCATCTCACTTAGCATTATCTTCCAAGTAAGTAGTCTTTTTCGTCCTCTGGATGCCCGGATACCAGATATAATTCTTTATTTTCTGTCCAAGTATTGGGCACATCTCTTATTGAGCTGAGCCACACCAGGCCAGCGTATACTAAGACCCTAACCTTAGTCCACCACGCTGGCCTGGTGCGGCTTGGTGGACTGCAGGCACCATCGAAGAGTTTTGTAGCTCTCTCATGTGTGCAGTTTCTGTGTCAGTAAACACAAGTGATAGGTAACCAAATTCTTATTCACACATAAATTAGAAGAGTTAAAGCCTCTCCGATCAGTTTAGGTCCGATCGGATTCCAAACATAATAGATTTCTCAGAATTGCATCGAATTTAGACCACTGCCTAGAAGGCAAGCGTTTATCCGCTCTAGGCTATCACTGCTTTTTTCTCCCGGATATTTGTAAGCGAAGTTGTTTATCTTTGTCACGCTGAGTTAATCTAATCAGACAATTTCCATTGTTGGTAAATGACAAAATTAGTGTTATCCTTAACCTGATGTAATACCCTAGCCAGGTCATAACACCCTAGTGCTAGTCAGAATCTATTACGCCATTTAAAAATATAAATACCCCTGTTGTAACTAGGTCTTGTACTTATTCCCAAGTCTAGTAGATATATTGGGGAATTCTCTGTAGGATCCCATACTTTCGAATTGTGACGGATAAATACGCCAATAAAGACGGCACGGTTGGCAGTGGCAAGCTTTCTGCGCTCCGTTTCCCGGGTTCGATCCTGCACGGAACGAATATTTGTATGGCCTATAGATTTTTGTTCCGCGTCTGGGTGTGTGTGCATGTGATACCTATATGTTTTTACACTGTACCCACGATACAAGAGAAATCATAGAGTATTCTATTATTATTCCCTATCACATCCAACTTAACAGTTACTAAGTAAGTAAGTACATACAGTATCTGTGATAGTGGCGTGATAGGTACCTACACCTGTCCGCATAACCCCGCGGGGGTGATAAAGAATTCGCATCGGGTACTTAACCTATCGTTCCCGCAGATCCTGGTGGGCGTTGGCCTGATCATGAACAGCCGGTACGACGTTAACAAGGAAACGGAGCGCTGCAAGGCAGACCAGATCAACGACATGACAATCCTGGGCATCTTCCTCATCACCATCGTGAACGTCTTCATCACCTCCTTCAGCGTCGCCACGCAGACCGTGTCCGTGCCGCAGCAAGCAGGATAGCATATCGTATAACTGTTGTGGATTGTTGTATAGGTGTACCTACTTTAGTTGTAGCTAAGATATTTTAGAATACCTATGTAAATAACATTGTGCTCGGAAAGACTACCTCCGCAATAAGAACCTTTGTAAATACTCAATTACATCGAATGTAAAAAGACCCATAACGAAGCAGAGAGCCCACAGTATCTGTGAGAGAGCCACATATTCTTCCCATTAATACAGCACTTTTTTTTTTGTAGAGGGCCATGGGCCGCTTTCACTATTTTTGAAATGATAACATTATACTATTAGCGCCTATACTCCCACCCATCCCGTTCTACACACATTACACAGTCACACAATACAGTCTGTTACGCGTGATATAACAGCTGTAAAAATAAACTAAAAAAATAAAATAAAAACCGACTTCAAAAACTAAAAAGCATAAAATAATTTTAGTCGGTGCCACTATATACCGATCGTTCAGATTGAAAGCTATAAATCATAATCAAAGGTATAGCCCCTATTGCCAAAACTATGAACTTGTGTAATATTTATTGATTAGGCATGATCTGTTGTATGAATTAGCTAATTTGAATGCAAGGTGTGTAGGTAATTGTCGAAAATAAAACACAGAAATCAGAATCCAAAATGTATTGAATACAAAACAATCTAATAAAATTGTCAGATGGCAATTTCAAAATATTCTATTTTAATAATAGTTAATAGTAAGAGGAAACATTGCCCGTCTGTCGCAGTCGCGAGGCGGCCGATCGTATCCCTATATATTACATGAGAACTGCGCGCGCGCCTGTATGGGGCCTCATCACAAATAAACTAACCTAAATTACATACACATATAAAATACGCAGAGTCGAGTAACTGCTGTATACGAGTCGCATTACCGCTGCTAATTCATCGCTCGTTACTCAACCCGAACGTTCGCCGATTTATAATTGTAATACTAAAATCAATCAGTTTCTATTACATTTTAAACATCGTACAAATCATATTGCCATAGTTACAGCACATCGACGTGGCGTCATCCGTATTGCTGGCGTTTTATAACACATCTCTCAGTTTTGTGACAATTCCTAGTTAGCGACATGAGGAGCATCTCATACAACTCACACTACTGCCAGAGATCAGGTATACAATAGTTATTTGATTTCTTCAACTAGTTCATCCTGCACTCCATACTACATCGCAAGCAGTAGCGACTTCACTCTGTCTCCTCATTCAAATACCGCGCGATGTTACACCAATGTATATAAAACTGCGTCCCAAAATATATATCGGAAAAAATTGATTAAAAACAATATTAAAAAAATTCTATATATAGGAACATATAGTGTTGGAAATAAGAAAAATATAGTTTCCTATAAACAGTCACCCTAATTAAGCTTTGAATATAGTGATTTTAGAATCACCGTTCATTTAGTTGCTAACACAATTATTTTCATGAAGTCTTAATATCTCGCAGAATAATTCGTATTGAATACAGATTCTGAGCACGTGTCTTGGAATTAAAAGTCGAGCTGCCTTTATGCTACATACATATCAATAGTCGTAAATAAAATTGAACTAGATATGATTACTTTAAAACATCTATAATTACACGCATTAGTGCAGTGATATTTTTAAGATGTTATTTCCTAGATGACTAAACATTTAGTTTATTATAAGTAAATATTTCAGTTACGTAGGCAGCTGACCAATAAATTTTCTACGTTCACTTTCCGTCTATAGCAATCACTAAACAAACGGTGGTTCAACATTATTTCGAAATAATTTGGATTACATCTAGTGGAGTAAAACAACTTTATACCTCCCGTGAGAGACAAAGGGATCATCTATGCCTATTCTAATTACTTTGGAAGGGTACTTTAGATAGGGTGAACTACATATTAAATGTCTGCGTTATGTTAACGGGTCCCGAGTCTGTGTTTCGCAACAAGATGACGATTTGTATATCTATTCGTAATTTTATTAATTCGAGACACGATTGTGATTATAAATAAGGATTGACGGAAGGCGGATGGGCAGTAAGTCCAATAAATGCAAAGTTTCAACTCGGATATCTAAATTTTGCGATCCGATGTCATCCGACTAATAACAATCAAAATGAGTGTAGTGGTCACAGAGCAGTGATAAATGGAGAAGTGGACAAATTTATCTAAATTTAGATGCACGAGGGGGAAAAGATTTGTCAACCGTTGGCTTCACGTTATACGGCGTAGTTCCGAAAGACTATTACCACGGCGACGCCCGTTGTTTTAGATATTTCAAGAGCATGTTTTCTCCCTTCCTCTGTTATACTAATCTGTGTTTAAGATAAAGTGTAGCGTGTGATCGGAATGATAAGCATCTTCGAGTCGCGAAACAGGCCCGTTCGGCGTCTCCCGGCGTGACGTGACGCGCGACGTGACGCGTGACATGACGCGCGACATGACGCGCGACGTGACGCGCGACGTCTAGATGGCGTCGATGTCGACGTCGACGTCGTCGTCGTCCTGCGGCTTGGGCTTGGCGGGCGCGGCCGACACCGCCTTGATGGGCGTCGCCTTCGCGCGGTCGTCGTACTCGATCTGCGGGACAACCAGACATTAGTGGCGCTCAACAGCTGTAGGTACAGGACAACCAAGCTCTCCAGATATTGAAAAAATGCAGACATGGTTGTTTTTTCGACACGCTTGCCAGAACAAATACCAAAGGTTGGTGACCTGAGAGGTCATCACCGGTGCGTCAGGTCTGCTTATGAGGTCATCAACCCGTTTGCAAGCGTTGTAATACTTCATGCTAATGTCCATCCGTAAATTCTCCGATACTCACGGAGCAGCAATGAAGTTTTACATGCGTTGATAGTAATTTTTATTAGTTTGGCTAGTTTATGCGGCAGTGGCTGTATACCCGCGGTGGGCATGTACAGCGGCAGTACCTCGATGTCCTGCTCGGAGTCGTCTCCGTCGCTGGAGTCCTCCTCGGCGTGCTGCAGCCACTCCAGGAAGGGCGCGGCGCGTCTCCTGACGTCGGCGATCACTTCCTTGCTGGCGTACTTGCGCGACGGCTTGGCTGACCACTCCAGGATCGCCTTCTCTTCCACGATGTCCTCGTCGTACAGCAACTGGAACCAGGTAAAAGAGTGTTAAAGGAGTATTTGAAAAATCATTCGTCATAGCCAGTTTTTGGTGCGGTGAGCGCGTGCAGCACGGCTCGCAGCAGCAGCGCTGTGCTAGTGGCAGTATGTGTGTGTGCTCACCTTGAGTATGGCCGGCACCTTGGGCAGCAGCGCGGCGTGATGCGCGCACAGTGCGGTGAGCGCGTGCAGCACGGCTCGCAGCAGCAGCGCTGTGCTAGTGGCAGTATGTGTGTGTGCTCACCTTGAGTATGGCCGGCACCTTGGGCAGCAGCGCGGCGTGATGCGCGCACAGTGCGGTGAGCGCGTGCAGCACGGCTCTCTGCGCGCGCGTGTCTCCGTGCGTACAGCGCAGCAGCAGCGCGCGATGCTTGCGCACATCACTAGCGATAGTGCCCGGACGGACCAGCACTTCCAACATCACTAGCGGCGCCTTCGACTTCACCTCCAGTCTGAAATATTAAAAACATTGGTTAATTTAAAAACAAATCACGTATTTTGGGGGATGGAAGACTGAAAATGAGGCAGTTTGCCAAACCCAAGACGACGTGCAATGACAAAAAATTCGTCAAGTGTTGTATTCGCGGTGTGTAGCGCAGTACTGACCGCTCGGCCTCGTGCAGGATGTCGGTGATGGCCTTGTTGGTGTCCACGTCGCAGGTGGTGGCGCGCTGCTTCAGGTACGCGTAGAACAGGTCCATGCGCTGCTTCTCGTTCTTCTCGCTGTCTTCCGACAGCGTCATGCATTTCGCGCCCTCCGTCAAGTCTGTGAAACAAACATAGGCGTTAGCAATCACATATCATTTCAACAAAATTGAGAATCTATCTCTGCTTCATCGCGCTTCAGAGTCAAGCGTTGAAAATTTACTCCTGTTGCATCGACAGATATGTAATAATATAGAGAAGAGTGTTACCCTGCATGCGCGCGCGCACGGCGGCCTCGCTGACGTCGACGGTCCAGCAGTCGTCGTCATCGTCGTCAGCTGCCTTGTCCTTGTCCTTCTCCTTCTTGCTGCTCTTAGGATTCGGCGTCGTGGGAGTCACAGGAGCCTCGCCCTCCTAAGGGTTAAATATTAAATATATTTTTTAGGTTAGCTCCTAAAGGTTAAATAATATAAATTAGGTTAGGTACGGAATCTTGGTTTAAAATTTGGTTAAGATTTAATTGCAACACTGACAATAACATTAATGAAATTTCCGAAACCTAGCGTCAACAAATAATGAGAAAAGTTTACTTGGATAAGGCTCAGTATTTACCAAAACTAAGAATACCTAGTTGGTGAGACTAGGATAAATTCTGTTCAAATTTATTTCATAACAATTCAAAATGATATTGAAAATATTTTATAAAAATGTTCAAATGTTGAAATGGTTCAAGAATAAAGAATTTTTATTTGCAAGGAACATGGTATTTTCACAGGTGTTAATGGTTTTTAGCAGTAGGTACATCATGTCTCACCGAATGATCGATGATTATGGTAGTTGTGTTGGGGTAGGGTAGGGTGGGGGGATGGTTGGGGTGTAAGTATGTAGTATGTAGTGGTGTACTGACGTGTTTGGCGTCGTCGCGCACGTCGTGGTTCCCGTTGGCGCCGGGCCCGGAGCGCTTGGAGCGCTTGCCGCGGGGCTCCGGGGCCGCGCCCGCAGTATGATAGTGTGTAGCATGTGGTGTACTAACGTGTTTGGCGTCGTCCCTGGCGTCGTGGTTCCCGTTGGCGCCGGGCCCGGAGCGCTTGGAGCGCTTGCCGCGGGGCTCCGGGGCCGCGCCCGCAGTATGATAGTGTGTAGCATGTGGTGTACTAACGTGTTTGGCGTCGTCCCTGGCGTCGTGGTTCCCGTTGGCGCCGGGCCCGGAGCGCTTGGAGCGCTTGCCGCGGGGCTCCGGGGCCGCGCCCGCAGTATGATAGTGTGTAGCATGTGGTGTACTAACGTGTTTGGCGTCGTCCCTGGCGTCGTGGTTCCCGTTGGCGCCGGGCCCGGAGCGCTTGGAGCGCTTGCCGCGGGGCTCCGGGGCCGCGCCCGCAGTATGATAGTGTGTAGCATGTGGTGTACTAACGTGTTTGGCGTCGTCCCTGGCGTCGTGGTTCCCGTTGGCGCCGGGCCCGGAGCGCTTGGAGCGCTTGCCGCGGGGCTCCGGGGCCGCGCCCGCAGTATGATAGTGTGTAGCATGTGGTGTACTAACGTGTTTGGCGTCGTCCCTGGCGTCGTGGTTCCCGTTGGCGCCGGGCCCGGAGCGCTTGGAGCGCTTGCCGCGGGGCTCCGGGGCCGCGCCCGCAGTATGATAGTGTGTAGCATGTGGTGTACTAACGTGTTTGGCGTCGTCCCTGGCGTCGTGGTTCCCGTTGGCGCCGGGCCCGGAGCGCTTGGAGCGCTTGCCGCGGGGCTCCGGGGCCGCGCCCGCAGTATGATAGTGTGTAGCATGTGGTGTACTAACGTGTTTGGCGTCGTCCCTGGCGTCGTGGTTCCCGTTGGCGCCGGGCCCGGAGCGCTTGGAGCGCTTGCCGCGGGGCTCCGGGGCCGCGCCCGCAGCTGCGCCCTGCCGGACGTCACACATTGTTAGCTTTACAATCAACTCAAGTACGCGCAAATCTTTATGAGCCCTCCGAACTCTCTCCCTCTAGCATAGCGTCGGTGCGCTTGCCAAATCTGACATGTGCATTTGGAGAACTTTTCAGGACAACAAAAAAACAACAAAATATGGCAAAAAATATCTAATTTAGTCTTAAGATAAAAAAAAAAAAAATTGCTCTCATACACAATATGTAATAATTTTTTTATTATCTTAGACTAAAATATTAGATATCTTTTTGCCATATTTTGTTGTTTTTTTGTTGTCCTGAAAAGTTCTTCAAATGCACATGTCAGATTTGGCAAGCGCACAAACGATATTATGTTTATTATAGGTACTAGTGGGAGATAGTTCAGAGCTCAGTTTAGGGCTCATAAAGATTTGCGAGTACGATACACAATCTGCGTCTCATCAATACGGTACACCTGTTGAGAATCAAAGAGCTGACAACATTTTCAGTCAAATGAAAGAATAGCAATTTTTAACCGAGTGTTCTTAGCCATGTTTCATGAAAATCTGTTCAGCCGTTCAAAAGGTACAGTTCTTTTTCTAGTTGAAATCGTGGGTTTTTGACGGTTAGGTTAAAATTTGATTGATCACAGGAGGTTATAACCCTTTTGGAGGTCTTTTTAACACAGCTGTGACGTACAATCCATTTTTTATTTAAGATAAATATTTTTGTTTTTTTGTTTTACATGTTTTATTCTTTTATTTTTGTTATATTATCTTTAAAATCGTTTTTGTGCTGTGTCAAATAAATACGTTTTCTTTCTTTCTATAACGTGTTTTTTTTGACCCACCGCCATAAATTCACAAAGATTTATTTGTAGCGAGACCGCCTCAGCGGGCCCAACACCAAATAGCATTTTTTTGTTGAGCAACAACCAGCTGTCAGTACCTGCTGGTACACCTGCATGCTGGGGTCGAGCGCGGGCGGGTTCTTGAGGATGAAGGTGTTGAGCTTGTGGCTGAAGTCCAGCGTGCCGTGGTAGCCGCACGCCTTGCAGCCCTGCGAGATGGTGTTGCGCTTGGTGGACACGATCAGCTCCGTCTCGGGGTTGTCGCACTCCGGGCACAGCACGAACTTGCGGATGAACCTGGTAAAGACAACGACGTCTTTTGGTAAGTATTGGAGAGTATTGTGAACTTCTTATTGAATTTATTCGTGTGCCATTATAAGACATTACACTGAAGAAACGACATGTAATTACTAAAATTAATAAAGTGAACTGTAACAAACAATTTATTGTAAAAAAAATAAGTTCAAATAATATGATACGACCACGGCTATTCTCTGAACATCACTATGAATATGTATTAATATTTTCTTGTTTCATACTTTTCATTAGTCTGGTTTTAGTTTTTGAACTTAATTTTTCAGAGCCGCGAGCAAAATCCATCATCATCAACCATCCATCATCCTCATTTGTCGAAATATGTTAAGTAGTTAAGAAGTTATGAGCGAACAGATGAACATACATACATACATACCGGTCAAACATATAACCCTCTCCGTAGTCGGATAAAATTTTCAAAAATGTATAATTGAACATTCCCAAATAGTACCAGCTGAAAATAGACAATCTCATCTCTAAACATACGAAGTACGTACTGATGATGATCTTGCCATCACTTTTCACACCTTCAGTGATAATATACTCTACAATATCACTATCTCACTCACGCTTTTATGGGCTGTAATGTGCACACTACAGCCCAAAACTGCAGTTGATGGGTAAGCACTCACCCGTCGAGCAGGTCCTGTAACTTGGCGGAGTCATGGCTGCCGTTGACGATGAACCGCTCGTTCTTGAAGTCGAACTGCGTCTGCGCGCCCAGCTCGCAACCGAAGTACTTCGTGGGGTCTGAACAAGTGATGTATCGGACTTGAATTCATGAAACAGTTGCCTGTAGTTATTGCTGAATTAAGCTGAGCAGATAGCCATGCTTTTTTACGTGGTCGAGTCTAAAATAAATCCTCGGGCCTCTTCTCAGAATATGAAGGGTGACGCCTTAGTCCACCACGCTGGCCTAGTGCGGGTTGGCGGACTACACACACCATCGAGAACTTTATGAGGCACTCTCAGATGTGCAGGTTTCCTCAAGATGTTTTCCTTCACCGTTATCGCAAGTGATAATCAAATTCACGTAGGTAGCGATGCAAATTGTATAGAATCTATGCTTATATGTCCCTGTAATTTGGCTGATAACTTACATGATTAGTAATAACTGTAAATGTAAGTTGTTTAATAAAATAAATAAATTCTAATCCGCACATGAATCCCGAAAAGTCAGATGTGCGGGCCGGGTTCGAACTCAGACCCTCCTGCATGGAAGGCAAGCGTCAACCGCTAGGCTATCACTGCTTAGGTAGAGTCTAGTTTTTAATAATTTATTGTAAATGTGCTGGCTCGAACAGGAGAGGAGCCTTTTTCCAACCAGAGAGCTACAGAGGCGATGGTACTGGTGTTACTGTGTACTCACAAGTGGCAGGCCTGCCGAGCGCCTTGGCGACCTCCGGCATGTTGACGATGACGGTCTTGATGCCGTTGCCCTTGCCCTCGACCTTGGCGCAGATGCGCGGCATCTTGTAGCGGTAGAACGCGTCCGCCACATTCCGGTTCACGTTGACCGACCCCATGGTGGAGGCTGGCTATGGCCAGGGTCGAGATCCGGGAGATTGGCGCAGCAGATGCGTCTGGAACAAATGGGGATTGCTAGTTAAGGATTATGGCGCTAATAAAACTATTAGAAAACGACTTTCTTCTGGTCAGGCTAGCGTGTGATTTTTATAGAAGTAAGTTGAGCTGATTGAATCCGATGACAGCAAAAACATGTTTAAAACTGGAGCATGTTGAAATAAGCACTATTATGGTGGCTTTTGGCCCAAGATACAAAGGAAGTCTACAAAAAAGGTAGTACAATCATAAAGAATTTGAGGTATTTTTTTCTAAAACATGTAATGTACAAAATAAACTATACACTCACCGGGTTTAAATAAAGCGGTCCTGAGTGAGTGTATGTTGTATGGTTGTGTGTATTGTGTAGTATGTGTATGTATGGTAGCGTGTGGTAATAATGTCTAGGTGAGTGCGGCTGCGGTGCGGGTGAGTGCGTGCGGTGTCAGCGGGGCGGCATGCGGCCGGGCCGGCGCTCCCGCGCGGCGCGCCAGTCACGTCTGCCGCAAAGGCAGCAGCTTCCGGTGCCTGTTACTGCAAAATTTTGATGGTCTGCAAACAGAGCAGTCATGACACGGTCACGGGTGAACACTGGACCCTCCTTCATAGCTTGCCAGATCCGAGCGACATTCAAACGAAAGTTTTGATGCCTATATTTTTTTATATCTAAAAACTTGCACTTGCACAGCAATATGCATCCTCAGTTACTATTTATTCTGCAGGAGACTAAGTAAGATATACGGCAAGCCAGGGTATCACATGCCCAAATGCCGCGTTGTCCCAGTCACTAACAGAGGACGCACAAAGTTAACATAACCATGCGTCGCGCAAGAGACTCGTTTTGTATATAGTGTAGGAATATTTACAGGGTTGAATTGATAACAAATCAATAGCAATGATTATTTCTTATTTTGGCCATTCAGAAATTGTATTGTCTGTTTATGAAAATGTAGATATTAATATGTTAATATTCTTTTTTCCTAGATCGAAATGCCGTTTTTCCGTTCGATCTAGGAAAAACGTAAATAGCGAGGTACAATTCAGCAAAAAAAAAAAGCTTTTGAAGAACTTTAAAATGCTTTGATGTAAAACTTTCGGTAGGTCCCATGGTAAAGTAAACTTACACCAAGTGAATTCCGTAATTTGGGCAATTTAACTTTCGGGTTCGGATATCACAAAAGTTAAATTTCAAGACTTCTATAATGAGTTCGAGATATAAGTTTAATTCCTCGTCTACCACCAAGATCTGAGACTATAAGACTTCAAAACTTTAGAGACTGAAATATTGACTTTCAACCAATTTCGGTTTGAAGCAGACTATGAGTTATTTGATGTCAAGATGAACATATTTTCGTTACTTTGCCAATTTAAACTGTTTGAAGGTTAGAAAGGTAGATATTGAATATTTATTTAAGGAAGGATGGTAATTGGAATAAATATAAGCTGTTCTAAAACAACTTAGCTTAGACTGACACCTAAGATACAGACTCGGCCTAGCTTAGACATTAGTACTGAGATAAAAAAAATTGCCAACCTTCCTATATAATAATATAGGAAGGTTGACAATTTTTTTAGCTTAAGTATAAATTATTGTTGTAAACTTTATTTGTTGGCAATAAAAAACTTTTTATTTATTTTATTTGGAATAAATATAGGCTGTTCTAAAGCAATTGATATTAGAACCAAATCTTTAACTTCTTTTATAAGTGTGAAGCAATGATTTTTTGTTAGTCTAGCCTCATCATTGAATTATTCAGAGCCTGTTTGTCAATCGGAACACGCGCGCCTTGCGAGTGTCTCAAATGTTCAGTGATATAAAATGATCAACAAACGCTACGTTAGTGGGGTATATGAATCAGTATTGTTCTTCCGACACTATACAATATTGTGCGATGCTACAAATACCCGGTCCGTGCCAGCATTGGCTCAAAGTTGGAGCCCAAGTCTAACGTACTGCAGAATGGCCTTAGTTGCTGTTACTCAGTCGATGGCGATAACAAGCACGTATAGCAATTTAAGCTATAATTATCATAGTTATTTCATGTCAATGACTTCACAAAACTACATCAGCCAAGTCGTCTAGGATACCCTATTCTTATAAATTATGATCAGGTTGTTATCAATACATTTGACGAACTTTTGGGGAATGACTAAAAATCTCTATTGCGCACACTTGGGCGCAACTCATATTTGCGCACGATTACACTCTGATGCGCACAGTTACCAGTCCATACCTGCGGGCAGTATATCTAGGTGTATGCGTCATGCACGCTCGACGGCTGCGGGCCGGTCTCCTGGTCGCGACACACCGACTACTCTCCTCGCACTGTACTGATGTCTCTGCAATACAATATTACAACTACGTTAATATTGATTGACGTTAGACAATTGGAATTGAGAATAACCTAATGATCGAAATTCGTTACATGATGTGTGTGTGAATTGAGAAAATTACTCAAGCAGCGCTAATTAATTGTAGTCTAAAGTTAAGACCAAGATTTTCATATTCATGGTGCGTACTCTCACCCAGGCTTCAAATCGATTCATGTACGCATAAGTGTAACATACACATGGCAAATGTACGCGTAGTTTTAGGCGTCCTGCGATGTAAATAAGAAAAGTATAGGAAAAATAATCTTTGCATCACACGAAACCATAAAAATCCTTTTATGTTTAAGATACGCGCGGTGAATTTATTGCCGAACCGAGTCGTGAAGCGCCGAGTGAAATGGGAATAAAATTACTCGCATGAAACGAATCTGGTATATTCAATAAGACATCCGTTACTTTTTTAAGTAGGTTAAGGGTGTTGTGCAGAATTGTGCGGAAGTGCTTATTACATTAATATTCTTCGTTCTTTATCTCCATTTCCGGAAGAGAAAACGTTACCGTTTATTTTGTAGACTACCTGGCTACTCAAGCTGAAACGTTAACTGCGCGGTGTCAAGCCACCTGAGGGCTAATTCTCGTAATTTTATGACGCGCCGATCATGTGACGCTCGAACTTGAGGCGAGCGTATCGCGCTGAAGCTAAGAATCTTCTTAGCTTAGTTAAAATTTTGATCAAAATTTTACTGCAACTGCGCGGCAACTGGACTTCTTTAGTTACGTGAATTAGCCTACTGGCAGGGTTATGCCCGCACCAGCAGGGCTAGCCCGGAGGGTGAACAAACCAGTTTTCTCCACCCTTTTGTCTCCTTGACAGAAGACAAAACGCAAAATAAAGAGAGAAAACAGTAAAAAATGGTTGTGTTCGGTTTTTATCTCTCCCTTTTTTTTAGCCATGCTTGCCCCGCCGGGTTATCTCATTGTCTTTCTTCTTGTATTTAAAAATAATGCCAGTAAGTAGACAAACGTTGACACGACCGATTATGTTCCAAGTTACATAGATAAAAAAAACATGACGTCAGGAGGCTGATAAATAAACTCACATTATCATGAGCTATCTCCATTCCCCGCCGTGGTCCGTCAAGTTAAAGGTGATCCTATTATAACTGTAGTGTTGACACGTCGCGGATTCAAAACAAAACACACACACGCGCATACACGCACAACTTGAAAACGTCCTTCAAACGGAGCATTGTAATTGGTAGAAACGTTCGCGACACGCACACCGACATGGAACTAGGCAAAGTTTTTACTTATATTTTGGGTGATATGTACATAGGTGTTAGACTTGCATGACATAGCGGCGGATTGTGGAGTAAGGGAGAAATGTACGCCGTCGCAGAATGTTATTGAATACGATTGTGTGCGGTCACGGCAATCGCTCGCCAATCATTCTCGATTCGACACGGTTGCCCGCTCGTACCATCATGTTGTGTGTTTAATGTGGTTTCGGATGTGGCCACTTTATTGCTACAATGTGATAAGCACTGAATACTGATATTGAATTTTTACAGCGGCATTGAATTCTAACTTAGTAAGTAAGTAAGTAAGTAAGTAAAGTAAGTAAAAGTTTATTTTCTCATCATTAACTTGATTTTATAACACAGAAAAAGGTGGGAATTCTTGTCTATTTGTTGCACTATTTGGTTGCTTCAACTTTTTTCCTCAACATGAAACTAGATAAAACTTCGTCAACTCTATGAATACGCTATTCTAAGTTCTAACTTCCACATCACCCATACTGCAGTTCTAGACACTTACTTCTATGATTAAATCTAAATCCAAGTACAAAAGTGCAAGCTACTGCCCCCCACTCTTCCTTCCCTTCCCTAGCGCTGCGTACACAGTATAAACTAATAAACTACCAATTTCCTCGTAATAAAGTTAAATTACAAGCAAGCCCAGCTCTCCATTAGATCAAGAACGTAATTAAACTAGTGTTCGTTCGATACGAGACGCAATTAATTAGAGCTCCGAAGACTGTAGGCAGCCACTACAGTGCGGCGAGTTGCTTCAAGATTTCCTACGACCCACGTTTGTGGAGCACACTTCAGAGACAGAGCAGAAATAACAGTACAATAAACAAAACTCATTTTATACAAGTGTTGAAACAAATTATTTTCATTTGAGGGTTTATTTTGTTATGGAGTGGTGTTTCGGCGTTTGATACTAGATGCAAATAAAGAAGAGTTCCAAAGTAAAGACTTGGGGCAACCACTTCAGTAGCGAGTCGCCTCAAGATCATGCTTCAACTTATATTTGTTGGTTGAGCACACTTTAGTGTTACAGACAAAAAATGACAGTAGCAGAATGTTGTTGGTAAAACGAATTTTGTGAAGCAGTTTCAGATCTTACTTTAACGTTGAGGCTGTAAGAGAGAGGATAAAGTGAGGGTAATTATTTAAATCCCTATAAATTATAATTAGTTTATTTTTTAAAAGACATCACATAACTTTACCACTGCGCACGTTATGTCAAATTATGCATGTACCAACAAAAAAATTGTCAATTTCTTGCCGCACTGTTGTTTTTCCTCTATGTAAACTCGTGCCGCCCGCCCGTCCTCCAATTACACCGAGTCGGGTCCGCAATGCGCCATATTCGCTGCGCCTTACACCGCACCAGACGCTATACTTTAAATGGAACACCGAATGGTACTCGAATACATTGATAATGTATTTTCTCAGATCGGGGGGTAGTTATAGCCGTTATAGGCTGATTTATATATTTTTATGTACAACTCGTTCTTTTTCATGCGACATATTAAGGTTCCGAATGTATTTTTCATACAATAATAAAACTTTTAATTTTTGTAGTTTGTTGACGACTTGATTCACAAAATGACGTAAAGTTAAGACTGCTAATACATGGGAATGGAAACGTTGAAGGGGCTTCTATGCCCTAAACAAAATGGTCATGGAAGCTATAATGACGTTTATCATTAGCAGATGGATATTAGATGGTTAACAAACATTCTGACTTTAGAAACTTCTTGCAACATCCACGGAAAAGATGCGAAAGGGCTTGCCTTAGCAGCATCCACACTGCAAGATGATTTGGGGTAATTTGCCATTGTAAATCTTTGATTCAAATGCACAGCACATAATACCTTCTACATACTACACTTAACACTATCGGAATGTCAAATTCGTACTCGTTTTACTTCACCGATTTCTCTACTGTACTGCTGGCTTACCAAAATAGTTAAGTAATAAGTACCCGATATATTTTCTCCAGGCCGAGACATATACTATAGTCTATATGTGAATTTAATTACTTAGGTTTTACTTAAGTATATAAACCTCACCTAATAATAATAATAACGACTACTGTATCTAACATGTTTTTGTCTTTACATCACCTAAGATTGTCTGGCAGATAATGCCTTAGGCATTAACACCGCCTTTGTACATATTTGTATGAAAACCATTAAATAAATATAGGTACACTCCAGTGGCGAAGAGTCCATACAACCCGATTCCCATCGGCTTCCCTTTAGGAATTGGTTCCTGCATAGACCAACGTAATATTATATTATTTACTCATCCTACTGATAAAAAAAGGCATGTTATTCAGTTAGGTCGAGCTCTTCTTCTATATAGATCAGTGATATAGATTACAAGAGATGGTATGGATTTTGGATGTCTTGCAGCATTCATTGATGAGTGTGCTTTTTTTGGGACGGCTTCCCCTATGAAAATTTTCACGCTTCGCCACTGGTACACTCATTTAAACGCAGATTTAGAGGCAGTTCGCAAATAGTTTTGGTAAATCGTATTTCCATTAAACTACTAACCTATATTTCGCGTCATCTTAATCTAAAGTATTTCATTAGGTAAAAACCATTAATTAATTTTGAATGAAATTCAAATAGAACATTGACGCAGTGAGGTATACGTGACCTTTTCAGGGTTCTTTTACGCAGGGGTTGAAGACGCGACTATGTAGAGGATGATCAGCAGTTTTTTTTTATCGTACTGATGCGACCACCAATCGACCCCAATTGGTGATAGTGATTTATCTATCCACCGACGTCACCAGCCAAGGTCACTGAAAACCAGCGCTGCTGGTGTTGTCAGTATTGCACTGCGCGTCACCGGAATATGCTAAGTGACGAAACCTTTTTTGATGGGGTTTTTTGGTAGTTTATAGATTTATTATGTATTTAATTTGTTTTAATACTTTTATGTGTTTTTATCATTTGTTCTTTCGTCATGTTTTGTTTGCGTCTTTATCAAGCAAAAATAAATATAATTTCTTTCTTTTTTCGAGAAGTATTATTGTATCGGTGAATGCGGCAGACTATGTTCTAAATCAAGTCCATCAATGATTTTTTTCTAGGTAATGTCTACTTCTAAAGAGTACTCCATCCCCTTCATTCAACGGCCGAAAACAAACGCTTATCAATTCTCAAGACTAATCGTTAGAACTATTTACACCTATCGTCTCGTCTCTTCTTTCGTCGTGTATGTCAAATTACTACAATAACAGGAAGCGTGTAGAATACATTATATGCGCCGTATACAGAGGAATTCGCACAGTGACCGGACACTGCAGACGGTGACCGGATGGCATAGTACACGCGGTATTCAAAACACGAGACAATGTTGTTGCAACGACGACGATCGACCGACATTCATTCAATGTGTCTAGAGTGGAAGTAGCGTCGACGATGAGTGACAGCGATTATTTTACAATTATAGTACACTAGCGACTAGTAGCGACCCGTACCCGGCATCATACGAGTGCAATTTCTCTACTATCCTTACATTAAACATGAAAGTATTATACATAATTATAAACCTTCCGGGTGAAATGCTCAAAATGATAGTGAAAACCGCATCAAAATCCGATGCGTGTTTTAGGAGTTATCGGATATACAGACAGAATGACGCGGAAAGCGACTTTATTTTATACTATGTTACAAATTGCTTATTATTTTTATTGTATATTTTTTTAATTATTTTTAGTGTTTTACGTTTGTCATTGTGAGTTGATTGTCAGCGACAGCAGCTTTGATCTAGTCAATTTTCTTCCCATTTAATTAATCATTATAGTAATAAACAATTTTTAAACATCTCAAACACGCTTTTATACAGTCCACCTATCAATCCCATACATTTTGGTCCTTCGAGCCGGATTTGAACCAGCGACCTATGGATCTACAGTCCACCTATCGATCCCATACACTATGTTAATATAGATTTTATGCATGCTAAACTAGGATATTGGCTTGGAGATCTCTCCCAGAGATTCTCTGTTGACGGCAGACTTTTATCCTGTACTAGAATATTGTTTTGGTGTAGCGGTACTAGATTACCTCTTTTCGAGGAAAGGTTGCGAAGAAAAACAGGAGAAATAACAGTTTTGTCTATGGTGTCAGCAATAGTGTTGGGGTAACTTCAAAAAGGTAATGGTTTAACAGCGGAATCCTATAGGCCAATAATATGATGATCGGAAACAGATCAAGGATACAAGGCTAAGTTAATAGGAACCATTTTGCGTTAAAAACTGCTATGTATCATCAAATATTCCACAATCACAGTCGCCAAGACTTGTCGCTTGCATCACAGCTCGTATCAAATGCGGGTAGATCCGATGCTGTAACATGATACCAAGCGCAGGCGCAACCTGATCGCTATAGAGCTGCCAACTGCATTATTTATTGTACGAGTAAAATGCAAATAGGTAGATACTTCTAATAAATTTAATTATAAGAAACCGAGCTATCAAATAGTTTTTGTTCATTATAAAAGCTAAACTCAAAACTAACTCGATCCAGAGGAATCATTTGCCTGACGCGGGTTTACCGCGTAGCTAAAATGGTAACATCGACTCTGGTAATAAACTTATACCTAATAGGACCTTACTCGTAAAACACATGAACTTTATAAGTATACCAGGCAGCAATCTGACAATTTACCAATGCTATTTAGTCGTGCAAGAATCACCGATAATTTTGAAGTGCACATCGTATACCAAATCAAATTACTCTAATCACCGAACACTGAATTCACCCGACACCGGGTGTCTGCAATCTATAGACAATGCACGCAACTTCCGGCCATCTACGCTATAGCTATCGATGGTGTAGTATGGCGGCTTCCGGCTAACCCCCTGGCTCCCACCCCGGGCCATCAGTACTGACGTTACACGGTACGATAAATGACTTATAAACCGTCTGGGAGAATTGATCTGTGATTGTCTATACGTAATAATATAATCATAGTAATATTATAAAGAGATAAGATTTGATTGTAATGGATAAAAAAAAAACGACTGGACCGATTTTAAAAATTCTTTCACCAGCAGAATGCTAAATTATCATTGAGTAACATAGGCTATAATTTATAAAGATATCACGCGGGCGAAGCCGCTGGCGGAAGCTAGTAGCTAATATTCCTGTTCAACTCTTGAACAAATAATAATTTACTAGAATCTGCATACTCACATAGCTACTCTTTGTCACATGATATTCGGAATACACGATTACAACTTTGTCTATGGGACAAACTTCAATATCTTCTCGACCCAAACGTATGGGACAGCTGATTATTTTTTCGCGATTACGATGATGGTTCTATAGAGAAAGTTGTTCAGTTTGATGATCTGATCCACACCCTTAAATATGACCACGCATTTCTGATACAAAGGGCATTACTTCTGTGATCCAGCCCACATTTTCTTTGAAGAAAATCTGGCGAAGTTAAACTCGCTACTTATAGAAGTAGCCTTAGAATTTCTTACGTGAAATAAAACCCTAGTAATGTTTCACTCTAATGTATTCAGAGTCCTTCGCTGAAATAAGCCGATTAATTCCAAATGAAGCTATTCATAACATACTGCATGCATGGAGTCGTTACAGAACGCAAGAACAATGCCTAAACGACAGATTTATACAAATTGCATATGACTTACTATGATTGTAGCAATCACAAATTACAACGAGACATCGGTAAAGACTATCCGTTGGTCAACTAGTTGTGCCCGCGACTCTGTCCGAGCAGACATGGGAAGGGGGAATCGTGAAAAAAAATCAAACAATTGCCTGTCCTTTTTCATGACGCACACAATTTCTTTATCAAATTTTATCGAGATCGGTTCAGCCGTTTAGTCTTGAAAAGGTAACAAACAGAGAGACATCTTTCATCTTCATCTTTCGCATTTATAATTTTTGTATGGAAATATGGATATCAAAAACGAGTATATAAACTTGCGCAAGACAGTTGTACCCTTTTAATATGTAGTAGCAATAGCAAGGCTATAAAGCTTGGAGTTACAGCTGAGGTCCATTAATGAGGCGTCGTGAACGCAGCCTAGGAAGAGCCAGGGGATGGAGGGCCAGAGGTAAGTGGGCGGCGAGCGATGGTAACGACCGGCGACGGTTCACGGGAGCGTGTGAGGGAGCCTGGTACACATTTCACCCTTTTACTAGCGTTTGCAAATAAATGTTATGATTGAGGTTGTAAGTCAGTCTTTGAGCACAGTTTAGTTCTATGTTAGTATAGCTCGAACTTGTTTTAAAAATTCTGTTAGATCCTCTAGAGACGAACAAGAGCGTGTGGAAGGCAATGTCATTGGTGGAAGGCCCATTTGGGTGCTCCTACGACCGATAACAGACGAATGAAGCCGAACAACCACTTGGAACCGTGTACCTAGATTCACGACGTATTGAAAGTGCCTGCAAAGGCCCAATTGAAATAAAAATCTTTGACATTGACTTTGAACATTGGTGAATGTCAACAAATGCAGGCAAAAGCGCCCTCCACGCGTTCGTGTTCGCCTCCGCAAGGCCTCCATTCGTCTCTATTCGGCGAATGTGTAGAGGGCTCTTAAAAGGACAATTCAAATTGCGAGTTGCTAGCGCTATCATTATCCTTCATTGCCTACTCGTGTGAGAAAATACGTGCTTTGGTGCAGTAACCGTAAATTAGCGCTGCCCGTTAGGATTCATATTATGTGCATAATCTATGCACATATGAATGTACAAAACTACCTATACTTATCAGTGAACAATACGAACCGTTCCACAAATCAATATATTTTGAACTCTCCCATATCTTTGACCACTCAAGGTTCTCACTGGCAGCGGAGCAGGCTCCGTACGGACTCCGTTTAACTCGCAACGGTAAACTTCATAGAAGTGCTTCCACCAACAAAGAATCTAGCGGAGAGGACTGCATGAGTAAAAATTGTTAATAACGAACCAGTTCCGCTTAAAAGTGGTCGAAACCATTTCTTAGTGGAATGTAAAACCTATTTTAGCTAGTTGGACTCTACTCCGCTCAGCTGTTACTTGCTCATTACACTTTTGTAGTGGGAGCCTGGCTTAATATTAGACGTCCAATTTCAATACAGTTAGAGCTATTTGTCGCCACGCAAATAACAAGGTCCTGGCTTCTTTAGTAGGATTATAGAATGCCTCACAAATAGGCTATTTACGCTTATTTGCACATTACATCGACTTTGATCGAGGGTAGCTATAAATAGGAAAGGATTGCTGTAAGTAGCTCGTTGCTTCAGGGAAATGGTAGAATAGACCATTGCTGTAATACGGGTGATTGCCTCGGACACAATAGGATTATTTCTAGGTATTGGGATTATTTCGCCTCCTTGGATATTGGGGCTTAACGCTACCGAGATTGAACACGTTGGCTACTCTGAGTACAATTCTCGGTACGTTCAACGACTTTTTTTATAAACCGTTTTACTTGCATATTAAGGGCAAAAATGATTAATGCGCAATTTTACTGGAGGTCTGAATTTGGGCTTGTATTACGTGTAATGCATGCACGTCTCGGCTAGTTTTATGCCGCTATAACAACCAATATATAAAAACAGAATAAAATAAATATTTAAGAGGGCTCCCATACAACAAACGTGATTTTTTTGCCGTTTTTATAGATAATGGTACGGGACCGACTCGCACTTAGCCGGTTTTTTCATGGCTTCAATTGTTTCTTTAGTAATGGTCAGAGCGAGATTATAAATTATTTCAGGGGAACAAAAATGATGTCAACTTCTTAACAAAATCGGTCAACGAGCTGCCTCGGTGTCGAACATTTTACGAGCAGCGCATACAGTGGTATGGCATACAAGAATAGCGCTGAATCACCATCACCGTGACGTCATAGTCACCAAGTTGCTGTAATTTAAATACAAATCTCTTTTCAAGAGGGTGGACAGACAATCGACGCGACGGGAAACTTGCGCATAATAGGCGACAAATCACGCAGGAAGACATTTGGAAATATGGACAGAAGTTTATATTGGAATTTTAATTAATTCCATTTTTGAAAATGAGCTTTCGAGGTTTGAGACTAAGCTATGAATCGTGAAACTAATTTGGAATTGTGTGTCCCACAGCCCCACTGCTGTACAAAGGCCTCCCCAATTTCTTTCCAAACTTCTCTATTTTGAGCCACCTATTGCCACGATATTAGTAGGTGTAACTATTTTGAGAACTTAGTACTGCAAAATATGGAGTACTACTACGATTGATGTAGGCACTCATACAGCGGGTCTTGAACTCTCGAGTCCAATTTTAACGGAAATAGATCAATAAACAATTAATAGGGAAACTGGTGGAAAGGCACTGATTAAAAATTTATGTTCTACGGGCCCTAATGAATAGGGCTGCCTAACGATGTAAATGAACCTACCGACCGCGTCAGCATCGATCATTTTAAAAGTATTAATAAGTACTGGAGGTCGCCAAGTGGTCGAATTTCCACCGTAATTTTAGCTTTCTGCACTCCTTCTCCATATAAACTTTAACTATGCCAAATCTCACACTCCTCGTGTCGCAATGTTCTTAAAAAGGGGTACAAAGTTTTTTCTTCATGTATTAATAATTATAGATTAATAAGTATAAGTACTGTAGGCGAGTATTTTAATGACAGTCATGCTTTGCGTCATCGTGATTCACGTGGTGGTTAGCACAGAGTACCACAAAGTACAATTGAACGAAGCACGGAAGCACGAAGACATGAAAATCTTAACTACAATCTCAACAAAAATAGGTTTTGATTGCTGTAGATGAAAAATCACTGACCGAAATTTTGAATGGCCATGAGATTGTCTACTTTGGATACTACAATTTTCGATCTTAACGTTCCTATTTAACGCTGTTGGTTCCACATTAGAAAAGTAAGTACCGCAACGGTAACCTAACCGTCAAAAACCCGACACCAACTAGAAAAAGAGCAGTAACTTTTGAACGGCTGAACAGATTTTCATAAATCATAAATAAGATGATTCCCGATTAAACTAGCTTTCAATTAAAAAAACTGCATTGAAATTTGTCCATTTGGAGCTACGATGCAATAGATACTCACTACAAACTTATAACACCCCTCTTTTTTGTCGGGGGTTAAAAATAAACCCGCTTCGGACTGTACGCCCCTTCCCCCGTCATCAAAATTCACGCAGAAGGCAATCCCGCAATGTCCCGCATTGAGCTTCCGACTACCCCCGCCCCCGTTATTAAAAATCCTGCAGAGAAAATCCCAAACGTCGACCGCCTTCCACTTGCAATGCGTGGTGATATTTACAATAATTCCTTTGCAAGATCCATCTGCGCCTTTTGTTCCACAGAGGACGCACTTTTATCTTAAGGTACGAGATACAAGCTCGTATACAATACATCAATGACGTTGTAAAACTTTCTACATACAGTTCGACCTAGTTTGGAGCCATGTCAGGCGTTAGCAGAATGTTAGGCACATGGTGACGAACACACTTAGGAAGGTGACACAAGTCAAGGATAAATTCATTTGCCAGGTGTAAACGACTGACGAGACCGGTTAACTGACATATAAATTAAACAGTTGGAAACTATTATACCTAACCATGTATGAAGCGAGAGATGCAGAATTAACAAAGGATGTAAAAATAGTATTGATAAAGACGCCATCAAAACCGCTCCAAACCGTAACCAAATTTTCACACCAAGAGTCAAGGGTATCATCAGTATTTATAGTAAAATTAGGTCCACAAACAAGCCATGCTTTCAGACAAACTTAACTCAGGTGTCATGCCATGCGGTCACCTTTTAAAAACCCATATTTTCATTCCATCATTAATTCAGCGTTATCACCATTTTAACGACATTCGTCATTTATCATTTACTAGAGCCCTCGAGGCCTGAAACACAATGGAACAAGGCACAGAAGGCCTATAACAATGTACGATAAGCACACATAAATAGTCCCTACGATATAGGTACAATACAACCGCAATCGTAATTTCAAGCAGCTCTTCAGCAATATTTTAGTCTCGTACGTGTGTGTGAGGTTGTTATCAGGCATATACCTATGTATGTGAAGTGAATCTTCTGTATCTATTTATTTTATGCCCGAAGGCTCCGCAGGACGCAGCTAGGCCCCGGGCCCGGGCGGGCGGGGGTGCGGAGGGGGGATGAAACGCATGCGCTGCGCCCCGCTATCGATTATGAGCCCAGCCGCTCCAGTCCCTAGTCTAAAGTAGTTTAAAAAAATTGCATCCATGTAATACAATTGGCTGTAATCCTTTTCAGAACCGTTAATTCTGATAGGATACATAATGGAAACCTAGTTTGAATACCAGATGAGACTTTCGATGTGTAGGGCACTTTTTTTGTTCGAAGCAGAATTGAGTTTTGAAACGTTCGGTATCCTAATAGAATCGGCAACTTAATTATCGGCCAGGATACATTTCAATGGATACTAACTGAATTGAGATCTGAATCACCTTATAAAACTTACCTTCTAGGTACTTTGCAAATTAATTTATTGAACTGCTTTAAAATAAGATAAGATTATATAATAAAGTTTTCCTTATTATAATCTAAATAGCATGTTTCTTTAAATCGAGTAAACAGTAAAACTGTAGGAAAATGTAATTAAACTTCGAGGCACATTCTCTTAGTAAGTTTTGAAAACAAGTCAGTGAGAACATTTTTCAGTCATGTTATGAAGACAAGTATTCAGTAGAAAAAATGTATCAAAGCATCTGAATACCTTTGAAACACGTGATCCAGTAACATAGGAACTAAGACGTTTGAAGTGAAAAACGTATAAGCAAGCTATCCAGTTTCCACCGTCATTACAACTACAGAAATAAGACAACACATAATAAAGAGTACCTACAACAAAAGCCTTCTTGACAAGGAATATAATAGAACAAAATAAATTGGAAATAGAGCGCTGAAATCATCTCGAAGGCGGGTCAATAGACTGTAGAATTGGCTAGAGGAAACAGAATATTGAAAGGTTCTAAAATTATTTTGAAGGCCAAGTTGATGTTGGCTAGGGTCGAAACGGTAAAGTTGGCTACAAATATTAATATTTCATTGTTCTAAAGTGTTTTGGGTCTAACGGGTTGAGGTCAAGGGATCCGGTGAGTGGTGACTAGTCCAGAGGAATACTTCGCGTTTAGTGTGCACCTAAATTTTGTGGGCTACGAATTACGAAACATGGCGTGCGTGTTCAGTTTTAAAATAGTTTAACAAAGGCCTTGTTATTTAATAGCCTGCTTTTGTTTGAGAATGTTCTTTGGCGAATAAGTTACTTTGTTTAGATAGTTTTCAGTTTGGTCTGTTTAATAATAAAAGCTTGGTAAAGAGTTGCCCAAAACGAATGGGTCACAAAGCGAAATAGTTTTCGGTACCTGGTTTCTAATTATTGCGGACTGTTTCATTTCTAGGATTTCTATTTCAGTTTGTGTAACTACAAATTAAGTAACTTGATCGTCGTACTTCCATTACTTATTTAATTACAGAAGCTGACAATTTCAGTTTCCGGATTTCTAGACGAAGCACTGTTTGGAAATGAAATGAAAATTAGTGTTTCCAAGCTATTTACGGAATTTCCCATAGTGTGGACACGAAATGAAAAGCTATATTAGGGGTTGGGGAAATCTTCCTGAGTTTAGAAACAGCATCATCAAACGACGCTCACCAGTCTGTCTGTCTAGCGCGGCGATACTGACCATATTAAGGGATCATAGCGGAAGTTCAGAAATGGACATACAGAATGAAATGAATGAATGAACTCCAATAACAATGATTTACCTCCCCCATTTGACCTTAATAAGGGCGAGCCATTCGTATTCTTTATACATAATATACGTATATTACTGAGAAGCAATCTGAAAAGAGGTTGAGAAAGAAGGGAATAAATATTAATGGTATACAGGCGGAAAGTGGATTTTATTTTGTGATAATGTGGTAGAAGGGAAGAGGGAGCTTTCTAATTATGGCTGAGGGAAGGAGGGTCTACTAAATTATACTGTTCAATGATGGTGATATTGAACGGTCCGCAGACTTATAAAAAAGAAAATACAAAAGATCTGTAAAGGAAAATGTTCGGTTTAGTTCTCTTTTATAGTATGTTGAAAAGTAACTATTAAACTTAATGATCAAATCTCACTGTAACAGTGAGAGCGCAATCTCTTTTTTCAAAATTACTTATCAAAAAATAGCAAGTCTATAGATATTTTTCGTAATATCGAACGCAAAATGGTGTGGGGCTGGCATATAATAAATCTTCAATGATCCGAGGTAAAACAGGTTGGTGTTATCGCAGGCTTGCAGAGCCTACTGTGACGTAGATAAGGCCTAATGGAACGCCTACGCGTCACACGTCGTGCGCCCGCGCGTCATCGCTTACCCAAAGGTTTTGTAGACGTTGCGTAACTGGTATTGTACTAAGAACAACATAGTGTTTAGATTAGATAAAAATCGTGTGATAGTTAGTTACTGTGCAACAAATATACGCTACATATTTCCACGAGTCAGATTTTCTTAAACAAGGATAACCCTGATAAATCCAAAATGTTTTTAGAGCGAAAAATGCCACGACTTACATGGGGCTACAATCTTTTGAAAAGAAAACAGCATCATGTTGTATTTTCAGAAGCGGGTAAAATAGCAACCTGGGGGCTGCGGCTGAATATCAGTTCTAATGCCAGTCAATCAGTTCTAATATCAGTGCTACTGCCGTCTAATATAGGTAACAAAAATTGGAGATGGACTCGTATTATACCCACACCTTCTTAAACGTGGTCACACACGCTAGTTTCATACAAAACATACCTATCGAAGTCCTCAGTACGTAAACTATGCCTGTACAGACCTTCATAAACCCTTTTTTTTCACATTTAAAGCCTTATGAATCTGTCAGAAGTCAGCGTAATGTTGGTCATTGCTTTCTTTCTGAACCCCGTTTTTGGGCCGCATGGCTGGCTAGTTTGGTCGTGACTTCTCTACATGGCTGGTTCATGACAACATTACCGTAGACAATTTCGGGAGAAGAATGCAATGGTTTATTTTTGGGCAAAGACAATGATCATTATTTAGAGCGTGAAGTCTGGGTACGAAGGCAGGAATAAAAATGGTGGGCCGCTTTTGTAGATCGCTTGAATTATGTTAAGTGAAACCTTTTTAGATTTAGAGAAAAGGTTTTATCAAGGAGATTTAAGTTGTGAATCTTTTATTTAAGATTCTGTTGTCAGACGCTTTGTTACAATCTCTGAAAAATGACACCCAGGTTTAGTGAAGCGAATGAAAAACGATATTGCTGTATCCAAATATTATGACCATTAAGGGAACTTCTTACAGTTCAGTCATATTAAGCGTTATAAATTCTTCGGAATAGATAATTATTATATCGTAAAATGGAGCGTTATTTAGCTAAAAAGCAGCATTAATAAAAGTGGAAAGCGCTAGGATGGATGGACTGATTACAATGAAGTTCTTTTTTTAATTAAAAGCTAGTTTAATCGGGATTCACCTTAGCTATGTTTCATGAAAATCTGTTCAGCTGTTCAAGAGCAGCTCTTTTTCTAGTTTGGAGTTGAGGGTTTCTGACGGTTAGATTATTCTTTATGTACAGTAGAGCTTAAAGAGTACCAAAATTAGAAGCGTTTGGTACCTCTTTTCCTCTACCAATTATTCAGGAAAAATATGACTAAACTATAAGAAGGTTAAATAGACGAATAAGGGGACTGACAAAACTCAAACGTTGCAAACATGACAATAGAGTTCCTCTTCAAATCATCATTCAAGATATTTCTTAGCTATCCTGCAGACATACGACTCCATTTTATCATTCAGTCCTAAAGTAAAACATCCAAGAACATTTCTATAGGTTTAATAAAGACTTGACTAACATTCAATACAGATTGCATCAGGCCAAGTGGCTGACTCACGAACTCCATTTTCCCACATCATTCAAAGGACCTATCGATTGTCATCGACTGCATCTAGATTCGATTGATCGATAAGCCGCATTACCGATGCAGAGACCGTCGCCTGCGCAGTTTAGTTGCAAGATCTTGGGCCAATGAACTGTAGCAATCGACCTTAGGTTTTGTGCACGATTGGCTTGTAACTGTGTTGACATATTGGATAGATAAATCAACGATAGTAGACTATATCACTAGTCGGTTCACTGAATAAGTGATGAAGTATTGTGGTTGAGAGACTGTCTCAATAATAGTTGAATATTGTGATTTTAACTTTGGATTACTTAACATGATAACCTAACCGTTAAAAACCCCCGACTTCAACTAGAAAAAGAGCTGTAACTTTTGAACGGCTGAAAAGATACAGAAACATAGCTAAGATGATACCCGATTAAACTAGATTTCATAAAAAATAAAAATGATTGAAATCCTATCCGTTTTAGAGATACCGATGCCGCAGACAGATACACACTATAACATTATAACACCTCTTTTTTTGTCGGGGGTTATAAACTAGGGGACAATTTCGTACCATGCACATAAGGAATGGGCGAGAAATAGAGAATCTATAATACGGTCGAATTTCGACCACAGGGCGACCACTAGTATAGGAGAATTGCGCAAAGATTTCGATTATCATCGTAGAATTTGTAAGCAAGTGGAAAATCCAGTCATGTGCAGTACACTGAACTGCAATTTGTTTCCCAGACCTGGAAACATACAGCGGTTTCTGCACGATATTCAATCTTTGCTTATCACGTAACGGTACAACATGAGCGATTCAAACAGACTGGCATTGTTTACCATAGGAAGTGCGGTTGTTTGCCATTGCATGTCCGCGCGCAAACTATTGAAATGCGACCAGACGAGCTTGTGTCCACAATTCATATTACAAACGATTTGACGTAGTCTTCACAAAAGTACACCAGGTTTTCCGATATATCACGAAACTTAAGCAGACTGTGTGTCTGTCGACCATAAGGTAACGATATCATTCCTCATTTCATCAAGTCATCTACGAAAGATTCGAGTTACGAGCGACCTCTTAGAACAATCGAGGAATGTTACAAAAAAAGTAGAAGACTGACTTCAACCTGGACTGGCCAAAGGTGGCGATGAAGATTACAATGAACGAATTTAGCTTTCTTGGTTGTATTAAGGATTCTACTCTCCGAGTGAGGATATCTATATACCTGCAGTTCATCCTAGGTAACACCGTTATGAACCTTGCCAATAAGCTCATCATGCTACCATGGCAAGATCAAAAGTGGTTCATGGGCCATATTAGTTTGGCAGTGGACGTGAGCTTGCACGATATTTCTGCTAAATCAGTGATGACTCAGGTGACTGATGACATTAATGGAACGTCAGAACCTTGAATGAAGTAATTGTTTTGATTGAATGCAGATTAAATTGTGTATCAGTAGGAATCGGTGTGCTATTGTTTATCTGTCTTTTTTGAATCACTTTCAATAAATAAACATTTGCCATTGAACTTAAGATTAGCTCGGCCTTGTTTTGCCAAGGATAAAGAAGTTTAGTTTATCATACAGTCAACCGTCACGGTTCTAATGTCACTTTCAAATCACTTATGGAAGCAATGTAAATCCGTCATTTTTGATGTCTCGAGAACCTTAACTTATCCTAAGAGTTCGTCAAAACGAGGGACTCCCAAAGGGCTTGAAACTCAACGTGATACCATTTTTTTCTCTCATGAAGGTACAGTTGTTACAGATACTATAATAAAGGTATACAGCTAAAACTTAACCTTTGTGAGAGCTGGAGTCTGCACTAGGTTCGAGACCTGTATGACGGATCTCCAGGCTCCCACCCCTTAATAATCGTAAAAATGTAGCAGCCAAAGTATATAGAACCTCCGCTTCCACATGTACCCAACATGCGGAAGCTAAGGTATTGAGAAACAAATGGAAACACACAACCAACATGAAAAGTTTTGAAATATAAAAAGACATGGTTCATGAAATGCAATGAACTGGATACGCTGACAGAGACATCTTCTTACAGGAAGACAAGTCTATTAAATATGAGTGACACATAGTGACTTCCTGTTCAAATCGTCACGGTGCTACTAGATAAATCTTGATCGATCTGGTACACCGTGTACGACGAGAGGGAATATCGTTTCCGTCTCGTTCGAGCACTGCCGATCATTCGGGTCAAGGGTTCCGGGTAACACTGGAGACGGATGCACTCAACACCATACAAGATACCGGGCATACAGGGCAGCGGTTATATATCACTACAAAATGGGTTGAGGAAAGTCTAGGATCGCGACTTGCGAGTGCAACTATCTTAGCTATACTGATGACACAGCATGTCTACCTGCCAAAGGCAATAGGTACGGCGTGAAGGGAGGGACTTGCCTTTTCAGGGACTATAATATGAAACATACATCAAAACTAATATTATAAAGAGAAAAGATTTTATTTTTTGTATGTTTGTAATGGATAAAGTAAAAAACTACTGAACTGATTTAAAAAAAATTCACTAGCAGAATGCTATATTATCAATTATCATGGAGTAACATAGGCTACAATTTATAAAGATATCACGCGGGTAAAGCCGCTGGCGAAGGCTAGTACCCAATAAAGCAGGAGAATTTTCTACAACTACTATAGATATAAGAATATTTCTACGCGCATTATAGTAACATAGATTTATGACGACTGTACACGTCATAAATCTCATAATCCGAAATGTTCAGATAAGTCGACAGTCCAGTCTTCCATTAGAGATAATCCTTGTCTATTTCATTAGCCCCTCCACCTAGTATCTTGGACTTATTTAGCTTTCAGCTATTTCCTGTTCCATTCCGATACTTGTACATTTCTTTTGGCTAGAATTGTTTAAGGCACCTGTTTCTAGACGCTACTAGTAACCAGATTTGTGCCAGACGGTTTAGCCATAGTAGTATTTTTAAAGTCGACTGTAACTGGTTCCTAACTAGATTTCTAGAACGAATTAAACGATCTATTTAGACGTGACTCAACACTGCTCTATCGGTCATGTGTTTAACATTTACACTATTTTTGGTGACGTCATTGATTTCGTGTTAATTAAGTCTTGATGGAAAGTGAAATGTTTGGAGCATAGACAGACAACCTGAAGAATGCGGCCAGGGTAGGTATACTGGATGCAGAAGACAAAGAATTGGGTGTTATGGTGCAATTAAGTCATTGTCATAGACACTGTTTCGCGATAAAACGGATCCTAAGAGCGCGATGTAATAAAGTATCTCTAACTGCAATATAACCTAACTGTCAAAAACACCCGACTCCAACTAGAAAAAGGGCTGCAACTTTTGAACGGCTGAACGGATTTTCATGAAGCATAACTAAGATGAAACAAGATTAAACTAGCTTTCAATTAAAAAAAAAACTGCATTGAAATCGGGTTATCCGTTTAAGAGCCACGATGCCACAGAGAAAGATACAAATATCCAGATACACACTTCAAACTTATAGCACCCCCCTTTTTTGTCGGGGGTTAATAAAACTTGATGCTTAAGCAATTCTTACATAATGAAGATCAAACATTCCTATATTCTCAATCGTGTTATCAGAGAATGCACATCCACTGAAGACGACAAAGGTACGAAGTGCATCTGTATGAGAACAAACGGAGAAAAGCTGAGAAAAGTCAATAGAATCGCTCTTAGCACACTTTTCAGTTCAATGATCTTATTGGATCGCATTTTGCGATTGGCAGCTCCATTCGAATTGCTTTAATTCAATGTTGGAGTTTCTTGCCGGTATTTTCTCCAGGACCAACCCACTTGGAACCGTGCAACTAGAATCACGACGTTTTGACAGTGGCTGCAAAGGCCCAGTTGAAATAAAAATCTCGACTTTTGACTTTTGAATGTAATGCAAGTTTTTTTTAAGAATCAAATTATCTACACTTTGCTACTAGTTAGGCCACCGGGTTTGTTCTGGCAGATTTTTGTTGGCCGCAAATAATCTTAACTACAATTTCACGCGAACAACTTTTTCTTATAATTTGCTTCAATAATGGGAAATGAGGCTATCGTCGACAAAACCAGACAACGTGAAATTGACAATGATGAATCACAATCATCATTCATCAACTTCAGTGAAGGCAGGGAAAATAATGAGCCTATTCTACAATTATAGACTTCCCACATGGATTATCTTCGCTCCTTGTTCCATGGGACTTTATAACGGCATCGGCAAAATGTGGCGGTACAACCAACCCTTCGTGGAATACAAGCAAGAAAGAAAAAAACTTTATTAGCACAACAAAAAAAAAAAAAAAAAAAAAATTGTGCCGGCGCCGCGGCGGGCCGCTTCTCAGCATAATGTCAGGAGTGATACTGGCCACCTGACGCTGGTTTTCAGCTGCAACCCACGAGTGCCATACGCGCTCAAGCGGGATGCTTTGTACTTATTTTCCCACACAGAGGTCATCTTTCACGCAAAAAGCATGAAGATCAACATGATGGCTGTATCGTATCCCTTGTAGACCAAGAGCCGACATCTCGTAATAAACGTGAAAGGCGGGCGATGACCCCGCGTGACATAACCACGTTTCGGCAACACGTAACATTCGCTAAGGGATCCGCACTCCGCTAGACGAGCGCCATTAAAAGGAAAGTGTTAAGGCGTTCTGTATTTCACTCACGATTTTATTATGTTTAAAGAATACTATGTTGTTTGGATGTGCGCGAATTACTTTAAATAAATTCTGTGGCGCAACGTTGACGCGTTCCCATCAGTGGACTGCGATAGGCGGAGTTGATTGGTAGCAAATTGTATGGAAACGATACGTTTTTTTGCAGACAACTCTGCTGACTCGACCTAAGTTTTTGCATGTAGAAGGCTGAATTTTGTGGACCTCTTATGCAATTTGCTATTGATGAATTTTGCAATATTCAAAGAAAATACAACTTACGCATTTAAATTGAAACCGTGTAAAGTATTTTGCATGTCTCTACGAAATACTTAAAATAAAATGTATCCGTTTGGAATTTATTTCGCGGATGCAGGCAGCAAAGGAATATTATTCACGAAATTTACATGGGCTTGTGAAAATATTTTAATGGATTATGTAGGCAGAAAGGTCGACTGCTGTTAGTTAAGACTGAGAAGTCGTTATCATAGTCGCAGTGAACGACTAAGGGCCCATCCACACTCGATACTTTTAGCAGCAGAATCGCGATTCTGCTGCTAAAAGTATAGAATGTGAACGAACGCTAAGACATGTAAAATATTATGGTTGGGGCGAGATAAAGGAGCTTACTGAAGCCGTATTACAACCTCTACAGTATAGAAAATTGTATCAAACAACATTATGTGAGTGTAGTTGTAACTGTTTTCAGTGTCCAATGAGGGCACTGGGTTAGTGTGCTCATAGATGACAGATCACTAATCTGTCACTACTTATGCAACACAAAAGCTTTAACAAAATTGCCCGTCATTGTTACGACACCATCTCGCTTGCTCAGCGCATTGAGTACAGGCATTGCTTTTTGAGAGAAGCCAATGTCAAGCATTGTAGTAATAGGCTCAGTAGATCGTAAACCTCGAGGAAACGGGGAATCGGGCTTCCCCCTATGACACGGTAAAGTCATAATTACGTGGCACACTAATGACATGGTTTAACTTCTTCATTACCATAAACAATTTGATAGATCATGGTCTGAGCATGGTGGAGAATGAGGGCTCAGTTAAAAGTCGTGATCATGTCCTAAATGATCACACTTCATAAGAACTGATCTATTTTTATACAAGTAAAAAAATTGTAAAATGCTATTCTAATAAACGTAGAACGCGAATCGCAACGCATTACAATACGAGACGCAAAAAATTACGTAAACATTTCTAAGAGCTACGTGAAAAAACTGGCACGCCGAACAAGTAGGTAATGCTTTTCTTGCCTCTTTTAGAATAAAGCTCATTAAATATTAATCTTTGCTATGTTTTGGCTGCCTGGCGTCTGAACTAACTTGCATTATCTAAGCGACCACAACTAGCTAAAACATTTTAACATCAATCGCATTTACAGATACTTTAGAAAAAAAAAAAAAGAAAAAAAAAAGGTAGAAAGAGCTGGCCCGAGGGATCATACCTACCTAACCTATTATGTCTGAAGTTCCCTGGCCACCACTCAGCCCCGTTTGACAAATTTGCTGGCTGGCAAATCTTTCCACTACAGCGAAAGCAATTCCCATGAGAGCCCGTGGCGATCTAACAAAAGAATTGATGGTATGGGAAGCTTGTTGATCTACGCAAAGCCATGCTGTGGATGTGGGTGTATTACTTCTGTACAAACACACAGCCAACACACTTCCGTTTCCATACATTTATACAAACGTCAATCTACATTGAAGAAAAAACAAAGCTAATGTTTTCTTGTGCGAATACAGAGGCCAAGCGAGGTAAACACGAGGGTCCGCGATGTGTGGTCGACCTTGTCGTGTTCGTGTGAATCCGGGCCTCGCCACCAGCTTCCCTATTCATAAGCACACGTAAGTGTCAACGGTAAAAGATGACTTGTTAGATATTTGCATTTCTTGCGAAAAGAACTGAATAACCCTCGAATATTTTTGTTGAAGATGCTTTCGAATTTTTATGAATTACTTATGGAGTCGCTTCGAACGACTTCGTTGGATTCTAATATATCCGTACTAGTGGCGAAGAGTCCCACGATTCCCATCGGCTTCCCTTTAGGAATTGGTTAATGCATATACCAACGTAATATTATATTATTTACTCATCCAATTGACAAAAAAGGCTTCCTAGGTCGAGCTCTTCCAGACATGGCGATATACCTATAGATTACAAGATACGGTATGGATTTTTGTCTTGCAGCATTAATAGGTAAGTGCTTTTTTTTGGAGGGCTTTTTTGGGACGTCTTCCCCTTTGTAAATTATCACCCTTCGCCACTGATCCGTACTAAATGAAATGAATATTGATTGGTAATTTTGCCTAGAAGTTAGAAATAGTATCTATGATCATTATTATGAAGCTTTGTTAGAAACTGGCTCTCAAAGCTATGTAATGCTTGAAGCCTTAGACATTTTCCGAAATCATGAATGAAAAGCAAAATTGAAATACGAAAAGTTTTCTCGCATGCACAAAATGTACAGTAAGTAATAATTGAAAACAGCGATAACGTTTGAAACGAGCCTCGATTGTTACACCAATTGGATGCAGCCGCGAACCTCTTACGAAACTACGTTTAATTAATTGCAGCTCCACACTTGCAGCGTATACTAAAAACCAGAACTGAATTAAAAACTTAATTTACGTTGATATTTTGAGCGAATCAACTAAGGAATTAACGTATCCACCTTTATGACATGAAGAAGACACCTGGAGCTGTCTGGATGTGGAAGCCAGAGAACCGGGATTTGTAATAATATTAATTTGGGAAAGGCCTAGTAATGGAGTGAGGTAGCCAGAGTTGATTGATAAAAGGATTTCTCAAAATATGTTCATCAACATGTACTTACTTACTGCGATAGTGTAGAGGCACATGGAAATCTATGTTTTACCTGCTTTTGTAGGCATATGAAAATAATTCATATTTCAGGACGCTTCCAATCTAAAATGCAGTTTAATGTCAGTGTTCTACTCACGAATAGAATTTATTTGTGACAAAGTGTGAAATTAAATTTTGCATTTTCGAACTACAATTTCAATCAAGTGCAGGTGGTCCCATATTCTCCATAACGATGAGTGAGAAGGCAGCCATGTGGGAAATTAAAGGCTGGGCAAGGCACATCTGCATTGAACACACTTTAATATTTTTCGTCTCACTGCCTTTGGATATCGAAATGACACTATTTCCTCTCGTATACTTACCTACTAAAATAGATAAACGTACGGTACTCCATTTTTACTACTAACGACGAAAATACAATTTCCGGATTCGTCGAAATTGTTCCGAAAAATGTCCCAAAAAATTAAGGTAAATTATTTACCAAGTGACCTTTTAAAAGGTTAAGAGGGTCTTATCTGAAGCGCCACAGGACAACTTACCCGAGCAATTTTTAATGAAGATTTATTATGAGCCGACGGATATTCTATCATATTTTCCAATCAAGCTTGAAGACTGAAATCCCACGCAGTCTATTATGGGACATAATATCAAGTTTCCAGTAGATGGGGCACCCGCGATGCGCGAGCCGTGAAGGGTATATGTAACCTAATATAATTCTGTGCAAAATGTGTTGGTATCGACCGTGTGCGAGATGTCAGAGGTTTAGCGGAGGGTGGGGCTGCATCGGCCATGCTGGCACGTGGAGCGGCCGTTAGGTTCAGATCGGTATTTTAAATTCTAGCCCATAAATCTTTAGTACGTTTCACATGAGCTGGTTTTAGTGCGCACTCAATTTTAGTTTTGTGCGTGGACCAATCTATGTTTTGTGGATTTCGAAGAGTTTTTAACCATTGTTAAAACTTAGTATTACCTACTCTTTCATCCATTTTGTTTAAGCCCGGTTTAGGGTTTTAAAATTGACATGAACAAGTTTGATAAATCTGATATGAAAAATATCAAATTCACAGACAGAACTAGGTATAAACAAATTTATAGAGCCAGAATGCTGTTAGCATTTACACGTCTAAAAGGCTCGCGAGGTATACTCATGTAAATCGTTATTAGATCTCACTCAAACTCAAGGTATTTGCATGAAAATCACGCTTCTAGGGATTTACATGTGAATTGTGTATTCAGGGTCTAATCTTTTATGACGTACTTCAAATAAAACGCGTAATAGAGAAATGTATGTGCGATACGTGAGTGGAATTATTGTGGGGTAAGTAGCGCGAATTGCGGGACTGGGGGGTAGGATTCCTAACGACAAACCTTTTGTTGTACTGTATATAGTCTCCCGAAATAATTGATACTGCTTGAGATTTCTGCTCTGCGTACGTGGGTTAGTATTTTTAGTACTTATCTTTCTTAAACACAACCTGATGCCTGCGGTTGAGAACAATACTGCTAATAATGGTAATGAACATCGACATTGGACTTCAATACGCTCGTAAGAGGCTAGACTTTGAGCTGCCTTGTTACAATTTTACCGATTATAAAGATAGGACTCCCAACTTCATTATTGGTATTTTTTACAAGGTAGCTCGAAGTTCATACTCTTACAATCGTATTGAAGTGTATATTACCAGAGTCGATAGACCCGCTGATGTCTCTGTTTCGTCACTTATATAATAATTCCTTGGACGGCTTATCTTGTGATTCCAATTATTGGAAATTTTGGCAAGTACACTGGTTTTTGATACCATCAATTCGAAAACTATGAAAGTCTTTTCTGTTAGCAATAAAAATGTTCATCCTAGATAAAATCTATTTTGAAGAATAAATATTAAACAGACAATCCTGAAGACTACGAATTTAGTGAAAAATTGCATGTCCTGTCGGGATTAAGAGCTAGTTTCAATTAATAAGCATTCGTTAGAGATAGCAATCTTAACGTCAGAGTTTATCGAGTGAAGGTCCACGAGTAAATAATCAGGGAAATGACTTGACACGAAATCATTTATAATGTCTTCTTCCGGTCTATAATTCTATGAAACATGATCATTCAACTAGAATTAGTTTTAAGGCATGTGGACATGAGCCATGCCCAGATATCGGACATCTAGATCACGAAATTCTCAAAAGGGTTACCCGAAGCGTACTCGGGAGCAAAATGCAAAAATAATTGCGCAATCAGAAAGTAGCTTAATAAAAATTATTATAAACTCAGCACAAAATCATTCCAATAATTACAAAGCCCGATAACGAAATGGTCTTCTGTCAGTCTTGGAATTCCGGCCGTAATGACATGCCGATAATAGTGGGCAATTAAAATGGCCGGATTGATAACAATAATGACATTTGATGAGGCTATCGGGTTGATTCAGGGAACTGTCAATTGATGTGCATCACACATTGATATTTATGAAAGTACATAATATAGACGTTTTTCAAGGCACCTTAGCAGAACTTCAGTGGTTACTTTATCAAAAAAAAGGAAAACCTACCTAAAAATCGAATTATTATCGAATGAACGTGAGATGAAAAAAAATGAAATGATTTGATTTTGATTTGAGATCCAGGGTTCAATTCTTAAGTTGGGCAATGTGTTTTAGGAATTTTTTTTAAGGAATTTTTCAGAATACGCTGAATCTTTGGAAATAGCAACAAGGTCACGCCCTCCACCCAAGGTCGACAGGAATTTATTTATCTTAATTCAGTGAAATTTCAATGGACTAACTCTGCTCAGTCTCTGGGGAATACATGTACAATATTATATGCATACAAGAATAGTAAAAGCAGCAAGTCCGTTTATGGCTGGACGTTGGAGAAAGTACAGCAGCATTTATTATCATCAACATACCCCAATTCTCAGTAGGTAACTCAACCATAGTACCATACCGTGATGTTTTGATGAAAAAATGAGATTGTAGACCTAAAAATTGGAATTTCTGAATGTGAGCACTAAGAACCAAAAAGCTGTTCAACATACAAAACTGAAATAACTGCCTTCCCCTGTGAAACGATGAAAAAAAAATCATTGGTTGTGCGCCACTGAGGATTGTTAGAGAAAAGACCAACCCTTACAAAGTTGGTAGAATAATAACTAGTTTCTGTTAGCTAACTGCCAAAAACTTAAACAAATCTTAATTATAAAGAGCTCTAAGTCTCTTGCCATTACTATCACTTAGGTAAACAGTAGCAAGAATTACACATAAAGAGTGCTTAAAGGTAAAATGCCTCCGAGAATTCGGTGGTAAGATGGACAAAAATGTGATAATTACATTTACAAATTAAAATATTATTTTAGAATGAAATCAATAATTTAACACAATGTTATTTGCAGTTATTACTACAGGCTGTTAATTATTAACAAAGATAACACTGCAGATAATAATAAATAATTTGAAAGATCATTTATTTCTCATTTTATGATCATAACTATGTTACTTATCTGTTCATGCAAACTTACAATAATTTTTTTTATTCATTATTTAGTATTATTATTACTAGAAAGAAGAAAAATAAGATTTTAAATTATTATTCATTATTGCTCTCTGCAGCTGTTGGAAAATTGCGATTTCAGATGAAAAGAATGAATGTTAAAAGACTTGCAGTACAATGCAAGTGATGGCTTCGACATAAAAAGGAAAAGTGATTGTAAATTGCACCAAGTGCACAATTCAGTACAATCAATAAAAGATTATGAAGCTATAAAACCATTGATTAAATGTTTGAAGAAGATAAGATTTTTTTTATAAAGCATATTTATTCAGAATATGTTCAAGATAATAAATCTATAGACATTTTTTGAAATATTACAGATTACGGATATATTTTAAAGTATTTGTTTTATTATTACTTAGGTATAATTATGATTTATCATTGAATTTTCTCTTTATGACTTTGTATCTCAGCAGCATATATTACAAATTGGGTCTGCACTGCCATTTTTTCATATTCCAACAAGAAAATATTTTATTGTAATATTACAATAATTATCATTGCATTTAGAACCAATTCCTGCTGAACTCCCATTTGTCTAGACAATTTTTTTATTATTATCTCCAATAATTTGTGGTAATCAGTAAATACATGAAGACCAAACTATAAAGTGCTGCCATTCCAAAAGGTTTACTAGAAGACATTGTGGCTAAAATAATCAGGATAATTTTATTTTTTTGCCACAAGTACATTCCAACCTTTTTTGCATAATCATGCAAGCATGAATTTTATCACACATTTTTCAACAGAAGACGGCTTTGCATAGGTTATCATGAAGGTTTCTAAGGTTTTAATGACTAAATACAATCCTGATAACAGCTAAGTGCACTGGGGGTAATAGAAAAACTCAAATGTACTTTCCATGTCCACGCGGACGCCGTCGCGGGTTATAGTTAGGGTGAAACACAATATCACTCACCTTTAAATCTTGCTAAAGTCATATAAAACGGTAACGCCCCAATGGACGAGAGCTGACGAACGGGATCAATTGTTGATACTGGCTTCCAGGAAGCTGGCTTCAGATGAACTGCCTCGCACACGCCGGGTGCACTACCTGCCACAATCAGTAACACCACAATCAGCTAAAAATACACACACACTATCCCAACGCAACATTTCCAACTATTCTAACCAATTTCTACTGCAGCAATGTACGCACCAGCTGGCGAAAACGTGGTAACCACGGTCCGCGATAGCTACTATACTATACGTAAATATGGACTAAGATATTCGATATTACGTCGCTAGCTACCTTCCACTGTCTATGACGAAGCACCTCGCTTTCCACCCTCGCCGTGCACTAGGAACGCGTAATATAACAAGGATCACGATCGACTACGAACGAACATAAAATAAATGAGATTTCATCAAACGCAACACGTTTCCGTGGCTAAATATGACGACAGAAAATAAATGAAAATTGTACACTTTCTTATGTTTCTTGAACTGCCTTCACACCGGAAACGAGCATTTTTTTTAAAGTTGAAACAACGACCATCTCATATTTTAGAATGTACGATTTTATGCCGGCAAAATATTTCATTTCTAGTTCTTTGGACGCTGAGTAGTAACAGAAAATTTTATTGTTGATTATTTGCATTAAACAAGCGAAAAATCCACTCCGAAATTAATTGTCAACAGGAAACACAAAAACTTTTAAACATTTGATATTGTCTTTGCTCCTTGACAGCTAGTTTTCAGTTTCTTATTTCTGTGAAATTAAATAATGAAAGAATATTTTATTTACAGTAGTCAAGAATTTATGCCAAAAAATTTAAATCTTTGTAGTTATATAGTTGAAAAACATTTTCCCCAAACATTTGTTTACTTTTTATTCCTTTTATTTCTTGTTTATGGTTAGAGGTAGTAAAATGAATGACTGTTTCTTGACGAAGAATGAACATTTCTGATTTGTCATGATATTTAATAGAAAAATTGGAATCTTCTGATTGGCTGTAGAACGATACGTCAAATTTACAATAGACAAAGATGAAAGAAGATCTATATTTTACCACAGCAAAAACAGCCTTAAAGTCTTTTTGACAGAAGATTGCACGGATTATGAATGAGTTTTCGTCGATGTCCTAAAATTCGATTCTTTATTTTACATATCCGGATTTACAATAGAATCCTATAGGAAAAAAAACAGTGACTTCATATAACCCGCGCGTTTTGGTTGGGTGTTGACAAAAATGGTTAGAATATATGGATTGTTTTTAGGTTATGTTCAATGTCCTTGGTAGATGGTGTACTATTTTCATATTTTTTCCTTTTCAGCATTCATGCAGACAGTTGCTATACAGTCCAGCGCGGTGGAAATGTGCATTACCTATTAACCTGAAACCAACCGTTCTCACCATCAAATCAGACCAGGTAAGATTATCAATTCATTTAGTCCAATGCAATGATGAAATTTTAATATTTTATCTGAAGGAACCCATTCGATCATAGTTATGAACTTCGTAACTCACTAGAAACTGAAGGATCAGTGGACGTTTCAGTCATCAAATCTCATTTAGATCTCGCTTAGTTATTGTTCATATTGTTAGTAACTAGATAACTGTCTATCCAATATTTATAATTTAAAAAAATATGTAATAATTGTTGACTTTGGACTTGCCTGTTGCATTTCACTACTGGCATCTCCGTTTGAATTCCAAACAGTTCAGTTGTTAGCCAATAATGATAAGTCTTTTCTTAATGTTCACTTTATATTAATAATTCTTTATTTAATAAAGTCACAGTTAAAATACAATAAAAACAAAAAATGGAGAAGTGCATACAAAAGACATCTTATGAACTAGTGGTGGGCCGCTATCTCTCTTATTTTGATGTGCATGTTTCAGTATAAAGTGCCAGAATGTCGTCAATACTCTGCACGGAAGGGCTTCTTCTCGTCCATCATCGAAAACATCAAGGAAGATATGGCCAAGAACAAGGAGATGAAGGATAACATTAAGAAGTTCAGAGAGGAGGCTCAAAAGTTGGAGAACTCAGAGGCATTGCAGGTAACTAACTACATCTGTCAATAGAGGTGCTTACTTTGACCAGCACTCAGTAGTGGACTATGATATCCTGAGGACTTATGTAATAAGATGACAATCATGAGTCATAACTCAAAGTAGAATTATTAAATTGTAGCCTGTCGAAAGGCTATTTTTTGTAAGCGTCAATTATTTCTAATTCTTAATAGTGGTTATTCGCAAAGCAATTATAGAAATACAAAAAAAAGGCCCTTAGAACAAATAACCTTTCAACCGTCTATATTATCTCGAGTTATTTTTATTTTTTTTGTTAAAAAAATCTTACCCCACATTATGATTTCTCCTGTATCGTGGGTACAGTTTACAAACATATAGTCTGTCAAGAAAGTCATGAAAAGGATTGAGGGCGCCACTTGTATATTCTCTTGTTTATTTTTAATATATTAATGCTGAAAACATTTTTTTATCACAAAAAGTCTACACAGAATAGTAAAATAAACACATCGTTGTACCCAAACTGACACCTACGGTACTTAATTAGGGTTGCGAGCGAAGAAGAATTTTAGTTCCTTCAAAATCCTTTTCATGACTTTCTTGACAGACTGTACATACTATGTTATGTAACATGCACACATACCCAGAACCGGAAAAACTATCTGTTTTCTTATTCTTCCTCAGTCCGTCAATACTGAGGATTGCAATCACAAATGCGACTCCATTTATATCTCTCTGACATAGTGTGCAGAGCTAGTTGTATGTTGCCGCCAATCGCTCTCGTGACTGCATCGCTCCATCTGACGGGCGCCCGACCTCTCGCTCTCCTGCCCTCCAAGCTATCTTTCGAGATCACATGATGTGTCCAAAAAACTCATAACTCTTTGGTTTGCCACTGTGCCAACCATGAAGCCAACATTGGTAAAGATCTTTAGAATGATTTGGGTTTGGTTCATCGCATGCATCGGTTTTGTTGCACCTATATTCTAGATCCCATAAGCACCAGTTTCGTAAAACTTCAAAATGCATTTTTTTTGTATTAATATTATGTGAAAAATTTCAGGCTGCCAGAAGAAAGTTCCATGCGGTTGAATCAGAAGCTTCCAAGAGCTCGGAAGTACTGAAAGAAACGCTGGAAGGCATCAAGGGCAAGATGGAGCATGTCATTGAGGAAGCTAGCAAGACTGACATTGCCAAGAAAGCTGGTAAGAATCATAATATATCATCATTATTGGTGGTTTCTTTACCCAATTTTGAAATTATTTAGTTGTTATCAGACTATCAGAATCAATAAGAAAAAAAAATCGAATTGTGGCAATGGCATGAAAAATAATTAATTAATTAATGAAACAGTCATGTTGCCCTCATGGTTTGTCAGGAATTCAGGATACAAATAATATACTTCAATTAGACCTGATTTTTGAATGGCTAGTTAAAAGATATCTAACTATTAATTTGAAATAAGAACAGTTTTGTTATTGACTATTGTCTGGTAGACAAACAATTTTTCTGAGGTTTATCCAGCTATGGAAAAATTTGCCAATTGCAGCTTGCAGCCCTCAATAAAATTCCTCTCTATCACATCTATAAAACCTGTTGAATTAAGTCATAGGAATCTTAATGACCACAATAATTTGTATGTTCTAGGACAAATAAAAGAGGACATATCTAAATCGGCGAAGGGTGCAGCTGAAAGCATAGCTGATACGGGTTCCAAGCTCGGACAGACTTCTGCTTTTAGGACTTTTACACAGGTATGGTCTAATGTTGTGGCATTGTAGCTCCAAAACGGATGGACCTATTTCAATGCAGTATTTTTAATCAAACGCTAGTTTAATCGGATATCATCTTAGCTATGTTTCATGAAAATCTGTTCAGCTGTTCAAAAGTTACAGCTTTTTTTCTAGTTGAAGTCGGGGTTTTTTGATGGTTAGGTAATTTGGTCTAACCATGATGTCATCAACCCATCTCACTGTTGGTTTATCACTCCGTGAGCCAAAGGAGCTTCAGACCATCCAGAATTAGACATTGCACCATGTCTGCTTATACTGGATTGGAAGGATGATTAATGTAATGATACCATAAAACCTTACAGTCTTGGTTTTCCCTACTTCAGTCAAGCATTGTGTTTGCAGGCGACAGCGGTGGTGAAGGAAGAGATATCGCCGCGGGGACTGGAGGGCAGAGTCTACATGGCGCCGGCTGCCTTACGGAAACGGGTCGAAGTCAGTAGTCTCTAGAATTATTTTTCATTAATTGTTCACTGGACAATACAATATCTCTTACATTTAAATGAATATCTATTTATTTATTTAATAATTTATGTACACACATGAAAAGACACAGAAAACATTAAAATAGTAGTTTAATTCATTATTACATTAATTTAATATCTTTTATTAAACATTGAATTGCATGCTCTAAAGTAGTGAACACAATATTTACATGAGCTGAAGTTACAATCAATTAATTTAATTGCACAAAAATAAAACTAATAAGAAAGGTCGTTGAACTAATAAAAAAATATGCAAAACGGCTCTACAAGCTGTTCTTAATTTTAACCTTGGGTGAAGATAAACTACAGGAAAAAATGCTTTGTATGTATATTTTAAAAGGTGAGCAAGGTTTTGTGACTCCGTTGGTCTAAAAATCACAAACATGGATACCTTTTACCGTAACGAAAGTTTTCTGTAGGGGAGCTACAGGTTTGGAGGTGGGAGACGCATAGTGAATCTGGGAGACGCATAGTGAATCTGGGAGACGCATAGTGAATCATTCTAACTAAGAAAGAAAGAAAAGAAAAAATTAAGGTTTATTGGTCAACACAATACATGGTTAAATCACACCATACAAAATACAGAAACACAAAAACCGGGAGTGACATAGCAGTTGCACATTGCAGCAGGCTTACTTCGGCACATAAACTTATGCTATGACATTAAATCATGCTCGGTGTGGTATTGCGTGACCAAAAAGCCTCAGCTCAGCATATGCTGCAGTAACACTACAGCGCTGGTTTTCAGCTGAAATTTAAGCTGACAGATCAAGTTTCCATAAAATTAGATAGACTAGTAGTCAAGTAGTAATTATATTATTCTGTGCGGAAACCGAACTTACGAGTTTACGACTAGTGGTGGGGATGGGGGTGAGGGCGGGTTGTCTAGTGTTGACGGCTCCCCGCCCCTCCGTCCCACCGCTCACATACCTAAGGCGCGGCCAACTAGTTCCTTACGGACTATAGTCCAGAATACCTCTTATCTACAGAACTCTCAAAAATACTACCGTGGGGACTGATGGCGGTCAGATATAACAAATATTTTGTCTGTTAGTAATGATTGGTGATACTGCGCAGGTTGCCGACGACGAGCGTACGTTCTCTGCGGACACTGAGACCACGGGCGTGGAGCTACACAAGGACTCCAAGTTCTACCAGCAGTGGGAGGACTTCAAGAATAACAACCAGTATTTCAACAAGGTAGGTCTTGCCTTTGTAATAAGTCTCCAGTTAGATCCCTCCACCCCAAGAATATAGTCAATTGTATCATTGACTTACGGCTACAGGGAGTGCTGTAATAATACAAGAGGCGTCACAATAGATCTTCGCAGGTCGCAGTGACAAAGGGGCTTAGGCTTACATTCAGAGACGACAGAAACGAGTCTAAGCGTGAACTTACGCTTCCATCTGTCAAACTTACGAACAAATTTTGACAGATGGAAGCGTAAGTTCACGCTTAGACTCGTTTCTGTCTTCTCTGAATGTCAGCCTTAGTACCTTACCTCTACAAACAAATAATAATAATAATAAGTCTGTGGTAATAATATCCACAAAAGTGACTAAACAAAATGCAAGTGCTAATTTATGTCAACCATTATTCCTTATGCATCATAAACTAGGTCGCAATACAAATAATGTTTTCCGAATTCATTAAAAAGCCTTCATTGATAAAATTCTCTCGGTACAGGTACTAGATTGGAAAATAAAATACGAAGAATCTGACAACCCGGTGGTGAAAGCATCTCGTTTCCTCACCGAGAAGGTAGGCAGTCTATTCGGCAACATATTCGAAGAGACCGAACTATCCAAAACACTCACCGAAGTATGCAAGATCGACCCCAACTTTACCGCTCAGAAGTTCTTAGAGGACTGTGCGAACGACATTATACCGAACATTCTCGAAGCCATGGTGCGCGGCGACCTGGGGATCCTCAAGGACTGGTGCTACGAGGGCGTGTTCAACATCCTGGCGACGCCCATCAAACAGTGCAAGCAGCTCGGCTACCACCTAGACTCCAAAATACTGGACATTGAACAAATAGAACTCGTCATGGGCAAAATGATGGACCAAGGTCCCGTACTAGTCATCACATTCCAGTCACAACAGATCATGTGTGTCAGAGACGCGAAAAACAACGTTATAGAAGGCGACCCCGACAAGGTCATGCGAGTGAACTATGTGTGGGTGCTGTGTAGGGACCCCCAGGAGCTGAACCCCAAGGCCGCGTGGAGACTGCTCGAACTGTCCGCCAGCAGCGTAGAACAGCTAATATAGTGGGTTAATGTAGTTGAATTAAATCGTTGACATTTTTATGTATGGTTTTTATAAACCTATCCATGATTTCCTAGGAGGCGACAACATTAGACGAAATATTCGACCGGATGAGCTCCGGTAAATGATGAAGCTTTTGTTGCGATCCTCACTTTGACTGTTATGTAAAATATAGCGAGTAAATAAGTTATTACGACTCAAATGTTATAAAGTTTATGAAATATAAATATGAATCGCTTATGTAAACAGTCGTGTGTAATATATTACCAAAGCGGTGACTACCAGCCAATGTAAATATTGTACCATGTTTAAGTTATCCCAGAAGTTTCAAAAGTTTCGTTTGCAATCGGATTAGCACTGTGTTCAATCGGGAATTTACTTTTAAGTTTTTTTAATACTCGGAAACCTTTTCGTGCATTTAAGGATTTTTACATTTCATTTTCCATGTTTTTCTGTTTCAAACTACATGATATTGGTGAAATATATTGCTATCCAATGAAATAGCGTAGTCCGTCAAGGAAGGAACTATATTCATACCATAACATGAAATAGACATCACCATGGCATACAAGTTGTAAGGGAAGGTTTTTGAGTTGCATTACGTTTTGAATAATACTTTTATGTTTATTTTGTACACTATTTTACTAGTTCGTTTCGTACGATTTATTATTATTTATTTTAATAAATTGTTTTATTTTAGATATGGTTTGGTTTTTTATCATTTTGTTATTTTGTAAGTGGAATCTTGTCTAAAATTGACTTAGCTCTCCATTTAATAACTACTCCGTTGTATTGAACATACATTCTTACCGTAGCTTTGAAATATAATTGGCTCAAGTAATGACTTGCAGCAACTTGCAGGCATAGAAATAATACAGGTACTATGTATTATCTCTATGCTTGCAGGTGATTGCAGCTGACTCGGCTTGTCATCTATTAACTCGTGAAATGTCGAAAGCACGCACGGTAGATCTTAAGGAAAAAATGCCCTGCGTGTCGTACGATCTACCGTTAGATCTTAAGAAAATGTTCCTATTGGTGGCCTGATATTGCGGTCCGTATCGCACCGAGCACTAAATTAGCTACATAGTTCGTTCACTGAGTTCATATTCTATGCTTATGCGGATAAATATTGGTGAATCGGACCGAAAAATTTAACGAAGAAAATAAAAAACAATAACCGGTCTGTGGACTTATGACCGCCATTTTTGCAACCAAAAAAAGCAGTGTTATTGTTCCGCAAAAAATGTCTTCCCGAAGGATTCGGTGAGTTTTGTTTTAAGATATTTACATAGAATTACTGAGAAATTAACGTAGAATAAGTGTGAAGTAATATTCTTTCAAAAGTATGCAAAAATCGTAGTAATAAACATAAAAAAGTTTCAATGTGTGTTTTCGCGTTTGTAATTGCCGCGTTATTGTGTCATGTTTTTATGCCAAATTTGCTTGATATCGTTCTAGATACACATAAGTAGCCAGAATATTTATCCATGAACATAATTTGATAAATAGTTTACATAATCTAATGCATAATAAAACAAAATCGTAATCATTTTGCAAAGATTATAAAGTGGCACTAATACGGTAGCCATCTTAGTTGTAGTAGGAGCTAGGTACTGTTAGGACAAAAAGTCTTATTAGAAGAGAGATGGAATTTTCGATTTTCTAATTAGATATTATGTACTTTTAGTGTTATGGTTGGTTAGATGTTTTTTCAGTGAATACTAAATGTCAAGATTCTTGAAAAGTATTGAAAAAAAATATTTACAGAAATTTCTTATTAGTTTTTTTTTTTCGTTTTTTTTCCTGGATCGTATTCATTCACTGTATTAAAACGATTTTACCTCTGAGAAGTTTTGTCCTCCGAGGCACCTACACCGAGATATACGACCTCTTTAGAAAAAATTATAATGTACTTTTTTTTTTCTTTGCCCCTTCGTGCTATGTTTATATAATTTAGTACATAGTGAATTACTTCAGTAAAAATAAAAATAACATTTTATACTAAATTTTCAGACTAGCGAAACTGCGGTCCGAGACCCCGACCCGAATAATGGGCGATCGCCAGCGCACGGCTGCACGCCAGGCTATAATAATGGGTCTGATTGATTAGAGCGGCCATAGACTCACAAATGCCAGCCACACCCCGCCACCCGTAAGTATTTTCTATATAGCTATTTAGCACACTCTATGTATACTCATACTCTTATTATGTATGTATGTATACTCATACTCGTATTACAATTTCTAGGCACCTACCGTAACTAAAATGGTAATGGACATCGACTCTGGTAATAAACTTCAATATGCTCTTCAGAGACTAAACTTCGAGCTACCTTGTAAAAAAATTACCCATCATGAAGTGAGGACTTCCATCTTCATGATCGTAAAAACATTACAAGATATCTCAAAGTTTAGTCTCACGATTGTATAGAAAGAAAGAAAGAAAGAAAAATAATTCATTCCTGCAAAAAAGTATTGAAGTTTATTACCAGATTCGATGTTCATGTTATTCGATATTCATTTTTAACTCAATCAAACTATAATTCGTAATGTGATAATTTTAATACTGTTATAATTTAATTTTGCTTATATTCCAATTGTATTGATATTTTAATTTAATTTATTGTAATTTTATTATGATAAAAAGTGATTCATTTTATATGTAATATGGGTTTTACCTGAAATAAATGAATTTAATTTAATTTTTATTTTCGTTATGCGGTAGACCCGTCGGTCATGTTTGCCACATGCAATGCATATTATTTTTATAAAATAAAATTATTTATGAAATAAATAAGTACATTCTTTGAAAATAAATAACCGTATTTTATTTTTTTGTTCCAAATATGTCCCATTTTGAGGTTAAGCTCATAACAATATCAGCTTACATAAAGATAAAAAAAATAGTATGAAAATTCAGTCATCCAGGTTATTTACTTGGAAGTGTGACGACTGGCTGTAGGTATGACTTTTTGAAACGATTTGACGCTCCATGATAAAGAAACTAAGACGAGTTTTAGCCCTGAAAAGGGCTTTTTGGTGTGCCACAGTCTATATTCAGTTCAGCTGTTGGTAACGCGGTGATCATTGCAATTGCAGCACTTCCGCAGCAACATTATATTTTACCAAGACCAAGAATGCATTGTCTCATTGTTCGAGTGTAGACGGGTATAGTATAAAAATTACGCTAAAATTCGATCACATGGGTATGAATGGTAGATAAGTCTACAATTCAGCGGGCAAAAGTTATTTCACTGAAGAAACCTACAATTATTTCTGCCACATACTTTTTACTGAATTCGATAATATTGAACAAAATGTAGGTAACAAATAATAATAATTTATTTTTAAATGTTTTTATATTATTCTTTTTGAAAAATATTTATAAATTTAAAAAAAGTATGTGTAAATAAATAAATAAAGGAAATAATAATAAAAAATATTTAGTACCTAATAAACTTAAAAAAATCAAATTACACACAAAACAATAATTTTATCCTCATAATTACTATATTGTCATTCATTTCCTACTTAGCTTTTGTAAAAACCAAAAAATGGTGTGATATTAGAATAAAAAGTAATATAATGTAACATAGAATTTAAAATAATAGTATAATCCTAACCATCATAATCCAACAAAATGTTTAACATCAAAATATAAAATAAAGTATTCCGTTCGTAAATACGCTTTTATTTCCATCTGTACTCCGCGCATGCGCGCTACTGTGCTAGTACATACCTACGCGGCCGGCCACCTGCCGTCGGCGAGCGGTTTGCCGCCATTCTTCGGAAGTTTGTTATGATTGCGATAATGTTAGTTTTATGGCGTAAATATTGTGTTTCAAAGTGAAATAACTTATGTAATCAGTGTGTAAATATGTCTGTCGTATTGTTATAGTGTTCGTTACAGTATATGTGTAAGATAAATGTGATATTTGTGACGAAATGTTTCGTGTGACGAGTGAAAATTTTACTATCATGGATATATTTTTCATCATTTGGCGGTCAGGTAAGTGTTATTTTTAAAAGGAATGCAATACAGGGATTGGAAAATTAACTGTCTACCCAATAATGTATAATTTATATAGTGCTCATTATAATTTAGTCACAATATTGTTGTTTTTATGAAGACGATGACCTTGATAACCTTGAACAAAAAAAAAAACTGCACAGTAGGTAATTACGCGAATCGGATAGAGTACATTCCACGGGTTAAATATTGAGTACGCACGGCTACATATCAAACTATACATTTTCAGTATAAGCTGATCTCTCATTGTACGGAAAGCCTATACAATGCGAGGTCAGCTTATACTGGAAATGTATAGCTCAGTGGCGAAGGGTAAAAATTTTCAAAGGGGAAGTCGTCTCGAAAAATTCCTCCAAAAAAGCACACTCACAAATAAATTTGTCTTTAGAGCGTTATTCTTAGAGAATAACTCTTCGCCACTGGTATCGCTTAATAACTGTGTAATAACGTTATTAATAAATATCAAAAGTCGTAAACCACTGCTTGCTTTAGGTAGTACCAGTAATAATACCTAATTGTTTTTATCAAGAATTGATATAAGGTAAGTAGTAACGTGAATCCCATACATTTTGCCGTCATTTAAGAAATACGTATTTTTCTAACAATTGGAGATTGTACAAATGTACACATTATTCAGTCCAGTCTGAAGCTGGCTAGCTTATTATCCCACAGTCACCGCATCGCGTTCGCTGTGGAGCTCCTTAGGTTTAGATCCTTTTTTACAATATACTTACTTACGGGTCAGTCTCAGCCTGGGATATTTAGCAGTAAGGTTAATTGTATTGGATGCACTACTCGCAGGTGTGATTGAGTGCTAATGGTATAATGCCAGGAGACCAATAAAGGTAATATTAGATACCAGTTAAAAACAACAAATACTCCAACAACAATGGCGTAGGAACGTGTTCAAATCGCAACATGGACCCACTTTTGGCGTAATGGGAAGATAACACGAATACCTATTTATGCATTACTATACCACACCCACCTCAAAGTCAAAGTCAAAGATTTTTATTTCAACTGGGCCTTTGTAGGCACTTTCAAAACGTCGTGATTCTAGGCGCACGGTTCCAAGTGGACCGTGGTACCTACCCAATTACTACGAATATTACGTTATAACCTAACCGTCAAAAACCCCCGACTTTAACTATAATAAAATGAGCTGTAACTTTTAAACGGCTGAACAGATTTTCATGAAACATGGCTAAGAACACTCGGGATAAAATTATCTATGACACAAAAAAAAACTAAACGAAAATCGGTTCATCCGTTTGGGAGCTACGATACCACAGACAGACACGTTAAACTTATAACACCCCTCTTTTTGCGTCGGGGGTTAAAAAGTACCCATTATTGGAGTTTTTTCATGGGTTCCGACTGTTAAAGTCATTATGTTCCGCATTAGAATTCTACTGGACTTGTTTTTTTATTTTCATTTTTTATTTACACACATGCATATATACTTACACTCGAGGAACAGAACCCTCTTCCTTGCGCAGTCGGGTAAAAAAGGAAGGAAAAGTAAAACAACAATAATTTTAAATACTCAATTATATTGGAGGCACAATGAACAGACGGTACGCCGTCGTACAATACAATATATTTACAAATATAACATTAGTTACGTGAGATAAACACGATGCTGATGACGCAGTGACTAGGCTACTAAACGATCTTAGTGAAATAATTAAAACAAAAATAATTAAGTTGGCTTATGGAATGCTTTGTTGGAATTAATTATTCATAGTAAACATGTAATTAATTTTGTGTAGTGTTTGTTTAGTCTACTGGTGAAAGAGTCTGATGCATGTCTGTGGTGCTAAAGCAACTACCGAATAATCGATATTATAAATTAAGTTATTCAAAGAAAGAGGATTAATAAGAGGGCCAATCTAAATTGGTCTACATCGTACCAGAGGAAAGCGCAAGATAAGTAATAATAGTATTAGCTTTTCTTTGTACTGTAAGCTGCATCAACTTAATGTTGGTATCGTTAAAAACTAAACACAAATAACTTTGTTGTCATTGCAACATAAAAACAAAATTACTGAATCTTAGGTTGTCGACCCCATGAATGATATATTCTATTCCTGGAGTAGACAGTTTAACTAAATGTTCACAAAACGCAGATCTTAAAATAAAAAATAATCTAATTTGTATTAAATTTCTTATCATGACTTAAAATTATATAAAATATGTGTACATAATAATTATATTATGCCTAAAATATTAAAATTACGCGCCAAAAAGCTCAATCACATATAATAAACTACACAGTGTTGCAAGTGTGTAAAATTCGTTAAAAACGTTAGTACTGTTGCCATACTCGCTCTACACTTATGTGTTTAAAATCGACGGATTCTCATATTACTTTTATTTAAATATAAACATTTGTGGTTTGATGGAAATCATTATTTTTCCTGGACTTTTAGTAGTATTTTAAATACTCATTTCTGTATAACTATACAAATGTTTATAATTAAATCTCTACATAGCTCGTTTTGATCACAACCGTGCATCTATGCAACGTTAAATTAAGTGTACAATGCTTATAAATATGACAATAAAGGACAAATTGCATAGATACAGACGGAAATAACAATATATTCATCTAGTAGGCGTTTGAATAGGCATCGCAATTCGCAGATCACAAAGTGATAAAACAGTACAAATCCAGTGATTTTTGCAATAATTCAATTACAAGCTGAATTTTTTTACTGCAAGATTAATTGTATTACAAGAATAATTGTTTTTAAATACAACCGATATAAAACTGCCTTCTAATAAAATCTAAAAAAGCATTTTGCATGGTTTCTTAAATACCGTGTCCGACTAATAAGTCATAAAGTGATTCAATACCTTGAATTTTAGTTTCCATAATCATATAAATTGGTCTAAAAATTCTTCTTTATGTCTTTAAGTCACAATTTATACAGAGGATGGTCTAGCTAGACTCTAGCGCCTACATAGAATAATACAGCGTAATTTTGTTATTTCTCGAAGGGTTCCGCCGTACTGTTGTACATTGTAAACACGACTGACTAAATATCCAGTATAAGCTGACCTCGCATTGTATAGGCTTTCCGTACAATGAGAGGTCAGCGTATACTGGAAATTTATAGCTTGATGTGTGCGTACACGCTCAGCGATATGCCGTTATTACCCAAATCTTATTGTTGTAAGGTGCGAGCCTATCGCCTTCCACCAGACACCTCCAGACTCGGTCCAAGTTTTTAGAGAATTTCCAGTCAGCAGGGTTATAAAAATGATTATTATCGAACCTAGGATTTTTACATACAAGACCAGTATGTTTTTCAAGCAGTATTTTTTAATACTTATTTTAGATTGATAACATGGACTTTCCCTCTGTACAAATTGCGTCTAGCAAGTCGCCTTCCTACACATGAACAAAGACGGTACGTTTATACAAGGTCCTAACTTAGTCCCGATCCATTTAAGGGCTTATTGTACTCATCATTATGAACAACTTTTACTATGGTACCAACTCTGAAATCTCGAAAAAAAATCTTCTGTTCCGTACAATTCACTATTACTTGACTCATAACGAACAGCTGATTTTTTGATTCGCTTTTCATATTTGGTCTCACAGTGATGGTTCATAATGATGAGGAGAATAACCTTTTAAAGGGATCGGACTTAGAAAGGTTGGACCATGTTTATTTGTGTGGATAGTTTCGGTCTGTTTAGTCGACGACCCACTGCAACACGCTGGTGTCGAGCCCGCCCGTGGTGATGAGGCGCGAGTCGTCCGGCAGGAAGCGCACGCACGTCACGTGCGACGAGTGCCCGCCGTATTGGTGGCATAGAGACTGGAAATTAAAATATATTATAACTACCATTTGGCAAGTTAGAATCATTAAAACATGGATGGAAAATTATGAAATGTTCTGTGGGCCGAGCACGAATAACGTAAGCAACGTAACGTAAGTAACGACAACGTAAGCAAATTTAGAATAAACATTTTTTTTTAAATACATGCATTGTTTTTTTCATTTTCACGAAACAAGTGTGTATATTGCATAATATAAAACAAAAATGCGATAGGTAGATTAATTGTATTTTTTAATCAAAATTTGCTTACAGTGCCACAAACTTATCGGACCCGGTGACTAAAATTGGAACTAACGTCGCTTGAGAACAAAAATGACTTCAAAACAATATTCTAAGCTTCAAAATGTAATTTTTGTAGGGAGATGACATTGGTAAAAGTAACGGCAGCGATGCCATTACATTACCGGCGGGTCTACCGCGTAACTAAAATTGTAATGAACATCGACATTGGTATTAAACTTCAATACGATCGTGAGAGCCTAAACTTTGAGCTAACTTGTAATTTTTTTACTGATCATGAAGATAGGAGTCCCAACTATATGATAGGTAATTTTTTTACAAGTTAGCTCAAATTTTAGGCTCTCACGATCGTATTGAAGTTTAATACCAGTGTCGATGTTCATTACAATTTTAGTTACGCGGTAGACCCGCGGGTCAGATAAATTTGTGGCACTGTAGTTTGGTTTCGTCACATTTTGGTCCTGTTAAATTGCGCAACAGTATCGACACCAAATTTTCTGAGTGATCTCCAATGTATTATTTAGAGCATGATCGCGGAAAGGCTGGACTGTCATTATTAGGCACTGCTGCGACAGACATATCGCAGTACAAGTGTCGCAGAGAAAATATTAATATTGATTTTTGTTTATTGAAATTTCCGAACTGTAATATGATTGATTTTGATTTTAATTTTATTTTGTTGTGTAATTACATAAATTAGTCTGACATTTAATCCCTTTGTGTATTATGTACTTATCTCATTTTTATATTAGCTGACATTTGTATAATGATAGTAGAAGCGGTAGTTATCAACCTATGGGGACTGATGTAAATGGACCTTAAATGGATCTTACCTTAGGCTGTGTGACAGGGAATGCGAAAAGCTTCACTTTGCCGAAGTCGTCGCCAGTCGCTATCAGACGACTGTCGTGGGACCTACAACCATGCAACACAGGGTTGAATAACATGTGTGGAGCTGTTAAATGAAATGCCTTAGGACTTTCATTTATTGAAAACTATTTTTTAATTTCTAAATCGGCATATTCATGTGTTACTGTATTACGATTTACTGTGTATTTTATTTAATTACCTAACCGTCAAAAACCCCCGACTCCAACTAGAAAAAGAGCTGTAACTTTTGAACGGCTGAACAGATTTTAATGAAACATAGCTAAGATGATTCCCGATTAAATTAGCTTTCAATCACAAAAAAGCGGTATTGAAATCGGTCCATCCGTTTTGGAGCTACGATACCACAGACAGGTTCACAGATACACACTTCAAACGTATAACATCCTTCTTTTTTGTTGGGGGTTTAAATAGCTATCGAAACCCAATGTTTTTTTTTTCAAAAATAGTTACAAGAGTCGAATAGGTAGACATAAGATAAATGTATGTGCAGAACAGCTATTATAGATGATAATGCAATAAAAATGTTTTTGATGAAATATTTTCAAGTATCAAAATTAAGTGATCACTGTTACTGTTACTGTTAGCCTACATCATCCCACTGCTGGGCAAAGGCCTTGTGATCACACCGAACCTTTATTAGTTTGGGAAGACTTGTGAACAATATCCTTATAATAAACACATTACCCTCATTTGCGTCTCGCAGTTGGGTAAAAAAGAGTTTCTAACTAAAGTGTCACTTGACCTAAATGTATGGAATGAATCCACTATCGTAGAGCCAAATTTTTCAGTAAATATCTACGAGAAAAGATCTTAATATAATCTAAACTAATATTATAAAGAGAAAAGATTGATTTTATGCATGTTTGTTTGTTTGTTTGTAATGGATAAACTCAAAAACTACTGGACCGATTTTAAAAATTCTTTCACAATGCTACATTGTCAGTGAGTAACATGGGCTATAATTTATAAAGATATCACGCGGGCAAAGCCGCTGGCGGAAGCTAGTATCTAATAAGTTACCTAGTGCACGAATTAATGTCAGTGCCATCTGCACTTTCCGGCCACACGCCGATGCTCTGGAAGGTGATGGGACACGTGTTGGAGAACCAGCTCACGTCGCGCATCGACGTCGGCTGCGGGATCTGGCGACACGTTGTGGCGTTCCCTGGAAACATGATATTGTAATAAAGGAATCTGTTTTAACAGCATCAAGCCTGTTTTCCCCTGAAGGAACAGACTGCAGAGGGCTAAATTCTCCTAATTGTATGACGCGCCGATCATATTGCAGTGACGCTCGAACTTGACGCGAGCGTATCTCATAGAACCTAAGAGAGAATGCCAAATGTGTTGTTTTGATCAAAATTTTTACTGCAACTGCGCGACAACTGCACTTCTTTAGTTACGTGAATTAGCTTACAGAGCTGTACTGTTGAACACTAACAGCCTTGTTTCGGCGATGCTGTTATTAAGTCCCATGTAATATGGGGTGAGCCTATTTCCATCTATCGGGCACAATTATGATCTCCGGGCTACTACTGACAATTTATTAACAGTAAACAACACTGCCCGATCTGGGAATGGAACCCTCATGGTCAGCAGCCGCGCTTGCGTCCACTACACCAATCAAGCAGTAAATTTTAAGTAAAAGTATATCTAATTGTTTTTTTATATACTACTAAGGCTTCAGAGTATTACTACTCTCAAGAAAATATAATGTGGAAAATAGGTATTTGTATTTTTCTCAAATTTGGTAGATACGATTTTGTCGGTTGTTTGGAGGAAACATTCCTGTATGGAAATTTAGTCAATTTTCTCGCTGAATGTACCTTTTTTTAAAGAATCAATAATAAGGTATTTATTATTTTCAAAATTCACCTAGTTTCGTAAAACCAGAACTCTAACTATAACAGAAGGGATAGCCACCCTGTATATAGCATTAAAATACTTACAGAAAAGCAGCTCATAATCTCCAGAATTGCTCCTAATGTATTGGCTATCCTCCGACCAGTCTAAGTGCGTTATGTAGCTCGAGTGACCCTGCGAACACAATAAATACGTTTAAGATACAACGTCCTGGCTAAAGAATATAATATTAGGTTACACTATAATGCACTACGCATAGCTACGCTAGACTTACGTCACACTATCAAAATCTCTACATATATAATATATATATACTAGATTATTATCTATGTATGGGATGATATCTTACAACCCACAAAATAGCGTGAAGGCCATAAACCAGAAGGCACGGTTTTGTCTTTTTGAGTTCCTAACCATTACGACTATCATAGATTATTCGTTTAAAATAGTCGTGAAAGCAACCTGCCGTTCTGTTTGAGGGGTCTCAAGTAAAGAACGATCACCCATCCAAGTAACGTGTAGATAGTTGTCACTCCCACAAGACAACTCATTTTTTGTACAGATCTCATTGTTATAAGTTTTGTCAATATAAATTCTGAAGGCTGTTTTCTTTTTGTTAATTTCAAGTGACTATCATAGTTTAATCGAATATTGTCACGTGGGCAAAGCCGCGGGTACAGCTAGTATAATAAATGTATATATAAATATATAATATATAAAATAAAGTCGCTTTCCGCGTTTGTCTGTATATCAGCTAACTCCTCCTAAACCACGTAACAGATTTTGATGCGGTTGTCACCATCATTTTGAGCATTTTTCCGGAATGTTTATATGCATATTATACTTTCATATTTAATGTAAGGATCGTAGAGAAATTGTACCCGGGCGAAGCCGGGGACGGGTCGGTAGTAATATTATAAATACAAAAGTAGCTCTTGTCACTCTGTCTGTTTGTTACTTTTTTACGACTAAGCAGCTGAACTGATCTCGATGAAATTTGACCAGGAAATAGTGTGTATCATGAGGAAGGACATAGACTATAGTTTTTTTTTTCACAAATGTCTTTCTCCTAATTGCACGCCGACGGAGTTGCGGGTACAGAGCTAGTGAAAATATATATGTGAACTATCTGTGTCCACGACGTGCAAAGCGTGGAATTCGGATGCTGCGATTTAAAAATATTGTGTAAGCCTACTGCTATTAGAACTAGATAGCATTTATATAGGTACATAATAACTAGATACATAAAACTAAGTATATAAAAATAATTATACCTATATATACATACACACGGATAATTAATCGGTAAGGGTATAATATAAAGCCAAATGGTTATTGTACTCATCATTATGAACAACTTTTACTGTGAGAAAAAGCCTGGAATCGCGTTTTTTTTTATTATTCAATTATTTGTATGGAACAGCAGATTTTTTAACACGATTTCCTGTTTACTCCCATAGTAAAAGTTGATCATAATGGTGAGTACAATAACGGTCAGTTTGAAAGAGTATAAGAGGCCGAAAGGGCCTCATATACTCTTTCAAAATGACCGTTAACCGTCAACTGAACACATTTTGAGGATGTAATAGGTATGTACTTGTAATAAAATATTTTTATTTCTAGATACATTTTGGATAGGGAAGCGTTCTAAGGCATTCATTTATTTAAAAAAGCATGTATTTTATATGAATGTATTTTTACCCTTCTACGTTTTCTCTCCGTGCACTAAGTTACGCGTGAAATTGACAATATTACATGATGATATTATATAATTATTTTAGGGAATTGGAGATACTAAGAAAATATCAGAACGTTATACAGGGATATAGAAGTATAGGCCAATAAGAAGTATCTAGAGGCTGTTTATGTATTTAAGTACTATGATAATATAAAATGGGGAACTACTACTGTCACTGCCAATTACCTACTTATAAAAACTAACAATCAATGGTAAATATAAAAGAATAGAGTAGATCATTATACACCAGATACAAGCACTTATGAAATGTCGAGACTCTTATCAATGGTAATACATATATCAGAATAAAATCTTTTTTTTAATGTAAACCAGATACTTATGAAATGTCGAAACTATTGGTACGTGTAATAAGTAGGTACCCAAAAATAAGTTTATATTTTTACTCTAGATTTTTCATCCATTTATCTTATAATATGGGGTGCTAGGAAAAAGCTCCCACGGTTAACGAATCATCATCTGCCGCTCCCTGGGCAGTCAGCCTCGATACCACCATTCCTGACTGGCTAATCTTCGTACTACGGCATGAACACGAACGATTCCTATGTGTTAGATACTTAGTCGTGCCGATTTGACAGAAGAAATATAGAATATCACAATTCATGGACAAAATATCTTGTGACATACTTGACCGTGATAAACCTGCTGATTGTGTATGCGCTAGATTTGTCTTAGTTTAGAGGGCGTCCGGAGAGCGTCCGGGCGGGGCTTGGCATACTGTCGGGGTTACCAAAATGAATAGAAACCATGTTTGGTTTGCTAATTTACTTCTAAAAAGATTTGTTTTTATTTCTTGAATGATGATAGAAAAAGAATTTGTTTTAAATGATATTGTTAACTAAGTTATAGGTATTAAGTATTGCTTATAAAATAAAATAACAATTTATACATTTATTATATTAAATTTGTGAGGTAAAAAAGAATAGACAGATATGTCCGGGATTTCGAGCTCCTTGTCCTAGTTTATAGATTTTACAGATGGTAACCCTACACTTAGGTAGCCCGCGAAATTCCATTCTTACGTTCTATGTTTATACAGAGCAGCATTATGCAAAAAAAGTAAGAAAATTTGAATTTCCCGTATTACCTGGTTGGATCAATGTTAAATCTTTGTAATTAAATTAAAACGGATTTCGATGCGGTTTTTTTTTAATATATAGAGTGATTCAAGAGGAAGGTTTATATGTTCAATACTTTCGTATTTAATGTAAGGATAATAGAGAAATTGCACACGGGGCATAGCCGGGGACGGGTCGCTAGTATAGTATATTACTCACCAAGCATTTCCCCTGCCGGCTGTATCGTGCGCCGTTATCGTCCACCCGGTATACGTAGATGAAGTTATCGCGGGAGCCGAGAGCCACCAGCTTGTTGTCCGGAGAGTACTGGATCGTTTGGATCGGTTCAGCACTGAGGGAGATATAGGAATGTTAATAATGTTCACATTAGAGGTGAGTCCGATATCCTGTCAGCCGTCGGCGACCAAGAGTGTTGATCATATAGATAGTATGTGTACCCGTCCTGGTGCGAGGCGAGCATCTCCCTGGAGTGCGGGTCGAACACCATCCAGCGCCCCGACAGCGCGCCCACCGCCAGCACGCCGCCGTCGGCGACCAAGAGTGTTGATCATATAGATAGTATGTGTACCCGTCCTGGTGCGAGGCGAGCATCTCCCTGGAGTGCGGGTCGAACACCATCCAGCGCCCCGACAGCGCGCCCACCGCCAGCACGCCGCCGTCGGCGACCAAGAGTGTTGATCATATAGATAGTATGTGTACCCGTCCTGGTGCGAGGCGAGCATCTCCCTGGAGTGCGGGTCGAACACCATCCAGCGCCCCGACAGCGCGCCCACCGCCAGCACGCCGCCGTCGGCGACCAAGAGTGTTGATCATATAGATAGTATGTGTACCCGTCCTGGTGCGAGGCGAGCATCTCCCTGGAGTGCGGGTCGAACACCATCCAGCGCCCCGACAGCGCGCCCACCGCCAGCACGCCGCCGTCGGCGACCAAGAGTGTTGATCATATAGATAGTATGTGTACCCGTCCTGGTGCGAGGCGAGCATCTCCCTGGAGTGCGGGTCGAACACCATCCAGCGCCCCGACAGCGCGCCCACCGCCAGCACGCCGCCGTCGGCGACCAAGAGTGTTGATCATATAGATAGTATGTGTACCCGTCCTGGTGCGAGGCGAGCATCTCCCTGGAGTGCGGGTCGAACACCATCCAGCGCCCCGACAGCGCGCCCACCGCCAGCACGCCGCCGTCGGCGACCAAGAGTGTTGATCATATAGATAGTATGTGTACCCGTCCTGGTGCGAGGCGAGCATCTCCCTGGAGTGCGGGTCGAACACCATCCAGCGCCCCGACAGCGCGCCCACCGCCAGCACGCCGCCGTCGGCGACCAAGAGTGTTGATCATATAGATAGTATGTGTACCCGTCCTGGTGCGAGGCGAGCATCTCCCTGGAGTGCGGGTCGAACACCATCCAGCGCCCCGACAGCGCGCCCACCGCCAGCACGCCGCCGTCGGCGACCAAGAGTGTTGATCATATAGATAGTATGTGTACCCGTCCTGGTGCGAGGCGAGCATCTCCCTGGAGTGCGGGTCGAACACCATCCAGCGCCCCGACAGCGCGCCCACCGCCAGCACGCCGCCGTCGGCGACCAAGAGTGTTGATCATATAGATAGTATGTGTACCCGTCCTGGTGCGAGGCGAGCATCTCCCTGGAGTGCGGGTCGAACACCATCCAGCGCCCCGACAGCGCGCCCACCGCCAGCACGCCGCCGTCGGCGACCAAGAGTGTTGATCATATAGATAGTATGTGTACCCGTCCTGGTGCGAGGCGAGCATCTCCCTGGAGTGCGGGTCGAACACCATCCAGCGCCCCGACAGCGCGCCCACCGCCAGCACGCCGCCGTCGGCGACCAAGAGTGTTGATCATATAGATAGTATGTGTACCCGTCCTGGTGCGAGGCGAGCATCTCCCTGGAGTGCGGGTCGAACACCATCCAGCGCCCCGACAGCGCGCCCACCGCCAGCACGCCGCCGTCGGCGACCAAGAGTGTTGATCATATAGATAGTATGTGTACCCGTCCTGGTGCGAGGCGAGCATCTCCCTGGAGTGCGGGTCGAACACCATCCAGCGCCCCGACAGCGCGCCCACCGCCAGCACGCCGCCGTCGGCGACCAAGAGTGTTGATCATATAGATAGTATGTGTACCCGTCCTGGTGCGAGGCGAGCATCTCCCTGGAGTGCGGGTCGAACACCATCCAGCGCCCCGACAGCGCGCCCACCGCCAGCACGCCGCCGTCGGCGACCAAGAGTGTTGATCATATAGATAGTATGTGTACCCGTCCTGGTGCGAGGCGAGCATCTCCCTGGAGTGCGGGTCGAACACCATCCAGCGCCCCGACAGCGCGCCCACCGCCAGCACGCCGCCGTCGGCGACCAAGAGTGTTGATCATATAGATAGTATGTGTACCCGTCCTGGTGCGAGGCGAGCATCTCCCTGGAGTGCGGGTCGAACACCATCCAGCGCCCCGACAGCGCGCCCACCGCCAGCACGCCGCCGTCGGCGACCAAGAGTGTTGATCATATAGATAGTATGTGTACCCGTCCTGGTGCGAGGCGAGCATCTCCCTGGAGTGCGGGTCGAACACCATCCAGCGCCCCGACAGCGCGCCCACCGCCAGCACGCCGCCGTCGGCGACCAAGAGTGTTGATCATATAGATAGTATGTGTACCCGTCCTGGTGCGAGGCGAGCATCTCCCTGGAGTGCGGGTCGAACACCATCCAGCGCCCCGACAGCGCGCCCACCGCCAGCACGCCGCCGTCGGCGACCAAGAGTGTTGATCATATAGATAGTATGTGTACCCGTCCTGGTGCGAGGCGAGCATCTCCCTGGAGTGCGGGTCGAACACCATCCAGCGCCCCGACAGCGCGCCCACCGCCAGCACGCCGCCGTCGGCGACCAAGAGTGTTGATCATATAGATAGTATGTGTACCCGTCCTGGTGCGAGGCGAGCATCTCCCTGGAGTGCGGGTCGAACACCATCCAGCGCCCCGACAGCGCGCCCACCGCCAGCACGCCGCCGTCGGCGACCAAGAGTGTTGATCATATAGATAGTATGTGTACCCGTCCTGGTGCGAGGCGAGCATCTCCCTGGAGTGCGGGTCGAACACCATCCAGCGCCCCGACAGCGCGCCCACCGCCAGCACGCCGCCGTCGGCGACCAAGAGTGTTGATCATATAGATAGTATGTGTACCCGTCCTGGTGCGAGGCGAGCATCTCCCTGGAGTGCGGGTCGAACACCATCCAGCGCCCCGACAGCGCGCCCACCGCCAGCACGCCGCCGTCGGCGACCAAGAGTGTTGATCATATAGATAGTATGTGTACCCGTCCTGGTGCGAGGCGAGCATCTCCCTGGAGTGCGGGTCGAACACCATCCAGCGCCCCGACAGCGCGCCCACCGCCAGCACGCCGCCGTCGGCGACCAAGAGTGTTGATCATATAGATAGTATGTGTACCCGTCCTGGTGCGAGGCGAGCATCTCCCTGGAGTGCGGGTCGAACACCATCCAGCGCCCCGACAGCGCGCCCACCGCCAGCACGCCGCCGTCGGCGACCAAGAGTGTTGATCATATAGATAGTATGTGTACCCGTCCTGGTGCGAGGCGAGCATCTCCCTGGAGTGCGGGTCGAACACCATCCAGCGCCCCGACAGCGCGCCCACCGCCAGCACGCCGCCGTCGGCGACCAAGAGTGTTGATCATATAGATAGTATGTGTACCCGTCCTGGTGCGAGGCGAGCATCTCCCTGGAGTGCGGGTCGAACACCATCCAGCGCCCCGACAGCGCGCCCACCGCCAGCACGCCGCCGTCGGCGACCAAGAGTGTTGATCATATAGATAGTATGTGTACCCGTCCTGGTGCGAGGCGAGCATCTCCCTGGAGTGCGGGTCGAACACCATCCAGCGCCCCGACAGCGCGCCCACCGCCAGCACGCCGCCGTCGGCGACCAAGAGTGTTGATCATATAGATAGTATGTGTACCCGTCCTGGTGCGAGGCGAGCATCTCCCTGGAGTGCGGGTCGAACACCATCCAGCGCCCCGACAGCGCGCCCACCGCCAGCACGCCGCCGTCGGCGACCAAGAGTGTTGATCATATAGATAGTATGTGTACCCGTCCTGGTGCGAGGCGAGCATCTCCCTGGAGTGCGGGTCGAACACCATCCAGCGCCCCGACAGCGCGCCCACCGCCAGCACGCCGCCGTCGGCGACCAAGAGTGTTGATCATATAGATAGTATGTGTACCCGTCCTGGTGCGAGGCGAGCATCTCCCTGGAGTGCGGGTCGAACACCATCCAGCGCCCCGACAGCGCGCCCACCGCCAGCACGCCGCCGTCGGCGACCAAGAGTGTTGATCATATAGATAGTATGTGTACCCGTCCTGGTGCGAGGCGAGCATCTCCCTGGAGTGCGGGTCGAACACCATCCAGCGCCCCGACAGCGCGCCCACCGCCAGCACGCCGCCGTCGGCGACCAAGAGTGTTGATCATATAGATAGTATGTGTACCCGTCCTGGTGCGAGGCGAGCATCTCCCTGGAGTGCGGGTCGAACACCATCCAGCGCCCCGACAGCGCGCCCACCGCCAGCACGCCGCCGTCGGCGACCAAGAGTGTTGATCATATAGATAGTATGTGTACCCGTCCTGGTGCGAGGCGAGCATCTCCCTGGAGTGCGGGTCGAACACCATCCAGCGCCCCGACAGCGCGCCCACCGCCAGCACGCCGCCGTCGGCGACCAAGAGTGTTGATCATATAGATAGTATGTGTACCCGTCCTGGTGCGAGGCGAGCATCTCCCTGGAGTGCGGGTCGAACACCATCCAGCGCCCCGACAGCGCGCCCACCGCCAGCACGCCGCCGTCGGCGACCAAGAGTGTTGATCATATAGATAGTATGTGTACCCGTCCTGGTGCGAGGCGAGCATCTCCCTGGAGTGCGGGTCGAACACCATCCAGCGCCCCGACAGCGCGCCCACCGCCAGCACGCCGCCGTCGGCGACCAAGAGTGTTGATCATATAGATAGTATGTGTACCCGTCCTGGTGCGAGGCGAGCATCTCCCTGGAGTGCGGGTCGAACACCATCCAGCGCCCCGACAGCGCGCCCACCGCCAGCACGCCGCCGTCGCGCGACCACGCGCAGCACTGCGCGCGCTCCTGAGGCACAAACACAATATTATGTACACTGACAACGTGAATCCGTCGAGATAGGTGTGTAGCGACACCTAGCTCCACGAGAAGGAACTACTTAGCAACGTAGCAAGCTACACACAATACAAATTCGACCAATCAGATTAAGAGGCCTGCATCACGCAAGGAATAGTAGATTGTTATACAAAGGTCGAAAGGAATCAACCTTCTACGACAAGGTATTTAGACGCCCGAGCGCATCGAGGGCGGCTATAGTCCGAGTAAGAATTGGTGACTTTCACCCGTGTTAAACACTCTACTTTTCATTTTGAATATAAAGAAAGTAAAAGATCGTAGTTTTTCTAAAATATTTAAATTTTCTTGTTTGCTCGCCACTTCATAAAATCTTTGTATGTATTTAAGTATCTTTCCCTTTGAAATTGCTGGCAAAAGATTTTCGATTACTTTACTTGTCCCGTCTTTAACCGAATTTGGGGTCAACATTTCAGAATAGCTTGAACTCAATGATAGTCAATAAAGGGATGAAAAAGGAAGTGAAAGTTTGTATGGGAGTCCCTTCTTCATTTATGAAATGAGAAAGATGAAAATTGGGATTTAGGCTTTTGGTTACAAATAAAAAAACACGTGTTTCTGCGTTTTTGGAAATTCATCCCCTAAAGGGGCGAAATAGGGGTGAAAATTGTTTTCGAAGTGTAAAACGTGAATATAGGGATTGTTTTTGAAGTGAGAAACGCGAAAATTGGTGTTTCGGCTTTTGGTTACAAATAAAAAAACACATGCTACCGCGTTATTGGAAATTCATCCCCTAAAGGGGCGAAATAGGGGTGAAAATTGTTTTTAAAGTGAAAAACGTTAATTGGTTTTTAGACTTTTGGCTACAAATAAAGAAACACAGGTGTCTGCGTTTTTGGTAATTCATCCCCTGCGAGAGCGAAATAGGGGTGAAAATTGTTTTCGAAGTGTAAAACGTGAATATTGGGATTGTTTTTGAAGTGAGAAACGTGAAAATTGGTGTTTCGGCTTTTGGTTACAAATAAAAAAACACATGTTACCGCGTTATTGGAAATTCATCCCCTAAAGGGGCGAAATAGGGGTGAAAAGTGTTTTCGAAGTGCGAAACGTGAAAATTTAGATTTAGGCTTTTGTTTAGATATAAAGAAACAAGTGATTCTGCGTTTTTGAAAATTCATCCCCTAAAGGGGCGAAATAGGGGTGAAAATTGTTTTTTAAATGAGAAACGTGAAAATTGAGATTTAGGTTACAAATAAAGAAACACATGTTTCTCCGTTTTTGGAAATTCATCCCCTAAAGGAGCGAAATAGGGGTGAAAATTGTTTTTAAAGTTAAAACGTTAATTGGTTTTTAGACTTTTGGCTACAAATAAAGAAACACAGGTGTCTGCGTTTTTGGTAATTCATCCCCTGCGAGAGCGAAATAGAGGGTTAAAATCGTTTTTAAAGTAAGAAAGGTGAAAATTGGTATTTAGGCTTTTAATTAAAAATAAAAAAACACCATGTTACCGCGTTTTTGGAAATTCATCCCTCAAAGGGGCGATATAGGGGTGAAAAATGTTTTTAAAGTTAGAAACGTGTTAAATATTTAAGCTTTTGGTTAAAATTAAAGAAATAATTGGTTTCGCGTTTTTCGAAATTCAACCTCTAAGCGGATGAAATAGATAAAGAAGAGTCCGTAAATTTTTTTTTAAGAAAAAAATTTCATTGTTATTTACGCTATTGGATCAAAATTCAGACATACTCATGTTAACGCGTTTTTGGAAATTCTAGCCCGCAGGGGGTGAAATTTGGGAGAAAAATTGTATGTGAGTCCCTTTGTTCTTGAAGTCAGAAATATGAGTATGGGTACTTAGGCTTTTAGTCAAATATTAAAGAATACCTACAAGAGGGTAAAATAAAGGTTCATATTGGGCCTGTCGACCTCAGGGACTGAAGAGAGTCAATATTTTGAATCCGCGTAAAAATTGTACAAAAAGGCATTTTGAGAAAAATTAAAATTATGTCTCAGTAAAAATAGTAGAATATGTCATTTAATTTTTTAGGGCTAATTTAATCTACTAAAATGTTTGGAATATTTAATGGGCGAGTTTAAAAAATGTGATCATTAATGTTTACTTACTTATTACTTACTGTTAAGCGTTTTCTGTAGATTAGAATTGCCTTTTACACTTTATAATTTGGATCGATGGTTTAAGAGAAATTAAAAGTTCTTTGAAAGTTGATATCAATTTTACATAACCTAAGGACCGCGACGTTGTGATGTACGGTGCGATGTATTCGAGAACGGGAACGCTTTGTAAGATAAGAGGTCAAGAATTGATGAAAATTAAAAAGTATTTACCGGCTCCTTTGTACCCGAACGAAGTCGGGACGGGCCGCTAGTTAGTCTATAAAACCGAGATTCTGAATTTCCGTACAACTTACAGAGTTAGTATCCCGTCAAATTCTCTCATTCTAATTGTATTGTGTTGTGTATAGTATTATAATTGTCTTTTTAAAATTTTAAATATGGAACACACCGAGTTACCGCCCGCGCCGCCACCGCGGTCCCTCCCGCTTCATAGGTATTTTTTTTAATTCGCACTGGCTGTTTATACACTCGCAATACAGTAGCATGTTCTTTTTATTTAATCGATTTTTTATTAAATTATGTAAACAATTTCATAGTCGACTTCCTAATCCAATTTAGTTCTATTTTTAAAATTAATTCCAGCCCTAGTGTGAAAAGTAATTATTATGAGTCTTTTCCGTCCAACGTTAGGGAGCAGCGTCTTCCACCCGCTACTCAGATCAAACAAACACTACTTTCCGAGCATGAGAAATGAAAAAAGATTATTTTATCTAACACATATTATTATACAACTGTCGGACATCAACCGTCAGGCCTCGGCCCGCCAGCCAATATCACCTCGTCTGGTCGGAGAATTATCCTTTTTTAATAGAGGTACACCATACGAGTACCTCTTTCCTCCACGGGTGTTTCAAAATTAGGAACAAAATCAGAACGTTGTTAAATAATGAATGTGTCTTTGGTATTGTGTACACGCGAAACGCGACTGACGAGCGTGACTGTTCCTGTTATGAAAATGCCAATAGCAATAGAACTTTGAAACTGTAGCCAATATGGCCAAAGGTGCGTTCTGTATTATAGTTACCTCGATGTCCTTGCTCCACACGGTGCAGTGGCTGAGCCCGTCCCACAGCTGCAGCAGCTTGTCCCAGCCGGCCGTCGCGAACTGCGCCAGCGTGGGGTGCACGGCCAGCCCCCACAGCTCGTCCACGTGGCCTGCACGGTAACATATAAAATATGTTTGACACGAGAAGAAGAGAAGATTGATAGATTTGTAAGACATTGATGACGTGAACCAACCGAAGTATGTAAAGAATAATTAGTCTACTACCCTATTTTCAAAGGTAGAATCACGACGTTTTGAAAGTGCCTGCAAAAGCCCAGTTGAAATAAAAACCTTTGACTATGACTTTAACTTTGTTCGTAGGCCATAAAACCAAAAAAATCTAACTTATCAAAAAATTTAAAATTATTATACAATTAACCATGATGAAATTTCAACTTTAGTAATGTTTTATGTACCTAGTGCGCAAAATTTGGAGAGTGATTCAGTGTCCGTTCTCAAATGCAATCGTAGTACTAAAATTCACTTCAAAACAAAATAAAAATTTGATTTTGTATGGCTTGCGCAGTGCGCTAGTAAATTATGCGTGTCCCCCATACTAAGTTGAATTTTCGTTTGGTTTTAAAGTGTATAACAATACTGCGGTTGCATTTCGGAACAGAGACTGAATCACTCTACAAATTATGTGCACTACATAGAAACCGGCGAAGTGCGAGTCAGACTTGCGCACGAAGTGTTCCGTACCATTATTTATAAAAACGGCAATAAAAGTCATGTTTGTTGTATGGGAGCCCCCTTAAATATTTATTGTAATCTGTTTTTTAGTATTTGTTGTTATAGCGGCAACAGAAATACATCATCTGTGAAAATTTCAACTGTCTCACTATCACGGTTCATAAGATACAGCCTGGTGATAGACGGACAGACGGACAGAGGGACAGACGGACGGACAGACAGCGGAGCCTTAGTAATAGGGTCTCGTTTTACTCTTTGGGTCCGGAACTCTAAAAAAATGATCCTGTATAGAAGTAAAGTACATGGGGTACGTAATAAAGGTTATCCGGTAAGTTACCGAGCACGGCGGGCGAGAAGCCCAGCTGCAGGTCGCCGTGCAGGATGCAGTTGCGCGTGCTGCCCACGAACAGCTGCGCGCCGCGCCCCTCCGCCAGCGCGCGCACGCCGCCGTAGTGGCCCTCGATCTGCGGGCAACGAGCTGTTATACATGGCATAACCTAACCGGCAATAACCCCCCACTCCAACTAGAAAAAGATCTGTAACTTAATAACTTTTGAATAAACATAGCTAAAAGATGATTAACGATTAAACTAGTTTTCAATTTAAAAAAAGAAAATGTGTGCTGGGACACATGTAGAAGTTGGTAGAAGTGAAACTTCAACGGACAATATATCGTCTACCCCCTCCACGCGGCCGTAACGCTTTTTCGTCACAGAAAATCCTAATACTCCCCGTCTATATAGAAGTTTCACTTCAAAAATGCATTGAAATTCAGTGTTAGATTTAATTCTCATTGGCTCAATCGACTATCAATTTGGTGAAATACATAATTTTTGCAAAAGAAACATACTTTAAAAATTACTGAAATCGATTTTATACTCAATTATGAACATACAATAATTTTTGTTTATGCATCCTGAACTTAGTAGGCGAAATATGAAAAACTGTAAAATTACTATAAGATAAAGAATATGAATACTATAAGATCTGTTAAAGTACCATATTTCAGGCAAATAAAGAATTCTATTCTATTCAAACTAATTTCAGGATCTGCTTTCATGATGTTCCATGCAGTATACTAACGACGTTTTCGGTGCCGGCCGCGTTCATGTCGGGGTCGAACAGCACGATGCGGCCGTCCTTGCCGCCGCCGCTGACGACGGCGCCGTCCTTGCGGCACAGCAGCGAGAACACCGAGCCGTCGTGCACGCCGCGCACCAGCTTCGCGATAGCGTTGGTGCCGCGCGCCCACACGATTATGTTGCCGTTCGAGTCGCCCGACAGCACGTCACCTGACATAACAGAAAGCGATCCTTTACGAGGGTGAAACCTTTAGAAGCCTTCGAGAGAACGCCAAAGCCTCCAATGAAATACCACCGTCGCATGCGAAAATTCCTGAAATCGCCAAGACTCCTGGATAGTCCCGTCAACAATTTTACACATGACGGACAGGCTAGACAATAGATTTCCAGTATAAGCTGACCTCACATTGTATAGGCTTTCCATAAAATGAGATGTGAGCTTATACTGAAAATGTTCAACTTGATATGTAGCCGTGCGTACCCCATTTGTTATGATGGCTTCCAATAACTTTTAATTAGTTGATATTTTTCGTCGTTCGAACTTTCGAAGCTTTGAATATTTTTTTGGAAAAATGGGCTTGTTCTTACGTCGATGTCATTTCTCTGTATTAAAACCAAAAAATATTTCATAAGTAAGTAGTTAAGTACCTATACTTGAGTAAGTCAGTAGCTATTGCCAATGGTTTACAGAGGAGGGTATAAAAACACTGTAGTATCTCGACCTCAGGTCAAACCTACAATAGTATACCAACTGTACTGGATGTAGTCATGTAAGTGACACATTAATGGACACAGATTTTTAAAATATAAGATTTTGTTTAATATAAATATTAAGACCGACCCAAAATGTCAGAGGTCTACAATCATGCACTAAATCCGTAATATTCGGTTTCCATTAAGAAGTTATTCCTGTATAATATGCTTCACTATTTCGGCTGTGCAATTTTAAAACCTAGCAACTGACATTTTTTTTTAAATCGGTGTTTTTGCATTTTTAACTTATTAAGAATCTTAACAAGTGAAAAATGCAAAAACACCGATTTTTAAAAAAAATTGAGTTGCTATGTTTTAAAATTGCACAGCCGATTTCCTTCTATTCCACTATAGAAACATATCCCCAAACTCACCGTTATGGTTGAACCCGAGGCACGTGACATATTTGGGCTTGTCCCTGGACTCGAACACACCCATGCGCTTGTACAGCATGTTGGTCTGGTCGAGCGTCCAGAAAGCGATGTGGTTCTTGCCACAAGTCACTATCTGGTTGCGGTCTAGGGGGTGGAACTCTGCGGCCACTACCGTGTCTACTGAGCACTGGAATATTAAAAAGAAATATCATTTGTATTATAAATGTAGTACAGGAGCATGTAGATTGGGGCTGCCGCGGATTGTAGCGCGTCAGCCATGTTCGCCGAGGCGAGGACCAAGTGTTACCTTAGTCTCGGCGAGGCAGTGCCCCTTGTCGGGCCTCTGCCACTCCCACACGGAGATGGTGTGGTCGGGCCCGTCGTCCACCCAGCACGTTAGTAGCACGCACCCACAAGTGTTACCTTAGTCTCGGCGAGGCAGTGCCCCTTGTCGGGCCTCTGCCACTCCCACACGGAGATGGTGTGGTCGGGCCCGTCGTCCACCCAGCACGTTAGTAGCACGCACCCACAAGTGTTACCTTAGTCTCGGCGAGGCAGTGCCCCTTGTCGGGCCTCTGCCACTCCCACACGGAGATGGTGTGGTCGGGCCCGTCGTCCACCCAGCACGTTAGTAGCACGCACCCACAAGTGTTACCTTAGTCTCGGCGAGGCAGTGCCCCTTGTCGGGCCTCTGCCACTCCCACACGGAGATGGTGTGGTCGGGCCCGTCGTCCACCCAGCACGTTAGTAGCACGCACCCACAAGTGTTACCTTAGTCTCGGCGAGGCAGTGCCCCTTGTCGGGCCTCTGCCACTCCCACACGGAGATGGTGTGGTCGGGCCCGTCGTCCACCCAGCACGTTAGTAGCACGCACCCACAAGTGTTACCTTAGTCTCGGCGAGGCAGTGCCCCTTGTCGGGCCTCTGCCACTCCCACACGGAGATGGTGTGGTCGGGCCCGTCGTCCACCCAGCACGTTAGTAGCACGCACCCACAAGTGTTACCTTAGTCTCGGCGAGGCAGTGCCCCTTGTCGGGCCTCTGCCACTCCCACACGGAGATGGTGTGGTCGGGCCCGTCGTCCACCCAGCACGTTAGTAGCACGCACCCACAAGTGTTACCTTAGTCTCGGCGAGGCAGTGCCCCTTGTCGGGCCTCTGCCACTCCCACACGGAGATGGTGTGGTCGGGCCCGTCGTCCACAGCACACAGCAGCGCGCCGCCGTCCGCGCGCGAGAACGTCACGCACGACACCGCGCGCTCCAGCTGCCCCGCGCCCAGCACGGCCAGCGTGGCCAGCGACACCGAGTTCCACACGCGCACGTGCGGCTGCAATATCAACATACCATTACGCCTGTCGTCCCGAAGGACTAAGCAGGGGATCAACCACGTAACTAAAATGGTAATGAACATCGACTCTGGTAATAAACTTCAATACGATCGTGAGAGGCTAAGCTTCGAGCTACCTTGTAAATTTTTTGTTCATTACCATTTTAGTTACGCGGTAGACCTCCTAGATGTGGAAGGTACGATCCATGTGAAGTATCACAATTTTAAAGACATCTTCTCCAAGTGAACTGTGATAGGCTGTTGATGATGGTAAACTTACCCTGGCATCAAGCCTATCATGTCCGGCACACTGGCCGCTGGCTACCACCATCTTGTTGGGGTGGATGGCGAGGCACTTGACGTCATCAGTGTGGCCAGTATAGTGCCGCTGGCACTGTTCCTCAACATTGAACAGCACCACTACTGCTGCTACGAAGTATACTATCTCGCCTGTGGGTAGGAGGTATAAGTTGCTGCGGCAGTCCTTGCCCCTGGAACAAAGTAACGATAACTTACCATCACAGTTTGGGATGCAAGGAAAGTGTGACGGAACTTGAAATCGTCGTGCGCACCTTGGGTAGTCAAGCTCGATACCACCATTGTTGCCAAATTTCACTACGACATTAGAGATTTTAATGCGATATAGATAAGTGAAATATTATAATTAAGTAAGTGGTATCTGTTTTTTTTTTTTTCTACTTATGCTTTAATTTTATACGAGGTTTTATCCATAATAGCATGTCAGCCTCGTGGTAACTTAAAGTTAAAGTACTCGTATAGAATCACTGATGATGCACAAACAGCTCAGTAAGTAAGTTTGCAGTCTGAGGTGTAGGATGTGCCAACATGTTGATATATGGTGCAATATCATACTTATTTAATTTTATTGTGCTCATCAGTGATTCTCTTTCCTTATTTGTAACACATTATATAAGTAGATGGTGGACCTTTGTTGTTACTTTTTATTTTTATGTTTGGTTTTTTTCTTTTTTATGTGTGTAGTGTTGTGCTGTGTAACAAACATTTCTTACTTTTTCGTGCTAACACGAATGAGGAAGAAATTAACACATTAACAAATTATTCATCTCATTGATTTCTCAGCAGTTTCTGAAAAACATAATTCGTAACTTTATAAGATTCTTCCTTTAAACTACCTTTTACACATTTTTAGAAGAGATCAAGAGACTAAACGGTCATCGCGGCGTCGTCGTACGTAATTTGTCAATTGATTGGATTACTCGCGACGCGACAATTTGTCGGTATCAATTGTCTAAATGGGTGACAAAAAGCTCCTAGCTTGCCTACGGGATAAGTACTGTAAAAAGTAATTTTAAAAACTTCCAGGTCTCCGGGTAGGTATAGTTTACATCAATCTTCTTGGCGGCTCTGAATCTAGTCGCGTATACCGATGCGCAGAACGAGTGTGAGCGGGACGGACATACGTTGTAGAGAAGCAAGCAGGCGATAAAGGCCTAAATTCAGAGCCGCCAAGAAGATCGATACGGGCCAATCTGAAATTCTGTTTCAATCAGTCATTTTGCTAAAATAATTTAGAAGGAAAAGGTGCTACAGTCTATACTTTTAAGATCTTAGTCGTGAATCCAATAACTGTCCAAAAACTAATTAGGTGCAACCCAAGGTCAGTCTCGCTTGAGTGGTCAACTGTGTCGACGGATGAGTCATAATCGATCGATTAAATACGGGCTAGTCCTGAAAGTAAGCGCGCTTGATGCATAATGCAGTAGGACGTATTGACTTTTATAGCCAAAGACTTTCCATGCGCATGCGGCAGTACAGTCTCAGAAAACAACAAAATGGAAAAAGAAATACTGTTTTTCTGTATGCGATAACTTGGTTTGGTTGGTCATCGAAACTGCAAGATAAATAAACAAATCGATAAATAAAGTTTTTGCGTAGATAAAGATAAACCGAGATAATATCGAGATATTTTATTTGTTGACATTTTTATCGTTCATTGCGTTGGACCAATTATTGATTATATTTTATTACTAAAAACTAATTAAAATTGTCAAGTATTCGAAAATCTGTAACATGATTGTATGTAAATGGTCATTATTAATAGCGCAATGGGCATAGTGTGTGTAGGTACCATAGGATATTTAAAGAAAAAAAAAAAAAAAAAAGACTGTTGCATGCCCATAATAGGCGGAACATGATGTACTTACCTCTGATATTGTATAGAATAGATCTTTATTTCATGTAAACCAGATACAGGCACTTATGAAATGTCGAGACTCTAGGTGCACGGTTCCAAATAGTAGACCCTATGGAGAAGAACCGGCAAGAAACTCCATGGTAACTCTTTTCAAAAAAATAGATTATAATCTTTATCAGTACAATGTTGCGGTAAGAGCCAACCCATAACCATATTTCTTGCAAATAAACATTTCTATTTCTTTAAAGTAAGCAAGAAAAACACTACAAAACCCATAATAATGTCGTTGCACAACGAAGCAAAAAACTAATGAGTCAGTATTACGAGAATAATTACATTAAGTATCATTGTACATTGTATAATGTGGTTTTGTTTTAAGCCAAGTTTTGAGATGATTGTTGTGAGTTCATGGCCTTGAAAACAACCGGCTTGTGGGCACTCTGCTGGAACTGGACGTGTTTATAGTAACTCTACTGTTTCACAGACCTGTCACTGCTTTCTTACTCATCCATTTTTATAGTTATCTACTCGTCTTGCTAAGACTTTGTCAAACAAGTATTCGGGAGCAGTAACGTGCACTAGATGTGTGCGCCGACGCATGCAGTTGATTTCGTCGGTTGTTTGGAGGAAACATTCGTGTTGGGAAATAGAGTTGGTCCACTAATTTTTTTTGAGATGTTTTAATTTGCTCGTTGTCTGTATCTTTTGTCTGGATTTTTAATATCTACAAAATTTACCTAAAGTTTCCTAAGATTAGAACTCTCTTAACTATAACAGAAAGTGTAGCCACCTATAATGCCTAAAATCTTACACTTGGTTTGCAAACAAATGTTTTGGATTTTTAACTGATTAGGTGCATTCAATGTGCCTTACTGCCGAATCATTAGGATCAAATAAATTTTAATTTAACGTTATCTAGAACAGTTCCTGTTCTCAATGCGGTGAGCCTTGTACCAAAAGTGGAACAGATTTAATAAGTGTGTGCTGTTACACTAGAATGTCCTAGTTTTATGTTGCGTGCTTCATAACTATGTAGTTCAATGTACTACTCGTTTTGAATATTTTAAGTCATTTATTATTATGGTGCTGGTTTAGGTATTAAGTTGAAAAAGAAATTCTTTCTACAACATGTATCAGAAATGCGTGGTCATATTTAAGGGTGTGGATCAGACCATCAAACTGAACAACTTTCTCTATAGGACCAACATCGTAATCGCGAAAAAATTATCAGCTGTCCCATACACAAATAAAGATCTTCGTTCCAACTCCCATACGTTTGGCCTAAGTAGGTTATTGAAGTTTTGCATGGGACAGCTAGTATTTTTTCCGCGATTACGATGTTGGTCCGAAAGTTGTTCAGTTTGATGGACTCATCAACACCCTATTAAATAAAAAACTTTTAATTTGTGGTCAAGCTGTCAGACGTCTAGACAATAAATTAGAGCAATGAAATCCAACGCTCTTTGAAATACAGTAAATCTGTTGTTGTGGAAGGCCAACAATTGGACAATGTGGCGCTTGGGATTTGAAAGAAGCAGTCTTTAATAGTGTACTGCGATAGGCCGTGTTGATTATTAGGGTACGTCAGAACAGAATGTACAACAGTTTATAAAAAATGTACTGAACAAGATTATAATATGGATTATAACAACATTATTTTAAAAGAGTATTCCTTTCTTCTTCTTTGGACCTGTGCACCCAGATTCTTTAACGTTCAAAAAGTATCAAAAAATTTGTTTATTTCAAATTAAAAAAAAACTATTCTGTTCAAATTTTTTCTTTGTTTTTCTTTTTTTTTCTTTAGTATCGACCTCTGTGGACCTCAGAATCTCCAGTGAGAAACTTAAATTCGTTTTCAACAAAGGTTTTAGACAATTATTCTTAACCAGTAAGTGGAAAGAGCAAAATGGCATGGTCATTGGAGGAAATAATCGGTCGGATAACTGACTCATGTTAGGTAGCGTGTCACTGCAATACCAGAAAATATTCTCATATCCTGTGGTCGCTAACGTCGTCGGTAGACGTCATCGGGTTGTAGTGACATTACCATTACTCAACTTCTCGTTAACTCCATCGAAAAGGTTGGGTGACCAAGCGTCAACCGGCAGCCTTGGGTCACTCGTTAAGGATTGTGAAGTGTAACTAAGACAAAGACGCAATTTTCTGGTGACAGACGCACGTAATTGTGGAAGTTGCAACAAACTGCGTAGGCGCAGATATCGTTCTTTCGTCGTGTCAAAAGTTAGGGAATCTAACCAATATTTTGAAGATTTGATGAATTGAGCAGGATTTGCCAATGTAATTAAAATAAATGGAGTATGTATTACATTAACAAATTAATGCGTCTATATTGATGTTTTCCTCATGAACGTCAACGATAAATTACTATGTTTAAACATTTATTCCGATAATGAATTTGGAAAGCTGCGATTCACAGCTAAATTTACCAAACATTGAACCCATTTGTCGACATTAGTTCTGCGGGCGTGTATACTCGTAATTGCACCAGAGACATAGCGTGACAAAAAACTGCTATTTGAACTACATAAGTATTCCTTAACGACTTACCTATTTAAACAAATTGTATAAATGTTTCTACGTTAATTCGTGCGACATTCACATAATTACTAACATTAAAAGGGATGCTTACGGAAATGGTGTCGCGTTAGGAGAATACCAAGTTTGGATCGCGTGTAGGCGCAAATTGACGCCGTATTAGCAGCAATTGGTAAATTGGCCAATGAATTTCATTTAATAGAACATCTTACTGCTACTGGCGATAAAATGGAAGGTAAATCTATTTACGTACTGATCAAAATATTAGTTTTTAAACTGTCATGGTCACTAACATTAGTATTAGAGTTCAAAACGGGGTATTTATCATGTTTATATCTTGTTCTGAGTTCCCGATATTTCGGCACGGTTGCAAGCGGCATGGTCACGGATAAACTCGATAGGTAATTTTTTATTTAGCTCATGAAGCTATAAATAAATTTGATAACAACAGGTAAGTAATTAATAACTGCGTGAATAATGCTCCACACCAAGGTTTTCCCAAGAGAGTTTTTGGTGGTAGTAGTGCCTCGCTGGCATGCCAGTATGCCAGCATGAAAGGGGCTTCCACAGAGTAGCAGTATGCATACTGTTGTGTTTCGTTCAGTGAGTGTGGAGCGCCGGAGGCCCAATTTCTCTCTCTCTCTTAGTCCCCTTCCTTCTCCTTTCCCTCCCTCGCATTGTATAGGCCTTGTGTAATACGGACAACGCAATTAGTAATAGGTACCACACTTTTTACCTGGTAACTTGCTATATTATAGCTGCATAAGAAGACACAAAAATGATGCAAATATAACAGATGCTGTTGTTAACCGAAAACACACAAATATTTATTTACTTCAAGTTTCGCGCCATCTGGTACTCAAGTCATACGACCTTACCCATATTGGGAACATTGCCAAATTTTACATCACGCTTCAAGTTAGTCATCCAATGGACTGTGTACTGCTTTCTGTAGGTATACTTATTGAAATTGCGATGGAAAACATGTCAAGAAGAAACAGCGATTTTAGCGTTCGTTCACACTCGATACTTTTAGCAACAGAATCGCGGGTTTTTGCGTTCGTTGGCTGCCTTTTGCTTACAAAAAGTGAATAACGAACGCGAAAACACGCGATTCTGGTGCTAAAAGTATCGAATGTGTACGGGCCCTTAATCAAGCGCCAAAAGAAAATTAATGACGTAATGTCGGCGTCATATATTATAACAAAGGGACAACAACGGTTTAATTCCCTTAAGTAACTCTTTATTTACGAGTACGTACCTTAATTAAGTATTTTATTCATGAATACGCAATTCTATCAAAAATATAATCTTTTTATGGCCGAAAGGGCGCAGTGGCAGGGTGAAAGTTGTACCTATACATTGGTAGCATTTTTTTCTTTGTTCTTGTGTACATACATAGGCAGATCTAGAACTAATAGTCCAAACGATTGTAAGACTAACGTATCGCCTGCGGGGCAAGAGGTAGGTGGGGCGAGTATTGGTACGTACGAAGTTAATTATTCCAAGATGTACATCCCGAGATAATGTTCGCTGGGCACAATATGCGATAATGCACATTTTTCTTTATCTCGCTATAAACTTTCCCGCGGATCCCATTGCTTCGCAGACGATACGCCAGTTATGCGTTCAGATTATTGTCTAGGCACAGCTGTGCCTAACATAAGTCCTAAATATAATTATAGAACTGTTCCACAACTATTATAGACGCCGATGACTCAATTTCCGAAGCAATTTGTCCACCAACGATATTATCTTTGTCCATGAGAAACAGGGTGTGTACTTACACGCCGTGTCCATCATGAAAATGACTTAATTAGTACAAATAAATAAATACTGAGTTTATCGCCATATCTGTGACCTTAGAACCACCATGACAATCGATAACGTCTGGCTCTAAGTGGGTTCGTTAATAATTCAACGGGAAAGCTGGTCGCGTTTCGAGGTATAATAAATGCTTTCCAATAGAGATAATAGCCGATATTACGAACTGAATGTCATACATAGGGGCGATAAATATTATACACACGGGTAGCTATACATTTCCAGTACAAGCTGACCTCTCATTGTACGGAAAGCCTATTCAATGCGAGGTCAGCTTATACTGGAAATGTAGCCTTGTGAACAACATTCAGTCTGTATTTCTGTATGTTTTTACCCAGGACAAATCCGCTGACCGCAGTCGCGTCGCGTTATCCGAGCCGAACAAAGTCGTTTACATCCTTATGCCGTAGCCATAAAGCTTTTTCCTACTGACCTAAGCCCATTCCACATCGATAATTGTGGGGAAACCCTAATCTTGAAGCTTGAAACTGATCTTACCTGTATCCATACGCCCACTCTAACTTGAGCTTGTTCTGCGGCGGCGGTGCGACCTTCGCGGGGTCCAGTCCTTCGTGGTCGCTGGGACCGTACAGCACCACCGGTCTTCCGCGGAGGTACATCCGCATGGAACCATCTTCTTCGTTGTATTGGCATGTGTGGGTGCTGTAAGGGGATTATAGTGTTACGGTCTATGAAACTTTGAAGAGAACACGAAAGAATGATCTTCGGCGCTTTACAAAAGATGAAACTATTATTTAGATATTTTTTTCTGTAAGAATATTATCTTGGAAGGGTTATGGGAGGAACACAGATAATTTTACTATTTTTTATATATATATTTTTTATATTTACTGTATAGGTACTTTATTTGAGAAACTTTAGGTAATAAGAAAATCTCCAAAAAATAAAAATTGACACTGAAAACTTGGGTGTTCAAGACTGCGACAAGATTTGTTCAGTAAAAATTCTCATATAACCGGAAAATAAGGCTCAATATAATAAGTATATTATACACATTTGCATGCTTCTGTCAAATCAATGAATCTTATAACTAAGTTAAATGTAAACCTGTACAATCAATGTGTGTTATAAAATGATTAAGTGTTATAGTTAGTGAATAAATTGCAATAGTACAGCATGTTAATGGTAATGGAAGTCGTTAGTAGTTACAGATGAGCACCAGTCCCTTAATAGGTCCACAGTTATACAGATGACGTCACACAGCTTACATAATCCAACATAAATTTATACGAGCCTGTTCAGCGAAGAATAAAATATAGTAAATTCGAAAAAAAAATCTGGCATTCAAAATACTTACTAATAATACTTACTAATACTTTAAATAGTATCGTATTTACCATATTTATATGTTTCCTCCGTCCGTGTGTCACTGCAGGGGTGCCAACTGAAAATCAGCGCTGGGTGTTCGTATGCCCAGCAAATAATGAGTTGGCAACCCATTTGGTACTGGCATTCCGACAACACGTTGTTTTTATTGTTACCTTTTGCTTTTTTATTTTTACTTTTTTATGTTTGTGCACTGTGTTGTCTGATGTCTAGTCCAAATCAATGATTTTTCTTTCTTTTTCTTTCAAAATGATATTTATATACATATATATTTTTTCTGCATTGAACAGGCGCTTATTTTCTATAATTAATCCCAAACCATGAAATTAATAATTCTTGATAGTTCTTAAAAGTATGCAGAGTAGGTAGGAATTCTACCAAATTCTTTTTATGGGTCTCATACCTATTTTGATCATAATGCACCGTGCATCTCTCTAATCATTTAAGGTCCTACCTTTCAAGGCCCGATCCTTTTTATAGAATCGGGACTAGAAAGGTATATAGGACATTGTATAGACAAGCATATAAAAGAGGATGATAGAAGCGTTTTAATAAATTGCAGACAAAGTCTTTGCAATAAATCTCTCTTATTACCGATTACAAACCTATGCAAAATGAGATCAAGCATTAAAAAAGCAAGGACCACGGCAACCGCAACATACATCCAAAAGCCTTTTATAAATCCCAAAAAAATCCACCCAAGCAACTTACATAGAGGTGAATGACATTGTTACCGCCAAGATGCGTTCAGCATCTGCCCACGATTAAAAAAAATATAGCCACCCGCGCAGTAAGCCACCGAGTGTCCGACTATGCGATAGAAACTAATCTAAAATAAAATAAAAACGTTATGCTTTTATATACAAATGATCATTAACTTAAACTGATAAGATCTATATGTGTAATAGGCAGTACTGTCCGTGTTTTCAACAGTTCATATAGGCAAAGTATTAATGTATGTTACAAATCTACAATGCTTTATCAAACTACTTTAATAAATTGTTGCTGTTTGTTGATAATCTATAAAAAATAAAAATGATGAAGCCATAAAGTATAATGGATTCCACCTATTACCTATACATAATTTATTTTGCGTTTGATTAAAATAATTATGTAGTTCACGCAAGCGAAGTTACCGGCGTTCTACATTCAAAATTTCAAAACAAAAACTATACAACGCTATCACAACTGATTATATTGGTAGATAAAATACAAATACAAAATGTAAAAATGTAACAACAGTTTTATACCCTTCTTCCATGGCGCCAAAATGATTACGAAAACTTTTTTATTTATCCAAATAAGGCAAAGGAATCGAGTACACGGACGCGAACTTTTAAAAACCGGTATTCAAGGCACAAACGCGTGTCATACAGCCGGCTGCCGAGAATATCTTTAGCAGACTGCGTGCGGCGAGGATTAAACGGACCATGAAGATAATTTCAGGTTAGGTCGTGAAACATTCGAATTGTTCCGTTTCCATTGCTGGATTTGATAGAACGTTATTTTGGGTTATAATGGAATAACAGCAATGTGTTTGAATGAACGAGTATTGATCTCAGTGATAAGGCATCATTGTATAAGTTTCGCGAACGCTCCTATAGCTAGTAGGTAGTGAGTCATCCTCGCGATTTGAATGATGCACAGCGATGACTTTGGAAATTGCCATTTTACAGGTGTTATTGTTGACTAGATATTACACGTTCTTACCGCGGTCAAGTCAATGTCAAAGCTAATCATTGCAAACAGCCCACAATTATTATCTTAGGATCGGATTTAGGTTATGAAGAAATCCCTACCCGCGACTCTGTTGTATGATTTATACGATGGCAGTAACGTGGCAATACAGCAACCCAGTCCAGCTCGACTTGCTACTGGACTCGTGTGGAGACCAGGCTCGACCCAGTCCAGCGCTAAAGGCAGATTTACATTGAGTCAGTAACTGGAGTCAATTCATCGGCTGACTTGGTACTGCTTTTTAAGTCAGTTGGACTGACTGTCGATAAACTGGCGTCATTACCATTAACTTCGCGCTCGTAAGTCAGTCCAGCTGACTAGGCCACCGAACAATTTTTCGAACCCAGTAGCTTCCCCTTACCACTCTGCTCAAGTCAGTCCAGTGCAACTGGCATTGTCTGGACGCGTTCTGGCAGTCGCTGTTTACTGTAGAGCATCCACGCTACCTTTTCATGCAAAATGCCAGTGTAAAAAATCTGATTACGTCTACATGAACCCAGTGACTGGCGCCAAATTTTCGGATCCAAACATTTTCTCGAATACTAGACTACTTCGATTTCGCGAGAATTGCTCTCTTGGTGCGGTTTATCTTGTGGTCAGTTTGAAGGCAAACTCAGATTCTACCATATTTTATTACAACGTGCACTATTATTAGTAATAATGTGGATTAAATTATCACATTGCATTATTATCGTTTATATTTATTTTCCTACTATGTATACCTACCCAGCAACAAGTTTACTTTTAATACGCTTTTATTAGCTTCACCTGTTACTAACTAAACTAACTAACTATGTAAGAAAATCTTGGAAGTTAAATTTGACCCACTTCCCGGTTTCCGATTGAGCTGAAATTTTGCATACACGTTCAGTTTGGATGACTAAAGCGTGTGCTTTAGTTTTTTTAAACTATAATATTTTATTATTAACATAGACACATAACAATAGTCGTCTCCCAAAGACGTTTTGTTGGAATCTATGGTTGGAATACTTTTGTCTTGAACTGCACATAATAAGCCATATCAGTAGTTTTAGTACAAAAAAAATAAAAAAAATAAAAATTCAGCCAATTACTGTCCCACTGCTGGGCACGGGCCTCTCCTCAGAATGAGAAGGGTTAGGCCTTAGTCCACCGCGCTGGCCTAGTGCCAAAAGTGCTAGTACAAAAAGGTTTAAAAAAAATCTATTTGGTATTTTGGTACAAAAAAGATTTGACTCAAACCTCAGTAGCATTTTAAAATGACAAATCGCATCAATTTCTCACGAGTTGACAGTTTCCTGTGACAAAAATGATATATTTTATCCACCTACACGCGAGCAAAGTGCCGCTATTATTCTATAAGTTCTATTCAATATATTCTTCTCGCTAAGCGACTAGTGTTTGAGTGAAGTAAATTTTAGGCCGAAACCAAAATTCGGCTCTATTTGTACTCTGGCAGCCGAACAATAACAATACAAATTGATTATAAATTGACACCAACAGATATCCGAAAATATTACCTTGTAAGAAATTAGACTAAGTGAGTATTAAACTTAAGACTACTAAACTTGAACTTAAGCCTCACTTGCAACAGACCTGAGATTAATCCCACCTTGAAAACAACTTTGATTTGTCTAATTGTCGATAATAAACGTGGAATATAATAACAGGAGCTGTGGCCAAGAATGGAACATGTTCACAGGTCTGTTATTAGGTTATCGTATGTCAATTCGATAAATATCAACCGACAGAGTGAGATTCGAATCGAGATGCGAAATGTTCTTACAGAATAGCTCCCCGGAATCCGAAAAGGGCGCTTACTACGAACTCTTATAGCAGGGCTGAAATTGAACTGCCAAGACATTTCCAGTATGAGCTGACCTCGCACTGTATAGGCTTTGCGTACAATGAAAGATCAGTTTATTCTGGACATTTCTGGGCGGTTCAATTGCAGGCCTGCTATTAGAGCTCGTAGTATGCCCCCGGTTCGCCGAAGCCGAAACTTTGTCCCCACTCTAAGAGTTGCCGTGTGACGGTCATACGTCAATTACAGTGTAATCAGATGCGCTAGAGTGGGCGTGTTACACAATACACGGTTTTTGTCCTGTACCGGCTATACAAATTGCCATGCGAACCAAATGGCTGCCAATGTATGCAAATAATACTGATGCTTGTTTGAGAATAAATTAAAGAAAGAAAGAAAGAAAGAAAGAAAAATACTTTATTAGCACAACAAAAAATAAATAAAACCAATAACAAAGAAAACATATAAAATAAAAAGTACAAAAAAAGTAAAAAAGTAAAAAACTGGTAAACTGGTAAATTACTGTGCTGTACTTCTTTTATTTTATATTTAAATTAAATTGAGATTTCTCATTTACACATAATAATGAAAAAATTAAAATCCTTGTTGAATTTTAGGGAAAAAAAATAGTATCAATTGAATAAGGCAATTGCATATTACTTTATCAGCGAAGAATATTGTAATTAATGTTTACTTATGATTGAGTGTATAATTATAACTGTAAATATTAGGTCTAGATATGTTTCTGCTCTACGTTTGCCGGTCTACGGATTGCTTATTAGGCGACAACAGGCATATAAACATGGCAGTTAATTAAAGTTTTAAAAGTTGAAGACTCGCACAATTTTTTACAATTTTTTGCGGAGTATACCTTTGCCCCTCATTTCAACTTTTTATAGAAATCTATTTCATTCAAGTTTATATCTCTCCCCTGAAATATTAACATTCTAAGGACAATCCGTATATCAGTGGCGAAGAGTCCATACAACCCGATTCCCATCGGCTTCCCTTAGGAATTGGTTAATGCATAGACCAACGTACTATTATATTATTTACTCATCCAACTGATAAAAAGGCATGTTATTCAGTTAGGTCAAGCTCTTCCAGACATGACTAATGACTATATATATAGATTACAAGAGACGGTATGGATTTTGTGTGTGTGCTTTTTTTGGAGGGCTTTCTTGGGACGGCTTCCCCTATGAAAATTTTCACCCTTCGCCACTGCCGTATATACCTACAGAATGGCGACGCTCAACAGTGATCTCTATTTGAGCAGCGTTTCAGTGACGTATTTGTATGAAATGACAGACTCAAAGCTGCATAGCATATTATTTTCTTACAGAATAGTGCTCAAGTAGAGATTGTAGCGTCATCTATCGCCACATAGAATAACTACTTACAAGTCATCAAAACTGACAACAGTAGTGGCGCGAGAATATGAATTGATCAATCAGATTACGAGGCCTGCATCGCGCAAGGAAAAATAATATCGTATCTAACATATATACAACTGTCCGACATCAACCGTCGGGCTTCGGCCCGCCAGGCAATATCACCTCGCCTGGTCGGAGGATCCTCCCTTTTCAATGGACCATACCTCGTTCCTCCACAAGATCATCGCTGAGCGTCGTTCCTCAATACGGACTTAAACAAAGTAATTTGTACATAAACTGACTATACACCACACGGTCACACGTATGTATGTCCATATACTACTAGATGTATATCGTTTAAGCCAATTGCAGGTGAAGGTCGAGCGAGATCATTTATCTCTACTTGAGGAGAATCTTTAGACTATTCAGTTGCGTCAACTTTAAATATCCTGTAATTACTGGTTTTTTTTCGAACAAGTCATGATTTGCATAGTTGCTAATTATGGTATAATTTGACTGGACGAACACCATCAAAATATACATAAGGTTATTATCATTTGCCTGGCGTTTTCTCGACTATGTTGGGAGTTTGCAGGCTAACTAGATGCGGCAGAATTCCAGTATTTGACAGAAAACGACAGCTACCTAGCCTCCGCAACTCGATAATTAGGAGATAACGAATTTGCCTAATTAACAATAAAACATACTAACATATATAAAAGTCATATTAAATAACATCCTACCTTTTTATTCCCGATACCTTTTAACGGGTTATTATATTCATCATTATGAGCAACTTTTACTGAAAAACCAAGGCTGAAATCGAAATAAGTTAGACGTAGAATAGTTATTGCATTATTTGTATGGACCAGCAGTTTTTTTTTGTAAGTTCTGGGTCGGTACCATAGTTGTTCATAATGATGAGTACAATCACCGCTAAAAAGGATCGGGACTAAAAAGGTGGAACCTAGTATTAGTAAGTACCACAACATTTCATACAAAGTTGTGAATATTAAATCATATCCAAGTCCAAACACATTCGTGTTAATACCAAAACCCATGTTATAATACTTAAAACCCCACCACCAACATCTTAGTACAAATTTGTACCAACTTACCCATGTTTCAGAATCGGTCCATTTTGTGACGGCTTAGAATATAAGTTTAGCAACGACTTTGTAGTTGTAAATCTAAAGGGAGCACAAAAAACAATTAGACATTACAGGAAAATAAAAGAATGAAAGGATATAGCAAGAAAATAATAGAAATTAAAATAGCTCTGGCAATTGGCAGTGCTAAGCGCTTGTGAGTGCAAAGTAAAGAAATATTGGAAAAATAACAAAATGTGATATTGACACGTACATATTCTATAGTTTTTCGGCCTCGAAGTTAGTGGTATGATATTTCAAAAGTCGGAAGAAAGTGTATAGTAAATCAACGAATGGAATTTTATTAAATCGCCGCTTGTCTGAGCATATTGCCATACCAAATTATTAAAAATAAAACCTATGCCAAGACACTGGCAATAACTTTGACGTGCTTTACTAAAAATAAACTTGAACTCATTAAGTAAACATCGACACAATTTAAAAAAATCTTTTGTAGGTATAATGCCCAATGAATAGCAAGATTAATTTGAAATAAGCAGTGTTGCTATTAACTTGTCATAAGTCTTCGTTTGTGCATCTTTATTCAATAACCACAATATTTGTAACACCGCATCATATTTATAAATCAGGTGTTCTCAACATTAAGTACCGAAAAACCCCGCCTATTTACGTACCAAAGGACCACAATAAAGGGATTGTTTGTTTTTTAAAACAACCAGTCCTTTTATTCTGGTCCTTTTACCCACCAACCACCACCAACTTCGAGGCTTATCCACATACCTGCTATTGGGTATGAGTCCCTGCGCGTTGAAGTCGCCTGTAGAGTTCCACCTCTTGGTGAGGCTGGTGACGCCAGGTGACACGCTCTGGTTGCTGGACGTAGAGTTGTTGCGTGATCTAGATGCCAACGATATCACTACGATACTGGCTATATAGCGACTAAACTACAGCTATGCTTATTGGCTTATTTTGCTAATGGTAACAAGCGCTAGGATCTTGGGGTCTCATGATTGAAAACAGAACCCTAGGATTTCTTTGATGTCATGGAGAACAAATATCTGTAGGCCATACAAATTTTTGCCTCGATTCGGGAATTGAACCCGCATCGTTTTACACAGGAAGACATTCCGCCATTGATGCAATGTCGTCGATGTTAGATCAGGGTCGGAATTGTGCTCAATAAATAGCCCCAATATCGTCATCAGTCAACTTAGGGTGTAGGACCGTAACCCCTCTAGTAAGCCGTTAAACGATCATAGAGGCAATAATGTTTAATAATATCAGCCTGTAAACGTCCACTGCTGAACATAGGGCTCCTCTTATACAGCTACAACTAACGGTCTGACAGGTGCAACAGATAGGAGAGTAACAGTTGGTACATTTGGTTACGGACCGACCATGCCACAGTATAATCTAAACAGTACGGTAACTACGTACTAACGCTCCGAATAGAAGCACTCACACATATGCTAGGGTAAGTATATTTTAACAATCTCGATTTTATTAAAACGCTTTTATTAGCTTCACTTGTAACTAACTATCTAAAAAAATCTTGGAAGTTAAAGACCCACTTCCCGGTTTCCGATTGAGCTGAAATCTTGCATACACGTTTAGTTTGGATGACAAAAGCGTTTCCTTTGTTTTTTTTTAAACTATTATATTTATAAATATCGACCGCTATCGGTACTCCGATTGGTGAAGAACTCGGAACGGGCTAATCAGCACACAGAACGCCGACGATGCGTAAAATCGACAGGTTAAAGTAACTTATACTCCTCGAGGTCATATAGACCGCCTCTGTGCGAGTGTTTCAATATATGGTAATACGTAGTTACCACAGATACTGTGTAGATTATGTGTATATGTAACAATGCTGACTACAATACCTACTGGTAATGTAAGCTTATACTACCATCGGCAGGATTATGTATGCATATGTAACGGTCATTTATTTAAACTGGGAGCTATCATGGTTGTGGCATTGCCATTACTTGGGCCAGGACTATAAGAGCTAGCGCGCACTATAGACTAAACGGTCGGACAGTTGCCCGATCGGAAATCGAGTCGGGTTAATCTGCGCACTCTCATATTAGATATACCATTAAACTATCGGTGGACTAAGTCTGTAGTGCGCGCTAACTGTAAGACGACGCGCGGTTCGACTTCGGTTCTCATTCCATTTGAACCGTAATCATTACTCTTAGTAGCCTTTCCAGCGTTGTGTACAACGTGTATCAGAAATGCGTGGTCATATTTAAGGGTGTGGGTCAGACCATCAAACTGAACAACTTTCTCTATGAGACCAATTTCGTAACCGCGAAAAAATAAACAGCTGTCCCATACAAAACTTAGATACCTACTTGACCCAAAAGTATACGTAACGATTACGATGTTGGTCCCATAGAGAAAGTTGTTCAGTTTGATGGTCTGGTCCACACCCTTAAATATGATAACGCATTTCTGATACATGTTGTATATTTATGACTGCAGCAATTAAATGTACGTATGCTGCATTTTTGCTGGTTGGTACAGACAGAGCAATCGTTTAAGACAAGACGATGTATGTTTCATACATGTTTCCAATCATTCATACTTTCGTGTTAACATGCGTACCATTACTAACTTCAACAATACATGCCTGTAAGGAATCTCAGACGTTCATATTAGCACTTGAATGCAAATTACATGCGAAAATCAAACGTCTGTGCATCTTACTTTGGTTTGATCAACTTGTTCTATTATCACTTAAGACTTTTAACACCTCGTCCTATTGTTGGTTCAATTGGACGTAGTTACATGAAATGAATCCAAACTTACATTGAGCTAGATATTTAATTTTAAAGTTTACATCGTAATGCAGTGCTGTAAAGTTGTTAGTTTTATTGGAATTGAAGGGCAAACGTTTTATATTCTTAACTTTAAAATGTGTAGTTAGGTTTGGTTTCATGTTTTGTATGATATTATAAAATTAAATATCTCAAAACTAGCTTTGCCTAGAAAATGGTTTGGATCCTTTTCGTTTAACTATGTCGAATTATGCACTGTCATAAAACCTAACTTCTCGGTAAATTGACCCCCACCCAAATCCAGACACTATTGGTAAAATATTATTTTCATTCTTCCTAAACTTCATACTTCTGAGCCTATGCACATAGCAACTTTTTGCGTAAATACTTACTGTTATTTATTCTGTGGTTATATGGTCCTACCTTTCTTCTCCCAATCCCTTTACGGGGTTATTGTACTCATCATTATGAACAAATTTTACTATGGAACCAAAGCAGATATATTATGGCGAAACAAAAAAAAGAAACAGGCGTTCCATAAAATTATTCAATGTTATTCGACTAAATGTTTGGGGAATAGCTGATTTTTCTTCTTCATTTCAGTTTTGGTCCTATAGTAATATTTTTTCATAATGATGGAGCTGTGAATATGACTGGAGCATGTTCAGAGCTCCGTTATTAAGTTAATCTATGTCAATACGTATATATTTAATTTTTTTCCAACCGACACTAAGGTCTAAATTCGAATTGAGATGTTCTTACAGAATAGCTATACAGTTTCGGTTCTGTATCACTCCTACCATACTTTATGTTAGGTTAGAATTAACACTAACCCGTTTATATTGCCACAAAAAGCTGGTATGTACACGTACCCTATCATGTTGTCATTAAGATTGGGAATTTTGAAACTGAGCACCTTGTACAGTCACCGTGACATTTCCTCTGCTAACATAGCGTTTTGCTTAACTTTATTTTGTAGACCAATTTGTTTTGGTATGGCACATTCACTTCGAAGTGCTGCTCAGTCCCAAAAGGTCTAATCCTAACAGTAATATAATAGGACCTTAGAATACTGTATCCTCAACCCTACTACCACATTCCCTAGCACCAAACACTATCTACCTGTAAGGTTGTGGCGGGTGCGGCACGTGGTGCGGCGCAGGCGTCGCTCGCGGTGACGGCGATGGCGCGGGAGAGAGGGACGACGAGGATGCTGGCGAGTCCGACTGCAGCGAGCCTGTTGACTGGTGCTGAGGACCGCGTCTGGAAAGACCAAGTATCTGTTAGTACAGTTTAGCACATTACATTCTTTAAAGAGTTTTACTAAAGAGGTTACATATAACAAAACTAACTATTGTGTCAGCTAACTGTACGGTTTTCTATAATATAAAATAATAAAACTACACAATACAGCATTAACGCATAGCTGAATTATTGTTCACCTTTATTTAGTTCAAGGACAAGCCAGTGCAATGGAACATACAGAAATAAAGTGAGATATGTGAGAATTCAAAACAAAGTGGACTGTATCAAATCGCAGTTCACTGAACCCCAGAAGGGAAACCCAAATATATATATTCGAATTTACAAACCAAAAAAAAAAAACCCCTATCGGCTAGTTTAAATCGTAAGATGCTGCGTTCCATGGCTCGCTGGCAAACCTTGAGTTTGGGTTTTTGGATGCATGTTAAAGACAAATTTGAGCCCCGTAGGGACTACTAACCTATACCTTTAGTAGTCCACCATTCATCGTGGTCAGCCTATTAATGTTCCTGCTTGGACTCAAGACTCTGTAGATAATCCTCAACGAAGTATAAGTATATACCTTTGTGGTAATGAGGATGTACTGGATCCGTAGCTGGAGGTCCTCTTGGCGCTCTCGCGGTACGACGGCTGTCTTAACCGTAGCTCTCTCGTCGGAGTACCGGTAGAACCTGGAAGCAATGAAAGGAAAATATTTGTTATAAACAATGTCAAAAAGTTGATAACTATTTCGGTAATAGCAATAAGGAAACTCTTAGTCAGAAAATACAATTGCTTTAGGACTGGTTCCATTTATTCTGCATCTTGACCTTTCGATAGCCAGACAATGTATAAGCAGTCAGGATTTTGGTGCTTGAATAAAAAACAGGTTTATGTGTGGAACTATATATAAAATTCGAATTTAAGTTCCCCAAATGCATCATAGAATTATGATTGAAGAGTTAATCAAGACAGAAGAGAACAATTTAGGTAATACTTCTGACTGTCAATCAACTTTTATTGATAGTTACAAGGATATAAAAGGGTCTATTTTTCTAGTCCCAATCCCCATAAGCGGTTATTTTACTCATCAGTACGAACTACGTTTAATACGGGACCAACGATGAAATCGAGAAAAAAGAATCTGCTGTTCCATACAAATAATTCAATGTTCCATACATTGAATTATTTGTATGGAACAGCAGATTCAACAACTGATGTTTTTCTCGCGAATTCAGGGTTGGTTGGTCCTATAGTAAAAGTTGTTTATAATGTTGACTATAACAACCTCTCCGAGGTATCGGGACTAGATAGGTAGGACCTCATAGATAAAGGACTATAAAGGTAAAATTCTTATTAATTCCGATTCCGACTCCAAAGTTTTGAAACCTGTTTACTAGTGGTTACATGTTTAACAATAAACTTAAATGTCTTAAGAGCAAGATTGGAACATTATAAAAAGGTTTTTAATCATAAATAACTCGGCTGGCGCGTCAACCGAATGATATATTAACGGCTAACTATTAAGTAGGGCAGTACACTACCTATTCATATAACTATTTATATATTTAATATAAAAACTACCGAACAGTGAAAGGATACGGTGTCGTAAATATTGACTTATATTTCTGGCGTAAGCTGTTGCGGAACTTGTAAATAACGAATGATTTAAGATTTATAACCGTGAAGCGTCGAACTATTGGCTTCGTACCTATATGAGTTTCATAAGCTATTATGAGTGGCTGAAAGCATGATGAATGTTTTGTAAAGAATTAAGTAATTTAAAGTTACTATAGTTTTCAATATGTTTATAATGACCAATCAAAGATTTTTGGTTTTATACCATTTAAAACAATAGGTATCACAAAACGACGATGAAGTGACAAGAGTGTATATCTGGCAAAACTCATTTAAAAAATGTTTTAGGTTTTAAAACATATGTATGAAAAAAGGAAACTATAATATATTACTCGTTAAAAAATTGGAAATAAAGTTTATACGTAAAAAAAAAAAAATCGCCAAAATTTCAGCTAGGAGTTCTTATCACTTCATCGTCGTAAATTAGGTATATTCTTATTCAGAAGCAGAGGAGACACTATAATAAATGAAAAGTTATTCAGTTTATTTGTGCATTGGATCTCCTCAAGGCATCCGTCTCGAAGGACCAGGGTCACACTACAGTAGCAATTCAGCTTGAATTCTCAGAACGGACTCCTATCACAAGTGCAAACAGTTGCAAACTTTTGGGTCAAAGCCTTACTCGAAATCTGAATATGCCAATGACACAAAAGAAGAAGCTTTAATAATCAAGATATTTACCAGTATAAGCACCGTTCCTCTGCCCGCTGGGAGCGGTGGGCGCTCTGCCCTCTAGCGCGTTGAGTCTCCTCAAGGCATCAGCGAGGGTGGATCGCAGACACAGCAGCTCTTCAGCCTGTCGGGCGCACCGGACCTCAAGCTCGGCCACTCGGGCCGCCAGCCCCGCCCCCTCGCCTTCTAGCATTTCATCTGGAATTGAGAAAGTAAGAGTTAGAAGTGTCAAATTGGTATCGAGTATTGGCTGGATGATACAGAGCTGGTGTGAGGCCAACAATCTGTTCATAGAAGGAGGAAGAGCAAGGTAAATAAGTCAGTCAAAAACGGATACAATGTGGTGATAAAGGTAGATAGGTTGGTCTGGTTTACATGAAATAAAGATATATTCTATTCTATTCTATCGAAAAACGTAAGAGCTTTTTTAGTTCATGTGATAGGTATTTGAAGAGTGACTTGAAAGAGATCGACAGTGTCTTTAAAAATACAAACACGATCATGCTTGTTACAAGATTTCCGATAGCCAAAGGCCTATTAGGTTTATTCAGTTACGCTTCAGCTGTAGGATAGATAGATTCTTCTTTAGCCTCCGTCTGCTGTGTATTGTCTGATTTTGAATACAAACTTACAATGCAGATAATATTTTACAAATTATTATTAATGAATGTCGGAAATAATTAATTTAACTTCTAACAAACGTTTGAAACTAACTTGTCGTAATATTCATTATAACATCGGTTGTAAATTAATTGATTGAGAGTTCTATTGGCAATTAAATTTGCTTTCACACATAATCATAACTCAAGAATATCGTGATGAATTTTAGGAGTTTCTTAATGATAATTGCAGCTATTCCAAGGCTTATAATATTACACATAATATTACATCAATAGGAAGTATTGGATAAGATATTACAATTGTATTGACAGATTAATTTAAACCAGTATTAATGACGATATTGAAAGTACATGCCTTGCACTTGCATTTTGGTCTAGCATTGTATCCATGTTCATTACTGTATTCAGTTTTTTATTCGTGGAGACCTGTTATTGGCTGGTTGCAACAAATCTTGTCATTTATATTATTGTTACTAAATAAATAAATAAATAAATGAGAGAGATTATTTCTCTAATAAAGAGATCGCTGAGGGAAGTGAAATAAAACATAGCATCATGCTTGTATTTTGTACTATTGTTTATTCACATTTCGTATATGCACTAGACTACTAAGTTCCATGGAGTAGGAGATGAAGTCCAAATTACGAAAAACAAATGATATAATATGACAGAATGAAGTAAAAGAGATATCAAAATACATAATGTTAAGGTTGCAGTAAAATCTGGCGCAAATCGTTACAAGGAGATAAGCACTGATGGCTTTACCATTACTCGTCGATTGTTTAGCAACGCTGACAAACATGATGTGGCAACAGCGGCAACAGAATGGGTTTGTAAATTCAGCTCCTTAGTTGACACAATATTGTATCCTAAACAATAGTATAAATGAGCGAACATCAACAAAAATATTGCATCATCCGGTGTATAGGAATTTGGACTTTATTTCTTCGAAGTAAAGAGAAATTACAGTGAAATAAGGATTGTCGTAATTAAGTGTAAGGTATATCGGTAGTAGTTTCTCAAGGACTTGTTGTGTTAACATTATTTATAGGTGGTGTTTGTTCATTATTACAAGTGTTCTTGAAAATTACATAATTTGTCGCAAATGTAATAGTCAGTAGGTACTAGCTTACTTCAGATTAATGTCTGCTATTTTTGAATTTTACTGTGATCAGGATAAGATGAATACAGCTTGCATAATATATAGGTGCCTATTAAATAATTTCAATGGTGATGTTTCTAAATCATGAAGAATATTATGAAAACAAGAGATAGACCTTCAATGTTTTTCTTAGGTTGGCTATTCTTCTCCGACTATTTTATTCCCTTTAGACACAATATTTATATTTCGGAATTCCTGCTGATAGTTGTTTGTGCAGTATAATCTATACAATGGGGATTTATCCCATCAATCCATTCCATCTTTTAAGATGCATCAGTAAAATGCCTCTATTTAAAGTATATATTTGTGGATGGTTAACCGTAACCCCACCTTTTAGAATATAAAGAGAAAAAATGCCCTTATTCCCTAAGCCGCGTGCAAAAATGACACGCATGCAACGCGCGATAAGGAAACTACAGTACTAACTGCTAAGCGCGACCCTCCCGAGTCCGACCGAGTAATTGCGGCCCTCTCTAAGGATTGTGGGACGCGGGGCGGCTGATGTGGACGTATTTTATACATGGTATAAACTGTGGTGTATCTTGAGATAAATTAAATACTAAAATACATTATATTGTTGTCTTTATTAAAATGGAAAGCCATCGGGAGAGCCGTGCTTACAGCGGACGTGCTAATAAAGCAAACCATGTTACTCGCGCACTTAATATTTTCTCACAGAATAACGAATAAGGGCCCAGACCAGACAGACACTAATTGAAGGACTTATATGCTCTAGTTACCCAACATACAAAATGCATAATGAAATAGAGACAGCTTTACAAATGTGCCATAGCGAAACGAACTAAAAAGTGCCATAAGCAATAGCATCGATGGGACTCACGCCAAGCAGCGTAGACATCGTTCATGGTGTCTCCAGGCGAGTCGCTCGCCCTGGAACTCCTGGAGTCCCGGTCCCCGTGGCTGTCCATCGTCAGTGGCACTTAGTGGACGATTTGGCACATGTTACTAAACACTTCTATATAAGTTCACTTCATACTTAACGAACTCTGTTTTTGAAATAGGTATTTTTGTTATGCAGTTGTTTTGCTAATCGGATACGTTGCGAAAATGTTTTGTAAGTTTTTTAATAAAATTAATGTTAAGGAAGTTTATTGACACCAATATTTATGGCAATTTTTTGGCAATACGAAGATAGTTTTATTTATCAATCTACATAAATAAAATATGCAGACTATTATGAAATTTGCAGCAGCAGCATGAAAGGCGAGCAAGAAGACCTGTCTCAGTCGTCTGGCACTGAACATCGTGTATTCGTAGTGTTACAAATATTTAGTAAAACCAAAGATTAGCTGCCGCAGTTTATTTAAAGTGCCTAATCAGCTCGGGCCTCAGCGCCAGTCACACACACACCCCGATCGTCTGCAAGTTCTAACTCCTCTGTATCTAAGTACCTACATCAGTTTTAAATTGTGACCTACATAAGTTCTCTTTATTTTTTAAACTCTTCTTCTAGACTCCGTGTAATTACGAATATTCGCGTTGTATGGCCAATGCAAAACAAACCTTTTGTAAACTACACAAATATGTTTTTTATTATAATAATAATAAAGTCTTTATTTGCATAAAACATGGTATACATGGTGTATTGGCCATATAACGCGAATATTCGTACAAATACACAATGTGAAGTGCCAGCATAAGATGTAGCCCAAAGATATACAAATCCTATTACTTTTTAAGACGTCGAAGTAATTAACAGAAGCTTCATTATCAAACTGATCATTCTCAATGTTATTTTGTTCAAAGTCAAAGTCAATTTTTTTTATTTCAACTGGGCCTTTGTAGGCACTTTCAAAACGTCGTGATTCTAGGCGCACGGTTCCAAGTGGGTTGGTCCTGGAGAAGATACCGGCAAGAAACTCCATGGATACTCTTTTCATAAATCAAGCTTACTACACAACAAATGTGTGTGTGTTCAAATAAACTCCCACATAGTGTTTGTTTTCATAACACATTCACGTCTATAACCGCCCGTAACAAACGCATTTAACCAAGATGTCACGGAAAAATTGCAAAAATGCGTATAACAATGTTCAGTGTACTCAGTACAGGCACGTCGAAAAGACACTTTCCCACATATTGAGGAATTCGGCTAACGGTGAATGTAACAGGTGTGGTCGTTTGCATAAACATGTGCATTCTGTGGATAACTGTACTTCGACTCATCTTGATTCTCGGATATGCGTTGACCTTTCGTTTTCAATTTCTGTGATGACCCGAATAACGGTCTGAGTATTTTATTACGATAAGCGTTTCAATATATACTCGTCAAAACAAAATAAGGGCCACTTGCAAATTTCGACATTATGGGTGATTTAATGATCATTAACTATATCCATGTGGTAAATTGTACAGCGTTGTGTTATCTTAAGTATTTGCGAACACTTTAACAGCATTCCGCTTGAAAAACCGTTAAAATGGGTAGATTTTATCAATTTTTTTGAAACCAATTAATTTTACCCTGTTTTTAACGTGAACTTTAGGCTCATTTAACATTTGTATTGTACTGAGAACAGTTAAGTGTGTCGAGTTAGTGCCTACATCGGCATTTTAAGAACGTAATTCCACAGGTTCGACTTCAAATAGACTTGACTAAAACGATCAGGACCATAACACTCATCCAAGAAGGCTATTCGTAGCGATCTGTAGTTTTACAGCCGAGATTTTTGCAGCGAGCGATTCAGAATGCCTGGAATTGCTTTTATGCGATCCAAAATTTTGTCAGAAGTCAGGAATTAGGCAGAGCCAGAGGAACCACTGCTCAGCAAGACCACTACATAGACTTACATGCACGCAGAGAGAGCACCGTCACTTCCCGCTCTTTGCAAACCCGCTAGTGGCTGACCACAGGCACGTAACTTAGTGACCAAACAATTAGAAACAAGTTTTATGAAGACCAGCAATTGTCCAGGAGTCAAGTGGTGTGAATTCCATAGACCAGTATTCATCATGCAAATCAATAAACATCCGCAAGGCAACAATTGGACTGTAGCGTAAATGACTGAAGCACATTGCTTTTTACAGATGAGAGCAAAGTAAAAGTTTTTAGTGTTGACCATTGCATAAGGGTGTGGAGATAAAAAGGGAGCAATTTGCAGATGCCTGCATCCACAACAGTGATCGATTTGGGGGGCCCAATATTATGGTGTGGGGAGGCATAAGCCAAAGTGGAAGTACTGAGCCTATAGTTCAGAACCAGGGTACAGTAACAACTTAACGATACATCCAGGAGGTCACAAGACTCTATGTGGTGCCATTTGCATAGCAAGTGGGTGCAGGTTTCAAGCTGTTGCACGGCAATGCACGCGCTTATACTGTTAGAGCCACCAGAGAGACACTAGAAGAGGCTTGTATACAAGTGTTGCCGAGGCCAGCGAACAGTTCGGCCTTGAACACAATTGAACACATGTGGGATCTGTTGAAAAGAAGAGTATGAGACACAGATTGATCACTGGACAATGAAAGACAGCCCTTAAACGTCCTAAAATCGAGCTAGGAACAAATCTCTCAAGAAACAATGCGCCATCTGATAGAAAATGCCCTCTAGGCTTCAAGAATATGTTCAGAAAAGAGGAGGGCACACCAGATATTGATTCAAAAAGGAAGAAGAATAAACGCCCTGGAATTTCATTTTTAATTGCATTTTAGTCCAAGTGTACTTTTTGCTGAAATTGCACTTTTTCTCGAAAATGTTGTAAAATTGTTTTATTTTCCTGTGGATTGTGTAAAATTTAAGCCCATTTCATTAAAAACAAATCATTGCAATGAATTTTACAACATAGAAACCTAGGAACCTCATAATTTGCCCAGAAGATCAAAAATATAAGGTGGCCCTTATTTTGTTTTGACGAGTATATTTCGTTTGATATCTACTAAACTTATCAAATACTGAGCGAGTGACGAAAGCCTGGCGTAGTCTACTGCTTGAATTAGGACCCTCATATCTTCGTTCACTACATAAGCACTGTGCAAGCAGAGAGTTTAAAGCCTAATCTAAATCTGGCAAATCTCAAAGAAGACTGATCCCACGAATACAGAACAGTCAGATAGAGAGACTGTATCATCTATCTATGTGATTAGAATTAGACAATTTAGTTTGAGAGTAGATCATAATTTTAGTAAAACCATAACTACTGAAGAAAGACTTGCAAGATCATAAATATCATTATTCACAATACATAGTCTTTGAACAACCATTATAATAATAATGCTTATTCACAGTCAAAAAACAAACTATTCTTATTGCAACAATTACATAAAACAAACTCGTGCCAAATGACGTGATCGTTAATGTGGATATCTATTATGTGAGGGCAACGCACTGGATACAACTAGGTACATACTTTATGTAAGAGGACGGTAGATCACAAAAGTAGGAAGTCGTCGTTTATTGGACTACAATCACATGGAATATTCGAGTTAGAGCCTCGGTACACGAGCCTATGAAAGTAGCTGGCGATTGTACAGGCAGACCGCATGTGGAAATGACGGCAGCTACGGCTGACAGGACAGGTGGAAGTCTATTTTAATTAACCCCCAACAAAAAGCAGGGGTGTTATAAGTTTGTAGTGTATATCTGTGCATCTGTCTGTGGCATCATAGCTCTAAAGGGGATAGACCGATTTCAATGCAGATAATTGAAAGCTAGTTTAATCGGGTTTCATCTTAACTATGTTTCATGAAAATCTGTTCGGCCGTTCAAAAGTTACAGCTCTTATTCTTTTTGGAGTCGGGGATTTTTGACGTTTAGGTTATTATTAATACGCTTCTGCAAGCTCTAAAAGCTTATACCTATTTTTATTATTAAAACTGTTATGTGCAAAAACAGAAGAACGTAAACTTCAGTGCTTGTTCGTTTTATTCCTGAATTTTAAAAAGACATTAAACTTTCTGACGCTCTTAAAACTCATTCGTCGCTAAACTTTACTGACTTAGGGTCATGTTCACCAACAATATAACGGATGTTTAAAATGAAAACGGCCGTTTACTCATACAAAAAGTTCCTGTTAAACGGATAATTTTGTCTTAAACGTGTGTTATATTGTCATTTGCCGGTGAACGTGGACTTTAAACGCGACTTAAAATTAAGTTGCGCTCAAGAATTCGGCGGTTCGCCACCAATAGCTGTTGAATAAGTAAGAACAATAACTAAACTCCAAGCTAAATCAATTGATATACGAAATCTGAAATCCAACAGAGGTCATTCATGACATGTAATTTTATGACGCGCCGATCATATTGCAGTGACGCCCGAACTTGACGCGAGCCTATCTCAATGAAGCTAAGATAATACCAAATGTGTTGTCTTGATCAAAATTTTACTGCAACTGCGCGGTAGCTGCACTACTTTAGTTACGTGAATTAGCCTACTGTGCAGTCAGTCAGTTCGTGTAACACCACACTAACATTTTGGCATAACAACAAAGTGTTGATATTTCTCACGACTGAGAAAGTTAACGTGAGAAGATTCTAACAAAAAATAAAAGTAACCACTATGATTGGACCCGACTCATTACGATCTTAACGGCTAAGAAATAAGGCCACCATTGTTGAGCATAGATTTAAATTGCTCTATCACAGATAACTGGATCGTTTGTTACAATTAATTCTGTATCATTTGTAATGGTGTTTTGATTGCATATTAAAACAATAGGGTTATTAGAGGAATGCTATTTAGCGTAAGTACCTATTTGAAACTCACCAATTCGTATCACACCAATATTAACCCCATATTATTATAGTCTTTATAGGTAGGGACTTTTATTATTAAAAATTGTTACCTTTTTTTTTTTTTGGATCGTGTTTTTAACGTTTTACTTTTTATTTTTTGTCTTCATTTGTTACTTCTTTTTTATTTGTTTTAATTTTAATTTTTTTACTTTTTATGTGTGTCGTAATTTGTGCAAGAAATAAATCGTTTTTCTTTCTTTCTTTTGTATATAAATAGATAACGTAATTTAATTTATAAAGACTTTTATTTGGATAAATCATAGGGTCACATTATCATGTCGTTTACCTATTGTACGCCTGGCAAGTCAAAGTTATATTAATTAGTAAAGTTCTCATAATATTGAATTATGAGAACTTTACATATTTAATTATTAAGTAGTAGTTAGTTCAATGTCAAAGTAAATCAGTTTTGCATGCCGTACGGTGAGATATGCTCTACAACTAAATCTAAATCTGATCTTTATCTTTAAAATTGTTTTTGTGCTGTGTCAAATAAATACTTTTTTCTTTCTTTCTTTCTTTCTTTTCTAAATATATAAATGTAACAAGAGGTGTTACTTTTATATTTAGCTGTACAGCATATAATAGCATAATTGTTACCGTATTTCTTGCTTATATATTATATTCTTGATTCTTAAATGTTCTAACCTAAGAATGTCTGACTTATTGTCGCTAAGCCAAACACATCTTTGAATGAAAATGTAAATCAAATATTCTATCTATTACCTCTTATTTAAAATTTAAAATATCTGATATCACGATTATAATATTCAGTTTAACTAACGCAATAAATAACATTTAACTTGCAAACATAAATGATAATCAAAAAGTGTTACTGTATGAATTTGAATATAAAATAATCGTCAAATGTAACGGTAACAATCCCGTTTTTTATTTAATATTTATCTGAATCTATGGGCGTTTAAATAAATACGGTACCGATACCGACACGACACCGATAATTATATCTGTAGATCATATAGGCCCGCATTACAGAGTGATGCTCAGCAGCGACCTCTGTTTTTGCAGCGTTACAGTATGATGTCATATTTACCACAAGTTATGACAGTAAAAATACAAAAGCCGAGTTGAGTGACGTATTTGTATAAAATCTCAGACTCAAATCTGTGCCCAAGCAGAGATCACTGCTGAGCATTGAATCTGTACGGACCACGGATATCTATGGTACGGACCATAGAATCTCTTTTTTTTTTTACTACCCGCTGCAGGGTTTTCTCGTTGGATGGACAAACCCGTTTTTAACCCGCGAAAAAAAAGACATGTTATAAGTTTGTAGTATCTGTGTATGTCAGTTACATCGTAGCTCCAAAACGGATGGACCAATTTCAATGCCGTTTTTTTAATTGAAAGCTAGTTTAATCGGGTATCATTTTAGCTATGTTACACGAAAATCTGTTCAGCCGTTTAAAAGTCACAGCTCTTTTTCTAGTTGGAGTAGGGGGTTTCGACGGTTAGGTTAGCATCTGTGGCAGACTTACCGATATCGTGTCGATGTCGTTATCTAGGAAAGAGCTCAATAGTCAATCTGTGTTTTATCTGATTTAGATGGCGGCTCTGTCTAGATAAAGTTCCGTTTTATAGCTTGGCTGGAATATCGCGGCGCCTGCTAGCAGTGAACGATTCAATCGTTTTTATGTTTACTACCTTCGTAGTAAGGAAACAAAGTTTTAGTAGTAAAGTTGTGTCATTTTCGTATTAACTTCGTAGGAAACGTTTTATGATAGTAGAGGACATACAACAAGGAAGTCGCATGATGAAAAGCTATTGAAAGAAAGAGAGAGAAAGAGACAGAAGTTTGTTGAAGACACAGTGTACACGCACGGCTACTAATAAAGCTATACATTTTCAGTATAAACTGACCTTTCATTGTAAGGAAAGCCTATACAATTTGAGGTCAGCTTATACTGGAAATTTATAGCTTGATATGTAGCCATATGTACCTATCACCTATCACCGATTTTATTTGATGATTGTAAGCAATATTAAACATAATAAACCTGCATTGGCTGCTTATTCGTTCGAGTAATAACTTCAATAAGCAGTAACAGCCAATCGTGAGAATCGAATGACAATAACTTAGAAACTTAGTTTACGATCTAGAAACGTGTCATTATTATTGCGATCAGGGAATAAACTTGACTGATTGGCCTGTAAACCTAACACTTTATGGCGGTACTTGGCTTTATATCATTGTAAATCACCATTTGTTTTTATAACTTAGTATTCTCTTCACATCTTCAAGGAAAATCCACCGTATATTAAGTTGATCGCACATCCGTCAAACAGAAGCATTGCAAATAGAAGCATGATTGACCAATAATTCCATGATTGAAGGTACAACAACCGGATGTGACGACAACTAGCCATCATTTCATGTTCTAAAGGGCCTAACACATTGGCGCCACGTGCAAGCAAAACGCACGTCACTCGTGAGCGTAGCGTAAGGCCACACCGTGAGCTGGTGGGCGGGCCGCCTGGCGGGCGAGCATCATTTCACCTCCTTTCATACTTCGGTTCACACTGCGAATTACAGATCATAGCTAAGTCAGCGACTCAAACGATGTGAACAAAATATCTGACGATTCCAACGAAGCTATCGTTCACCTCGTTTTTAAATATAATCATTAATCTCTCGCTATAATCTCGCTAGCGCAGTTTAGCTCGCCAAAGCTTCGCTTAGTTCGCATAGTTTCACTCGCCTTGCTTCGGCTGCCTGCCAGCTCGCCGTGTGGCCTGCTGAGGGAACTAAAATGCGCAACATTTGTCCCTAACTTAGCTTTCAATATCAGCAAGAAGAGATGGAATTGCAACAGCCATGTTTATCAGATGACCTACGACCATTAAAACATACGAGCGCTTGAGGACAACTGCGAGTCGGCAAAACGTCACAAAGGTATCTTGGAAGCCTTAAGGTGGATGGCAGCGAATCCTGTGACAGAAATTGTAAGAAGTTCAACAATATTCTTAGATAAGCTGACCAAATAAATATTCGTATCAGTGCTTCTAATTTTGTTGTGTGCTTAATGATGGCTTAGCTACGCGTATCCTCACGAGACCTCGACCGTTAATGTGTAAGCACCGTAAACTCGTCCACCGTCGGACATCTAATTGTAATGCTGCGCGTGCGACTGCTACATGCACGCTAAACACGCCATGAATTTTAAACGGAACGAAATGATGTAAATTTTGACGAGAATCGCTGTTATTCTGTCAGGCTGTCGATTTTGTGAGATATAAAAACGTTGAGTATGTTTTGTAGTAATAAAACAGATGTTTACTTTATTAACTTGCAAAGTTTAACGCATAATCTAAGTATAAAAGAGTTTGTCATGACTACTACCAAAATACAACAAATATTTGAAGTTAGTTTAGTACTTGCATCTGACAACAGTTGAGTTGAACAGGATTATGAAAATACAGATAATTACTAATAATTGAACGCGATGTTACATTCAATCGACCTAGGTAGATACTAAAATAATCAAAAGAACCGAATTATCAAACAAAATTCCCCTACCTTATTTTTCTCAAAAGCCAACTACCAACCACAATAACTCTTCCAACAAAGTTGATACTTGTTCTACATGACAGATAACCAGCAAATGATGAATGCGTCGCATTGACGGCTGAACGCGACGCAACGTCTCGCTCCACTGGTATTGAAAACGACGCTTGTCAATGAGCCACGGACATCTCTATAGAACGTTACAGTTCGGGAAATGCGGGCTTTGATCGTAGGAAGCTCTTGAGTGCGATGTTAAGAATAGATTTTCCGCGAACGATTGTTGCTTAGTTTACTCAGATTATACCATATAATCAGATCTTATTTTATATAGAGAAAGGAGACGCACAATCTAAATTTAAAAAAGACCTGTTTGTCTTTCTTAATACAGAAATAAATATTATTCAATAATCTTTATTCCAGGTACCGTTGAGCCGTGAGCGAATACCGCTTGAACACCACAATTCTACAGAGCAGGTTTCCAAAGGTAAAAAACAATAGAGCAGATCAGAATTGGATTATCACTTGCGTTAATGGTGAAGGAAAATATTACCTGAGGAAGCCTGCACACCTGAGAGGACTCTATAAAGTTATTGTCTGTGTAGTCCGCCTACGTGGTGGATAAAGACCCATCAGCTCATCCCGAGAAGAAGGCCGCGCCAAGCAGTGGAACAGTAACGGGCTTATATTATATTATACTACTAAAGAGAATATTTGTTCAAGTTATTCATGGACCAATAAAATAGCTCAACTTAAAGAATCGGAAACGTAGCCAGGAACAAGAAAATGGGTCACAAACAACTCAGCCCCTATTCCGTGTCTACGCTGTCCCATAAGAATGTTGTTGGAAACCCGCTGGTCTGCTCTACTTAGGAATGCATTGCGTATAAATAAGTTACGAACGACTCGATCAATATTCCCATACCATCCAGACCAAAGCACATTGATATTGAAATAAGCTTCGTTCGAGATTCAATATCAATTTCCACATATCAACTGTATAATTTGCAATCCAGCTATCATCCGCAGGAAGTCATACGTCGGGTTTATCTGTTTAAATCATTTTTTCTACATCCCAGCTTTAATTGCACTCACGTTTGTATGATGCAAATAAAAGTGATAAAAACGATATATCCATTAATATAATACCTGTACAGAACATATGTATTATGGAGTATGTCGGTATAATTAACAAAAATGTGCATCACGACAAAAAATGTAGGCAATGGATTTTGCTTAGCAATCATGATCAAACACGTTTTCTGTAAACACGATTCTGAGGTGAATTAAAATAGAAATGTGGTCAATTGCCAATCATGCAGTAAATTTTTAGCTCGATCATTTATTTTCTTCGGATATAAGTAATAAATGTTGATATCAAAATAATCAAATCAAATAGAGCTTCAATAGATACAGAATGCAATTTAAAAATCTATGAGCATAAAAAGGAACATTAACAAAAGAGATGCCAAAAGAAACTTGGCGAAATTATGTGATAAATGACTTAATTGAAAAGTGGAACCTGATTAAAATACTAAAGTTCATGGAAAACGATAGGCTGATAAAAACAAATGAAGGCTCATCAAGTTGTTATAAGAATATTCCCTAAAATATATACCTAACGACGAGACTAATATCCAACAACCTGACGAGATAATGACATTTGAACTCAAAAACATACAGTCAACAGTAAAACTAAGAAACCAGGATATAATCTTACCTCCGCCAGTAAAAACGTGAAGAGCACTCACGTTCAAACATTATTCTAACTCATAATCTAACTCATCGGCCATCAACGTCTGTTTACAGAGCTATGACGTCACGCAGGTCGGGCAGTCACAATATTTGATTTAAATATTTGCAAGTTTGTTAAACAGCCTCGTACAATAGCTGGGGATTGAACTACTTGTTTCATCAGCTGGTATTATGAATTTTTATGACTTTAGCTTATGAATTTCCAACAAGATGATCTGTTTAAAATGACAGATATACGAACAAGTTACAGAATCTGTTTTGCTTTGGAATAGTGCTGTATTTTATTACAATGAGAATGACGTGGTTCCATGAGTTAGGCTTTTCGCGACAAGTTGACTTTCTCAGCTCCCCTTCGTTAATAATATGGGAGCAAATTGTATTGGGTTTTACCAAATTGCTGGTTACAATTATACCATCGTCCATTTACGTTCCTAGTATTTGAAAATTAATATCTTATGTTACCTAACACAGATAATAGAAACGGAAAATGTATTTTTTCCTAGAAACGTGGAAGACATTAATTTTAATATGCGGTATTAAAGTTATCTTTATATTGATCATGGATGGGCTTAACGACGGTTAAGTAAGTGTTCTCAAACAAGACACTATAGAAGAACAACACAAACAAAATAGAAAAGTAATTGCTTCAAGAAATGGAAAACCTTGACCAAAACGGTGTGTAATGAGGAAAAACCATAAATCTGAAAATCCAAGGTCCATGAAATAATTTAGGTTGACATTAGTGAATATGGTCGAGAAGCTAAACCACACATCAGGTAAATCGAGGCCACATTATTATAATTAGACGAGGATTGTGGAACGAAATGAAGTAATTTCGTAAGTAAGTGATGATTAGTTATTTTGTAAGTCGAACATGATATAAAAATTGTACAGAAGAAGTTTTGTCGTCATAAAAAAACTTGGTGTAAATCATGAGACAAAATAAATCCTGTTAAATGCTTACGATTGTATAATTAATTTTAATTGTAGCAAAGAAAATTGTGCGAAATTACACGTAAAATTATCTGTTCTTTAGATCTTTCCTTCCCACGAATCTAACAAATTGGCCTCATTTCCGAGATACAGCGATTTGATAATTTCAACATAAATAAAAGCCGTTCCCCTATTATCTTATCCATATTGACCGGTCACGGAGCGCTCACAAATTGGATTAGTGATTGACACACGAAAAAAATGGCTTCCATGCAATAGAATGAACTAATTAACTATTCAAATCATGCTGTATCGTTTAGCAACACAAATGCACACAAAAACAGTACACTCCCAAATTACGCTGCTCAGGCAACGAAAAATAACCTAAGTATTTTTCATAACCTCACTTTTGCAGTTCTATTTATAAAACTGGCAATCACAGACAATAGCACCGAACTAACATGACACTTTTTATTTTTACTTGTATGTATGTTTTTTAATAAAAATGAGGCCCAAGTTTTAAGCCGGCAGCCACAGCACTAACTGAATTATCAATTGGGGGCACACAGCTGATTAAACATAAGACGAAATGGTTCTAAATGAAACGAGATCTGAAATAGAACCTTATCATCATAGATGGAAAGTAGAAAGTGGTGGAAATGGATATTCTAGGAACCCTGTCACTGTAAGTGGGGTAGCTCGACGCGCATGCGTGCGGTATCACAATGGACCTTCGAAATATTCCCCTAGGTGAATGAATTTAAGCTTTATTTCAAAGCAAAAAGGTGGGGAGTTGAGAGGATGCCACAACGCGCGTGCGTGTTACTCTAGTAAAGTAGTAAATATTTGAAATATTTTGTTTGATGATTTACAAACAGTAACCAAGGAAATGTAAGGCAGTTGTGTACATAATAAGTGTTTGATTTACTTAGACCGTCTAAGCGAAGCGGAGAATAATATAAAGACATATAAAAAAAAATTGATGAAATGGAAAATTCCTCAAAGTTAGTTGGATCCGGTTCACGTAATTTATCTAATAGCACTCATAAAAAGATTATAATTTTTTTGTTTCAATCTTTTCCATTGAGAATTGAGACCGTATGAAAGGAGACGAAACTTATCAAAACATTGGGAAATGTTTAGGAAGGAGGAACGAATTTCAATAACAAACAAAGCGAAGATCTAACTTCCAAGGATTCTCAAGGGTAGAACTGCTATGGATTCATCCCATTTTAGGAGGCCCGGGGGACTTGTGGTGTATTCTTATTTATTGGACAAAATGTTTATACGTTATTTCCCACGCTGCCTTTTACATGTTTTCCTTTTCACTGGTATTCCTATTGAAATCTTATTATATTATATTATCTCTATATTTTGTTTATTACGACTGGAAGTCGCGCGCGCCTAGAGTCTCGATATTTCATAAGTGCCTGTATTTGGTTTATATGAAATAAAGATATATTCTATTCTAAAGCATTGAAGCTACCTTTTACAATTTTAATTTCATTCATAATCGTTATTCTGCCATTAAATACCTATGTAAATTACCTAAACGTGTATTCTCAACGGTCAACAAGGTTGCTGATGATGTAATATTGACATCATGTGCTATTCAATTCATTGGGTGCCATGTGGTACGACCTTCGTTGTCACAATGATTGGCTGGTCTTCGATGGATGGTTTTATTGTCTTGTTTAAAAATAACCTGTTTAGAGAAGCAAGCAGGTAAGTACCTATGATGGTTCTTTTAAGGCATTGTTTCTTTTATTCTAATTTAAGTTCGTGTTTGGATTTTATTAGTCAATAAACACATATTGGTATTTCCGCCTAATAATAAGTTTATTCATCTAAAGTGACTACGTGTATTATGGATTTAAAGTTGTGAAACAAAATATAAATATAATAATTTTCAAAGACTAGTAGTCAATGTGAACATCACGTTTTTGTATACTGTAAGTACAAGCATTGTGTCTAAGGTTATACAATATGTGAGGGGAATTCTTAAGCAACACATGAATATTGATTACATCCTTCATACGGGATATCCTACAAACAATATTCAAGCTATCAGTGAAGTATTTATGTACCTATGTACAATTGTATGTTTAGATTTCAAACAATTTAAGAGAAGCAGCTACATTTAATACAATGTAAACCTACATTATTCTCATCTCATTGTTCTTTTGCCTCATCTTGGCCTGTTGCAGGCAGTCTAGAATTCTATATCATCAGAAATAACGAATGCACGACGACTTCCACTAGGTATAAATCTGCATCGCTCTACCAAAGAATAATTCATAATAGTAAGTAGTACAGTTCTACTTACTACAGGTAAACTATGGTTTTACTATGAGCGATACTATTGTTCCTGATTTTCTTAAATTATCATCATCTGTCATCGATCATTACATTGGTTTCTCTGTCTACGTTACACCCATGTTTAGACACTATTCACGAATCATCATTACATTGCCAATCAAAATTCAAACGTCCCAAACGACTTTTCAATGCTGTCATTTTACGACCACCATACATGTCATACAAACGTCAGTCCATTGTTACACGCAGACATTTGACAATATTCCGTTCATTACATTATGTACTATCTTTATATTATCTTGTTATCGTTTTACGACACTGAACTCTATATGCAAATTATCTACGTAGGCGAATATTTATTATGTTAATAACGTTATCTTATGTACCCACTTTCTAGATAGTTATCATGGATTCTCAGAATGATACAGAGGAATTATTGTTTGTCCTGTTCAGCCACCCAAGATCACTTGTCCTTTGAAATATTATTACCATCGCGATAAGATTAGACCACCCTCAGTTTTGTCATGGATGTTGAAAGAAATGACTTAAGCATTCAGGTGGATGCATAGTCCACCAGGGGAAATTACATCAAATTACGATTGCGAATTCACATATCAAACATCACCTATTCAGCATTTTTCTTATTATAGAGGACCGCCCAACCGACGCACATCCGCGACCTAGTAATAAAGGTGCGGTACCGAATGTAGGCTTTTAAGTTGGAATGCCTTAAGTAAAACGCCATTACTGTCAATTAGAGTTAGCAGTTGACAATGAGGACATGTTGGTATGACTATGATGTTCAAGCAAAGAGCGTGTACCAATCTATGGTATTCATTGCAGTAAACACTATTTACCATATTCAAATGCAAATACGCCATGCATTTGTCTGTTTACTGCCGTAAGCATCTAATTAGAATAAACATTATGGGGTATTTTCTGCTTTATTTTCCACTCCTATTTGACATTGTATGTCGTCTTCATTTTGCATTTCATCTATCGATTACCAACACTGAGAACAAAAATCTATAGATTACATATTTCTTCCGAAGAGTGAGTTTAAGTGATCAATCAAAAACTGTCAATAACATTATAATAACATATTCTTCCAGCCTCCATTTCAGCGGTGGAAAGCAATCAAGCTATTGAGTACAGTGTCCGGCATTCTAGTCAGTCACTAGTGTTGTACCGCAGCTGTTATTCTTAGGAAGGAAACCGCATAATGTAAGCAACATTAGTGCATTTAGCTCATGTTTGACATTCTTAGGACATCCGTGTTTGACTGGCATCGCAGACTGCAATAAGCCTTCCCGCATTCATGACGGTGTGATTTGGTATCAGTAGCTGAAGCAAACGTTTGATGTGTAAGGCCAAAATCCACCTGTGAGAGTGCTCTGTCCTCACGAGGACTACGATTAATGGAGTTGATGCTTAAACGACTTATCTACAAAAATACAAACTATTTGAAATCTCTACACTAAAAGTCTGCAGCAGCAAAGTTATACTCACATTATGTTAAACCCAGAACGAGCAATACTAAATCGCCAAGTGCGATAAGACCATCCGGCCCTTTGTACCAATTTTGTATATCTCTTTTTCTATTTATTATAATTATCGTTTCTTCTCTTTCTGGAGTGTACTAAAGTGTATTGTATTGTACTAAATAAACGTCAGCTCTTCATCGAACAATTCCTACCTATTCAATAGAATTTCCAGCTTCTTGATCGAACTCAAATGTGCGTACTTCATTCTGTTGATTTTCACTACAAGGCCACTTACAATTACCCACTTTTTGCGTCGATTGCAGTCAGCAAACTAATCGGTAAGTGCTAATTGAAGAATAATCAGATCCACTCGGCCTTGACCGACGAATGACGTAACTGAAGTTGGTTCATCATTGACTTATTTGCTAACACCTTTCGCAACACTTGGATTCGTGAGAAAAGATAGCATCTAGTTTTCATTATTTGCTTCTTTGGCAGTCATAACCAAGGAGTTGAATCCTTGTCTTCCATTAAGTATCAAAATATCAAACGGGCCACAACCCTGACATTTCAAATTCATATGCAAAACCGTATTAGATTATAACTTGCATGTGTAGATACGTGAAAGAAAAACATTGTGACGACATACATCTTAAACGGCTCCAAGAATTTCTCGATGACAATTGTGTAGATCACCAACCCGCACTACGCTAGCATGATGGGAAGTAAGCATTAATCCTTCTGAGCCTGAGAAGAAATCCGTTGGCCAGTTGTACAGTAATGGGCTGTATAATTATTATACTATTTGCTTCGTTTATGTAACATCAAATGGATAGATGATAAGTTGGTTCATTTCGGCAATCCTTTTCCGGCAGATACTTGCATTACAATCATATCTAAGACTAATTCCATAATTCTTTTGTTGCAGTTTTATCATGCGATAAAGATTAATTATCAAGTAATTAAACTTATCTTGGGACATTGAATGTGAAATATTGATGTCCTCTATTGATCCATTAGGGAAATAGATGAGGGCGATTAAAAATAATAATAAAGTGGCCAAGTCTATTCCAAATTCCTAGAAAACCTTTGACAATGGACGTTAAAGATCAGACCAAGAATATTGCCACTATACTACAAACGTTTGAATGATGTGACAAAGCTTCCATCAAAAATCCATGACTCTCAATTAGCTAAACTAGGTTACTACAAATTACGTGTAGCCTGACGATTAAATTTCTTGGAATAAAATGATGATCAGTAAGCGACCTCAATTATACGAGTATTATTAACATTCAAAGTGACAAATCAATGATCGAAATGGTGGGCCCACGTTATTATAAACAATTTTACGAATTGTTCTTACTAAATTGATTTAAAAATTCTGGACCATACGATTCAAAATTGAATATGAAACACAATTTCGCCGTGCAATTAAAGTAAAGGATTACCTTTACTTTAATTGCACGGCGAAATTGTGTAGCTATTATGAAATTAGCATAGTAAACAATGCTGGTGGGTTAACGCCGGCGTTCGCTGTAACCATAGATCAGCGATGAATAGTTGATTAGACGATCAGTCACGCACGCACGCCTAGAGGCGCTTCAATGAACACCTACCGGTTAGCGGCAACATCAAACACCATTTTATTTAATGCCATTATGACTGGTTCTCAAAGAAATTGGCAATAAAATCAACTTAGCTTTCGTAGTTTTTTGCTGCACAAAAGCTTTGCTCAAACAAATACAAGATATAAACATGGTAAATACCCCGTTTTGAACTCTAATATTAAGCTTTACTCAAGTTGCGCTACCTCCAACATATTTTGGCATTTCGCTTGCAGCATTCCTTACACTTCTTCTTCAAATCGTTGCCATTGAACTCTATCCATTCGCCATGGGTACTAAACGTTTTCCGTTTCGAGGTATCTAATCTCCATTACTATCATCTACTCTCAGATTAGTGTTTGCAGCAATACAGTTCATTTCATTACGTTTGAGCGGATGCTGCTGGCTGTCCATTTAATATCATTAAGAGTACACTTATTGGTTAACTTGTCTTGTCTACTTGTAACCGACACTATACAACTACAGTGTTCAATGTTGCGGAATTTCGCTGTTCGCACCTAGTTTACGTAGAAAGTTCAAAGTACCGTAGAAGGGATAGTTTAGCAGTAGGTGCAATTTTAACCATTACGTCATCTAGAAATCAGATAGGTGTTAGTGTATTCCTGCTGACACCCATTACAAGACGTTTACTGTTGATTGTATCTTGCATAAGTTGCCTCTAAAGACTTGAGGAAATCATTATAGTTGATTGCTCTTTCATTTTTATTGACCTGCGTTTTTGCATTGCTTCTTTCCGTATGAAAGTTTTGTCTTTATCTGGAAAGAGTTACGAAGTCGTAACTCTTTCACTCTTTCACTCTTTCACTGTTTGTGTTACAAATAACAATGCCACTGTTCCTTTTTCTGAGGCATCTTGAGTGATTACGTTTCATGAGGATTTTTTAATGTGTCGTCTAAGGTTATTGTTTTCTGAGAGTTTCTGAATGCCCTCGTGATTATCATCATCATAAAAGGATGACACTTTAATGGATGGGGCAATGCGATTTGATACTTTGACCACACTAAGTCGTCCTAATTCCTTTGCTCTGTTTGTGTTGCTCATCGGCAGTCGATCTTGCTTTGGACTCGCGTTTTTATGGCTTTAAGTACTGAGTCTGACAAGGTAGTGTATTTTATTATTTTTTTGGTTTTTATTGTGCTGCTTTGTGATGGTTGTACGTAGTATTGACGTGCAGAATTTACAAGGTGTAAAACACTGATTAAGAATTATTTGTAGGTACTCGTATCAAGTAAGTAGAATTTACAGGGATAAATAAGCCTTTTACCCAGAGAGGTCAAGCCGAACGTTCAGATAAATTTCAAACAAAATATACTATGAAATTTAAATTTATCGTTCCAGACTCCAGAGGTCATTAAATCGTGTCTGCTTTGACAAAACAATGAATTGCCATATCTGATCTAGAATCTATGCGGATCAAAGGCGCATGCGTCACGTGGGCGGCCATATTGGCAACATGGCTACCGGGCCAGGGTCGCCAATCATAATTACACACGACAGCGGTATCCGATGACAACCAGTTGCAAAATCACAATGAGTCGTTAATTCAATAATTGTTGCTGTTAAATTGTGTCGCAGAGCAGAATGGTAAGGTTATTGTGGATGGTTCCGATCGTGGATCTGGGGCAACAACCGGCGCTAACCTGCGCGTGATTGGATGAGAAGAGGTCAATGGGCATCGATTGGTGTGTGATTAGACATTTGCATTCAAAGCACACTTTTGGGTCAACAACCCGCTTGTCCAGCGGCAGCGTGGAGACTGCATGGAAAATATTGACATGGAAGTATTTCCATGACTTCATGTCACGTTACTCCGCGTTGTAGCGTGAACATTTGAAAGTCATATATTTTAATTATTTGTGCATATTAAATATTTTTGTTTTGACTAAAAATACAGACAACTTTCCTATAGTATAATACATTATTATAATCCATAAGTCAAGAACTGAATAACATCAAAGACAGAACGCTAGAAATATTAAATTACGCCATGAACTCTTAGGTCGAGATCTATAGTGCGTACTTTAACATAACTCAGACTTTACATATACTTTGCTAAGCTTAGTTATTATGCTTAGCTAATACTTTGATTTGGAATTTATAGTCGTAACAAGCTGAAATTGTGCTGATCATACGCTAAGACCGGGAAAGTCAATAAACAAAGTCTAAAAGTCACTAAAGAAAGTACCTAATACCACAGCAAAGTATAAGCAAAGTCAGTATATAATATGTCTATACATAGATCCCAGCCTTAGGTCAATAATGTCAAGATAATTATTATCAAGAAATTGTATCACTACATACAGTATAAAACAGAGTCGCTTGCCGCTGTCTGTGCCTATGTATGCTTAGATCTTAGATTTTGATGCGGTTTTTTTTAATAGATAGAGTGATTCAAGAGGATGGTTTATATGTATAATACTTTCATATTTAATGTAAGGATATTAGAAAAAATTCACTCGTGCGTAGCCGGGGACGGGTCGCTAGTAGATAAATAATTTAATAACTAACATACAATTACAAGTAATATTGTGTACTACTATCAATTATTTAGTTTGATTTGTAAAGGAAATCGTTGTTTGGATAAGTCATCAACAGTATAGAATAGATCTTTATTTTATGTAAACCAGATACAGGCACTTATGAAATGTCGAGACTCTAGGTGCGCGGTTCCAAATAGTAGATCCTATGGAGGAGAACTGGCAAGAACATACATGGAAACTCTTTTAAAATAATAGATTACAATCTTGATTAGTACAATGTTGTGGTAAGAGCTGCGAGAATAATGATGAATATTGATTTTTATTCATTTGTTTGCACATCAAAATTTACATCAGGATTTGCAATCGGTAGGTACTCGAACCCTGTAAGGGCATTGCAAGGACACATTGGAATACTGCTTATTTCTTTTTAAACCCCGACAAAATAGAGGAGTTTTACAAAGTGTGTCTTGTAGGCATCTTAGTACCAAAACAGATGGACCGATTTCAATGCAGATTTTTTAATTGAAAGCTAATTTAATCGGGTATCATCTTAGCTATGTTTCATGAAAATCTGTTCAGCCATTCAAAAGTTACAGCTCTTTTTCTAGTTGAAGTCGGGGATTTTTGATGGTTACGTTATTTGGTTTATTTAAACTGAACCTTATTATTCCACCCGACGATAAAAATACAGGAAATAACAACCCTAAAAATAAAATAAAAATAGGGCTCAAATGAGCACTCGTCTCACCAGCTGAGTGGTTGCAAGCGACCACGCGTATCGTCACAGGTTCGTTTCCTGCGCACAAAACGCAGGAAACCGCCAACCGGAAGTCAGGTGTGCCGCGCATGCGGGGTATTGTCTGGCGTAATGGGTTATGGTTAATCATGCCATTTACTGGTTAATAGATGAACGACCCCTGTGCTTTTATAGGCCTATACTTAAGTTATTATAATATTTAAAACATCTAAAGCAAAGAAGAGAAGAGGCGTCGACGTCATGACACGTGGCGAAGTGATGGCAAGGTTAAAAAAAATAAGAAAAATATTTATTTTCAATCAATAATTGTTTAGGAAAATTATTTTATAAGTACCTTTTAGTTATTTGAAGTCGATTTTTACTTTTTTTAAAAGATTATTTATATGAAAATTATTCCTTTCTAGTTTTTTGAAGTCGGTCTTTAAGTACCTGATAATTTTCCATACTTCGCTTGCCTTAGGTCATCTTCAGACGATACATAATACTTACAATTTATAGGGAAAAAATTCCTTTGAACTTAATATAAAGTTCTTCAGAGTTCCCTTCTTAAATTTCACACATAAATTTCCATACTTCGCTAACCTTACGGCAGCTTCAGCGGCATACACAATCCAGTATCTAATCACTATTATTTTTAAAGAGAAACATTTCCTTTGAACATAATATAAAGTTCAGGCTTCCAATTATTCAAATTTCACACAATCAGCATGTAATAGATCGGGTGACGCTATTCCCACGTACAGGCGTTTTGTAGCAAGTTCCCTCGCCCTATGACGTTTATGAGTACGTACAGTCGCTAATGAAAGCTGAAGGAAGATTTATTATGATACTAGCTGACTACTAGCACCTACCTACCTACCTACCCTACGTACCTACCTACCCTACCTACCTACCTACCCTACGTACCTACCTACCCTACCTACCTTACCTACCTACCTACCCAACCTACCTACCTACCTATCCTACCCTACCCAACTTTCTCCTTCCAATTATAACAAACACAACAAAAAAAGAATTAGCGAAATTGGTCCAGCCGTTCACGCGTGATGACGTAACCAAGAGAAATAGGGATTCATTTTTATATACTTATATAGATTATTGTTACGTAGTACTCTAATATACTGAGGTACTTGAACCAAATAAATCGAGGTGATTGGACAAGTAAAATTTAAACTATTTGTTTGTAGAAAAGTTTTATGAAGAATATCAATGGAGTTTCTTGCCGGTTCTTCTCCATAGGTTCTACTATTTGGAACTGTGCACCTAGTGTCTCGACATTTCATAAGTGCCTGTATCTGGTTTACATGAAATAAAGATCTATTGTATTCTATTCAAAGACCGTTAAAGTCTATAAACTACAAAAGCAGAGAAAACGCAGTGTATAAATTTTTTATGCGATTTTTGTATCTTAGTTCTATCTAGTCACCTTTACAAATTCTTGAGATCTAGACCCAGAAAAAAACCTAATTTGAGTGTCATACCACAAAAATAACAACTTTAAATGCCTCTATTAAATTAAATAACTATAATTATTACGTCCACCATATTATAATTAAGGCATAAACGTATTACTTTTTTATACAAACAATAACACATAAATTATTTGATAGTAGGTAATAAGATGTAATTAAGGTTTGAAAAGAACAAAAAATGAATGGCTTCATAATCAAGTTCACTATCGTTTAATTATATATATATAACGAATTCGATTCAACCGCATTATGCGAATACCTGAGATTCCATCGAATTGCGAAGGTTGGACGGCTGTCCTTCCCCAGTAAAGAATAATCCTCATATATTTACCTTTATGCACTTACGAATATACGAAGAACAAGAGCGACTCAGATTTTATACAGAAGCTTTGATAAATAAAACGTATCCCTATCATGTTCTGATGCCGACAGTACTTAGTAGCATGCAAAGCTAATTACAGAGCCATGGGAAACGAGAACAATAAAATATGATTTTTATGTTTTATGTCTTTATGAATGACAATAGGGACCTTTGCGTTTAGCCTGTTATGCATAATAACGAGTACCTGGTAACAAAAGGTTATGAGATTGTCAACGCTGTGTCATTTATTACACGTACAGTTTTTGTTGGATAAACAAGAGTATTTAGTGTAATGCTTTGCAGTATTATGTGAAATATTCTGGGTTACGTATACGGTACTAATTGTAGTGCTAATAATTAATAAATCAGTTTATGTCAGGAAGTTGGGTAGATGCACCGGTTTGCTGAACGTGGTGACTGGGGAATATTACATACATAATTATACAATAATACCAGGTTTGTAGTAAAAAAAATTTAATTTTAATCTGTATATACACCTCATTTTATCGATAAAACACCCCACATAAAGGGAGCAATCCTCATACTCACAATGATAGAGCAATTTTAGTATCTGGCTTACTTATTTTGATATCCACATAGTCAGCCACCATAACTTTGGACCTAGGTCTGTTTTTTTTTTTTTTTTTTCATTTTGATGTTCATTTAATGTGATTTGTACGGCCATAGCATAGAGAATGTAAAAAATATTCAACTAACACACAAAACGTAAGATATTTTTGTATTGAGCCATAAAAGACAATTTTTAAACGCGTTTTTATTGCATTTCCTAAAATTCTGCAAAATCACCACAGGGGTGCCAACTGAAAATCAGCGCTGGGTGTCCCACGTCCTGCATATGCTGAGTTGGTAACCTTTTCTGTACAGGCATACTCGACGATATGTTTTTTACTTTATTTTTTATTAGAAGTGTAGATATCTATTTAATTTTCTCTTTTTGTGTTTCGTTTATTGTGAATTTGTGCCGTCATTATCCCGTACGGAAAAATCTTATTTTTCTTTCGTTTTTTTTAGTGTAGTTTGATCATGGTTTCTTCCTAAAGTACACGAAACAAACATAAAAGTAGTATACTCACTGGCATGGTCGTCGTGCAACAGATTGTGGTATCTGTGCTGCTTCTCGGGCGCGTCGAGCCTCATCATCACGCCGTATCACCACGACATTGCGACTTTACTGTGAACAACAACATAGGTACTCTATAGATACAATATATTTGAAACTCGAACTGTATGAAAGCACAGATTAATAAGTCATGGTGAAAGTCAAACTTCTGACTTTGGTGAAATGAATATCGGTGTAATGTACCGCTCTCATGATCTTGCATGAGATCGATCTTAAGTATACTTTTGACAACTCTTGAGAATGTAGTCTACAAGGTAACGCATGCATGAGCAGTTGATACTAGCTACTTATGTAATACTTAGATAAGTGACCACGAAAGAAAAAAGTAATTTTTTGTACATTGTTTAACTGTAATTCCTGTTTGTGGGTTATTAATTATTATACTTACTATTAATGATTTGTGATTGCGTCTGCTAATAAATATTTGTTCTTTCTTTAAAGATTAAGTAGGTATCATAGAGGTTATATGTCTAGGTACCTATCAGTGGCGAAGACTCCATACAACCTGATTCCCATCGGCTTCACTTTAGAAATTGGTTAGTGCATAGACCAACGTAATATTATATTATTTACTCATCCAACTGACAAAAAAAGGCTTGTTATTCAGTTAGGTCGAACGCTTCCAGACATGACTATATAGATTACAAGAGACGGTATGGATTTTTGTCTTGCAGCATTAATTGCAGCAATTTTTAGACGGCATTTTTGGGACGGCTTCCCCTTTTAAAACTTTCACCCTTCGCCACTGGTACTTATATGTTTTATATTATCTGCTAATGAGTTAGTGGTTCAATAAATAGGTAGATGGTTTTTTAAATTTCGAAATAATCGCAGCGCCTTTTTTGTTACTTACATAATAAAAAAAACAGAATTCATTAAGCGGCAATAGGCCATGTCATCAGCTACCTGACTACTTCACACTTCTAACTAAATAATCCTATCAAAACAACAGAATTCCAATCTTCAGCATTACTCAATTAGCCACACCCGCCGTGATAAGGACTAGTAAACAATTTCGCAAGTACAGATACGAAGTTCGAGTGGGTTGCAAAAAACGGTTGGTTTCCCAATTTATTGTACTGTAGGGTTGTTGACCGAGTGTAAATGGGCATTGGGCAATCAATTGATGTGATTGTGCTTTTATTGTTCACTTTTTAAGTAATGTAATGACCCTGGGATTTATGGTTTTAGTGTTATGGTCTTACTCATGGTCTCTCCTTACCGGGAGTGTTTTGAAAGTAAGTATTATAAGTATTGGCGCCACATAGCCTTGTTTTAAAGCATTTGATAGTAAGTTGCACTAATAAGAGCTAGTAATTTTAGTTCTGTTTACGGATTATTAATTTACAGAAAAAAAAAAACAAAATGATACCCAGATTACAACATATCTTCTATATGTATATTAATACGTGAAGAGAAAACTTTGTACCCCTTTTTAAGCATATTGCGCGCACGGAGGAGTGTGAGATTTGTCATAGTTAAAGTTTATATGGAGAAGGAGTGCAGAAAGCTAAAATTACGGTCGTATTTCGACCACTGGGCGACCACTAGTATATAGAAATACATTAAAAAGCTGATTACTTGTGAGAATTGATACTACCGACGTATTATAAAAATGTTCAAAATTAATTAAAAGTAAAAGTAGCGTTAATGAGACTAGAACCCAGCGTTAAGAAGCTGAACGAGAGAAATTAAAGCTCTCTTTTGCAACATTTCAAGTAAAATAAAAAATCATCTGAATGTTTTGAGGTTAATCCTCAGGTTAATGAGACCTACATTCATAATTTTAATAAGTCTAAACTAGACGAAAACGTGAGTAAATTAGCTACCTATTTAGAACATTTTAATTAAATACGGCTCGCGTGAGAACTTAATTAAACACAAACATGATCTAGGTATAGCAAAAGTATTTTTAGCAAAATGAAAAAAAAACATCGCGTGTAAATAATGTACCCTAATTAAGCTCTTATTGAGGTCAGATTGCAAATATTGATACTGTTAGCCTGTCTCATCCCACTGCTGGGCAAATGCCTCCCCCTAGATTTCCATGATATTCGATTCCAGATTGCAAACAGTAAATTATTTTTCTTATACTTTTTTTAAGTGTGTTTTGTAACGCCTGTTAACCTTAGATCTATCTTAGAAGTACGTTTTTATTATCCCACACAAACATTTTTAATTAACCCCCGCCAAAAAAGGGGTTTTATAAGTTTGTAGTGAATATCTGTGTATGGCTGTGGCATCGTAGCTCCAAAACGGATGGACCGATTTCAATGTAGTTTTTTTTATTGAAAGCTAGTTTAATCGAATATCATCTTAGCTATGTTATATGAAAATCTGTTTAACCGTTCAAAAGTTACATCTCTTTTTCTAGTTGGAGTCGCGGATTTTTGACGGTTAGGTTATTGTTACATTTTAGAAAAAAAAACAAAACATGTCCGACCCAAATCGTATCTACAAAACTTTTATTACCTACTCTTATATTCGCAATCAGCATCAGCCTAGTTTCCATAATGAAATTGATCAAAACAATACTGTTCTCTGTTTTAAAACCATCATTGCTGCGGTAGTTGGTCTCATTACTGCAATTGAAATACCGTGTTCAAATGAAATCGGCCTCCTTTCATACGAAAAAGTGTTATAATGTGCGGTTTTTGTGAAATTAATGTGATAAAGATTTTATTACAGGTAAGTCATTGCCTTGATGAATGAAATTCAGTATTATTTAATTGGCTTAATGTTCTAGGCTAGTTTGTGTAACCTTGGCAATGAAGATCATGATGTAAGGATACAATTGGGCAGATCCGCCAATTAAAGGACGGATCTGTTGCCTCAGTAATTGAAAAATCGGACTTGGAAGTGTACTTCCTACAGTGGTTCAGCTGCAAAGAACATAGATGATAATAGATCATTAGGTTCACTTAGTTGGTCACTTTGGAACATATTGAACCGTTAGTTGTATCAATATTGTATTTTTCTACTTTAGAATATCGAATACATCTTTATTTCATGTAAACCAGATACAGGCACCTATGAAATGTCGGGAATCTAGACGCGCGGATCTAAATATTAGGTCCTATGCAGAAGAACCAACAAGAAACTCAATGGAAACTCTTTTAAAATAATAGATATTGTGGTACGAGTTGCAAGAATAATGAAAATTTTATGTTAATAAAAAATAAGTATAGGATAATAATGATTTGCTTCTGAATAAGATTGCCATGGCAGTTACAAGCTGACCAGTCCCGACAGACAGCACCCGTACTACATGTTTAATTGTTATCAGTCTATCATCATCACCATCGATCGATCCCCGCACGGAACAAATATTTGTATGATCTACAGATAGTTGTTTCGGGTCTGGTTGTGTGTGACGTGTGACATGTATGAAACAACAACAACCATTGAGGACTGGATGTACTTAACAAGTCTGATCTTCTATTTGGGTATTCTGTCAATATAAGATGCTACTATAAAATAAACATTTCATGCTGTAGGTGTAGCCGTACATAGATATAATATTTATTTACTTTTATGAGCGCAGTATGTTTGTTCATGTACTAAAGTCAATATTACGCAACCTAGAGTCAGATCGTGACCATGAATTTACCTACAGTTGAATAAAAACGTAAACAACAATTTAAGCAATATGTCAGGTTTTTATATGATTTTTGTAGATAGAAACGAAGCTAGTTTGTACTTTGATCTACAGCCTCTACAGGCCTACCACTTAATGGCGCGTTTACATTAGGTCGCCGAATGCGTTTCCTTCGGTTTGTGACCGAACCTATCTAATAACAATTTACACTAGTCGGTCACCGCATACGGCGGAATACGGCCAGCGACCGAATAATGTAAATGCGCCTTTACTGAGACGGTCGGTGCCTAAGCTTATGAAAAAGTTTTGCGCGGTGCGGGAGTGGTGGCACGAGATGTCAGCCACAGGCCCATGATACGCACCATAAAGCTTAGCCTGGACAATAGTAGCCCCCCCCCACCCATTCACCGCGCAACTTCAGACACCAACTGTAGAATTAAGAAAACTAATGTTTTAAGAATGCTCCACTAACATGAGGATACTCCAAGTTCTCCAAGTTGAGACCGCTTTATAGACGGTACTTGCATTCTAGGCACGATATTGTTGTGACAGATTTTTATTACATACAAAAAAGCAACTATACTTTATTATATCAGTTAATGGGCATTTATCTGTAAATAATACAGATCTCATTTGTATGTTACCCATCACACAATCGAACCCATTCACGCTAATTAAATGTAAGTAATCAATAAAACTTTTTGTGCGCGTTCATTTTGGCGCATAACAAAAACTATGGCGCCATCATTGTTTGCTTTTTTCTAATTCCCGGCTCAATGCACTGCGCCAACGCACACCTACGTCTACCTGAGCAGGTAGAAGGGCTGTCACGCTGTTAAAAAAAATTATATTCATAATTAAAAATAAATAAAATCTGGCTCTCGGCACAGATACCTATATTTATTTGTTTTTTTGTTACTTCTGACCTAAAGAAGCTTTTGCTTATCAAATAAACTGTTTAGTTCGATATCTAAATCAAAATGAATAAGTACTAATTTTCTATTGCTCAATGACTACCGGTGAAATAAAAAGTATTAATGTTAAAGCCAGGTAATCAACTAGAACTAGGTAGGTATTAATTAATATTTGAAGTGCCCGCTGCTATTTTAATAACTTTAATGTGTTTAGATATCAATTAAATCTATACAACGGTACATTACAGTTGAATTCATAGAAAACACACGATTCCTATGACGGGCTATAAAAATACATGACAGATTTAATTTGCATGCTAACCGACGTAACGGCATCATAAATGTAAGCGAATCTAATCTGAGATTAATTTTGCTGTATGGGACGAAAATAAGATATTGCCGAAGACAAGTATTATACATGGATGACATAATTTGAGCTAGAGTTAAAAATCGTACATTATTGATAAAACAATATGTCCAATGTCAATATATTGATAAGCGGCCATTTTGCACCTTTCAGATATCGCCAAGAACATTGTACATGTATAATGTTCTTGGATATCGCACGTCCTTGCGTTATCCGACCGAGGCGTAATACGACCTACCTTTAAATTAAGAAACATGTTTCTGTTTTATTTCCTGGTTTTGACAAAATATAATAATAAATAAGCCAATGAAACATAGCCCCGGAAAAAAGGTAAAAACTAGTGATTTATGAAACAATAAATTATCAGGAGCTAGTGTCATGACTGTGGTTATGTGAAAAGATAAAGTTAACAAATAATTACTTATAACAAAATATGATAAATAAATAATAGATGGCGGGACGAACTTGACATATTCAACAAGGATATTCATCATTGGTACATAATCAAACAGCATGAAAATCAAGAGGGGAGGCCTTTGCCCAGCAGTGGGATGAGACAGACTAACAATATCAGTATGATCATATTAAAAATCGATAGTTTACACTAACATAATCAACATTGTCAAACTATTTTATCAATAAAGCTAGCTTTTATAGGAAATTATTATCATATAATTTTTATCTGTCGGGTCAATAAATATCTATTATAACATTTTTATCACACACTTGACTTTATTCCATAATAAACATCGTCATTATTATCCAAAAACAATTTACGTCACATTTGTGTCTACTTTTAAAACGCTTTTATTAGCTTCACCTGTAACTATGTAAAAAATCTTGGAAGTTTTTGACCCACTTCCCGGTTTCCGATTGAGCTGAAATTTTGCATACACGTTAAGCTTGGATGAAAAAAGCGTTTTCGTTAAAAAAAAAATATACTATAATATATTTTTAAATTTTTAACTGCAAAAAATGTTTTCTTTAAATAGACTCAGTTCACAGATACAGCTCACACGTTGAGACACCCAATTTGGGTATAAATATGGATCGAAGCTAAGTGCTCAGTTATTTTGATTAGTTACTGCGCATAATGACTCCAGGTTTGAGATATTATTACTTATTATCACTTATATTTTATTAACCTTCATAATATATAATTTGTTTACCAATGTGCCAGCCCTACACCGCGTCACCCGCGTCACCTCGACGCAGGCGCACGCATTCGGGGGCGTGCGTGACGCAACCGCGTTCGTTTGGTTCCTACTCCTAGCCCAAGTTGATAAGCTTACACTCAGGGAACTTGGAAGCCAAACAGGAAACCTTAGAAAGGTCGACGAACTGGGCTTTGTAAATATTTGTGAAGCAAACGTGAAGCGGGAAAATGGATTGGCTTGTAGAGGAACCTACCTACCTAGATGACTACCTAGTTGAGCATGCATGATAGACTGCAAAGTAAACTTTTCATCTAATATAATAGGATGACATCAGCCAGCTACAGTTATTGCAATAGGCATAATATAAGTACATGAATTAAGTAGGTATTTCCTAGTTCCTAGTTCTAGAGTAGAGACCCTCTCTACTCTAGAAGAAGTTATCGAAATGAAACGAAATTTATCGAGTTATCGAAGTTAGCGAAAAATCATCACTCAGCCCACTGAGTGATGATTTTTCGATATCAATGACTACCTACATGACAATGACGAAAAAATATCGATGACGGGAACAATGACAAAATCATCAATGATTTTTCTGTAACATTCGCCACTGGCCACATACCATATACCATATTCACGCAATGCATGTTGCATTGCGAGAATATGGTCATCTTGCCATTGTCATGTCACATCACAACCACAACCGAAGCCGAAGTTCATTTTGTCGTTGTCGAAATGATTTTAAAATATCGATGGTTATACATGTGACATGACATCAGACTCAACTCTATTCTATATTATAGTCAGGTCATCTTTCTTTAGTTGAGTCGGCACGAGCTTATCTGATGGGAATCGTTCATGCTGTAGTGGAAAGATTATCCAGTCTACAGTGGTGGTATGGAGGCTGATTGCCCAGAGTGCGCCTGACGATCTCATGTCTTGTCACTCGTGGAAACTCTCATGAGCAAATTACATGAAATTCGCGCATTCCGTGAGTGATAAATTAGCCATTAAGCAAGTGTCAACCAGTGGGCCTGACTGGCCAATGTTCGCTGGACGTAAACAATGTAATTAATGAAATTGACGCGATAACAAGCAGTCTGGCAATATCCTCGTATACAACCTTGGAAACGTGTGCTAAAGGATAATATTCATATCTAAAGGTCGAACATTATCGACAGGACATGTGATATCAATGTGATAAATTGATAATGGAAGCAGGAACTGGACAAGTGTCAGTACAACTACTTTTACCTTTTATAAGTTCACTCTTACCGCCATTTAATTTTGCTTAATCGTCATTTATCATTATGCCACTACCTACATTATAAGCTGGATGCATTCGCCAGTGTGCGCTGTGTAATCATAAAATTTATGACTTTTGTTGCACTGCGCATTCTGCCGAATCATCCTTCGAATTGAAGTGTCTGTGCAAATTGTCTACTTACAAATCTACTTGTCTCATAATTTGCACTATTTTGAGATACTGGTGGTCGCTCACTGGTCTAAATTCGACCGTAATTTTAGCTTTCTGCACTTCTTCTCCATATAAACTATCTCACACTCCTCCGTGCGCGCAATATACTTAAAAAGGGGTACTTACAAAGTTTTCTCTTCACGTATTAATATATAGATAAGCATCTAGGTTTTTTTCTTCAATGACTAATTCCGTGACTTCATAAAGGAAAGTGTCTGCTGTTTCTTAACTTGCTTGTTGCACTCATTTTAAACCACCAATATGTACTTATTTACTTAAATATTAGTGTACAGTGCATGTATTTTCGTGATAACCGAAAAGGTACCTAAAGAAAACAAGGTTGCATCAGCTTGTAATCGCCCTAATGCATTTTGTAATACTTAAACTGTTGTGGGCGATATGGGCTCACATTTTATCACTGTGCTAATTGACATTGTCTTCCCACGCATTATATTGCCATGTGGTTTTCGTCAAAATGCGTTAGTTACCAAACGAAAAATAAATATAGATCAAAATGTCTTAGATCAAATTAGACACCATGAGAAAATATCAAATAAATCAATCATTCTGCGCTTATTAATTAACCCATCCATAACATGATCGTGGCAACTGCTTTGGTAAGTCAATTCACATCTGCGCGGTAGTCAATAAATTCCCGGATCCCTCTAATCATACTACATACTGTGTAGTACCCGGGAAAATGAAGAAACATTTCATATTTAGGATAATTTCACGACTCAGTTAAAAATAAAATAAAAAAATAAAAAATAAAAATAGTTTATTTCAGTAACTAAGTTTAGCTTACAGTATTAAAATATGAAACGTCCTTTTAAGCAAAGAATGCTTGTGTTAGGACGTTCCGCTCTTCCACTCTTCAGTTGGCGCAGCTTCCTGCGCTACGTGTCGCGGGTTCGATCCCCGCACGGAACAAATATTTGTATGATTTACAGATAGTTGTTTCGGGCCTGAGTGTGTGTACATATGTTGTAAACTGTACCCTCGATACAGGAGAATTCCAAGTGAGGGGCAAAGTTTAAAAAACAAATGTACCTTAACATTTCCAATCCCATCACTGAATTACAGTCTGTGACTTTTTATGACATTCTACTATTAAATATATTGCCAATAATTCCTCCATAAAACCTTACAGTATAGGACTACTACAATCTAAATCACAGAACATAGATCTAAATAATAGAACCAAAATACTGTGTTACACGCACTTTATCTCAAAGTCATCTCCCACACTGACCAGACCAACAAAAGCTGACAGCTTGAACCAACACCAATCTAAAACCTATACAAATAGATCTAACCCGTCCATCACTATCAGATGGCTCCGATTGGCCACAATTAATCAATCAAGTGTGCCATACAACCTGCTGTGAATGGCTGTTACATCTAGCGGTGGCACAGTTTCTCTGTGAAACGTAATGTGAGCTGCGGCTCCTAAGTTAGGCGTAGTGGGAGCGATCACTATCAGCGGGTCTACTGCGTAACTAAAATGGTAATGAACATCGACTCTGGTAATAAACTTCAATACGACTGTGAGAGACTAAACTTCGAGCTATCTTGTAAAAGTTTTACTGATAATAAGTTGGGACACCTATCTACATGATCGGTAATATTATAAGGTAGCTCGTTTAGTCTCTCAAGGCTGTGTTGAAGTTTATTACCATAGTCAATGTTCATTACCATTAATTAATAGTAAATTAGTTACGCGGTAGAGCCTTGGCTAACACGGCAACGAGACAAAGCCGTCTCTTTACCGTTTTATCTCTCGACTTTTCGTTGTCTTCTGTCAAAGAGTCAAAGCGTGAAGCAATCGGGTTGGTCCTTCCATCCGCGCCGTGCTAGTCCTTGTCCGAAACGCGAGTATTCATAGATTAATTTTTGAAAATATCTCATTTAGTATATAGGATTATGTAATGGTATATTAGCATTCCCTTCATTAGATAAAGCTAGATTGAAGAAGGTTTAAAAACATAATTGTAAGTTGTAATGTTGTGATTTCTTTTATATAGGGTGACATGGTCGCTTTGGGACAAAACCCTTTACTTAAATAAAGAAAAAAAAGAAGAAAATAGTCCTGCAGATGGGTCCAATTATCCACAATCAGTGGTGTCCGTACAACCTGCTGCGTGAACGACAAAAATATTTAATTAAAAAGTAATTAGATACGCGTGTACGTCGCTCCCGTGTATAAAGTATGAGTAGATATATAAATAAACAAACATAAATGATCTAAAACATTACAATAAACACAATAGTAAAATAGACACTTAGCTAAATAATAGCACAGTTACTTCACAAGTGCTATTACTGTAAGCAATTGTGCTATTAGGAAAACACTTAAACAATTTAACAATAAGCACCTAAACTAATCGATTCGTAATGTTATTTCAAGTCTGTCGAAACTGTATAGATAACAGAGGCTTTTCAAATCGCGAATTTCATGGCCCAACCATAATATAGTCGCTCATTGTATGCAGATGTGACAGATGGCGAAAGTAGATCCCCTCGGCGTGCCGGCGCGGGAATCGAACCGGCAAGCCTTTCATTTTGGTGCACCGTGTGGTAACTAACAACCTAACTTGCATACAAAAATGGTTTAAAACAAGTGGTCGGTTGTGAATTTTTGATCGCGTTTTTGGTGAGCGCAGTTATGTTGTGTGTTATGTAATTTCCTCGAACAACCACATAAAAAAAAATTCTGAATGACTTGCCAAATAAAGTGGAATTTAGGTGACATTACAATACACATAATATAAAAGTTGTTCAGTTCAATAATCTGCTTATTGCACAATAATTTTGAGAAGGTAATACCTATCATAGAATATAATAGTCTTGACAATAAGGGAGGGGTTAGAAGCGTTATGACTACCTCTCGATAAGACTAAATAGCAGATATGACTAGTTCGCTATAGGACTTAATCTCGACATGACTAGAATAATAATTGGACAAAGTTAAAGGAAAACGATCCAACCCACTTAGGAAAGCTAGTTTTGACAGGTAAATAATCAAAGATTTTGAGATATTTGATTTTATAGTATCACATAAAATATGAAAACAAACCTAACTTAGGTTTGTTTTACACATGTCAAAGTTAAAAATGTAAAAACTTTGTCCTAATAAAATGGACAAAATACCACTGCGGCAGCGCGGCGCATATTTTGTGCACTACATAAAAAATTGTCCTATAGAGAATAACTCTTGTTAAATATATGGATTCACTTCATGTACAAGCTATAACTTACTTCCACATAACATTGAGAAAGGGTCGGACGGAGATTAACTGACGAACACGTCAATTTAGTCACGCATGACATATAAAAAACAGTCAAACTTGCTTTCATGTCCTTACATAACCAGTTCTAGTTGTATAGGTCACTTTACTAAACGATTGTTACAAATAACCACATAACTTCTAACAGCCCACAAACAAAGCAATCAATCTTTACATAATTAAATAAACAATGTCGAAAGTGAAATGAAACTTGACAAAAGTAAGTTGACACATGAAACTGCAATGTTCATGTAACAATAATAATATATCTACTGTCTATAAGCCGTTGCTTCATATTTCTACAATATGTGGACATGGACAGTCTTCAGAATGTCTTGTGGAACTAATCTTGAATGCTGTGAAGTCAGTGAAACAAATCCTTTTTTGAGAACTTAGGCGGGATTAGTAATATGTCCATGGATGTAGATGGTCCTACCGTTCTAATCCCGATCCCAGTACCTAAGAGGTTATTGTTTGTACTCATCATTATGAACAACTTTTACTTAGGGATCACCACTGAAAGCGCAAAAAAAAAACCCTCGTTTCATAAAATTATCTTCTTCTATATAATAATACGTGAAGGGAAAACTTTATACCGCACGGAGGAGTGCGAGATTTGGCATAGTTAAAGTTTATATGGAGAAGGTACTAGATACTCAAAGAGAAGAAGTGCAGAAAGCTAAAATTACGACCGAATTTCGACCTCTGGGCGACCACTAGTTCAATATTACTCGACTAAATGTATGGAACAGCTGGTTTTTACTCATTCCTGGGTTGGTGCCATAGTAAAAGTTATCCATAATGACGATTACAATAACCCCATAAAGGGATCGGAACTAGAAAGGTAGGAACCTAATGAGGACAGTCTTCAGAATGTCTAGTGAATTTAATCTTGAATGCTGTGAAGTCCGTGAAACAATATCCTTTTTGAGAACTTTGGCGGAATTGGTAATATCCGTGGATTATATTTCGATTCGTTCTCCTTTAGAAAGAGAAGATTACAATATTATTATGGTGTAAATTTCCTTCTACGTGTACAATTTTAGTTTTGGTAATTATTGTCGTATTGTTGCGACATTTGGCCGCTTTGGAGTTACCAAAAGACCGGACAATTAAACCTACACGACCGCCTATACCATTCCGTTTTTAGGACAACGAGGAAACAAAATCTTCATACCTTATCAGTGCAAGATATAATAAAATTCAGCAGACTGAGTATAATAATGGGGCTTAGTTATCCTACGTAGTGTGACTACAAATAGACTTGTTATAACGTGACTTTATTAATTAAATAAATCAGTCATCTATTTTCAAGGAAATATTTTAAAGCTAGGCTCTATGAATGGTACCTATAGAATTAATTTCAAATACCAAATTAAAGTTGCAGTAGATTAAAAAATTATGTAGGCATTAAGATCGGGCGGCGCGGCGACGCGATTCGTGTGTGTGTCAGAGTACCCGAGCCTGCTGGGTCATCTTAGCTATGTTTCATGAAAATCTGTTTAGCCGTTCAAAAGTTATAGCTCTTTTTCTAGTTGGAGTCGGGGGTTTTTGACGGTTCGGTTATTTTCACCGATACAACGCAGATGCAATGCGTGGCGACCTTGCAAGTGAACGGCTTTTACTTAACTCTGGAACATTACCAATATTATTATCATCTGAAACACTTTTAGAATAAGTATTTCGAAATGAAAATCTATTTTGACAGCGGTTAGTGCCGGTCCTTGTTTAAGATTTTCTAAATCTGAAGTGTGAAGAACTAATGGATTTAAATTGTGGTACCGATCTATGTAGGAACAGAAGTCAATAAAAAGAGAGTACAACTATGTACAGGCTATATCCTTATTATCAGCTGAAGGTTAGCAGATTTTTTACTTTTTTCCCCGTACATTTTTATCCAGTAGGTACATGTGACCTTCTCAGCTGCAAGATGTTGATATCGAGAGTAGAAACAAGTTTTTAGTTGATTCAGGAAATGAAATCCGAAGAAAGGTTTCAGAATGTCCAATGCAAAAGCCCATGCAAGTACGAATTCTCTCAATAACTTAAGTTTTATAACAGTGACAATGTCACAGTACTATAAAACGTTTGAACCGATTGGCTTTCAATAGAATTTGGTCATCTGATTGAAAGCAAATCAATTGGAACTGCACAGTGCACAGTACAAAAACTTCTCTTTGTGTAGATCTTTCTTTCACAAATAAGTTCAAGGCATGTCAAAGAACCGTTAGTTTTATTTACCCTAAAATCAAAACACATGTCGCCATGTACCCGGATTCTGAAATGTTGTATTTTTTTTTCTTTCATTTGTTTTCAATGTGCAATCGAAATATTTTATGTCAACTTAATTGTCGGTTTTTAATCAATCACAGCAGACAACGTGAGATTAGACAGGAGATATTCTGATCAAAGATTTGATTGGCTTTTCTGAAATCGGGGATAATAGGTAATTTTAGATAAAGTGATACCTAATAATTATAAATTTGTTGATAGCTTCCCAGAGGTTGACATATTCATAGATAAAATTAATGTGCTGAAAACGAAAATATTGTTGTTTCTCAATAGTACTTTTAATTTGTAATGAATGTGTATTTATGATGTTTCTATTGATTTGTGTGTTTTCTTTTCTTTCTTTTAGCAGAATAAGCGTTTTGGTGTTTTATATACTGTAAGCTTATATTGTAGTTAATAAATAAATTATTAATACCTACCTACATAGTCTACATACTACGACACGGTTGGCGCAGTAGCTAAGCAATTAGATTTCTGCGCTACGTGCCGTTGGTTCGATCTTGTGTCCGTATGGATTGAGGAGCCACATGTGATTTTTAAACGCGGATACTATCTTTATTTAGTAGGATATGAGCCGATTTTGTAGACCCAATCCTGGAATTTGTAGGAAAACCCTTAAAAAGTTTTATGACGTTAAAGGTGGCTCCTCAATCCAGACGTTTGAACTGAGTAGCCACTATAGAACTCGAAAAGTAGACGATGGATGTTTTTGAAAATTATGTAGGATTTAGTAGGCATTATGTACAATATGTACGAAAAATTTGAGTTTTGTAGTTCTTAATTTGACATAACTACAATACTTTGATTGTGGCTCCTCAATCTAAACGTTGGCCTATTCATGCAATGCGTTGTTTTTCATAAACTAAGCGGCTAATCAAAACATATTTTTAGTATCATTTAGTAGTACATTTATCCTAATTTGTAGTATAAAAATACGATCGTAAAACGATTTAAATTTGGTTATAAAACACATTATATGTGGCTCCTCAATCCTGACGTTTCTTTATGAAAATATGTACGTAACTCCTAAAGCTGTTAATGGAATCGAAAAACAATAACATGGCCATTTAGTAGAAAATTCTACTAAATATACGTGCAATCCTACATTGTACATAAACAGTATTTCTAAAGATATCAATTGTTTGAAAATTCCTTAGCAATTTGGTGTGTAGGGTGACCATAAATAACTCAAACCAGGATAATAAAAGGAATTTTAATTGCAGCTACATAAATTATTCGTGATATACCTATTCAAAGACCTATTTATACTTACACAAACATCGTTATAATATAATAAATTATTAAGAAGTTCCAGTAAAATAAATAAGTAACAAAAAATTCACATAAAGCGCGCCATGTATTTTTTCTTTTTTTTTTTTTTTTTATCGAGCATCTGTTTCCATGGCATACAGCCAAAAAAATATTAATACCTCTTTACACATTGAAATTGCTTACGTAAACGTATCTAACAAAATCTCTTTCCGTATATAGAAAAGAAATATCAAATAACATGACAAATAAGGATTTTCATAAGAAATTGCCGGTGTGATAATGATAAAATCCAATAAAATCCCAAAAAAAAACATCTATCAAAATAAGCAAGCAAACGCGCCAAGCGTTAAGCGTCTATTAAAATATGATAAATAAACATCTCATTGCATTAAATTATTTATTTTTGTCAACAAATTAACATACATTTCTACAATTAACATAAAGAAAAAAGTATTCCGTTTATTAACTTCTAATATTAGGCTGTTTGATGGTATCGCCGTTGCCTCTCCTTCCGCCTGCGCGCGCATAGCTAACGCAACCACCAATAGACAGGGCGCGCGAAAAATGAAATCGTAAAATAAAATAATGAAATATTATTTCGTCATTATCACACCGGCAATTTCCTATGAAAATCCCTATTTGTCATGTTATTTGATATTTCTATATACGGAAACAGATTTTGTTAGATACGTTTACGTAAGCAATTTCAATGTGTAAAGAGGTATTAATATTTTTTTGGCTGTATGCCATAGAAACAGATGCTCGATAGAATAAAAAAAAATATGAAAAAATACATGGCGCGCTTTATGTGAATTTTTTGTTACTTATTTATTTTACTGGAACTTCTTAATAATTTATTATATTATAACGATGGTTGTGTAAGTATAAATAGGTCTTTGAATAGGTATATCACGAATAATTTATGTAGCTGCAATTAAAATTCCTTTTATTATCCTGGTTTGAGTTATTTATGGTCACCCTACACACCAAATTGCTAAGGAATTTTCAAATAATTGATATCTTTAGAAATACTGATTATGTACAATGTAGGATTGCACGTATATTTAGTAGAATTTTCTACTAAATGGCCATGTTATTGTTTTTCGATTCCATTAACAGCTTTAGGAGTTACGTACATATTTTCATAAAGAAACGTCAGGATTGAGGAGCCACATATAATGTGTTTTATAACCAAATTTAAATCGTTTTACGATCGTATTTTTATACTACAAATTAGGATAAATGTACTACTAAATGATACTAAAAATATGTTTTGATTAGCCGCTTAGTTTATGAAAAACAACGCATTGCATGAATAGGCCAACGTTTAGATTGAGGAGCCACAATCAAAGTATTGTAGTTATGTCAAATTAAGAACTACAAAACTCAAATTTTTCGTACATATTGTACATAATGCCTACTAAATCCTACATAATTTTCAAAAACATCCATCGTCTACTTTTCGAGTTCTATAGTGGCTACTCAGTTCAAACGTCTGGATTGAGGAGCCACCTTTAACGTCATGTAACTTTTTAAGGGTTTTCCTACAAATTCCAGGATTGGGTCTACAAAATCGGCTCATATCCTACTAAATAAAGATAGTATCTGCGTTTAAAAATCACATGTGGCTCCTCAATCCATACGGACACTTCGATCTTCGCACGGAACAAATATTTGTATGATCTACAGATAGTTGTTCCGGGTATTGGTATGTGTGCATGTGACATGTATGTATGCAAACTGTACCCTCGATACAGGAGAAATCCTAGTGAGGGCAACGTAAATAAAAACAATTATGCGTATTTTCAATAAATACTACAAATTAGACTTCTAAACGGCCCTGATGCTAGCGGCAGCCATATTAGCAAGGCATGGATATTTTTGTCAAGTCGAGGATGCCAAACATGGCGTCGATGTCTGCCTACGTCCTACTAGGTGCAGCTTGACATTACCGATTTAGCAACCTGTCAAACAGGCCGTCTTTAAACGACTACCTGTAACGGGAGGATTAAGTTTTTTGTGGACTGTTTAACAAAAGAATTTTGAGCGGTTCAGAATACATTAGAAGGTGGTTTTGGAAACAAGGTGTATCAGGTTTTGACTTTTGATGCAACAGAAAAAGCAACAATTTGGATAGTCTTTTTGGGTTCATGTTGTATTTTGTCATCATATAAATTCTTATGTATAAATAACTATGCTTAATTAACTTTTTCAGTATAATTATCTTGTCCGTGCACCTACCATCCTTTTTTCTCTGCATCACCCTTAGGTTGACTGGTAGAAAATTTCTCTGTACATAGTGCTTAAAGTATAATTTAAATAAATAAATCAATATTTTGCTGTTTTAGCTTGAATCTTGCGATAGTGACTGCTAGAAATGGACATCACTTTGGGCCTCACACATTGCCTATTTACGCAGTACTTTTTGGCATAGATAAGTGCGAAACAAAAGTGGATATTGCGTAAAACATACTTTGAGGACCACTTTGGTTCATGGTGTCATGGACCGTAATCACCATTCATCCACAGCTTGCACCATTGATAAGATAAATGCGACTGCGGTCTGGCCACGGGCGCGCGCTCGTTTGCCACCTTAGACTACTTATTGTTACTGCTAGCCTATATCATCCCACTGCTGAGCAAAGGCCTGTCCCCATGACTTCCAGGTCTTCTGATCCAGAGCCAGTGTAGACCATTCCTTATTAATTTTATCCAGCTCGTCTCTCCATCTCCTTCGTGGTCTGCCGCGACGCCGTTTAGCTATGTCAGGGCACCACATAGTGGCAGCTTAGAAAGTTGCGAAACTCAAGTGGGATTGGGCTGGCCACATCTGCCGTATGCCTGATGAGCAGTCCCTTAGAATATTATTCTTTAAGTGTGACTTTGCCCATTATTATATTTAACCCTTCCATATTTCACACGTTATTATTTGTATTCTGAATTCATGTAGTATCGACACTTGTGATAAGATCACTTCAGCACTGATAATAATATCACTGTTGTTGAAGTACGTCACTTCCTAGTTAAAAATAAACGTGCTATCAATGCGAGCGATAAGGATTGCGAATTAAAAATTAAGTCTTACAAGAATTTTCATTATTATATATTTTATGTATTTTAACAATTTTGATAGATAAGCGGTATTGAAAACCTTTATCAACCGATATTTAAAATTTAATATTATTTACAATGTGTCTCGTTATGGGGAGAACCCCGCGCCTTTGTCCACCGCTGGACTGCGATTAACTGACTGGATTGATTGCTTGATAACTTATATATTGCAAATTATTTCACGCTCAAACCTTTGAGGGTTGGGAAATATAAACAAATAGCTTCCGCCAGCGGCTTCGCCCGCGTGATATCTTTATAAATTATAGCCTATGTTACTCAGTGATAATATATGATACTGCTGGTGAAAGACTTATAAAAATCGGTATAGTAAATTTTGAGTTTATCCATTACAAACAAACATACAAAAAATCAAATCTTTTCGCTTTATAATATTAGTTTAGACTATAAGTAGTGCTATTCGATTTAATGGAATCGAAGACACGGCTACGGCTTTTAAATTTGTGCATAAGATGAAAAAACGCAGACATTTAGCTTCATAGAGGTAGGTACCGTGAACTGTCCTTTCCTTCTACATAACTCATTGACAATGACATTCCGCAAGCAAGACAATCAGTTACACGACTTACAAGCAGGGACGGATACCGATATTTTAGAAATATCGATATTCGGCTGTAAAATACCGATATTTTACAAATATATCGGTATATTCAAGTATCGGTAAAATATCGATACTAAATATCGCTTTTTTAAGTACCGGTATTAAGGTATCGATATTTATATCAATACTCAATACCGATTTTAATAACGGTATTGATACAAATATAGACAAATTAAAGTATCGATATTTATGTACTGAAATTAAATATCGGTAGCGATATCGATAAAAAATACCAGTACATCGGTATTATATCGATATTTTTATATCAGTATAAATAAATATCGGTAATCCGGTCCCTGCTTACAAGCAAGAACACCATACTTTATATATACCATCACGGTACGAATTGGAATTCCAAGCATCCGCTATCTTTCACAAATCAATTATATGTTGCAGGCTGTCCTTTCAATAACTTCAGGTTACCTACTAAGCACGTGAAAAGGAGAGCGGTCAGCAACCTCGGTCCTATTCGCACGTCTGCGTGTGCGCATTCAAGTAACAAGCGTGTGAATATGAACTGGTCGATAGTTTACTATCACTAAATGTAAAAGAGAATGGTTTAGTTTAGTTTAGTTTAAATTTTTAGGTGGGAAAAGTTTGGAAGGAAATTTTTAAAATATTTACTTTGCTTTTGGATATGAGGTAATATATTTTAAAGAACTATTCTTAAATTAAACCATTTAATTGTATAAGTGTGGCTTTTTAGTTACTAGTAAGATGCGTTTAATAAGCAAAAAATACCACTAATTAATTGTCTTTTTTTTTCATATAATGTAAGTCTTGTAATTTTTATAAACTTTTATTTAAATAAACGTCGTAAATACCCATTGTACCTAAAGTATCATAAACTGTAATGTTTAATGTAACATTGCGAACGTTCATTTGTGAGAACAAAGTACGACAAATGACAATAAGGTTTTCATAGCGAACAGTGCAGATTTCCTAAACATTCCTCAAGCAAGACCGACTACTGTTACTCTGTTATTAAACAGAGCATAGATACAGGGTTCAGTAATTATACTGTCGGATAGTGTGCACTAGAAGTTAACTATCACTTTCCTAACATGATGCTACGAAGAAAAGCGGGACATTCTTAGGGACAGAGATCAGGAGGCCTACTACGAATGTTTATGTCAGTGACTGAAGAAATCGTTACTACATTGTATTATTGTATTCTATCATCATCATCGAGAACGAGACAACAACGAGTATAATTATCGACGTTAGCACAAGCAAACTTTGAATCAAATATACCTACACGTTAAATCCATGATATTTTTTGGAAATACATGCAGTATTATTAAATTTTCATGAAACAAGTGTGTATGTTGCGTAAAATTAAACAAAAATGCGATAGAATTATTGTACCTACTTTTCATTCTAAATTTGCTAACGTTATCGTTACGATACGTCAAAAACATTCGTGGTAAGCCCCCCCGTACTGAGGGCGTATAGGTACCAAAGGCAATATTGCTAAAGTAGATAATCGTTAAAACAGTGTTTGTTTTTTTTATTGATTTTGGGTTTTTGTTCAGGATATCATAAAAGTTTTCACAACTGTCCATATTTGGGGCTGCCGGTAGCGTTCAATTTTGCAATATGCGAGCATTGCGCGTTACGTTTCAAGTGCCGATTTTTCCGATAGTCGGATTAGCTAGGAATTATATAAGAATGCGAAATTACAATTGCCATTGCGGCACGGTCCCGCAGAATCCGAGACGGTTGGTAACCTAGCCAGATTCGGGAATCGAAAATCAGGATTTTTAATTGTTACTATAAAAGATAGGGTGGGGTCCAAGTGCCATTGTATTTTGAACTGGCAAATACAATGGCACGATGACACAAAATTGGGACATTCATTCTAAATAAAGGGTAAATCGAAACGTGTCCATTAACCCTCGGGACAACCCACGCAAATCTGGACATCTGACAACACAGAAAACCAGCAAGTAAACTATAGGTATCTAAAGTTTACTAAGAAAAGGTATCCCTTATCTCCTAACTTGCCTAACTCGGTTATGTTTAAAAAACATTACAACATTATAGTAAATTATCCTAGTTGATGAAGTAACGGGGTCGTCAAACATTGTTATCTGAATTTACTTAATTTTAGTTTATCTGGGCGCCCGGTGCGTCCCGCCCGGCCGGCCGGTGACCTCCGCAAACAGGTATGGTGGTAGTGATGTAACCGGTATGGTACCGATTCGCTGACTGGTCTTGGTATTAGAAATTAGAAAACAGTGGATTATTTTTGTTAAGTTTTTTATGATGATTATTATTACTAGTTTCGTTATTATATTGGAGACAGATTTCATATTTTTTTGAGATTTTGTGGGTGATCTGTTTTAATTTTTACTCACCCTAGTATTATTTGTTTAATAGGGTAATAAATAAAAATATAAGTAGGTAGGTAATGTATACTTAATTATTTAGACTAGATTAAGTTCAAATAAAACTTTTTTCAATCTAAAGCTTCAGCATTTAGTAGAAAATAATTTTACTTCAACTTAACGTTGTAATGGTCTTGCATGCCTTAGTTAGTTTTTATCGTAATAATGTCACTTTGCAGCGTGGGTGTTCTATTTACCTTGTCTTTTGTATGAAAATGAAGCGTAACGTCGACGTCGAGCACGTACAAGAGGAAGCTTTTGCAATAGCTATTTAAATATTGACAATGATAGTTTATTATTAGATAGAAATCGTGAAAAAAAGTATAAAAGTGTAAGTGCCAGCATATCGTAGGAAACAATATATTTTAATTACAGTGTTTACGTAGGCAGATGTCAATTATTACTTGCGTCAGAGATTTGATTGACGATTCAGTAATATTATGTTGCTATTGTAAACTGCTAGGACCTGGATTCAAGTTGAAAGGGGTTTTAGTAGATTGACATAGGTAGGTATTCTTATGGCATATAATTTTTTTGTGCAATTTCTTGTAAATTTTAAGTGGCGCCTGCGCTTCCTTTGGTAGACCTACTTGTTGTTGTTTTTTAAAGTGGGTAACCGTGAAATTTACTTTGCAGGAGATAAAATAACGCCTCCTCCTCTCCTTAAAATGATCAAAATAACAAACTATTTCTAGGTACTTACCTAGCTTGAAAACTTTAGATTTGCCTAACAATTTTTAATACCTGAAGTTTTTTCCCATCACTAAAATCGCGCAAGCTAAAAATACCTACAGTATCAAATGGACCAAGCGTTCATTACTAATGCCAGAATGGAATTCGAAATCTGACGTCAGTGGTCATTGGTCACAAAACCAGCTTTTTATTCTCAACGCGTAAGGGCGCGTGCCCCGCTCCATTTCAGGTTTACCTTGGAACTTTCCACGACAAAACAGCCTTTGACCTTCGCTTCTCAGCTTAGAAAGATCCTGCTTCGTGTCGTCATTTAAATAACGTAAACGGCTAAGTCCTAGACCTAATTGCATCCTAATGGTTACGCTAAATAGTTGTATATTAGATGCTATTTACCTATTTGTGGCTTGTTATCACTTGCTGATGCAATTAATTGCAGCGACAACTGGCCTTAAAATTAAAATGACATTCTATTTTTTTTTTATTGTTTATTTTATCCATCATACTACAACCACATAAACACATTAAAAATTAAGCTAATTTGATTAAATTACCTACCTAATTATCGGTTGATAGGTACTTGACGAATTGTCAATAAGTAACAGGAGCTGTGAGCATGACTAGGTACATGTAAACACTTGCTAGAAGAAATGACTTGGACAGGTTACATTAAAATAGATACCGATACCGAAGTAAGAGGAATGTAACCTGCCTAGTCTCACGAGACTTCATTAAAATGGACACCAGTTATCAATGAAGTACCTACCTACTTACTTACCTTTTTATTTTAATTAATGGTTTTTAGTTGATAAGATACAAGTTAAGACATTCGTTTTATTTATATTTCAACTAATTATTATATAATTAACTCCCTACAGTTCCAATTACTTAATCCTAAAATGTTTTTATTTATTCTCCGTTATTTGGACAGGCAAAGGGAACAGTCCAACACGGTTATCACACAAGCCTTGGTGACCAAGATCAAAAATTTAAAACAACTGGGTCTGCCTGCTGCCATGCCATAGACAAAACGTCGCGTCCAATCAGAGCCAAACTTTTCAAATCAACGAACTATTTTTGAATGCTCAGTAACAATCGTGGTTTTACCGCTATTTCACCATGAAAGATTATACACCATAACAAAACGCTACTCACCGAATAACCCAATACTATCAGTAGATAAATCCGACACGATTCAGTTCCGTTAATACAAAGTTTTACCCGCGATTTTGATTAAAAATCACGTTAAAACCGAACAATTCACACTTTTTGTTGATGAAACACCTGTTTTGTGGCACTTTTACACAATTTCCACTATCACGGATTACGTGTGAGGTGTAATTTTGGTCAAAAACATCGATACTTTTACGTAAAGAGTTTTGAACTGATAAGGCGCGACACGCGTCTTTTCGCGCCGGGGACACTGTTGCTACTAGCGCTAGGCGCGCCGAGCGGGGCGGTCACGGGTGGAACTAGTTTGCAATGTTGACTTGACAGTCGACACTACGCGCGAGCGACGCGATAGCTAGTAGGTAGCTATTTAGTAGCTTCGATGGTTTGTGGTAGCTTCCAGCAAACCATAAAACAGACGCAGATTTATCTTGATCTTGTTCTACTTAAAAAATATTTAATTAAGTAACCCTCACGTATTAAACTCTTACCTACCTACTGTGTTACCTAGATTAGGTACCTACCTACATTATTTAAATTATTATTTAGGTACCACCTACCTACCTAGGTATCCCTTCCTGATATTCTGTGAGGTTCCAGCCAAAGAGACTAGCTGGTGACTGCTCAAGGTCACTTATTAATATGTGTCGTACCTTGTACTGGTATCAAAGACTGAATCTTGAGGTAAGATAAAGTACATAGGTAAGTAGGTACCTACTCTACATTATTCAGAGGAGACAAACATTTTTTTCAGTACCTACCTAACAGATTGTGGCTAACGTTATGTAGGTAGGTAACATTAATACAAAACAATTCCATTGAGATTTCATCAGTTTTTCTTTTACAATTCCAATAGCCAAAGATGATCTTCACCGATGACATTTTCATTTTTTAAAGCATCCAGAATATTCTTCATGCCTTCAACTTTCTTTCGATACCTTCGAACCATAGTCTGTAATCTTTTTATTTGTAACTGCTGTGCCTTCATTGCATTCTTATACTTGTCTATTTTTACATTATATCGTTCTACAATCGTCTTTCTTTCTTTTGGCTTTATGATCGTTTTCTTCGCCAATATTTTTTCTTTGGAGTTTGTCGATGGCTGCAAAAAAATGACAAAACAAATTAATTTGATAATACGTTCCGATTTCGGTCATAATTAGAAATAAATTAGTTAATTACGGTAGCGAAGGTCTATTATGTGGTTCCGTTCACGTACAAAAAAGTACAGATTGCGAATTTGCGACTATTGACACAGTGGGCCTACATCATTCTATGGTCTACATAACATATTTTTAAGTACGTACTGTACCATGGACTTATTATTTTAACTACTTTTTAGATTTGAAAGTGTATCCTCTTATTTTCAGCGCGGTCTACCGCGTAACGAAAATGGTAATGAACATCGACTATGAACGTCATACAGCAGGAGACCTCCTGTACCTACAGAACTAAAGTTTTACAAGAAACTTACAGTCTCAAACACCAATCTCAATTTGAGCGTTGGCACAGCTGTAGGGAACAGTCTGCGGCTATTGACTGACGGCAGGAAGCTTTGCTCCACAAAATGTGAGCTGCAGACAGCGCTGTGTTGTGTCGGGAACCAGTCTTTGTCACGGCCTGTCGCCTCTATCCATTTCTGTTTCAGCTTCGAGCATTTTGGGAAGCTGCAAAAGTAAGCGCATTTTAAGTTCACTTCAGAATTTTGGCCATTTGCCTTTTTGCATTATGCGGTGCAAAAATTGCATAGCGTCCTATGCAATTTTTAATTTTTTACACTTTTTTGTAGGATGTTACCGGAGGCTTGTGTAAATGTGCTCATAGAATTTATTCGCCATTTCACTGAATTCAGTAAGAAAACGATCCTGCAGAAAGCAGAACCATGCCATGGAACGAAGCGTAAGAAATTATTAGTGCCCAACCGGAATTCTCCTGTATGGCCAAAGTGAACCCATTACACAGATGATTGTTCTGCGTTGTCCGTTATTTCACATTTCACACTATCAATCCCTTGGCTTCATACGACATATAGCTATTAGCTAATACGGCGAAACGAGAAGTTGCGATAAAGTTTGAATAATAAAGTTAAATTTGTTAAATTGATACAAAATGTCATAACAAAAGCCAAAATTAAAAAATCATTAAACAAAACGTGCATTTATGAAGAAAATTCAAAATTACCGGTGATAAGTCACACCACAGGTTTTATAGTTTGTAACATTGCTTCTATTTCCACAGACAAGAATAGAACAACTGGGCATTTTGACGATGCCTTTGCCCTACCTACCCGCACTGCACTGTCGAGTGAACTCAAAAAGGCGGCAACAGGTACAGTCTGTCAATAAAGTCATGAAAAGGATTGAGGGCGCCACTTGTATATTCTATTGTTTATTTTTACAATATATTAATGCCGAAAACATTTTTTATCACAATACATAAAATAAATCTACACAGAATAGTAAAATAAACACATCGTTGTACCCAAACTGACACCTACGGTACTTATTTAGGGTTGCGAGCGAAGAAGAATTTTAGTTCCTTCAAAATCCTTTTCATGACTTTATTGACAGACTGTAGCTACCGGCTACCCTTCAATCAATCAATACCAGTGACAAAATCGCGTAATTTAAAATTATGCTAATTCAAGTAAAAACAGAAGCTTTACGCGCAGTTGTGGTAAGTGCAAACTCGATTTCTACACAAGAATTATTCACAATCAGACTTTCCGCTTAGAACAGGCTTGCAAAACTAGTATCATTTTACATGAAAAGGGTTATCTGAGACTGAGAACGCGTCTAATATTAGCGTGGCGCGCATCTCGCGGGGAGCGCGAAACGCGACTATTGCCCTCTCTGCGAGTGCGAGAGGGAGTGTGGGCTGTTTGGGCATATCGACGCGTCGCTGTGCTGAGAGCTAACCACGCCCTTGTACAGGAATCCATTTCCTTCTCAGAAGTTCCCAGTCGGATGTTGCACTGTCATGAATGACACATGCGAGCCTTACTAGCAGATTACTTATCGTAACTAGATAAATTTATGAAATAACTCTCACGCACTTGATGCTGGATGCATTCCTATATGAAACTGACACGTGAAAGTCACTGGAAAATTCTTTAATACATCTAAAATTTCCGATCGGTAGGTACCTATCATCAATTCATAATGCAGCAAGCAAATCACATAATAAATTATACAAGATCCTACCTTTTAAGTCCCTCTGTGGGGTTATTGTACTCTCAACTCAATATGGACAAACCCTGAAATCTCGAACAAAATTCAGCTGTTCCATACAAATAATTAAATAGGTGTTATTCGACAAAATGTATGGAACAGCAGAATTTGTTTTTGACCTTCTATTTAGGTAAGAATACACAAAAAAAAGCTCCCGCAATATAGGCACTAATGTTAATCTATACCTATCGATAGGAAATATGTAACTAGAGAAACGAAATCCTATCCTTATTGATAGGATTTCGTTTCTCTACACACTTTAATATTACGTTTATTACCTTACCGACCCGTCCCCGGTTTCGCATGGCGGCGGTACAATTTCTCTACGATCCTCACATTAATTATTATGAAAGTTATATACATAAACATTCCGTGAAAAATTATTTAACTGATGGTGAAAACCGCATCAGAATCCGTTGCGTAGTTTAGCGGATATAGAGACAGACAGACAGATGCGAAAAGCGACTTTATTTTATAGAAGAAGATTTGTTAGGATTATCGTCACCGTGAAAGGGTTCCTTAATTATTAAGATGCAGTTTGCAATCTACTGAGAAAACCTTATATTATGGAGAAAGGAACTGGTTAGGGTACTTAACTATTACTGCTATGTAATTTTCGTATGCTAATAAGACAGTTAAGACCTCCCATGTCGTAGGAAACGTAAAATGCATTATATTAGCCATGATATAAACAGACGGGTTATAAGGTTACAGTTTTCTCCTTATCCTGTGGTTTTAATCTAAAACTAGTAATAACTTCCAATTGGCTTTCGGATTTTTCAGGTTCGGCATTCGGCAGGCGTCGGCAGGTATCGGCAGTACTCGTAAAAGGCGTCGGCAGTCAACATAATGCGTCGGCAAACTGGAGACAGCGAAACACGTCGGCTTTCATTGACTTCAGGTAATAAATATTTTTAACCCCCGACAAAAAACAGGGGTGTTTTAAGTTTGTAGAGTGTATTTGTGTATCAGTGCGTCCGTGCATCGTAGCTCCAAAACGAATGGACCGATTTCAATGCAGTTCTTTTTATTGAAAGCTAGTTTAATCGGGTATCATCTTAGCTTCATGAAAATCGGTTCAGACGTTGCAAAAGTTACAGCTCTTTTTCTAGTTGGAGTCGGGGGTTTTTGACGGTTAGGTTATGTTATATAACTTGCAATAACTGCGATTTGGTGATCTATTACTAACTTACCTACTTTCATTCGAATATTGTATCAGCCATCAATCATTATACTAGCATCATTGTATTAGCTGTACTGTAATGGCCACACCAAAATCAACCTTGACATCTTTTACACAGCATATCGCAGGAAACTCTATGAAAGAATCCATGACTTATGGACACTTTGGTAAAATTTATAATTCACCACGATTTTACGACAACACCTTTAACTTCTGAGTAACAAAGTTCAAAATGCCTTGTACAACATGAATTTGGTATGTTAATATGTTGGTAACAAATGTTTGGTCAAGGCTTTGGCTATGTTTGTTATGGCAGCGGACAGGAAATTGCTTTTGGGGATTTTAGGTCAAATATTTGTAATAGGTTTCTGTTAGGGTTTGTTAGTTTTCTTTAGTAATGGTTGTTGTAGAGACACAAAAGCCTTGTAGGTCCAACCTTTATAGTCCCAATCCCTTTAAGAGGTTATGATACTCATCATTATGAACAAGTAAACAAAAAAGGGATAAACCTGGAATTGCGAAAAAAATATCAGTTGTTCCATAGAAATACTTCACCACTTAAAACGTACACAAAGAATGGTAACTTTAATGGTTATAAATTATAGCAACAGGTGGACATCCAATATTGGATGTCCATCTATTGATGTAATTTCCTCCCCTTAAAAACACGCAGATGGTATTCCATTAATTCTACCTTGATGATAATAAAAACTGCAACAGCTGATCGACATGTGGCTAATACAACCACTGCGCTTTCAACAGAAGAAAACTTCTATCTGTTCGCTTCGCATTGCGTATTTTGTTCGGACTTTGTATTATACAGGACGTTTAATAGCTGCGATGTATGAGGGAATGCAGTACGGATCATGATGTTTTGTTCTAATTAGTACAGGTGTAAGATCCTTCACTGAGCAGGTGTGTTGTTACCTTTGTTACCTGTTTTTAACAAAAACGCAATCTTCGTTCCCGCCTATTGATATTGAACCTCGCTTGGCTGGCAATAGCAAGGTGTTTGATGATGGTCATTGCTGCACGTAAATGCGAATCGGTGTAGCTTTTAGATGTTTAGTATGGTGAGGTTAGAATTAGCTGCTGGCCAGCTGCTTCACCAGTTATTGAGACAAAAACCATCGTCATAGTTCAAGAGAGATAAGGCATAGCGGGACTTTCAAAATTGTAGCTGCCCGACTGGGGAAGAACCTCCACCTTGTAGAATATCGTAGCCAAATAACACTGCTCTTGTGCAGTGTTGTGTTCCTAACGGTGAGCAAGGTCGCCAGTGCTTGTTGGGGAAGGGCCATGTTGGCAGTAGGGGTATAGTAGGGTCAGTAACGCGCGATACGGTAATCGCTTACCTACCATCCAGCGGACCGTATGCTACTTTGCCACCTTAGTATATATAGTAATACATACATACCGGTCAAACATATAACCCTTTCCGTAATCGGGTAATAAAAAAATTGACATTTTGGCAAACGTCCTGTCGTCACCGTCGCGTCGAAAAGGGATCACCTTTCCTTTTGATATAATTTATTCCCTTTTAGGATTCCCACGGGAAGAGAGGGGGTGGCTTATTCTGTACTGTACACATTACTCAATCCGATACATTGCTGCAAAAGACTTTGAAATTAAAATTCCCCTGAGAAAAAATGCTCGGCGATTTTCCGTACCGTAGTTTATTTTAAATCACACGACACACATGCACGTAAAATCATAATAAAGCCATCAGCACGTTGCAAAAGTGAAACGAATCGCCAGCAATGACGCTCACGAATAATCGCGAGTGTTCACGATGGCACTCGGATCGTGACCGGGTTGCGTATGCGCAGCCTTGCCGATATGGACGCTATTGTGAGCACTTGACACTGTGTTGGCTTTATCGAGTGTGTGCCTGTGTGGTCACCAGGATTTGCTGGTGATTTAGGACTACAATTTATAATGGCAATAACTTTAAATTGTTTTAAAATTGTACCAATATCTCGTAATTGCAGAAACAGAATTAATGGTCATTGCTACGGGTGCAGGTCTCTGCCTGCACTCGTAGCAATGACTATTTCTGTTTCTATTCTTCCAAGAATAGATAGCTTTCTTCCGTAGACAAAACCCGTTTCTATGGTGGTCATGCTACGCCTGCAAAGATAAGAAATTATCGAATAGGAGTGCATACCGCTTGTAAGTGTTGATTACGTTGTTCTAATTGTCGAGCGCAGTGATTTTTAAAGCACTGCGCAGTGTACTTTTTTGAACTGTCAAAGTGGAATCGATTCCGATTACGAGCGTGTATCAGGATGACCCTGCGGGGCTGACTGACCATACTTATGTACGTTCAACACCTGGGGGGTCCCAGGTGTTGAACGTACATAAGTATAGTCACTTGGAGAGGAGAGGCTGCTTGTAACTGACCGGCCAGTTTCTGAATTGAGAGTTTTAGAATAATCGCAACATAAGTTATACCATGGATTGAAACTTTGAATTTCTGAATTGAGTATTTGTTTGAATTTAAGTTTACATGCGTGAGAATTCGCAAATTGTCATAAAATTTGACGGTTGGCCGTTTACTGCTTAAATAATTTAATTTCACACTACTCAAATTCCACATAATTCGGGTATAGTGAACGATACTGTACATTCAACAACTGTACATATTATGGTGTTTTGCGGACTAATAACAGGGGGCTTACTATGAACTCTTAAAGTAGGGCAGACGTTGAACTACCCAGACTTTCCAGTATGAGCTGACCTCGCACTGTATAGGCATTTCGTACAAGGAAAAGTCGGCTTATAGTGGATACGTCTGGGCAGTTCAATTACTGCCCTGCTATATGAGCTCCATAGTAAGCCCCCAGGATTTTCCTTATATCTCCATGTAGAATGACTCAGTGGGTTTCAAGGAAAGAGCTTCCCCAAATAGAAATCCCCAAGCAGTATTAATAATATCTAGTGTATCTTTATACACACTGATGCACATAAGACTGCATCTCGAAGGTCATGCGAGCGGTTGCATCGTCACAAAAAGTGACCGTGCTTAGTTAAAAGCGATCATTAATCACTGACAACTTTTACAACTTATGTAAAAAGACAATAGAATAAATAATTCCCTATTGTTATATATATAACAGTCTGGAAATATACTACCATCAGTGAATAACTTTGCAAAAAGTAACATTGTTCAACGAGCCACCGGATGTGGACCATCACGATAACGTTAATGTTATAGACGGCCTACTCGTATGTTTCCTTTATGTGATGAGCAGATTTCTAAGATCTTGTCAATTCATGGCCGCCATTAAAAACCATAATCAAATATTAAAGATTTGGTTTTTCAAAGTGAAGATTTCTTGTCGTAAAATGAAATCTTGGATCAGTATTAAAGCGATGCGGTCTTCGTCTTCTGTCATGAATTCTCATTTTAGATTCGCTCCTGATGTGGTTGTGGTAGAAATATATCAGGGCACCAACTGCCCAGATTGCACTCGACGTATTATTTAGGCAGGAGTTATTTTCCGGACATCCTGAACGATGTGTGTAAACATTTGGAATCTTCCAATATTTGCCGTACTTTCACCGTTTTCTTCTAGATTATTCGACCTAAAGGCTGGGTCTGTTGCTGCTTTGTAAGCCCATCCATAGACTTTACTTTAAGTACCTACATCATCATGATAGCTATCAATTTTCTATAAAAACATTTTACAAAATGTTTATCATTGAATCGCAACTATTCGTAACACATAATATCCCATTGTTTCCTCACATCATGGCAGCACCACACATTGTACTTTCTATGAGTGTCTATGGAAAGCCGAACACCTGATTGTTCTATAGAAAACAGTCATCGTTATGGTTTGGCTATAGTTTTTTAATTAGGTACAGTTTGGTGGTTTGGTATTGTCACCGGTGCCAAAATTTGGCAATGCGAATTCTTTATGAGACAAGGTTTCGTGTTCCTTCAGTTGAGAATGGAAGAACTTCCGGCCAGACATAAAATAGAACCGAATTAACAAAAAATATTAATTAAATTGAATTTTAATATATGTAATCATTACTCGTTACAAACAACATAATCAAATAAAATATAATTTATTCAATCAGACTGTCCAACCAAACAGCTAAAATGATCTATCGAAAATAACATTAGTGCAAATAGCAATAAAAACGTAAGATCATTCGTTAAATAAGTTAAATCTATTAATCAAATGCACACTCCAGTTAGACATGAACTTTCTCATCATTTTATATTCATTCTTAATGCATTCCTTAATTGGAAGACGTTGCATGTTTATAAGTCTGTATGTCAATCGATTTAGATGAGACAGCATTTTTAAAGTGGTCCTTATGGAATAAAGCTTCAGGGTAAGAAAGTAGTGTTACGGTGAAGGTTCGTGCTTGCGAGGTTGCCTGTATAGCTATTTGAGGAGTTGTTGATCCGGTACGTTATTGATCGGATAAAGTGTAAACAAATGGATTTCGATTCGTTACACTCTTATTCAAAAGTATGACAAAGAAAGAAAATATTGACTTGTCACAGAAGCATGTGACAACATCGAGAAATGATTTATAAACACAAATAAAAGGTACAAATTTAAGATCATGAGTGTCTCACGTCTGCGCTAAATAGGCATTCAGCTCCATTATGGCGGGCACCAAAGTTGCCGAGCGCTGGTTTCCAGCTGAAGCCCTTATAGTGACACGCGGACACTAAACAGTGGAATACATAAATAAAAATAACAAATTTGATTAAAGTAATAAATGAACTTAAACTCCAAGCTAAGCCTTCAATGTTATTCAAAATCATAGTAGGTCTTTAGCATAAGCTCAATAAGCCTCATATTAACCGACTTCAATAAACGAAGTTCTCAATTTGATCTAATGGTTTTAAAGACGAAGAAAGTTGGAAGCCGGGAGCCGAGTCTTCAATCAATAGATTAAAGAGCAAGCAAAGCAGTACACCGTTAAATGCAGTGATTCTTACTTCTTATCTAAGGCAGAGCACTTTGCAGATCAAGAATGTCAAGTATGACCTCACATATTCTAATTTTAAATGATTATTACAAAGCCAAGCGGTCACTTCACTATCTTATTATACTCATGTTTATATTAAATAAAAGATAATAGCACTGGACAGTGCCTCAGCCCCTCAGGCTGGGAACGGTCTACGATACCGCGACGTTCCACAAAGGTTCGCCATCTTACTTTCCAAATGATTGCCACAATTACCGCTTGTGAACGTTTGAAGAATACATCACATTTACGTCAAGAGATCGTTTTATGAGAAAATATGATATATTGGATGATGACTCATCCAATCTATCTTAAGGTTTTAAAGTATGTTTATGTGCGGATTATATAGAGAATGATTTGTCAACTGTCTTCGTGACTTGGTATGGAGAAGCTATAAACAAGTCCATATTGGTGCTTGTAGGTCACACTTACGCATCTTGATCTCTGATCCATCATTAGTACACCTAGTTCCCTATCTCTCTACTATCATTTTTTTTTCTATCTGACCGGCCCCCTTATTCAAAATGATAATCTTCGATCACCAGATAATAGAAAGACTAGCGAACTGTATGGCACATTTACAGTTCATGTAACCGTTCGACATCTTATTTCAATTTAGTACATTTTTACCTGACTGCGACAGAAGGAGGGTTATATTTTTCGAGTGTATAGCCTATAAAGCTTGAGGTGTTGTTAGATTCGTCTTAATTGTGAGAGTGTGACATTGGCTATATAAAAATTAAAAAAAAAGTGCCCAAATTATTGGCGCCTTATTTGATCTTTAAAAAAAATTTCTTCCTCAAATCCAAAAAAAAAATCGATACCAGCCGACCGACCTCTCGATTGTTGGGGAAAAATCGAGACCGGCTCAAATGTTCCTAATAATGGGTCTTGACTCTTGACTGTTGAAAGACCCTATTTTCCACTTTAGAATTCAGGTGTTTGATTTTTTATATTCCCTGGACCCGGGGATTTGACTGGCACTGCTTATTACCTAATGGTTTGTTTAGATGGGGGTAAAATAAAACCGTTTTCTGCCTGACGTCTACAACCTAAATGAACGTAAAACTTTTTGAATACCGCTCCATTAATTTACTTGCTCCGTATCCTACTCTGAGTCCATATTTCCTTCTTACAAAACAAAAATTGCACTCACAAAATGAACCACCAAATTCCTCCGGTCCAGGTAACTGTAGTATCCGACAGGAATCTTTCACCTAACCTTGTGTATAGAGTTACCAGTGGATCATGGTTCACTGTTCACTTGCCAGTTCACCTTGGCCCTAGCGGTGTCACGTTGACATTTTATACGTTACTATTTATAGATAGCAACAAACTATTCGCGAGTTTCGTTTATCTCCAGTTCAAAAGTAGTTTGTCAACATTTGCATGAGTATCTTGAATAGTTTCGCTGTTTTGTGGTTATCTTTCCCAAAGGACTTCAAAGGTTACATAGGTACTTGCAAAAGGTATTTGAATACCTTAAACTTTTACCGAAAGACTGGATTTCATTGCCAGTAAATTCCATTCCTTAGTGATAAGCATACCATTGAACTGAAAAATTGTATTCTATTTATGATCTACGGCTAAATATGGAATTTCAAATAAATTTCTCTACCTCTTCGACGTATACAGGATGTTTGATTGAACGCTAGACATATTGAAGGATAGGTTACCACGGGACCACACTAGAAAACGCGAAAAAAATCTGCTGTTCCATACAAATAACTCAATATTACTTAACAAAATGTATGGAACAGCTGATTTGTTTCTCGCGATCTCTCTTTTGTTCCCTTAGTAAAAGTTGTTCATATTGATGAGTACAATACGCTCCTTCAATAATATGTAGATATACAGCGTTCAACCAGTCACTATATAATTTCCTTGAATCGTAATTATAATAATTATGTTTATGTTTTCCATCAGCTGACCAGACAAACGTTGTTTGATACAATCCTATAATTATTTTCAGTTTGATTTATCATTATAGAAAGTAGATGACTCACTAAAGGTAGTACAGATGCTTGGTCGCTTTAACAGAGGGTTATACAAGTACAATGGTCATGCGCACCATATGGTAGCGCAGGCGCAGCGACCCTGGCGTCTAGGTCGACCCGTCCAAAACTGGACCGATGAACATGATACTGGTGAAAATGACAGTATATATAGTTATAAGAGAGTTTATTTTGTAGTAGGGATGTAAATGATGTGTAATTAAGACAGATTTTTACCGATAAATGTGTTTCTGGGTATAACTTAAAACTAATTAGACCGTCTGACGACGCAGTTGCTCGATAGAAGCATGAATGAAGAAGCTGTCGAAAGTAACTATGACACGCACAAATGGCTACCATTATAAGAACACTGGTATGTTACTTATTTTCTGTCTTAACACCTTTGTCTTGATCTATTTGGGACAAGCATTACGTAAGTTCATACTGTCACTTACCATGTGTCCAGATGAACCCTCGTTTCTGATTACCAAACATAAAAAAACGTAGTTACCAAAATTTCCTGTTTCTGTATATGGATATTTAATATTAATCCATTATGATCAAAACCTGCTGTCCGCCTATCTAAATTATGCGCGATAAAATCTAATCATACGATTAGCACCAATCTATTAATTGCCATGCTTTGCCATAACAATCCAGCAATCTTGTTTGACAAACCAAATAAAAAATACCATCTACGTTTACTAGTCGGCCTTTGTTATCCTTGTATAGTATATTTAATGCACCCACTAACCCAATGAGGAATGCCGACAGACTGACTCACTGTACCAGCTTTTGTTTCATAAGAACTAGTTTTGATCCGAACTAGTGACAAAGCGGATCTTGATTGATATCATAGATCTAAAATGGCTAAACAAACGCAACTCAGATTGGTTTGTTAAAAACAAATGTTGGTAAACATTCAATTAAAGATTAGGAATGCTAAAACAACTTGCACTTCAGTGTCTGAAAGAAGTAGAACGTATATGAGAGAGTAAATTGACGATTTAAAAAAAAATTTTTGGTTGGATTATATTTCCATGTAAGAACATACCTACAGCCACTTAATTGCCGTTATCACCGCACTTGCCAAGTGGTTTCGTGATAATTATCGTCATGTAAATTTGGTGTTATTATTGCAAGACTTTGTGGCATGTTGTATTTCAAAGTATTAGTTAAGTATGCATAGACATTTGGGTAGAATAATGTTAGGTACCTATGACGAGAAACTGTAACGCTGCGGAAGTCAAATATTGTAATTGGCACATATCGCATCTCGTCATCGAACAGGAAACCGAATGACGCGTCATCCGACCGATCATGTCCTGGAATTTTAGTCACACTCTTTCGCCAAAATGTTATGAAACATACACATGGCAACTCAATTAAATTCAAGCTGTATAGTTTTAGTTTATTACATAACAAAATTGGGTTTCATTACGATCCTGAAAATAAATTCTTCTTTTGATTGCACCGTTGTATTGTTGATCCTTAATTCAAGCGGTCGGTCCATCTGGTCCCAAATTTAAACAGGGGTGGACTGATTCGGAAGGCAGAGTGACGTATTGTGATTGTGACGTAACTTCGGATAGAGAACCTAGATCACGACGTGGTCTGCGATAGGCTGAGTAGATCTCTAATTACAAATAAGTTGAAGATCGACAATTGTCACACAGCACCTATCGAACAAACACCTGTTAGAAAGTGCAATCGCCGGTTAATCTTCAGCTCATTCATCGCAATCGATGGTCCATTAGAGGCGGAATTGATTGGACGCCGGTAATGGGCCTAATTGGACGGTTATCGGCGCACGATTGGACAATCATCGACTCGAGGAAAGATCGTAATTTGCTGATTCGCGATCTTAGTTTTATTGCTTGTCGAATCGAATATGTTTGTGGAGTTTTTGTTTGTGTAAATATAGAATGTGTAAATATAGAACATTGACCTGAAAAAAATTCGTTACTTTGTTCATGTAAAAGAAAAAGCTATGGTGGGTTTGCAGCTGTTCGGTGATGGGCACTGTCGGGATTTCAGAATTTCGGGTGTGACAAACTAAATGAAGCGTTTTATTTCTCCTCAGGTATAAAAGATTTTATTTTAAATGATTCATAATTCTAGTGTAGCGTTTTTGTGGTGGTACGGACCAATATTGTCAAGTTATATAGAATTGAGAATCATTGATAAAAAAATCCGGCTCAAAGGACCAATGTTAAGGTACGCTCTTAACAGGAACTAAAATTGCATATTTAGAGAAAATTAACTCTCCAATAGCCATGTTACTTGATAAGTCGATAAAATCATCATCGCCTTATCCTTTTACCACGTTTGTTAAACATGAAGAACCAATTCCAATCTATCCAGATGCAGCTTAAATATGTATTTTGTACGGGGCGTTAATACCTATGTCTTTAAAATTGTTACATTTTGGGTTGAGATTATTCTAGACATAGAAACTTTAATCACCTTTGCTTTCGCTTATTCATGTATTTTATAGCAGATAATAATAAAATCTATTCTCATGACATTTAAATTAATCTCTACATTTTAAAACGCAATAAATATCATCTCTTACTAATTAATAACCAACACCGCCGCGACTAATAAATTAAATCAAACATAAAATATAGAAATGGCCTCTAACTCCCACGTCAGCGTTACTGTAACATGATCAAGTGTAATTTGAATCAGTGAGAGTGCGGAGAATCGGCGGACTAACAGACGGCCATGTGTGAAAGTGATACGGTTAGTGTTAACTGTTACAAAGAGTGGATTTGATACGATTATGAATGTGATGTGGGAATGTTTGGTTAACTTGCAATGTTGTGCGGAACGAATACAGTTGATTATTGGGTTGAAACTTTGAATTATTGTAGGTTTATCAAAGTTTAGCTTAAAGAACAAGTTGTCCTTGGCTAAGAACAGTGTTGCCAGTGGGCTGAACTTTTTTATGAGTCCGTAGGTCAGGTTGATGCGAAATAGGAATTTCCTACACCAATCTGGATCAAATGGCGCTTAATAAGAAGTGGAGTTTCGTTATGAGATATTGTAGTAGATCATAGTGGACATAGGACCAATAATTGTTTATAATGTTTATTGGTCTTCCAATCCAGAAGCTCTTTCCCAGTAAAAATATTGTTTTCTTCTATCAGTAGTGCTTCTTTACCAGGCAATATATCTTTATCCTATACGTCGACGCCCAAAATGCAAACAAACTAACATTCTACAACAATAGTCTTTGTCCAAAAACCCGTGGTCAGCGAGCATGAACAAAAACGAGTGTAAAGATAATTAATAGAAAAGAAAGTGCGCCGCATATGATAATGTCTGTCTGTGGGAGACCGCCCGGAGGCATTCTGTTTGAAATAATAATAACGTTACGTGGAGGTACTTGCACTCTTTATTAATGGTCAGCTATCACTCGCGATTTCTTTCGCATTATAACAAAACAAAATAGTTCACTGCATAACTAATTATGGACTGTGGGGGGCGATCCTACATACCTACAGGATATTTTTTATGTAGTGCGCAAAATTAGCAGATTGATTCAGTGTCCGTTCCCAAATGCAACCGCAGTACTAAAATTCACTACAAAACAAAATGAAAATTTGATTTTGTATGGCTTGCGATACTAAATGATGCGTGTGCTCCATATTAAGTCGAATTTTCGTTTTGTTTTAAAGTGTATCTCAATACTGCGGTTGCATTTAGCAACAGAGACTGAATCACTCTACAAATTATGCGCACGCATTTTGCTTATAATGTATTATTAGTCCTTTAAATTCACTTTTAAAAATGAGAGGCCTGCGGATCTCCCGCATAACTAAAATGGTAATGAACATGAACTCTGGTCTCTGGTAATAAACTTCATTACGATCGTGAGAGACTAAAGAACGACAAAGAAAGGATTCCCAAAAAAAAATTTTTGGGACTCCCAACTTCCTGGTCTGAAAAATCTTTACGCGGAAGACCCGCTGTGCTTTGCTGGAAAACAGAAAGAACATAGGTACAATAAGCCTAAGCAAAATGCTTGGAGACGCTTGTAGGAATGTATCATTTGACCGGTTGGCTATCGGCCGTAACGGTATTTAGCGTTAGTACCGCAGTCTTCATGGTTTAGAGGTAAAACGTGATCATACATAGGTACTATATGTTTTCATGTCACACATTTATGCTTGCACACATGTGTGACACGAAGGGACTGGAATTCGCAGCTCTTACAGAATTCAGGTTTGAATACTTTTAGAAAAGTATAAGGCGACGGTGTCATCCACCGTATTTAGAATAGAATAGATCTTTATTTCATGTAAACCAGATACAGGCACTTATGAAATGTCGAGACTCTAGGTGTTCCAAATAGTAGATCCTATGGAGAAGAACTGGCAAGAAACTTGAAATTAATTTTTCATTTTGGAGGTGTTGGGAACATATTTTTTGAATAAATGGGAATAATCCAAGAGAATACCTTTGCCCACACTTTTGCAGAGCATTACATAACATAGAACTGGTACATAAAGATTTGCTTATTAACACATTAATATGACATTCATGACTCACGAACTAAACTGCTAAAACATGCAATTTGCGAGTCAGCAACACATTTAGCAAACACGCGAATACTTTGTGTTGTTCTATTTCTATGACAAATTTTAATTAACAGTTGGTTAAAGAGTTAATAGCATGTTGTTATGACAGATGTTTGTTGTAAACTTGCGATTCTGGGCAGACCCAGAATTAGAAATATATTAGAAAAAATGAATGAATGATTGAATGAATTATATTAGATTTGTATTAGAATTATATTTTCAAACTAAATCAGAATTTAGTTTGAAAATATAATTATACAGGGTAGGTAATTAAAAAAATAACAGTAACAGTAGCATTATGACTTGAACAACGTTTGTTTAACGGTTTTTTCATAGTTAAAATCTTTTATTTTTTGATACAGGAATATGATAATACTCTGTAGTTTGAACATTCTAACTGAGACAGCCAAAAAATGGAAGAGAAGATCCTTTAATAATCCTGTACCTACGTTAGTCTTAGTATCTACCAATAGAGTAAGCTATTCTTTGGTTTTGTTCGTATATTTTACACAGTTAATAAAACAGGACTGGCAGAGCAGCATTGTGCTCTGCGCTAATAAAAATATAGGTACTGTGATCAATAATCTCTTTTCCCGAAGCCGCTGTAATAATGAACGTTCATGAACAAAAGTTAGGCCCACACATCATACAAAATAATCATACAAGACTTCAATACAGCTACTCGACCCAATCGTATGGGACAGCTGATAATTTTTTCGCGATTACGATGTTGGTCCCATACAGAAGGTTGTTCAGTTTAATGGTATGATTCACACCCTTAAATATGACCACGCATTTGTGATACACGTTGTATAGTTTGATACCCAAACTGGTATAAAGTAAATCCAATTATGTCCCGAACAATCGAGCTCAAACAACAGGCGTAAGGGACGCAATATCCTAACACAAAAATCCGCTAACACCATAGACCATAGGTATATTTAGCACACCCCGGCAGAGTCGCAGAGTGGTCCGGCCCGAGATATTCGCGGAATGCGGCCCGCCGGGCGAACGACCGCGGCTGCCCTGTCCAGTAGGGCTTTCACATTTCTCTCGCCAAATATCCATGTTGTGCCTGCAATGGTTTCCTAATCAGTGAGGGTTTTAGTGGAGGATCAAGTGATATCGACAACGACAATCACTCGAAACCAGTTCATAAAAAAATGTAAAATTTTACGTTTGTTTCTTATTTTCTTGTGACTGGTGTGTTGTCCTATGTGGGATAAATTATTTTTCTTTCTTTTCTTTATTACTGAACGTTGTGTCAATCTTGAAAACCGTTCGTGACATTAAATAATAATAACCACAGATATCCGTGGTAATAACACTCAATAGCTTCGATTTCCTCTGCCTTTTTTACCCACATTCTATTTTTCAGATATTTTAACATTTTTTAATAGACCTGTTGCCGAATCTGGCAATTTAAGAAAAGACTGCATTTGCACCAACCGGACAATCGGCATTTTGAAGAAAACCCTAATCAAAAAAACCACTGCGTGCGATGCAGTCGATGCAAGACCTTACACGACATTATGCTTGATGCTAATAATGAAAAGGTAATGAGAAAATTCTATGATCACATTATTTTATAAGGACACATCGGCTTTCGATGCGTTAAGTAATCAATTACAAAGACTGACGTCGACCAACACTTCATTTAGATTTTACTTCCTACATAGTTCGATAGCTCTGCGTGTGTGGTCCTCGCTGAATGAGCTCTTCTCTTCCTAGCGGCTTACAAATCAAGGAATTCCTTTATGGGGACCAGATATTATTGTGTTTTATGAAAAGAGTATCCATTTCTTGCCGATATCTTCTCCAGGACCAACCCACTTGGACCCGTGCACCTAGAATCACGACGTTTTAAAAGTGCCTGCAAAGGTCCAGTTGAAATAAAAAACTTTGACTTTGAATGGATACAACACCATGACATCAAGCATGTAAGTCACAGGTGATTTTGAAAGACAGATAGTTATCATGGATTATACAAGTAAGTTAAACAACCATTTAAAGACATGAAAAGTAAATCAACACCACAGAGAAAGTATTCTAACCTAACTTCTACAATCAATTTCACTCCATCATTATGATAACGGTATAAAAACAATATTTTCTAAAGAAACATGTCATATTTCCTCGTAAGCCCGTGTTAAGTCGTAATGGTTTCACTGATAAATGATAAGGCGTTGGCAATGTTTACCAACGCAAAAACTGCATGCTGTAACTGCATCCGGCGATACGGTACGGTACGAATCCAATGTATCACGATTCACGACAGACACGAACGAAAAGAACGGAACATTTGTATTTAAATTATTATAGTTGTCTAGTTATTGGTTTAGTTTAGTATACCATAAGTTTAAGTGGTCTAAATAAGTTACTTTTGTAATTTTTACTCACTGTGTCTCCGTGTCTATCATCCATATTTCCAGTCGCAGGACTACTGGAAGAAATTTCATTAGAAATAAGTAGTTCCATTGTGCTCATATGTCTGTAACATTTTTATTACCATGTTTCCTTGTGTGTACATAAATAAATAAATAAATTATTAGTTTCGTTCCGTTTTGAAGAACCTTGTTATTGAAATTCATTTGAAATTATTCTTGAGATTTTCGAGGAATTCCCGAATGAAGATACTACGCGTCGTACGGCGCACGACGATTTCCCTTAGATAAATCCTTCGGCGGTTATAATTCGGGTTGTTATCGGAGGAGAGAAAAGAATATGTTATTTTGGTAATTTATTTGATTTACCTAGATCGCTCTTCGTGGAACAATTTACAATAATTACTTCGACATTCACACTGTAGCTTGTACTAAATTCTGGGGTAGTTGATAATAAATAAGTTTTTATTAAAATGGAAATACGCGCAGGATACCTACAGCGCTCAGACGAGTCTTGGACCTTGGTCCATGGCGGCAGGTTGTGCTTGAAGATAGCGAGCGGTCGCGGCGCCTAACCCGTCCACTGTCTTGTCGCACCGACTAAGATAATTTATTTTACTCATTTACGGTTTTTTAACTTTTTGAGTCGGAAATAAGCCTTATTATGGACATATCATCTGCCTGGCCTTTATTCCAACTACGTTGGGGTCGCCTCCCAGCCAAACCAGATGCGGCTGAGTAACAGTATTTTATACGGAGCGAGTGCCATCTGATCCGTGTCAATGATTGCCACAATTGATCTCTATACTAACGTAGGTACACCTTACACATTCCTTAGAAAGTTACACTGTATACCAGCTATAGACAAATGTTTGGTTAACAAATGAAAGTAATCAGTCAATGGAAACAGTCAACAGATCCGTGTGCAGTTGGCAGTCAACGGTCGCCACGCCTTGCACCTGTCGCAAATTTAAGGTCCCGCTACTCAGTTAATTCTAACATTATGATGTAAAATAAAATATTATAGTTGAAAAAAACTATAGAACACACTTTAGTCATTCAAACTGAACGTGTATGCAAAATTTCAGCTCAATCGGAAACCGGGAAGTCGGTCAAATTTAACTTCCAAGATTTTCTTACATAGTTAGTTACAGGTGAAGCTAATAAAAGCGTGTTAAAAAAATACAAGTCTGTATTATCCCACTGCAAGGCAAAGGCCTCCCTTCCCTCCTTCCACTTTTCCCGGTCTATAACAATTTGGGGCCAATCCTTTAGATAGAAGTCCTCATGCAGCCATTCCATACAAACGTAATAATGTGATTATTCCACTAACTGACATTGTACGTCCAAAACACAGAACGATATCGATTAGTCTCATCATTATCTAGGTCTGTATGGAAACAGAACAATAAAAAATATACTGATTTGAAAGTCACGCGCTTCGAAATTTCCGTATTTCAAGTTTTCAACTTAATTTTTATCGCAACTTTGGGCGTAAATAAATAATTTATAGAGTAAAAAAATTGTAAAATAGTTTCCGTAGAGGATTATGTAATTAATTTATTCAAATGTTCAAATAACTTTATTTTGAAGAAAAATAAATTTAATTTCTTTTTTATCATAATAATTATGTATTCGTAAGCCCTGCCCTAGAGACTAGGGGTTGGAAGTAATCCTGGAAAGATAAACATGCTGGTTAAAGAAGAAACTAATAAAACATCGGTCAAATACTCACATTAATACTCAATTACTACTCTCCAAATTACATGAGCAAACAATCAAAAATTCTGTTTCGTTCAGAAGGGAATTTCAGGCGTCTTTAGTTGGAATGGCGATTTATACGAAAAATATTCATATCTGCGGATTCCTCTTGAGTTGGGATACTTGGGATCCTCTTCAATTTTCTTTCCAATTTCCGAATCTTCTTTTTTATGTATTCCTGATCTTAATTGGAAAGAAATTTTAAGGTTATAATGGAATAGAGCAATATTTAAAACCGGAAATATACTGTTGACACGCTATTTATTATTATACGGACAAATGATTAATAACCGGATGTTAAAATCGTCTCGGACAAGAAGCTTCGTATAATTAAGATAGAACTTCACATAAGGTAAGTTCGTTTAATCTTATAAATATTACGAACATTATCGTAAACTGTGATTAATCCAATTAATGTAAGTGTTGTTTTCGTTTCTAGAATCAAAATAAATTAAGTCTAAGGAAAATGACTATCATTGTGTAACATAAAATATGATGATAAATTAAAGTGATAGTTTCATATAAATCAACGCGTCAATGTATTTTTTATAATCATCGTTAGCTGTAAAGACATTTTTAATTATCGCCACTGAGATCAGCACAATGATTAATTTGTTTAATGGTAAGGACACACTAAGTTGATTCGCGGTTTTGCGGTCTCGCTCACTTCCGCTCAATTTCCCTTGTTTTTTTTTTTTTTTTTAACTTAACCTTTATCAAACGTTATGTGGGAATTTTTTGAATTAAGAAAGGCCGACATTTTGCAAATGGTTGTGGTTGATAATATATTATCAAATTATTCAATTCATAAAATGTAATTCTTAGAGTCGTTGTCTGAATTATTTTAACTTTAACCTTTAAAAGGTGACTCCCAAATTGTAATTTTTGGGAGACTTTATTAAAATGTAATAAGAAATGCAGTCTTAATCTGTTTCATTTATATTTTTATTTATAGTTGTATTATTTATTTATATTTATTTTTTATGGGTATGTCAATTTTCTTTATATTCGCTGTACCAATACCGTACTCATACCATAACCGCCTGCAGCATAATTACTGATGCCACGATAGGCTATTGAACACCGCATTGTTACAGATATCAAATAGAAATGAAAGTTCAACAATATCTGATTCTCATAAAAACTATTAGATTTTCTATCTCTGATATTTGAATGAAGACCGCTTTCTCTAGTTGTGTGACTTGAGTAAATAGACCTGAGAGTACAATGTATAGGGATAATGTAGTTTGATGGCCACAGAATTGAATGTTCATGATGCATAAAACACCTCAAAACTTAAAGATTTATTTAATTAATAATACAATAAACTTTAAAAATAAGTAAAAATATAAAATAATTTTCTTAACAAACTTATCTGCTTCGGAAGTCGTCGCCACGGCCTAGCCAAGGCGCATAAAAGAATTAAAAACTTCGACTTCAGAACCAGTTAAGTTTTTTAAGTTTTATATGCAAATATCCTACCAGGGTGCTTACTGAAATTGAACTGTCCAGACCTCGCACTGTACCTATAGGCTTTTCGTACAATGAAAGGTCAGCTTATTCTGGAAATGTCTGGACAGTTTAATTTCTGCCCTGCTATAAGATCTCCTAGTAAGCACCCTGGCGTTGCCTACTGAGAATTCCCTGGACCGCGCCCACAGGACGAATGTGTCCATATTAAAAGAGTTGAAGCTAGACCAGCAAAATCGCCTGTCTTCTTTTTGCCTGCACAGAATATTAAAATACTTTGGCCACATTGCCCGCAGACACCGATAATATCGAGAGACTTATTGTGACAAGCAAAATAGAAGGCAAGAGACCGGGTGGACGCAGCCCGAAGAGGTGGTCAAGCCAGGTGTCGGAACAACTGGAAGTACCGGTGAACGTGGCACTCCATCAAGCCACAGACCGCAGCAAATGGAGAGCAAGTATCAGGAAGATCATGGGAAGGGGTCACGATCCTCAACATTGGGGGACCGACATTGGAGGAGGTAATAAATAATAATTATAATTCATAATTTCCTGAGAACACTTCATCTAAATCTGGTGACTCTGTACTATATTTTCTTTGAATGTACATTTGTTCACTAGTTTCGTATTATAAGTGTCACTCACTATAGACGTCTCACCCACACTCTCGGTGTCAATTTGAGAGTTATTGAAACTTGATCTGTTGTCACTTATGTGAGAAACACGACATGACAACTTCTCAATCAACTGTCAAGTTTTCAGCACTCAGCTTCTAAGTTAAGACATGACCAGAGATGTGTACACCTTCGACTTCAATGGAATTATTTAATGAGGTGGCGAAGATAGTAGAAATGTTCTCGGAAAATGCGAGATCAAGGCTCATGTATTTATCACGGTTGGCGCAGTGGCTAAGCGATTGTCTTTCTGCGCTACGTGCTGCTGGTTGGATCCCCGCACGGAACAAATATTTGTATGGTCTACAGATAGATGTTCGTGTGACATGTATTTTTATAAACTGTACCCACGATACAGGAGAAATCTTAGTGCGGGGCAAAGATTTATTTTAAAAAGAAAGAAATTAACGTGGCGTTCTTATTGCTGTCCATTTCCGGATTGTTTTAAAAAGAAAGAAATGTACGGTTCTTGCTTATTGCTGTCCGTTTCCGGAATAACCGCAGAATTTCTTAACTGAAACAGTCAATAATATTTTGCCTGACATCAAAATTGAACCTCCCCTTAAAATGATGAGGCAGTCATTCACTATACATTTAAATATCATTACTGAAAAGGAAAACCGTAATACCACATCTGATTTTCCACAGCTGTAGACGAGTCGAATCAACCACCTACATCAATACTCCTGCTAACTACTTCGAGGAACTATCTAGAAAATTCTAAAACGTTCGATATATACGGATAATCTCACGGTCCCCGGTGGCTGGCATAACTAATAAGAATGAACCTTATTGTGTGGGTGCGTTCACCTCCCGCTTCGAATCCGTGACCCCGGGGAAAGTAAAATTATGACCGAACGGTTAACTTCCTGCTACCTTTGCTCTCGTGAGCTGTGTCTGAAATTCGAGAGCCCAGTTTTTATAAAAAAAATGTAACAATACGAATGGATTTTTTGTTGGTTTTTGCACCGGGCACAATTTTTGGAACGAATATCGATAAGCTGCATGGTACTGGATAAAACTATTATTATTATTTTTGTTTTTTGAAATGAAAGTTGACGGACTGGACGTTATTTTTGCTCCACCGACTTCCGTTTTGGTTATTTATTGCATTTGATGCTGAATAGATTTTTGTACGAAATCGTAGAGTCGGAAAACGCATGAATTTTTCCGACATTGGAAGTGTTTGGGAGTTTTTGCAAACTGCATCCTTTACGACAGCCGAATGTGACCCAAATTGCAGGATATTTTGCTTTCGGGCAAACTGTCTACTGTGCTAATTGAATTTCATAGTAATGTAGGTACAGTCAACATCAAAAGTCAGATGATCAGTCGAATGTTAAAACTAGTTAATCATAAATGTTAGGTACTTTAATTCGAATGCAGAATGCCAACTGAAAATCAGCGCTGTGTGCTCCACACCCAGCAAATGCTGAGCTGGCAACCCTTTCGATATGGGCGTGCTCGTCAGTGCAGTAAAATCTCGTTTTCATTTTTTGTTCATGTTTGTTAATTTAGTTTCTTTGTGATTTCAACATTTGTGAGATTAACTATTTCCTGTATCGAATAAATCTTTTCTATTCTATTCTATTCTATTCTAATTAATAGTCAGCAATTTTTTATGTAAGCGATCATCACTTTTTATGTTAACGGTACAATATTAAACGTGGAGACGTCCCGTGGTGGGTTGACAGAACCCGTATAAAAGTACAGGTTAACCGTTAAGGTTTTGGTTAAGATTTCGATCAATAAGATAACGTTAGATTTATCTCTATACAATGCGAAAGCGACAGACAATAAAGGTCGTGGGAAGCTGCAGCTTGTTTGTTGTCAAGATCATGTCTTTTGTAATGTGATCAATATCTGAGGGAAAACGTGACTTTTCCTACCGAATACGTATAAGCGGTAGTTTCACGAAGAGCGCTATAGGTTTCTTGACAAGGAAGTCTTGCTAAGAAATTTTTTGTTTAAACTTTAACTTTATCTCATCTGTGGTTAGCCTAACCTTTTTCAAGCATGTGTCATTAGTCAGCCATACAGAGCATGAATATGGTTGAAAAATATTTTATTCAAAATAGTCATTCTAAAGAACTGAGAGAAAGTAAAAAAAAAAAATACAGCCTCGCCCATCTTTACAGCTTCCTATGTGTTATAGCTATGGAGAAGAAGCAGCACAACGAATTCCCTAGCAACACATTTAATGCAGTAACCATTTTTCCAATGAGCAACTCACCGTTAATCTATCGCAGTACTAAATCTACAGGGTGTCCCAGAACTCAACGTCAAGCCGAAACGGGGCGACAGGATTGATTGTAAACATCATGAGAAAAATCAGAAAATTTTCAAATAATTTTCAAACTGCATGGGATAGATTTTTTTTCTAATTTTTCCCATGATGTTTACAATAAATCTTGTCGCCCCGTTTCGGTTTGACGTTGAGTTCTGGGACACCCTGTATACATCTATAGAAATAAATAAAATTGAAGTGTCTGTTTGTACTGTCAAAATAAAGCTTTTTACTAAATGCATATGAAAGTATATAAGTACGGTAATTATAATAAAAAAGAAATGTTATAAGGAGTAACTTAGGCTACTATTTTAGAAAAAGAAAAAAAGAATTACGGTGCATTGCAAACAATTAAAAATAGTTAAATTCCTCGCGGACGAAGTCACGGGCATAGCTACTATGAATATAATATAAGCGTACGAGTGAATTTGTGGATAAATTATCCGCATGGTTTATTTCCATTGTTAGCGCCTGACTGTTTTATAGTAGCAAAACTGTTTAACTTAGGTAAGGTACGAATAATTAAAAGTTAAAGAAATTTTAATATATTATTAATGACACAAGAATCGCCCTTACAAGGCAACATTTTAAACCATAACTTATTGAAGATAACAACAACAGCATGAACGTAGAATTTTTACAATCTTAATTTATGAAAAACTTATTTCTAAACTATTTAACTTTCACATTAAAAGTAACACAACACGCTTCAGATTCATTTGCTTCGTTCCACAACTTCACTTTGACTGGGAATTTTCCCTGTAAAAAGAAAAAAAAACAGTTTTATTTTTAGTGACAGTAGAGTTCGCTGTTAAAAGCTCGACTGAGAAGGTACTACGATCCTACCTATTTCACTTTAATTTTTTATACCTCTAAAGTGGATAAATCATACGGCCCGCCTGATGGTAAGCGGTTCCCGTAACCTATGGACGCTTGCAACACCAGGGGCATCACTCGCACGTTGCCGACCCTACTACAGTACACAGACCTCCTACAGCCAACACAACGCTTCCCCAAGGAGCACTGGCGACCTTGTTGACCGCTAGGAACACAACATTGCAAAAGAGCAGTGTAATTCGGCTACGATATTCTGCAAGGTGGAGGTACTTCCCCAGTCGGGCAGCTCTAATTTTGTGCAGAAAGTCTCGTTATTCTCTACCTCTCTTAAAACTGTCTCGTTATCTCGTAGCTCTCATATGTTTGTAAGAACAGTCAGACGAATTACCTGAATTGACTTCACAGAAAGCATAATATGGGCAATGTATCAGTAATAATTAGGTTGCGGATGTTCATGGGCGGTGATCAGTTACCATCAGGTAGTGGTAAAACTTTCTAGTTTTCAAGCAAACACAAACAAACATAACTTGTGATCATGTGGTTTGGATCAGTCTACTTGTATGTTAAACTCAAAACCAAAAAACAACATGGACGTACTTCTTTGACTCCCAAATCACCTTAGAATATTTCTACTAAACCCAAATTTAACGTACCGAGGCCCTTTTATCAGATATCTGTAAGTCCACATCGAAGATCCTCCTCTGCTCAGCCTCTAGGGGGCAGAACAACAAACCACACGCGTCACTAGGAGATTTGATCGTAGTAGCGAAGGTTCCACTGTTGTCCACGTCGCTTGTAATAGATATCTTTAGATTCTTGGCTGAGAAATCTGGAAAATGAAATAAGAAAATCATTTGATGACGTCAGCTGTGTAGTAGTGAAGAACAGGCTTTCTCATTTCTTTCCCTGTGAATGTCTGCTGTCAGGTCATAACAGATAGAAGTTTTAGCACAGATTCTTATTACCAGCGATACTAGCTAAGCGCTTCGCTATTATGGTTCTTCTTCAGGTCTATTGGAGCAGGTCAATGTTTATCAGTGGTCTGTGACGTTTGACTCTTAATTTTTGCCGTCGTCTTAGTATCTTTAAGGCCGTGTCAGTTCGACACTCACAGGGGTAATTATTTCACATACAACCACGTTTTATTGGTGAAGGTGAGGAAGTTCACATAGTTAATACTTAATGAGGCGTATAAAACGTATAATATCAAGAGTAAATGCCATGAGAACATCGTGACTGAAGTGTTGATACAGCTGCGTGAAGACTGGTAGCCGACTCAATCATACTCATGAAAGTAAGGATGATTAATAGTGATCTATTTCTAACCAGACTTGAGTTCTCACATGAGATTGGTCATGTTGTGGTGGAAAGATTAGCCAGTTAGTTTAGTAATGGAACTGACTGACTAGGGTCTGCTGGCTTTACCCAAGTAGGTATCGGTGGAGAGGCAGTGGCGTAGCTAGAGTGGGTGGCACTCGGTGCGAACAGACGGTGTGATAAATAGGCGTGAATTTTTTATCTAAATATCATTTTAAATTATCGAAATATCATTTTTATTATACTGGGTGTAAGCGACATCGTAACGAAAAGATACCTACCATGGATTTCGTACATGATTACAGGAAACCTAAGAGAAATAATGTTAGTCGGTATTTCAATTCTTTTTGGATTTTGGTGCAATTTTTACAATTAACTGAAAAACCTGTGAACAATGTCGTAATTGTTTTTAAAAAGACCGACACATTTATCTCTTTGTTTAAATAATATTGAAAGTTGTGTGTTTATGAATATTTTTTTCATTTTTGTTAAATTATCAATTTTCATTGCATACTTCTTCGTATTAACAAAGTGCTAAGTGTACCGGGGGTGACACCCTTGCGAGGGTGACACCCGGGGCGGACCGACCCCACCACATCTCCATAGCGACGCCACTGCAGAGGGGTCATTCCGTGCATACAAAGCCGCAAAACAATATGATGACGTTGATATAACTTACGGGGCGTCATGTCCAAAGTGACGCCATAGCTCTTGTTCCTCTTCATGGCACAGAACGCTGGACCCTGGGGACATGGGTCCACGATCACGCTGTGTATACTGCACTGGGCTACGTCAACTGTGAAAAATACATAGGATTTGTCTGAAGAAAGATTACAATACAAAGTGGCGATTTTATATTAATTTTATCACTGTCCCTGCTCAATACGTTTGGCAATAAACGGGATGCTAAACGTTCGAAAATATTATAAATTTAATTTGACTTACATTCCCGATTTGACTTTGCAACTGCAAACTAATAAAAACTTGAAAACAAAAAAAAACAAAAGGGCGTCTGTATTTGCAAAGGTGTTATACCTATTGCTTTCTAGATTGGAAAACAAAGAATTTATGCGAAGTTTTTACGTAGTTGCAGATAAGAAATCAATAACAGTAAAATATCCAACTCACCATCTCTACATAGTTTCCTCGTCACATACTCCGATTCTGCGACAACTAGTCCAAGAGACAGGATTAGCACAAAACTCTGCATGTTCGCAACTTCTCCGCGCTATCACTCGACGCGTACTAACTTATTATTGTGATAATATAATGGACCTGTTGACCGCAATATAAATTGGTTCCGAAGGTCCATTTCATACAATACGATAAACTCACACACACGTTGAACAAAACGAGGAAATTGTTACGCGCAATCTTTAGTCTTTAACTGCAGTGTTTCGCAAGCCTATATGGTTTGCTTTTATCATTGACTTAGCGGACGACTTAGGAGAATTAGGCTTCTCTGAAGAGTTAATAGTCGCTCGTTGACGAAGTGGCTTAGTCATTGCTAAGCAAGTCTTCTTGCAACGAAGACGATGCTGCGCGTGGGCGCGGGCGGCGCGCTTTGGTTATTATTGCTTGTAAGAGCTAAGATGTTAAGCTCATGTGCTAATATTGCTCCTTTATTGACTTTTTGTTACTACGATCTTTGTTTTACAGAGTTATATTCTACTAGTAAATTGAAAGTCGGTGCATTGTATACATTTTAGAGCGGTGTTCTTCTTTTGTCATGTTAACACGAGAATTGCTCATGCTCGTAGTGGAAAGTTTAGTAATCAATTAGGTTCATAACGAATTCCAGGGTACTCCAGATGTCATGGTGTCAATAGTGCGATCACTTTTTTTTTGCAAGAAATGAATGCGAGACCAATCTGGCACCATCCGGGCGACGGGGGATCACCGCTGATCCCGCCACCATCTGTCTGTCAGAGCCTAATCGGTTACTAGCGGGAACCAGGTACAGGCACAGTTTACTGAGGCCCTAGTGTTAGTAATTAAGTCATCGACTACGTTTGGCCCTCCGATTTGTGAAGATCTTGGAGCAATCGGCGCGCCAGAACGCAGTTGATGCGAAATTGTTAAAGAAACTTAAATGGCTTCTGTGTAGGTTTAATACATGTTATGGGAACCTAAAGGACACCATCTAGGTTCATAATGAAATTCGCTTGTTTCCTTTACCTTGTTTCTGATCAGTCGCTTCCGAAGTTAATTTTCTGTGTTTTCTTATTGAGTGTATTGGCCACTAATGTCAGTAATTGATAACAAATGGGAATGTGGTCTTTTGTGTTCAATCGTTTGTTTGTTCATTATTACGTATTTGTTTGTTGTGAGTACAAGTGTTGAATCTCAAACATTGCGATTCAACCATTTATATTATTGTAGTACAAAAATGCTTAGTTGGGAATGTTTTCAGATTGGTCTAGCCTTAATCTATGAGCCTAGCTGGCTATAAGTGAAGTCACAGCATGAGCAATTTCCATGCGTGAGTTCGTTCTGGCAAAATAAAATATTATTTATTTATTCAAATATCATTTTTTAGTATATCTATAATAATTCATATCTAAGTTAGTATCAAGATGCATACTTAACGCATTTTAAACGAAAGACAAGTCAGAATTGGATTTTGCAACTAGATACTGGAGAGGTACTAGACGAGTAGCTTTACCTAGTGCTAAAAACTAGAATAGATCTTTATTTCATGTAAACAAAATACAGGCACTTATGAAATGTCGAGATTCTAGGTGCACTTCCAAATAGTAGGTCCTATGGAGATGAACCGGCAAGAAACTCCATCGGATCAGCGAGTCCAATCGCTCTGCGAACAACCTTAGGATGCCGTTCTAACTGCTTCTTACCCTGAATAGTAACGACGCAGCTTCTTCTTGTTCATTGTTCATGATGCAGCTTCTTCTTCATCATGTTCGGCATCTTCTTGTTCAGTCATGTCAGCATGAGCTATGACATGGTGATTGCCCGTATGAGAGGGCCGCATGTACAAAGATTTCTCTATTATGTATAGATTTTCGCGGGCAGATTGATCTGCCCGCGAAAATCTATATCTACCTCTACCATGAGTTTTCCGTGCCGTCTAATGTTCACGTTCATATGCAATATTTGTATAGTGACTTTAGTTCAATATTTATACCGCTAGAGGCGCTGAAAAAATTCCCATACAAATATTGCATGTGAACGTAAACGTTAGACGGCACGGAAAACTCATGGTAGAGGTACAGCTCTCTATTATAAAATATATTTTTTAAGTTTAATGTTTACCTAAAAGATATGATTAAAGATTATTTTTAAAAGGTCAGAATTTTTATTTTGAATTTTGAGGTTCCTATAATACTAGACAAAATAAAAAATCCTTGGGCAAAAAAGGTTGGGGACCACTGTTGTAGATCGATTGATATATTATAGGATTAGTGAAAAGAAAGGCGTTTGATAATAATTAAATATTATAATAATATTATGCAGCAATAGTAATAATATTGTCTATTAAAATAATACAATTACTGCTTGAGCACTACAGTTGTCTTGAAGCAGCACACCTCTGCAACATTTTCTTCGTTCCAAACCTTCCACTTGAAAGTGAAGGTTCCCTGAAAAGAGAAGACAAATATTTGATTATTAGTTCATAACGTTTCCTACTGAAAAATATCCATCCATCCAAAATTTAAGTGCGAGGCACTTGTCGGTGTAAAACTGAACTAAACTGAAAAATATAAAAAACTAGCTGACCCGGCGAAATTCGTACCGTCAATAAAAGAACAGAGGGCCAAGCACGAATAGTTTGACGTATAGTAACGTAAACGTAAGCAAATTTTGATTATAAAATACAATGAATCTATCGCATTTTTGTTGAATTTTATGCAACATACACACTTGTTTCATGAAAATGTAAAAATACCGCATGTATTTTCAAAAAATATCATGGATTAAACGAGTATTTTTTATTCAAAATTTGCTTACGTTTACTTTACCAGACGTCAAAATATTCGTGCTTGGCCCACTGTGCACCTACCTACCCACCTACCTACCCACCTACCTACCTACCTACCCACCTACCTACCTACCTACCCACCTCTACCTACCTACCTACCTACCCTACCCTACCTTCTTACAATTATTATAACAAACAACAAAAAAGAATTAGCGAAATTGGTTCAGGCGTTCACGCGTGATGGCACGACCAAGGGAAATAGGGATTCATTTTTACCCGCTACGTAGAGGGTTATATGTTTGACCGGTATTTATATATAGATGTCATATTAACTAGCTGTGCCCGCGACTTCGTCCGCGTGGAGTTCGGGTGTTCGAATGTTGTTTTTGGAAATACATTTTACTAATATTATAGAACTGAAAAGAATATATTATACTAGCTTCCGCTAGCGGCTTTGCCCGCGTGGTATCTTTATAAAATATAGCCTATGTTACTCACGGATAATGTAGCATTCTGCTGGTGAAAGAATTTTTAAAATCGGTCCCGTAGTTTTTGTGTTTATCCATTACAAACAAACAAACAAACATACAAAAAATAAAATCTTTTCTCTTTATAATTATTTAGTTTAGACAAAAAGTTACTTATCTTAACGTTAACGTAAGCAAACTTTGAATCAAATATACACGTTAAATCCATGATTTTTTTGAAATACAGTATTTTTTGATTTTCATGAAACAAGCGTGTATGTTTCGTAAAATAAAATAAAAATGCGATAGATTATTGTACTTTTCATTCTAAATTTGCTTACGTTAACGTTACGATACGAGAAAAACATAATATAGATACGTGGTAGTTTCCCAGACACCAACCGTCTGAGTTAAGCGGTCGTAGGTAATATATATAGAAAGAACAACCGTATATTTGTTTAAAGTACAGACCTTCGGCAGCTTTCTGTTGATATGCATGCTGTAGTTCAGGGTCTGCTGCTTGCCGACTTCAGTGGGGCAAGTCGTGTAGTTGCATGCGTCAGTGCTGCCAAAGCCAGGGAATGCAACCTCTATCCGACCGTTTTCCCAGTACACTAATGTCTGCAGCTTGGAGGTGACGAAGTCTGGGAAGCAGAAGGGGACGAAATATGAATAATAATATCAAAATGTTTATTGTTAATAATAATTGTTATCAACATGATATTATATTAATTATTACGTTATTCATTTAAACGGGGTTATCTTTTCATCGGTAGCTGAGTTTTCAGAGGTTACTCATCAGTATGAACAACTTTTACTATGGGAAAAAAACAGAAATCGCGGAAAAAAGTCTGCTGTTCAATACATTTCGTCGAATAATATTGAATTATTTGCATAGAATAGCAGATTGTTTTTTCGCGATTTCTACTTTGGTACCATAGTAAAATTTGTTCATAATGATGAACACAACCTCTAAAAATTTAGCTACCATTTAAAAAATAACCCCGTATTAAATGAATAAAGTAATAATTACAATATCATGCAATGCTCGTTACAATATCATGTCTTCCGATGATGACGTTGCTGTTACATTTTGTCAGGACACTTACTCGGTGTGAACTCGAAGGACAAGGCCACGTCCGACCCTTTTTTTATTGAGCATTTTAAAGGGTTCTTGCATGGTGTGATGCGCACCTCGCCGACCGAGCAGACTGCTTCCGACCCTGGAATACAATGCATAGAGTTATAAAATAGAAATTGACATTCCTTACTTACGAATCGATGATGTGTGACATCTAGAATTCAGGTTTTATTGTTCTTCACTGCTCTGTAGCAGAATTATGATAAAATAAACTTTTAATAAAAAAACTCGCTCGCTCGCTCGCCTTTGCGCACCGTTGCTTACAAGAGAACCTACACAAAGGCTATAAGCGAAGGTCTCTTTCAATCGCTTAGCTCGCTCACGAGTCCTCCGCCATACCCTTCGACCACCATTTAGCTTCAATTAACAGGCTAGATACCTCCATTGTTGACTGGCTAATTTTCTTACCTCAACATGAGCTATTCCCACAGCATCAGTTAACTTCTGCTGAATCTACAGAACAAGAAGTGACACATCACCAAAGTAGATAATGATAATAACGACATCCGCGTGTGTATCACAAACATTTCTCATTCCGTTGAAAACGAGTCTTACGCAAGTATTTGCGTGACATCTAACCTCGTCTGCTACGAAAGAGATTAAAGTGCGTTCGCACTAAATATTACAATATTATTTTATATTATTATTATATTGATATTGATGCTTTTAGTACAATAGTGATAAAATGGTCTTAGTTCCGTTATCTGTCTACAATTATTAAAATAACGAAACACATTATACGTTCATATTAAAAAAAAAAACTCCAAATTGTAGTTCCCTTGTTTTTCTGCAGCAGAATCGCGGGATTTCGGATTCATGATTCCATTCATTAACCGACTTTAAAAAAAAATCTTTTTTTTGACGGCGGTACGCGTCGAATTCTACGCGTATGTTTTTTTTTTTTGTTTTGTAAGCAAAACGCAGCCAACGAATGCGAAAACGTGTGATTTCGTTGCGAAAAGTAGGAAGTGTACTATGGCCCTTTGATTTTTAAATCCATTATTACAGAGGTATACACTTAATAACATGGCTCGTCTTATTGAGGTGGTAGTCTACATGCTGGTCACCAATGCTCGGGTCTCACCATCGCATTGTATAGCAATAGTGAGACCGGAGCTGAGTTTGGCTTTACAAACAGATAGGAATGGACATTGGACGTAGCTAGCCATTTTTAATACGCTTTTTTAGCTTCACCTGTAACTAACTAACTATGTAAAAAAAACTTGGATGTTAAGGACCCACTGCACATAAGCTCCCGCTGAAATTTTGCATACACGTTTAGTTTGGATGACAAAAGCGTATGTTTTAGTTTTTCTTAAACTATATATAATATTTTTCTAGACTGGACACGATGAGTAACCTAATGATATCTTTGAAAGAAGACCGTAAACAATATTTTTCTTTTTTCAGAAGTGCTGTTTACTTACTTACAATGAACCATATTTCTAATTTAAACATCCCCTGAGGTAAAGGACAAATACTGAAAGGACGAAGAACCACTCCACATGCCGTCATAATATCTGTGACGTGGCAGATAGCACTAATAGTTTGAGAGGAACTACTTCGTAAAAGCGATTTGTTTGGACCGATCACGAAATACATAAGTTATTTTTATAATTTTTACACACTGTGTCTACGCGTCTATCATCCATATTTCCAGTCGCGGGACTTACTGGAAGAAATTTCATTACAAATAAGTAGTTCCATTGTGCTCTTAATGTCTGTAACATTTTTATTACCATGTTTCCTTGTGTGTAGGTACATAAATAAATAAAATAAATAATTAAATAAGTATATGATGCGAATATAGGTACGCGTAGATTCAATGACGTAAAAATGATTTTATCAAAAAAATATTAATTGATGTACATGGACGCATCGGGGGTGGGGGGGGGGGGGGGGAAGTGTGGGCACTGCCTTCCTAAAAATGGTCAATATTGAAGAAATATACCGTTTAAATTCTTTTTATCTTGACAAAAAGATTCAATACGTACGTAAAATTATTTTATCATCTCCGAAAACCGCCGTTTGTCAAATATGTATTCAAGAAATCGTTACAGCCGTCTTCGAGAACAGAAATTATTACCTACTTACAAACCTTGTGGTTGCTGATCCGCTGGCCGGCCGCCACCCTTAAGAAAACTCCTACGCCAATGTTGATGTACCTAATTAATGTATCACAATATCAACCATTCTTACCTACGTCGGTGCAGGCAGTAGTCTGAACAACTTCGGCATAGCCTGTTGCTAGCAGGACAGAAATCAACACAATACTCAGCAGACCCATGTTTGGCGACTGACAGGGCACAACAGAACTCCACGATTATATTATATCTGACACCCCGCGACCCGGACCGTGTCACTGATAAACTAAGAATAATGACATTGTTTATTGTGTCTGGAGCATATGACATGTTTGTGTCGTGGTTATTGCGCGTAATGATGTGGTAATCGGATATAATTAGGTAGATTTTGTTTGGGTGAAAAAGTGTGGATGTGCGTATCCAAATAAAATAATAGGTATAATTAAGTTTCAATTTATTTAGACTCTTGTTTGTAAATTGGTAATTTAATTTTAAAATGTAAGTAACTACAGGAATAGGGTTCCAGGGTCGAATGGGAACGAAACTTTGAAAAAAAGAAGTTAACCATTGAAATAACAAAGTTTGTTGCCAATATTATCTATCTTAAATAGAATATGATAGAATTAATTTATTTTGTAAAACATTTGTGCACAATATAATGTAGAAACATGCATGCATGTGCGTTCGATGTGGATACGCGATGCACGAGAAACAGCAAAAGAATTCAAATTCAAATCAAATAAAAAAAAAACAAATTTGATTCTTGCGGTGCGTGTTTGTGCTCGTTAACCATTGAAGGGCCAGCACTGCGTTTTTAATGGGATAAAATAATCAAAAAACTTACTATTTTAAAGTAAAAAAAACTTTATTCTTATATTTACATAAACGGCCCTAACACTAAGGGAATACAAAATACAATAAAATGAGTACGTTGTTTAATTTCGTTGTTCTTGTGCACTACAATATAAAACTAAATTAATCTATTATTATGTACAAGCTATTATTTACAATTAAATATAATTATAATTTTCACATACGCCGAGTAAACTCTTTGGCATATTATTTCTGAGTGCTTAGATAATTATTATTAATTTACTGTAATATACAATATCGTATCTATCTAATTACGAGTCATTTTTGCACGGTGTAAAAATGGACTACTTATGCGTTGCGTGCGGGTTTAGGTCACGCAACGCTATAAAATACAGGGTGTAACAAATATCATAATATAAACGCTTTAAAAACCACGCGCTGTATTATGAACAACTTTTACTATGGGAAAAAGCTGAAATCGCGAAATAAAATCTGCTGTTCATTTAGTCGAGTAATATTAAATTATTTGTATAGAACAGCTGATTTTTTTTCGCATAATTCTACGTCGTTATTTTGGCACAGGTATCTGTATAAATATCGGGCCATACAAAACGCGACGGGAATTGAATTCGATAGTCCTTGCGTTTATGTTGCGTACCTACGCATAATTTGTTTTGTTAACGCATTATTGGATAAGCCTCTTAAGTATAATTCGGTCTGTTATCGAATCCCCTGTATCTACATAAGTACATAGACTACTTTTGAAGGATAAAAAAATGGTAATGTTAGATAGTAGTGAATAATTTAGGCATGTAATAAAAAACTCGATACTACGTTCCAAAACACAAATTGCTGAAGCAGGCCACACAGCTGCCAAATTAAAATGGAACTGGGCAGGTCACATCTGCCGCATGCCGGAGGAGCTTTGGGCAAAAACAACCACACAGTGGGTCCCAAATAGCAAGAAACGGCAACGCGGCAGGCCCAGAAGGAGATGGTGTGATGAGCTGGACGTCTGTCTAAAGGATTGGCCCCAAATTGCTTTAGACCGGGAAAAGTGGAAGGAGGGAAGGGAGGCCTTTGCCCTGCAGTGGGATACTACGGGCTATTAATAATAAAATAATAATAATAAAAAAGGCTTCCATTTGCCAAAATATTAATTTCTAAAAGATGGAATTATTGTCGAAAAACCTATTTCAAATACTGCAGCAACAATTATTTATCAATATTATTAGTTATTTTTGTACAGAAATAAGTTGACATAACGACAAGAGATAATTCGGTAGATGATTTTGGAGTCAGTTAAATTTTAAAGCTAAGAAACAATATTCGACTCTGTACCCTTACAATATGGTTGATTTTTGAGCAACTTATGAATTGATCTGTGATGTGTTACATAAAAAAGGTATTAACACTTTTTTGTGTAACATATCATCACGCTTCTATTTCCTATAAGGTTAGGCAGAGTTGTATAACATACACGCATATTTTGCGATGCTCTTATTAGGCCCCAAGTAAGCCTTATGAGTTATGACATTGTGTAATTATTATAATCATGTAAATACTTTAAGATAATAAAATAAAGTCTTCTCGGAATGTCATGTTTCGTTGGATTGAGTATTTTTGTTTACATTATAATATTTTTCATAATTTTCCTTGTTCATTTACCCGTATAAAATAAGTATCAAAATATTTTGAGCTGCTTTTATCAGCTGCGTCATAGGATAGTAGATTGAAAATACTAGCAGGAGTTTATGAAAACAATTCAAGGCTAGATTTCGTCCTCATACCGGTTGAACCAGTGAACTTGAAACCAATTATACCTTACTCTTCATTATACTATTAATATTGTATTATGTATATTTTTTTTGCTTCCTTGCATTAACACGTAAAACTTAGAATAATACCGCACAGAAAGAATTAACCCCCGACAAAAAAGAGGGGTGTTATAAGTATGTAGTGTGTATCTGTGTATCTGTGGCTCTGTCTGTGGCATCGTAGCTCCAAAACGGATGGACCGATTTCAATGCAGTTATTTTTAATTGAAAGCTGGTTTAATCGGGTATCATCTTAGCTATGTTTCGTGAAAATCTGTTCAGTCGTTCAAGTTATAGGTCTTTTTCTAGTTGGAGTCGGGGGTTTGTGACGGTTAGGTTATGTCATACACGTTCCCCACTAAAAACGGAGGCAACAAATGTAAATATGTGTGTTTAAGCGGCATGCGATAAATGGCTGCTGACACGCACACATAATTATGTCTTTACGATTGACTGAGCCATTTATGGCTATTTTTGATTTGCCTCACTTTGAGTCAGAGTGCTTATATACGTTATTTATTCTTAGACGTAAATCGAGTAGAATCAGCCAAATTTGATAATTTTCAAGACACAAATTCTCTTTTGAATTTCGTGGCGTATAATTTTTTGAGGCTGACTGTACCATTTACTTCACAAACATTGAGTTACTCAACTTCATAATATTCAGTCTATTCTCAACATACAAAAATAGTCCTTATTCCAACTACTTAAAGTTTACTTTTAAACGATAGCCAGCGTGGTGGTGGTGTTATGAGGATCATCTCTCGACATGTGGTGATGGTCCTGGTGTATGCCTGCCTCCTTCAGTATCCTCATCCTGGGTCCTAAGGGGACGCCTAGAGCTCGAAGCTTGTCTTCTCCCACGTAAGGCAACTCGGCGGCTCCAACTTTCTCTTTTTCTAGAAGGGCTGCGTATTTCTGTGAAATAGGAAGGGCATTTTAAGATATTTTGATAGATTGATATAAAATAATTAATCGTTCGATGCTTAGAATTAAATTAATTCTTCTCCTGCTGAATAGACGCGGTCATGCCGTTTAGATTTTGATATCATATTATAAATATCATATAGCGTCATGCTCGAGAACGGGTGCTGTCTATCGGCACTAGTCAGCTTGTAACTGCCATGGCAATCTTATTCAGAGACAAAATCATTATTTATCCTAGTCTTATTTTTATTCACATTAAATTACATTATTCTCGCAGCTCTTACCACAACATTGTACTGATCAAGATTGTAATCTATTATTATAAAAAGATTAACCATGGAGTTTCTTTCCGGTTCATCTCCATAGGACTATTTGGAACCGTGCACCTAGAGCCTCGACACTTCATAAGTGCTGGTAGGTATCTGGTTTACATATTCTATTCTATTCTTTCTTATTTATATATTATATCTATTCTATATATATATATATATATATATGTGATAACATCTGAGGCACCATTTTTAAATAAATAATTCCTTCTTTGTAGCTATAATCATATCTGACTCAAGAGAAAGTGTCCAATTGAAACTACTTCGAGTTATTCGCATCACTATTACAGCGACGAAATAGCTATTTGACTCTCATAGCAAATCAAGTGACAAAAAAAGTAATAAGAAGAGAGGGTAGAGAAGAGTAAGTAGTGTTGAAAGACATACCTCATATCCAAGTTTCTTCAGGAACAGCCTCATGAGAGGGGGCTCGTCTCCGAAGAACTTGGTGAGCCGCTTGACCCTGTCAGGGTTGCTGAACGAGAACGGGTCTAAGTGCCGCCCGTGACTGCCTGAACGAATGTACTGCTGCGATCTGGAAAGTGAGAGGTGGAGTTAGAGTATATTAACGATTTTGTTAATGATTTGCTTTCCTCACCCCGATCCTTGCTGAGCCAATAGTCTGAAATAAGCCTATAATAATCATAAATAGATCCAGAAAATTCTCTCTATCTTTCCATGGAATTTCTTGCCGGTACTTCTCCATAGGACCTACTATTTGGAACCGCACACGCGAGTCTCGAAATTTCATAAGTGCCTGTATTTTGTTTACATGAAATAAAGAATAATAAAGAAGAGAGAGATGAATGAATAGATGAATAGACGGGAGCAAAGCCTTTAGTTGACGTCTGAGTCCCACTAGTGCCTTTAGCCCTGTTGTTGCTTAAATTCTAGCCTGGCTGGAGACCTTCTGGTCTCGCCACTCGATCGTAAAAGCAGGGAAGGCTACCGGAGCCAACGGAGTGAGACAAGGAGGAGTTTCTTGCTTGCTATCTTTACGTAGGAATTCAAATCGAGACCAAACAAAGAATTCATGTTCACAAGAAGTTATAAATATCATATCTTGAAGTCAGTAATAAATAGCACACTATTAACATTTTGACATTGTAGTTGAAGTGTCATTTGTTGGAATAATCATCCAATTTACAAGTCTAAATAGTTGTCGACAGTAACAGCACAACTGGTGCGAGAGAACTGGTTCTGAGGTCACCATGCCGTTAATTTCAGGGTAACTATGCGGATGACCTTGCTGTTCAGAGGATGCTTATGGAGCAGAGGAGAGAAAATCTTCACGGAGGAGAGGATTCTTCAGGGAGGAGAGGAATTCTTCACGGAGGAGAGGACTTATTTCTCTCCTACTTGAGGATGCTGATACATGAGCGAGTGTCGAGCATTTACCTCCAGAGGTGCCCAAGATACAGGCCTAGCCTAGTTTGGGCCCAATGGAAGGTATATTATATTGTAATTATGGAAATAAATAAATGAATTGAACTGCGGAAGCCTGAGAAGACTTACTTGTACATATGCCTGAGTGCTGCTATCTCCGCTCTGATGTTGTCCATCTCCTGCATCACGAGGTGTTGTGTCCGCATCTCGCTGGACAGGTGCGCCACCGACCGCGCCAGTGTCACCACGTGGGACTCCAGTCGCTGGAAACGCTTATTTATGCCCTGGAGGGGAAGGTATACAATACAATGAGTTATTTGAAGATGATTTATTGAGCTGCAATAGGGATACTTGCATGTATTTTTATTTTAAGTTATTGTAATGATTGGAGGATTAAAAAGGATATTTTTTTATGTAGTGCGCATATTTTGCAGAGTGATTCAGTGTCCGTTTACATACATATAGCAACCGCAGTACTAAAATTCACTCCAAAATAAAATACCAAACACACACCTCCATACGCGCAATATAACAAAAAAAATAAAAATGGGTTCAAAGTTTTCTCTTCACGTATTAATATATAAATTATTGATGCAGAACTTTAAGCGTAGGCCAGATCCAGGTTTACGATTTAGTGGTTTCAGACGCCAAAAGTCTTTGCTTAGAATGGAAATCACCATCTTTTATTTTCGATATTGGAAGCCGTAGCTCGTACTTGTCTTTTTTATGTTGAATACGGATGTTACCTTGAGGTCATGCTTCTTTCTGTGTTCGTTGGAGCTTCGTCTCTTGTCCCTCACCGGCCGACTGCTCACGGAACTCGACGGTAGCGAGGACATGCTGCCGTAACGACGTTTTGATGATAGCCTGGAAGGAAACACAAAGTGGATTAGATATCTACTTTGAATCGTTAATTAACTCATTGACATTTATTTTTATTATACGATATGTATTTATTTATAGTCGTCTTGTCTTATAATTTAATATTTGTCTAAGAAATATAAATTCATCCAAATATAAACAACCCAAAGGGCACAGTTAATTAACTGTGCCCTTTGGGTTGTTTTGTAAACCGCATTGTGAATGGACATTTTAACGCATTCATTCAATGAGACTTCTGGTTTATTATCTTGGCTTATTATAGTTTGCGAAATATTATTTTTACCTATTAATGAACGGCTATCTATTGTGTTACTTTTTGTTCCATTGTTATGCTAATAAGTCGAATCGTTGCAAATATTATTTCTTGAACTATACCAGTCAATTGTTTTTATTTTTTTATTTTTTATTTATTCCATTTTACAATATATGTAAAATTAGTTGTCTATTGTTTTATAATAAATAACTTAATACTCATAGAGCTATCATTTTCAAAGCTTCCGATTATAGTGCCACAAACATAACTGAACCGGTGACCAAAATTCGAAATAACATCGCTACAGAACAAAAATGACTTCAAAATATCATTTTTGTAGGGAGATGATATTGGTAAAAGCGAGGTCAGATAAGTTTGTGGCACTATACATAATCTTCCTGGACTCACCTAGACTCCCAAGTGGGCTGCTTGGCCAGACTGGTGGGCTTCCTCACTCCTAACAGCTGCAGCACTTCAGCGTACATGTTCTCTAGCCCGCGCAGCTGCCGGCGGATGGCGCGCGCGTCGCCGGACGACGAGCTGTCCGACCGGCCCTCCAGCAGCGACGACAGGTCCAGGCTGCGGGTGGTGGTGGACGTCATGTCTGTCGTGTCCAGGCCGAACACTGGAAGTCAAATATTCACAGGTAAGTGTTTTATTCCCTGTTAAGTTTGTATTTTCAATATTGTTAGGGATTTTTCAGCTTCCTTAGGTGTAATAGCTTTACAAAGAAAGAATTCCCGAAACCTCTTAGTATTAGTACTAAGAAGTTTCGGGTTCGAAGTTAGCTTCGCAATATGATACTGAACAACGTTTGTTCTGCGACTTAAAATAAATGTATGTTGTGTGTAAAATTTACGTAAAAATCCACAGAAACTCAACTATGAAAATCAGCGCTTGTTCTTATGTCCAGCAAATGCTGAGTTGGCAACCCATTCAGTACAGGCCAGTTCATATGTCGACAGCACAATGTATATTTTGTTTTCTTTTTTTAATAATCTTTTTTTTCTGTTTGTGCATTGTGTTATCTAGTATCTAGTCCTCTTTCTTTTTCAAAATAGCTAATAGTAGACAGTGTAGACACAGAATCTTCTCTTCTATTTCATTCCATATTTCGGCCGTAGTATTATGTTGTTGTAGTATCAAAAAAATTGTACGTACAGTGTTTTTTATAATGATGATCGCGTTTTGAGGAGTGTTTCTTGTGTGAGTGCCACCGCGGAGACTCGCGTCCTCGACGACGCTCCTCGGGATACTCCGACGAACGACCAGGTAGACTGGAATCAAAGAGATGATATTTAGTGAAAACAGAATATGATGTTGATAGGCAGTAATACTATCTATCATAAGGATGAGGCGCACGAGCAGCTGCGCCAGCGCTGCGAGAGAGCTGGACGTTGGAACTTTCTAGTTTTTTCTGTGGTGATTTCAAACATATATTCTTTTTATGGAAAAGACTGGAGGCTGTAGATTGAAATAAGCTGAGTATATTTTACCTGTTCCTTTTGTGCATGTCTGAGGATGGAGATAAAGGCGGCAGCGGCGGCGTGACCGACGTATCAGACGTAGCTGATGAGTCTAGACGCATGCTGGCTAGCTTTGGTTCTAAGATGTGACGCAGTTCACATTCCACCCAGTCGTTTTCAACACCTGGAAAGAAGAAGGGATAAGTGTTAGAGATACTGAGTTTTAAGTTTGTCATCTCATAGTATAAGTATGTCATGTTATGTTATAAGTTTGTAATTTTTACATGAGTCAGTGAATAGCCCCAGTTAGTGGGATCAATGATCAGAAGACGGTTAGCTAGATATAGTTCCATTTGGCCGTTGCCGTGAAGAACCGCGTATGTTGGGATAACTTGAGAACGTTGCCATGTGGTTTCCGCTGGGAATTAACCATATTTTACTTCCAGTGTGGCTTTGCAAGTGGAAACTTTAGGGATTGTTTTAGAAGAAGCAGTTGAAGGGCTAAGGCAATTGATTTCACTTTCTAAGATTGATCCCATAAATAGAGAAGACCCATAAATAAACTTGGTTAATTTATGAGCTGCTCTGGCAATTTTTATAGAATATTTGAAAGAGTTTTTAAGTTGTCAAGATACGAAGACGTACTCTGTCTCTCTCCTTGCGGTTGCTGGCTGGTCCCAGGTTGCGGCTGCCGCGTCCCCTGCGCATCAGAGTCAGCTGAAGTATCATGCAGGGGCTCCGGTCGCCTCCCACTTGAGTAGGCCACGCTGCCCCGCCCTGAATCCACGTTGGAAGACTGACCGCCATTCTTGTCATAGTCTGAAATGTTTTTGTAAACATCATTATAAGATTTTGACGCAGTGGAAGTCATGCATTGTCGAAGTTTTGGATATGTACTACGATCTAAAGAAGGCAACTTTCTGGACTGAAGTGAAAGGCTACAACTTCCAGTTGTAGAGAAACTTGGCTTGCCTGAGTTGTAGAGAGAGAGAGAGAGAATGAAATGATTGGTTATTCATAATTATCATGTCAGCCTGTATACGTCTACTGCTAAGGGCCAGTCTATATACGGTCGTGAAAGAATATTACTATAATCGCTTGTTTGGCCATAAGTTGTTTTTACAGTTTGTTGGAAGTAATTGGTGAAACGGCGAAGGCGGCTACCTTCCTTGCCGATAACTTTTTGAATAAAAGCGGCCTATTCTTTACCGAAAACCACATGGCGAAGGTGATTGTTTAAATAAGTAGACTAGTACTTCTAGGCTTAAACAAAAGCAGTAATGGATTATTCGTGGGCGTTGATAAAATATTATTAATAACTTTAGCTTTCAGAAATATAGATTGGTCCAATTTAGTATAATATTAACTACCTTATATTGACTGCGGAAGGCCACAGCGATCGCGGATAGATTTACTACTTTTACATCATCCAATAAAATATACTATTGAGTTTGAGATAAAGCTCAAATATTAATAGTTTCATAACACCTTGTAGCCATTAAAGAAATAAACGTGTTTTTAACGACTATGTGATTTATTTTTCTCTATTTTTGTCAACTTAAGTCTTGATAAAGTTTAATGATAAGTATAAATCTTATTAAGGCTTTTTTTTGTTAAAAGATGTGACAGGATTTTGCGATGATGGTGGGGAGTAGTTTGAGAAACAAGCGATAGTATTAAATATAAAAATATTAAAGTGTGTGCTAAGCGCCTTATTTCAAGTTTAACTTCCGCAAAATTTGATGATGGTTAAGGTTAGTTATGGCAATCACCACACGAGGATTATTGTTGTGGAACCGCTAGACAACTAGTTAACTAGATTCTGCAAGCGTGTCTTTACATACCTGAGCTAGCACCTGAACCCGCTCCTTTCTTCCCGTGTGCCTTCAAATCCTCTATCCTGTTCGGAGTCTGTCTTGACGAAGAAGGCTGCGGATGGTACGCTTCGGCCTTTCCACTCGAGTTATACACACTATCAGCAGACTTCTGACTGGCACTCTCGTCGTTCCTCTCGTGCGATGTTGAAGGCTCCTCTTTCTTGTGTCCTATCGAATCTGGAGTCCTACGCTCTTTATGGCTGTCTGGAGTTCTTCGTTCTTTATGGCTGTCTGGCGTTCTCCTTTCCTTATGATCGTCTGGGGTTCTCCGTTCCTTATGGCTATCGGGTGTTCTTCTGTACACATTTTCATGGATTCTCTCCTGTCTGTGAGATTCTACGGAACGGCCACTTGTCCGGATTCGTTCTTCGAAGCTGGATCTTCCTTGAGCCGCGAGTCTTGCCCGGAAACCACCATCGTCAGACTCACGCTCCTCACCATTTCGTAGATGCTCATTTGGTGTATGGTCCAGGAGGTTTCCATGTGAGTTCCGTCTCCCAGGGTCGTGTATCTGAGGAGTGGTCACCTCCGGCCTGTGCTGTGGCTCATCTAGCAGGTGAGGGTGTGACGCCGCTCGTCTGCCTTCTACTAAGCCTCTTTGTCTTATTATTTCTCTTTCTAATTGCTGTGGGCTTCTTAGATCTGGTCTGGAATGTGAGTTGTCGAACTGGAATGTGAACATTTAAAGCATTAGGCGAGCATAATTTGTAAGTATCTTGATAACTTAAAATTTATTAAAGCAAACAATACATTAATCAGATTAGATCAAAAGCGTCATAAAATATTAGAATATCTGTTAAATTGCCATTGTTAAATGACATTAATTTAATATGAATAAATATCTAAGTCGTTGGCCGTTCTCAATTAAATATAAGAAATGTGTAAATACATAATAATATTCTCTTAAAGGAAATGGTTATAAAACTAGAAGATATTCCTGATAGTTAGTGCGTTGTAAAACTCGTATTTAATGAATCGCTAGAGGAAGTGCTAAGCTGTTTGGTTTCCTCAAACTAACGCTCCAAGACGTGAAGATGTTAATAAAATATTATGATCATTATAAAGCTCTGATTTTATAAGATAGATACGATATTGATGTGCGTTCCTAAGGTTACCTATAATTCGAATGGTGGATTGCAATAGATCAAGTTAAAAGATTGATAATTATTCAGATTGACAGACTAATGACCAGACAATAGTAACATTCACAAAACAGACACAAATGTATTTGATAATGTCAGAAATACAATAAGCCTTGTTACAACTAACAAGGTAAGTAAAGAAATACAGGACGAATAATAAACTGACAAAGAGAACAATGCTCCAATAAATCGAGTTTCTTGTAAAATTCTTTTCTGCTGTGTCGGCGCGTTGTACACTGTTTATAATTGCTGCGTACTCCGTGGGAACTAGCCGTTAATTGTTGGGAACCATTGTTTCATGGTGAGAAATGAACATGGGACTCTGTTGCAAGTGTTACTACAGTTGGACGTACTGTTTGAAGAATGGCACCAATTTTTTCACAAATTTGACCGATTTTTAATTGCTGGTGGATTTTGAAAAGTGAATTGATTGATCTAGTTAGTGGATTTGGATTTTGAAATTGGTGTTTTGATTTCGGATTTGGGTTTGGATTTTGAAACTGGTCCAGAAACCAAGGCCATTCAAAGGACTGATTGATTTACTTGAGTTTATTAATAATTTGTTGCAATTTAACTGTTACATAGTTAAAAATTGGTTTTCATGGGAATTAAATTTTCTGGGCTAGCACAGTTTCTTTATCGCAGTAATGTCTATTCACACGTTTTGGCTTAACTTGACAAGTAGACTAAACGAAGTAACAACTCAAGTCAGACTGTCTTTGCAGTTCTCATCTACAGTATTTTCACAAGTCTTAACGACATCAGTCAATCAACTCTCGTATAGGTTTCAATTTCAACTTCTGTTTATGCATCTTTCATATCAGCTTTCCAAACATCAAATGCATTAGAAAAACTATCGTCGTCGTTTTTATCGTTTCAGAGGCCTATTGTTACAGTAAATGAGTTTATTGTACTGTATTTACTAGTGATGTATTTCTTATTTATGAGTATCTAATATGATACTATTAGCTTAAGATTTGCTTCTATTGATAGTTTTATTGACTGGTATAAGATTTTGTTATATTCACTTTATTTATGTTGATTGGTAATTGCGATTTTAAAGTGTACGGCTGTTAAACCTCTGACCCTTAGACATCCTGTTTTGGGTGCAGTTATCATCATTATTGGCTTAATTGTTAATTTCTTGCAAATGCTTCTTAACTTTTTTTTTATGCTTGAGTACTAGAACGGTTTTCTTACCTGTGACTGTGGCGCAGTCTTCAGTGATGTGAAGTTAGCCATGGATCTAACATCCATGTCTCTCTGGTACAGCGCACTCCTCCTTCCAGGTGGTCCATACTGCTGGTACAAGGCATCCGCGCCAAGGGCTTGAGGCTGTCGGTGGGGAGTACTGGCTAGCATTTCCTGAGACCTCGCCAGCATCTCCTGAGATCTGGCTTGGGGACTCATCATCATGTGTGACTGGACCATCTGCTGCTGCACTAGTTGTCTGGTGGTGGAAAATAAGTAAATACTGTGTTATTCTTCTGCTCGTACTTCTATATCTAGCTCAGTTTGTTTTAAGCAAGATGTAATAGTTGACGAAATAGTAAGTGCATAATTTTTTAATACATTTTATTCAACACTATTTAACATTCTTCGTAAATTGATTTCATATCAGATTATACATTTTGATTGAATATGAGGTTCCCACAGATAGTGACTGTCTTGAAGTCATATTGCTGTAATTATCACGTCATGCAGGTGGATATGCAATCGCCAATCGACAGGTGAATGCCCTACCTTTGTCCTGATTTTCCACTACCGGTGGAAAGTGTTTGGGAGGTCCTATTTAATAGTCAAGACCATGACGCGACGATTAAAGCTTTATCTTTAAATTAAATATGTCACCAGCTAACGGTTCTGTGATTATAATGTGATCGTTCAATAGGGACACAAATATAGAACTACCTCCAAACGTAATACTATGTCTTCTATCCTTACCTGTGAGGTGACGGACTAGGATATGCCATGTTATTTGCGATGCCGTGACTGTACTGCATTTCCGGCCGTGTCTGCGTCATCGGTCTTCCATATATCCCCTGCTCCACCTTCCTAGCCACTGCCTCTCTAGGTGTCACTTGTTCAGGCTCTGGTCTCTTCCTCTCCTCACTGTTATTTAAACTGGGTTCTTGTTCATTGTTCTTCTCGCCATCATTAGCATCTTTACTCTTAAACCTGCTTGAGATCATATCTTTTAGTGTGTGGTAAGTTTTGCTTACAGATTTCGCGCTTTTCGGGGCGTCTCTTGTGTTGTCTTTTCCTGTTTCAACTGTAACTGTTATTAGCTGGGAGTTGTTCGGTGTGTCGACTTTTCCGTAAGTTTTGGCCGGTATGGGAGGTTTCGGAGAGTCGTAGTTCTGCATGTTTCTTGCGACAGCACCCTGATTTTGGTTCATGTAGCCGTATTGTTCGTGATACTGTCTGAAGCCGGAGTCCCCAGATGTGCCAGCCTGTTGGCTCTGCGTGAGAAACGGTATGTTTTAACTATCTGTGTTATTGTTAGTCGTGCCATGGGAAGAGAACACAATAGGTTGTTAGGGAGCTCGAATTGTTAGGAGGTTTGTTTGGTGTAGCTGTAAATGTGGTAACTTTGGTGAAAGGCGCATTATTAAAAATGGAAATTAAGAAAATAAGTGGATTTGTTCTACTTGAGTGGGGTCAAAATTTTTATAATTAATCTTTATGAACGATAACTTCCTACCACTGTTTTTTTTTCTTGAACATGAAAAATAACTTATGCCATCGAATATTATTAGCTTATTTAATTAAAGGACTCTGTTAAGACTTAAATAAATTAAACATAAGAAAAATATACTTAGAAAATATTAATAAATTCAGAGTATGTTTATTATTTAATTTTTATTTGTTGTTAAAACATAGGAGGATATTAGTCGACGTTAAAGGCCGCTATAATGTATCGTAGGATCACATCCTGTGTTATAGCTGCCGTGTGAGTCAGCTTTAATAGAAGACGTACTATTATACACTAAATTGTGAGAATAGAAGAATTTGTGATGATCCTACATATTCCGTGAAGTAGAAGAAAAGTTTAAACTTCTGGTAATTTAATAGCTAAGCTAAAAATCCACTGAAGGTATCTTGAAGACTACCGGAAACAGGTAACACAAATAAGCCTTAACTTAAACTTAAATCACACCCATTTCCAATTTCCACACGTTTCTCAAGAAAAACCATACTAACATTTTCCAGGGCAAATTCAACCATTTTTAATAACACACACTTCACATGACAACACAACTTTGGTTCTTAAAGCTCTAAATAATACTGATGTGATGTCTGATCGTGCGCCGGCGCGGGCGCAACACCGGATGCGCGTGCGATCGGATCCGACGGTGCTGCCGACAAGCCGTGCGGACTACCTATGACGAATTGTTAGAGGACTATGTTACAGGTGTATGAAGGTAGGTTTGGTGAGAATTTTTCGATTGCGGTAGACTATTGTTTACGTAGAATATATGTTTAGGTTTGAGAGGTTGGGTATAGTTTAGAGAGTTGTTATGAATTGATTGATGTACCTACTTAAAGTTGTCGGCCTTATTAATGGCTAATTAGATACGGATTAGTGAAAGCAATACCTATTTCTTCATGTATTCAGTTGTTCCCCATGAGTTAATTGTAACCTGTTTACATAATATTTTTGTTCATGAATTTATATGCACTCGCTGCGAGTATTGGATAGAAGCCAATTACGTCATATTGCGTGAAGTATACTTGATACTATTTTAAACCTAGAGGTGTGAGCGTCGATATAAAATTAAACTTTAACATCAGAGGGTGTAAGTTCAAATCCTTATTTGATGTAGATAAACATACTCTTAGAAGAATATTACAGTGAATGTTACTCTGAAGCTTTTGTAATTCATATCGTAAAGTAGAGCTACCTATAGAATAGGTAGAACAAAAATACTCTTTATTGTACACCTTGATAAAAGAGGAGCGATAAACACAATAATTACAATTAACATTTGCATCTCCCTAGCTCGGAAAGGGTTTCTTTATTCTTCGAAATCTGAGCGCAAAAGTCTATTTTATCCGCTAGCGTGGAAAAGTTATCGAAATTAGAACTTGACGAACTATGGTGTAGAGCACAGACCTGGGCCCCAAGTCTGCTAATTTCTGTTAATTGTAATTACGAGAGTATTCTGCCACGATTGAGATAGCAGGAGTTAGCTGACGCGGGGACCCTGGACAAGTGTTATAGAGTGGTGAAGAAAAACAATTCAAATATAATTAGGCATTAACATTTTTCTCGCTTTAGTGAGAGGAAAAGTTGTGTGTTTCGCACGGCTGCAAAATTATTTGTGTCTCGTGCCTTTGAATACCTCACTACGCTCAGCTTCTATTTTTGAACCACTCGCGTCGCTCGTGGTTCACTCTTGGAATCCTTCGCTTGCTCGGTATTCAATACAAGCACTCGCACCAAATAACAACTTTGCAGCATAACAAATAACTGTTTAAGGTTGTACAATGGACGGTCTTATCGCAATCGGCGATTTCTTACAGACAACCTTTACCTCATGTAGTCAGCAGTATTCGTAGGAAAGTCGCATTATAATACTGTATATTTCAGTGCCAAATATTTATAATATTATTAGAAGCTGAATAAATCTGAGATTCATCAACTATTCGATCACTATTAGACGATAAATCTAATTTTCGAAAAACCTTGAATCGTTACCGACTTTCACAATTTCTCTGTCCATAACGACTGCGTCGCGTCGTGGGTTATGATTCAAATGGTCATTACATGTACACTATCGTTTATAATTGACGTGTAATGGTCAGAGGCACTTATATAGCTTCCTTATACTGTTTTATTTTATTCAATAAATGTAAATAAATATCAGTCGCTTTCAAATCTTTTTGAAATAAATTGTCATTACATATTTATATTTTAATGTGCCTAGTTAAGTTATACATTCTATTCGTTCCATTTAGTTAGATCTTTGTTGGTTTATCGTATCTAATTGGATAACTTGTTTATGGGTTTTAAATTAGTGTAAAATTCATTGTGATTGCAACAATCATGATCAGAACAAGATTTATCGTTCTATGTCCATACAAAAAAAGCAGTCTATTTATTTAACACATAAAATACATGAGAAATATGAAGTAGGAGCATAAAGTACAAAGTTAATGCTTATTAATAAAGAAATCTCTCCCAGCAGACCTGCGAGAGGAGAGTGTAAAGAGACTATATTTGTAGACCATAACAAAACTTAAGTGGCGTTGGTTGGGCAGGACACTTGGCTAGATGTGGCATGGGAGTAAATTCTTGATGGAATGACCATCAAGAGTGAACATATGGAGTGTAAGAAGACTGGGATAGATTTTGAGTCTGGGAAGAATGGTATAAAAGGGAGGAAGCTTATGCCCTGCAGTGGGTTGAGAGAAACTGTGAATGATGATGATGAGCCAAATGTTTTTAGTCTTATCTAACGACCGTGCATACAGACACAACCCTCGTCCCTGGCGTCCCTTATTGGAGACGTTTTGGACAGTTAAACAGAACTGTCTTACATTGAAACAAGCCTTTTTGAACAAGCTCTGACAAAGCTTCATTTGACCTTCAAAATCTCATAAATTATAATAACAATTATTATTTCCTATAAAACCAGCTGTACTTTATTTTATAGGCAGCAACTTCAGGGAGAAGTAGATACTCAAGAAAACTACAAATAGGTTCGTCGTAGCGAGCCGGCGCGCGTCGAATACTGCTCGGCGCACAACCGTTGTTTCTCCGTACGCACCTCAACTGCGGCGCGCGCGCACCATGAATTTTTATGGGTTATTTTGTACCACCGCCTCTATTGGGTGTCATAACATTTACCAACACAGTTGGCTATATTTGAACTATTTTAATACATGTGGTTTTAGTTGTAAACCACCCCAATACTTCCTGTTCGTGAGAGGTCAGGGGGTTATAGTTATCAGGTGAATGTGTAACTGTTCTTATAACGTCATCCAGTGCAACAACTCTGTTCTCTGTAAGGAAGGACTGTTAGCCGTACGGGTACGAAGCCAATGATCGCTACCAAAGACGCAGTCCGCGTGGTGGAATATCAAAAGAGTATTTTAAAAGAGTTTCCGTGGAGTTTCTTGCCAGTTCTTCTCCATAAGACCTACTATTTAGCGCACTTGTCTCGACATTTCATAATTGCCTGTTTCTGGTTTACATGAAATAATAATCTATTCTATTGCGACAAAACTATCGAGTCTATAAGAAAAAGGACTGGGAGTTAGTAAGGTAGCATTAAGACTGAGATCGATAGTGTGTACTTTGACTTAGCCCAGACTTTACTTAAACTTAGCTAAGCTTATTTATATGCTTAGTTTATACTTTGATTTGGAATTTATTGTCATAAATCATAATACACTGAAATTGTGCTAATCATACGCTAAGACCGATAAAGTTAATAAACAAAGTCTAAAACTCAATAACGAAAGCACTTAATACCAAAGCAAAGTATAAGTACGCTCTATAGATGTTAGCTGAGTCTGATGCAAAGCATTGTAAAGAAAGGGTTACTGAACATAAAAGCCCTCTTGTAGCGGTCCAGAAAAATTATTCGAAAGTACTGAAACTGTAGGCTAATTCACGTAACTAATAAAGTGCAGTTGCCGCACAGTTGCAGTAAAATTTTGATCAAAACAACACATTTGGTATCCTCTTAGCTTCAGTGAGATACGCTCGCGTCATTGCAATATGATCGGCGCGTCATGAAGTTACGTGAATTAGTCCTCTGTTCTTAGACATTCTTTTGAGTTGCCATTATTTACTAGTTTAGTTTTAGTGTTCCAGTTAACCCCTCCAACTAAAATAAAAATTATAGGTGCTAGAAACGAGTTCACCACAACCTAATCTAACGGATTGATTTCGAATCCACTACCCTCTCGAATCTCGATGTATCAGTAATCAGTCAGAAATATAAGAATTTTGTCAATCCTATCAGCTTTTAAATCCCTTAACCGGGGCCCTACCTTTATTTTTTTTCTATACTTTTACAAAATTAATATTTTATGTACATCTACGTTTATGGTAGGTGCATACATACCTTTACTAATAATGTTTTGTGTACTCAATGTTCGTCAAATTTATTAAAACGTAACAATATTAACTTCAATGTTGTGATTTCCTTTTTAGGTTACTCAACCAGAGAAGACACCTTCTGCGCCACTTTACCGACCATGCTCAACATTCTCCTGTTTTACTCAACCTCGACATTGGCAGAATCATCGCAAAGTAACGATGGAGCCATTAAATTAAAATTTGAATTGAAAAGTATTCCTAGACTGAATTGTTTTGTACGATAACAACATACATTATGTTCATTGTCTGTGTTGTCCAATGTTTACCATTGTGTTCAAGTAAATGCACACTTTGCGCCATAGGTGGCGCTACTAACGCTTTAAAAACTCAGGTTCAGGAAAAGGGTATAAAAAAGCAGGGGTGCGTTAGTGTATCTTGCCATATAAAAAAATTCAAATGTTTTTTATTCTTATTTTATGCTACAATAAGTTATTATTGTTATCAATTTTCAGTAGGATGGGCAGTTTTAATTCATTGATATTATGGAATAGATCTACCCTAACCTAGTTTATGTGAAAATTATTCAAAAGATTTAAATTGAATTATAAGATGAGAACAAAAAAGTTTGTACTTATCACTAACAAATAACCTAACCGTCAAAAACCCCCGACTCCAACTAGAAAAAGAGCTGTAACTTTTGAACGGCTGAACAGATTTTCATGAAAAATGGCTAAGAACACTCGGGATAAAATTATCTATGGCACAAAAAAACTAAACGAAAATCGGTTCATCCGTTTGGGAGCTACGATACCACAGACAGATACACAGACACTTAACTTATAATACCCCTCTTTTTTGTCGGGGGTTAAAAAGAGGAAAATGTTGAGCAAAAAGAAAAAACAGTCTTCCAAAAAGGACGACTCGTGAAGGATTTGAACCTCCGACCACCGATGATCAAATAAATTTTTATGTCGGCACTCTTACCAACTGAGCTAACGAGTCTTACATTCTTTGCGTCAAAACAACGACCAATACCCACAAAATGACGTCAGAGGCGTCTGTCTCCCTCTGCCGTGCGTCTGCTGATAGTTTTGTGATTCATTCTAGTACTTAATTATTTATGTTCACTAATTGGATTTCTATGATTAATGCACCAATCCTATGGATAACAATATTTTGGATATTCATGCTCTTTCTCAGATTGAGTTCAGCAGGATTGCCGGATCAAATCTGACAAACTATGGAATGTTTTTAACTTATGTTTTACTTGACAAAACATTTTAATATGGCTAATATAACATAGGGATTTTAAAACAGAAACGCTGAGCCTTTTTCGTGTACCAACTGGGACTTAAAAAAGAAATTAATTAACCAACTTCGAAAAAGGAGCTTCTCAATTCGCCTGCAGGTTTTTTAAACAGAAAACATTCTGTGATTTCTCCGGCAGTTTTTTTACCGATTTTAATTATTATAGAGTATTCTCCCGAGGTGGTCCCATGAAGAACTTAACAGATTCCGAAATCACTTTAGCTTCTTAATGTGGCACCGACTCCAAAATCTGTTAAGTTTTTGTAAGAAAATTATTTTATGCGTTTTAGTTTTTTTGACAGCCGTAAAAAGGGGTGTTATAAGTTTATAGTGTGTCTGTCTGTGGCATCGTAGCTACAAAACGGATGGATCGATTAGAATACTGAATTTATTGAAAGCTAATTTAATCGGGTAACATCTTGGCTATGTTTCATGAAAATCTGTTCAGTCGTTCAATAGTTATTTAGAGCTTTTTTTCTAATTGCAGTCGCGGGTTTTTGACGGTTAGTTTATTTTATTTAAGACTGTTAGAGATCTATCAGAAAATTTAACGCAGACAAGGTAGAAAATGTTGGAGTGTAACTATAACATAATAAATCAACGAAGAATGGAGATTAAATCCTAGTCATGAGTTCGATGCCTCAAGCAAAACTAGAACCTTATATTTTTCTAGCCACATTCAAGTAAGCACTTATAGTAAAGCGTAATTGGAAATACAGGCAGGATTCTACTTACGTATGTGCCATTTGCTTATAATTATACTAAATCGATGCCCCAACCGAATAAAACGGTTATATCTCATTACACCATTTTTTTTTATTGCGTATTCGTATTCTGCGCACGCGGATCTATAACTTCAATGTTTTACAGAAATTATTATCTTCTTTATTCATCATTAAACATATTTTTTACATTTTTAAATACATATTATAAAATAAAATAAAATATACATTTAAAAACATAAAAAATAGGAACCAACCGGCATCGGGAACAGGGTCCAAGCTACCGGCGGCTAGGGCTCCAGAGAGAGGAACCTCCTCACAATGCGTACCGTGTCAAGAAGTACTGCTCTCTGAATCAGGCCCTTGATCCAACTGCCTAACGAGAGCCTCCTGAGGTGTCGGTCGAGACTCTCGGTAATTAAGCCATTGGCCGAAACGACTATCGGTACAATGATCGCTGAATCCACATCCCACATGTCGACAACCTCGCAGGCCAAATCAAGATATTTGATCTTACAGAAATTATATTTACACTTTATTTGCCAACTAAACTTAATACACAACCTAACTTTAAAAAATACATAAAAATGTCTATTGCAATTGAGACGAAAATCAGATTTTTTCATTGTAGAATATTTCAATTATGCGAGGTTTAAAAAATACGTGTTACTGGTAAGGTAATCTCAACATTTTTTCTCTCTCTCTCTCACTCAATTTCCTTTTTTTTTTGTACAAATCAATATACGGTACTCGCCATGATTCTTTAAACCTATCGCAGATTTAATTACAGTAGACATCTTACTTCGTTCAAAACCTAGCCAAGCCTGCGGTTTTTGGTTCTCCTGTAATATTTTTATTTTCATTTAACGCTTTATTCGGTTGGGACGTCGTTATGTGAAGGAAAAATGTAGACAGGTTATTATTACATTATTAATTAATGATATTTAGGTACGCCCTAGGTGCCACAACACCGATCGATACGCCTCATGGGATTTTCAAGTGCACAAACTATTAAAAGTTTTAAGCTAAACTTGGTTATTGTAATTTAAAATTATGTGTGTATTTTTAATTTTTGTTTTATTTTATTTTATGTTTACAGTTATTATAAAAAAATATTCCATTTACTAATGTTTCCCTAGTTCATTAGGAATGATGTGGTTTCCTATAATTTAAGGAGCACAATTCACATACTTCCCTAATATTATTAAAAAAATTGTCACGTGTCCTTTGTTGGAAATCCAAATAAATAAATATGAAAATCTTACAGGAAAAGAAAAAAGAGATTTTTCCCGACTCGTGAAGGATTTAAACCTCCGCCCTCCGATGGTCAAGTGAAATTTTATATCGGCGCTCTTACCTACTGAGCTAACGAGTCTTGTAAGCTTGCATCAGAAATCCCGTCCTCTATCCTCAACGTGACGTCATCATACCATCCAAAGTTAAGAACAGAAGGACAACTCGATATAATGCTCGATAACTACTTTACGCAGACATAGACGCCGAACAATCAACCGATCTACTCAACCTTCGCTTTTCACGGATAGTGACAACAGACAATATTATTCACCAATTATTGCAATCATTTCCAATAAAGAGGGAAGGCCCATTTTCACTACACAGAACCAATAGGTATGGGTAAAGCCAGTCATCTTAGTTATTTCCAAGCGGTCATGGATTTCTGCCAGCGCGAATTGTTCCGTGGCAAAGAACTTACATCGATGAAACTGATTTCAAAAAGGGCTTGAGGTATTTTGGCTTGCAAATTGAATTGAATTGATTATTATCCCACGTTACGTCGATTGTCAGAGCTTTGTTATGCCGGATCCACACCCGCCGAGCGAGCGCGAATCAAGCCATCTCTATCTCTTTCGCTCAAACCGGATTACCGGAGCGTCTCTTTCGCTCTCGTTTGAAAGTAGCTCTCGTTCGCGCTCGTTCGGCTCGTGTGGATCCGCCATTGGACAAGGTGCACCGCTTCCAAAAATATTGCTCTAGGACGTGCAGTGGTACAGCGTCCGCAGTGATTTGATTAAATCTTTCCCATTTGACCGATACCATGACGTGCGAGATCTTAATCAGGTTGTTAGGAGTCAGCATTCTGAATACTTTTTACCCGTGATTGTTTTAAAATATAAGTGCTAGCGTGATTCATACACATTGTTTTGTTCTGTCGGGTACTACCTAAGCGATAAGGAGTTTAGATAAATTGGCACAGTTTAATAAATTGATTCTAATATCGTAAAGGCCGTTTTATAAATACTAGTGGTCGCCCAGTGGTCGAAATTCGACCGAAATTTTAGCTTTCTGCACTCCTTCTCCATGTAAATTTTAAACTATGCCAAATTTCACACTCCTCCGTGCGCGCAATACGCTTAAAACGGGGTTCAAAGTTTTCTCTCCACGTATTAATATATAGATATTAAATGTTTCATTTGAGCATACTTTCAACCATTTCCTGGATGGGCGGCCGCATCTATCTGAAGACTCGCTGCTGTAGATACTTGGTTTCCCAAGTCTTGTAAGAGGCAAGAAGGGAAGGGAATTAGCTTAATACCCGAAACAGTAAACTAAACGTTTGCTTCTATCTTATTTTTAAGAATGTTATTATTTCTATGCATGCGATCCAGTCATTGGAAATTAGCCAATGACGTAATTTGAGGAAAGTGCACGATATTTCGATAATTTGTAGCAAGACTCGTTAGCTCAGTAGGTAAGAGCGCCGATATAAAATTTCACTTGACCATCGGAGGGCGGAGGTTCAAATCCTTCACGAGTCAGCCTTTTTTTAACCCCCGACAAAAAAGTTGGGGTGTTATAAGTTTGTGGTAGGTATGTATCTGTGTGTCTGTGTATCTGTTTGTGTCATCGTAGCTCCAAAACAGATGGACTGATTTCAATGCAGTTTTTTTAATTGAACGCTATTTTAATCGGGTTTCATCTTTGCTATATTTCATGAAAATCTGTTTAGCCGTTTTAAAGTTACATCTATTTTTCTAGTTGGAGTCGGGGGTTTTTGACGGTTAGGTTATTAAGAATGCTATTATTTTTATGCATAAGTACGATCTAGTCAATTGGAAAATAGCCAATGACTTTTTTTGAGATAACTGCACGATATTTTGATAATTTGTAGCAAGACTCGTTAGCTCAGTAGGTAAGAGCGCCGATATAAAAATTCACTTGACCATCGGAGGGCGGAGGTTCAAATCCTTCACGAGTCAGCCTTTTTTTAACCACCGACAAAAAAGACAGGTTGTTATAAGTTTGTAATATGTATCTGTCTGTGGAATCGTCGCTTCAGAACCAATGGACCGATATCAATGCAGTATTTTTTGTTGAAAACTCATTTAATCGGGTATCATCTAGCTATGTTTAATGAAAATCTGTTCAGCCGTTCAAAAGTTACAGCCCTTTTTCTAGTTGGAGTCGGGGGTTTTTGACGGTTAGGTTATTATGAACGCTATTATTTTTTTGCATAAGTACGATCTAGTCAATTGGAAAATAGCCAATGACGTAATTTGAGGAAAGTGCACGATATTTTGATAATTTGTAGCAAGACTCGTTAGCTCAGTAGGTAAGAGCGCCGATATAAAAATTCACTTGACCATCGGAGGGCGGAGGTTCAAATCCTTCACGAGTCAGCCTTTTCTGTTCCAACTTCTTTGGTATTTTATATTCGCAAAACAACATATCGTTTGACCAGCATATGAAAAGGACAATATCAGAAAAATAAGTTTTTGGAAGAGGCCTTAATGGAGCAGCGGATTGTGATTAACTGGTCATTTCTTTAATTTATAATCTTAAACATGACGTAGGCAACCTGGCACTGCAGCTGTCCTTACCTGGTAGGAGATCTCGAGGGAGACCTAAAACTAGGTGTATGGATGTAGTGCACAGAGATATGGCGACATGCAAAGTTTCCGACACGGATGTCAAAGACAGAGCGAAGTGGAAGCAGAATACAAGGAAGGCTGACCCCACCACCATGTGGGATTGACAGTCGGGAAGAGAGAGATAATCTTAAACATGAGCCTGATCTGTTGTTACTACTACCTAAGATTTATTTTACAAGAATAAAGCAAATACCTCCTTTTGATTATTCTTGATATTGGTATTAATAAAGAGGTAAAGGAGATGAACGGATGCTGTAAAAGCTATGAACTTGACTGAGGGTCGCATAGTCCTTCGAGACAATGCAGACCTGCTATTATCATTAACTAATGTAGGTACTCAGAACAGTACTGGTCTTATACGTAGATATATCTTATCTCACATAATTTTTCAGCAATGAATGTACATACGCAATCGTTGCAAATATTGGAAAATAGCCAATGATTTTATTTAAGAAAAGTGCACGATATGTTAATGGCATGTAGACAGACTTGTTAGCTCAGTAGGTTAAAGCACCGATATAAAATTATCCTTCAACATCGGAGGGCGGAGGTTTAAATTTCAAATCCATCAAGAGTCAGTCTTTTGAATAAAATATTTAGGGATTTATATTTTTGTAGGTCTCATAATTTGTACACCATCAAATGGACATAGAGATCATGTATCATGTATTTTAAAACCTATCGTAATCTATGTTCAGAAATAAATTGAATTCAATTGAATAGGTGTTTAATACTTAGAAACAAATATCTTGAGAGCTCTAAAGTGATCTACAAAGCTACTATCTTGAACCACTGCATTACACGCGCCCGCCGCTGTCCCGTAAGAGCAGTGACATAGATAGAGTGATATAGATGGACTGCAAGCAAGCAGTTGGGATTTTGGGATGCATTTAGCGTGCAGGCGGACACAACTGCAGTAGGACAGATCAGTAAGGCCTCTGCCTCGAATTTTGCGGGCAGCGGGGCGGCAGCGGCGGCGGCACCGTAGCGGGGCGGGCAACGCAGACCCCTTCTTGAAACCAGCGGGCAGATCGCGCGGCGCGCGTGTTGTGTTCGTGATTGTATCGTCGAGACATTTGTTTTTATTTGCTAACGAAATGTCTGAACAACGGCGACAACATCTTTTTGATTCAAATTTATTCCTAACGCTCGATTTATTTATTCGACGTCACAAAAATAAATTGCAAAACACTGCAATGCAGACGCGAAGGTGGTCACCGCTTGACTGGAGCGCACCGCTCGTTGCCTGCTGCCACGCCGCCGCCCCGCTGCCCGCAAGATTCGAGGCAGAGGCCTTCAGCTCAGCAATTGCTTTGAGGTGACACTCCGTTACGTATGATGCAGCAGAACGCAGTCTGTCTTTAAAAAAATCATTTGACTTCTTCGGCTTCCATTTATGTATAATAATTGGTACAGAACATTGTATGAAGTGGTTTTTCTGAATGTATCTTTTTGATCTATGTTGTGGGTGAGTATGAGTACTGATGACGTCATTTTGAGGATACTGGACGGGATTTTCAACGTAGAACAATAAGACTCGTTAGCTCAGTAGGTAAGAGCGCCGATATAAAATTTCACTTGACCATCGGAGGGCGGAGGTTCAAATCCTTCACGAGTCAGTCTTTTTTGTTACAACTTATTTGGTAGGTCATTCATTTTTCCAGCAAAAATATATTCACAAACTGACATGTTTGACCAGCATGTGAAAATGTACGATGTCAATAATACCTTGTCAGTTTTTGAGAGATTACAGTGGATTCAAATTCACTGGTCCAATTATTTTTTATTGAATTATACATTAGCCTGAACTATTATTATTCTTAGACTCTTAGCTAAAATTCCTTTTTCAAAAGAATTCTCTTGTTTATTTTCGCCATTAATCAATATTAATAAAGAGTGAAGGAGATGAACAGCCGCCTGATTACGTATGACAAATATGACAGTTGCTGTCGCAAACAAACGTCCTATTCCGTATCCTCTTATGAAAACGTCTATAAGCGCGAAAGGGGTGCATTGTTTGTTGGACGCTCTGGCTGTCAGAATTTTCTTACGTAATCAAGGCGCCGATACTGCAAAACCTACGGCACAGTATATATATACTACATACAGTAACTCAGCTAAGACGTTTTTGTGACATCGACAAGCGGAGCGCTAGGGATGTCACTAATATTTTTGGAAAATGGTTATTATTTTATTTAGTTACATTTACCTACTGCAAACATAAATTAATACTAGTATTGGCCCAGGGCTTCGCTCGTAAATACGTAAGTAGTATGTAAGCTATATGACGATATTTAAACAGGAATTAAAAACATGTGATGATTCTTAAAAAAAAGATGGGAATGGATATTTTTTAATAATTGCGATTTGTTCCTGGTAAAATATCCTAAGCGTTAAAGTATTCTTCAGAAACACGATAATTCAGTGCCGGTTTCTTTACTGAATCATCTCGGAAAATCAAACGAAGCAATTTGGACCGGCTGAAAAAGATAATGTCATCACTATCAACTATCCCACTTTACGCGGACCCTCAGATATTGATTTTGAAAGCAATTGGTCCAGTAACTAAAAAGATAAAAAACGCGGCAATTTTTTTAAATTCTGACTTTAAATAAGGATTTAGAGGCCATATGGACTCTGAGATATCGATTTGGAAACCAATTGGTCCAGTAACTAAAAAGATCAAAAAGGCGGCAACTTTTTAAAATTCTGACTATAAATAAGTATTCAGAGGTCATAGGGACTCTCAGATATCGAATTTGAAAGCAATTGGTCCAGTAACTAAAAAGATAAAAAAGGCGGCAACTTTTTAAAATTCTGACTATAAATAAGTATTCAGAGGCCATAGGGACTCTCAGATATCGATTTTGAAAGCAATTGGTCCAGTAACTAAAAAGATAAAAAAGGCGGCAACTTTTTAAAATTCTGACTATAAATAAGTATTCAGAGGCCATAGGGACTCTCAGATATCGATTTTGAAAGCAATTGGTCCAGTAACTAAAAAGTAAAAAAAGGCGGCAACTTTTTAAAATTCTGACTATAGGTAAGTATTCAGAGGCCATAGGGACTCTCAGATATCGATTTTGAAAGCAATTGGTCCAGTAACTAAAAAGATAAAAAAGGCGGCAACTTTTTAAAATTCTGACTATAAATAAGTATTCAGAGGCCATAGGGACTCTCAGATATCGATTTTGAAAGCAATTGGTCCAGTAACTAAAAAGTAAAAAAAGGCGGCAACTTTTTAAAATTCTGACTATAGGTAAGTATTCAGAGGCCATAGGGACTCTCAGATATCGATTTTGAAAGCAATTGGTCCAGTAAATAAAAAGATAAAAAACGCGGCAATTTTTTTAAATTCTGACTTTAAATAAGGATTTAGAGGCCATATGGACTCTGAGATATCGATTTTGAAAGCAATTGGTCCAGTAACTAAAAAGATAAAAAAGGCGGCAACTTTTTAAAATTCTAACTATAAATAAGTATTGAGAGGCCATATGGACTCTCAGATATCGATTTTGAAAGCAATTGGTCCAGTAACTAAGAAGGTCCAAATTGGCGGCCATTTTTTAAATTCCGACTTTATATATGGATTTAGAGACTATACGAAATCTCAGATATCGATTTTGTATATAATCGGTCCAGTAATAAAAAATATCAAAATGGCCGCCATTTATTTTTATTTCTGACCATAATTACGATTTCAGAGAAGACACGTATTTTCAAAGCAATCGGTCAATATTGACAACAAATTCGTAGAGAAATAGTTGAACATTCATTATACCTTTCGATATCAACGGGAAATTTAAAAAAAGCTAACTGCTGATTTTATATTGAGGAGTTCAAGCAGCCGTAAACACTACAATATAGTCCTGTCAATATAATTATTAATATAGGAAAATATGGGAGCAACACAAATCGTGACCGACTTTGTCTCGAAGTAACACCGACTGACAACCTTTGAATATTTCGCTGTTACCTTACCGAACCTATCCGAGAAATCCCTGTAGAGCACACGTCTCTGTGTGTGTTTGAATTCGGAACGTAAGTACGTAGCTTACCAACTGTTTACTATATATTTAAACTGTGCCTACGGACTTGCATCGCATAGTCCTTCAAGTCATTGCAGAACTAGTATTCAACGAATGTAGTAGATCTTATCTCAAATTATTTCAGCAATGTATGAAGAATATTGCATGAACATTGTATGAAGTGGTTCTTCTGAACTTGTCTTGGGTGAGTATGAGTACTGATGACGTTATTTTGAGGATACCATACGGGATTTTCATCTTACAAAAATAAGACTCGTTAGCTCAGTAGGTAAGAGCGCCGATATAAAAATTTACTTGACCATCGGAGGGCGGAGGTTCAAATCCTTCACGAGTCAGCCTTTTATTTACTCTTTTTGGTTATCTATATTAATACGTGAAGAGAAAACTTTGTACCCCTTTTTAAGCATATGGCGCGCACGGAGGAGTCTGAGATTTGGCATAGAGTTTATATGGAGAAGGAGTGCAGAAAGCTAAAATTACGGTCGAATTTCGACCACTGGGCGACCAGTAGTTTATATAAATATGATATAAATAAGATAGCAAGGGGCTTTACTATCTCAAGGTTTCATGTAACAATTTTTATCTCTACCTAGTAAGAGATTCCGAGGAAGACCAAAAACCAGGTGGATAGATGCAGTGCATAGAGATATGGTGACATGCGAAGTTTCCGACATTTATTTATTTATTTATTAAGGAACTCCAACAAAGGACATACATTTAAATTCACAAAACATTACAAATAGTATTACATCTGTGTACTCCTTCAATTATAGGAGCCAACAGCATCCAACAATATTCGACTAGCCTAAATATAATATAAATAAATTAAAAAAAAAACAAATTAAAATAAATTAAAATAAATGAAAGATAGATTAGGTACATAGTTTATGGAGAATTCTATAATATCAGGTACAGAGCTGTTTACAAAACTTGTTTTAATTTTCCTTTATATTTCGACAAAGGTTCGCTGATATCAATATCGTGGGCTTTCGACAATGTATTGTATTGCCTACACAGTCTTGGCATAGCGGCGGCGTAATGACATGCGACAATGCGACATGGACAGTTGGACACCTCGCTTTCCTGAGGGTCTTCGGTTCATCTGGCTGAGGGGCCTTTTTGTTGCTTATTTTATGTAACTTACATCGGCTATCGCTATCTAGACATTTCATTAGGAAAAATTGATAATCTGAGTGCGTACGATGACGTCATTACTTCACTCCCGACCTTGGTTCCGTCAAGTGCATGACGCATCCCCACTTACCTTAACACAACTCTATCGTTAAACAAATAAGGTTGAATTTAGCTTAACATTCAGATATTATTGTTTTGTTCAGAATAGTGTGGCAGTGACCGATGCGGTATTTTCGCATAGTAATGAGGAAAAAATATTTTGTGAGCCTAGAATAGGTACGTATATATAGAAGGTATCGATAGTGGCTTGGCGATCAAATTTTATGTTGTTTTGATAGGGTTTTATGGGTAAAAATTAATTTTATAGCTTTTAAAATTCATGGTGGGTTTTTTTTACCTTATTAGCATTTATTAAAATTGATATCTATTAATTACCAATTAACGGTAAATTAAACTGTTGTAGTATGGCAATATTCATTAATAGCTACTGCCGCGTAACTAAAACGGTAATGAACATCGATTCGAAAAATTTACCAATCATGAAGATCGAAGTGTCGAAGTTTGTAAACTGTATCCTCGATACAGGACATATAGAAGATAAGATATAAAAATGATGAAAATTGAAAAATTCTTCATCGCTCGCCAAATATATATAGCTCATCAAGTTAGATAAAATAAAGTTCTAATTACGTCACATGATCTAAAGATTACATAATATTAGATTATAATACATGCTCAGGGGCAAGGAACTTCATCTTTATGCCCGGCCAGGCTTCACGCTCGTTACCTAGCAGGAAGAGGCAGAACCTCTTTATATTCATAGAGTTAATGGTTTCTTTTGACGGCGAAGTGTGAGATAAATATTAGCAGAAAATCCACTCTACAAAACGAGCTATGGCAATCACAAACATAAACGCTGTATGGACCAAAAATATAACAGACGGAATTAATTTTGATTGCAAACTAATTGAACTGCTTATGTGTCATTTGAAAACAGTAATGGCTCAATTATGGAGAGGCAGAAAGTCGCGCGGCGCGCAAAACGGCGTGTCGCTCTCTCGCTCTCTCTCCATGAACGGAGATACGCGCCTTTCTCCATTTTGCGCGCCCCTTTGCGCTCCGCGCGACTTTTCGCCTCTCCTCAAAATAGGAGCTGTTCTACTGGGGAAATACCTCCACCTTGTATAATATCGTAGCTAAATAACACTGCTCTTTTGCAGTGTTGTGTCCTAACGGTGAGCAAGGTCACCAGTGCTGCTTGGGGAAACATCGTGTTCGCAGTAGGGGTGCTTGTTTGCCACCTTAGTGGTATATAAACAGAAAACATTAATTAGTTGAACTAACGGAATCAAACTGACAGTTGCACAGCCGAGCTGCTGTTGTGCTGTGATCGTGCTGAAACGATGTAAGCGAGGTCCGGCCTTGCTTGAGATGCGGGCTCACATTCGACATGGATATCATTTGGGTCTACTCTGGACTGCTCTGTTTCAGTCACAGAATAGTTTTCACTGGTTTTGATCTAAAAATCTGCTGTCAAATCTCGTGAAAACTAATTTGATTGGTTGTTGAACTGATTGTAGATTTTGGTCAACCAATCACAACAATTAACATGATTTGTTTAGAGATTTGATTAGGGTTTCAGAAACCGGGGGATTTTCTGTTTATTACTTATTTCATCGCGAATAGTTGCGCGTTATTAAGAATGGCTTTTCTGAACCGTATCTTCTGGTTGGCGCTAATGTATGCTAGCTAATGTTAGCGTAAACCTGCTAAGCAAATGTAACTCTTGGCTGAAAGGTTCATAGAAAATTGATTTATGTTTTCCTTTTTGTATTATTGAAATGTAACCATACGATGAATAGAACCCATCAATTCCCGAAGACTCTATAAAAAGACTATTGTAGAGTGGATAGGTATTCATGCGTCAGTATGTTTTAATAGCATTATCATGGGGTCACCAATTTATGGCGCCAAATGTCGTGATTTAAGATGCTATAGGCCCAACGAAAATTTTGTGTGACGGTGAAGCACGCGCGGTGCTGGACGTACTGAGGGACGCGCGGGAGCTGCGCGTTGAAGATATTTTTTTACACCGCGCGGCGGGCGCTCTCAATTGGCTAATTCACGTAACTAAAGAAGTGCAGTTGCCGCGCAGTTGCAGTAAAATTTTGATCGAAACAACATATTTGGTATTCTCTTAGCTTCAGTGAGATACGCTCGCGGAAAGTTCGAGCGTCACTGCAATATAATCGGCGCGTCATAAAATTACGTGCATTGTCTAGCCCTCAGAGCGTCATACTATTATTATCCATGTATCTTTTAATCGAATTGGTGATCTTAGTACCTATGATTTTATTAGGATTATTATTAAATTGAATACCTATACATATAGGAGGATGCTGCTAAACTGCCCTTAGTCGCCAATCACTACCGTTGGGCGTTGCCTTTTTACTAAACAACATGGTTTATTATGGTTCATTTTAATACAAAACCGACCTAATTTACCCCATTTTGAGGTCAAATCTAACAGTCCATGTCCAGTCCCATTATATTGATTAATAAAGTACAGTTCTGAACATTATTCCGCTCAATAGAGAGGTGCAATTTATCGATAGTCCGTTAGACGATCAGCGTTTATAGATATTGTTATGCCCAGTCATTATGCCAATGTCACAGCTAGGGCTGTAACGTAAGGTGAAGAAAAAATAAAGAAATCGAATTAAATTGTCCTATTTATATTATATTGATGTGTAGACAAAGGATTAAAAGTTTCTAGTTAAGAATAACCCTACAAGAATAAACTTAACGATAAGTAGATGATAAGACGATGAAGTTTGTTAAATGATCTCTGTCTGACCTAAGTTACTCAGAAAATGGTTTTATATTTAAGCGTGTGAATTAGACCATCAAACTGAACTAGTTGTTCAGTTTGCTGGTCTAATTTATATCTATGGGACTAACATCGTAGTCTCTCTCAGTAGGTACTGAAGTTTTGTATGGGGCAGCTGATTAGTTTTTCGCGATTACGATGTTGGTCCCATAGTGAAAGGTGTTCAGTTTGATGGTCTAATCCACACCCTTGAATATGACCACGCATTTCTGATACACGTCTTATAACAAGACCAACTTCCTCACAAAACTTCGGAGTAGACAACCGTGAAGGTCATAATGCTTTAAAATTTTAACATAAAAAAGCAATATTCTGGTTCGTTAACCTGAGCACTGCCCCATGCATATTATTCACCCTAAACAATAATGCAGCTTACACAATCAATTTGATCTGAACATCTTTCGATATAACTTTTGAATACCAGCTTGCACAACCCTAGCAGATCCGTAGTGTCCCACTATACCATACACAGATAGCTGCACTATACTTAAAGTTTCGCTCAATAAGCTTAGATATTATTTTGAGTCTAGATTGTAATCAGCTATCCATGCTAATATTAATGTAATATGAAAGTAGATTGAGATATAGATCTAGCACATTAACGTGATTTTTTATTTATTTATGTTACACGGATAATGGATTTAGAAGAGTAACCATTTTTTTGCCCGTTTTCTACATTGGAAATCAAAAGTTTGGAACGATGCAAGTAGAGCGACTATTCTCAACTCTCAAGTATCTGTATGCCTATATACAGGTAGGTACTTAAGAATAGTCCAGTTGGACTTTTTTTAATCAGGTCAATAGAGTATTTAATAAATGGTCAGTGACACTATTTTGTGAAATATGATAAAATAAAAAAAACGCAAGGTTCAACCTTACATTACCTTTACATAGGCAGCCGCAAATCGTATTAAGAAATCATATTTTTGGATATTTTCATTGTAAATTTTCTATAAAATCCTGAATTTCAAATAATTCATATTTAAAATTACCTATGTCATCAAAAGTTACCACAGTGTCAAAATATTTTCGTTACCCATTAGTCTTAATATTTACATTATAATACGTTAACATATAGTTGCACGGTTCTATAAACCGTGCAACTTATTTCTATAAAATAGGTATTAAAAATGAGAACGTATTAAAACACTTACCTCAGCATGAGTCCAAGCTGACAGTGCTTTGGGCGGTGTGTCTGGAGCTACTGCCCCGAGTCTGCCTCTCTTCCGGGCTTCCTGAAGAATTGGTACCTTGGAATTCTTGTCACCAGAAGACAGGATCACTTCACGTTCTATCTGTTGGGAGAAAAGGTGATTTAGGACCTTCAGAAAATCGTTATTTGACCATTGAAAGTACCGAAAGCATAGAAGACTTAAGTGAAAAAGGAGATTTAGTAGCGTATTCAGAAGTAGACCATTAAAACACGATATTTTTTAAATTCATAAACGTTTATCTTTTATTTAAAACCATAAGGGCTAAACTAGCAGAAGCAGAACTCATAAGAGTCATAAGTTAATATTTGGATGCAGCGGCACTTTATTCTGAAGCTGTTTGGAGAAATCTACAAACACATCAACAAGTTTGTGTTATGTTTTCATTAAATACTGGTACTAAGACAAACATTGATATAATCTCGGACTACTAGAAGGATCTCTTCCTACATAATTCATAAAGAACAACTACTGGATTAACCCTTGAATTCTCAAAGGTAATTTTAAGTTTTCTAAAGTTGAATTTCTTTTAAGAATTCGGGGTACCGATATCAATTGAAAGGGTAAATAACCTAACCGTCAATACCCCCAACTCCAACTAGAAAAAAAGCTGTAACTTATGACGGCTGAACAGATTTTTGTGAAACATAGCTAAGACGATACCCGATTAAACTAGCTTTCAATTAAAAAAACAGCATTGAAATCGATCCATCCGTTTTGGAGCTACAATGCCACTGACAGATACACAGATACACACTACAAACTTACAACACCCCTCTTTCTTGTCGGGGGTTAAAAAATCGTTGGTGCACTAACGAATAAAATATCATACAAAATGCCTATAAGTATTTATAACGAAGACATGGTTAGTCGTGCAGTTGTTAATGATAATGAGCGCACGACTATTTCCTATAATATAAACCAGTGGGACCCTGGCAATTTGCCGAGAAATTACTCGGATTAAACGGAAGAGTACCTGTGGTGTACAAAAGGGACGACGTAGAATGTTCTAGATAGACTCTAATAGGTTCCATAAGTTCGAATTCTGATATTAGGGGCATTCAGTCCACATAATACGGTCCCTTGGAATTGTTAGTTAAGTGAAGGTTGAGATTTCAATAGCTGGATCAACTTCGGATAAAACGAACTGTTCCAGTTTCAAATGAATACGTAATGGTGTTAGATTTTTTTAAATGTTGGATCCTCACAGAACTCAGAAAGAGGTTCTTTTCTGTATTTTGTGGGGAACAACAACAACTCGCATATCGATTCGAATTTTACGATTATTGTTGGTGGATATTTGATGAATTGACTTACGATTGTAATTTTAAGTTTGGTTTTAGTTTCTTTTGATATTTGTGTTTAGATATGTATTTGAATTTTTGTATATTTTTTAATCTTTTTTCTGTAACTAAACTTCATTGTACTTACTTTGCACACCATGGGTAAAATACAGTGTTACATATTTATACTTATACCATCATCTGTGTTTAACAGTCACCTGTATTTGATAATAAACTTAAGAACAGGAGCTGTGAACATGACTAGATGTTCACATTTTCGTTATTAAGTTATCGTATGTAATGACAACAAGAATGAGATACGAATCGAGATACGAGATGTTCTTACAGAGTACAGTAACATGAACACAAAGTCAAATGAAGTCTCACCGAACTGCAAACACACAGCGACGACACAGCTCAAGCAACACTTCACTACATACATAATATAACTTAATAAAACCTGATCAAAATTGGTAGATTCTCGATCAAATCACACACGTCTCGTCTGTAGATAAGCGAGGTAACAATGAGCACTTTCACTCAGACTACATGGAGCAAAAACTACGGGTTCACATGTATCGGAGAAATCGCGGATATTAGTGAGATCCAATCGCGTTTTGTTTATTGCTTTTAAATGGAGCGAATTACGTGCTAACATTTAATGCGCCATGAGGTAAAAGAAAAAGAGAGTGTTTTGGTATCGGATTGAAGACAAAAATGACTGCGGTGCTATACATTACGACTATTCCCCGAGCGGTAAGGCAAAGATCTACTGAAGATGTACATCCACATTGTATCAATGTATTTGAATCGAATGCAAACGCGAATCTACGAACACAAATTCTGTGAAGAAACCATCTACCTCAGCAATCTGACGTTGACGCAATTACGATAGACTTATTTATCGTATACCGGACCCATCTAAATAACTAACGACACATAACTTGCATGTCAGTAACCCGAGCTAGTGAGCCAGTCCAGGACCAGTCGAGCCACTTACCTGGCGCACTAGTCATTGACAGCGGTGACGGAAGGACAGACAAGGATAAATCTTAGAGTAAGGACCTTACTAAACAAAACAAAATCGTTTGAATGTTGCTAAGCAACCGGTTGAAACAACTTTGGACGAAATTGATCATTGGTAGCAATTGGTAGATCGATGATTGATACTTTTACTTTTGTTTGACATAAAGACAGAGGTCTTTTAATAATCTAATATCCGAGCTGACGCTATATTTTTTGTGATCATAATACTCGTCTACGTCTTCTATTTTTTTTGTTTGTGTGAATGCTATTGTGTTAAAACTAGCCTATTCATTTTAATGTCTACAACCCTAATATCTATTACAATTCATGTTTCCTTCATATCTTGCTCAATATTGATGATATTCATATAGAAAACTTGTTGAAGTGCTTCTTAGTGTTATTCTGGATAAGTTATAATTTGCTTGGTGCTCGTAGTACGGAATTACCAAATACACGGATCCTTGGGGAACTTCTTCATGTACTCGGATAAAAAGTATATTATCTGTTAATGCAGGGCTTGGTCTCTGTTTGTGCCGCATCCAAATCTGTTTAGCCGTTTATACGTGATTGAGTAACATAATTATCCAAACATTTTCAAAAACTTTTACATATAAAATACTAGCGACCCGCTCCCAGTTTCGATCGGGTGCAATTTCTCTACTATCCTTACATTAAATATGAAAATACATATAAACCTTCCGGAAGAACTGCTCAAAATAATGGTGAAAATCACATCAAAGCCTATTGTAAAGATAAGAAATAGTTAGCGAACAAACAGACAGACACAGGCGGTGACTTTATTTTATATTAAATTATATAAGAATTATTATTTAGTTTTAATTTTTGGGATCTTAAACTTGTAATTATCTTTATTAACGAACATCAAACTATTTACAACCATAATAAATAAACGTAAAATATGTAGATACACCAATTATTTTTAGGTAAATAAATCATAAAATAAAATAAATACAAATATAAAACTGAGCACCTAGGCGTCAAAGTACCTCTCCTCATTAATTAATTAAAAAAGTATATATTAAAAAAAGAAATAGTTTGGAGTGCGTGGGAAATGTGGGAATAAGCTGGAATTATAATAATTTGTTTGTAGGTTTTAGGAAATTCTATCATCATCTTCCATAATACCCTCTATCAGCTCTATAACTACCAGTCAATACTTACAGGAAACTTGTTGGAATGCGTATGCAGCGCGGCCGGGAGAGATGGCGCGGGGGCGCCGGGCAGCGCCGCCTCGGGCGCCGGCGGCATCCTGTACGGAGGCCCACCCTCGACTGTACCTGGAAGCAATAAGAAAGTGAGAACAATGGTAATTTGTAGACTAGCTTAATTTTGAGAAAAGAACAGGACAGATGGGTAGTAGCTTCTTACTAGGAGTAATAAAAAACTTCACCTCTGAAGATGTTGTCTGAAATTGTGGCGAGAGGCGTATATTAACCAATGATATTAAGAATAAATGACAGATGTAAGTAATCGTCTTAAGTCTTTTTCTTTTTTGGAAAATACAACGAATTCTAGAAATAAAATATCTTCTGCAGACATTTGCAATTAAAATTGAATAAAAAGTATTTCGTCACATGATCAGGTGATTAATGTAGAAGAAGCAGTCCATATTTTTAATACAGCCACTTCATGAAGATGTATGAATAGCTAATAATGCGAAAATACAGGCTACTGTGGACGGATGCGTGCTTTTGTAAAGGAAATCATAAGAAATTGCGACGACAAGCTCTCATTAAGTTGATGACAATAATACTAGTGTGCTGTGTGATATGAAATGAGTGGTTCTCATGATGCATTACAAGTCCAAGTGATGAGAAAATCAGCACAGAAAAAATTAACTAAATACTAAAATTTTGAAGCAACTTGTCAATATAGTACACACCTGTATACAGTATTTACAAATAGGTAAATGAATTTGAACTGCAGAGTAGTCGACATCGGCTTAATTGCAGTAATGAAAGAAGAAGAAGAAGAATTTGAATTATTAATTCAAGTTTGTAATTAGTATAATTTGTAACGATTCTGAAATTGTGAAAAATACCTTGAGTAAAAAGAAATCTCCACAAAAATACAGATACCTATTATCTAAGTAGCGATAACAGAGGACAAAAGATCCACAAGTCTCTAACTTGCCCCAAAGCATATCTTGGTGATAACCAACTTCCTGCAAAGCTCCATGGCATCCGCACTGACAATTGAATGGATATGATTGGATCAAATTGTGTAGTGCCGTTAGCTAAATTGTAATCATTAAGTCTTGTATTGAAGCTTAATGTGCTACTAGTAATTTTATTTTATTTATTTATTTTTATCTAGCACTTACCTACGCTACGTGATGGTCCGACGGAACATTAGTTGTTACTTTGCGTCATATTTTTTGCTTAAAAGATAAATTAAATCTAAATTGATTGACATGGAAAACAAAATCAAAATCACATTTAAGAGATGCATGAAACAGACTTTCAAGGGCCTTCTGTATTCTCAGGATGCCTTAATATCAACAACATAATTTACTAGAAGCGGAAAGAAAAATGTCTAGGCTAACGATGATGAGTAATCAAACGATAGTTCTAACGATTTTGTTTGTAGTTAAAAGTACCGTTAGTGCAATTACCAATTTAGGTAACTTATTATGCATAATTGCTATCACAAATTGAAAATTGAGCCGGTAGATTTGGCAAAAGATCTACCTAATTAAAATAGGCCAAACATACATTATCTAGGTAAATAATAATTTGAAAACTTAAAGATTCTTCTTAACTTCTGTACATATAACATATTCAAGAACAGGATGTCAATGACGACTTTTAAGTGCTTTCCCAGCAAATGTAATGGCTAAGTGGCTTGCGGTGAACAAGATCGAAGGCAAACCGCAGCGATCTATCGATCTATGCAGGTGTGTGAGTGCGGAACGCGGGAGCAACAGGATCTTGTAAAATTGCACCTCCATGTTATTACTGTGTCAAAGCTTAATAGTAAATTGAAGTAAAATATGTCAAGCTAGATATTATAATGATAATCCATTATAAAGAAGTTAGTGGTTGATTGCACGTTATGTAATATATTAAATTTATAGATGGCTCGTTTGTAACGAGAATATTATATATATAAATTTTTAAAATAAAAACAAGTGTTAGTGTGCCGAAGAAGACTTATGAGGAATTTTTGGTGATTTTATAAAGAAAAGAAAAGAAAGAAAAACATATATTTGTCACAAATACAAGACACACTAGAATGATAGACATATGTAATAAGAAGAGGACAGGTGCATAGACAGAGAAGACATTTTCTTAGGATGGCAACAGTGTAAGACTAAGTAGAAAAAATAATCATGAGAAAAAATAAAAAAATATTAATTATTATTAGTTATTTATGCAATAAGAATATTTATAATAAGTGTCAAGAACATGTAAAAGTGATTAAACTTCAACCAGTAAATTCGTTTCGTCAAATCATAATAAAATAAATTGCTAACATAAAGTTGAACTACAGGAACATTCATTCAGTTTTCCTCAAAGCTACTAGTGTATCGGTAAATTGATGACTGCAAAGCATCACTGGTACCACGTTACGCTTTTTATTACCTCTTACAGCATGGAACACTTAATGCTAGACTTAATGCGTTTCTTCCATTAGTGATTAGACCATGGAAACAAAATAAAAAGAGTACACTTCCAACCTTTCGATCCTGATTACGGTTATCACAAGTTCAATATCAATTTTGATTCACGACAAATGAGCGATGCCGATGCTCCAGTATTTTTTGCCACATTCATTAAATTAAGATGAGACGTATAAAAACATGTTCCAGTGCCAACGACCGGTGTTTCGGAGTCAGCTGGGAACCGGTTGGAACGGTACCGTTTGTATTGGTTTACAATGATGATATTGTGTTAAGTGCACCCGATTGGGGGATAGATTGAGGAAGTATTGTTGACTATTAAACGCTTTTGTATTTTGCAATAGTGTTGTTACGAAAAATCATTTACAATTGCTGTGTTTTTTTTGGGCGTTTTAATTTCTTGGGACGCTATTAGAAATTCAATGTTGATGCACTGTCTGGTTATTTTATTTATAATAACTACTGTATGTCATAGAGTATCATGTACTTGAATGCTGTATAAATAATTCTATTCTAATTCTTTACATTTATATTAAGAGCTCTTTGATTCACACACTGTTTACCATTTAAAAGTAGCGCAAATTGTTATGTAAACCAATAGTCGATAAAGAATTAAATCAATACATCAACTCTTAATCGATTACGAAACAACTATTAACATGGCGGATTAGTTGATTAATCATATTCTAGTTTATCTCCGTGCTCATTATTTATTAATTTCTTAGAATAAGGAACGGAAGTTATAACGTTGAGCGATTAAAAATCGTTACGCAAGTGATATAAATCAAAATATAAAACAATGGTAAAAGTATTCAGAGTATGCAGTGTTTTCAAACGAAGTAAAAACAATATGGCGTTTATATTTGGCGGCAAAGAGAACGACATATATGTGGCTGTGGTATCCATAAAACTTGAAAGAATATTGAGGAAGAAATTTTTTTACTGCACAAGTTTTTGCTATCCATGCTCATAATAATTGCAGCCTTCTAATTTAGGCTTTAATTTCTTTGGTGTTGAAAATAAAAATGCTTCGTAAAAAATATGTAAGTCGTACCCATTTTTTTTAATATATTCATCAATCATCATGTGCCTTTACGTCTATTGGAGACGATTTAGACAGTGTCTTAAGAAGAAGAACATCGTATAATGTTATGCAGAAACAAATTTAATATTTAGATAGTATAAGTGTAGTACTAGCAGTGATAGCCTAGCGGTTGAACGGTTGCCTGCCGTGCAGGAGGGTCTAAGTTCGAACCCGGCCCGCACCACTGACTTTTCGGATTCATGTGCGGATTAGAATTTAATTATCACTTGCGATAACGGTGAAGGAAAACATCGTGAGGATACCTGCACACCTGAGAGGGCCTCATAAAGTTCTCGATGTTGTGTGTAGTCCGCCAACCCGCACTAGGCCAGCGTGGTGGATTAAGGCCTAACCCTTCTCATTCTGAGAAGAGGCCCGTGCCTAGCAGTGGGACAGAAATGGGCTGGATTTATTTATTTATAAGTAGGGGTTTAAAATCGATTACTTTAAGGAAAAATATGACCTGATTTTCATCACAATTCCGAGAACATCACTACATAGGTATGTGCGTCCAAAAGACGTTATCGTTACAGTTAAGGCTAAGATTGTAACTATTATTTATTCTGTGGCGAAGTTTACTTTAAAAATCCATCTCACGATCGTAGATTTAACGGATCGAACAAACGTCAAGATCTGTTTTGCTAATTTGGACGTTGAAACTGAAGCCACAGAGTATAAAATTGATGAGCATAGCTATAGGGTCGAGGGTGTCTTCGAAAGGCAGGTGCATTCAACTTGACTTTTTGTTAGACATCTGTTTTGTTTTATCGTTAAGTTATTGCTGAGGTACGTGTACGTTTATGTTTTAAGATTACCTACTAGTGCCAAGGTTTTTAAGAACAAGAAATGCAGATTTTTTCTTAGATTATCAATTCAAAACAATGTTAGTTATTAATTTGTATACAATTAGATTCGCGACAGCTTCGGAACATACTTTTAAATACAATCTAGCATCTATACATAACTACCTATTATGGCTATTTTACATAAGTACGATATAAATTATGATTATTTTCAAATTCCTATGTATGCAGCAATATTTTTAAGGGTTCCAAAGCTCTCAAAGCTAAATTAATTTTCCATGTTTTAACATATTATCTATCTACTATTAAATATATCTATGTATTTAAGCTTATCAGAATTTTATTACTGGCACCAATCTTCTTCAGCCTTCTTAATGATTTTTTAAATCTTAATGGTTAACCCATTAAGAAATCAAAAATCCATTATTGTTGTCTAGTTTATAAACAAATCTTTAATATTCCATTAGAGAGGCAATGAAAATACGATAAATTATATGACAGAACAAAAAGCAGATTTAGAAATAGAAACGAACAATGTTTTATTTCCAAACGTATCTCTGGTTTCGCAACATATTGCTATTTTGGACAGTTGAATAGCACAGTGGGTGTATCAAACGAATGCATGTGACACATGAATTAATTACGCAGTCAGATTTAGTTGCAACCTCGTTACAGGCTTGTATTGCCGTACATGGTATTAAATGCCTGTTAACTTATGTAAATATTTGAAATATATCACTATTTGCTTTATATGTTTCGTTCATGGTAAATTGGATAAACATACCTACATCCATTCATCCAACTAACGGGAGAAATAAGCAATGACGCTCAGTGTCAGGAAACTTTAAGTACGAGGAGTGGGAACGAAAACCAGTCTTACTCCCTAGCAAATAAGCTAGTCTAATAAACTTGAAATCTATGTAGGTATAAAAATTGCCAATATCTTTAACTCAGTCTATCGCAGTCCACTGTAGGACGCAGACCTCTCCCAAGTTACATTCTACAACAGCGCTCAGTCCTCCGCCTTCCGCACCCAATGGTCCATCTTCAGTTCATCTGGATAATGTAGTGGCCTTAGGGCCATAGAGATGATAATGATCTGCCAACGCTGAATATGGGAACACAACGCTCCTTAGACGTATAGATGATATTAACATTTTGTTATTAGTCCGGTGTGAAGACCCTTGTTTACTGTGATCTAAGGGAGGGACTATGCTGTCTGTACTCACTACTCATGAGATATTTCCTTTGTCATTTTTTTAACAAGTGGCGGGAAGAAAAGAATATGGATAGGCACAACAAGGGTATCCCACAGTGCGGTAAAAGCTCGCTGGCTAATTCTTGGATGTCATCCTTTGATTGTCGTGGAGGAATTAGGTACTTGGAATAACGGAATGGCAAGTTCCTAGTAGGTACCTATTTATATAGTTAACTAACGAAATTCTTCATATATTTTTTAATAAGATAATATTTATTCAAAATTACTTTGGTAAAACACAATACAATATAAATCTTAATAATAATATAGAGTATCATACTGATAAGTGCCTGTACTAGGATAAACTTGTGCCACAGGTGGCAGGAGTGTTTACAATACTGTACTTAACAATATAGATACGATATTAGATACGCGGTTGTGGTTTTACCAGACTTGTACAGAATTTGGTTGGTTTCCGACTTCAAATTCGAACAATCAGATGTTCGGAAATAATAATGTTCCTGTGGATTTTTATTACTATACGTGTAAATATTTTTGGAGAGCAGTTCAACGAACAGAGAGTGAAACAAGGTGTGATAGATACCAACAAGAGGTATGGGGTAAGGACGCCAAACGTCAAGAACGTGGTGTTTACTAACGGAGACTTGGATCCATGGCGTAGCGTCGGTGTAGTCAAGGATCTCTCACCTGATGCTCAAGCTATATATATATTAGGCTCATCTCAAAGCGCTGATCTGATGACCATACCACCTAATGATGATGGTGAATATAACACCGAGAATTTAAAGAAAGCCAAAAAAGGAATTAAAAGTTTAATGAAACAGTGGATAAAGTGGATTGCAGCTGCATAATGTAACGCAGAAATATTTTTAATACTTTATAAGTATTAATTTTATGTATTCTTCATGTTTCAATGTATAATAAAGGATACAGATTTTATTTTTATTAATATTTTTGTCTAATCTTCTGACGATGGTAATAGCCTCGCCTCTTATTGCACGGAACTTAATAATGGCATCGGTGAAATGTAGGCATCTCTGCCCAGGGACTTGAAACGTTTTGTTTACGTTACGTAACGTTATTTTGAGTAACGTTTCCAGTCACATACGCTAAAGCAGTTCTTGTTCTTTCTATAAGGATAAAGGTAACGAACAGTTTGGAAGGGAACTTATTCTACTGTCGGATGTCCTGTCAAGCGTCAAATATACTCCATTGTTCCTAGCACCTTGAGTAGACTTGACAGGTTGACTGTTGCCTTGACTGAGCAGGTTGGCTTTTATTGTTATTAACGATTTTCTATTGTTTTCGAAGTAGCCGAACAAGTATAGTGGTGAGTGGATTATATGTCATTGTAGTAATTTTAAAATAAATTCAATCAATTTAATATTTTTTGAAAATCCCTCCAACTTTTTAAAAGTTGATTGAATTATGTTAGCTATGTAATTCGCTGTTTTTATTTAAAGCGCCTTTGATGAGTACCTAGCACTTTAAATAAAGTTTTTTTTCTTTATAGGGCATTATGGTGTGCGAGTAAACCTAATTTAATGACAGTATTTTAATATTGTATTATTTAATAATCTAGATTGCTTGCAAAAACCAACTGATATCTTATTCCAATTAGTACTATACTGAACAAAAAATTTCGCTGTCAAACTATTGACTTATTTGGAAACCTTTATTATAACATAATTATTATTTTGTAAGGTTTTAACGAGTACGTCTTGGAGTTAGTAATGAGCTTTTATAATACTTTGGACAACTTTGAATGTCTGTAGGAATCAGAATTACCTTCATCTACCTAACATAATTACTGTGTATTAGAAATGCATGGTCATATTTAAGGGCGTGGATCAGACCATCAAACTGAACAACTTTCTCTATGGCACCAACATCGTAATCGCGAAAAAATAATTAGCTGTCCCATACAAAACTTCAATACTTACTCGACCCAAGCGTATATAATTATTATGGTCTTGGTCTGCGCTGACCATCGTCAAGACTGTATAGTAGACAGACTATCACTCTAAGAAAGCAATGAAGGTGAGCACTGTAACAAGACGTCTAATAAGCTAAATTGTCTGACATCAATGCGAATCTTTTGGTGCAGAAGACAGAAGAATTAATATATAGGTAGGACTATCTATATACAACGTGAAGAGAAAACTTTGTACCCCCTTTGAAGCATCTTGCGCGCACGGAGGTGTGATTTGGCACAGTTAAAGTTTATATGGAGAAGGAGTGCAGAAAGCTAAAATTACGGTCGAATTTCGACCACTGGGCGACCACTAGTAGACATACTTTTTAAAGCGCTTTTATTAGCTTCACTTGTAACTAACTAACTATGTAAAAAAATCTTGGAAATTAAATTTGACCTACTTCCCAGTTTCCGATTGAGCTGAAATTTTGCATACACGTTTAGTTTGGATGACAAAAGCGTTTTGTTTCGTTTTTTTTAAAACTATAATATTTATTCATGTAAGCAAACACTCCTAAGCGGCTAATACAACCTCATCATAGTTTTCTAGCAAAGGAATATTTTACGCATTCTAAATTCAAAGTTACATAAAATAAAGCTATAAAGTATTCGCAAACGGGTTTTAGAAATAATTAACCTTGTTTATGATGTAAGAGTTCCGGTCAATAGATATATTACGACGGTCCGTAATATTGTTAACCGACTTCCAAAAAAGGAGGAGGTTCAACTGTTACATACATACTTTTAATTTAATATTGCTCGAGTAAATTTATTATTATTTATTTATTTATTATTTAAATGTATGGAACAACAGATTTTTTTCGTGATTTCAGGGTTGGTCCTTTTGTAAAAGTTGGTCAAATGATGAGTACAGTAACAACTTATAGCAGGTGATCTATTTTCATTGGCACCCTGTATACAGGCGTACTTACTATAAAAATAGCCAGAGGTTATTGACCTATAAGCAAGATCGTGCAATCATTGACACTTACAAGTTACAACATGAGCGGAAAGATTATGAGCTGATAAAATCCTGTTCTTCGTCATTTATTTCTACAACTCTAGATAGATATTCCAGATTGCAAGCAATTATTTAAGGATTGCAGATGTTTGTGTATTTCTATTTTGCTCTTTGAATAGAATAGAATAGATCTTTATTTCATGTAAACCAGATACAGGCACTTATGAAATGTCGAGACTCTAGGTGCACGGTTCCAAATAGTAGACCCTATGGAGAAGAACCGGCAAGACTCTATTTTTTTAAACTGCATTTTGATTACAAAATACCTCATAGTAGTTCTTAGTAAGTGCATGTTATGGTCATTTCCCGTGACTTTACTTGCGTGCCGTTTCGCTCAGTGATCTTTGGATGATGTTAACGATGAATATCTTCACGGCTTATTATTTCATTGATGGTAAGAGATTTAATTAAGGTATTATTTAATTATTTGATTACGGATTAAAAACATATTTAATTAGATGTACCTACCTACGTTTACAACTATATCGTAGGTATACGCCTACAACATACTGTCTCATAGGTGATGATTTTTGTAAGATAGTGAATCTTAATAATATCTATCAATCAGGTGTCGAAATACCTTTTTATTCTATTCTATTCTACGCTGCTTTTGCTGGTATTAAGCCAATTGAAATTACACGCACTGCTCCAGCGTACTTGTTAATAACCTAACAGTCAAAAACCCTCGACCCCAACTAGGAAAAGAGCTGTAACTTTTAAACGCTTGAACTGATTTTCATGAAACATAGCTAAGATGATACCCGATTAAACTAGCTTTCAATTAAAAAATGCATTGAAATCGGTCCATAAGTTTTGGAGCTACAACGCCACAGACAAACACACAGAAGATACACACTACAAACTTATAACACCCCTCTTTTTTGTCAAAGGTTAAAAACCACAGTTTTTATTTTCGTATAATAGGTATGCTCATTAAGTTTTGACATACGAAACATACTCATGCAGAAAATTACCTCTATGTTTGAGAATGGACCTCCTTTCCAAGAAGTACAAGTCTATAACAGTATTAAAGAGATTTAATGGGTGTTCTTACAGGACCTGACATAGATTCGTTCGTGAGCCGACCGTGACGTGAATTTTAATAATACACAATCTGCTGGTTTATATGCCAAATTACTTAACAGACTGTTTGATAGAGAAGCAGTTGTAGCATTAAATAAAATGACGTCATTAACTGACGTTGGAATGACTGGACGTAAGTATAAAGAAGGTAAGGAATTGATGGAACAGACTGGAATGGATATTGCTACAGTGACAGGAGTAAAAATTTATGGTGATGATGTAGAGACAAATGTATATTTCGCAGTCTTGGCTCTCTAGTCTAGCACAGAACTTCTTATTGTTGAAGTAACAGACTGAAGTTAGAAGTATTGTAGGCGGATAAGCAAGGTATTATATAGATATAATAGATAGTACACCGCAAACTGCCCGTTTTCTATTTCTTCCGATTAGAAAGAAAGAAAGAAAAGAAAGAAAATCATTTATTTGCCACAAAAACAAGACACATTTCCATCCAAAAGTTGCCTGGAAGACATCGCTCTTAGCGATAAATCTACCCATTGTACATGTATCTTTTGTATTTCTGGTGTACAAGAAATTTTATTGTATTGTATTGTATCCCATCCTGTGATACTCTGAATTTGTTTAGGAATTAACAAAATCGCTGAATCGCTCTGTGTGTCATGCCAAAAACGTAATGAAGACGATGAAAACTTGTGCAGAACCAAGATTGTCAGAGAGTAATATATTATAGTTTTGACATGCAGACCATTCATATATTATGAAGTAAATGGACACCTCATTAATTTCCCGTTAAGTCTTTAGTGCTGATCAAAGATAATGATTTCTCTAAATGAAAGTTATGGTAAGAATTTCGCATGAGATTGCAAAGAAGTTAATCTTGTAAGAAAGCTTTAAAAATTAATTGCGAGCAAAATGTTGAAGATTTTTACCTTTTGAATTAATTGAATGTACGAGTATAATAGTTGTGCCATCGCAAAAAAAGATAAAGATAGACAAGCATGGAAGGAAAAGGGAGGCATTTTGTCAGCAGAGGGACTCATAGTAAGCAAATTAAAAAAAATGAAATCAAATGGTCCATTGAAAAGTTTTATGATGATCTAGTTAAAGATGATTATTAGATAATCTCTTTTAAAAAACGGTTATTACCATATTCTCAAGCGGCATCTTCCAATTCATATTTATGATATAAGGTAAAACAAGTTTTACGACGTTAAAACAGGAAATACCTATTATCATAAAAAATATTCTTATCAATATAAACATTAAACATAAATGAATCCTAACCTGTTCCATTACTACTCTAGAGGGCAAAGCTTTCTTACTTCATACCATTTCGAGTTTGTTCTGTAAGAAACAAAGCTCCACAGTTATGAACTAACATCTTCTTCCACACCGAAACACTTGTAGGAACTTCATACATACAGGTAAAAGTACAGTAAAATTCAAAAATATTTTAATTCATAACCCAGAATTATGCATCAACCACCATTAAGCTCTCTACATACGTGTAAATCTACAGAATAAAGCAAGGACACATACCGGACCGTCCGAAGTGCACAATGAACCACTTGATGAAATATAACGGTTACACACAATACTTCAAGTCAACGGCATCGATTCAACCGCGTACGATTCACACGACAGCACAAAAACAATCTTACGAGATACGAAACAAAAGATTCACTTAATACTACAAACTTTGAACTATAAAGGAGGTGTTTTTGCTTAAAATTTTATACAAAATGAAGAAACAAGACATTCACCTGTCAGAGGCGCGCGCGCACTGGCGGCCAAGCGCGGCAGGCGGCCGGCTACAGAACCCGTTTCGTAGAAAAAAGCGCTCCTTCCCGCCTCCGCCGCCATCATAGCGACCCTTTGCATATTCCCCTGCTCACTATTCATCACTGCACCGCCACTATCCCCTGGAATTTCTCGCAACCTCTCCGGAACAAGCTGCGCGTCTTGCGCATCGATTCTACGCTCATTCTCAACCGCCACGCTCGTGTTCACCCGCGATTCCTTCAGATCCACTTGATTAGCGACGCCGTTTACTACTGCGTTAGGATTTCTCGGTATTGCGATCGGTATTCTACCATAAACTGGTTTGTTTGTGTACTTTTGCGAGCTATCTATGTTGGGTGGGTTGGCAAAAGCGTTTACTTTCAATATCTCATTGGCCTGCTGTAGTAGCCGCCTCTGTATCGTTTCTATCTCGGTTCTCGACGCTTTCGAGTTCTCCGACAGCTCGGCTATCAGTTGATTGACGTTGAATTCAGCCATTTTGTTGGTCATTACTTGCGAGGTCGAGGCTTCAGCGGTTTCTCTGACATTATCTTTAGCGTTATCAGATTTCTTGGCTTTGACTTTCATGTCTCGATTATCTGGTGGGGTGACGACTATTGTCGGTATCTGTTCTTTTGATTTAGATTCCTGTTTGCCGCGTTTCACTTTCTTTACGATTCTACTTGCCATTACATTGTTGAACACTTGATGAAGATAACTTGACCTTTTATAGGTTTCTCATACATTTCACTTTAAGTAATTTTGATTGTATTTATGTAGATCTATTGAGAACAATTGTTAATGTTGTTGTTGTTTTATTGAGGCTTCCAATATTAATTTTGTTGCTTCGGTATGTCAATTGCAATAAAGTTGTTACTTGCTAGTAATTTAACTGATGTTTACATAATAGACCAAATACATAAAACTTAAGTGCATCAGCATTATTTATTAATATCCTTATTTGATTAACTTTTTTTGAACGTTTAGATTACATGTTATGTATGATAAGAGATGTTATTTGAGATCATTAATTCAAGTGGCGCCTAGATTAACTTGCGAACGTAACTGTTCTTTACAGAAAAACATTGCAAGCGTAATAATAGGATGGTGCCAATGCAGTGACTGCCAAAATAATTGAGGTAATGCAGTCTTACGTTGTTTCACGAACACAAAAAGTTTTGTGGAAAAGCACTTACAAAGTGCGCGTGCGCAAGATGATGAAGCATCTAAGAACTACCGTTTAAAAGTCTGAGACTTAAACGGTAATAGATGTTTTATCATACTTAGATCAGCGTGGACAGAAAACCATTAACCAAAAAATACACGACTGTAGTCCTCGAAAGGGGGGAGGGGGGAAGCAGAAATGTACTGTTGTAGGTACACACATTTTGCCAATTCTATCGACATCATGATATTAAAATTTTACATTTTGAAAAAAATTGTAGGGATATAGATTTTGATATCTAGATATCGATTGATTTTTAAATGGTGGTTACCATTTAAAAGTAATACTAGAATTGTAGGATAGAATCTGCGTGGGCGCAAGCGGCAGTCCTGGGGGCTTTTCGCGTAACCAAATAGTAATGAACATCAGACTCTGGTAATAACGAATGAAGATGGGAGTCCCAACTTTATGATCGGCAATTTTTTACAAGGTAGCTCGAAGTGAAGTGAGATGTAGCTTTCGATATGGGCGTGCTCGTCGGTGCAGTAAAATCAACTTTATTATATTATTTATCCGTGTTTGTTTGTTATTATTTCTTATTATTATTTTTGTTTCTTTCTGATCTCTGTGTTTCAATTTTATTTTATTTCTGTACTGACGATGTGTCATTTATCGAATAAATAGTTTCTATTCTATTCTATTCTATAAGTTTAGTCTCGCAAGATCATATTGAAGTTTATTACCAGAGTCTGGTGTTCATTACCTACCATTTTGTTACGCAGTAGACCCGCCGCTCTGGAATTCGGACAAACTGAGGTGTTCAATGTCGTTGACGACTCTATGCGCCTTAAGTCCCACGTAATAATAGCGAGCCTATTGCTATCCATCGGGCACAACCACGATATCTATGGGCACAACCACAGATCTACATCTGTGGGCACAACATACTCCTGCCTGTTACTAAGAATTTCCTAACAGAAAAATTTAATAACACTGCCCAACCTGGGAGTTGAAATTAAGACCTCACGTTACGCAGTCGCGCTTGTGACCGCTGAACCAATCAGGCAATCTAACAAATCTTGTTTTTTTATTGAAGATATCTTGCCTTCTCTTGAATTTGCAAATGCTCACTCCCCCAGACACGGAATAGTTGTCTGTAGGTCATACAAATATTTGCTCCGTGCGGGGTTCGAACGTGCGGCACGTAGCGTAGGAAGTTAATCGCTTAGCCACTGCGCCAACCGTGTCGTCAAACAAACTGACACCCAACATTATGCTCAGCTGCTGGCCCGTTTGGCACCAAACTACTGATTTTATTTTATTTTATATTTTCTGTGTTTTTAGCATGTATGTGCCAATAAACTATATTTCTTTCTTTCTTTCTAACAAAGTTTGTTAGTAACAATTGTTAACCTGTTTGTTTGATGTAACAAGCAACAACAAGGTCTTAGCATTATTGAAATTGAAATCGTAATCATAAGTCATACTGCATAGATACGCTATGAAATTATGGTACTTATATTCAATTTGCAATAGACAAAACGGTAAAGGCAACATGACTCCAAATTGGCGGTAAACAAACGAGATATTTTGTCTGTGGTTCTCAACTGTTTCTTCTCACGAGAGACTGAATACATTTAGGGTAATGTTCACCGATAATACAGATTTTTATGTAGTGCGTAAAAATTGCAGAAATTGCAGAGTGAGCAGTGTCTTTCTTTCTTTTTTAAATAAAACATTGCCCCTCCCTAGGATTTCTCCTGTATTGAGGGTACAGTTTACAAAAATACATCATACATGTCACATGCACACACAACCAGACCCGAAACAATTATCTGTAGATCATACAAATATTTGTTCTGTGCGGGGATCGAACCCGCGGCCCGTAGCGCAGAAGGCTAATCGCTTAGCCTCTGCGCCAACCGTGTCGCCGTGCCGTGTGTGTGTCGTGTCGTTGTGTGTGCCGTGTCGTCGTGTGTGTGTGTGTCGTTGTCGTGTCGTCGTGGGTGTTGTGTCCGTTCCCAAATGCAACCACGGTACACAAATTCACTCCAAAACAAAATAAAAATTTGATTTGATATGGCTTGCGCTAGTAAATTATGCGTGTCTCCAATTCCGAGTCGAATTTTCGATTTGTTTTAAAGTGTATCCCAATACTGCGATTGCATTTAGGAACAGAGACTGTATCACTCTACAAATTATGCGCACTACATAAAAAAATAACCTGTACAACAGTTATTTGAAATGAAATCGACCGAATACCCATACAAAAATGTATGTTTAAACGACTGATTTTGCTATAATCGTCTGTTATGCTGTCGGTGAACTTGGGCCTGAGTCGAGTTGAATTATTTGTATAGAACTGCGGATTTCATTTTCTCGTTTTCACTGTTTGCACAGTAAAAGTTTTTCATTATGATGAGCACAACAAACCCCTTAAAGGGATCGGGGCTAAAAAGGTAGGATCTTGTATAAGGTCTTATTTTAATAATGCCAAATATTTTAAAGCTAGGCTCTATGAATGGTATAGAATACATTTCTAATATCAAATTAAAGCTTTATGTCGGTATTAAGATCGGGCGGCGCGGCGACGCGATGCGTGTGTGTGTCAGAGTAGCCGAGCCCGCCATGTATTATTTTTTGTTGTTAAAAGTAGTGTTTTTTCCTCTTAAAATATTTTGCATTATAGCATTATATCATTTATATCAATATTTGCATATCTACGCGATAAGCGAAAGAAAGTTTGACTATAGTTGGTTTCTACCAAATCGGCTCCACCTAATTTTATTTACGACAAGACAAGAAAATAAACTTGCTGTTATTGTCTTGCGTAGGTACCGGGTTCGCCAAATGCGTTGCAAGTTGCAAGTATGTCTGGCATACTTTAGAGTTTCATAACCTTTTGTTAAAGTTGCCGATGGGAAATATACCACGATACGTCTCATGTGTAACGTTGTCTTAGGTATTGTTCGTAGCTTTGCACCTATAGTTTATGGGAATGGTAATTGTGTCAACTTTACCATAAAGATGTGAACTCATGTGAGAAGTTGTTGTCGTTGTTATCGCTTTTTATATTATTTTTATCGACTAGGTTGTAGCTATACAGGATATTTTTTTATGTACTACTGCGTGGGCCAAGGTAACCACTAAGTGGAGCCCTGACATAACGAGAAGGCGACGCGGCAGACCACGAAAGAGATGGCGGGATGAACTTGATAACACGAACAACGAATGGTTCACTCTGGCGCTAGACCGAAAAGCCTGGAAATCATGGGGGGAGGCCTTTGCCCAGCAGTGGGATGATGTAGGCTAACAGTAACAGTAACAGTAACTACTGCGTAAAATTTGCTGAGTGATTCAGTGTCCGTTCCCAAATGTAACCGCAGTACTAAAATTTAATACAAAACAAAATAAAAAATTGATTTTGTATGGCTTCCGCTTATAAATTATGCGTGTCCCCCATACTAAGTAGAATTTTCGTTTTCTTTTAAAGTGTATCCCAGTACTGCGGTTGCATTTAGGAACAGAGACTGAGCCACTGTACAAAATTATGCGTACTACATAAAAACTTATCCTGTATATGGGATAAGTTTACATGCAAAAAAAGAACTAAGAATTTCCTATAAATTATTATTTGTTACTGGTTTTACATGTGTATCAGACCATCAGACTGAACAACTTTCTCTATAGGACAAACATCGTTATCGCGAAAAAATTATCAGCTGTCCCATACAAAACTACAATACCAATTCGACCCAAACGACAGCAGTTTTTTTTTTCGCGATTACGATGTTGGTCCCATAGAGAAAGTTGTTCTGTTTGATAGTCTGATCCACACCCCTAAATATGTGGTTTGGATTTGGTTAAATTTTCCGAATGTTTGAGCTGAAAACCAAATCAAAATACTTAAACTTTGGTTTTTTTCTCACTTCATTAAGAAATCTCCTCAAGAAAGTTTGTGTAACAAGAAATTTAACGTAAAAAAAGAAAAAAAAAACGTACAGACGAACATAGAACCTCCTCCTTTTGGGAAGTCGGTTAAAAAAGCTGGTAGTGGTGCTCTAGTTTTAAAGACTAACGTCCGATTTTTCAATGCCTGATTAGTGATCAAATCTCTTGTCATGTTCGACTGTTACATTAACTGTCGATGTTGTTCCACAAACACAGCTAACATGAGATTTGATCAGTCTTACAGACCCCCCCCCCGTCAAAAAAAGAGGGGTGTTTATAAGTTTATAGTTTTTTAAATTGAAAGCTAGTTTAATCAAGTATCATCTTAGCTACGTTTCATGAAAATCTGTTCAGCCGTTCAAAAGATACAGCTCTTTTTCTAGTTGGAGTCGGGGGTTTTTGACGGTTAGTTTCTGTGGTAAGTTCAATGAATCAGCATTACCATTTCACACAGACCAGTTTGCATTTCTTAGTACATTGACATGTATGTAGTATTTCAATAGGCAGATAAGGCATTAGCATATAGTGTCAACTACACTTCTCATCAAAAAAATCGAAACACTCCTCAAATTTATGTTTTTAATGGATTATTAAAAAAAAATGTTTTATTCCGAAAAAAATGAAAATGTCATTTAATAGTAGGTAGTACAAGGTTTCGAATTCCATATGTTAATGTTCCAAATTCAAATAAAATTTTCATAAGCTTCTTGTTTTGTTTAACAAGTCACTTCTAACCCGTATGGAGATTTTATGAAATGCAATAAATAAAACACGAAAATAAAAAAATGTTTAAGTAGAATTTATCCAATAATTTGTATTCCCTCCCCGGACCCTTAGGGCTGCTTCCATACGTTTCATTATGGATTGGTTGAGAGTCATGACTTCAATGTTGTGGAATGTTATTCTATTCTTCTTGAATTGCGTTTTTGAGCTTGCCAACAGTCTCTGGAGCAAGATCTCTTGCTTGAACTCGTCTCTTTAGTTCATCCCAAAGGTGCTCTATGGAATTCATGTTCGGGCTTCTTGCTGGTCACTCCAAAACGGAAATACTGACTTCACTGAGATAATCTCGTACGATTCCTGCGGCATGGGCCCTGTCATTATCATGAATGAATATGCAATATTTGCCAATGAAGTGTGCATAGGGAACCACATGAGCCCCAAGACATTCTTTGATGTAACGACGACCGTTTATTGCAGGCAGGCGTGGTCCAGATACCAAAGGAAGTTCTGTTTTTCCGTCGGTACTAATGCCCCTCAAAACTGTCCATGAACCGCCACCATAGCTTTTTTTTTCCCTCATTGCAGCAGTGTGCATAACGTTCTCCCTCTCTTCTGTATACCTTCTTCCTTCCATCATTAGCATACAGCATCATTTTACTCTAGTTAGAAAAGAGAACCTTGCTGCATTGTAGGTATGCCCAATTTAAGTGCTCACGTGCAAACTGAAGGCGCGCTCTTCGATGGTCTGCCGTTAATTTCAGCCCATTGGCTGGCTTGTGTGGTACCAATCCACGTTCCTTAAATCTTCGTTAAATTGTAGAGTCACTCACAGTCACCCTTCGAACAACACGGAGCTGTTGCTGCAGTTCTAAAGCATTGAGGCGTCGATTTCGCAAATAAACTGTTGCAATAAATCGGTCATCTCGCTCAGAACTGACCCGATTCCTACCAGATCCTGAGCGGTGCGTGAATAAACCAGTATCCTGGTAGTGTTTGTACACTCTATGAACAGACGAGAGGGTTAGATGTAGTCTTGCAGCCACAACACGTTGACTAAGACCCAAATTCAGCAACGCCATGATTTGGGCGGCTTCTGCGGGCGAAGTATCCTTGTGTGGTGACAAAAAATCTTGTTAACAGATGTCATAGAGCCTAATTATCAAATTACCAAAAGTAAGTTTTAAAATAAATCGTTATTTTGTGTTTATTACACACCAATTAACTGTACTCCGATTAAACGCGTTGCCTCAAAATAATGTTCCATTTCATATATCGCATGAAAATTCAAAAATTTACTTTCAAAATTGGAACTTTCATACACCACTGAAAAGGCCAAACTGCCAGCTATAAAATGATGTATTTTTTTTTAAAGAATTAATACTCTTTTTTGGTTATTTGTCGCCAGAAAGAAAATGTTGGCAGTGTTTCGATTTTTTTGATGAGAAGTGTATAATATGCAAAATATCGTCTGTGGTAACTCTGAACTTAATAACAATGGCTTACGAACCATGAAAGATTTTACCACCATCTCCTGTGCTAAAAATACTGTCGTAACTCCATTCGATGTTTTATCTTCTGCAGAATCATGTTGTTAAATTATTTATCGAAGTATAGATCCTTGTTTCATTGCTCTTTCGTTTGAACAATACAATGGACTTTAATTTCTTATCATCTATTTATCAATTTGCTAACTTTTAGATTCGATTAAAATATTGTGGTGTTGCAGTTTTTTTAAGTAATGTCTGTAGGTTTCAGTGGCGAAGGGTGACAGTTTTAAAAGGGGAAGCCGTCCCAAAAATGCCCTCTAAAAATTGCTGCAATTAATGCTGCAAGACAAAAATCCATAGTCTCTTGTAATCTATATAAATAGTTATGTCTGGAAGAGCTCGACCTAAATGAAAAACAAGCCATATTATGTTGGTCTATGCACTAACCAATTCCTAAAGGGAAGCCGATGGGAATCGGGTTGTATGGACGCTTCGCCATTGGTAGGTTTTTATGCAAGGTTAACTCTACATTCATTTGGTTTATGATTGAATTGATGACTATTACGATCAGGGTTGCCAACTTTTTGAACAAAAATAAAGTAGGGACTCATATTTAGGTGTGAGAAGTTAAATAAACAGTATTTGAACATTCTGAACAGTACTTTCGTTCATTACGGTAACCGTTTATTATCGACTGGCCGTAAACTTGCTTGCCACTTGCCACTAAAATAGCTATGCTCAATATATTATACATTTTGAAGGACAATAGTGATAAGTGATCCAGAAAACGGTTCGTGCTACTAACATTGGTTGCAGGAACAAAAAGTTCATATCACTGACCCGCCCATTTTTGATGAATCACGACGAGTATGCACATTACACGCACACCCAATGCCATTCTATAACCTCTACACCAGTCACAAATTCATCTGTCATAAAGATATACCATATTTGTCATGACCATGAAGTTGAGACTCGTCTTAAATATTAGTCGCTGCAACTGAAGTCATTACCATATGATCATAAAAACAAGTATATACAGGGTGACTGGTAGAACGAGGGAATCATTGAAGGAGGGTATTGTACTCATCATATCAAGGGACCAAACATGAAATCGCGAAAAAAAAAACAGCTGTTCCGTACATTTCGTCGAAAAATATTAAATTAATTATATGCAACAGCAGATTTTTTTCGTGATTTCAGTTTTACTACCATACTAAAAGTTGTTCATAATGATGAGTACAATACCCTCCTTCAATGACTCCCTCGTTTTACCAGTCACCTTGTATACAAAACTTTATTTGTCGGTGAATCATTTGGAGATTACAGCAGCTTTCTCTTAGTTTGTATCTGAAGTAAACTTGGCATTTTAATACCGACATGCTTTGACAGGTTTTATTATAGTGACGTAATAAGACAAGGTAATACAGGCAAGATGAAGTGGCAATCTTCTTCATCTGTCGTTTAGTGGAAGGTAGCGTGTGGGATGTCCCTAGGTCGATATTGACAACGATTATTTTGCGAAACGCGAGAACCAGCGGGTCTACCACGTAACAAAATGGTAATGAACATCAGACTCTGGTAATCAACTTCAATACGATCGTGAGAGAATAAACTTCGAACTACCTTGTTAAAAATTTACCGATCATGATGATAGGACTCCCAACTTTATATTCGGTAATTTTTTACAAGATAGTATCAAAGTTTAGGCTCTTACGATCGTATTGAACAGTATTAAGTTCAGTATTGAGTAGTGGCACAGACTTTAAAAGCTGTTATGTTTTTTATGACAATTATTTTATACTTTTTAGTTTATTGAAGTCAGTTTTACCTTTTTTTAAATTCTAGTTGGAGTCGGGGATTTTTGACAGATAAGTTATGCACAGAAGTCGTGATGTTTAGTCTAGCGAGTTCTTCATCAGAGTGTTTAGTGGAAATAATTTGTAAATACTGACAGTGTCTGGGCCGCTTTTGTGAAACGGATATAACCTGTCACTGTACTGTGATTGCACCACAATAAATTAACCCTTCCGTGGCAGACGTGACGGTTGATTGGACTTGCCGGATCTACAACTATGGAGGCGTACTTCCAACTGTTACACGGATACAGGATGTCCTGATTTGAAGGTGAGTCTACCGTAACCATAAGAAGGTAAGGAATTGATTGACACTCTTAAATAGCCGAAGGTCCAAAGCGTTTACTGCTTAACAAGAGGTCTGGAGGCAGGTAAATTTACTTAACTACTATCTGGTTAATCTTTCTACGACGATGACATGAGGTATAGATACTTAAAAGAAAGCTCATACTATGTGAAAAGAAGAATACAACGTGCATCAAAAATGCGTGGTCATATTTAAGGGTGTGATTCAGACCATCAAACTAAACAACTTTCCCTATAGGACCAACATCGTAATCGCGAAAAAAAGTAATCTCCTGTCTCACAATATGTTTGGGTCGAGTAGGTATTAAAGTTTGGTACGGAACAGCTGATTATTTTTCGTGATTACGATTTTAGTACCATAGAAAAAGTTGTTGAGTTTGATGGTCTGATCCACACCCATAAATATGACCACGCATTTTTGGGACATGTTGTATAATTTAATGCAGATTCCTTCTCGAAGATGATTACTTTAAATATGGAGTTTCTTTCCGGTTCTTCTCCATAGGATCTACTATATGGAACCGTGGACCTAGAGTCTCGACATTTCATAAGTGCCTGTACCTGGCTTACATGAAATAAATATCTATTCTTTTCTAAACAAGCCGCAAAGCTAGTGTTTTAAACTTTTCACTCAGGTGTAGACCAGTCTTTAGTGCAATCGTTTATCCAGCTAGTGTTCGTTTTCACGTTGTATTGTAATCTGCCAACTTAAGCTTATGATTCACTGCATTTGTAATGCAGATTCAACACCTACAGTGCAATTAAATTTTATTAGCTGCCTTGCGCAGTTTGACAAAACTGCTGAATTATTACAATAATAATAATATAATTCAGAAGGTGATTTCGATCCTTAATGTTGGATACTCCATTTCCTGTAAATTTTCTGACATAACGTAACCGTCAAAAACCCCCGACTCCAACTAGAAAAAGGGAGGTAACTTTTAACACATTTTTTGCCTGATTTGAAATGTATATTCAAAACTAAATTGTAAAAATAACATTTGCACGTCGCAGTGCGGCATAATATATCTGGGTCTTTAATAAGTTACTGTACCATCTAATTATCATACCTACATTTTAAGTAAATGAACCTATTCTATTCTACAGATTTTCATGAAACATAGTTAAGAGGATACTCGATTAAACTAGCTTTTAATTAGAAAAACTGCATTGAAATCAGTCCATCCGTTTTGGAGCTACGATGCCACAGACAGATACACACTACAAACTTATAACACCCCTCTTTTTTGTCGGGGGTTAAAAATAAGGCAAATTTTATCAAGGTAATGTATAGACCATCCGAAATAAAATACTATACAAAAAAAAACACTATACAGGAGAAATACTAAAGATGGGCAATGATTTAAAAGAAAAAACTACTCAATGAGGAATGAAGTAATCTTCTAGGTGGATTTCTTCCCCGCGCACCGCTTAGCTACCTCGGACAGCTCTGGTAGCTAGTACATTACCCAAGAATAATATCTTAAGGCCACTTAATCCGTACGGTACTATCCTATCTACTACTATTGTATGGGTGACTAATTAACTCTTCTAACTGATCCATTGTTAGTGGTCATCCGACTGTGGTTCCTTTCTCGGTCTCCAAACCTATTGTATGGCCATTGACACTAGAAATGTGTTAGCTAAAATTTGTATATTCACGCCGTTTTCGTTTGGGGCTTTCTCTAATACTTTGATACAATCGTTTTCGATTCAATATTGTTTTTACCCGACTGCGCCAGACCAGGTTATGTTTTTCGAGTGTATGTATATATATTTCTTGGTGATGCTCTGTAGCCTAAATGGACTTGATGGATTTTAACTTAATGACCACGTACAGGCCAGGGTACACGTTGTATAACCAGTATTCCTGTTGGCCCCTCCATCTAAGATAAATAAGCTTGTAGTAAGAGTCTACGTCAATAGTGCAAAGGGTAGTGTTTGAACTCACGACCTGTCTTCACGACCACGACGTCTACCCGTTGAGCTATTGGCGCTCTCGACACTAATTTACAAATTATAGATAACTATCATCAAAAGCGTTTTAGAAGAGTCGATCATGAACGCAGCAGTTAGAAGCTTATGCGTGGCAGTTATCATTCTTTTTGCAGAACAAACATTGTTCCGGGTCATAATACAAAGTTACTGGTAAAAGGATTCGGGTACTTTTTAAATTATCCTGTACATTTGAGTGCGCTTGGCAGCACCTCATCACGATGCTTCATGCTACCGAGGATGGAATACGCAATCCCAAATAATGCCTATTCACTCTCGTCTTGAAGATTCTTGAAATAAACGAATCGGGGAACACAGACTGGAGTTATCTTTTCACTAACACATGAGCAACCATGATGCATGATTGTGTGATGTTGTGTTTAATAAATGTACATTTCTTTTCTTTTAAGTAGAATAGTAGCCAGTAATCTATCTATGGAGATTGCAGCTCAAAATAATCACATTATTAACTTTAATGTCATGTCCTGCCGGTTCTTCTCCATAGGACCTACTATTTGGAACCACGCACCTTAGAGTCTCGACATTTCATAAGTGCCTGTATTTGGTTTACATGCAATAAAGATCTATTCTATTCTATGGACATCTTTAACTTTTCTCTAAATTAACTTTATACAGGGAGTAAGTGACAATGTAACAGAAGCTGATACCATGGATTCAGTGCATGATTCTAGAACCGTAAGAACTAAAACTGTCCGTCGGTCTTTTCAAAAATTCATGGTTTTGTTCGCAGATTTTCTAGTACCTACCAAAGTCATAAAAACAGAGAACAAAATCGTAGATTTTTTGATAAGACTGACTCAACGTTTTTACTCTTTGATATCCAGAATCATGTACCTACTGAATGCATGGTATCACTTTTCGTTACCATGTCACTGATGTCATCTACACCCTGTATAGGTAAAATCTAGGAGTCAAAACCACAAATTAAATTAAAAATTTAAAGTATTCTTACTATAAATATCCTTTTTATGTAAACAATTAACAGACCGTAGCAATTCACACGTTAATATATTCCGAATGGAAGCCTCACGCAAGAAATATCGCAACGGTTTGACAAACAAAACGCAAAGTTTGTTCTACTAGACATTGAACGGTATCGAGATACCTGTATGGGAAGTTAATTACTTATTTGAGTATCTTTTGTGAGCAAAAACAAAATAGGTTAGTTGAAAATGCTTTTTAATTCAGAACGCTCATAGGAAGATTTTTTCGCGCGTAGTTCAGTAGAAATTAATATCGATTCCTGTCTTGACTGTTTGTTCCATATTTAAAAACTCGCTATTCTTTTTTATATTTTTTTATTTTTATAAAATTTTCACGTTGTTTATTAATAATGTCTATCTAGCTTACATATGGTTAATTTTCATGATAAAAACCACAAATAAAAACACGATAATCACTTATTTTTTTAAACCTTTTTTAAATTATATTAAATCTTTGGTCTCACTTCACATCACACTCACTATAAAACTTATATTTGTTTAAATCAGTTCCCGAGTACAGTAGAGCACAGAAGTGCGCGGGCGCACAAATTACACTGAACGCTTTGTGGTCGCGACTTACGTACATTGGGGGATCGAGATTCGCTTTCGTAGCTTCAAGTGACGTAGACTTAAGAAAAAACAGACATGACCGACCTCTTTGGACAAATATTGTACATGTGCTAATAAACATTGATGGTGTTAAATGAAAATTATACACATTTTTGTTTCAGTATGGAAAATGTGTGGGAGAATGGTAATATATCTACGCGTTTTAGCGCTCTGTAAAGTGATTTCGAAAGGTTTTATGTTTTATTTTGTTTTTTCTTTTGCAGAAGTAAGTATTGCGATTATGAATCTTGAATGATAAATGATGAAGTATTGCGCTTGTTTTTGAGGCGGTTACATTTCCGAATTGTGTGAATTACTCCCGAATATTGAAATACATTTCAATTTTAAGACGCCCTTAAAAGTCATTCTGTCGCTACTGTCCACCTTAAAATGACAGTGACAGCACGAGAGTTAATGGCAAATTAAAATTGAGATGTGTTTGAGTATTTGAGTTTTCGACGCACAGATTAGGCAAAAGGTATGAAATAGCTACCCTTAGCAATTGACATTAAATTAGTGCCATCTCTGTTTTTGAAGCGAATAGAAAACGATGATGACCTTTTTTTCACGAACTATGAAAGCTCCTAAGATCAAAATCAGCAGTATGATATAAATAAACAAGTTATCGCCCGCGGTTTCACATACGGTTTTATTTTTATTCAATAAAATATAGCCTATATCACTCAGGGATAGTGTAGCTTTGAAAGAATTTTAATAATCGATTCAGTAGTTCCAGATATTGCCCCTACATACAAACAAACAAATTTTACCTCTTTATAATATTAATATATTAAAGCAGAAACGAATTTTGTATAATATTATTTGTCACACATTTTCCATTCTATCTCATTAATAAGCAATACATTTTTTTTAAACATTACATTCGAAAGCCAAGCATAATGAACGTGCAATTTCTTTAAATTCTCATCTTACCAACAAGTTATATCACAAATGGGCATGATTCGAGAAAATCATCTCGACACCATATTGGAAAATGAATTGAAAGCGACGTGTTTAAACCAGTTTGAGATAGGTCTAGTTAGCTGTTCAGATATCCCGTTGATTCTGTTGATCTTGATAGTCATTAACTGGCGTGTAATGATAATCTATTGGACGAAGCAAGTTCAATTTCTCATAATGTTAAGCTGAATTATGTCTTGGTTAGTGGTAAATTAGGGCAAGCCAAGGCACTACGAACGCTCCGTAATTTTGGTGGTGTCTACATTAGATTAGTGAGTGTATGATTGATGAACATGAGCAGGGGCCGGGGCAGGCACTAGGGAGTGTAAGTAAGTTTATTTTTACAATTTTGATCTTACTCATTTTTCGCGTTCTGTGTGCCATTTGGCTCGCTCCGAGCTCGTCAACAATCTGAGCGCCGAATGCGGTCGATACTTAAAATGGAGATAGTAAAAAAAATCTTACATTAGGCTTGAGAAACTCTTTATAAAAGTTAGTCCAAAGTTAGTCAGAATCCTTGAAAGCTTTTACGAGAAAGCTCGCTTGTAATGGAAGAATAGCTGTTTAGGTAGTCCTCTATCTCTTAGAACTGATTTTATTCCTCTAAAAATCTTTGCTGTTCTTAATAAGCAATGCCAAAATGCAATACTGCATCTTTTCCATGAAAAATGCTCTCATTTTGTTTAGTTGGCTGCATTGCACTGCTCCTTCTTATAATTCTTATTTACCAATTTAATAATTTGTGTTTTAACCTTTCTCTCTATTTTTGTTAACCTGCCTTTTTATGCACTTGTATGTATGTTATTATAATTTTTTGTGTCCTTTGTGCAGAAAATATATTTATTTTAAATTATTTTTCATGTTATCAGCTAAAACATCTTTTCCCGTTAGATTCATGTGGGCGAACTACGTTCCACACAGACAGGGTTTATTTAATTAAACGCTAACTATCCGTTATCTTTAAGTCCTGTTACAGATACAGATAACACGGTATTAGATAAAATGTATTCAACCAGTGGTCAAACACGCTCCCTGAGATTAATTATTCTAAACGCATTTCTGTACCTGATTCTTACAACTTAAGTAAATTGTAAATCCGGACTACAGAAGGTCGGAACATGGACCGCTAAATATTGTTAAAATAAAACATTTCAACTAGTAAATATTAAGAATATTCTATTATTTAGTCTGGACCTCGATAAAAAATTCAACACTATCTGTACCCCATTTACAATTTCTTACCGACAATCTAAATCTACGGTTTTGAGGCGAAAATGGAATAACGACTAAGCCGTTAGTCTGTAGGTTGTGAGGTCATGAATTTGGATCCTATCTGTTATTATGAACCAATTCCTGATCTTTGTTTCATTGGATTAAGCTTATTGAAGAGGTGTCAAAATCATTGTATTTACACAACTTTCTTTAAAAAATGCCTTACAAATAATACACCTGTTTTCAGCTATAATTTAGCTTTGTTGCACAAATAAATAATAATTTAAATGTGCATTATTATTTATGGGCAAGAGCATCAATATGCTCTATCGCAGTATCGTCAATATCAAATAATATATCGTCAATGTCAATATCGTATAGGAATTAATTATTTAAATGGACACCAACGGTCTGCGATTGGCCACAAAAATAACCATAAAAAAATATAAAGCTAGCTGTTTCCGTGACTCCGTCCGAGAGGAACACACACAAGCAAGTAGAGCATTTTGAAAAAAATATAGCCCTTTGTCATTCCTCATGATTAGTCATGATGCACACTATTTTATTGACAAATTTCATCCAGATCGGTTCAGCCGTTTAGTCATGAAAAGGTAAAAAACAAAGAGTTCCTTTCGCATTAATACTATGATTTGTGATAACCCTAAATCAAAAATAAAATGTTATCTATTCTAAAACATACGAACTCTACATACAATGGTGCGATACCGGGGGTCACAGATGGCTGCCCCAGCTAATGTGCTATGGTCTACCGCCGGCCATGGTCCAAGACGCCAGGGGAAAAACTTAGGCTGATGAACCTGCCGCGCTATATGGGAACTCATGGTGGCACGGAAATAACTGGTTACCATGGTGGTTGTAATTGTATGGTTCTGTGAACTGTATAGTCATAGTAGGTAATTTTGATTGATATTTCCTGTACTACCTGAAGGCAGTGACTTAGGTATTCAGCAGATGATGGGCAATCCGCGGATGTTTCACAGTGATACACAGTTAAGAATCCAATGCATTCATTTTACTTCAGGATTCAGCACAATTTTTTTTTGTTAAAACCTCGCGGTAATAAAACGCGGGTATGCTAGTTTTTAAAAACCGACCAAGTGCGAGACGGACTCGCGCACGAAGGGTTCCGTACCATTATCTATAAAAACGGCAAAAAAATCATGTCGGTTGTATGGGAGCCCCCTTAAATATTTATTTTATTCTTTTTTTAGTACTTGTTGTTATAGCGGCAATAGAAATACATCATCAGTGAAAATTTCAACTGTCTAACTATCACGGTTCATGAGATACAGCCTGGTGACAGACGGACAGACAGCGGAGCCTTAGTAATAGGGTCCCGTTTTACCCTAAGTACGGAACCCTAATAAAAACACTGGTGATCTCCGGTTCAGTCGTACTGTGTCGTTTCAGAACGGACAGAAGTAGATACTACCTGAATATACAGCAAATGTTTTGGTTCACAGATTGTATCTATCTCCTACCGAATGTTACCATACTGTCGGCTTAAAGATTGTATCTATGCTAAGTAATTAAGTAATGATTGATTAATGGCCTACAAGAGAAGCAGGCCGCATTCTGTACTTAATTAAAAAGTGTATCGGTCTTTACAAGTCCGAAAATTACTGCAACTAATCACCTAACCGTCAAAAACCCCCGACTCCAACTAGAAAAACAGCTGTAACTTTTGAACGGCTGAACAGATTTTCATGAAACATGATTTCTGATTCAAAGTCAAAGTCAAAGATTTTTATTTCAACTGGGCCTTTGCAGGCACTTTCAGAACGTCGTGATTCTAGGTGCACGGTTCCAAGTGGGTTGGTCCTGGAGAAGATACCGGCAAACGGCAAACGGATTAAACTAGCTTTCAATTTAAAAAACTGCATTGATATCGGTCCATCCGTTTTGGAACTACGATGTCATAGACAGACACACAGATATACAGCACTACAAATTTATAACACCCCTCTTTTTTGTTGGGGGTCAAAAAAGGCTAACTTAGACTAATTATATCTTTTGTAAGCCCAAAAGGTAAATCTTTCAAGTATAAACAATAAAACTTCGTAGGGTTGAATCACTTGAAACTATTTCGTAGTTTAGTACGTACTTAGTTAAGTGGTGAGTTATGTTTCTATGTCCTTAGTTACAAATTGGTATGTAAAATATTTGGAATTGCACCATGTTGCACACCATTGTCATTTGAAACGAACTACAAGTCAAGTAACGTAAGTAGGTAGATGTACCAAGTACCAGTAATGTAGTTTTTTGACTTTACGATAAGTAGGTATAGAACATAATCTGTATATTAATACGTGAAGAGAAAACTTTGTTCCCCTTTTTAAGCATGTTGCGCGCACGGAGGAGTGTGAGATTTGGCATAGTTAAAGTTTATATGGAAAAAGAGCGCAGGAAGCTAAAATTACGGTCGAATTTCGACCACTGGGCGACCACTATATATCTTTATTTCATGTAAACCAGATACAGGCACTTATGAAATGTCGAGACTCTAGGTGCGCGGTTCCAAGTAGTAGGTCCTATGGAGAAGAACCGGCAAGAAACTCCATGGAAACTCTTTCCCTTGTTACAAAATACGGTTTAAACCAAGTGTAGTAAAACTCAGGTTTTAAACAACGCGCAACGGCGCAACGTCATTTATCAAAAAAGACGGGGTTATCTAAAAACCTGGATTTTACAAGACTTGCTTTATACCATCTTTTGTATAATGCAATTTAATGTGAATAAGATTACGATAATAATAATATAAAAAATAAGATTGCTATGTCAGTTACAAGCTGCCCAGTAGGCTAATAATAATTCACGTAACTAAAGAAGTGCAGTTGCCGCGCAGTTGCAATAAAATATTGATCTAAACAACACATTTGGTAATCTTCTTCTTCTTCTTTCGTTATGGCAATTGAGCCGATGTCGACTATGCTGCCATTTGGTATCCTCTGAGCTTGAGTGAGATCCGCTCGCGACAAGATCGACAGTCACTGCAATACGATCGGCGCGTCTTAAAATTACGAGAATAGCCCTCAGTCCCGAACTCCCGACAGACGGCACAAAAAAATGTGACAGCCACAACGACCAACTAACAATGCATCCCTTCCTCGCTTGTAGAGGTTTTCATAAGAGGATACGGAATAGGAAGTTTATTTTCGACAGCAACCTTCTTATTTGAAATGTTTATACTTTTCTGTTATCGATTAGGAAGAGCAACAAGTTTAACATAGCTTATTGTGCAAGAACCAAGTCACTGCAAGTATAATCTCATCTAATCAAGTGAACGTGGTTTTTCTACAATAATTATTCACGTCACTGGGATGTGTAGGAAGCGTTTGTTCACTGTTCTAGTTTGTTCACAGTCCGGTGAACATTGCGTTGTTCAACGTTTTTATTAGATTTGCATAATAAAAGAAAGAAAGAAAAAGTTTTTATTTTTACACCTAGTATGACGCACAAAACTTAAATAAACCTACACCAAGATCACTTAATACTAAAAATTGGCATTGTTCTGCTTTGAGTATCTATAGGTACTCAAAGTTTATTAAATGTTTCTATAAGAAATGTAAGAACTAGTCTGGTGCTTAGCGGCTAGCTTTGAAGTCTCCTATTTTTAACCCCCGACAAAAAAGTGGGTTGTTATAAGTTTGTAGTGTGTAACTGTGTATATGTGTATCTGTCTGTGGCATCGTAGCTCCAAAGCAGATGGACCGATTTCATTGCTTTTTGTTTTATTGAAAGCTAGTTTAATCGGGTATCATCTTAGCTATGTTTCATGAAAGTTGGAGTTGGGGGTTTTTGACAGTTAGGTTATTATACCTTGGTGAGAAATTGAGATCCCATCATTGGCCATTCTCCGCCTGTGGTGGAAGGGTGTGCCAGATTCGTTTCTGCTAAAATAAACCTAACGTCAATCGTGAAGGCTTTTGAAGAAGAAGAAAAATAATTTATTTGGTTTCAAAATTAAGGCACCACTTGCAAAAAAAATAAATAAAAAAATTAAGATATATATAAAGTAGGTATGTAGGTTATACTACAATCATTGTGGGCCTCACGGCTGCACCGAAAAGGTTCAGTTCAGCGTATGCCAGACATCAATGCCCGGCGCTGATTTTCAACTGAACCCAATGCACCCATTTTCTTATACCACATATTGCCATAACCACCACACTTTTTTTTTTTTTTTTTTTGGCGTGGTAAAATCCTCAAATGGGTCCTCCCACCCCGGGCAGGGCGGGAGGGACTGTCAGACTTGTACTAACTAAAATCCACGGTGTTCCTTCAATAGCCCTTTACGTTCCGGGGTCACGGTAATGAGATAAGTCCCGCGACCCCGATAACCACCATACTTGGGAAACAGTTAACAGATTGGTGATCCTCGCATGTTATGATGTTCCATCCTCATGAGCCCATCCCGATATCTTGCTCATCCCTTCAGCTCACTATCAAGCATACAATCTCTGCAAGCATGCATGCCAGTGATTACTTCACCCATGTTACGCCACGTCGCGCTCGACGGCGCGTGGCGTTCTGCTTACCGTGCGTGTGCGCATCGTGCGCAAGAATGCGGGATAAAACAAGCTTCCTAACATAATCTTAGAGGTAATCGATTTTCTGAGAAATGGATTCAAATGATAAGTTCATAAGTAAGGGAACGGATGTAGAATTATAATTAGGTACCTTATAAGACTTTGGAAAAAGTTGGAGGAGGCCTATTACCAGACACGAAGCCTTATCTGCTACTGGTTAAGTGATGTTTTTTAACCGACTTCAAAAAGGAGGAAGCTCTATGTGCAACTGTATGTATTTCTTTTTTTTTTGTATGTTCACCGATTTCTCCGTCAATTTTGGACAGATTTCGTAAATTCATTTTTTGTTTGAAAGGGTATTATTCTCTATGTGGTTTCATTTTTTGGCGAAGATCTGATAAAGACCTTCGGAGATAGACGATGGAACTCTTTAATGGATAACAGTAAATCATTAGTGATAGCTGTAGTCGCATAATGATATTGTTTATGCCACTCAAAATAGAAAAACAAAATAATTAAAAACCGACTTCAATAATGTAAAATTTTGTGACATTTTTAATAATAATTGACCGTCAGTTTTCTAAAATCTTATTACTCAATTTGTATGTTTTGTTTATAAATGTGTTATTTTTTACGCTTATTGAGTTGTATAGTTTTTTTGAAGTGAAACTTCTATATAGACTTCTATATATATTAGGATTTTTCTGTCACGAAAAAGCGTTACGGCCGCGTGGAGGGGGCAGACGATATATTGTCCGTTGAAGTTTCACTTCTACCATGTGTCCCAGCACATATTTCGTTTTTTCTTTCTTTTTAATCACTTGCAGAGTTTTCTTTATATGCCTACTGGTTTTTTTATTGTCACATTTTAGAAAGAAAGAAAGAAAAAAATATTATTTATTTGCCACAAAATACAAGACACACTAGGACATAAGAAGAGGACAGGTGCATAGACAGAGAATATATTCTTAGGATGGCAACAGTGTAAAATAAACTTTTACTGTTACCTTCTTACATTCAAATAGTATTTAAAATAGTTTGTGAATAAATGAAATGACTCAGACAGACCCTTATCCCGAATAAAAGTCCGTATAATTATGGTTACCTAAATACATTTCAAAACAGTACTTGTTATAATGAAATAGGCAATCAATTTATACCGAGACCGTACTTCATAAACCTGATTAAAATCAAGCTCCTCGTTACTGCAAAAGTCATGCCATTGAATACACCATACCATCATAACAAGTACATCTACATGTACTCATAAACAATCACATTCAGGACAGTCCACCTAATTACCACATGAATGGTAACTGTATAGGAACAGTGCAAGAAATCACTGTATTTTAACATTATCTGGAACGTGCGAGTTTGTTAATAAGCCCCTACCGGTCCGGAGCAGTGGTGCTCAACTTTTTTGATAAAATAAAAAAAACTTTAAAAAAGTAAAAACAGACTACAAAAAACTAAAACAAAAATAATTTTCTTAAAAAACTTAACAGCTTCTGAAGTCGGTGCCACTGCCAAGGTAAGTGTATTGAAGAATTAAAGGCCCCGACTTCACAAGCTGTTAAGTTTTTTAAGAAAATTATTTTATACTCTTTTAGTTTTTTGTAGTCGGTTTTTACTTTTTTAAAGTTTATTGTATTTTTCTATTCTGAGTGGCACAAACAATATATAAACATGCGATTACAGCAATCGCGAGTGATTAGCTCTAAAAGTCTCTAAATCGGTTTGCAATTGGCGGAGCAATTGCGTAAAAAACACACAAAAAATACAAAAAACTGCTGTTGAAAGCTACTGTTGTTGATGATACTTCTTGTTTGACCCGATGATGTCAGCCAAGTCACCATAGGGCTTCGGAGTGTACCAGGGAGCTGCTTTCAATAAAAACACGAACAACCCTGTTCCAACGGTATATTGCAGAAAGAGAGCTATAATCTAAGTTTACAGACCTTATGTAGTTTTGACGGAAAATCTTAACACCGCCATCTAACAGGCGGTACAACGCCATCTATTGACAAATTTGGTACTAATAAAACAGTGTGCCCCGTGCAATGACAACAGTTTGTACATTCTCCCCCCATTAAGGGCAACAACAGCTTGACCTTAATATATTTATTATTATTTTTAAGTACTAACTTTAATAGCAATGTATAAGAAAACAAAAAGTAGTTCACAAGGTACAAATAAAAACTAGAAAAGTTAACAAAATAAAATTTTAACATTAATACCTAGTCACAGGCTTATTCCTATACTTAAATTTCCTTTCACAACCATTATCGCCACCTTATATTTAAAATACAATCTATTTAGTAACAGGGAGCAAACATAGTCTAGACACAGGTCTTTTAATAATTGAATTTTTAGTTTTAATAGTGACCACTCGTACGATTCCGTCACTACCCGGATGCTCATCTTTTACTAAGCCATATAGCCAACGACACGGAGGAAGACCGTCTTCCTTTACTAAAACCACGTCTCCCTTTTTAGGAGATGAAGTTTCCGTGGTCCACCTATATCTATGAAAAAATTGCCTCAAATATTCCTGAGACCACCTTCGCCAAAAAGATTGTAGCATACGTTGAGTATATTGCCATCTCCCTAACGAGGTAACATTAGAAGTATTCTCAAAATCATTATCTGGTGGTGTTACGAGAGACTCACCCACCAGAAAATGAGCAGGAGTTAAAATTTCATCATCTCCGGAATTATTTTCCAGTCTAGATAGCGGTCTGGAATTCAGACACGCTTCCACCTGAGCTAACACGGTTGCCAGTTCCTCATAAGTTAGGGTGGAAGTGCCTACCACGCGTTTTAGATGAAACTTTACCGATTTCACTCCGGCCTCCCACAGTCCACCGAAATTGGGTGCGTGAGGCGGAATAAAATGCCACGAGGTTCCGTTTGTCGCTAAAGCTTCCGCTATCTCAGGTAAGATACTATTTCTTTCATTCAAAAAAAGGTTTCCCAGTTCCTTTGCAGCACCTACAAAGTTTGTGCCATTGTCGCTCCACACCTCTTGACAATGACCTCTTCTCGCTACAAATCTCTTGAAGGCCTGCAAAAATCCTTCAGAAGTAAGGTCTGATACCGCTTCTACGTGAACTGCTCGCGTTGACATACAAACAAATAGACATATATATCCTTTATAGGATTTATGTCCACGTCCCTTTGCTGTACGTAACTGAATAGGTCCAGCAAAGTCTACACCACTACGAAGAAATGGCCGAGAAGGTTTTGCTCGAGCTGACGGTAACTGTCCCATCAGTGGATTACAGGTAAGTCCATAATTTTTAACACATAGAACACATTTCCGTATATGACTTCTTACAAGTTGCTTAACTCCAAATATCCAGAATTTATTGTAAATGTAATTTAATGTTAATTGTGTTCCACCATGAAGGGTTTGTCTATGACCAAAAGCAATAATTAAATTAGTTAAATGTGAATTTTTAGGCAAAATTATAGGGTGTTTTCTGGAAATTACCAACTCAGATTCTTCTAATCTGCCACCTACTCTTAAAATGTTTTTAGCGTCCAAAAATGGGTTTAATGTTCTTAAAATACTTTTTCTTTTAATTTTTTCTTTATTTTCTAATGCTATTATTTCCTCTTCGAAATGTTTCCTTTGATACAATCTGGTACAAGTTTCCATAGCCTCATTAATTTCTTCTGTCCGTAAATAACCTTTACATTTTCTTCCAGTTGCCAATTTCTTTACTACCAACAGTCGTCTACAATAAGCTACAATTCTAAGCAGCCGCGTTAACGATCCATATCGATTACAAATATCAGGTTCATCAATAACGTGATGAACTTTAACTGACTCTAAATCAGTAGTTAACCCATGTGGTTTTGCGTATTTAATATTTAGATTTTTCAAGAAATCAGGTCCTTGAAACCACAATGAATGATTTTGTAGTTCTGCAGGTAGCGTGCCCCTGGAGGCACAGTCAGCAGGGTTCTGTTTTGAAGAGACATGCGACCATTGCCATGGCTCCAATGATGTAAGTATTTCCGACACACGATTACCGACAAATACTTTCCATTTGTTCGGTAATCCATTAAGCCAGGCAAGTACAATACTCGAATCAGTCCAAGCTCGCAAATTATGTTTTTCAATGTTTAATATTTTAGATACTTCCACTAAAAGTCTTTTCAGCAACACTGCCCCACATAACTCCAATCGCGGAATCGATACTTGCTTGATGGGGGCGACTTTGGATTTTGCAGTAACCAACGAAATCCGAATATTACCTGTCAAATCGATTACACGGAGATATACAACCGCAGCGTAGGCCACTTTCGAGGCATCGCAAAAGCCGTGCAATTCTCTTCGAACGTCGTCGGAATTGGTACCCATCCACCTAGGTATCGCAATATTTTTTAAATCATTTAAACCACTTCGGTAAGTATACCATTCAGCTAAAATTTCTTGTGGGACTCTTTCATCCCATTGTATACCAGCTATCCAGAGCTTTTGTATGATAGATTTTGCTAATATAATGCATGGAGTTATCCATCCTAGCGGATCAAATAGGCGTGATATTTCTGATATAATTTTTCTTTTTGTTACAGGTGTTTCCAGTTCAGTTAGCTTCACAACGTAGCGGAAATGATCTTCACTTCTTTCCCAGGTAAGTCCTAGTATTTTTATTATTTTATCTGTTTTAATATTTATCCCCTGTTTTATTTTCACACTGTTTTCTTTTTCATGTATCCTTCCCAACAATTCTTCACTGTTACTTGTCCATTTTTGTAACGTAAATCCTCCTCTCTTTACTAATTCATTCATCTGACAATAAATTTCCATTCCCTCATCAACTGATTCACAATTCGACATTAAATCATCCATGTAATACTCTTTACATAGTTTTTCAGCTGCTATTGGATACTCCGACCCATCGTCTTGTGCTAGTTGTTGCAGAGTTCGAACCGCAAGGAAGGGTGCACATGCTGTTCCAAATGTGACCCTAAGCAATTTGAATTCTTTTATATCCTCCTCGGGTTTCTCTCTCCACAGAAATCTTTGGAAATCAGTGTCATCAGTGTGAGTTTTGATTTGTCGATACATTTTAACTATGTCGGCTGACATACAGATGCGACCTAATCTCCACCTCATAACTAAATGTCTCAAGTCTGGTTGAATTGTTGGCCCAATCAATAAGCAATCATTGAGCGATACACCATCCTTGCCCTTGGCTGATGCATCGAACACTACGCGGATTTTAGTAGTGTCCTTGTCCGCTCTAATCACCGCATGATGAGGTAAGTATACCGCTTCTTTTTTGTTTGTATCTTCTACTGGAACTTGAACAGCATGACCTAGTTGTAAATACTCGTCAATAACTTCTTTATACATTTCCCTTAACTCTTCATTCTTTTTAAATTTATTCTCTAACCCTTTGAATCTCTTTTCAGCCACAGCGCGAGTCTCACTGCGTCCGAAGTCAGGATTTTCTTTAAACGGTAATCGCACTATATATCTACCTTCTTTATCCCTTGTAGTTGTCTTGACGTATACTTCTTCACAAAGTTTTTCCTCTTTTGTTAGTTTTTGTTCTCTTGATAATTCCTGATCTGATTCCAGTTCCCAAAACCGTTTTAACAAGTTCTCTTCTTCTTGTACTTGGCAATGTAATGCCAATACACCTTCGGTTTGATTCACCGATGAATCTACAACTCCAGATAAGATCCAACCTAAAGATGTAGACTGAGCAACAAGAGAACCAGTTGGACTATGTATCAGACCTTCCTTTATGATCTGACTATACACATCAGCTCCGAATAAAAGATCGATTTTATTTGGTTGATGATATTTTGGATCAGCAAGTTCAATCCCTCCTAATTCTGACCATTCCAGTACATCTACTTTCCTCGTAGGAAGGAGAGTAGTGATGGACGTCAGAACATGAGCCTTTAAGGTTAGTGTACAATGTGGATTGACTCTTGACTGTATATTTATGCTAACCATTGCTTTTGAAAGTAAATCCTGGCCTACCCCTAGACCGGAGATCTTGCTTTTCAATGGAATTCTTTTTAATTTCAGATCTTGAACCGTGCTCTCTGTGACAAAGTTTGCCTGCGAGCCTTGGTCCAGCAATGCTCTTAAAACATGAAGATTACCGCTTTTCGACTCGGCTTTGACTAGCGCTGTTGCTAGCAAAACCTGCTTACAAATTTTACCTGTCGAAAAACAGCTAACTATTGGAGTTGGGTTTTCTGCCTTTTCAGCAGTTTCACCCTTCTTAGTAGGCTCTAGCTCCCGCTGCGATACATTCCTACCCAATTCCTGGTTTGGTTTAACATCAGTGGTCTCAGGCGTATCTGAGTTCTTAGGGTGTAATAAAGTGTGATGACGTCGATGACACAATTTACATTTTATATTACTTTGACAGACTCTCGCTGCATGGTTGTTACCCAAACAATTATAGCATATATTTTTCGAAGTAACGAAATCGCGACGTTGGTCTACTAATTGTTGAGCAAACTTTTTACATGCACTTAACCTGTGCGTTTCATCCGAACAAAAAGAACATACAATTTTTGAAACATGTAATGATTTTACCTTTGTATTGTTCACATTCTGATGAGTATTGTTATTCATTGTTCGGTTCACCGTAGACTTGGTATCAAGAAACTCGAGGGCCCTGTATCGATTTGTTAGAAACTCTTTAAATTGTTCATATGTCGGCAATTCATCAGAACTACTATGATTACTATAGTCAAACTCCCACTGTTTTCTCGATTCCGAGTCCAATTTTAAAGTTAATATGTGAATAACAATAATATCCCAATTTTTCACATCAATACCTATATTTGATAACCCACTTAGACAATCATTGGTAGTGTCCAATAAATCTTTCAAATTATTTGCAGATTCTACTGTGATATTTTTCTGACTTAATAATCGTTTTATAATGTGATGTGACAGATATCGTTTATTATCATATCTAGATTTTAATAACGACCAACACCGATCATAATTATCGTCTGCAATTGGTATTTGGCGTAGTAGCTGCTCGGTTTCACCGGTTAGGTAACTTTTTAAATAATGTATTTTTTGAACATTACATAACTTACGATTATTATGAACTAACGAAACAAACAAATCGCGGAATGTTATCCATTCCGTGTATTTTCCTGAAAATTTTGGTATAATTATTTTCGGTAACTGTACCTGAGATTTAGTTTCGTCAAATTGAGTATCAGATACCTTTTCATCCTTAGGGTTTTTATTAGCATAAAACTGTAATACAGATTTTAATTCTGTTTTATATTCTAGATAAGTTTCTTCGGCTTGATCGTGTATATCTTTTTTTATATACTCCTGATCACTTAATTGGGACCCAAATTTTTCAATTAAAGTTCTATGAGTACTAGCAAATACCCCCCATAATTCTTCTAATGCCTCTAATCTAACTTGAATATATGTTTCCGTAATTCTCTCCTTAGGAGACTTTTTAAAATTACGTTTCGCTTTAACAATGTTATTAAAATTATCACTCTGTAATAATAGTTTAGACTCCATTCTAAATGGAATATTATAACCAAGTTAACTAAGGGTTTAATTTAGTATAAACAAACAAATTCTTATTATGTCAATTACTCCAATACAGAACAGTTTTGTAATCACAAAGAAACACTTACTATGTGAGAATACAAGAAACAAACTTATGATTTATGAGACTCGAGACACAAAGAATCATAAAGTATTCACACAATAAAATTATAAAAGTCGAAAGTATCAACAATTATTCTAAGTCTCGTTTATGTTATTAATCAATCTTCAAAAGTTAAGTCTCTGGAACTTGTCTTTATGGAATGACAATGTCAATACCAACTGCCAAAGTCACTAATGACAGTGATTTAAATATAAAAATAACCGAAAATAACTCACGATTTGTCCACTTCACTTTCGTTCAATCACACTAATCATGGTGACGTCACATCGATGTCGCGTCATATACGTCACCTCCGTCGGGTAACTTTCCGGCCCAATGTCCTGACAGCGCCAACTTCCGTCTGCGCGCGCTTGTCTCGAAGTCCAAGGCAGGATTCACCACCAAACCCTGGCTCCTGATGATGCAGCAGCTCCTCAAGAGCTCGCCTGCTTGCCCGGAGCACCCTACCTTTGCTCAGTTACGCAAAAATGCACCACCGCTGCGGTGCCCTCCAGATACTGTGTACCACTGTATCCGGCTCGAAGGACCAATGTTTGACCCGATGATGTCAGCCAAGTCACCATAGGGCTTCGGAGTGTACCAGGGAGCTGCTTTCAATAAAAACACGAACAACCCTGTTCCAACGGTATATTGCAGAAAGAGAGCTATAATCTAAGTTTACAGACCTTATGTAGTTTTGACGGAAAATCTTAACACCGCCATCTAACAGGCGGTACAACGCCATCTATTGACAAATTTGGTACTAATAAAACAGTGTGCCCCGTGCAATGACAACAGTTTGTACACTTCTAAATGTCATCACTACCTAGACTTTTCCCAATTATGTTAGGGTTGGCTTCTAGCCTAATGATGCGGTATTTGATATGGAATGACTGTCATCTGACCGTCGCAACCTAAATTACAGGCATAGGTATTTGTAGACAACCGTGATTAACGACTTAACGTGCTCAGAGACACCGAGTCTCGATATGAATAACCTTACAATATTATAAATCCGAAAGTAACTCTTTCTGTTTGTTCATCACGAGGAAGGAACTTTTTTTTTCAAGATGGCAGCCTCCCTTTCTCTTCGCTGGCGTCCGTCGGGCGTCTTGTGCACAGCTTACATAAAAGCTTCTTAGTGCAGAAAATCTTAGTGGTCCGCAGGTTGAGCATCACTGGCCTACTCAATAGAGACATAACACTTTATGAGCCTCCTGTATATAGCGTAATGTCTGCTTGTTCAGCTTTTTGTAAAATGAAACTAGATCGACGACATTAAGAAATGATTTGTGGAAAATTGCTGTAGGCGTGTAAAGAAACGTGTTGGAAATGTTTTTATGGTGTTTATTAGAAGACTTAGAAATTTATAATGTATGCTTGGGAGATTGAAGATAATAAGAGAGTTGATGCAGCTTCTAGTAACTATCTCTTTTCTCATTGATTTTTGTAATGAATCGCTGAATGTTATCTCGTGATATAAGTTATCGAATGGTCACATGAGATAATTTTGTCAACTTGTCTTGGGATAAAACTCAGACACGAGACAACCATCTCCGATCTCCAAGGGATTTTTTTTTTAATGACATCCATTGACATTTCGTGCATTCGGGAATTTTTTCTTAATTTTGAAATTATGAAAGCAATTTTGAGTTGGCTTAGTCCTTTTTTAATTTGAGTTTATATAAATAACATTATATAAACACAACGTAACAATGTGCACTGCCCGATTAACTTCAAAATAAAAATATAAGCCTATACAAATTGAGCACTTGTGTCAAAGTACTCCTCCACATCGCTGTTTATTGGCAACATACCCAGAAGATAGCAGCATTGCCACGTTGAATAGCAATGCTTATTCTTTGAACAAAGAACGGCCAGTCCTCTGGTCACGCGTAGCGTCGATCAACCGTTTTGCAATGTCTCTCAAAAGGAGATGAGCATTCGGATCCCATGACCAGCGTTTCGACGCATAACGGCTCAAATATAAACTGCTGATGAAGTGTTTTCTCTTTGATAACAATGTTTGCATTGATACAATCATTAGTTAGACCGGCTTTACAACTTATATACAGAACTCATTTCTTGCGTGCAGACTTTTTAACCCCCGACAAAACGGATGGACCGATTTCAATTCCGTTTTTTAAATTGAAAGCTAATTTAATCGGGTATCATCTTAGCTTATGTTTCATGACAATTTGTTGAGCCGTTCAAAAGTTACAGCTCTTTTTCTAAATAAAGTTGGGGGTTTTTGACGGTTAGGTTATTATCAACCATAAAGCTAATTCTTCCATAGATTAAAATACTAACTACATATTATTTAATCCACCTGTCTGTATTACGAAACACAATCCTCGTCTTAAAGCTTACTGTCATAACCTGAGCGATTAGCACCAACTTATGTATTACGAATACTTGCGCAAGAGTTAAATTGAAACGTTATTTCATATCGCAATTACTGTAATTGTTATTAGTATTAATATCGTCTAACAGTTGCCCCCGGCTTTGGTTGCGTGACCTATGGTGTTATGGCCTTATGAAATAAGGCTGACCACAGAGCGTGGATCGCAACTACTTACAAACCTTACGAGGTTGGCATAGTCACCAAGGTGAACAGAAGCCTTGACAAAAATATGAATAAAAAAACCTACAAGACTGCGGGTCTACCGCGTAACTAAAATGGTAATGAACATCGACTCTGGTCAAACTTCAATACGATCGTGAGAGTCTAAACTTTGAGCTACCTGGTAAAAACCGATCATGAAGTTCTAACTTCGTGATCGGTAAATTGATAATAATAATAATTTATTTTAGTTACGCGGTAGACTCGCGGCTCTGGGTCAACAAGAAAAAGACGTAACGAAGGCCGCTGGGAAACACTAGGGTTCGGAATACCAAAATAATTGTTTGCTCGACTTAGGAGGTCACTATCATAGTGGACTAACTACTATGGAATGACCTGAAGGCACTGAGTAGGTGATAGACTTTTTGTCCGGTGGACTGCCGCGGACATCAATTTTTACGGCATAAAATTGCCACGGAGCAGAAAATTCGGCACGAACTCTATGCACACGATGGTAGTCTTATGTTGTCAATGTGTCTGTGCCGAATAAATGCTCTTTTCTTTCTTTCTTTCTTTCTTGTTCGTACTTGTCGTTCGAGCTCTAGTGTCCACTGGCAATAACTAACAACCACGATCAATCTTGTCCGCGGCAATTCGCCACCGCCGGTTCAAAAGTCCGTAAAGTAGAATAGAATAGATCTTTATTTCATGTAAACCAGATAAAAGGGCTTATGAAATGTCGAGACTCTAGGTGCGCGGTTCCAAATAGTAGGTCCTATGGAGAAGAACCGGCAAGAAACTCCATGGAAGCTCTTTTAAAATAATAGATTAAAATTTTATTTATTACGGTGTTGTGGTAAGAGCTACGAGAATAATGTAATTTAATGTGAAAAAGAAATAAGAATAGGGTAATAATGATTTGCCTCTGAATAAGATTGCCATGGCACTTGGCAGGTACAAGCTGTCCTTCCAACTGCCTTCGTATGCTTAGCGCCAAATGAAGATGGTTAATAATGATTATAATAGTTAGCCCAGGGTTAGATTAAAGACAAATAAAAGACCTAATTATTATAAAAAATAACTCATTGGTAATCCGTTTTAAAATTAGTGAGTATTATACTCTAAGTGCACGAATTCGATTAGCTTTTTACATTCTTAAATATGCATTACTTTCAGAGATCATACAAATTACAAACTCAGTTACGCTGTCATACATCATACAACAATAATTGCTACTAATATTAACTCGTTATATTCAATGACTAGTTCATGCCCCCGGCGTCGCTTTCGAGTTCAAGTGATCACTATATTATTTGCTAAATATTTGAGATGTTATTTAATCTCTTTAAAATTATATCGTACTCAAACTTTCTACAAATTGGTTTACAATTATATAGGTACCTATTACATAATGTTGTGATTATTATGGGATTTTGGAGAGGTAAATACACATGAATGATGTTGTATTTTTAAAGAATGTTAGCTAAAGGGCATGCTTGAGAAATAGTGGTCGCCCAGTGTTCGAAATTCGACCGTAATTTTAGCTTTCTGCAGTCCTTCTCCATATAAACTTTAACTATGCCAAAATCCTATCGTAGCTCCAAAACGGATGGACCGATTTTAATGCAGTTTTTTTAAACTGAAAGCTAGTTTAATCAGGTATCATCTTAGCTAAGTTTCATGAAAATCTGTTCAACCGTTCAAAAGTTACAGCTCTTTTTCTAGTTAGAGCCGGGTGTTTTTGACGGTTAGGCTATCTTCACAAAAACAAAATATCTCTATAACGTTACTAAAAGCTACGTCGGTTAGCGGCACACCTGCCAGGGGTCGCCAAGGGGCGGGCGGGGATGAGCAGGGGTGCAAAATATCAAGGACTGGGAACGGAAGCGAAGCACCTGTGTACACTCTATGCTTCGGGCTACGAAATACGCAGGTTGGTAGAGTTGTTTTTTTTTTGGGTAAAGTTTGTGGCTTGTTGTAATTAATATAGTGTGCTAAACAATGACATTTTACAAATAGACGGGCCATACACCAACATTAATGCACTACAAAACGAGCTACATAGTATTATATACACTGCATAATTAATAGTACATCTATCTATTTATGCAGTGCGCGAAGAAAGGGAATGAAAATTTAAGCCACCATACCTACGCCATGTCGGTTGTTAGAAACAGATGAATATAGACGTTTAGTTACGTGGCATTAGCTGCTGCATGCTCATTCTCTCAGTCGGTGCAGGGCATTTACCTTGCATTTATCTTGCCAATATAGAGCGCGGGCAACGCGTCTACATGTAAAATGTCATTGGTGCTAAAGGTAGAAAATAATGCTTCAGGTTTATTATTATTTATTATTGCATGTATCACTAGGGACCGCACTCTAAAATAGAGTAGGTACTTATGCTGTTGTATTGTACCTATGTAGATTGTAAGTGTACTTTATAATCTATAAAAAAACATTAAACAAATGTATATCTATATTGTGACTGTGGTGTGTGGTTCCGTGTTTCTTTGTATGCCTGTATCTAGTTTACATGAAATAAAGATCTATTCTATTCTATTCTTTTCGGACGAGTGTTTTGTTTCTGCCCTAACTATGTATATTTTTAATTAGTTTTACTATTACTATTAACTTTAATTGTTGTTATTTTTTGTCTTATAAGTTTTTAAAAAAATATTTATTATTATTTCGGTGTCGGTTACAATGTGATGTCAAATAAACGTTTTTTTCTTTCTTTCTTATAACACTAATAAAGTAGTTACGATAGAATACTGTATTTCATTAACTAGGTGGTCGCCCAGTGGTCGAAATTCAACCATAATTTTAGCTTTCTGCACTCCTTCATAAACTTTCAACTATGCCCAAATCTCACACTCCTCCGTGCGCGCAATACATACTTGGGAGATGCCTATGACAAGCAGTGGACTGCGATATACCGTATACAACTTTTCCGCTTGTTCTCTGGCCCTAATATTGGCTAATATTAGAAAGTTCATTACAATGTGACGGTTAAAGTTGAATGGACACAAACGGGGCGGTTTTTGCGAGACATTCTTATATACATCATGTTAAGTACTATATTATGTAGATACTTATAGACAGTTATTAGAAAAATGTCCAAGTAGAGACAGTTTTAAAAGGGGAAGCCGTCACAAAAATGCCCTCTAAAAATTGCTGCAATTAATACTGCAAAGCAAAAATCCATACAGACGGTATTTATATATATATATACATATATATATTGTAATATATATATATATATAGTCATGTCTGGATATAGGCCTATACTCAGCAGTGGGGAACAGGCTGTCAATGATCAATGATAATTTATATAATTCCTATCCCCAACGAAACAGATCGCAAAATCACGGACTACAATTTTAAACTCACGAGCATATCTTTTGTCTGAAGGTCGCAAGGTGCAAGCCGATCATTACGTACGATTATACGAGATTTATATTATTATTATATTTATACAACATGCATGACCTGATTGTTTAAGTATTTGATACTTATAAACTGGCCGTTAATCTAATTAGGTGTTGTGGTGAGCCGTGTGCAGTTTAGTTACTCGATTATGATCTTGGTGTTTGCAAATTAATTTTTGCTTTATTTTAATTGTGATGCATTTTATTATGCTTGTTAGCTTATCTTGATATTGCAAGAAAAAAGGCTCTTCGAGTGACCAAATCTGATATCGCCTGACGCACCCGGGTAGTCTACGTCTATGTCATATTTCCACAACATACTTAGATATGGGCGTTTTTGGGTTAGAGTGTAGCAAAGGGTGTGCAAGGATTTTGGGACTAAGTATTTTTGTTTTTGTTTTGTTTTCATCTTGTCATTGTCACAGCTCAGTCACAGCCGCCGAAGTTCGCGTTCATTCATATTAATTTATAGTCATGGGCCATGTCATTATCGAATGATGATTTAGGCATTGATGATGTTATCGTTGTCATTGCATGACTTTAATGATTTTAAAATAACAATGATTTATACATGTGATATGATATCGAACCCATCTCTATTCCCTATTACCTACATATCATAAAATGCACTGTAACAGTCTGTTCATTTAGTGACGACCTTCAAATTAAACAAAAATGGAAGACCATAAATAAATATATAACGACATTATTTTATATTCCACTCATAGATTACTTACAATCTAACAATCTGTCAAGTCTAACACTTACACTACTTAATTCTAAGTGTGGGTGGACAGTTAAAATCATGTAACTTTAAACGCTCCGATTACCTCGCGATCTATTTAGAGCAAAAATGTCTTCCTACATAGCGGCGGCGGCGCCTTTGATCTAATAACAAGTTAATCTAGGACTACCCACGCGATAAAAAGCGTTATAATTTTGATAAGTATACTAGTCGGATTTGTTGTGTTATTGGCAAGTGTATTTCCGTATTGGTTTAGGAACTGAACAAAAACTGAAAGTTAAACAACATTAACAATTTTTGAAAATAAAAAAACCTTCATTCATATTTACTGAAATCGATTCAGAACTACTTTCAGGACGTAAGTTCAGGTCGGTTGATGCCCACTGCTGAATGCACACCCAATGAAGGAAGTAATAAACCCGTCCTCTATTGGGTGCCGTCTGTCGGGACTGGTTAGCTTGAATGTAGTACCTAGTATTAGGTAAATAGCAGTGGCGAAGGGTGAAAATTTTCATAGGGGGCGCCGTCCTAAAAAAGCTCACTCACCAATTAATGCTGCAAGACAAAAACCCATACCGTCTCTTGTAATCTATATAGTCATGTTTGGAAGAGCGCGACCTAACTGAATAACATGCCCTTTTTTTGTCAGTTGGATGAGTAAATAACATAATATTACGTTGGTCTATGCACTAATTCCTAAAGGGAAGCCGATGGGAATCGATTTGTAAGGACTCTTCGCCACTGGTAAATAGTCTATAAATTTTTACATAATTACGTTATTTTTGTTTTTAACTGTGCAACGTATTGGTATTCACTGTAATGTTGTCCATGTAAAGTTGAATAAATAAATAAAATACTTTTTATTTGAATAAGCTAATATTCTTAGTTTCCGAGATATTAAGGTTTATTATTGACCCGGATTCATTGGTTCCGACTTCCGAGTGTATTATTTATGGAAAATTAATAACTTTTGAATATCTGTCTAAGCGTCTAAAAGTTCACTTCCTTTCCTTATCGAAATAGTTTGCATTTATATATTATTTATTCTATATTTATTTATATATAAATATTTATTTGTATGAGTTTGTGTGTATTTTATGTAGGTTTGTATTATATATATCTTTTATTAGGATGTAATATAATGTCATCAGTTTTATTTAGTTATCCTCTTGTATTAATTCCACACTATAGTCTACATTTCTTTTTTTTTTCAAACTCTCCTCTCGCAGGTCTGCTGGAAGAGATTTCTTTAGAAATAAGCAGTACCTTTGTGTCATCTTTCCTATTTAATTGTAATTATTCTTCTTTATGTGTGTACATAAATTGTTAAATAAATAAATAAATAAATCTGTCCTGGCACCGTCCCTGGGCCGGACCTGTTTGACGAATAGAAAAAAGCGATAAGTTTATTAATAAAAAGCATTTACTTTTTCTCTCTCCCAACCAATTTTATCTGATATTTAACTTTTAATGCCAGGCCACTAATCATGGGACTATCTCAAGGTGTCCAAACACGTACCAATTAAATTAACTAGCGGTTAAGTTAACATATCACGTACGAGTTAATGTTTAACTGTAGTGTGTTATTAGTTGTGCTCATGATAGATCTATGTTATGATAATCCGGAATATCTTGCGTAAAGTTTTTAAGAATAGGTTTTGACCGATGTATGAAGGATTATGGTGTTTGAGATCTTACATGGTCAATTTGGGACATTTATTAGGAACGCGCACCTAGAGTCTCGAAATTTCATTAAGTGCCAGTATCTGGTTTAAATGAAATAAAGATCTATTCTATTCTATTATGCCTTATTGATAAGTCGAAATTTTACTTAGTCAACAAGGTTCTTGATGGAGTTTCTTCTTCTTCTTCTCTTGTCAATCTTTAGTAGGTACCTACTCGACCTAAACGTATGGGACAGCTGATATTTTTTTACGATATTGGTCCCATAGATAAAGTTGTTAAGTTGGATGGTCTGGGCCCTAAGTCTGGTATTTCAATCATGTCAGAATGGTCTCGTAATTGTTGATTTTTTGCAATGTCGTTCAACCTATTTTGACTTCTGTGGCGTGGGTAATAGTAGTCAAAATCTTTAGAACGACACATAGTAACTGGCAAATAACCGAATTTTAGTTCTATTACCTATGCAATAGAAGTCAGAATAGTTGAAAGACACTGCAAAAACAGACAATAACGAGACCATTCTGACACGATTGAGAGACGATTGAAATAGCAGAATTAGGATTCTGATCCACACTCTAAATAATGACCACGCATTTCTGATACACATTGAGTTCTAGCCTTTCTAGACGAACAGTAGACTTACGTATTTCGCGGAATTCCGCTACCTCAGTGTTACTCGGTTAATTATTGTTGATATTGCTAAACCATTACCCTCCATCTAAATTCGTCGCGGTTGGGTAATAACTTTTGATGGGATGATTTAAATAGTGGAAGCAATACTCAAATGAATTAACATACTAACAAAGAATTGAAGAACTACTCGTAGATATTTTATGTACAAAAAAACATTTATCAAGAATGAGGAAGTACATTTTATTACGGAAATAAGTAAGCTACATCTGATACTTACATTACTTACTTGAAACGATTTGCTCAGCGACCATATTTGGGTCACCTGAATAAGGTTATAAGAACCTATAATGTTTTTATAGTACTGTGGGCGTTTAATACCATTTGGTTAGCGAGTATGCGTTTATTGGTCATTTTTGGGCACACGACCATTTAAAAGAAGGAGCAGGTTTCTCGTATGAAGTATCGAAAATAGGGTCATACAAGCATGAATGAATTTGTTGGCGAATCAGATTGTGAAGTGAATCATTCACTAAGAATGTGGTGGGTTGCAGCTGAAAACCAGCGTCAGGTGGCCAGTATCACTGCCTCCTGACATTATGCTGAGCTGCGGCCTTTTGGCACAATAACTCAATTTATTTTATATGTTTTCTTTGTTATTGGTTTTATTTATTTTTTGTTGTGCTTATAAACTCTTTTTTTTTTTCTAAGATTTTTTAATTTGATATTTAGTTATTCGAGTTCATAGCTCTCAGTGAAAATCTGGAGTCAACAGCTATGTTATTTGGTCTATGAGTGCAGAAAGTAATAGGAATAAATATTTTACCTTATAATAAATATTTTACTTTATACTCGTACATTGTGATCCACACACGATAATGACCCGTCCAAGGATAAAATAAAAAGCATTATTTTACGAACAGACACAAAAAAAAAAAAAAAAAAAAAAAAAGCATTATTTTACGAACAGACACAATGGGAGCTATTTTGAAATAAATACCTTATTGTGATTAAGGGCAAAGTGTTAAGATTTCGGCTCTACATTTTTAGCTCCCGACAAAAAAGAGGGGTGTTTTATGTTTGTAGTGTGTATCTGTGGATTTGTGTATCTGTCTGTGACAGGTTAATTTCGTTTTGCTAGGTCACTCGGTGTTGCCACTTAATTAAATGAATTATGTTTTGTTTAGCAGAACAATGATTTAGTATTAAGTGGCCTTGGTGTAAGGTTTTAGCGTCATACTGGGAGTAAAAATAAAACCTTTTACTTTCTTTCTTTCTTTTTCTTTAGGTATTGTAGCTCCAAAACGTATGGACCGATTTCATTGCATTTTTTTTAATTGAATGCTTGTTTATTCAAATTAAGCTAAATAAAGCGGTTTAAAAAACGCATTCCCGCGATCTCCACAAACTATCTAGTAGAAATACTGAAGCAACTAAAAAAAATCACGCTAACAACAAAATCGCTTAAGTTTGCTACTTAGACCACTGCTCACCCCTTTACCTGAGGTCTACTTAAGGTAACAAAGGATCGCATGCGTCATGCGCGGAGGAGGCATGGCCGACCTCACTTATACTCACGCGAGCTCACTTAATTCCAACTTAGGCTAACTTACAAGAACTTAAATTAACAATGGAGATGGAGGAAAAAGGGATTCAAATTCAACCGAATTTTAGAGGGATAATAGGGTATTAAATATATTCAAAATACATCACCTAAAGTTTCTAAAGACCAGAACTCTCTAACTATAACAGAAAGAGTAGTCACTCATAATGGCCCAAAATTTTGCGCCACCCTGTATAGATACATGTTGCAACTCTACCATGCATCGTGAATTTTTTAGTCAAAATAGTTTCGTAATCTTTACATTATATTTTTGAACGAAGCAAATGTGTAAAATTGTAATAATTGATCTTCATACAGTTGACCTGAACTGACTGATGCAAAGTCTTTCATCACACTGAGGTCAGATAATGTCTAAATACTTATACAAGAAACGCAGGCTATTTTAAGACATCTGTATTCCTATTTTATAATTGAATAATTACACAAAAATATTTTTAAAACGATCCACAGATCTTCAAAACAGCGCCATCTGTGAAATAGATCACTAACTACGCAACTTAACGATCTGCGTGAGAAGTCAGAGATCTAAAGTGTTTACTAACGTTCTTGACACCAATGTACTTGGCCTAAGGCTTCATTTTGAGGTTAGGAAACCTGCAAGTTGTTGTATTTGTTTGTTCATGCTAATCTCAGAAAACGGTGTTTCGATTTTAATGTGACTTACTTTTTAGAATAGTTTAAAAGCCCCGCTTTATTTTTAATATCGTTTATTTAGTATTAAGTTTTATTGACTTTAGATTGCACATATTTTTCTTATTTTTTTTAAGTATTTTGAAGGTAACTTACTTTGAAAGTACTCGTAGCTTGAAGGGGACCCCAGAATCCCTTTCCTTCGTGGATCCAGCTTGAATAACTTTAAGTCACACACACACAAAAAAAAACAACAAAAATATACAACGAAAATTCACAACACACTTGCACTTAAACTTAGCGAAATCATTTTTCTCCACACACAAAAATTATTTTCCAGGAGAAAATTTTCTACAATTTTTCTTTATCTTTTTACGTACGTATAAGGTTTTAAGAATGTTTTCCCGTTCGGTATACACGTATGTTCATTGAGGCTGTGATTTGGTCTGAGTTAAGATTTCCGATCACGCACGGTACGTCTGTCGGTGTTGGCTGCTTCGTGCCAACTCCTGCGCAGGTACTGTGTTTCACTGTGTCGTTTGAAGCCTTCTGTTTGGAGGGTGATCCTTTTTGTTTTATTTTAATTGTTTTAGTTAGGGTGTTTGGAAAAATATTGAACGTTTTTTCCTATTTATAAAACGATGAAAAACTTAGAAAAAAAAAAAAGAAAAAAAAAAAACAAGGAAAAGGAAAAGTTAGGATAACAAGTTCATTTTCTTTTTATCTTTGTAGTTCGTACTAGATAGGAAAATCCGCCAAATTAAGCATTCCAGTAACATGATCCATTTTATAGATTTCTTAGTGGAATTTGAAGCGTAGACTTCTGGTTCTGATATGGAATAAGCTCTCTAGATCCAGCAGGATATATTAAGCTCTAGCATAACTGTTCTCCATAGCAATTGTAAAAATATTACGAAGATCTAAATTTTATTTCGATTAGAGATAGCTATTTAACGGCTCGATTACGAATATAATTATATATTTCTATACCTCATTCTCTCATAAAGAAACCATATAATTTCCAAAAACTGACTGCGTTTACGCAGTTGGAAAACACCGCAACTCTACAATATCGCTATTTCGCTCATACCCGAATAAATACGAGGGTGTGCTATATGCGTCCTGCTCGCACGTTTTTTGTACAAGGATGTAGGAAAAATTAGACGGTATTAAATTATAGGATGCGGTGCAAGGTCGGGTAAATGTGGTAAAAAAAGTTTGGTTGTAAGGGTGAATCAGTGTAAGCGATTATAAAAAGTAAACTGATGAGTTTACAGATCAAATTGGTGTGTACAAAATAGAGACAGGTTTCTAGCTTTGTTTACAGCGGCAGCGTGAGGGTCTTTCACGCTCAGATTCATAAAAAACTGATCTGATATTTAAATAAACATTAGGTACGTTCATAATACTAGAGAAACTAACAAAATCAATGCAATATTTACTTATACATAAGGTCCAACCTTTCTTGTCCCACACTATATCCTATAAGGGGTTACTGTACTCATCATTATGAACAACTTTAATTATAGGACCAACACTGAAATCATGAAATAAGTTACAGCTGTTGCATACAAATAATTTGACTAGTAATTCAATATAATTTATACTTAAAAGGATGGAACTCTAGATTTTTTTTCGCGACTTCAGTGTTGGTCCTGTAGTAATGAGTATTATAAACCTTTAAAGGGATCAGGACTAGAAAGGTAAGACCACAATAAAGGTACAATATTGTACCTAGCTGAGAACTTTTGTTGGGTACCTACTAGAACTGGCTAAATTATTTTATATTTCCCCTGAGTATTGATCCTAGGACCTCTTAGACTCAGGCTGACATTCAGAAACGGATCTAAGCGTGAACTTACGCTTCCAACTGTCAAAATCGTATACAATTTTGACAGAGGGAAGCGTAAGTTCACGCTTAGACTCGTTTCTGAATGTCAGCCTTAGGGATTTCGCATATGGGAAAAGCATTGTTACTACTTCTGTTAGAGCTATAATACTACCAGTACCTATCTGTAGTTCTATGTCTACTGATATAATAATTATCTATATGAAGAAAATAATTTGTAGTATTGTAGTATTCTTAATTTATGAAAAACTATTGCATTTTGTTTTATCTTGCCTTGGACTAAATTGAAAATACCTAATAATTTATTATACGTAAATGGCCCATCAAAATTTTCATTTTTACCTGTAGGAGCTTTATGGTAAGTCTGTATTTTTTTTATGCTAAGGTGGTGATTTCCCATGGGATGAGAAATACTTACATACATACGAAAATCAACAAAAACGAAAGACCACACAACGAAATAATTCAAAACAAAGTTCACTCCCATAACCATCAAACAGAAATTAATGTAAATCAATCGAAGATCTAATAAAGACATTTCAAAGAACTGATCGTCGATCGTCGTGTGAAGTGTGCTTTGTTATTTAATTTTCATATTGCATACTGACCGAAATACGTGGAACCGATGGCCGGGACCGTGACTTGGTTCAAGTATACCGCCTGATCGTGCACTGACCCTTCGATTGACAGCCCCTGAGGTTCTTGGCGACCCATTTTCTGTTGAAACACAAACAGAAATATTTTTTTCTGCGACTTTACAAAGTTGAATACAGCGCCATCTATTGAAAATTAGATGTACTAATTATACTGTTAGCTGTGTTAATGAGAAGTGATACTGTAGTTAGACTACGAATCAATAGATGACGCTACATGTAGGTTATTAGAAAAAGGGTCCACAAAGTTGCTAGGTAACGAAAGTAAATTAATGAACATTATGCTTAATTAAAATTAAAAGGGGTCGTAATAAAATGCTATTGTTCGCGTTTCCTACAGACAGATAGGTAATTTAAATTGTTTTATTCACCTGTATATCACTATTGTCTTTGTTTCTTTGTTCTTGGCTAAGGTTGATGTTTTTTGTTTGCATTTTCTCCCATCCGGAGCTTCGTGCCCCACCTGTATATTAAAAACAATAATGTCTTTATTATTCTACTTTCTAACAAGCTATTTTTGTTAACAAAACTAGATGTTTAACATTATTCCCATACTAGTTAATATTTCATTGTTGTTGAAAATCTTTCATCTGTGATTAATTAAAAATTAAATCCGTCTAAAATTAAGTACACTCACTATACGAGTACGTTGAGGTGATAGGTACATTTCGGAAACAAAATGCTTTGAACGACCGAATTAAAGTAGTTCTGCGTTTGAAAGCGCTGGGCGCAAACGATTCTAGCCGTCGCCGCGTCGTCGTCGGCATCGCGTCGTCTACCGAAAAATTGCCGATTGTAGATACCTACACAGCACGTTTCAGTTCAACCATCCTAATCCCCAATTAATATTCTGTCAAATATATTTTTCATGCACGCACGCGTTGTGCATCAACTGAGATCTACCCCCGAACTTTTAATAATCTAGCCATTAGACAAAGCTGCAGTGTTGCCATATCCCAATTAGGGATTCCATTAAAATAATGTAAAAATAACACATCGTCCTTCTAGAAAACAAATTAAAACTTGGCATTACATTGATATTTACAATACGTTATTGGAAACAGAAAAAGCAATCGCTTTCATATTTAACGAAGAAAGTTTTTCTAACTTGGACGACGAGACTCGCTATATGGAATTACAAATAGGTTCCGAAGAAAAAGTTAAATAACTCAGTAATTTTAAAATAACGATAACAAACTGAAATCCGATCAATATAAAGTTTATGTTTCGTTTAAAGTGAGTGTAGGTGCTTAATATGGAATTTTAAAGTAAAGATTTTTTTGTGACTTCCGATTATGATAACGATATACTTACAACAGAAGGTGTACTTTATAAAATTCTCGAAAGATTACGAGCTCACGGTCGATTCCAAGGCGACAGGGTGACTACTGACTACTACAGGAAATGCAACTTTAAAGAGAGATGTTCTACTGGACTTAATTTCAAGTTTGCAAAAGACTAAAATTATGCTGTTAATGATGATGATTATTGTCTTCATTGGTCAGAAGCTGTTAAGATTTTTTAAGAAAATTATTTCATACTTTTTGAATTCGGTTTTTACTATTTTTAAGTTTTATAGGACGCTGGACAAAATACAAAATATTGCCAAAGTACCTATACTGCAATCCAAATGTTAAAAGACCATGTTCGAAACATCACACTTCGTTCCAAACCACGAATCATTGACATTGTTAAGAAAGCAGCAAAACTCAAGTGGGATTGGGCTGACTATGTTGTGCTGTATGACTGATGAGCTGTGGGCCAAAATAACAACGTGTGGAGCCCTGACACAGCTGGCATCGCGGTAGACCACGAAGAAGAAAGAGGAACGAGCTAGACAAAACATAGGATGAATGGTCCACACTATTTCTGGGCCGGAAGACCTGGAAGTCATGGGGGAGGTTTTTGCTCAGCACTGGGATGATAACGGACTGACAGTAACAGTAGTAGTAACACAGCAGCTCAACACTGAGCATTTCCTAGACTAGTATGGTGTTGTGAGTCTGTGACGGCGTCGGAAAGGTCACTGTTGAGCTTTAGACGGCGCACCTATACCCAGACTCTGCACAACGCCTTGTCAGCCCTTGTGTTTCATTGTTTATTGTTCATACTCTTGGCCGGATGCAACACGGCCATCCTGAGAGACACACGTCCTCGTGTGTTATTCTATAACAATAGAGATATCCGCAGAGTATCACTCACGTTCGGTCATTCCTCTGGGGTCAAAAGCCTTCGCACACCGTAACGACTCTTATGCGCCTGCTACACGGTTGTCAACCGACGCCCGACAGAGGTGACGTTGGTCGGCGGACGGTAGAGACAAACTACGATAACATGGCGCGCCCCTTGCAATTACTTTTTCAATGTTTCTGGTCACATCTCCTTACCGTGCAACAAATCTTTGGATTTATTTGTGTTTGACGGCCGTCTCAGTAGGCACACATGCGTTGTGACTTGTGAGTCTTGGTGGCGCTTTGTAAATACTTTCAAACGTTTTGAATTATGGAGGGGCGCGCCATGTTATCGTAGTTTATTTCTAGTCTGTTTAAAATTTGGTTGTAAGCCGCAGTCTACACGGTTTCAAACTTCCTAGGTCACCTCTGTCAGGCCTCGGTTGCCAACCGTGTAGCACGCTTTATCTTTATTTGCTATTTGTTTGTTAGCCTTCTGTATTTGGCGTTTAAGTGTCCAATCGTAATGCCCGAGGAGTTTTGAGTAACTTTCGTGTTTTACGAGAAGAGTCCAAGATATTTCAACCTTGGTTCATGATTAAAAAGGAAAGTTTCAGACGTTATGCCTACCTACTGAGTTTTGTAAAGAAAATCCATTTTCCTAGTTCAATGACTTTCATCCACTTCATAAAGAAAAGCTTTCAAATATTACACTTCGTTAAAATGCTGACGACTTGAAACAGGTAGCTGTACTAAACTGGATATACAAAATTCATCTGTATCCAGTTCGAATCACGTGGATTCAAACAGTGTTTTTCTTATTGAGACGGCATGGGAATCGGTTATCATCATTCTCCTGACCTTATCTATTTTATTTGGGGTCGTCGCAATACCTGTCTTTTTCTTCCATTCATATCCATCAGATTCACTTCCTTCACATTCATGTCATGTTTCACACAGTCCATCCATCTTTTCTTTGGTCTACATCTTCTGTGATAGCCATCAACATTTTTACCTAAAACCCTTCTTATAACATGATTCTCATCTCTCCGCATTACATGTCCATACCACGACAGTTGGTTATTTTGCAGCTTTTCTGTAACTGGTGCGACTTTTATACTTCCTCTAATATACTCATTCCTCATTCTGTACAATCTTGTTACACCACACCTCTCAACATTCGCATCTTCGCTGCATGCAATTGCTTTTCATCCGTCCCTTTTGTTTATGGGAATCGAGTCAAAAGATTAGCCAGTCGGAGTGGTAGTATCGAGGCTGATTGCCCAGGATGCGCCAGACGATGTCATGTTCTCGAAAGCTGTCGAACATGGGCGTTTTTTATAGACCGCTACAATAATTAGCAAGCAAGTATTAAATATTGCTGTATCAAACTGAACAACTTTCTGGGACCATCATCGAAATCGGGAAATAATTATCGGCCTACCCTTAGATTTGGGTCGCGTAGGTATTAAAGTTTTGTTCGATTTCGAAAGATGAGAATATGGTAATTATAATTTAGATAGAGATGATACTTTTGATATAGTTCTTGATTCTAATATCGTATGACGAATGGAATGCAAAGCAAACTCTGAAGTTAACATTTTTGCGTGGAAAATATCTCTTGATCTTCTTATTGCCGGGGGCCAAGACAGAAAGAATACAAAAATAATGTCAAGAGCTCAAGAAATAGATCAAAACGGACATAAAAATAATAAATGTATTATATCTCGCCTAAGGCTGATTTATAATTTTTTGTGTCCCGGTTTTAATATCTTTAATAGGAAATATTTTAATGTAAAGAAGAGGCTTTCAAACAAAGAGAGTTTTTGCTTCAGTTGAAAAGGAAAAAGGTATTGAATAACGGTTTTGGTAGGTATCTTCATGGGTATCTTACTTACGTCTTGTTATGTTTTGGTTTCCAAAGAGACTAACTTTTTATCCTCAGTGGCGTGTACAGACATTTCTTACAGGGTAGCCAAAAACAACTTGTTTGTGATTGGCCACCTCACCCTAAGACTTAAATTAATTGATTTTACAAACATATTAACATTTGTATTACCTAATACTAAATTTATAATGGTAGGCACGGTAGGCAGTGTTTTTTTTCTCTATAAGGAGTGCCATTGCCTGTACGTGATTACTCCTGTAACCTTTCTGAGTGATTTAAAGTAATTTTGAATTTCTTTTGTCTGAAATATGTATCCTGAAAAGTGTTGCTATGTTTTTATCCTCTCAAGCCTTACGTGTGTTATAATATAATAAATAACTGACTTCTATTTATAATGAGTAGTAAATAGTAAATGTTTTCGTCAAAGAGGTTGGTTCTCAATATTAAATGCCTAGACTAGAGAGACTAGACCACAATCTAAATTGAAAATTATAAAAAAAATATCTTTAAAAAATCTGCGCCAACAAATGCGATGGAAATGGAGAAAAAAAGGCAATAGCCGAATTTTTAAGATATCTACTTATTTGATGTTGGTACAAAATGATATCTCGTGTAAGGTTAACAAGTATTTCTGCTTCGGCGTTATTAGTGGCGATTCTGTTACTATATATATATATATACTAAACTGGACTTCTAAATAATTCTTCTAAGGAATCTGTCATTTTCTTTTACGCCCTTAGTTTAGTTTAGTTCTTACCAAGTGCACAATAGAATCGACGCCATTGTCTTCTGAAAAAATTATAACCTTGTTTGTGGACATAAGAACTGCCATGTCCACAATAGACAAAGCCTCAATAAAAATAAGTGTTTCAAAACAATGGATAACAATCGGCATTTCTGGATCGGTTCCAGTAAACCTCAAGACCACAACATCCTGTCTAATATTCCCGTGATCTGGTGCAATCATACCTTTTACGTTTTTATGTGAAACCAAGATCAGAATCTGCTCAGTATTCAATTCAAATTTTAGGATTATGGCTCCATCGTTTTGACGATGATTCCTGCTCAGTATTGTTTTATTTTATCGAACAATTATTAGTATAGGGGTCACCAACTCTTTTGAAATAATGGATTACAATCTTGCTTAATACATATTTTGGAGGCATGACTGCCAAAAGACGTATGGCATATTTTTATCTATTTACTATTTCTTTTAGTGTCATAAATACAATTTCTTGTTTCTTCTTGTCTATTTCATTTGATACCATTTCATCGTTATCTATTTCATTTCTCTGTATTCCCAGATCAATATTGGAAGCCAATAACTAAGTTAAACTGACCAGTACCAATTACCATCTACTTAACTCAGTAAAACCATTTCCCAGGTGAGATTACTTACTGCACATAGGAACATTTCACGCGCTATTTTTCATGGTACATCTGTTAGCGCTAACTACCGGCCTATATAAGGCCGAGTCGTGACCACAGGTTGCAGTGTAAATGTTACTAACGATAGATTTACACTTTGTTTAATTTCTACTTACTAAGTTGTTAATCTTAGAGCTTTTCTCTTGAAGAATTTGGAAAGGAAAAGGCTGGGGATTTATTCATTATTGTTTTTATTGATTAGATACTAGCTCACCCGGCGAACTTCGTACTGCCAATAAAAGAACTGTACACCCACCTACCTACCCACCTACATACCTACCTACCCTACCTACCTACCTACGCTATGTACAATACCTACTTTCTCCTTACAATTATAACAAACAAAGAATTAGCGAAATTGGTCCAGCCGTTAACGCGTGATGACGTGTCACGTGACCAAGGGAAATAGGGATTCATTTTTATATGTACATATAAGAAGTATCCCCGGTTGGTTGAGGCTTCTCAACTCATTCTTATTGTAAGTTGATATAATTTGTCGAATTGATGTACGATAACTTAACGGTTGAAGCTGTGAATGCTCTAGTCATGTTCACGGCTCCAGCCCCGCGCCGCCGTATTCAGATGCTCACATTGTGACAAATCAAAATGAAGGAACGTTGACGTAGAATAGAATATAATAGAAATACTCTTTATTATACATCTGTTAAAAAAGGAGCAATTAGCATAATAATTACAAATAATCATTTTAAGATTGTACAATGGGCTGTCTTATCGCAATCGGCGATTTCTTACAGACAACCTTTGGATGGACAGTACAGCATGTAAAAAATAACGAGGGTAGCTCGCGTACGTACGTTCTTAAAGCAAGACGCTGCCAAAAGTTGATTCGTTGCGGCTCTAGAAATTGGCACTTTCAAGTGTTGCGGCGTAGGAATTCTGCTAATAGAATTTACTATGGGTTCTTCGCGTTATAAAACGTAGTGCGAATAAAAACACATCAATGGTAAACGTCATTAGACGTTGTGTTGATAAGGACGTGGATAGACGTTGTGTTGTTTTTTTTTTATAAATTTGGCGTTAGTTAACGTTGCTAGTCCGAACGTGTTAAGTAATAATTAATTAATAAAAAAAAAATGAAATTAAAAATTAATTAATTTTAAAAAAATACTAACGACATGATTACCATAAATTATTCCGACATTCCGTACATAGGAAGTCCTCTAATGACAAAACACCTGTAAGTATAAAAAACCGTGGTATATCCGGAAGGTATCTCGTACACATGGCGACATTTCCAGTATAATCTAACCTTGCATTGTATAGGCTTTACGTACAATGAGAGGTCAGCTTATACTGAAAATATAGAGCTTGATATGGCCGCGCGTACAACCTGCTTCGCGGCTTCCCACGCACTTTCCATTTAGTACAGTGTTTACTTTATTTAATTAATTGGTTACTCGATACTGGGGCTACGCTCCTGTAAAAGTGTTTTAAGATAATTATTCTTTCGGAGAACCGAGGGTTGTTTTGTTTTTAAAGGAGACCATTTTTTGGTGTGTGTAGAATAAGGTCATCCATATTCCAATTTAACCGTTTTTTCTTTCTTTCTTTAATGTGAACTTTTGCTATAGAATTAGGAATATCAAATTGTTTCTGTTCGAATCAAATATTCTGGGCCAATTTCGTCGAAATTCTGTTATATTAATACTTTTTTAAGTGCTTATTTCAATGTTTGTTGTTAGATTTCATTTTTGGAAGCATTTGTTCAAATAGGTTATTTTTTGTTTGGTACACTTTCTTGGAAATTTGATTGCATAAAGATTTTATGTATTTCCTCCATTGATTTCCTCTGTCGTTATCTAAATAAAATGTATGCAAATGGTAGGCATTATCCAAGGAAGGGGAAAGTTCAAGAGTGTCCCAACTCCCATAAAATTGTAACATTTTAATATTTCATCGTTTACAAAACAGCTTTGCAAAAACTTTGTTTTGTTTACAAGGGGAATGTTAAAATCAAACGAAGTTTTGGGAACCAAGTTTGTTTTTTCAGCATATCAATAAAATACGATACTGCAGGGAAGGTTTTTTTTATTAATGTCTCACAGATGGCTCATTGAGCCTTTTTTCGGTGAGGCCTAAACCTCCGACCTATTAAAATAAAGTGAATTTAAGCATGATGCAGCTGAAGGCATCCTCTAGTGGGACACGGGCCTCGGCTTAGGGCGACGCTGATGGGGCAACAAGAGAGGCGCGCACGGAGGAGTTTGAGATTTGGCATAGTTAAAGATACGTGTAGAGAAAGCTTTGTACCCCTTTTTTAAAACATTGCGCGCACGGAGGAGTGTGAGATTTGGCATAGGTATAGTTTATATGGAGAAGGAGTGCAGAAAGCTAAAATTACGGTCGAATTTCGACCACTGGGCGACCACTAGTATTGTTAGTTATTGATATGATAGTGGTTGCATCCACTCCTATTTAAGTTGTGTCGCTTGCCCATATAAACTTTTTTTTTTTTTTTTTTTATACTTAATCTGCAATTGGCTTTTTAGCCATAATCAGATAATTTCTGGGAAGTTTATGATTTAGTTGTAGTTTCATTAAACCGCACTGGATAATTTGGTAGAAACTACATTTTCAGTTTCTGTTGTCTAGTTCTAGTATTTGCCATCTTTTCAGGCGTGTTACGTTCTCTTCTGTGTTTAGTAGGTTTTTAGCCAACTCATTTGTATGTTTGTTGAGTCTTTCCTTGTAGCTTTTGCAATTTTTACTAATTTCCTCTCTGACAGTGGGCATTTCCAAGTGTTCGTGTATTTCCGTGTTCCTTACCAACCAATGTGCTTTTGAGATAGTTCCAAATAAACTTAGGACCATTTTCACGGATAAGATAACAGACGATTAAGACACAGTCGGTCGAATACTTGTAATTAATTTTTGTACTAGTAAACGGCTGATTTAATGTTAAACGTTTGTTATTTCGTCAGTTAACATGGCCTATAGTATGCTCCTAGCTATCGGGCATTTTATTTGTTCCTACGTTCGCATAGGTACCTAACACACAGTCCATTAACTTTAGCACTAGGGCCTAGGGCCTAGTAATGTTAGATTTTAGAAGAAAAGACTTAAGGGTTCGTTTTATACCCATCGTTATTCTACATTGTACTCATCAACCAATTTATAACCTGCATTTCAAGGGTTATCTACCTTAGCCTAATAGCCGGCGGGCCAATTAGAGGCTATTCCATTCACAAAACTACCTCGGCACGCTACGGTTAAGATTAGTTTAAATCTTCTTTAAGGGGTATTGTACACTGGTTTTATTTTCGAATTTTTCTATACACTGATACATAAATTTTCCTCATCTATACGTATTTTTATACCTATATGAATGGATGAATGAAGTTAAAAGATTCTATAGAAATTAATGATGATGAATTATGAAATGAAATGATGATATTCAAAAAAACATTTTTTTTCTTTTTCTTTTTTACCTAAATAAAAAAAAGGAATTTTTGATTCTGCATTAGAATCAACTACAATTTAAAGTTCAATGATAATACCTATATAGAAACGAAAATAGTGGCAAAAAGAATAACCTAACCGTCAAAAACCCGGACTCCAACTCTATAAAAAAAGAGCTGTAACTTTTGGACGGCTGAACAGATTTTCATGAAACATGACTAAAGATGATACCCGATTGAACTAAGATATACATATACACAGATCCACAGATACCCACGACAAACTTAAAACACCGCTCTTTTTTGTCGGGGGTAAAAAATCAAAGATAGAAACATATAATAAGTCCCCACTCTTGCCCCCCCCCAGCTAGACCCGGGCCAGTCAGTGGGTTCAACAGGAAGTCATGTAGTCACGCAAACCGATGGTTTTAATAACAAATCTGTGGAATTAGTGTACAGGTTGATGCTTCTGTCCATCCATTTAATGACGTGTGTTGGTTGTCCTCAGGATGTTGAGATAAGTAATTGACTCGGAGCACAGATAATGTGTACTTAATCTGTACCACAGCACAACAAAAAGCGAAATTAATGCTCAGAAAAATATCCCATCTGACTAACACGAACTTGTCTAATTAATCCAATTTTGCTAGCGGACGCCATATTGAATAAATCCACCTTTCGATGAAGGAAAACATCGTGAGAAAAGTCACACGTTAATCAAGACTAATAACTGGCTCTCTCTGTGGTTGGGAACCTATATGGGATTAATTATACCTTAGTACATACATAAGGATATTAGGTAAGTACATACTAGAGTTCAGTCCGATATAATGTCATACATATGTAAATCATCGATATTTTAAAATCATTTCGTCATGCAGTGACAGCGGCAAAATCATCACTCAATAATGATCATGACTGAATGAACGTGAACTCCGGTTTCGGCTGTAGCGGTAAGTCATTTTGTCACGATGGTCCAATATGATGGTTACAATAAAGTATCAGTGACAGTGGCGGATCCAAGATTTTGGTTTGGCAACACCTTCTTAAACTAAATTAAAATATTATACCTAATATAACATGCTGTGATACCTACTTAAAATGGATTAAGTAAGGATAAGTGATGAAAATTGTAGTATTTAAATATTAAAGGCTCGGCGAGCCAAGTGTGAGTCAGTAAAAATATAATGACCGCAGCGATCGCTCGCACTCGTGTGTATACTCCTTTACCTAACTGGCGCCGGAACAAACCCGTTTTTGTTATACTTTTAATTTAATAGCTCAGAGATAATTATATCATCGTGTTTGTAACGATTTGGTTCTATGTAACGCTCGTGACGGGTGAGATGGTAATTGATCCTGATATTGAGAAATGTGTAAGCGATATTGTATTTAGATCGGGTCGTATATCTACGCATCTATTGCGAAATATTGATCTTAATTCCTACAATGCCAATGTACGACTTCGTCCCGTTTGCCGTCGAAACAGCCGGCCCCTGGGGGTCAGAAGTCAAATCCTTTATTAAAGATTTAGGTTATTAATGATATAGATATTCTTCTTTTTCTTTCTATATGGCAATTGAGCCGATGTCGACTATTCTGCCAGTTTCAAGTATATCGATATATAAGTGGCCACGATTCCCGCTCCGGTTTCTATCTGGTACAACAAATATCGCTCGCCATATAACGAGGGAACGCGGCAAGTGTGATGCACCTTTTGCTCCGAAGCCTATTAAAATGACATTTTCTATACAGAGTGTAAGTGTCATCGTAACGAAAACTGATACCATGGATTCAGTACATGATTCTGGACCCCTCAGCGTAATTATGCATCGGTCTTTTCAACAATTTTACGATTTTGTTTGCCGTTTTTGACTAACTAAAAATACTGCGAACAAAATCATTTTTTTTTTTTAAAGACCCGCTCTTTTGTCTATTTCTGAGGCGTCCAGAATCACTTACTGAATCCAATTATCAGTTTTCGTTACGATGTCACTTGCACCCTGTATTTTCTCTGTAAATATGTTCCCAGCACAGCCGTTCAAGATAAAAAAATGCCATCATCTAAATTCGCCTGTTTTTCAAATATGTTGGGGTCATACCAGTCTTATCAGCACGGCTAGCCAACCTTTGTCTACTTGACAGATCACAGAAGACAAAACGAAAAATCGAGAGAGAAAACTGTAAAGAAATGGTTTGGTTCCCGCCATATTTTTTTTTTTAGATATACTTTGCACCTCACTAGGATTTCTCCTGCATCGAGGGTACAGTTTAGAAACATTCACATGCACACACACCCAGACCCGAAACAACTATCTGTAGATGATACAAATATTTGTTCCGTGCGGGGATCGAACCCGCGGCACGTAGCGCAGAACCAACCATGTCGTCGATTTCCCTTGATAAGCCCGTTTTCTCCCCTTGTGTCCTTGATAGAAGACAAAAGTCTCATTCAGTTTTACATTCTCATACATTTTGTCCACATTGGTGCATTTTTAATGTCCTCCGCATGATTATCATTTGTATGACAGGTGTAAAAAGTTAAGAATTTATCAATGGGCATTGAGTAAGTATGCGTGGACGCAGGCTTTTGCGAGCTTGAGATTGTATTGGCAATAAGATCTGTTATTGATACCACAAATCATGACCACAGGAAAACATCTGACGATCTCATGAGCTTGGGTTTGCTATCCAAGTTTTTTTTGGTAGAAAACCTCTTTTTGACGACACGGTTGGCGCAATAGCTAAGCTATTACCTTTCTACGCTACGTGCCGCGGGTTCGATCCTCGCGTGGGACAAGTATTTGTATGATCTACAGATAGTTGTTTCGGGTCCATGGGTGGTGTGGGCACGTGACATGCATGTTTGTAAGCTGTACCTTCGATACGGGAGAAATAATAGAGAGGGGCAACGTTTTTTTTTTTTAAATGATTAAATTGAAAAATTACCTTGTGGTTTGTCATTGTGTCTGTTAAGTAGATTTGGATTGATATGTAATACAGCAAGAGGATCCGTCAATCCAAAATTTAAATGCGTCTAGACACTTGTCGGTTTTACAATTTCCATCTGGTTCTAGATGTATCCATCTTCCATCCATTGTATTCTATCTTGTTGTTTTCCCGACAAAAAACAGGGGTCTGTGTATCTGTCTTTGGCATCTTAGCTCCAAAACGGATGGACCGATTTCAATGCAGTTTTTTAATGAAGCTAGTTTAATCGGGTATCATCTTAGTTATGTTTTATTAAAATCTGTTGAGCCGTACAAAAGTAACAGCTCTTTTTCTAGTTGGAGTCGGGGGTTTTTGACGGTTAGGTCATTGTTGTAGCACTGGATCCATGGAAACGTAGTGAGTTAGGTAGTCTTAATCATCTCGATATATCGCCTCGACTGCGATATGCGAGCCGATTGGCCTGCTCCGAGCTCTTCACCAATCGGAGCGCCGAACACAGTCGATGCGGAAAATAGAGATAGTTACAAGAAAATTAGACTTATGCACTCAGATGACATTAATGACATGAAGTATCGTATCAACCAACTCCACTTTTCGAAAAGCATTGCTGGATAAAGGCCTCTCCCTTGAAAGCAGCTATTGTAGGCTGGTTGCCTATGCCTAACCCCAGTTTCAGCGTTCAGTTCGTCGCTGGCCAGAGTGGTTGCCGTTCAGGTCAACTTCCATTATTGTGTTCTCAGTGTATTGTTGCTATTCTTGGGTATCCGGGGTATACAGGGCTATTTGTAGCTCACCGCGGTGAAAGTAGTCATCAATACGAACAACTTTTACTATAGGACCAACACTGAAATCGCGAAAAAAGTTAAAACTTTTCATTCATTTCCATCAAGCAAGGTTGATCTTTTGTATGTAAAATTTGTTTTTTTTTGTCGTGATTTCAGGGTTGGTTCCATAGTAAAATTTGTTCATATTGATGAGTACTTTCACCCCTTATAGCATTGCCGGTGAGTTACAAATAACCCTGTATATAATAGGACCTTTGAAAGTTTTTTCAAAGCACCCCTAATAGACATAAACAATGAATAACCTCAAACGATTAAAAGAGCAGTCTCCGCATAAAGTTGCCCTTATCGGAAGAGAAAATGACATAATTATGAACAAGATTATGATCGTTATAAAGGACGTGGCCAACCACCGATTAAAGATCATAATCGGTAGGGAAAGGTGTGCAAGACTCCATAAAATTGTCGACCTGAAGCGTAGTAGCGGAACTTGCCTTCCTTCTGCGAGTTCAGGGAGGTTGATATCAATTCTTATTGCCAGCCAGTTACCGATGGCAATCTGGCCTACCATCATCTCTTAAAGCAGTATTGTTTTAACCTTACTTCAAAATTTCGTACTATAACGTCCTTAAAGTAAGTTTTATTTAATATTGTATTACAAATTCTTAATATTTTTAGATTTATTTTTACTTCTTAATTTTACACTGTTGCTATCCTAAGAAAAATGTCTTCTCTGTCTATGCACCTGTCCTCTTCTTAATACCTGTCTTTCATTCTAGTGTGTCTTGTATTTGTGGCAAATAATTATTTTTTCGTATTTTTTTTACTATAAAGTTTTGTGACGTCGCCGTAAATAATTCCTCTCGTTTTCTATAAGAGCTGAGAATAGACAAAACATTCATATTCTTGAAATGTCATTGTACGAATTTGAGAAACATTACTTTATGGTAGAAACGATACGTTCCTGAAATATGATGGTTTTGTATGGTGGTAAGCCCCTTGACATTCTTCATACCATTCGACAGGTTGCAACTGACATCCGAGGATCTACCGCGTAACTAAAATGGTAATGAACATCGACTCTGGTAATAAACTTCAATACGATTGTGACACACTAAACTTAGAGCTACCGGCCGGCACCTCTGACTTTACGAAATCATGTGCGGATCAGAATTTGATTATCATTTGCGATAACGGTGAAGGAAAACATTGTGAGGAAACCTGCACATCTGAGAGGGCCTTATAAAGTTCTTGATGGTGTGTGTAGTCCGCCAACCCGCACTAGGCCAGTGTGGTGGACTAAGGCCTAACCCTTCTCTTTCTGAGAAGAAGCCCGTGCCCAGCAGTGGGACAGTAATGGGCTGGATTTATTTATTTATTTCGGATATTTATTCTATTGATGGATTTGCTTGCTTGATACTGACGCACGGACTTGAATTCAAGACTGCGTCTATGAATGTAACGAGGCTTAATTATACGTAAAAATATTCAAGAACCAAACCTATCTTGAATTAATAGTGTTTGTCTTCCTAAAAGAGGTTTTGGAAATCATAAAGTTCTCCTAATAGCGTACTTAAATAACTAGTTTGTTCGGAAGTTGAATGAATTATTAAGGGTCAAACATGAATAGAGACCCGTTTCGCCAAAAACAAATATTTTAACTTAAATATGTAGGTATAACTAATATTTGTTGTTTTGCAAACTGGTTGTATGGAAATCATAAATAAACTTAATGGAAAGCCATTTCCCATTATACTATAATTTAATGTTAGGCGATAAAGATGAGCGTAAATACCACCTCAGTAAAAACTGATTTTAACCCCTGACAAAAAAGAGTTATAAATTTGTAGTGTGTATCTGTCTGTGGCATCGTAGCTCCAAAATGGATAGACCGATTTCAATGCAGTTTTTTTTATTTAAAGCTAGTTTAATCGGGTATCATCTTAGCTTTCTTAATAGATCTTCGCAGGTCGCAGTGACAAAGGGGCTTAGTACCCTACCTCTTCTAATCATCTTAGCTATGTTTCATGAAAATTTGTTCAGCCATTCAAAAGTTACAGCTATTTTTCTAGTTGGAGTCGGGGGTTTTTAACGGTTGGGTTATTTCGGATGATATTATGAAGGTTAAATATACTCAAAAACTATAGCACAGAGGCTACTGCCTGCCGTAACAAGGGCGGTGCCAGCGGTGCCCAGGCAGAGGGCGCAGACCCTGGAAATTTTATTTTAGGATGATAGATTTATATTTACTAATGGGCGCCCAGTGGTCGAAATTCGACCATAGTTTTAGCTTTCTGCACTCCTTCTCCATGTAAATATTAACTATACCAAATCTCACACTCCTCCGTGCGCGCAATATGCTTTAAATAGGGTACAAAGTTTTCTCTTCACGTATTAATATATAATAGATAACATTGTCCATTTCATTGTCAGAGGCGGGTAAGATTAGAACTTATTTCAAGGGCCCAGTTAAAGATCGCATCGGGCGCATAAAAGGCTAGTTACGGCACTGCTGGCTAGCCCCAATAACCGAAAAGCCACGCCTTGAAGCCACGAATATAAATTAAGCTAGGGTCCTTCTGGGCGTATCCACTTTTATTCGTCTAGGTCATCTTTTTACTATTTCTCACTTCATAAACAATAACTTCTTTGGGTGGCATTATCTGACTATTTAATAACGTCGCATGAATATCCACATAGTGGTTCATAAAGAATTTAGGCTTAAGCAGAACTAGGAGTTAAATTCCAGTCTACATGAAAACCAAAACTAGAAATAACTTAACTAAACTTACTGTACCAAAAAGTTCAATCCAAAAGTCCAGAATATTGTCAAACTCACCCGAAAAAAATGGCTAGCTTAAACGCACTTCCACATAAATCACACACACATACACAGCACACACGACGCGGCGCGTACGCACCCAATCAGTTTTCAGATCACGACACTGTGCGCGCACTTCGGAGAACGCGTGCGTGTGATGCGCGCGCCCGCTCCCTACTGTTCGAACTTTGGGTCGATTTAAGTAGCGTTCCTAGAAATTAGTTCGATTGGTCTTCGATTTTTGAATTTGAATTTTGGAACTATGAACTTATAATAACCTTTTCATTCAAAAACGTTCCACGATTTAAAAGAAAATGCCTTATAGTTCTACAGCCTAAAGAAATTGATATAGACAGATAAGATTTATTAATATTTTAAGCGTTCACAGCTGCTCTCTAGTATTCTTTTAAGTTAATGCTCCTGTTATATCCATGTGGTAGCGGTAGATCATTTTCAGCTTGACAGGTGGTGCTCCCGAATACCTCGACGATTTTGTTTTGTTTTGGAATGATTTAAAATATAAGTTTTGAAAAAAGACGCGATGATCAAAACGCTCAAAGTTTGTGCTAGGATCATCATCGTTTAAAAAACGAACACTATTCAAATTGTGTGCGCATTTTTTTATTAAAAAAAATTAAGACGCTAGATGTGCCTTTGGTTAAAAATAAATTAGTAGGTATTATGTATTTTCTGGTGCACTTTCGTCTTCTTACATTACCTATGCGATAATGTTCTTGCTGGATTATAAGTTCTAAAGAAGCCATTAAATACAGTTTACACACATGTTTCGAAATTCAAAATCTTTAAAATAACACAGTTTCTTTTCTGCTAAACTGAACGCTTATGACGCTTCTAGCTATGTTCTTTTTTTTCTACATTTTATTATTCCGGACGGACGTTACATATCCTGAGTGCACATTGAAGCGAAACGCGATGAGATGTGAAAAAAAAACAGTTTCAACTTTTTTCGGTATCGGACATAGTTTTTTTTTGTTTCAATACGGAACTATGACCATAGTTTGGAACTAGGAGCTATGTCAAATTTAGTTTAGTTTCAATAAAATGTTTCGCTTTGAAAGCTTATGATGAAATTATTTTGGTATTATTATGGTGTAAATATAAAATAGAGATGGTCTTTACAAAAAAATTACAATTGTGTTCGTTTTTTTTTTGTTTTATAAATTCTGCGAACGAATACGTAATATTTTTTAATATACCTACGCAGCATTCTTACCCTGATTGTTCCAGAATCTTGTCCTGAAGCCATGGTATCAATTTTCGTATGATTTCACTTACACCACGTATAGTATAGACAGTATTACTAACAGTTCTGGAAATATCGAAGAAAGGCGTGAGAGTTGTTTTTACTGGAGCATTCTTCTATGTTATTTTGCAGTTTCTACCGCCTACACTTATTGAGAAATCATTGACATTAACAGTTTATAGAACTGTTAACGACTTTATAAAACGCTACGATTACATCGATAATAGGTATGCTATGAAGACAACCACGTGAGAAAGCTTGTTAAAAAATCGAATTGTCTGTCTGTAATTGATATTTTTTATTTCTACCTTTCTAGTCCCGATCCCTTTAAGGGGTCTTTGTACTTATTGTTATGAACAACTTTTATTATGGGACCAATCATGAAATCTCGAAAAGTCGAGTAGGTAATATTGAAGAATTATTTTTATGGATCACCAGATTTTTTTCTTCGCGATTTAAGGTATGTTCCCTTAGTAAAAGTTGCTCATAATGATGAGTACAATAACTGCTTTCCCGACTACCCTTCGCCACAGATTTTAGAACCACGTGAAGCATACCACTGAGAAGTGTAAAGTTCACAGTGTGCGTCGACCACGACAGACACAGCTTTTTCACAATAAATTGATGTGCATTTTAATCTAGAAGGGCTGTTGAATAGTCAAGGTACAGGAGTTTTATTACAAAAAATACATTTACTATTATATCTTTCGCGGCCATTTACTCGAAGAGACCTTCAGACGCGTCCATTCGGAACCAATTTTTCGAACTCGTAAAAAATATAATAAATCGCGCGTCTTTTCTACGATATTTTGAAGAATGGACATTTTTACTGAAGATATATAGATTTCACAAAACTTCGAATCTAATTCAATTAATTATGGGAGACTCAATTATTGTAATAAAATGAAAATCGATAGCATTCGTTATTGGTAGATACACAAAAATGTTGGGAATTGGGAGAGAACGCATTTATTTTTTTATTGAATTCACGGCATCGAAACACGATGTAACTCTGAATTTATTACAATTAATTCGAAATCTCTCTGAGAATTTTCAGCGATGCGATGTAGGGAGAAAAAGTTATGTTTTTTTAGCGTGAAAGTTTTCAACGTGAACGGAGGAGTATTTTTTTTTCACGGAAATATTAATCTGTTCTGATTTCCAATAGTTTGAGATACTTCTACAAAAAAAATGTTAGGTATGAAGGTTTTTTTTTTATGTTTACCAAGAGTTTTTTTTCTTTTTCTTATTTTGAATATTAATTGTAAGATAACATTGGGCCATTTTGTTCTTAATCTCGTTTCTAACTCCTGACATAAGTTATAAGTTTTTAGCGTGTATCTGTGTATCCGTCTGTGGCAATGTAGCTCCACAACAGATGGACCGATTTCAATGCAGTTTTTTAAAATCGAAAGCTAGTTTAATTAGGTATCATCTTAGCTATGTTTCATGAAAATTTATTTAGCCGTTTAAAAGTTACAGCTCTTTTTCTTGGACTCGGAGGTTTTTGACGGTTAGGTTATAATTTTTTGAGTAGATACATAAAAGCACTACTACAGTTTTTATGTTTCTCCCTGTTTCTTACGTCTGCCTAGCCTTTTCCCAAATATTTTGGAGCCTTGAATAACGTAAGCTTAGGTTATTTTATTAAAATATACAACAAGATTATGATTGACTGATGACGATGTATGGTGGACTTGCTGTCTGAGATAATTTAATTTACAATTCATTTACTTCAGGTTAAACCCATATCACATATCTACCTACGTCTATATAAAATTGATCACGTTTTAAACAGATAAAATTACAATAGATAAAATTAAAATATAAAAACAATTAGAATAAGCGAATTAAATTACACCAGAATTAATATATAATCACATTATAATTTACCTTTTAATCTAAAACAAACTATATATAACCATAAAATATAAACTTAAATATGTACACTAATAATGAGAGGTATCAAAATATTAAAACTATAGAAACTTAAATAAAAATATACAACATACAACATTCTCCCCATATTTTTCGTAACTACTGCGTCGATAGTTCAATATAAAAAATAAATAAACTAATTTGTATGTGCGGTGCAGCTAATCGACGCTCGCGCAGGAATGACTCATTTAGCCTCTGACGTCACTGACAACTAAAAATAGTCTAGGTTCACTTCCGTGCGTGGTTACAAAAAGATTTTATGTACAAACTAGCTGTGCCTGCGACATGACTCGACAGGAGGAGATTGAAATTTTCGAAAAAAAAAAAAATGCTTATTTTCTTCCTCATGATGTACAGGTGTGTACATCAGTGGCGAAGAGTCCATACAACCCGATTCCCATCGGCTTCCCTTTAGGAATTGGTTAGTGCATAGACCAACGTAATATTATATTATTTACCCATCCAACTGGCAAAAAAAAAGGCTTGTTATACAGTTAGATCGAGGTCTTCCAGACAGGACTAATATATAGATTACAAGAGACGGTATGGATTTTAGTCTTGTAGCAATTTTTAGAGGCCATTTTTGGGACGGCTTCCCCTTTCAAAACTGACCTTCGCCACTGGAGTACATACACTACTTTCTTGTCAAATCACATCAAGTATTGGTTCAGCCGTTTAGACGTGAAAAGGTAACAAACAGATAGAAAGAGACAATAGAGCTACTTTCGCGATGAGAAAGGCAGTAAGATAGGTCACCTGTCGTTGAACCGAGACGAATGATGATTAAATTCAATTTGTCAGCGTAGGAATACCTTTGGGTAATCTTGAGCACCCTTGAACCCATGAGCATTGTCACCAAGTTTCACTGAAAGCCCCAACAAGAACATGAATTTAAAAAGTCAATTATTTTATTAATTAATAAACAAAGGTTGTCTATAAGAAATCGCCGATAGCGTAAGACCGTCCATTGTACCATTTCAGTAATTATAATATATTATGTTCATGACTCTGTAGCGACATCTATCGCCACATAGAAGAACTACTTAGTAAGGCAGCAAAAGCTAACTACAGTGGCGCAAAAATATGAATTGATCAATCAGATTACGAAGCCTGCATCGCGCAAGGAAAAAGATAATCGTATCTAACACATATACAACTGTCCGACATCAACCGTCGGGCTTCGGCCCGCCAGGCAATATCACCTCGTCTGGTCGGAGGATCCTCCCTTTTCAATGGAGGAACACCATACCTCGTTCTTCCACAACTCTTACAAAACTGGTGTAGACTAAAGAGTATTTCAATTCTATTATATTCAAAGGAATACTTGGAAATCCTGAAAATAAGAATATTTTCAGAGTATACAAATATTCCTTTGATTTATGTAACCTAACCTGCCTGTACTGAATCGATTCCAATCGAACTGTTAAAAGTTGATTCCAATTTCAAATTAAATTCTCGAGAGTCCTTGAATTCTTTCGTATCCAATAAAGTAATCATAAACTTTTTGATGAAAGAAAATAATATTGAGTTATTTCGTCGTAATATAAGTATCTAAATGGGTGCATAAGAAAATAAGACGTCTGCTTTATGGTACTATGGCACCAAAACTAAAATTGCGGAAAAAGAAATCTACTGTTATTTATTTTTTGTGGAGTAATATTAAATTATTTATTTCGGGATTTCAGAGTTGGACCCATAATAAAAGTGTTTTATAATACAATTATCTCCTTAAACCAGGTGTCAAGGCTTGAACAGTGTCCATCTATTTTTAGAAGAACACATGGCCTATCTCTTCCTGTTGGTAAGGGTTGGAAATATTCCCTAGGAATACCGTGGGAATAAATGAGCATGTTCGAAGCAAGTTTTTCCACAAAAATACTCATCGAAATCTGGCTGAACATTTTAGAGAGAGCAAAAACAATAAACAATGTTACAACGCCTGTGCCTGACGTTTACCAAAATACTTTTAAAAAAACTTTACTTACTTTATGGCTTATTTGTTACATAAAAGCTGGTGTTTTTTTTTGTCAGTATGAGTCCTCTGGTAAAGATAAGTCGAATTAACACGATGACTCTGTTCAGCCTTGGAATCGAATCGTAGACTTCACAGTCTGCAGGCGCATTTGTGATCACTAAGCCTTTAGATCTACTCGTACCTACCAAGTAAGACGTAGATGGATTTATTGTGACACTATATGACCTGATAAAATGACATGATAGAATAAAATAGATAGCAAAGTAAGTATACCTTGAAACTAAAATTACTGTTACCTGTATCATCCCACTGCTGGGCAAAGGCCTCCCCCTTAATTTCCATGCTGTTCTATCCGCGAAAGAGATGGCGGGATGCACTAGACCCATTCAGCAAGGACTGGTCATCACTGGCACTGGATAGAAACTAAAATATGGAAGAAATAAAAACTTTTTCATTTATTCGGACTAGATACTAGACTACACAACGCACAAACAGAGAAAAAATGTGCTATCGATGCCTCTACCGAATGGACGGCCATCTCAGTATTTGCAATATATTTAATTGAAGACTGAATGTGGCTTTTTTTATAGATATATGTCTCTCACAAGCGGCTCATAGGAACCTTCCCTTATGGTGAAACTTGAGGGCCTGCAGCCATATAACAACAGGACTAAGAGCGCCTCATATTCGGACTTCGGTCTCGGCTTGGGGAGTTGCTGGGGGGCAACAAGAGGCGACTTTCTGGATCTGGGTATAATTATTAAGGGACTTGTTTTTAGACTAATGGCTCAGTGCGGACTGGCACGAACACGTCTCGTGGTGGAGATTGAATGTGACAGAATTAACATCCTTTTTATCCTCCAAAATAATTCCATCGAACGGTGTTGGATGAATGTCAGATAGCACCCTCACTAGCGCCAAATTTGTCGAATTTTGAGTAGATTAGCTGATATCTACAAGGCATTGAAATTGGATAGTCATTGAACCTATTTTAAGGAGTAACCCACTTCAGGATTAAAGGCATGAAGGAATCCAATACCAGGAGTGTATAAAAATAAAATAAATAGACAAATAACATCCACAACCAGAGTTTTAAGTATGCATAAAGAACTTGAAACATTTAGCCTCGAAACAACAAAACTTGTACGGAATTACAAGCAGTTTAAGAATAATGTTATTTTTCTTAAACTTCTGCTCAACAATGTAAATAGCACAACCTTGCCTTTGATACCAGTGGGCAAAAGTTTCGTTGACCCACAATATGCCAATGACATTATGGGTCCCAATTTAATATTTTTTCCGACCTTATCCTCAGGGATCCCATGTTGGTCGATAGGTCTCCCGTGAAATTCATCTCGAGAGACGAATGGATTGCTTTTTATTTAAACAATAAATGCGTGATTTATTTAAAAAATTGCAGATTTTTTTGTGGGACTGTAAATCAGTATTTTAGTTATTTGGTTGTTGTTATTCGTCTGGTGCCACTTATTCAACCAAAGCCAAGCCAAGGATACTGAGAGAATTGAAATTTTGAGACTAGACTAAATTGGTGCCATCAAATAATTATTTTCGAAATAATGAAGTTTGTTCGGTAGAATAAATATGTGGCTTATGTCGAATTAACTAATAATAATATTATTTAAAAATTCATCAATTCGTCTCGCGAGACTAATTTCATGCGATACGAATTGACTATCAAATTATTATCCCAGACCAACAAATGGAGGCAATATTTGATACTTGACAGATATAAGATTAATTACTAATTTATTAAATTCTACTACCTACACGTGTAGGCGGATACATTATGTAAAGGATAGAAGATCAAAAGCTATTGTATTATAATAATAATAATTAATGAGCTCTCATAAGATTAGCGCGATGTGATACAGGATGATTATAATATCATGATGACGGGATTTACTTAAGGGGATTACATAGCTCAAACACAGTATTTTTAAAAAGTTTGTTGAGGAAGTCTTTAATACATTAGCCATATAAAAAAATATATGTTATACATAAGCATCACGGAACAATTGTATTGATATTTTTATAAGCCCATCTTTGTAAAAAATCTTTAAAAAAGCCTATTTTTAACCCCCGGCGAAAAAGTGTTATCAATTTGTAGTGTGTATTTGTGTGTCTGTCTGTGGCATCGTAGCTCCAAGACGGATGAACCAATTTCAATGCAGTTGTTTTTATTGAAAGCTAGTTTAATCGGCATGGTTCTTACCTATGTTTCATTAATATCTTTTCAGTCGTTCAAAAGTTACAGCTCTTTTTCTAGTTGGAGTCGGGGGCTTTTGATGGTTAGGTTACCTAAATTGAAAATTCTCTCTATAACGGGTCATTACTTTTAAGAAAGAAAAAAATATAGTTAATTGGCTCTCTATTGCTTTTATGTGGAGATATATGCTTCTATCCCTTACTGACACTTCAAGGCCGTTGGGCCAGGCAATCCCCTTAAATTATGGGAACGGATTTAGAGGTTATTCTGTAGTTCAAAGGATATAAGCAGGGTATTATGTTGTACGAGCAATGTGATGTGGTTCAAGATTTGCTTTGTATCCTATTTTAATCACTGAATAAGTAATCATTAGTCTTTTATTTAATTTATTTGCTGCTGAAAACGTTGCTCCTCACTAGGAATTAGTGACAGCGGACAAGAGAGCTGGCAGCTACCTCGGCCAACGAATTACTTTAGCCATCGATGAGGTAACGCTGTCAGCCTCCTAGGCACTATGCCCCGCAGGGTGCTCTGGAAGAGGTTTTTTATTTGCTGATATATTTAACTAATATTTAATTATATTTGGTTAGTTATAGATTTAAGTTTTTGTAGTTTTAATATCTAGTTAACTTTCTAAATACACACCTAGAAGTCAAAGTCAAAGACAAGGATATTTATTCGCCAAAGACATGGTACAAAAGTTCTTATGCTTAATTAGTTTTCCCAACACATCCGCCACTATAAGAGGCATACTACGAATATTTCTATAATTCTAGGTTACATAATATATATATAATAATTATAAGTAGATTTATGTATAGTGAAAAGATTGTTTCAGTTTATTTTAGATCCTAATTTTATATTTTTTATATTAATTCTCTTTTATTTGATCTTATTTTTAATTACTTTTAATTTAATTTGCTTTTGTCACGACTTTTTGGAGGTGGACGTTAATGACTGCGACACAGTATTTTATTAATGCAGTTGTTATCGAACACAGAGTTTCTGTAAACTGTGTTTTCATTGAAATAAATAAATAAAGGACATTGCTACGGTTGGCCCCGTCGTCTACAAAGATGAACAATATACTACAATTACAAGTGTATTTTATTAGTACTTATTATTAATTTCATTTTATGCGGACAGTACTTGAATCATTTTTCATTTTAAAAAGTAATCAACTCAATAATGACGTTATCGGAAATGATAGTATCGTCCATATTGTTTTTGTTTGCCAATAGCGTAGTACAATTAAGCTACAATTAAGTCAATGAAACAAAATTCGAATAAATAAAAATAAGCTATTGTTTTTTTTTAATTTCAAAATTATTTTGATCGTTTATACAACATAAAAACAACATGAACATAACCCAAACATTTTATAAGTAGGTATACCGAGATAAACATACGTTCTTTTCATGGACAGACAAAGGCACTAATCTATACTGCCAAGACTTGTTTTGTATTTTTTTTCGTTAATTTAATTTCATTAAATTATTTGTTTTTGTCAACAAATTAACATTAATTTATGTAATTAACAGAACATTAACATAAATACACAAATATTCCGTTTATTATATTTTTAATAGTAGGTTTTACGGCTTCCTCAGTGCGTCTCATTCGACCTGCGCGCGCATTCTTCCACCTGCGCGCGCATACTTCATCCTGCGCGCGCATAGCTAACTCATCCAATCACAAACGAAGAAATAAGCAAAATAGGATTTTAACTCCATTTATTTTTTCCTCGCAAGTGTGTTGAAAAACGTTGTATGAAATGCGTGAGCATTGGTCATTACATTCTTGGCTCCATTACGCTCCATCCCTCGCTTTCGGTTCGGGCTGCAATCCAGCCTCGAGTACCTATAATGACTAACTTAGCTCAATTGTATTTTATTGTACTATTGTATGGACTATAGATGTTTGTTCCGGGTCTGGCTGGGTGTGCATGTGAGATATATACCTATCTTAGTAAACTGTACCCAAGATACAGGACGACTAGAAGGAAGCAACGTTTTAAAAAAATACTCCATACACTCCATAAATACTCTATACATTTGAAATGCATCGACTGAAATCTTCGTTGTAGTGTAGTTGACATGACACAACTTTTGAAAGAAAGCAAAACATAACCTCAAAATAATTTCAATTTTTATGAATAAAAATATATTCAGCACTGTCCGTGTTTTAAAATTGTTTGAAACATATTGTTTTCATCGAGTTGTACATAGTAAGCATAATCTTTGTTTTGTAGACTCCAGGGCTAATCATGTATGAAGCTTTAGCAATGTCCTTTATACTATTCTATATTATTTACTTATTTAGCGTTATAGTCGAATAATTATGTAGTGCTCTATTTGATATTTTATTACAGGGCGCGTCACCTGTCACCGCGAATAAAATATTGACTAAACGTGTACTAACCAAGTGCCAAGAATGTACCAGTGACTGACACCAGACCAACAGAGTTTACTTTCCCATGGGGATAATATAGCCAGATATATCTTCGTATCTCCTTCGAGCGCAGACTCATCGAGATGTAGGTATATATATAATTGTATATATCATGCCAATCCTAACCTACGGTGTTCGGGGCACCGTATTAAAAACCTCAACTGATGATATATGAAAACAACTAAAATAATTTAAAAAATATATACAAAGTATAATGCATTCAGCACCGCTACCGCGTAACAAAATGGTAATGAACATCAGACTGGTATAATAAATGGTATGTATACCTACCTATGTATATGTATGGTATATATGTATATGTATGCTATGGTATAATAAACTTCAATACGATTGTGAGAGACTTAACTTCGAACTGCCTTGTAAAAAAAATACGATCATAAAGTTGGGATTCCCATCTTCATGATCGGTAATTTTTTTACAAGGCATTTCGAAGTTTAATCTCCCACGATCGTATTGAAGTTTATTACCAGTCTGATGTTCATTACCATTTTGCTACGTGGTAGACCCCTGAATGCATTAATATTGGAGCAGTCATTACAAGGCCCATTGTAAGCAGTGGATGTTTTTGGATGATACATTTTACCCTGTCATCCAATTCAGATTACATGGGAAACTGGCCGCGGGTTCGATCCCCGCACGGAACAAATATTTGTATGATCTACAGATAATTGTTTCGGGTTGTATGTGCATGTGACATGTATGTTTGTAAACTGTACCCTCGATACAGGAGAAGTGCTAGTGAGGGGCAACGTAAAAAATAAATTAAACGATTAAACTGTGGGACGACGACGCGGCTCCGGTGAGCAAGGCCACTAGTGTTCCTTGGGGAAGCGTCGCGTCGTGTTGGCAATACTGCCCCCTACTACCAACACGACGCTAGAAGATGGGTCGATCGGTCTTAGTTTTGCAAGTGTCCATAGGTTACGGTAACCTTTTACCATCAGGTGGGCTGTAAGCGTGTTTGCTACTTCAGTGGTACAAAAAAACCGCCAATTTTGTAACATTTCTATGAAACTGTATAATATAATATGTAGATCGAAAACTAGTTGCTTATTGAATACCAAATATCACAAGTTGGAGGAATATCTAAATAAATATCCGTCTTTAACCTAAAACTAACCTTATACCAGTTAAGATAAAGTTTAAAGTTGAAGTTTGGGGTATTTTTAATATCCGACATGTTGGCACAAAATAGGCAATATACCAGAAGGTCTAAGACACTATATCCAGGTATTCTATCCTAGACAAGCCATTGAAGGACACTTACCTTACAGACTGTTTATGAATACGATTATTTAAAAAAATAAAACGTTTCCCCGTACTAGGATTTCTCCTGAATCGAAAGTACAGTTTACAAATATACATGTCACATGCACACACACACAGACCCGGAACAACTATCTGTAGGCCATACAAATATTTATTCCCTGCGAGAATCGAACCCGCGGCACGTAGCGCAGAAAGTCAATCGCTTAGCCACTGCGCCTACCGTGCCGTGCTACTGAAAATTTCATTCTAACACGAACACACAACAACATTTTTGCGTGAATTGTAATCGCAAATGTGTTGACTTTTAATTAATCTCATGTAAGTGAACTCTGTATGTTCATAATATGAATAATGTTAATGAAATTACACTTCAACTTTGACGATCATTGACTATTTATTTTACCTAGACGTCCGTTGAATAAATTACATTATACCGGTGATGCATTTAATCTAAGGTATTTCTCTAAGGTCTTATTATAATATTGCAAAATATTTTAAAGCTAGGTTCTACGATTGGTATAGAATTCATTTTAAATATTAAAATTGAAGCTGCAGTAAATTCATAAATTATGTAGGCAGTAAGATCGGGCGGCCGCGGCGGGCGCGGCGACGCGATGCGTGTGTGTGGCAGAGTAGCCGAGCCCGCCAGGTCATGTGGTCGAGTTCATGACCTTAGTGCCATTGATATAATCATAGAGGAATAAAGGTTTTATGTAAAAGGAAATATCGATTATTTTAATTAATTCTAAATTATTAAAAAAAATGATATTATTTTAATATTTTTTTGCTAAAAAGAGTCTTTGTCAGCTCCTAAAATATTTCACACTATTCAAATAAGATCTTATATTAATATCGATAGCTCATTTCTCAGATTACAGAACAAAAGGTCCTGTAGCCTAAGATCACTGTCTCGATAAGCAGTATTATGAAACTTCTGTACTTCTTTGTTTCGTATTGGTCACATGTGGTACAATGACATGAAAGGGATTTACGCCTGGCAAGGTCAAAGCTGCCGCCACTTCCTGGCGTAAAGATCTTTTTTTATTTTTTGCCCCGACCATGTGCCATCTGATTGAAGCGCGCCTTTTGTTTTAGTTTTTATTATTGACGGGTTTGTCATTGTTTGGGACTTGCTGGTATTTGAATGGCATATCTATACAGGGTTATTTGTAAAACACCGGCAATGCTTTAAGGGGTGAAACTACTTATCAATATGAACAACTTTTACTATGGGACAAACCATGAAATCGCGAAAAAAAATTCAAACTGTTCATACAAAAGAATAACCTTGCTCCATCAAAATGTATGAAAAGTTTGAATTTTTTTTCGCGATTTCATAGTTTGTCCCATAGTAAAAGTTGTTCATATTGATGAGTAGTTTCACCCCTTAAAGCATTGCCGGTGTTTTACAAATAACCCTACCTATATTAATACGTGAAGAGAAAACTTTGCACCCCTTAGCATATTGCGCGCACGGTGGAGTGTGAGATTTGGCATAGTTAAAGTTTATATGGAGAAGGAGTGCAGAAAGCTAAAATTACGGTCGAATTTCGACCACTGGGCGACCACTAGTTTGTAACAGGCAACGATTTTTAAGTAATTTTCAACTATTTTTATAACAAAATAATTGATAGAATCTCATTGATATAGTGGTCGAAAATACGGCTGTTCAACGTGAGGTCTCAGGCAGAAATTTCCAAGAATGTTTATTTTATCCCCCGACAAAAAAGAGGGGTGTTCTAAGTTTGTAGTGTGTATCTGTATGTCTGTTTGTGGTATCGTAGCTGCAAAACGGATGGATAAATCGAATGTTTTTAAATAGCACAATGAATATATACTAGCCAATCCACTTTTAATACATCTGGGAAATTAACGTGAAACCTAAGTACTAGTCGGTCTAAGCTAATTTATATCCATTTTATGGTCCGTAATTAAGTAGTAGTTAGTAGACCTTGAGGTCTAATAGATAAAGTTATTGGCAATTAATTAGTGACTTTATTAGTCTTGGACTCATGTCATTAGCAGCGTCGTTTGAGCTTAATTAAGTCATTATACCAGTAGGGGAGGTAATTTCACGGTCATATAGCTATAATGACGGTTTTGTAGGACAGAAAGATGTATTAGTAAGGCGATAAGGTTAAGATTACTACGAACTCTTATAGCAGGGCAGAAATTAAACTGCCCAGACATTTCCAGTATGAGCTGACCTCGCACTGTATAGGATTTTCGTACAGTGAAAGGTTAGCTTATACTGGAAATGTCTGGGCAGCTCAATATAGCCTGCTATAAGAGCTGGTAGTAAGCCCACAGGTTGGAGATAATCTATAGATATAGTCCATAGGATTAACCGGCTGATGTGACAGTCGGCTAGTCACTTAAGCCGAAGAACCGATGACCATTGGGGTAGACGAGTTCTCGAGTGGAGATCACGAGTAGGCAGACGTAGTGTGGGGCGCCTCCGGCCAGGTGGAGCGATGACTTGTGGAAGGTGGATGCGCAGAGCCAAAGACCGGACTCAGTGGCGCTTACTGAGAGAGGCCTATGTCCAGCAGTGGACGAATGTGGGCTGATGATGATGATGATAGACGTATCCAAATTTCTTCATCTTACATTGTGAAGCTGTCCCGGAGTACCTCCCTCTGCTATTTTAGGCTAGCCGTCTCGAGAGAGGACTCACGGAAACAACTTTGAGAATAGCTTAGTTGAAATACCTTAACTCCACGGGGAAAATGGATTTAGTTAGTTCTATGTCGTTAGTGATATTTAGTATCAGCGTCATTGGCGTCGCCAATGACAACAAGCTGATCGATGCCCATTTTTTTGCACATGAGGGACACACACTTCCATGCATTGTTATAATTTATTTATTTTTCTTCATTGTTTTTTTTTTCTGGCTTGTTATGTTTTGTGTATGCATGCTATTGTGATTTTGGTGTTCTGTGTGCAAAAAATAAATTTATTTTCATTCTTTCTTTTCTTTTTCTATTTATCGTATCTTTTCTTCTCTTTCTGGTGTGCAATAAAGTGTATTGTATTGTACTGTATATACCTCGATCCTCCACAAATTATTTTACCCCATCTTTAGTCCACTGCAGACCAAAGACCCTTCTGCCATTTTGTTCGGACTTGTACTATGATATGCCAATTCTTTTTGAAAGTGTCACTGACATAAATTTATTCTCCAAGGACTTCTGAATAATCAATTACTAGGCGAGAAAAAAAAAGTTAAAGCTGTTTTAAATAACACCATAGATCGTGTGAGTGAACTAACTAAAAAGATTATTGAGTATACAACACTATTGGGTAATAAAAATGATTTTATGACCCATATAAATCAGAATGGCCGCATCTAGACCGAACAGTAATGAAGTGGAAAAATACTTTTTTGTGCGTAAGGTGCTGCGTACACTAAGGCGTAATTGGATGCTGATAGTAAAAGCATTCGTCTCCTTCATATTGTTTTTGCAGCTTTTTGTATGGACCTGCATTGTTTATGGTCATCATGCGCTTGTTATGGGAGACTAGTTTCTTTGTCTGACAGCGAGTTTCTGCGGTCCATTCTTCTGGAATAATCCTTAAGTCTTTTATTACATTAAAGATGGGCATTTCTACCAATAACTTAACAGTCAAAAACTTTTGAACGGCTGAACAGATTTTCATGAAACATAGATAAGTTTTTTTTTTTTTTTTTCTTTTTCTTTTTTAAAAACGTTGCCCCTCACTAGGATTTCTCCTGTATCGAGGGTACAGTTTACAAACATACATGTCACATGCACACACCACCCAGACCCGAAACAACTATCTGTAGATCATACGAATACTTGTTCCGTGCGGGGATCGAACCCGCGGCACGTAGCGTAGAAGGCTAATCGCTTAGCCACTGCGCCAACCGTGTCGTCAAAGAGATGATTCCCGATTAAACAAGCTTTCAATTAAAAAAACTGCATTGAAATTGGTCTATCTGTTTTGGAGCTACGATGCTACAGACAGACACACAGATACACACTACAACCTTATAAAACCCTTCTTTTTTGTCGGGGGTTAAAACAGGCCATAGTCACCACTCTTGGCGACCTCGTACGTGGATGCCACTGCAAACCTAACACAGTCGCGGCCTAACCTAATGGTCACAGGCCAAAGTACCAAAATCTTACTCTTGAGACTGACAGCGCGTACCTAGCTATTATTAATTTAGTTATTCACCATAAATAGAGTAAAACCATCGTTTTCAATGTCCTTATGTCTATTTAGCCCATTGGAGGCATGTAAAACTGTTAACAGCAACTTGCAGTTCGTACGGAAAATTATAACTACACATCGCTCCGACGATAACTTCGAGCTATAGTCTGGACAGCGAGATACTGTTCGTTTGTTCCAGACGTTCGGCACTAAGGTACTCGCATGTTACGGTCTAATGTATGACGTTCCTAACTTTTACTTCTATCTGCAGTTACGGATATCATACGCCGCGGTCAAGGGCGAGTCGTAACAGTATGTTATGACGGTTTAGTAGGCACCGTAATAAAATGTCCGGAGACGTATACGTATTTCCATATCGAGAAAAATTAACTGACATACTTTGGAGCGATCTTTCGCGGAAGTAGAACTTAGTTTATGTAACTTGCTGAGCTTAAACTCAATATTTTTTGAGATTCATAGCATAAATGGGACTATTTAAGTTTCGATAATATGTCTATTTTACTTCTTTATGTCCCAGAAAAGCATGCCCCTTTTAATGATAAAGAAAAAGTAGTCAATTTAATATAGAACATATTTTGATTTAAAATGCGATGAATGACTAATGGTCAGTAGAATAGAATAGAATAGATCTTTATTTCATGTAAACCAAATACAGGCACTTAAGAAATGTCAAGACTCTAGGTGCACGGTTCCAAATAGTAGATCCTATGGAGAAGAACCGGCAAGAAACTCCATGGTAACTCTTTTCAAATATATAATAGATTACAATATGTATCAGTACAATGTTGTGGTAAGAGCTGCGAGAATAATGCAATTCAATGCGAATACAAATAAGACAGTTTCAATAACATAGGTATCTATTACCTACATTATCTCTAGAAGGGATAGATAATATGTTATTGAAACTGACCGGAGCTACCTGTGTCTATTAAATCAAGTTTAGTCAATTCAGGGTTTAATTTACTGGGGGCCTATCAGCGTCAAATAGCAAACGGTTCATTTTCAATAAATTTTGTTATAAGTACTTAATATGAATCGTATTCACTTCGTACCAGGACGTCTCTAAATCATGTTTGATTTTAGTCTGCTGAACGACCGAACAAGTGAACCATTTTGGGTTATAGCGACAATTTGATAGGAGACACTTCAAATATTTATATTTGAACAAGTACTTCGGTAGTATGAATATAAGTTTATATGATGGCAGTCTACTGACAATTGTAACGTCATGGTACGAAAATGAGTGAACGAAATTTTTGTTAGCCGTGCTTTTGCAGCTTCTATTCCGTCAACTTAAAATATCCTTTACCTGAACCTCCTGGTACCAATAAGTAGAACTATTCATTTCAAGCGTTAAACATAACTGCATTAAGAGAGGCTGGTAGGCCTGTTATGATTACCTACAGATTCCTTAAACGTTTTGTTTTATTTATTGGAGACAGCTGATATTTTAATCCTGAGATACACACACAAATCATCATTCCAGCGAATCAATGGCGAACATTCAAATATTTATTAATATAGCTCCAATCGGCCGGATTCCTGGGGGCTCGGCCATCAATCATTTGCAGGCGATCGAGTGGAAACCACCTGGCCAGGTCACTGACCCCGCTCAATGTACTTAGTAGGCAGGAAGATGTTTGTACCCGTATTATTCGGTGTAATACATACATACAATAGAATTATATTGTAGGTATCAATTGTTTTGTCATATACGAAGGAACAATGGAGGCTATACATCATAATAAGAGGAATTTAGATTACAAATAGAGGAATTATTGAATACTTGAAAATGCTAGTAGAGTCAAGAAAGAGAAGAAACTAATAATTGAGTGCGCCACCTGGAAATAGTCTTATCCATACTTCCGTACTAATATTATAAATCTGTGTGTCTGTTTTTTTGTTTGTATCTTCTTGACGCCTCAACTATTGAACCGATTTCAAATAAGTAAATCATACACATAGATCATAATCAAATTAAATCATTCACATAGATCATAATTAGATAATTAGATCTTTTGATAAATTATTTTCTGGTTTTTCTTGACAGTCTGTACATGCATAAATAAGTTTTTTCTGCACAATATCTTTGGTCCTTGGTTCCGCAAAACTGAAAATTGCCATCTTAGAAAGCCATATCACCACCATTCATATTCCATTCATCCACACCAATTTAAATTTGACCACATTGCCCATTCCCCTTTACCCACGCTGTCCAGTAGTAAATCAAGGCGTTATGTGACACGTCCGTGACGTGAATATCGGACTTACGATTAATGCGAGTTTTGTTTACTGAACCGTTGGGTGTAGGGATCGATGTAACTGTGTTTGTGGTTGATTAAATAGGGGAAGATTCAGGGAAGCACTGATGATCTAGTGAAAATCACAAGAGGCAGCCGGATTCAAGCGATCCAGACCCAGATCTAGACCCTAATAATTTGAATTTTTCTTTGATGTGATAATTTAAATTTTTAATCGTTTTAATAAAAATAAAATTATACCACTAAGGTGGAAAACACTCATCGGAGTAGCGGAGGCCAATATTATCTTTGAGTCGCTGAGCCAACATGACGTGTTAGTAGGAGCCGTAGTACTTTTATAGATATACTAGCCTTTCAATGCCTCTTTTTATTATAGAAGCCTTCCGTTGCGCGCGCATAGTAACTCACCAGAGTTGCATCGTAATCAGATGAATGTTATAGGAACGCATAGCAGGCGAACAAACAAACAAACATTCATTTTTAGGCAGGATTACATTAGTATACCTACTCTTAACTACCTACTAGGTTAGGTGTTAAGTTTCGAATGTTAAGTAGCGATGAACTAGAGTTTTCTAGTATTTAAAGTGATCTCTAGGGAACAGCCGTTTATGCTGCCGATTTCATATCACCCAGTCGTTACTACGAAACCTGTTGTTATTTGCAAACTTAACCTTCCAGTTTAGGGTTTGACACACGACGTGTGACAGTATAATTAAGTCGGGCCAAGATTTAGTATCCGTTACGATATTGGAACACCCTGTGACTCTCATGGGTATAGTAAGGAAAAAGGATGGGTTTCTACCAAGGGAATTGATTTCGACACATTTGCTGTTAAACATAGTAATGGAAGTATTTTTCGGAGAGATACTATCGTTAGTTAGAAGTTCAAGAGACAGTTAAACCTATTTTCTGTAGTTCGTAAGCGCGTAAGTGCAGCTTTTTCGATGGCTTTCCATTTGAATAAAGACAACAATATAATAAATATTTTAGTTTTAGGCTCGCGTTGAGCAGCTGGGTCAGGACCTTGATAGAGAGGGCGGTACTCCTAGACACGGTGCGTATTGTTCGGCGGTTCCTGTCTCTGACGCCCTGACCACCGGTAGCTTGGACTCTGTCCCGATACCCGTGGACTTTTTATTTTTGTTGGTACTTAGACTTCTGAGATAAGAAAAAGGGTTTGCATACAAAATGAATACCAAAATTCTTTTCAATATCTACCAAATCTGTCCTCCTAAATGCATGGGGTCCACAATAACAGTCTGTCCAATAAAAATTCGTGTGTATTACCCGGTCCGCGTGCCGACAGCAAAATAGCTTTATAAAGCGAAGATTTGCGAGGACAGGCAATGTTAATGTCTCGTAATGATGTAAATGTCCAAAGAAATTATTGCGTTCTGACGTGTTTGAGTTGTTAAGTGTGTTAGTCATCAGTTTTCGTTTAGACTTTTTGGGAGTTCGGACAGAATAATTTCTTTTTAGGGTTCCGTATCAAAGAGGTAACATGGAACTCTTATCATGATGCCAATTGCCACATGATACATCGCGTCGACGCAATGCTGAATTTTGCGTTGCGCTGCTCGAACGGACACCGCTCGCACCACGCTTGCACCACTTGTAACACAATCAGTATTGCGCTGCGTTGCGTTAGGTCGACGCAACGCAGCGCAGCGCACCGTTTGGCTTCCACTGGCAGCGAAGCAGGCTCCGTAAGGAATCCGTTTAACTCGCAACGGTAAACTTCATAGAAGTGCTTCCACCAACAAAGAGTCTAGCGGAGAGGACTGAATGAGAACGCGCTTGGCAATTAAACCATTGACTGTAACGACTATCGGTATTTATATCTACATACTAATAATATTTCTTACCCTTATTTACCCACTTCCGTAGAAAGAAAACTAATTGTATTATAAGTAGGTCCTACATAAGGTAGATAGTTGCGCTGAAGTAGGTAAGTACTTATCTGTAGTGGTTTGCTAAGAACATACTTAGGTAGGTACTTAAGTTACCCTGGTCGACCTTCCTGCGTGGGAAGTACAACATGATACACTCACACTGTATATTTTTCACTCCCACACAAATACGTAAGGATGTAGGACGCACGTGGGTAATATAATTTCGAACGTTTTCTTTTAGGTACTTTCTTTTTTGACGTCATTTTCATCCGAGAATGACGTCAGTCGCTCGGCTAACTTACTAGAAGAGATAAAGGCGGATTTATCTTGAGCCAGTATCTGACATCAGTTCGTCAGTAGCCAGTCGTAACTCTTTGGTCAAACTGACCTAAAAACGAGTAACACGATAGCAGGGCCCCAAGTCTGCTAATTTCTTCTAATATTTCATTTTGCAGTATCGTTCAACCTATTTTGACTTCTATTGTGTAGGTAATAAAAGTAAAAGTCGGTTATTTACCAGTTATTAAGTGTCATTCTATAGATTGAACGACGTTGTAAAAACCAACAATTAAAGATACCATTCTGATACGATTGAGATTACAGAAATTAGCAGACTACCAAGTCAGCACTGATTTTCCGACGAACTGACGTCAGTTTATGACTCAATGTAAATTCGTCTTAAGGTCATTCCCTCAGTACCCGCGGTGTAATTTTGGTCGTACCTAAGGACCACACCCGATCTCTTACCTATAAAAATCTAAAAGATAATATCTACGCAGTGACGGTTAGAACACGGTAACAACACGTGTCTTCATTGATTCGTATGCGCAGTGCGCGCGCGCGTTAAATCACAAGCTATCAAACATTTAGTTCTATATGTTGCGCGAATGTTGAATAGTCAAGTGTAGGATACATGCGTTAAAGAATTATTTAAGGTCTTATTTTTATAATGCAAAATATTTTAAAAGAGATAAAAGAGTTCATTTCTATTATCAAATTAAAGCTGCAGTAGATTCATAAATTATGTAGGTATTATAAGATCGGGCGGCGCGGCGACGCGATTCGTGTGTGTATCAGAGTAGCCGAGCTCGCCAGGTCATTAAGGTCGAGTTGATGATCTTAGTGCCATTCATAATCATAGAGAAATAAAGGTGTTATGCAAACGGAAACATCAATTATTTTAATTCATTTTGAAAACATATAAAAAAATATTGAATTTTTTTTTTTTTTTTTTTTAAAGTGTTTTTGTAACCTATACATTTACCTCCTAAAATATGTTACATTATTAAAATAAGACCTTATAGATTTAAAAAAACAGGATCATAACATGACGCCTTTACGACTCCCACAGGCTACAGGAATACTCCAATTTGTGGCTCGTGTCGTAAAAAGAGCAACATATCAATACAACCTTCGAGTATTAAACTAAAATGAATAAAATTATTTTCTTATAAAACTTAACATCTTCTGATGTCGGTGCCACTGCCAAGCTAAGGTGCATTGAAGTATTAATACGATTTAGATAAAAAAAATAAGTCTATTTTATTTTTTTTAAGATTTATTTTTTATTTTTTGAGTGGCATAAACAATACATTTTAATATGCGACTACAGCAATCGCTAGTGATTTGCTGTTATCCATTGAAGAGTTCCATCTATCTCCGAAGTTCTTTATCAGATCTTCACCAAATTTAAATGGTTTTAAGAGTCCAGACCGTACTCTGCCCGGACTTCTGTATAGACTGGATTTTTATAGGTTTAATAGGTCGTGCGGCTCTGTTGCCACCTAGCTGATCGTCTTACATTTGTAAACAAACCACAAATTCGAGCATATTATATTGACACAAAAGAACTTCAAAGTTTGAAGTAGGTAGTAAGTTTGAAGTTCAAACATTACTTGTGATGAATTTTACAATAAAATTTGTGGAGAATCAAACTCTAGTGGCCAAAAATATAAGTTAACAATACTGTGAATTTAATAATTAAAGCGTAATAACAATCTAATGAGTTTAATAAACTGCTGGAAACCAGACGTTTTCCAAAAATCCGGATTTTTAGTCACCTGCGATCGGCGCCTTGATTACGTAACAAAAATCTGACAGCAAGCGACCAACAAACACTGCATCCCTTTCTCGCTTATAGACGTTTTCATAAGAGCATACGGAATAGGACGTTTATTTGCGACAACAATTACTGTCATATGTATGACACGTAATCAGGGGCCGATTTTCAATTCTAGGCCCTGGTAAAGTGGTAATCCTATCCGTACGTATCTGTCACTGCTGTAGCGACAACTATCGCCACATAGAATAACTACTTAGCAAGGCAGCAAGTTAACTACAGTGACGCGAAAATATGAATTCGACCAGTCAGATTACGAGGCCTGCATCGCGCAAGTATAAAGAATATCATATCTAACACATACCTAATTATACAACTGTCCGACATCAACCGTAGAGCTTAGGTCCGCCAGGCAATATCACCTCGCCAGGTCGGAGGATTCTCCCATTTCAATGGAGGGACACCATACCTCGTTCCTCCACACTGCTATACATATTTTATAGGAGGTAAGTGTGACAGATTGATAGGCGCGCGGCCCTTAATATCATACTGACCCAGTTTCCCTAATTGGTTTTTATTGCTCGGGGTGCCATAACAAATTGAGTCATAAAAAGTTACTGAAAGAAAAGAAAGAAAGAAAAATCATTTATTTGCCACAAAAACAAGACACACTAGAATGACAGATACAGGTAATAAGAAGAGGACAGGTGCATAGACAGAGAAGACATTATTTTAGGATGGCAACAATGTAAAATTGAGTAGAAAAAATAATAATTTAAAATAATAAAAAACACACAGAAACTGAAACATAGGTTAGATATTTTAGTAAAGTTGAGTGAAAATTTGTACCTAAAACAGATTCCTTTTTTATCAACTTTTTTCAATCCGTCAATCAAGTTAGTTAGTCGCAATTTTCTTTGGTGGATAGTTTTTTAGGAACTGCAAATAAAAGTTAATTTATTGATTGTAATAGAAAACATTGAAGACCAAAACAATGGACTTAGGTATTATTCAACACAGTATCGGGTCTAAATCGCATTATAAAAATATAAAAGAAAAGAAAGAAATCAGATTAATTAAACAAAAATGAAACACAATAATATATACAAAACAAATAAATAAAAAACAAGATAACAGAAAAAATTAAGAACACACAAAAAAAGCACCTAAATTGATACTTTAAATAAACATAAAAAAAGAAATATCTACATAATTATGTAGGTACGTTTTATTTCCCTTTAGTCATATGGTAAATAAGAGGTACATCCGATACAATTTGAAATAATGTGTACAAGCGGCAAAAGTATAAAAACAAAATACCTAATGTAATTAGCAAAGTTTCTAAATCCCAGTTTAAAAATCAACTATACATATGTATAAACAATATAAAAACTGTTGAAAGAATACAGTCTCTATTCAGTCTTTTTATTAGTTGTTTTTTATTATTATCTCCTTTATTTATTATTATACATATTTTTTTACATTTTTAAATACATATTATAAAACAAAATCAAATATACATTTAAAAACATAAAAAAATAGGAACCAACCGGCATCGGGAACAGGGTCCAAGCTACCGGTGGCTAGGGCTCTAGAGAGAGGAACCTCCTCACAATGCGTGCCGTGTCGAGGAGTACCGCCTTCTGCATCAATCCCGTGATCCTACCCCCCAACGAGAGCTATTATTTATTATTAGTGTGTGTATTTTTTTTATCTTCTCTCTCTTATGTTGTCAATATGTCTGTGCCGAATAAATGTTCTTTTCTTTCTTCTTTCTTTCTTTCTCTCAATTTCATTGTATAAAGAACATATTCGTATCTCGGCACTCGCGTAAACTTAAATATCCAGCTAGACTAACTGATATTCTAGACAGCTACGAAAAACATGTTATGACACTTGTTATAACAAAGCTTAATATTTCTTTCTCGTTTATTCGTGATCTGAATACTTTATGAAGTACAAAATAAATTTATTCTTATACTTATTCTAACAAATATGGCATTTATATGTAAGCCAGTCGATTCATTCATCTATTACTAAATAGTAAAGCATTTTTAAAACACGTAGGTACGTAAATTTTATACGCTCGAGTCGCGCGTATCCAGCAGTTTAGAGATGGGTAATGTTCATCGATACTGAAATATATTCTATGCAAATAAACAATTAATATTCTATTCTATTCTATACTGAATTTTAAAAAAAACACGTTTCAACATTGGTAACATCACTCTGAAATTCTCTCTGAAAAGTCCAAATTGAAACTGAATATTTTGTTGAATTTTGATTGATTTAATTTAAAGTGAAATTAAAATGCAGATACTAAGACAGGATAATGTCCTGCGCTACTAACACTCTGCACAAAATATTGTTTTTTTCACGTTTTGCTTGTAGCTTAGTCTATGATTTAACTTAGGGTTGCCAGGTGTCCGGCTTTTGCCGAACATGTTTGAATTGTTACGGTCGTGTCCGGCCTGTCCAGCTTTTGTTAGGCTTTTTCTCAGTGTAACGCAGTCGCGAGCAGCGTCTGCAGAACGAGCGTACTTTGCATTTACTTATTAAGCAATTAAAATAAGTCACCGAGTTTTTTATTAATAATTTAAGTTCCAGTTCCAACTCCGCAGCTTAAAAAGTATGTACGGCTTTAAAAAAGCTATGTTTGGCTTTTAAAAAAGATATGTCCGGCTTTAAGAACAAAATGTCCGGCCTAATATAGTCCGGCTTTTATTTATTTATTTAATGCTTTATGCACAGGTAAAAAAAACACTGCACAAAGGCGGACTTAATGCCATAGGCATTTTCTGCCAGTCTACCTATCCCGCCGGCTATTTAGCCGGCTTTTGTATGTTAGGGCCCGGCAACCCTACACTACACTTTTTTAATGGTATCAATAGAAACATATTTAAAGTCCCGTTATGCCCTACATCAAGAGAGGTAGGCCATAACGGGACTTTCCGCCGAAAATTGAAGCTGCCTGACTGGAGAAGTACCTTGCAGAATATCGTAGCCAAGTAACACTTGCTTTTTAGCAATGTTGTGTTCCTAATGGTGTACAAAGTCGCTAGTGCTCCTTAGTGAAGCATCGTGTTGGCAGTAGAGGTCCCCCCTACTTCCAACAAACACGACGCCAGTAGTAGGATCGGCAACGCGCGAGCGATGTTTCTGGTGTTGCAAGCCTCTATAGGTTACAATAACCGCTTAGCATCAGGTATGCTGATTGCAAAATCAGTGGTAAGTACATTAAAAAATAAAATGTCTTGTATAGATAATTTTATGTACCACAGACACGCGTAGGAGATATTCTGATTATATTACAAAAATATCGATGTTTCCATTTCGTCAGTAATCATTTATATCGATGATTTGGTTATAGCTGATACTATCAATATTTTTCTGTCATCGAACATCCCTATTGCTACGCATATCAATCGGTGAACGCGTATCATCCACGCTCGTGTGCGCTCCGCTTACAAAAATATAAAAAACCATTGCGAGTGGTGAAGGAACTTATTGCGTAGTTCTTGTCAACGTATTATTCGGATCAAAATAGCTAGGGGGACTATTTTGAAAGGAAGACCTCTTCGTCCTCCTCCCGCTTTGGAAGTGTCGCAAGTTATTAGAAATATTGAATCAATGTTCAAAAACACACAAACTACACCAAACAAACCACATACACACACATACCCTAACACATTGATTATAACCTCCTAAACTGTATAATTAACATACCTTTTGGAATCATGAAAATGCAATGGCCGTACCGAAATTACCGAAAACAAAAGCAGCTTTTCTTCTCTCCTAACAAACCATACTGTGCCCAACAGGGTCCATAATTGATCCATAGATATATGCCTACCATCTGTTTTAACTTAACATTATGGAATGCAATGAAGAATTGAATTGAATTGAACTAATATTTAGGGAAGACACTGTTTCCTGGGATACTGTTTAAACTAGTTCAGGAAACAGAGCTCCTTTATGATGGGAAATATTTGGTTGATAATAAACTTTATTTATTTATTTAATGTCCATTGCACATTAGGATTATGCCTGTTACGTGTACATATTCTAGTCCTTTCGCAATAATTAAGTTCGGCTCCAGTCGACCCAAAATCGGCATAATAACAAGTCATCTTGCCACGGTTCCGATTTGTCACAAAAGTTTTAATCTATACAAGTTTTATGGACTAAAACTTTGGTGACAAGTCGGAACTGTAGAATTGATTAATTTGTTATCTTAAAATAAATAAATTTTCCATCTATAATAACTGTCCCAATTCGTCACCCTTTTATAATTACTTGTTGCAGGGTACAGTTAGCAAAAATGTTTGAGTTTATTAAACATTTAAAAATTGCAAGTCCCAATTTTTTTATTTTTTTCTCTATGTTGGCAAACATCCATACGGCCTGCCTGGTGGTAAGCAGTAATCGTAGCCTATAGACGCTTACAAAACCAGGGGCATAACTTGCGTTTTATCGATCCTGTAAAAATCTTTTCACTCCCTTTTTGAAGAACCCAAACTTATTAAATCATTTGTAATTGGAAAGATAAAAAAAATCACTGCCATATAATATTTGCCCACAGATTTTAAAACCCGGTATCCCATCTAAAAATGGCGGCGGGGCTAGTTTAACATAGATTGATTGACACAAGCTGTTCATGATAGAGATTGATTCGCTACATAATTGAATTTTAGGCCCTGATCTGTTACTGGCAAATACTGACTTGGGAATTCGTCCGGCCTTAATTGTTGTCTCCTATTTCCCTAGACGTTTGTTTTCTTTTTAACCGACTTCAAAAAAGGAGAAGGTTATGCATTCGAAGCGTTTTTTTTGGAGGAAGGGAACATCTCAACCGATAACAGCAAAACACTCGCGACAAGTATTTTACTATAGTCTTGCACTTGTGTAATGAATTGTTTATTCCACTAAAAACAGCTAAATAAATAAACTTAAATAGGTAACAACTAAAAATCTTCATTTCTTCTTAGCTTAGTTTGGTACCGACTTTAGAAGATATTAAGTTTTTTAATGATTTTTAAAATATATTTTTTTTATGAATAAAATTTGTTCGTTTCTAGTTTATTGTAGACAGATTTTTAAATAAAAAATTGAAAAATTTTTGCTTTCTGTACTCCTTCTGCGTATAAACTTATGCCAAATCTCACACTTGTCCGTGCGCGCAATATGCTTAAAAGGGGTACAAAGTTTTCTCTTCACGTATTAATACTCGTATATAGATTTGATATAGATAGACCATATTGCACCCCCACAGACAGCTCCTTACCTACAACAAAAAAGAGCGTCCTAATTCACAGTCGCACCCCGTCCGAGACATGATTTCCGTTTCCCCTTAGAAAAGTAAAGTTTCTTTAACTTAAGCGATTAATTATGAAATATCAACGGTTAAATTAACAATGGTTACCTAACTGTGCAAAGTTTCCTGTTGACAAAGGAGTTTCATTGGAATTACAGGGGCACCTACCTACACTGTACTCGGGACGAGTCAATAATACCCTTTTTGCCAAATTGCTTCTACAGCGGCCTACTTTTACCCAGAGTCGGTTAAGAAAATATACGTTTTGTTATATTATGGAAAAGATTCAAAATTATAAAAAAAAACAAAAAAATTAGATACATTTTTTTTTAATTCTATCGCAGATTCTATTAATTGAAAGATAATCTTCCCTTGTTTAGCGTATATAATATGGGTCAATATCAAGAAATGATTATTTTTGTCAATTTTGGTGGCTAAGTATTTTCTTCAGATTTTTGAGAAAATAAGAACCTGGTTTAAGAAAAGAAAGTCCACTAAGTAGACTTTTTTTTCTCATACCAGGTTCTTATTTTCTCATAAAACTGAAGGAAATATTTAGCTACCAAAATTGATAAAAAAATTCATTTGTTGATATTGACCCATATATGGTATATTCTAAAACAGTAGCATACTGCTTCACACTACAAACATAACATTGCGAAAATACCATTTTATACGAAAATGAACTAAGAGAACAGCATCTTGCTCGAAAATCACCATATTGGGTGACTCTTTGAACTTTTTCATATTATTATTATGACTATGGCGCCTTCACAGTGTCATTTTTAAAACAGCTTAAGAAGTTTTAAATTATACGTATAACATTTCAAAGTTTTTCATCTTTTGTATAAAACTTTAATGAAACAGTTCCTCTACCATGAGTTTTCCGTGTCGTCTAACGTTCACGTTCACAATTCACATGCAATATTTGTATAGTGACTTTAGTTCATTATTATACCGCTAGAGGCGCTGAAAAAATTCCCATACAAATATTGCATGTGAACGTGAACGTTAGACGGCACGGAAAACTCATGGTAGAGGTACAGAACTAGGTGAGAGACTCATTATAAGTTTCAGATTGTACGCTCGAAGTAAAACCGGACTTCGTTACATAGAGCATACTTACTTTTTGACTAGTCTGTTATACCTTCTTCCTACTTTTGAGTGAATGACTTTTACTACTAAGTGATAGAACATTACATAATAAACAGTTATTTCTGTAAGGCTCGTTATTAACCCACGACAAAAAAGAGTGGTGTTATAAGTTTGTAGTGTGTATCTGTGTATCTGTCTGTGGCCTCGTAGCTCCTAAATAGATGGACCGATTTCAATGCAGTTTTTATTAATCGAAAGCTACTTTAATCGGGTATCATCTTAGCTATGTTCCATGAAAATCTGTTCATCGCGTTCAAAATTTACAGCTCTTATTCTAGTTGGAGACGGGAGTTTTTGACGGTTAGGGTATTATTTGGAGAATCCAAGTCTAAAATAAATAAAACCTACTTGACGTAACCTATTTGAAGCATTTATTGTGTTGCGCTTTTTTTCTTTAGTGTCGGCACATGCTATCTCATGGGAATAGTCTGGGAATTTCTGGAAAGATTATACTGTCATTACTCTAAGTATTAGCCAGTCAACAGTGCATCTAGTGGTAGCCTTAGGTGGTAGCAAGGCTGACTGCCCACTGCCCAACATGCGCCAGACGATCTCATGTTTCGTCACTTGTAGAGGCTGTTTCCTTTCCTTTCTTTTATAATATTAATATTTAAAGGGGTTGAATTTTCCAAAATTTCTTCCTTATTTATTGCTTACCTCAAAGTCAAAGTTTTTTTATTTCAACTGGGCCTATGCAGGCACTTTCAAAACGTCGTGATTCTAGGTGCACGGTTCCAAGTGGGTTGGTCCTGGAGAAGGTACCGACAAGAAACTCCATGGATACTCTTTTCGTAAAACAAATTAACATAATACCTATCTGGGGTCGCTGGAGCGGCCCCGGCTTAAATACAAAATGCCTACGATACAAAAGGAACCTACTCTCCAAATTTTGTATCTTTAGCTTCAGTAGTTTTAGCTCTGCGTTGATGATAAGTCAGTCAGTCAGTCAGTAAGTCATCAGTCAGTCAATCAGGTTTTATTTCTTTATAATATTAATATGATTGGGATAAAGTAATTAACCCATTCATTTACGTGCCTGCTGAGAAGCACTTAAAGTAATGTGTAGTTAAAGGTATGAAAGTATAATATTACATACAATATCTACCGTATTAGTGTGAATGGAGTTCTGATTAGCTCACCAGAAGTGTTTCAATATTAAGTGAAGTATTACGTCCTGGGGGGTCTAATCGAATGGTCGTAAGAAGCAATTTGTTTTACGCGATCACGATTCAATTTATCGGGGTAAATAGAAACTGACTAGGAGAGCCGATTCCAGATTATGGGACAAGGCTAACGAAAAATGAAGAAGATTATGGTAACCATGAAACTTGTGTTAAGACTCATGTGAGTAGGGTTACCATCCGTCCGGATTTTTCCGGACAGCTAGTCCGGCCCGTTGCTCGGAATTTTGACTTAGATGGAAAAAATTTGGAATGATTGTTTAATTTTCGCATTAAATTACTTAAAAATAAAATATTATAAGTATTAAATTAGTCTTCAATCTTTATTTCAGTACATACAACTGATACAACTAGTTGGTTAGTCTGATCTCGACTTAAACCAATCAACTTCTACATAATTATGTACAGAATACAGAGTTGTTTGTAATTCACTAAAAATGCTTTAAGTACTCTTCAATATGAACGACTTTTAATAAGGGACAAACCGTGAAATCGCGAGGACAAAATCTTTTCATTCAAAAGATCAAAATGTATATATAGATAGATAACCGTTGGTGAATTACAAATAGGTAACCCTGTATTCTGATAGGCAGCGCTGGCGCAGTCTACTTCTATGTTGTTAGTAGCTATTTTCTTGTAAGTTGTTACACTAGATGTCGTTACACGCGCAATACAACCACAGCCTTTACAGGCCATAAAGCCATTCTCAGCACGTAACACGTCACTGCGATACCGCTAATTAAATGGTACATTATGTTACCGATACCGGATCACGTCGGCTATATCGTTACGTGGAAATGCTTAGCGATATTGGACTATGGCGAGAATTTATCCGAACATAATATAATGCAGTAGTTCTATGAAAACTGTAATTTTATCTACACTAAAAATAGTATAAAGAGAAAATTTGGTTGTAATGAATAAACTCCAAAAACTATTGGAACGATTTAAAAAAATTGTTCCCATAAGTTAAGCTCTAAAAAGTTTTTCGGGAATCTGTGGGGTGTCGGTAATCTTAACTACCTATGACTTGTCGCGCCGTCTAGCCTGTTGAGAGTACATTGACGTCATTATATAATGACTTAACGTTGGAAGTCAGGGCTATTGTGTTGGGAGTAAAATTATATAATAATAATAATCATCATTTATTCAGAGACAACAGAGACTATCACATGACAAAGTCAACACAAATAAAAATAAAACACTTACCTACACGCCGAAATAAAACTTCTGATTACACTGAAAAACGTAACGGGAAATAAACGACTGCTTGGTACAGATGTTCTACAAAATGTAAGAAACTTGTTATTTGTGGTGATTATAATATTGATCGACTAAAAGATACTCCTATTTCGAGTGAGTTTGAAGACTTATTACGGAGCTTTAACTTAAAACTTGCAATAAGGGAACCAACTCGTTTGCAAAGCAAAACGTGCATTGATAACATTGCTCATAATATAAGAGGCTGTAAACAAACTGTCTTAGAACTAGCGCTGTCTGATCATACAGCACAAATACTATCATGTCCTGTTAGGAAAACATACTCAATAACCCACTGGTATAAATTTAGAAGAGATTACAGAAACGAAAATGTTGAAAAATTTATTAAATGTTTAAGAGCCCTGTCTTTTAGTGATTGCTATGACAAAAGTGATTCAAATGCTGCTTTTGAAGAATTCCATAAACTATTTAAACTTTTTTATGACCTGTGCTTTCCAAATATAAAAATTAAAGTTCCAATCCTACGAAATACTAAATGGCTCAGTAAAGGATTAAAAATATGTTCCCTCCGTAAAAGAATGCTACTTAAAACATATAGACTATCAGGTAATAATAGAGATAGGAGCGATTTTAAAAAGTATGCAAAAAAGTTTAAAAGAATCATAAAACTCACTCAAAGGTCGCAAAACAACTATCATATCCAAACAGCCACTAATAAATCTAAAGCAGTTTGGCAAATAATCAATAAATACAAAAACAATAACCCCCCTGAAAAAATTAACAGAATAAAATATAATAACCAAATTATAACTGCTCCTGATGCTATAGCACAAACATTCAACAACTTTTTTATTGATGACATTACAAAATTAACGAATACTACAATAAACTACGCAAATATTCTAACCTATAAGAAGCCCAACTCATGTTTTTTAACACCAGTTACCCCTTACGATGTTGTCAAAATAATCATGACATTAAAAAACTCTAACAGTACAGGTTGTGATGGAATTTCTACAAAAATAATAAAACGTGTAGTGTACGAAATTGCTCCAATCATTACCTACATAATAAATCAGTGTCTTGAAGAAGGAATCTTCCCGACATACTTGAAAACTACTATAGTTACACCAATTTTCAAAAAAGAAGACACGGAAGATGTACGATGTTATAGACCTATCGCTCTCATTCCAATAATGGCTAAAATATTTGAAAGAGTACTATATAAAAATCTTAGTGAATATTTTGAAAAAAATAAAATAATAATAGATAATCAAGTTGGATTCAGAAAAGGGAAATCGGTTAATACAGCTATGCATCAGTTTTTACAAAAAATTATAACGGAACTAGATAAAAAAAACCAGGTCACAACCCTATACATGGACATGACCAAAGCTTTCGATTATGTTGACCATGGACTACTCCTAAATAAACTAGAAATATACGGAGTTCGAGGTAAAGCATTAGAAATAATCAAATCCTATCTCAGTAATAGAATCCAGTTCACTGAAATAACACAACTATGTCCATTCACAAAAACAGAAATTAAATATACATCAAGCCCGAGATCTATAAAATATGGTGTACCTCAAGGGTCAATACTTGGTCCACTACTATTTCTCATTTATATAAATGACTTACCTAACGCTATTCGGCACCCTATGGTTTTATTTGCAGATGACAGTACGGCTCTTTTCACAAATAACAAAAATAAAAATCATGAGCTAGAAATAAATGATTCCCTAACTAAATTAATAAATTGGCTTACAATAAATAATCTAAAAATAAATCTCACAAAAACCCATTACATGAATTTCAAGAATAAAAACGCAAAGTCAATTCCATTATCTATTGAGTACAATAATGCAACTGTTTCTGAGGTTACAAGTACAAAATTTCTAGGCATCTATATAGATTCTAATATGTCATGGAAAACACATGTAAATAGTGTATGTAGTAAATTAAACCAGTTCTCTTATGCCCTCTACATGCTCAAAAAGGTATCTAACCAAACCACACTACTTAATGCTTATCATGCCTATGTGGGATCCACTCTATCTTATGGGATACTATATTGGGGATACTCAACTGATAAAGAAATTGCGTTCAAGGCACAAAAAAAGTGTATCAGATCAATATGTGGGATACACCAAACAGATTCATGTAAACCTCATTTCATAAAGCTCAACATATTAACCCTCCCTGCTCTATATATCTATGCGGCCTCAATTTCAGTTAAATCTAACATCAGTACCTATGACACATTGACAAGCAGTAGACTTAAAAATACATTACGCAATAAAACATCCCACACTGCAGTATTTAGCAATAGTATTTTCTGTATGGGCATAAAAATATATAATAAGTTACCTATAGACATTAAGAATCTACATTCACTTGCTATTTTTAAAAGGAAGCTAAAAAACTTCCTGGTTACAAAGGCATATTACTCTGTAAAAGAATTCCTTGAAGAAAAATAATTATTTAATATTAAAATGATTGTGATATTTAATAAAATATGATATATAAATTATAAAAAATATAAGAATAGTATGATATAATATAAAATTTAGAAATAATGATAATTTGTATAATTCTTAACTGTAATGTTGTGTATGTTTTTTTTTGTTTTACTTATTTTTATATAAATATTTTTACCCTATAAATTGCAATGCCTTAACAGGCAACTAAGTACTAAGTCCAACAACCTATTGTTAACACCTTTAAAATGCTGTACACTTAGTTCGCAATAAAGAATTTGAATTTGAATTTGAATTTGATGGTGTCTGCAAACTTAAAATTTCTACAACAACGTAACATCTAGAAATAAACATCGTGATCGCGTAAAATAAACGTGTCACGGGTTCGATTCCTGCATGAAACAAATATTTGGATCGCATAGATAGTTTTTGTGCATGTGACATGTTTGTAAAGGCATCCACGATACAGTATTTCTAGTGAGGGGTGATTTATATGTCAAGAAAAAAGAAGAATTTAAGTACAAATGAGTGATTTGGATGGAGCCTACATCTTTCGTTTTTTTCGTGTAGGTATTCCTTATGATTTTCTTCAAGACGAAGAAAAGCCAGGAAAACAATGTAGACATGTATGTTGAACATGTCGCAGCTAGTCCCAGTGATTAATTATATAAGGTAGGAATTCGGGACCGAAACAAAAAGTCAACTATCACTAATAACAAAAACTTTCGTCCAGCTGTGCGCGTACACACTACGAGCAAAGCTCTGTATGTAGTTAACTATTTTGTGCTGTGTTTTTGCTAATTCCCTTTCAGCATTGAAGAGCAGAGTTCTAGATTTGGAAAAGCAAAATGGCTAAAGGATAAACATTATAGGGGCACATTTCAAAGGTTTTTTTAAAAGAACATATTCATATAAAGTGCATAAATCTATCTAATGGATAATTATCTGTAAAACGTATATTTCGAAAAATCATAAATTATGATTTAGGTATAGTACGCGCAAATCTTTATGAGCCCTCTGAACTCTCTCCCTTGCTCCCTCTAGCACCTTTAATAGTACGCATATTATAGGTGCTAGAGGGACAGAGAGAGAGAGTTCAGAGCTCAGTTCACGGCTCATGAAGATTTGCGAGTACTATACAAGAATATAAATTTTGCTGTGCCCTACAGGGTCCATGATTGTAACCTACCAAATTTTATTTTTACCACCTTATGTACATTGTGGAATGCAAATAAAGAATATGAATATGAAGAATATAAGTTTAAAAGAAGAAAAAAAAACTCCCATTTTCGCACAGAATTCTGAACAAATCCCAAAGTATTCGTATTGTGTAAGGGACGGACCGTACGAACTGGACATAATATTAAGCCATACGTTCATTAGTGTTCCGTGCGTAACGGAACTACTACGTTCAGTTTAGGTGTTGTATAGGTGTGTGTTTGTAGAAATAGTATGAAGATACGTACAGTTCAGGAGTTGTATATGAGTTTGTGTTTTAGTTGACATGTCTCCCGAAATGAGCGAACTTTGATGTGATACAAACATGTAGTTTCGGCTATGAATGGACTGAAATTAGTGTAGTCTTGATGATGCAGCCTCATTTACACATTGATATATTGACTCCCAAGTAAGAGAGGCAGATGAACAGAAGCCGTATTAGGATCTTGACAAGAACCCTCACTGGGCACTGCAAACTAAACAAGCACCTGCAAAAAATGGGGCTTAGTGACACCACAATTTGCAGATTCTGTCGCGAGAAGGATGAGACGCCCATACATATCCTATGCGAGTGTGTCGTAGTAAACCACACTAGAAGCCAGCACCTGGGGGGCCACCTAATCTCACCAGATGAGATTAAATCCCTCCACCCCAAGAATATAGTCAATTTTATTATTGATTTACGGCTAGAGGGAGTGCTGTAATAATACAAGAGGCGTCACAATAGATCTTCGCAGGTCGCAGTGACAAGGGGGCTTAGTACCCTACCTCTTCAAACAAATAAATAATAATAAGAGAGGCAGATGCCTTTCACTTCCATCCTATTGCCATTTTTTTACTACAGTTATAGGCACACGATTGGCGCAGTAGCTCAGCGATTAGATTTCTGCGCTATGTACCGCGGTTTCGATCCCCGCACGGAACGAATATTTGAATGATCTATAGATATTTGTTCCGGGTCTGGGTGTATATCCGCTAATTCCTCCTAAACCACGCAGCTGATTTTGAAAGAAAGAAATAAAAAATAATTCATTCCACATAGGACAACACAACAGTCACAAGACCTCATTATTGCAAAAAGGCTGCTACGGCATGTGTGTCAAAATCTACAATAAGATTCCAAATGAATTTAAGGTCGGCCCTGTGTTGTTAATGTCTAAGAAGCTAAAGAAATGACTCATAAATAAATGCTTTTATGATGTAAATCAATTTATCAATTTGCATGATTGTTGACGTATGTTAGCAAAATAGAGAGCATTGTAATGTTACATTTTTAAACTATAATAAGATCTTGTACAACCTATTTTACGCAAATAAACACTTTGACTTTGAAGAAATTAACAACACAAAAGTAATATTATACATAGTTAAATATACCTCAATGTGCTGTCGAGCATGCCCATGTAAAAGAGGTTACCAACTCAGCATTTTGATGTGTTTTCACTATCATTTTGAGTATTTCTTCTGGAAGGTTTATACGCATAAAGGCCTATCCACACTCAATATTTTTAGAAGCAGAATTGCGCGTTATCGCGTTCTTTATTCACTTTTGGTAAGCAAAAGGCAGCCGACGAACGCGAAAACGCGCGTTTCTGCTGCTAAAGGTGAACGTGTGAACGAACGCTTATACTGTAAGGTTAGTAGAGAAATTGTACCCGTGTGAAGCCAGGGACGGGTCGCTAGTTGTTTATAAATCATACAGGATGTACCTGTCACCACGTGTTCTGCAACATGATTAGGTTGGGGCTAAGTAGATTAGTGGCGTGGGGTTGCAAACTTGCTTGTTTTACCAACCCTTTGTGATGTGGCCACGAAAACTCTTGTTTCTTTTGTCTACTTCAAATGACTTATATCTAAATTATAATGAAAATTTATGTTAAAAATTCAATAATAGAAGTCGTGAAAAGTTCTTTAATGAAGGATTTACTAAAACTGTATACTGCAATGTGGAGACTATAGGAGACTAATAAATGAATTTATAATATAATGACTGCGGTTACATACCACTTACATCTGAATTCATAATATAAGAAGGAAGGCGAGAGTAACACGACAATACCTTTAAAAAAAAATATCTTTATTAAAAATGACGTAAAACGGAACGTTATTTCAAACACCATCATCGAGTTTATGACGTCACTCTCACTCCTTCGTGTTTCGATGCAATGACGTCTTGTCACCCGACTGTGTTTTGGCGCGAACATTTGAAAGCAAATCTAAGTTTGAAAGCTTAGATTATATAAACCTAAGCCATATTTGTGGTATTTAATTTTAATTTTCTTTTTACTAGCCTTCAAAAATTAAAAATACATGCCAGTTCCGTATTTATTTGTTACAAAAGGCATTTTGGGCAATGTTATTGAACGCCATGCTATCTGTCGGGAACTACAGATAAAGCGAGTCAGTACTGCAAGCGTATTTCTCGCTATCTTCGGACCTCCATCGTAACAAAATACTATAACCAAGTAAGGGCACGACAAACTAATGCGAGATATTAAAGTCAGGCCCCAGGCATTGTACAGAAGTTCCTTTGATGATCGTTTGACTTCAGGAAATGGGTAACAGGGTAACACATCATTTACTGTGTCTGTTTGTTCAAAGAGATTTTCAGACTGCGACTATTATAATTGATGGAGAATTTGGGTTGCTAAAAAAAGAAAGAAAGAAAGAAAAACATTTATTCAGCACGGACGCAATGACAACACAAGAGATTAAAGATAATAAATAAAAATATTATAGTTTAAAAAAAACTAAAAATCTTCAATAAAGATTGTAAAACTTGCACATGTTTTATCGAATAAATTTTATCTTTTCTTATCTAAATCCTCCAAAATTAACCTATTTGCCACAAAACTAGACACACTAGAATGATACATTGTAATAAGAAGAAGGGCTAATGCATAGACAGAGAAGACTTGTTGATTTTGGTGCTTGAATATGGTTTCTCTTTGATCCCAAAATAAAATTAATTTACTTTTCTAATCATCTACGCCTACACTGAATTTATGAAAAAAAGTTTGATAAATCAGCTCCATTTTTCAGACGAAAATTCATAATCTTTAGAATTTCGTTCTACAGATAAGACCTACAGCCAACCATCAAGCCGGGCTTTCACTGCGAAACGGTAATGAGCAAGTAATAGCTGGACGGAACGGACCCCAAATAGCTAAAATAGGTTTTAGCTTCCATTAATCATCATCATCATTATTATTAATCAGTGCTGAGCTCTCCGCGCCCAGCAAATGCTGAGCTGGCTACCGTTTCGGCATGGGCATACTTGTCAACATAATGCAATATTTTATGAGGATTATTTTACTTTTTTTTTCTTTTTTTTTTGTTCTCATAAGTGTCTGTTTTATTTTTTTTATTGTTTAAAGGTTTATGTTATCTTTTATTTTAGTTTTTTCTCGTGTGTTTTCTTTCGTGTGTTCTCACCATAAACTTATTATTACTTATGGTTCTCACTATCCGTGCTGAATAAATGTATTTTATTTTTTCTTTATTAAGGAAATTTTTTGACAATAATTGCCTTCCACTGCAAAAGAGAAATGAAGAAACAGTTCATTATTAACTATTTTTTTGTCGTTCAGTCCTCTCCGCTAGACTCTTTGTTGGTGGAAGCACTTCTATGAAGTTTACCGTTGCGAGCCCGCTCCGCTGCAAGTGGAAGCTCGGCTTTACTGTACGAACGTCATTTAAATCATTTTCATTTACGTCATTTAAATATGAATCTCTGGTAAAAAAAAACTTTCCATTCTATAATATTTGCATGGTAATCTACAAAGGAAGTTCCCACGCTCCACCTTCGAGTTACAGTCTGGATTAATAAACGTTCAATTTAATAACGTACCTACTTCCTCAAGGATATAATCTTTACATTGGCAAACAAGTTTTGCGCGTGGGACACAAACAAGTTCAGTTGAAAATCAGTGTCGGGCATTGATTTCTGACGCTGAACTGAACCAGCCTGTACAATCACAGATGTTATAAAAGTGTGTAGGTAATACATACCTTCTTAAACTATGTTTTAAGCGGCGTACAGCACCGCCATACGCAAATAAAATCACTCCTTACCGACCGGAAGCCGACCGGTTCTGCCGGAAGCGGCGCCGGGGTATTGTCTTCTTTATGCCTGCCTTCACGCTTGATAAGATGGCAAGGGTAGATAGCGATGGAGGATAAAGTGACGAACGGGCAACATGGCCTTGTTACAATAAAGGGATTTAGAACGGATTTGGTTAGTATTTTAGGTAATTAGAAATTTTTACTTACCTATTTGTACCTACAGTTTATTTTTAAGATAGCTAGATGGTGGTGAAAATAGTACTAAGATTATTTCGTAATGGTACCTTTGAGAATGTGTTAAAAGAGCTTCTGGTCTGTTGAGACCGCTCAACTTGTAACTGCCATGGCAATCTTATTCAGAGGCAAATCATTATTATCCTATTCTTATTATTTATTCAAATTAAATTACATTATTCTCGCAGCTCTTACCACAACATTGCATTAATCAAGATTGTAATCTATTATTATAGGAGTTTCCATGGAGAGTTTCTTGCCGGTTCTTCTCCATAGGGCCTACTATTTGGAACCGCGTACCTAGAGTCTCGACATTTCATAAATGCCTGTATCTGGTTTACATAAAATAAACATCTACTAGAGGTCGCTAAGTGGTCGAAATTCGATTCTAATTTTAGCTTTCTGCACTCCTTCTCCATATAAACTTTAACTATGCCAAATCTCACACTCCTCCGTGCGCGCAATATGTTAAGCGGTGCAAAGTTTTCCCTTCACGTATTAATATATAGATAGATTCTATTCTATTCTACATATCTATATCCTGATAACGACAACCACTCATAACCAAATATTTTACCGTCATAAAGGCAGGCGGTGTGTTAAGATAAGCCGGCGGCGGCGGCGTAGCAAGCTTAGGTAAAGCCCGATAGCCACGACCAAGTTTTATTGGAAAAAAAGTGGAGAAAATAATAGGGCTTTGAACCGAACGTGTCGGCACGAGCGGCACCCTAATTACGTAACAATCACCTGACAGCTACCCGACAGCCACGCGACAGCAGACGTAGCGCGATCGGTCGCGAACTGTCAAACAAATTCATAAGTACGGCATTCGTCCATTAGTGGCTACTTGTCGCGTTTGCAGCACCAAAGCACCAAGCGTTTTTTTTATTTTTACTTTGTTCTCAGTGTCTGTTTTTTTTTTTACTGTTTATAGGTTACCTTAATTTTTATTTTATTTCTCTCTCGTGTGTTGTCAATGTCCGTGCTGAATAAATGTATTTTCTTTCTTTCTTTTCTTTCACCAAGTATGGACTTTTTCGTTCGTTTATTGTCCGCCAGAGGGCGAACCCGTAAGCGGTGGCTGTCGCGTCGCTATCGGCAAATACGTAATACCAAAGTGATGTTTGACAGCAGCTACCGCGCGACTTACGCCTGTCACAAACTGTCTGCTACATCGGTAATTAGGGTGCGAGTTACTATATCGGCAAAAATAAAACTTTGTAAAATGACAGCAGCAATTTTTTTTGTTTTAATTCGCTACGTGAATAGTCGATTGGTTTTGTCTGGCTCTAGGCATAGGTATTGTTTTGGAATTTTCATATTCTGGAGTTTAATAAAAAGTTATTGTAAAAATGTGGGTACGGTCTCGCTTTTGTAGCTTTCTGCCAGAGACTGTAAATATTAAAAAACGTAAAATATGTATGTATGGTATACAGGGTAACTGGTAGAAGGAGAGAATAATTGAAGGAGGGTATTGTACTCGTCATTATGTACAACATTTACCTACCATGGGGACTGGGGACATTGAAATCGCAAAAAAAAAATCTCTTCCATACATTTAGTAGAGTAGGTATCTATTAATGAATTATTTGTATTGAACAGCAGATTTATCCCACGCGATTTCAGTATTGGTCCGTTAATAAAAGTTGTTCATAATGATGAATACGTACTATATAATCCCTTATAGGGATCGGAAATAGAAAGGTTGGACCTCTATATTCAATTATTAAAGATCATCTCCTCTGACTGAGTAGTATTCTCGTTAATTTGCGACCTTGGTTACTCGATACTTAAAGGGAGGTACAGAAGTTAACGCCTGATGAAATAACTTTAGCAATAAGTCACTGGAACGAGTTTGTTAGCAGTGACAAGTTCCACAGTTTAATAGACCATGAGTGGTAAATTCAACGAAGCTATTTTAGTACATTTAAGTACCCATTTCTAGAACAATTTAATATTTTAAAAGTTTTGATGTCAATGTTGAAAACTGTTTTTGTATGATACATCATGCTGATATTTTGTTAACAATCCCTACGTTTAACATTTAACAGTGTAGGTACTTCTTTATGTGACAAATTCACCATTATCTGGAACTTTGTTAATACATTATAATTAATGTCTGTTAATGGATAAGTCGTTGAAGTACCTTTGAACAAATAAATACCTAAGTCCCTGTGTGTGTTTCAAAGAAGAATCCAGTAGAATTTGACTTTTTGACACCATCAATAACGGCTTCAATTGTGTTGAAAAATTCAAACTTAATCAGTTTAGATATTATATAAATATCTATTGTTACAAAATAGGTAAGTACCTTCTTTACGACATTTCATTAAACTTTAAAGGTTAACTTTAATTAAACTTTATTAAACCTAGTCATAGTGCTATAAAAGAGTCGTTGCTAGTTTTTCACTTTTCTGTGAAAAACTAGCAACGACTGAAATGTGAATGATGACAATGTGAATAAAGTCAAATGTGAATGAAAACATTTAACATTGAAATGTGTAAGTTGGCACGCTAATAAACGTAGCTTCATTTCCACAATATGTAAACTCAAGATTTTACTGGCACTAATACGATTTTACATTGAAAAGAACTCGCAAGCATTGGTCGATGCCCTATAAATAAAAAAATTGTTGGAGAGCCCGCCAGATCATTTGGTCGAGTTCATGACCGTAATGCCATTCATAATCATAGAGGATTACAGGTTTTATGCAAACGGAAACATCAATTATTTTAATAAATTTTGAAAACGTATAAAAAAATGTTGTTATTTTTTTTTTGCTATAATTCATCTTTGTAACCTGTAAATTTACCTCCTAAAATATTTTGCATTAATAAAATAAGACCATAAAACTGTCCGAAATCAACCGTTGGGCTAAGTTCTACCGTAGAACTGTGGTAGAACAAGTGGGAATCTCTATTCCCACTAGTTCTACTATTTTGTAACAAGATAAATCGTAGAACTAATGAGAAAAAACATTCCCATTAGTTCTACCGTAGGACTGTTTAGTAGAACTATTGGGAACAAACCCTTCGGCCCGCCAGGCAATATCGCCTCGCCTGATCGGAGGATCCTCCCTTTTCAATGGAGGATCACTATACCTCGTTTTTCCACAGGGTAGTACCTTTACAACCCTCTGTAAGCCTGTAAACTAAGGTTTAAGTGTAATTAGGCCATCACTAAGCACTACGAGAAGCTAAATCCTATATAAATGTTAATCCATCGCTTTGTAGTGTATGGATTAACCGACTAAGCCCCCTATTAATGTTAAACCTTGTTAAACTATGTATCAAAGTTAACACGATACCTGAAACTGTTTTATTAACCCCCGACAAGAAAGAGAGATGTTATAAGTTTGTAGTGTGTATCAGTGGCGAAGGGTGACAGTTTTAAAAGGGGAAGCCGTCCCAAAAATGCCCTCTAAAAATTGCTGCAAGACAAAAATCCTTACTGTCTCTTGTTATCTATATATGTATAGTCAGCCATGTCTGGAAGAGCTCGACCTAACTGAATAACAAGCCATATTACGTTGGTCTATGCACTAACCAATTCCTAAAGGGAAGCCGATGGGAATCGGGTTGTATGGACTCTTTGCCACTGGTGTGTATCTGTGTATATGTGTATCATGCACATACGGAAAGGGTAGCCAGCTCAGAATAATTACTGGGCGCGGAGAGCCCAACGCTGATTTGCAGTTGGCACCCCTGCATCTGCAGTACTTGTCATCTATAGTAGAACAAGCCAGAATTTTCGATAATACCGACATATTTCAAAATGACCGGCCAATTTCTGGTTACCACGCCAAACAAAATGTCTTCATTAACCAACTTTCAGCAAACGAGGATTAAAAGTTAATTAAAACTCCTCAAATTGTGGCCAGACAGTACTTTGAATTCTACTAAATTAACAACCAAACACGGGAAAATATACCTTAAGACATAAAAATAAAGTGGGTTTTCCAGTGGTTACAAAATTGAAGGTATCACGAATCAAAGCAAAATTAGAAGATCTGAAAGGGATCGCGTTAATAAATAATTAGTAAAATATAATAATTTCGTTTTTAATGAAAATCAGGTTGAACGTAATAAAAGAAAATTATCCAATGAGAGATTTTTGTTAAAGCTTAAAAAGGTTTTTGTTCCCAATTGGGGAGTTTAAAATATTAACTTAATAGGTAGTTATTATGAAGTACCTAACCCCCGATAAAAAAGAGGGGTGTTTTATGTTTGTACTGTGTATCTGTCTGTGGCATCGTAGCTCCCAAACGGATAGACCGATTTCAATGCAGTTTTTTTTTATTTGAAAGCTAGTTTAATCGGGTATCATCTTAGCTATGTTTCATGAAACTCTGTTCAATCGTTCAAAAGTTACAGCTCTTTTTCTAGTTGGAGTCTGGGGTTTTTGACGGTTAGGTTAATGTTTTATGGCGTGCAAACACAACTTTAAGGTGGTAGACGAATTCTTTAGCTGACTATATCTTCGATTAGATTTGTGGTCGAGCTTGGCGATGCTGACTCATGCGTCATGCTCGTGAACGGGTGCCGTCTGTTGGAACTGGTCAGCTTGTAACTGCCTTGGCAATCTTATTCAAATCATTATTATCCTAGTCTTATTTTTATTCGCATTAAATTACATTATTCTCACAGCTCTTACTACAACATTGCACTGATAAAGATTGTAATTTATTATTTGAAAAGAGTTTCCATGGAGTTTCTTGCCGGTTCTTCTCCATAGGATCTACTGTTGGGAACCGTGCACCTAGAGTCTCGACATTTCATAAGTGTCTTTATCTGGTTTACATGAAATAAAGATCTATTCTATTCTATTCGTAGGTACGTCAGTTTATATCTTCATACACCGTGAAACCTACCAGCAAAATTCAAACACAATCAGTGGACCGAAGACGAATGTTTTTGACGTATGGTAACGTTAACGTAAGCAAATGAATCAAAATTACTGGTTGAATCCATGATTTTTTTTTAAATACTTTGATACAACATTTTTAAATTTTCATGAAATAAGTGTGTTGTTGGATAAAATTAAACACAAATGCGATTGATTCGTTTTATTTTATGATCATAATTTGCTTACTTGTAGACTTCCCGTCTTTTGAAACCGCACAGTACGAGACTTCTACTCGATACATCAGGATGGCAACCAGTCGGTTTTCTTTTAAAGTGAAGGCGCGTGATCACATTCGTAAGAAGTTAGCAGAATTGGTCCAGCGGTGACTTGCTGAATTCGTGTTTCACTATTTCGTATTTTTGTGTATCTTGACGCAGTATTTCAATAAAGTATGTTTTCTTATAAGTTTTATACTACGTACTTATCTAAGTATTAATTCCATTATTATTACAAGCCTATGCTGTCCCAATACTGGGCAAAGGCCTCCCTCCCTTTCCTCCACTTCTCGCGATCCCGCGCTGTATCGGGCCAGTCTATAAGGAAGGCGTTCAATTCGTCCCGCCATCTCCTTCGTGGTCTGCCGCGACCCCGTCAGTAAGACGGGGTCGCGGCAGACCAGTCTCAGGACACCAATTCTGTGCTATGTGGGCCCACAGTTCGACCGGCATACGGCAGACATGTCCTGCCCAGTCCCACTTAAGCTGAGCGGCCTTCTAACACGCTACGGCGTTTAATACACTACTTTATAATAACACACGTTGTTTTTTAAAAATTACTCACTCAATTACTATTTTAGATATAGTACAATAGTAAAATGTTACCTTCACGTTTTATTTTCATACAATAATCACTTCAACACACACAAGTTCTTTTATAATTGTTATTTATTTAATTCATATTCAATTAATATATTTTCTGTACACGTAGGCACACATAACGTCACTCGATGTGGCTCCCGCTGAAAACCAGCGCTGTCGGGCTGCTCGCAGCGCGTCAGCTTAAGCTGAGCGGAAGCCTTTTTGACACAGCTGCGACGTACAACCCATTTGTTATTTAAGATAAATATTTTTTTCTTTTACATGTTTTATTCTTTTATTTTTTGTTACTTTATCTTTAAAATTGTTTTTGTGCTGTGTCAAATAAATACTTTTTTCTTTTTTTCTTTCTTTCTTTCTTTCTTTCTTCTGAGCTAGATCAATTATCTGCGTTTTGGAGCGCAGTAAGGTGTTTAGAACTCGATCCGTTAATTTAACACCGAGTATACTGCGCTCCATTGCTCTTTGGCAAACCTTGAGTTTGGACTTCTGGGCATTAGTCAAAGACCAGACTTGCGCTCCGTAGGTTAGGACGGGGAGAATACACATATCCATGAGCTTTCGCTTGAGTGGCATGGGTAAATCACCCTTGAAAAGCTCTTTCATGGGCCAGTAGCTCTTCCAGGCGTTTTCGGTGCGTCGTGCAATTTCCTTATCTTATACATATTCCATTTTCATAATTCCATTACTTATTTTTTTTTCTTTCTAATTATCGTATATTTTACGTTGCACCCACCATGTTTGTCTCTGCATCACCCTAAGGTAGACTGGCAGAAAATGCCTATAGCATTAAGTCCGCCTTTGTGCAGTGTTTTTTTTACCTGTGCATAAATCATTAAATAAATAAATAAATACATTAAAATCTCTGGAGTATACACATAAAAGGTTATAAAAGCAATACAAAGACTAACACAATAATAGTAATCAGTAGCGTATAAAACAGGCTCTTGTCCCACACCAGTGCCTTCAACCCTCATAAATAAAGCTGATCGAGGAATAAAGGAAAACAGACAGGACAAATGTTTGTCTTTCCGAGCCACTTGTAAGAGCTTACTGATTGGAATACGTTAGATGGGATTTGCTACTGTAACTACTGAAAAGTCTGTGTATTTGTTTTATTTATATACGTGAAGAGAAAACTTTGTACTCCTTTTTAAGCATATTGCGCGCACGGAGGAGTGTGAGATTTGGCATAGTTAAAGTTTATATGGTGAAGGAGTGCGGAAAGCTAAAATTACGGTCGAATTTCGACCATAGGGCGACCACTAGTTTTATTTATTTATTATGTGACAATAAACATTTGACAGCTACAATATAATACGCTTTATTTTTATAGTTTATTTATTTTCTATCTGATCTGAAAGGGATCGCGTTAATAAATAATTAGTGAATAATAATTTCGTTTTTAATGAAAATCAGGTTGAAGGCAATAAAAGAAAATTATCCAATGAGAGATTTTTGTTAAAGCTTAAAAAGGTTTTTGTTCCCAATAAAATATTTTAAACTCCCCAAGAGTTCAAAATATTAATTTAATAGTTAGTTATTATGAAGTACCTAACCCCCGATAAAAAAGAGGGGTGTTATAAGTTTGTACTGTGTATCTGTCTGTGGCATCGTAGCTCCAAAACGGATAGACCGATTTCTCTCTCTCTCTCTCTTCCCGACTGTCAATCCCACATGGTGGTGGGGTCAGCCATCTTTATACGCTTTATTTTTGTAGTTTATTTATTTTCTATCTTTTTATGTTATTATTTGTTCTGCATTTGTCGCCTATTTATATACATAATGCTATATTTGTTTATCGTATTGTATGACTTACTTTATGTATTTAAATGCGTGCACCACTAGAGGATTCGATCCCGGGATCCCGAATCCCGGGATCCCGGGATCCCGGTCCTATTCCAGTCCCGAAAATTTCGGGATTAAATTTTCATAATCCCGGGATTTTCGGGATTGACGAAAGTGTAATCAAAGTAAAAATATAATCGTTTTATTTGTTTTTTATACATAGTTATGATGCTACCTATATGAGAAATGTGTCAGATTACTATTATTATATTATGTAATTTTAATTAACACTTGTTATGTTTATGTTACACTAGCGACCCGTCCCTGGCTTCGCACGGGTGCAATTTCTCTACTATCCTTACATTAAAGATGAAAGTATTATACATTTATAAACCTTCCTCTTGAATCACTCTATCTATTTAAAAAAACCGCATCAAAATCCGTTGCGTAGTTTTAAAGATCTAAGCATACATACTTACATAGGGACAGACAGCGGGAAGCGGCTTTGTTTTATACTGTGTAGTGATAATGTTAAAAGTTCATTTAATTTTGTTAAGTAAAAGTTGTTTTTTTACATAACCTAATCACAGAACACAGAAAAGAAGTAACGAGAGAGAAACCGCTTTCTGTGTTTGGTGAACCTAACCGTCAAAAATCCCCGACTCCAACAAAAAAAAGAGATAATATAACTTTTGAACAGATTTTCATGAAACATAGCTAAGATGATACCCGATTAAACTAGCTTTCAATTAATAACTGCATTGAAATCGGTCCATCCGCTTTGGAGCTACGATCTATGGCTACGATGTCACCGAGAGATACACAAATCCACAGATACACAGCTACACACTACAAACTTATAATACCCCTCTTTTTTGTCGGGGGTTAAAAAAGGATTTTAAGTTGGTTTTTGTAGAATTTTTACTTTACTTTTTTCGTCTAATTACATTATGCACATTAATTTGCATTGTCAATAAAAAAGCAGATTTTTATATACCTTACGTAATTTTTTGTTTGCAATCTTAAATCCCGGGATTGACTGTGTACAATCCCGAAATCCCGGGATTAGAAATTAGGCCCGGGATCGAATTCTCTATGCACCACAGACTATTCCACCCACCCCATTCCATTTTATCCGTGACTTTTTGTCCATCCAAAGGTTGTCTAGAAAATATCGCTTTAAGCGATAAGACCACCCATTGTGCATTGTTTTCTATTGTTTTGTATTGTATGTTTTGTTATGTTGGTGTGCAATAAAGTATATTTTCTATTCTATTCTATTCTAATATGTATGACTTATAACAATATGGTACATAGGTAAGTAGTATTATCTTTTAACAATATTACAGCCCACTATATTTTTTATACAACATGTAACATAATAAACACAAGTCCTGAAATTAGTTTGAATCGATTTTAGTAAAAAAAAAGTAGGTTTTTTAAAAATAAAATATGAATTTCGCCAAATTGATTTAAAGACAGCATTCGTTCCTGTAGTATTCAAACTGTGAAGTAACCCTTTGACTGCAACTTGCAGGCATCGAAAGTATTGTAAAAATTAAACGCGTTACTATTGTCCATGCCGTCCATTAGGGTAGAAGAGGCAGTTGGTAATTTTATTACTGCGACAGTAAATTAATTGTGTCCGTGCTCTCCGGCGCCGAACGAAAGGACGGTGGCCGGTGGCTGGTGATCGGATATTGCTTGTGGACACAATGTAGTAGGGATATAAGGTGGTGGTGCTCATTGCCAAGTCACTATAATTATAATTTTTAGAAAACTATTGATACAATTACTAAATGTTGATTTATAACTACAAAATAATTTGAATAGGACTTGGCTTCTATGAGATCTCAAAACTTTTTACGATGGAAAGACTGCATCGAGAGTTTTTTTTTTTTTTTTTTTTTTTTTTTTAGCGTTGTAAAATCATCAAATGAGTCATGAGTCCTCCCACCCCGGGCAGGGCGGGAGGGACTGTCAGACTTGTACTGACTAAAATCCACGGTGTTCCTTCAATAGCCCTTTACGTTCCGGGGTCACGGTAATGAGATAAGTCCCGCGACCCCGGCAGGCTTCGGCCCTCTACAGGGGGGGCCCCGTCATCTTGCTGACGTTCTTTGAGGCGCGCGTGGAACACAACGCGCCGTCGACCCGGGCATGGTCCATGGTCGGACAGCGAGTTGCCCTTTACTCGCTGTCCGCATGCCCGGCATCGAGAGACTTGGCATTTTTTTACATTTAATGTTTTTGGTGGGATAATTAATTTCTACAAAATATCGTAGAACATACCTACATGGGGGTTCAATCGATGAGTATTAGTGTCCCCTGACCCCAGACCTTTGCTGGTACAGGTTTCCTGGGACACCCTGTATATAGGTTGACTCGGGATACATTTTTCGTGATATTTGGTCTAGTCTCGCCATCCATTGTATCTAGTAGTAGGTCAATTTTGAAGATGGTAAAATCATGCTCCAATACATTGACTCTACCGATCTAAAATGGATGAACCAAAACGAAATGGTATCCATTAACAAATGAGGCTTTTAATAAATAACTATACTTACTAAGTACATACATACATACAGCCTTCAAGAACTTTAAGTAGCGGCCCATTAACTAATCAATAATAAGTCGTCATGTTGCTGAGAGAATTTGGACCTTATGATAGAGAGAGAAAGTTCATAATTGTATCTATTTTCTTTTAACGGTTCACTGAATGTAAGCGCTGAGGTAAGAATTAAAGGTAGTAATGGACTTGGGATCGAATTCTTATATTTTGAATTAAGTATTATTTATCATGGGTCAATAATTCAGGTGAAGAGAATTACGCTCAGTTTCTCAAAAGCTGATCAAAAACCACCCGTCAAATCTCATGTCAAGTGATATGATTGGTTGTTGAATTGATTTTTTATTTTTATTTTGCTACCCGACTACGGCGAGTTTTATTTTTTTGAACGGTATGTTTGTATGTTCATCTGTTCCCTCATAACTTCTAAACTACTTATCATAATTTAACAAATGAGGTATCATTGGAAGCGTCTTGATTGTCCCCTATTTATAGGTTATGTGACGTCACATTAAATTGAATAATTATGGCACCCTCTAGAGGTAAAGTAAAGAAAAAAAAATGGTGCCGTTATGGCTATCAAATGAAAGGGCTTACTTAGAACAATTATAAAATATATTGGAAGATGTTGCTCGGGGCTTTGAAAAAAAATATATTTCAAAAACTAAAAAACCACGTACCTTAACAAAACAATAGATTCTAACTGATTACAGTAAGTAGTAAGCGATCATAAGCTTTAGGGCAAAGTGGCATACGACCACGGCTATCCTCTGAAAATCACTATGAAAAAGTATAAAACAAGAAAATATATTATTAATACATTTAATAATATTTTCTTGTTTTATACTTTTTATCTATACCTATATTAATACGTGAAGAGAAAACTTTGTACCCCTTTTGATGCATATTGTGCGCACGGTGTTGTGAGATTTGGCATAGTTAAAGTTTATATGGAGAAGGAGTGCAGAAAGCTAAAATTGTGATCGAATTTCGACCATTGGGCGACCACTAGTTTTATTTATTTGGTCTACGAACAATATTGTTTACACTTATTGCATATTCAAAAATCATGCAGAATAAACCATGTTAAATACACCGTAGGTACATTTAAAAATTACACGGTTTAAAATAAAATACCAAAGCAGTTTAAAACAAAGTAGTCTTGGGTCCAACAAAGTTCCCTATTGTAAAGTGGAGCGACACTTGGAACAATGGAGTTACGAGACTCCTTCAGTGCCTGTCGAGGACTTCTTACCTCGAAAGGTAGGAAGGTATTATCTACCTATAGGTATAAAAAGGTATTTGAGTCCAAGAACGCTTGAGATTACTTTATGTCCGTAAAAAAGGTGATTATCTTAAAATGTCGGTAGATGCTTTTCTTTTTGCGTTACTTGTAGTCGGTTGGGTTGGGTCATGTTGACCAAGAAACTGGTCAACCAAAAATAAATCGGTAGGTATGTAAAGATATTTTTATATCTATTTTTTATTTTTATTTTATAGATTGCATCATTTTATGCAGCTGATTTCAATAATTTTGTTTTCGAAGCAGTAGTAAATTTATACTTAATTATAAAACAACGGGTGGGTGCCCAGTTGTCGAAATTCGATTACAATTATTATATACATATACATTTTTTGATTTCTGCATTCCTTCTCCATATAAACTTTAACTATAGGTACTAAATCTCACACTCCTCCGTGCGCGCAAAATGCTTAAAAAGGGGTCCAAAGTTTTCTCTTCACGTAGTAATGTATAGATTTCCTTTATTAAATTTTACATCATACTTTTTTGTATTTTAAAATATTTTTTACAAATTATTAATATTAAATACCTATTATTTATCAGATTATAAGAACATATCGCTCGATCTTAATCTTCTTTTGTTGTTGACCAGACCAAGATATGCTGTCTTGGAACAATACAAAAAAAAAAACCTTTAAAAAACAAACTTTTCAATAAATATTTATGAATAATAAAAAAATCCTCGTAGTTGGTACCTATATTATTACTAAGATTTATATTGTATTGTGTTTCTTTCATGTAAATTTTTATTCTCAAGTATAAAGTAGTTGTATATTTATAGTAGTATATATATAGTATATAATATATATAATATATAGTGTATATATATATATATATATATATATATATATATATACAACCTGTAACAGAATAAACGCAAGACCTGAAAGTTGTTTGTTCAGAATCGGCTTCTGAATCGATTTCCATCATAATTTATATATGTTAATTTTTCCCTAAAAAATCTTTTATTTATCTTAAATTAGAACCACCGCGTCGTAACAAGTTAATAAAATCTTTGCTTTAAGAAAATTTAAGCCTTATTCCAAAGTAATAAAGCCTTCTTGAATGCACGAGCGAATTTGTAGTTCGTTCATAGATATCCATACACACACGTAAATAATATCAATGCATTTTACATTTGAGGTAGTGTGCATTAAATAAAATAGTTAATTTAAGGAAATTTAACCCTTATTACCAACCAATAAGGCTTATTTAAATGCACGACAGAATTTGTAGTTCGCATTTCACAAAGTTTTGTTGAGAAATGCCAAAATGTTTTTTGCAATAGTAAGAACAAGTAAGAATAATGTGAAAGAGCGAGATGCATTCTTCTTCTTCTTCTTCTTTCGATATGGCAATTGAGCCGATGTCGATTTACCAGCTACCCCTTTGACGTTTGACATGTTTGACATGTTTCAGTGGTTGTGTTTCGTTGTTGTTGTCACATTTTATTGTTTACGCGCGCGATGGCTTTCCGTTATACCAATATCCAGTACACGGAGATGGTGAGGACACTGTCTCGTTGTGACGATAATGTCGAGTTAGCTTGTCGAGTGATGAATGAACGATATGGCACCAGAGTGAGCGCCAGGACGATGCTAAGTGCAACTCAGCGTCTGAGGGACTCCGGGACGTTTCGTCCTAACACGGCCTTGGATAGAGGGACAAATGTGCGCAGTACTCGTTTGCAAGCAAACATTCTCGATTATTTCGACGAGCATCCAGAGAGTAGCACGAGAGAGGCAGCGCCATTGTTCGACTGCAGTCACATGTACGTGTGGCGAACATTACATGCTGATGGAGAACACCCGTTCCACCTACGACGTTGTCAGGAGCTAACGCCGAGCGACTACTTGCCACGTCTAGAGTTTTGTAGATGGGTGTTGGAGAACTGGCAACAAAATATTATTTGGACCGACGAGAGTACATTCACTCGTGTTGGGATGTACAACCAACATAATCAACATTTGTGGAGGCACGAGAATCCACATGCATGCCGTGTGGATTCATTCCAGCACAGATTCTCTGTAAACGTGTGGGCGGGCGTCATCGGTACACACGTACTCGGCCCCGTTTTTCTACCGAGGTTGACTGGAGATACCTACCTACAGTTCTTGCAGGAGACATTGCCGGTGTTATTAGACGACGTCCCTCTCGTACTTTTACGACAAATCTTTTACCAACACGATGGTGCTCCCGCGCATTTCACGTGGACCGTTCGACGGCATCTTGATGCGGAATATGGCACGCGTTGGATTGGTCGTGGGGGACCTGTACAGTGGCCTCCCAGATCGGCTGACCTAACGCCGTTAGACTTTTATTTGTGGGGTCGAATAAAATCCCTTGTGTATGTAAACGAGGCAACAAGTGTCGATAACCTCAAACAAAAAATCGAACACGCATTTGTGATAGTGAAAAATGACACTGAGGTTCTTAGCAAACTAAAATTAAATTTAAGAAAGCGTGCTACAAAGTGCATCGAACAAGGCGGTGGTCATTTTGAAAGTTTAATGAAAATGGGACGAAGAAGTAGTGTAAATTAGTGTAAATTCTGTAAGTACCTATTAATACGATTTTATTTTAATTACTGTAAATATTATGATTCAAATCTTTTAAACACCGGACTTTGAATATTTTTTACACGTAATAAACGGTAAACACGACTTATCAGGGTTTAGAGGGTAATGTCGCGAAAGTTACGCGTCTGAGATAAAAAAGTTCTGCGTTCCCCGGTGTCCGATGATAGTACCTACCTACACGTGTCAGCGCGGCGGCCGGCGGCGCGCGGCGGGGGGCGCGCGGTTGGCGGCGCGGGCGCCGCCGCCCGGGTGCTCCGCCCTACTTTACTGATACATCACAGTCGGGCAAAATGTCGCTTGGTTTAAAAATACATCCCCGTTACTAAGCCTAATATCTTAGATTCGTATTGCTAATGTAGATTATTTAATACAATCGTAAAATTAAATTAAATTATTCAAAACCGCCAGTCCAAAGCCTGTGAAAGTGTGATGGAAAGATGGAATCATAATTTTCGGTCATTGAACTGACGTACCTAGTGACTACACTTGCAGTGCTTAGCCAGCTGATGGCGGGCGAACTGGTGTGCGCTGGTGTGCGCTCGCCGCTATAAACATTGCTATGAGTGTGTGCGTAGAGAATAGTATGCTCAAACGTTTTACGTTTAGTCAGGACAACTATTTTATATTATGTGATTTGGTTTGGTTTAACTAAATTAAATTACAGATGTTATTTTAGTTTTATAATTTAATATTCTAATTGGCGTGTCTGAGGTCTTGCGTTTATTCCGTTACATGTTGTATATATATATATATATATATACATATATATGTATAAATAGTATATATATATATATAGTAGTATATTTGTAGTAGTAGTAGTATATTTTTATTCTCAAGTATAAAGCATAAACATAATTCCTTCATTCAACACATCAACCATCTTTGACAATATTGGAAGCAATGTTTACGGACCCGATAAGATATTCTTTCAATATTTCAACCCGGTATGGCGTTCAATCGGAAAAATCGAAATGGAGGTGCTGAGAAAGAACGTTTGTCATTGTCTACAGGAACACCGGAGTCCTTTGTGTTAAAAAATATACTGGAAATATTAAGTGTTTTGTTCTTTGTAAGAATAAGGCGGAGAAAAATGAGTGAAGTTAGCATAAAGAATCGTTTCAGACGACTTCAGAGGAGACAGAGGTGCAATGGTAGAATAAAATACAATTTCAATTTGATAATTTTAAATTGTATACAATCTCTATAAGTGAAGACTTGTCATTGGCTTTCTGTTGATAAAAATTGCGTTATTTTAGGTTTATGTAGCTGTAAGTCTTCCATATTTTTATAAATAAATAATGGATCTGCTGACGACTATTTTGTTGCCTTTTAATAGTTTTAATACATAATCAGAAGAGAAAACTTTGTACCATGCCCGCTTGGAGGAGTGTGAGAGTTGGCACAGATAAAGTTTATATCGAAAAGGATAGAAAGACACAAGACAGTTTTATTTTGGACTCGCTAAATATAAATTGAAAGTACAAAAAAAAAAACAAAAGAATAACAATAATTAAGCAACCTGGACGAGACCAAAAATGGCCCCCATATCAGCATAAGGAGTGTACAGCTAAAGCTAAAATTTATACATAATAATTGTGGTCGAAATTTCGACCACTGGGCAACCAGTTGTTATATTTTTATTGGACACTTCAAGAATATCTAATTCAAAATTGCTTTTACTCAGTCGGAAACTTTGTAGACTACAATATTTAATAAACGTGATAGATACCTCATCAAATTATATACCTACCTACTATAATGTATATTTAAATATACTAGTGGTCACCCAGAGGTCGAAATTCGACCATAATTTTAGCTTTCTGCACTCCTTCTCTATCTTAACTATGCCAAATCTCACACTCGTCCGTGCGCGCAATATGCTTAAAAAGGGGTACCTACAAAGTTTTCTCTTCACGTATTAATATAATGATATAAGTACATAAAACTTCAATATCTCCTCGATCCAAACGTATAGGACAGGTGACTATTTTGTCGCAATTACGATATTAATCCCATAGAGAAGTTGTGTTGTGTTGTGTTCCCATAGTTGTTCAGTTTGATGGTGTGATCCACATCCTTAAATATGACCACGCGTGTCTGATACACGTTGTAGATACGTACCTATTTAGTTTTAAGTGATGTCTCTTTTGCTGTCATCGAATAAATATTTTCTTTCTTTCTTTTTAACGAATTGGCTCGACCTAGTTTTGTCATAATAATTTAATATTTATGGGTCTGGACGAGATTTACGGAGTTTTAAAGTAATTTGGACCTCTGCCTTGAAAAAATAAGTTATTAACGCATTCAGATGTTGGCGAGTTGCCTAATAGCTAAAATGTAGACTAGTAGCTAAGGTTATATGTAATTTAGGCAAAGCACTTTGTCAAACTAATTCAGAGGACCATAAAACTGAGCATTTGGGACTAGTGGCACCATACTTTAAGGGATTATGATTTTGGGACAAAAATATTTTTTAGGATTTTTTTTATGGTATAGGGTGCAAACGAACTTGTGGTTCACCTGATGGTAAGTGATTATCGTTGCCTATGAACATTTGCAACACCAGAGCAGTCACCGATGCGTTGCCGACCTTTTAGGGTGGTGTCCACCCCAGAATACGTATTCTTAATATACGTAATACAATCCTATTAAAACGCTGATATTTTTTAATAGCATCTGATGTTACTTTGATAACTATTATTTATGTAAAATGTACATTTATAATTTTTAAGCGTAGTTTCACTAATGTACGAAATAAACTTTTAGGCCCTGGAAAGTGGGTTTTAGGTTAAAAGCCACTCTTACTTTCGGGCAGGTATACATTCTGAAATATCAGCAATTTTTTTTATTATCAAACCCCTTTTTGGTTCAAAACTACGGTTACGTATTGCCTAAGCTTATAGATTGAAATGTAACATCTCATAACTAAGTCAGAATATAAGGTCCTACCTTTCTATTCCCGATCCCTTTAAGGGGATATTTTACTCATCACTACGAACAACTTTTACTATAGGACCAAACAAGAAATCGCAAAAATAAACAGCAGCTGTTCCATGCATTTAGTCGATTATTATTAAAATATTTGTTTGGAACAGCAATTTTTTTTATCCAATGTTTATATATTTTCTACTATAACCGTATAGTAGAACATCAAATCTCTTTGAAGCAAGTAGTTTCCTGTCAGTTCTTCTTTATAAGAGATCACTTGAACACTTTCAACGGCTTATTCCCAAAGTACTCCAAAAAGAGTTCCCAAACTACTCCATGAAAAATATAATATTTTTAATTAGGTTTCATTCTACTCCATGATAATATTAAAATGTTCTCAAAGTACTCCACACCATTTTAATCATCAACACAATATTTTGTAGAAGTCAAAAAAATATTTAATAAAGGCTTTTTGAAATGAAAACTTGAACACTTTGGAACGTAGCGACAGGAATCTGACTATTCTGCGACAGGAAAAGGCAATCACGAATAAAAAAATAATTAAAAAAATTGTCCTGCCATAAGAATTCTTCACAATATGGTCACCCTACACAAGGCATGTAACACGCCCACACTCAAAATAAACTGACGCCTCTCAGCTGTAGATAAATAATTACTTAGTGGAGAAGATTCTTCACTGTGTAAGACAGTGTATTAAAATTCTGTAGAAATAGACCACAAACATGTCATATTTATTGTCTCTTTCAGTAATGTCAAAAGGCTATTGACTCCATATCCCTACAGAAGCATACATAATAATAAATTTGTTTTTATACATTTGTGGCCAGGTTTCCTTTTTTAACTCCTGACAAAAGAGGGGTGCTATAAGTTTGTAGGGTGTATCTATGTATATGTCTGTGGCATGGTAGCTCCAAAACGGATGGACCGATTTCAATGCAGTTTTTTCTGATTGAAAGTTAGTTTAATCTGGTATCATTTTAGCTAGGTTTCATGAAAATCTGTTAAGGCCTTCAAAAGTTACTGTTCTTTTTCTAGTTGGAATCGGGTGATTTTGACGGTTAGGTTAAACATAGCATCAGGCGCGAGTAAATAGGTTACTTCAAGCATGCACCATTTTCTACTGCAGCATCGCTTAACAGTAAGATAATGTTCCTATAATTCCAATATTACCTATATTCCTCGCAAGCCTATTAAATATATTAAAAAAATAATACCTACCAAGAAAATAAAAAAACTACCTGCATACGTGAAACTTAATTTTGTTTTTTTTAGTACATACGCGGTATTTATCAATGTTAGTTACGTCCATACCACGTAACTGTCAACCACGATACTTTCAATAAATCAGATTTGCCATAGACCTATAAAAAAAAGAAATGACAGATCAAAATGTGCACGTTATCCCGCGACACACGTTTTTTGTTTGATTTATTTATATTCTACGTGCCTATTGAACCTGTCTACGGATTTTATTATCAACATGTGAAACCAAATCGATCAAATGAAAACGTGAGGTTAACTTAAACAACTTTCAAGTTATAACTTTTGGGAAACACAAAATAGCACTCAGTTACAAGCCATCACGTAACGGTTTTTGAGCCAGAGTTTTAGTCCCATAATTAGTGGTGGGTCGGAAATAATACCGTTTACGGAAAACGTTCAACTAGTTGAAAAACCAGTTAATGTTATCAATTGGTTTGAAAAAACGCCAACGGATCGATTCGTTATTTGAATAAACGGTATGGTAGATTAAAATTGTTCAATCGATCGTTCAGTACAAACATAAAACATCAATGATTTCTTACTTATTAAGTGGGAGTGAGCAGTATAACTGAAGAATGAATGTAGATAATAGACTGAAATAAACTTCCCTTCATACTTTTCCAGGCTTAGGACTGGCTGATAAATCGCTCGCTCGTAAGCGCCCGGCGAATCGTTCACCCGCCTCTGAGGCGTTGGGTAGGTCGACATCGTTTGTTAATCGTTTCGAATGGTGTTCGTTCGCATAGTTATAGTTTAGTTCTTGTCGTTGAATATAACAGTTGATGGATTCAACTAGTTTTGCAGTAAAGAGAAAACGGTTAAGAAAACAGTTAAAAAACAAGTTCGTTGATTCAATGCCTTCTCCTTTAATTATATTAAGGATCATTCTTACCTTTTTCATGTTTGTTGCTGGATCGATGGTTGTTAGAGCAGACGAGATCTTGAGTGGCGCATGCAGACGATATCACTCAGATGGACTGTCGACAAGAAAGAGGCCGAATGGTTAGACTGGACCTGGTAGGAGTAGCAAAGAGTCCGTAAAAGTTAATATTATAATCTCTCTACAGTGCCACAAACTTATCTGACCCGGTAACCAAAATTGGAACTAACGTCGCTACAGAACAAAAATGACTTCAAAATGTCATTTTTAGTTTGTGGCACTGTACTAATAAACTCCATAGACTTATTATGTAGGGGAGCCCTACTTATTATTTCTATGATAAACTCTGAATGAAGATATTTCAAGATAATTGATATAGGTATCTATTTAAAAGAATTTATATTTGGAACCGCGTACCTAGAGTCTCGACATTTCATAAGTGCCTGTGTTTGGTTTACATGAAATAAAAATCTATTCTAGTCTATATTAAATGTCCAAAAAAATTATGGTTAAAATGCCAATACTATAATTATTATAGGTACAAAAATTATGTAGGTACAGCTAGTATTGACATAAATAACAGATATCATAAAACCTAGTTCACTATCAGTTGCAATCTTCAATTCCTATTGATTTAAACAGCTTGTTAACTAAACCCTTCAGTAAAAAATATTACGATACAACACAATGTATTGCTGGTCCTAAATAACAAAGATAGAGATTAGCGCCTGATTACATCATAACTAATGGTTAGCGTAGTTTTTCAAAACGTTATCTAGGAGTTAGTTTCACAAAACAGGTAAATGCAGAAGGCCCAATCTTAAAGTCAGCATTAAAAAGAACTCGTGCTACAATTACCTACTTTAAAGTGATACTTTTCCACACAAAGAAATATTTCTATTCATATTTTCTTCAAACGAATCTATTTTGGTCGCTCAGTGTACGGGGCAGGTATAATTAGATAATAAAAAACTTTGATTTCGACGTAAAAATTGTATGTAATTAGTAACAGCAAAACAGCGGGAATAATCAAATTTAAAAAAAGTACAATTAGCATAGAAGAATAAAAAATAGGACATTCGAATTTCGAAAATCAAGCAAAGGAATTGCTTGTATTCCTCATGTTCGAAATTGCGCAACACTCAGCAATGCACTCATTCGCATACTTTGAACATTTTACCCGTCAAAAGAGCGCTTACTCATGAGTCATAAGTTACTCTCAATCTACACTCACTGTTTCCCATCAATTGCACATGCTTACGGTGGTCTTCATTAGGACAAATAATTGTATTCAACCACTGAAACAAAATAGTGATAATACCGTAAATTACAGATCTGAATAGAAATTCTATTCTAGATCCGCAAGTTAAATCGATTGTCAATCAGTGACAAAATGACAGTGAGAGAGAGATGTGAATGGTTTTACAGAATAATTAGGCTAGTGTTTCTGTTTTTTTTTCACGAGTAGCGGCGTGATCTAGCTTCGTATATTTGACATAGATATTAGCTACTTTGCTCGACTTATTACGGGAATTAATTTAAATAAAAATGCAATGTTATAGTATGAATGTTCATTAGCGAATATAATCGGTCGGTATAGGAACGATGGTTAGCCAATCGGCGCACTTTGTCGCGTCATTGCACTTTACTCTGATTGGACGGCGATGACACGACCGGTTTGATATGTAGGTAGTTCCCAAACATCATGACTGTATGCTTGTAACCTTGAAGTCCGCATCTTACCAATAAATTGAACACAGTGAACCTTCTGTTTTATTTATATTTCTGTGTCGCCTAGCACCTAGCATTGTCAGGTGGCACGCAAGCTCTGATCAGGGATGATACCGTCATTAATGGACTGTCTGTACCTCCACTATCATTTTTGGTCGTTTTAAAACACCAGTGCTACATTGTTTTGAAATATATGGAGGTGGCATCTAGGTGATTTAAAAATTTAAGTATAATTTCTATTAAAAATAAATCCAGCCCATTACTGTCCCACTGCAACTTTTGAACGGCCAAACAGATTTTCATGAAACCTAGCTAAGATGATACCCGATTAAACTAGCTTTCGATTAAAAACTGCATTGAAATAGGTCCATCTGTTTTGGAGCTACGATGCCACAGACAGACACACAGATACACACTACAAACTTGTAACTCCTTTTTTTGTCGGGGGTTAAAAAATACTATACAAAACGAACACTCAGGCATCAAAGTACATTCCCTCTTTACTGTCAGCAGGCAGTGTGCCCAGAAAACTGGCAGCATTGCCATGTTGGCAATATTGGCAATGCTTATTCTTTGACCAAAGAACAGGTAAACCAAGTTTTGGTTAATGAGGAAAAGCTTTTACATAACACTATTATTTTGTTTCGTGGTAACACATCATCAATAAATGTCATAATAACGTGTTTATTTAGGTGGATGTACTTTTTTTGTTTATGTGTCGATTTTCAATAACATTGTTTTTTTTTAAATATTAATACTTTGCCCTTCACTAGGATTTCTCCTGTATCGAGGGTTCAGGTTACAAACATACATGTCACATGCACACACACCCAGACCCGAAACAACTATCTGTAGATCATACAAACATTTGTTCCGTGCCGGGATCGAACTCGCGGCACGTAGCGCAGAAAGCTAATCGCTTAGCCACTGCGAGAACCGTGTCGTTAATTTAGCGTATTAATTTCTATTGTGTGTGTGTTGTTAAATAAATCCAGACTATTTCTTTCTTGAAAGTGAAAGGGCAATAAACTTAGGACCTTGAATCTTAGAGAGTCCATGCTGTCTTAAAAGGTGGAAAAAAAAAGCCAAGTATACTAAAAGAAAACTAAAAGGTATTACTTTGACTTATGTACACACCAATGCGTGGAGTAAAGTCGACGTAGGATGGCCGCAGATAAAAGGTAAGCTTACCAGGGATCTGCGTGAAGGAATCTTACTAGCACTCGAATCCTAGAATTAATTCACGTGGCTTGACGTTTTCAAAATGAAAATTGCTGACAAAGAATAGGCCTCTCTTTGTTTTGAATAGTTTGAATAGTGAAGAAAAATAATTATTTAATATTAAAATGATTGTGATATTTATTAAAATATGATATATAAATTATAAAAAATATAAGAATAGTATGATAGATATAATATAAAATTTAGAAATAATGATAATTTGTATAATTCTTAACTGTGTAACTGTAATGTTGTGTATGTATTTTTTGAAGTACTTATTTTTATATTTTTACCATATAAATTGCAATGCCTTAACAATTCAAACAATTGCAATGCCTAAACAAATTCTTTAAAATGCTGTACACTTAGTTCGCAATAAAGAATTTGAATTTGCTTTTGTTACACATTATTATATTTTACTAGAGGTCGCCAAGTGGTCGAAATTCGACCGTAATTTTAGCTTTCTGCACTCCTTCTCCACATAAACTTTAACTATGCCAAATCTCACATACCTCCGTGCGCGGGATAGTTTTCTCTTCAAGTTTTTATAGATAATTGTACCTATTTTCGCAAAATATAAAAAAAATATTACCTCTGTGAAAGATATTTATAATAAACTAGATTTTGTCCGTGGGATTTATTTCTATCAAAATAAAATATATCCCATATCACTTAGAGATAGTGTGGCTTTCTATTAGTAAAAGATTTTTTTGAATCGGTTCAATAGCTCCATATTATATTACCCCCTAAATACGACCAAAAATCTATAATATTAGTATAGATTTTACTATTAATCTATTTACTACATTAAAATACCACATCATCATTTGCCAGGTCTTTATCCCAACCATGCTGGGGTCGGCTCCCAGTCTAACCAGATGCGGCTGAATAACAGTATTTTATACGAAGCGACTGCCATCTGACCTCCGCCACCCAATTACTGGGAACCACAGATACCTTATGGTTAGATTAAAATACCACATAATTTAATAAATAACATATTAACATAAATTATCATATTATATTTTAATAGCAATATACCATCGCTCAGCGCGTTACTAAAGAGAAATCCAGATAAGTTATAAAAATTATAGCTGTGAGCGAGCGCTCGCTTTATTTATCTATCCCGTAATGTAAAAGATATTTCTTTTTCTCGGAAAAATTGTAGCATTATCTGAGAAAATATTGTGGGTTGTAAAGTACATTACTTGTATCCTGTTCACACCATAAAGTTATTATAGTAATAATAACTTTATGGTTCACACCGACTAAGCTTTCGTACTGATTCTGTTGAAAATGAGACACCTCACTACACCTCTTTCTTACAAAGTTCATTGAAAAAGGACAGAAAATATTTACAACTGTCAAATTCGTCTATGCCCTTAGCATTTACGGAAAATTAGACGCGATATATTGCGATGGCGACTAAATTAGACGCGACCTATTGCGATGGCGACTAAATTAGACGCGACCTATTGCGATGGCGACTAAATTAGACGCGACCTATGGCGATGGCGACTAAATTAGACGCGACCTATGGCGATGGCGACTAAATTAGACGCGACCTATTGCGATGGCGACTAAATTAGACGCGACCTATTGCGATGGCGACTAAATTAGACGCGACCTATGGCGATGGCGACTAAATTAGACGCGACCTATGGCGATGGCGACTAAATTAGACGCGACCTATTGCGATGGCGACTAAATTAGACGCGACCTATTGCGATGGCGACTAAATTAGACGCGACCTATTGCGATGGCGACTAAATTAGACGCGACCTATGGCGATGGCGACTAAATTAGACGCGACCTATTGCGATGGCTACTAAATTCACGTTGATAACAAGCAAGTGGACTTATTTGACAGAACTAAATTTGTTTCATCGAAAGAGTCAGCGAGACTACATCGGTTTAGTTTGTAAACAACACCAATCATCACCAATAATAAGTTGACAAGGCATCAAGTTTATTTGACGTCCTATATCATAAAAAAGTATAACTTGTGTTACTTAGATACTAATATTTATAAAGGATATATAAATAAGGTCTGCATACTTACCTATTCTGTAAGAATATTTCGTATCTCGATTCTTCTCGATAACTTAACACAGTCAGTTCACAGCTCCGGTTATTAAGTTACACTTTTACTATAGTTAATCAATTCGTCAAATATTAACCGACGATAAGAGTTAGATACGATTCTAGATGCCAGATGTAGGAATATTATCCCACATATATTTAACTTTTTTAAATAATTATTTTTTCTACTTAATTTTACACTGTTGCCATCCTAAGAAAAATGTATTCTCTGTCTATGCACCTGTCCTCTTCTTATTACCTATGCCTATCATTCTTGCGTGTCTAGTTTATTGTGGTAAATAAATGATTTTTCTTTCTTTCTTTATAAGGTTAATACAATATGATTAAAATGCCTTATCTTCCTGTAATATTCATTAAGATTTGGTTTCCATTGATGACAAACATTGCATAGACATACAGGAGAATCCATAAACTTATTATTACTAGTAGTAAAATCGTTAACTATCAACACGAGTGTGACACAATTGAATGATGGTCCGTTGAATCCATTCAGATGGTCCGTCGAGCTAGAACAGCGTCGACGTTGACTCAATCAGGTAACTAATGTGCGACTTCGGATGAAGAGAAGTGAGGGATAAGCGGACAGCGAGTGAATATGGACTAAAGATTGCCATAGAATAGATCTTTAATTGTGCGCAGTTCGAAATAGTACGTCATATGAAGAAGAACCGGCAATAATCTCCATAGAACCAGCAAGAAACCCCATAGAACCGGCAAGAATCTCCATAGAACCGGCAAGAAAATCCATAGAACCGGCAAGAATCTCCATAGAACTGGCAAGAAACTCTATAGGTACGGCAAGAAACTGCATAAAACCGGCAAGAATCTCCATAGAACTGGCAAGAAACTCCATAGAACCGGTAAAAATCTCCATAGAACCGGCAAGAATCTCCATTAATAATATTCTTCTATCCATAAATTGAAAGGCGAAATCCATAATTTGAACGGATGATTGACATTGTACCTATAGACGATTTATAACAGATTCGATAAATGGTAGTGAACCAGTGGGTCGGTAGTAGGGACAATATACCATTCCCTATTCCCAGGCACATCGATAAGAGAAAAAATTACGTCTTTGCTGAACTGTTTTAACGCTACTATTAGTACAGATAAGTGGTAAAATGTATTGAATGCCAGTGTCGTTTATTACATTAAAACCGTAAACATACTGTGTTCATATTCGTATTCTAAAATTATTATTTTCCTTGGATTTTAATCAATTAACTTTTCTTAAGCTTTGACTATCCCATTTTCATTGACTGCAAACACTAGAGTAAAATAACTGACAAAAAGCCCCGACTCCAACTAGAAAAACAGCTGTAACTTTTGAACGGCTGAACAGATTTTCATGAAACATAGCTAAAAACCATCCCGATTAAATGAGCTTCCAATTAAAAAAACTGCATTGAAATCGGGCCATCCGTTTTGGAGCTACTATGCCGCATACAGATACAGATACACACTACAAACTTATAAGCAACAATCTTTTTCGTCGGGGGTTAAAAATAAATCGCTACAGCGTATAGCTTGAGCTCCAACTCTGCTAGTGCCCCGACAGTGAAGGATGAAGGGGGAATGTGTCGAGTGCTGAATCCTCCAACCTGGCCTGCCTTCCCGAGGTTAGGCGTAATCCATATACGTCTAGACTTCTCTCAAAGTTTTCTCCATCAGGAAAATGTATAAAATATTAGCTGATTTTACTGAATTCACTATTTGCTGTTCACAGTTTTCTGTAAGCACGTCTATCTAAGTAAATATAGTAGGTAGCTACCTTATTATTAGAGTTAAGAACGGGGTATTTATCATGTTTATAGTTTGTTGCGAGCTTCTGATATTTCGGCACTGTTGCAAGTGCCATGGTCACGGATAAACTAAAAGTATTTGCGGGTGGGTGTTTAGCGCACAAAGCGGAGGAGGGTAGACCCGCAAATACTTACGGGTTCGCCCTCTGGCGGACAAGAAACGAACTAAAAACTGCATACTTGGCGCTGCGAACCCAACGAGCAGCCAGAGGCGAACGAATGCTGTACATAATACGAATTTGTTTGACAGTTCACGACTAATCGCGCTTCGTCTGCTGTCGCGTGGCTGTCGGGTCGCTGTCGAGGCTCAATTATGGAGCGTCGCGTCGCTCTCTCGCTCGCTCTCCGTGAACGGAGATAAGCGTCTTTCTCCGCGTTCCGCGTCCCCATAATTGAGCCCTCAGGTGATTTTTACGTAATTAGGGTGCCGGTAACACGTACCAGTCGGAGCTCTGTAAAATAATAGAAATAGATGTGTTTCCCCGAACACTATTGTTTTAATAAAGTACAATACATGGCGCAGTTGGTAGGATATAGAAAGTCGTTTTTTCCATGTGTCCTTCGTAATATGCGGGCTTGAAATATGCTATTACCGTGTGACCAAAAAATTAGCTTCTTAATATTTTTCTACAAATTATATATTTACTTACTTAAGTTTAAGTGGAACTTACTAAGTGTCTAACGGACACTCGTGTTCTGCATGAAAGCAATTAACAAAATAATTACCTTACAATTAAATCTCGGTTCACGTTAAACAATAGTTAGATTTCCCACACATTCGTCGATAATAACTCGTTACAGTACGACACAACTAAGAAGTTGCATCGGTAAACTTCGTAAAACCGATCACTTCCGAACTGAGTGCGACTTCAAGACCACGAATGTTTATTAGTACTGCAGTAAAAACATGATCTTTACGATGACGCAATAAGTTGTAAAATTATCCAAGCGAGCGTCTGCCATTGGTTGTTCGATCAGGACCCTAATTCTGTTATTACAATCGTGTCTCAATCGTGGCAGAATGGTATCGTAAATGTTGGTTTTTGCAGTATCATTCAACCTATTTTGACTTCTATTGCGTAGTTAATAGTACTCAAAATCTATAGAACGACACTTATTAACTGGTAAATATCCGACTTTTGCTTCTGTTACCTAGTTACCCAATAGAAATCAAAATAGGTTGAAGGACACTACAAAAACCAAAAATTACGAGACCATTCTGACACAAAGTCAAAGTCAACGTCAAAAGGTTTTATTTCAACTGGGCCTTTGCATGCACTTTCAAAACGTCGTGATTATAGGTGCACGGTTCCAAGTGGGTTGGTCCTGGAGAAGAGACCGACAAGAATTGAATACACGATTGAAATAGCAGAATTAGGGCCCTGGTAGTTGGTACATCGATGTAACTTCTCAGTTGTATCGTAGTTACTACTCATAATACTATTGTTTTAGTTATCTCTTAGTTATCGTGTAGCGCGCAAGTGAAGTTGGACGAAATGGCGCTTGACGTCTGGGAATCATGATTTGTGGTAAAAACTTTGTTGGAACACAGTGAAAGTTCTTTCGCTTGTCTACACAACGTGTTGAGGCGCTGGTATTGAAAATCTTGTTTACGGGATCTGAGGTATGTACATCTTGTACAATTATAAAATTGAAAAGCGATAAAAAAAAAAAAAAAAAGTGGTTATTCACAAATTATAGTAGATATCTATTACGTGTACTCTTTCACATACCTATCTACCTATAGGATATTTTTTTATGTAGTGCGCATAATTTGTGAAGTGATTCAGTCTCTGTTCCTAAATGCAACCGCAGTATTGGGATACACTTTAAAACAAAACGAAAATTCGGCTTAGTATGGAGGACACGCATATTTTATTAGCGCAAGCCATACAATTTTTTTTTGTTTTTTTGTTTTGGAGTGAATTTTTGTACCTACTTCGGTTGCATTTGGGAACGGACACTGAATCAATGCAAATTTTGCGCACTATATGAAAAAATATCCTTTATGGGAGGCATAGGAGCCCACAGCATGCTCAATTAAATTACTAACTAAGCAAACATAATTAAATTAAATGTTATAAATTAAAAAGGTGTATATTCTCTTGTCAAAATAATGTAGTTTCAACTTAAGTGATAATTTCTATTTGATAGGAGGTTCTGTTAAAATATATATAAAAAAATGGATGGATGAGAAAGAAAACCCCTCGTCACTATACATTCCCCTTACATCCCTACGGAGCTATCCGTCTGTACCTACGGGTTCAAAGTTTTCTTCACCGATCTGGGAATTTAAGCGAACAAACTCCCATGTATTCAAAAGTGCGACATAAGAGTGGAAGCAGTCGGTAAAAACGTTTATTAGAAATCACAAAGTAACCATTTAAATAATAATAAAACATTATAAATTACAACCATATTTAAATTAGAGAAATAAGCATGAACAAAGGACGACACGGTTGGTGCAGTGGCTAAGCGATTAGCTTTCTGCGCTACGTGCTGCGGGTTCGATCCCCGTATGGAACAATTAATATTTGTATGATATACAGATAATAAACCTAAACATATTTACCGGTTTCTGAAAGGCTGGTCAAATCTCTGACCGTATTAAATCTCACGTTAGCTGTTGTGATTAGTTGACCAACATGACACAGACATGACCACAGACATGAGATTTGACGGCTTGTTAAATTTGATCAGTCTTTGGGAAACTGGGTGTTAGCCTCACTATATGTACAGACATTCTATTCTAACAAAAAAGAAGAAAAAGGGATGGAAGATAATAATAATATATAATCCTGTCAAATGAATCCGCTTGCTCGTTATAAACGTGAATTTAGCCGCCGTCGCCGTAGGTCGCGTCTAATTGCCCCTAGATTACAAGAGCATAGACTAATCTAACAGTTCTAAATATTTTGTCGTTTTTTTTAATACGACACTACGGCTCCTCGTGTATCGTGGGTATCTTAATAATTATAAAGTACTATCCATGCGGATGAAGAATGGGACTAGAAAAATCAGTATTTTGGCAAATTTTGAAACTTTTTTATTTATAGGGCTCGCTTTCTGTCCTATTCACGTGCGGCACGTATTTCAGCGACCATAACTGTGTAAATTTCAGTAATATATTTAATTTTACATACAAAATTTACCAAAATATCGCCCCCTCCAATCCCATTCTTTATCCGCACGGATAGTATAATATGTTTATCAGTGGCGAAGGGTGACAGTTTTAAAAGGGGAAGCCGTCTCAAAATTGCCCTCAAAAATTGCTGCAATTAATGCTGCAAGACAAAAATCCATACTCTTGTAATCTGTATATAATCATGTCTGGAAGAGCTCGACCTAACTGAATAACAAGCCATATTACGTTGGTCTATGCACTAACCAATTCCTAAAGGGAAGCCGATGGGAATCGGGTTGTATGGACTCTTCGCCACTGATGTTTATGGTTTCTACAAATTGAAAGAAAAAAAAAGAAAGAAAAAGTTTTTATTTCTACGCCCAGTATGACGCACAAAACATAAAAATATCTAAGCTTAATTAATACTAAAAAAAATAAAAATAAAAATATCATCGTTCTGAGAGGCTTCTTTGGTCATTGGCTTTGTGCAGTGACGTTAAGGCTAATTGGTGTACAATAAAGAGATAGATAATATCCATTCTATTCTATTCTATTCTATTCTAAGGACTCATTAATTATTCTGACGTTAGATCACAATAGCTTTTGTTAAGCTTGATGAAGACATCAGAGATGCAAAACAGAAATTTTAATCGAAAGCTTCAGCTTTTACTCTTATTATAGAAATTTCACAAAAAAGAAAGAAATAAGGTTTATTGGTCAACACAATACATGCTTAAATCACACCATATACAGTATAGTACTATAATAAAACTAAATTAATGACCTACTATCCCTATCAAAAAGCACCTCTCACTGTTAACTTCACCAGTAACGGCACGAAAATAGAAATCGTCAATGAATTTACATTATTAGGACTTACTATAGACACACACATTAGCTGGAAGACCCACGTAAAAAACATCCGATCAAAAATTTCAAAATTTTCTTATGCTCTCCGTGAGATCAAAAAAACGACCGATATAGAAACTGCATTAACCACTGATTATGCCTACGCTCACGCGTGGCTCAGCTACGGCGTAATCATGTGGGGAAACAGTACCGATGCTCCTACACTATTTATTTTACAAAAGAAATTAATCCGTATACTCACAAACATAAATCAGACTGATAGCTGCAAACCTTTCTTCATAAAACATAAAATACTCACCCTTCCATGCATATATATTTTTGAAATTTGTAAATTTGTTAGGAAATATAAATCATTCTTTACAAGACGCGAAGATAAACATACTGGCCGATCATTAAGGCATAAGAATATGCTAATGCTACCATCTTCCCGCATAACGCTACACTCCAACAGCCCCTATGTAATGTGTATAAAAATTTATAATAAAATACCAGAATCAATAAAAACAGAAACCAGCGAAACAATATTTACAAACAAAATAAAACAAATACTTATTAAAAAAGCCTTGATATAAACGATACACAAATATTTCCAATTAAATTAAATGAATAATACTATAAATAATACAACAGTAATAATAAAACGAAATAAATGAATAGATATAAAAAATAAAATAAAAACATATTAAATTCCATAACTATTAGTTAATAATAATTTATAATAAACTAAATACATATTAGGAAATATTATTAATAAATAAAAAATTATAATATGCTATCCATATTTATTAATAAATTAAAGCAATAAGTAAACATAAGTACCATCTTCCTCTCTCCTATATTTTGCTGTGCCCTACAGGGTCCATGATTGTAACCTACCAAATTTTATTTTTACCACCTTATGTACATTGTGGAATGCAAATAAAGAATATGAATATGAATACAGAAACAGAATAGCCGGGAGTGACACAGCAATAATTGCACATTGCAGCAGGCTCACTTGCGCACATAAATGTATGCTATGACATTAAATTAGGCTCGGTGTGGTATTGCGTGACCAAAAAGCTCAGCATACAAACAAAAACATATATATAGCAAAACATATTTGTTTTTCTAAAGCATACATTAGTAAGCTGATCCGGCTTTGAAGTCCATAAATCACATAAATCATGAATGCAAAAACATGATAATATATTTTTCATCCCACCATCTCGGAAAGAGTATTTTTAATCTTCAATATCTGAGTGGAAAAGCCGTTTTTATTCTCTAGAGGATAAAGTAAATTTTCAGCCCACCATCTCGGAAAGAGTATTTTTAATCTTCAATATCTGAGTGGAAAAGCCGTTTTTATTCTCTAGAGGATAAAGTAAATTGAATTTAGAACATCGTGTGCACTAAGTTTGTGAATTAAACGTTTTTTTTTTGCATTTAGTCATTTCCTCGCTGAGGTGGAATGAAAAGTTACGTGTTGCACTCGAGTGCAAAGATTTTTCACCTCGTGCTCTTTTGATTCTCTCGCTAACGCTCAGGATTCTAATTTTGAATCACTCGCTGCGCTCGTGATTCAATTTTAGAATCCTTCGCTTGCTCGGTCATCAAAATTGAACACGCGGTTAAAAAGCAACTTTGCACTCTTGTATAACAAATAACTAATATACGTTGCAGGATAACTGGAAAACGGGGATTATCGCAAAAATCTTAGGACGATTGCAAACTTTCGGATAATTGGAAACAAGGAAAGAATTTAGCAATCTTCCTATCTTCAGGAGAATTGCAAGGATCTCATTCTATATTATCTGTATTAGAATAATGAGTTAACCACTAAGTGGAGCCCTGATATGGCGAGGATGCGTTGCGGTAGACCACTAAAGTGATGGCGGGACGAACTTGATAAAACATAATGAATACACTCACACACACATACACACTGGCTTTACACTGAAAAGTCTGGTAATCATGGGCCTTTGCCCAGCAGTGGGATTGATGCAGGCTAACAGTAACAGAATAAACAGAGTCATTTGTTATGTACTCGTATCATTAAGCCGATTGGCAGGTACGAACCTTTAAAACGGACATTCGCACTGATTGTTTAACTAAAATTGTCAGCTAATTAGTACCTTATACTAGGTACTAAATTAAGAAACTATAGTTACTGACCAATCAGATCAAAGACATATAAATCATTCGTTCTAAAAAATTCTCGCAGCTTTGCAACGATCCTAAAAATAGCTATGATAATTACAGAGAAGGCGACGCGGCAGACCACGAAAGAGATGGCGGGACGAACTTGATAAAACTAATAATGAATGGTTCACACTGGCTCTAGACCGAAAAGCCTGAAAATCATGGGGGGAGGCCTTTGCCCAGCAGTGAGATGATGTGGGCTAACAGTAACAGTAATAACAGACTGCTTGATTCCAATCTTTTGGCTCTTTACAATCGTTCTAGGATTTTTGCAATAATCCGTTTCTTCCAATTATCCTGCGACTTAGATATTTTGAAAAGTAACGCGACTGAATACGGTCACGTACGAATGTAAAACGTTAATATATTTGTCGGTAACGCCGACCAGCCGCGGACCGCTCATCAATCTTCCGAATAGAGATAGGTTGCGGGTTTTAGTCGACTTTTTGTGCATTTTAGTCGACTTCTGAAGCTTAATTTAGAGGAAACCGATTTTCATTTATTTTTCTTAGTTTGTATATTTATTTAGTAAGGTTTTTCCACAGCTTGTGTGTAGGTATAAGGTTTCTTATTATTGTGTTTAAAGCTATAATTAATGGTCTACAGTAGCTAATGAGCCACTAGCCTATAGGTAATACAGAATCATTTTTTATGTAGTGAGCATAATTCGCAGAGTAATTCAGTGTCTGTTTCTAAATGTAACCTGTATTGGGATTCACTTTAAAACAAAACGAAAATTCGACTTAGAATACACGCATAATTTACTAGCGAGCTTTAAAAAATCTCATTTTGGTTTGGAATGAATTTTAGAACTGCAGTTGCATTTGGAAATGGACTCTCGATCACTCTGAAAATTATGCGAACTACATAAAAAAATATCCTGTATGAAGTCAATTATATTTCCCGGAATTTAGGATCATGTAAGGAAGGATTCAATGGCACGGTTGGCGGCAGTGGCTAAGCGATTATTTATCTTTCTACGCTACGTGCCGTGGGTTCGATCTCCGCAACGAAAAAATATTTGTATGATCTTTGGATCATAAAGTAATAATAACTTTATGCTATGGATAGTTGTTTCGGATCTGGGTGTGTGTGTGAAATGTATGTTTGTAACCTGTACCCACGATACAAGATAAATCCTAGTGAGGGGCAACGTCGTTTTTACAAAAAGATAAAAAGATGAGGATTTTTTAATTTACTCGTATGTCACATAATTTCAGGTGTTGTATAAATTATGAACAGATTTTTATTATGGAGTCCATTAAAAATTCGATATATTATGGCAATCTCTGAACATTTTTAACACGCTTTTATTAGCTTCACCTGTAACTAACTATGTAAGAAAATCTTGGAAGTTAAATTTGTACCCACTACCCGGCTTCCTATTGAGCTGAAATTTTGCATACACGTTCAGTTTGGATGACTAACGCGTGTTCTATAGTTTTTTTAAACTATAATATTTTATTAAGTTAACTGTAATCACTTAATGTAATTAAGAATTAACTAAATTATGTTTGTCATCCATTAATACAATTTAAATCTATTGAATTAAATGAATGGTGTCAAAGACCGGAGAATTTCCATGAATTTCAAATTAGAAAATTAAGGGATGAATAAATTGAAGATTAAGATGGCTGGTTTGATAAGTTCGTTTATTGGATAACTGGTGAACTGCCGCGGATTCGTCCGGGTGAATAATTAAGTTCGGTTAATTTAATCCGTCCGTCAACTTCCACGGCTCAATATAGGTCTCCTATAATGACAACAATAGCAAAACAGACAGGCGCCTCATAACAGGTACATCAAAATGGCAAAAAATCACCTATGTAGTCGGTCGGAACTCTCACGAGATGCACAATCGTCAGACAGATATAATTTTTTTTTTGTTTTTTTTTTGTTTTTTTTTGTTTTTTTTTATTGTTTAAAGGTTTATGTTAACTTTTATTTTATGTTTCTTTCGTGTGTTGTCACTGTCCGTACTGAATAAATGTACCTATTTCCTTTCTTTCTTTCTTTCTGTGGATGAACGAGGTATGGTGTTCCTCCACAGAAAAGGGAGGATCCTCCGACCAGGCGAGGTAATATTGCCTGGCGGGCCAAAGCCCGACGCGGCGACGGTAGATGTCGGACAGTTGTATGTGTTAGATACGATATTCTTTTTCTTGTGCGATGCAGGCCTCGTAATCTGATTGGTGGAATTCATATTTTCGCGCCACTGTAGTTAACTTTGCTGCCTTGCTAAGTAGTTATTCTATGTGGCGATAGATGTCGCTACATACTGGTAAAGCTTCCCAACTTTGTTTCGACTCCTAATTTTTCCTAGAACAACATCGGTAAATCTGTGCGTCTGAGTTACGAGTCACTTTGCCTTTAGCACCTACATACAACATTTTTGGTCTAAGCGTTGCCATTATTATGACAAGTACCTAAGTAATTGAAGATTTTCTATCCCAGGCAAAGTTAGGAGTCTCGGCAAAGTTAGGCAGTTTTACGTTACCTAAATAACAACTAGATACATTGAAACATATAAGAATGAAAAAAAAAATCCCGTTGAGTTGAAAGGTGCCGTCCGTCGGGCCTGGTCAGCTTGTAACTGCCATAGCATGCTTATATAAAGGCAAATCATTATTAATATAGGTACTTTTCTAATTTATTTTCACTCACATTAAATTACATTATTCTCGCAGCTCTTACCACAACATTGTACTAATCAAGATTGTAATCTATTATTTTAAAAGAGTTTCCATGGAGTTTCTTGCTGTTTATTCTCCATAGGACCTACTATTTGGTACCGCACACCTAAAGTCTCGACATCTCATAAGTGCCTGTATTTGATTTACATGAAACAAAGATCTATTCTGTTCTATTCTAAAGAAAAAAAAATTCGTTGCATACCTAATATTAATTTCATACAAAGAATACTAAAATTCGATTGCACCTGTCCTCTTCTTAATATCTCCTTGTCTATCATTCTTGTGTGTCTTGTATTTGTGGCAAATAAATATTTTTTCTTTCGATTCCTGCGGCGCGGCGGCGGCTTCGGCGCGTGTAGATGTTCGTTCACCTTTATATATACCAGTAGGTATTAATAAATAGTAAAGGTAGTTAAATAGGTATATTTAACTAATAATTTGATCAAAATATTACCCTCCATGTTGATTCTATGAAACCGTAAATCAGCAACAACTACAACAGCTAATTCGTTAGTAAAACAGAAAATACACAGTAGTTAAAGTTTACTTAAGTAATTAGGTTCTATTTAATTAATTAATTGCCAACACACAACTACGAGTAACAATAGATCGCAACAGTTTACAGTAAAGTAAAGCCTGTAATCCCCGCCCTAGAGTTATGCCACAGAGTAAAATAATAGGTACAGAAGTACCACGTCCAACTACGGACGATAATGAACGGCGCTCACAAAAGGAAGGGCACGGAAATGTATTCATTTCTGACAACTCAAAATAAACGGAATGGACTATGGATACATACTGATATACTCACTTTGTCAAGATAAATAAAAATAAGAAATAGTGAAAAACGAATTCATAAAATCACCGCTGGGATAATATTCACTATAAGGATAATATTGGGATAATATTTACCTTTCTAGTCGCGAACCCTTTAAGGGGTTGTTATACTCATCGTTATGAACAACTTTTACTATGGAACCAATCCTGAAATCACGAAAAATAGTCAGCTGTTCCATCCAAATAATTCAATATTACCTACTCGACTAAATGTAACCCCTTAAAGGGACCGATCTCGAGTACGTAATCAAGGCGCCGAGGTCTTGATTTCGTAAGAAAAATCTGACAGACACAGAGACCAACAAACAATGCATCCCTTTCTCGCTTATAGACGTTTTCATAAGAGGATACGGAATAGGACGTTTATTTGCAACTATAATAAATAAATAATAATAAAATTCTTTATTACAGTAACGGCACAAAAAATTGGTACTTACAGATGTCATATTTATCATACGTAATCAGGCGGCGGGACTAGAAAGTGACCAATCTGTTTGGAGTTGATTTTCTGTGGTTATGTACTTGGTGGTCAGACTGAAGGTGGAGCTTCAGTGGTTCGAGATCGCGGGACCGCGGCGCGCGTGTTCAACAGTGAGTGTGCTAGTGTTGTGTACATGGATTAATAATACATGCTTTGTAGATAGGTAAGTTATTATCCACATTATTTAAAAATAAAAACTTTGATATTTCATCGTATTACTGTATTGAAATTGTTTGTGTAGATGATAAAGTAGAATCGTTAAGGTCTGCGTAGGTGATAATTAAAGATTTTTGAATGAAAAGTAAAATATCTCATTGGATTAATATTAAGGTGAAAAATGTTAGATATTTTGAATAAAGTAGATAGAATAAGAGGTTTACTATAAAATCCAATTTTTTTTTACAGATAAGGTTATTAAATATTTTAATAAAATAGAGGTATTTATTATGTATTAGTATACAAGTAATAGAATATAGTATAGATTTAAAAGATTTACGATATAAGGGTAAGTTGTTATAGTATATTTTTGGTACAACAAATATCGCTCGCCATACAACCAGGAAACGCGGCAAGTGTGATGGGCAACTTTTGGTCTTTTGGTCCGAGACTCATTAAAATAATATTATTTATATTTTCTCTGTAAATATTTTTCCATCTAATATTGTATTTCATATCAATCAATTAGTGCATTTTAATTGGAGCGTTAATTCTAGGGAAAAGCACAACTTAAAAGAGCCCGTGAAAATTCAATACTTTAAACAGATTTGACTATAAATTAATATTCATAATCTGGTCAGCTTGTAACTGTCATGGCATTCTTAATTATAGGCACATCATCATTATTGTTGTTCTATTGTAATTTATTTTTATTCACATTAAATCACATTATTCGCGCAGCTTTTACCACAACATTGTACTAATCAAGATTGTAATTATTATTTTAAAAGACTTTCCATGACTTTCTAGCCGGTTCTTCTCCATAGGACCTACTATTTGAAACTGCGCACCAGTCTCGACATTTCATAAGTGCCTGTAGGTATTTGGTTGACATGAAATAAAGATCTATTCTATTCAGAATTCGATAAAAAACCTCATTTTCAGAAAACTCTCATGTAAATCAGGAGACTGATATAAATGTGAATGAAAAAAAAAAAAAAAAAAAAAAAAAAGGCTATGGTGTGTTTGAAAAGAAAAAAGGCTCTGAATTTTCAGAATAAAAAACCTATCTTTTTATCTTTTTTTTTTTGTGACGACACGGTTGGGGCAATGGCTAAGCGATTAGCTTTCTGCGCTACGTGCCGCGGGTTCGATCCCCGCACGAAACAAATATTTGTACGATCTACAGATAGTTGTTTCGGGTCTGGATGTTTGTGCATGTGACATGTATGTTTGTAAATCGAACCCTCGATACGGGAGAAATCCTAGTGAGGGGCCACGTTTTTAAAAAAAGGAAAGAAAGAATGAAAATCATCTTAGAATTCAGAGCCATTTTCTCTTATAAGAGATCTCTCTTATCCTCATAGCATTTGAACGCTTGCCTTCCATGCAGGAGGGAATTCAAATCAGGCCCGCACTTCTAACTTAAGTAATTCATGTGCGGATCAGAATCTGATTATATCACTTGCGTTACGGTGAAGGAAAACATTGTGAGGAAATCTGCGCACCTGAGGTAAATCCATGAAGTTCTCGGTGGTGTGTGTAGTCCGCCAACCTGCACTAGGCCAGCGTGGTGGACTAAGGTCTCGCCCTTCTTTTCCTGAGAAGAGACCCGTACCCAGCAGTGGGACAGCAATGGGCTGAATTATTATCTTGTTTATTTACCTGATACAGGATATTTTTTTATATACTGCGCATAACTTGCAGTATGATTCAGTGTCCGTTCCCAAATGCAACCGAAATACTAACATTCACACCAAAACATAATTAAAATTTGATTTTGTATGGCTTGTGTTGGTGCATGTCCTCCATACTAAGACGAATTTTCGTTTTGTTTTAAAATGACTTCTCCGTAATGATGAGTACATATCCTTTAATATCTCCATTGTTCAACTAGCCATCCTGTACCTATATATCTAGTAAATTGCGTTGATTCATTAATAATTACAAAGCAATGCAAATGAAAATTATACATAGAACATTATCAAAGGGCAGACATGATGAGAATAGCATAGATTTTTAAAGAGATGTGTCCAGTCGTGCAATCTTCATTATTGTAAAAGAATATTTAAAAAGAAGTGTTTTTTTTTTTTAGTTTTTTTTTTTTATTACGCGAGTAACTCATAGTAAATTCTATTAGCAGAATTCCTGCGTCGCAACACTTAAAAGTGTCAAATGTCTAGAGCCGCAACGAATCAACTTTTGGCGGCGTTTTGCTTGAGAACGTACGTCAACGTTCGTCCATTTTGTTTTTGTGTCACAATGTGACTCGCAAGTGCTCGCATCTGATTACGATGGTGCAGGGCCGAATGTGAAGAATAGTCCACACTGGCTCTGGACCGGAATATCTGAAAGTCATGGGGGGAGACCTTTGCCCAGGAGTGGGATGATATAGACTGACAGTAACAGTAATATCTACTTCTAACAACATAAACGCGCGTTTTCGAGATCGTTTGAAGCAGAAACGTGCGTTACCGCGATCTTTCACTGCATACTGTCTCCAAAAATGAATCAAGACTCTATTGTCAGTTTGTTCTCACGATATCAACGGTTAGTTATGTTTACTGGACCATTAATCTTACCATTAGCATCCGTAGCTCTGACGTTGTGAGCGAGTTCACACGATTTTCGTATCTACGTCATTTTATCGTACTACTACTACGTATTTTCGTCAAAATTAATCTCAGGTATTGTGAAATATTCACAACATTATTTTAATTAGAAATTAACCCGCGTAGCCCACCCACAAACAGTGACATTTGACATTTCGGAGACCACAAGCTACACTAGCGCCTCTAGCGGCGAATTCATAGCGCGATAGCCCTCATTGAAAACAGCCACTAACATGAAACGGTTTCGAACTCTCAACATGTAAATCGCTAGACCTACAGATAACCGTTGGACTATCGTCGCTCTAAGTACATTAAATTACAGTTAACTATAAAACGAGAATGTTTACGGCTTATTCGACATTAATTAACTTAATTAATCAGTCGAAGTGACTTTTACTTCACTGTCGCACATTCCATCACGCTACTTAATTGGGCTTGGTAAAAAGTAATGGGTTTTATTATGACGCCAGTTTATATTTACGTCAGATGGGAACTTAGATTATTGAAAGAAAAGAAATTTATTCAGCACGGACAGTACACACGAGAGAAAAGTAAAATAAAAGATAATATTAACCTTTAAACAATAATAAATCAGACACATAAGAGAACAAAATAAAAATAAAATAGTCATCATAAAATATTGCAATAACAAGTATGCCCGAAAGATAATAATATACTAATAATAAAATAATTATCCCCTTACATGCCAGATTCTAGACGCCAAAAGGCGGGGGCAGACTCAGCAAAAATTACGACCGGAAGTATCTTTTGGTTTGCGCTAAAATGCCGATTTTTTATTTTTTTTTATTAATGAAAGCTCCGTATTTATGGAATCTTTTAAGCCATACACGAGGCGAATCGGTCCACTAGTTTTTATACTATAAAGAATGTAAGCTGACGCGCCGGGGCCGCGGCAGCCGGCGGTTCATGACACTCGCACCAAATTCGGCAAAACCGCCGCGCCGGCTGCCGACTGGCACACCGCTGGCTATGAATATTGCGCGCACGGAGTAGAGTGAGATTTGGCATAGTTAAACATTATAATTATGAAGAAGGAGTGCAGACAGGTAAAATTATGGTCGAGTTTCGACCACTGAGCGCTCACTGGGACTCATCAATCATCATCATCCCAGCCTTTTTCCAACTACGTTGGGGTCGGCTCCCAGTCTTAAGGCCTATTCAGACCTAAGCGGTATTTGCTGCCGTCTGCGGCAGAGAAAACCCAGTGGGTATGCGGTAATATTACTGTTCAGACCTAAGCGGTATTCGCTACCGTCTGCGGCAGAGAAAACCCAGTGGGTACCTATGCGGTAATATTACTGTTCACACCAAAACGGATTTCGCTATCCTTGTGGGTAGAATAACGCGGGATAGTCGAGTTTCGCTCAGAGAGGTAAGAAATTTTCGCCAGTTAGTCATTTCTGAGTCGCTAAAGAATATATGTACATACTAAATACCTGAGCGAAACCCGCGCGGTATGTACCGCTACCCACAGCAGCAGCGAATATCGCTCAGGTCGCCCTAGCCGCGGTACTTGATACTAAATACCAGAGCGAAACCTGCGCGGTATGTACCTCTACCCACAGCGGCAGCGAATATCGCTCAGGTTTGAATAGGCCTTTACCAGATGCGGGTAAATATCAGTAATTTACACGGAGCGACTGCTATCTGAACTCCGCCACCCAATTACTGGGAGACACTGATGGGGTTATGTTAATCCGATTGTCAGACTTTTTCAGATATAAGATAAAAATACGTATTTTGTATCTTGTGTCTGTATTTCAAATACTTGTATCTAAAATAAGTTTAGTTATATCTATAATATCTCTCTCTCACTAAAATCACATAAATGCCAATTTTGTGTAAAATATTAGGAGCAATATAATCTTAAGTAGTGACAGACTGCATCAATAATAATAATTTATAATCTCCATAACACTAAACCCGGTTCTCCTTACAATAATGTGTAACGACTGGCACTAAATACAAGCCACTCGAATTTTAACGAGATATCTTTCATCTTTGAGGCACATTTTCAGATGTAAAAATACCCAATATGAACACATATTTCGCCCATAAAGAGCTAGTTCACAATCTAACTACCACCAAAATATGAGGAAATATTAAAAAAAATAACTTTTATTATGTATCAACTTTCAATTGGCTTTTACCGTTTCAGCTGATATAAGTACCAAAAAAGAGAATTTTCTCATTATTATTATCGAGCCTGTCGAAATTATTATAGTGAAAGATTATTATTTTTTTCAAAACTGGTAGACGCAAATTTGTTATTATAACGAGTATAATATTAACCCCTCATTCTACTTCCCAAATACAGGGTGGTATTAGGTTTCTGTGTAATTAAAAGTTTGCAGGCTTTAATTTTATCAGAGTATTAGGTACATAATTAATTAACAAGCCCTCAAAAAATGTTTGGTAAATTTTTGGTTATTTGGATTAATTTCGCAAAATATTTAATCTAATAAAAAAATATTAGGCTAATACCAAAATTAAAATTCTCATTTTCGAAACTTATAAGACTTGGAATAATGAACTATATTTGTACGCCAGGCTATACAACGTGTAATTTAATCAATGCAAAACCTCACACGGCACAATTAGAATAAATATCTAGAAAAAAGCATAAATCAATAACCAAATACTTAAGAAAAATTTTTAAGGTTAACTATCGTTTTTAAGAAAATTATTTTGAACCTTGCATTTAAAAATGAGACTTATCGTATTGAAATAAGATTTAATTTTCTTTGACTCAAACGATAGTATGTATGCGGAATTTCATATTTTTGAAAAATTAAATACCTAGGTATATTAAAAGTTACTGAAATCGATTCAATAGGCAATTTTGAACCAATTATACCGTGGATATCCTTTCCCACTAACCTTGTATAACTGTCACATAAATATTTCGACACCAATATTGCTGATACCGATTCATGACAAAATAAACAATGTAAAAATACTTAATTGCCATCAATACTCTCCGTCCATTAGGAGAAAATTGCTTTTTCCTATAAATATTCAATGAAAAGGCACAATAAGGTTGCGCCGGATTGGTTAAATCCTGCTCACATGAGAAAAACATGCGGGAAGACATCGTTTTTATTCAGGTTTTTCCAGTGACGTCATTCAGGTAAAGCTGGTAAATTTTGTTGTACATTTAAAGTCAGCCAGGCTTATACAGGATATTTATTTATGTAGTGCGCTTAATTTATAGAGTGATTCAGTCTCTGTTCCTCAATATTGGGAAACACTTTAAAACAAAACGAAAATTCGACTTAGTATGGGGGACACGCTTACTAGCGCTAGCCATCGATGTCTATAGATATGCTTAGTGAACTCAAAAAGTGAGACGTGTCAGGTACTCCTTTTTCAGGGAAATGGAGTGGTTGATCACCAGTCAAATGCCGTTTACAAACATAATGATTAATTTGTGTATTGAATAATAAATATATATTATCAGTACCTATTCCATTAGTGCATGTATCGCTGTTCTATTTAAATATAATTCGAACATTGTTGAATTTAGAATTTGACGTCTTCAAAAAATAAGTCTCATTTTTTTAGCTTCCCTTTGTATGACAGAGCGTATCTATAGACATCGATGGCGCTAGCCATAAAAAATCAAATTTTTATTTTGGTTTGAAGTGAATTTTAGTAGGTACTGCATTTGGGAACGGACACTGATTCACTCTGCAAATTGTGCGCACTACTGAAAAAAATATCCTGTATAAACAAAGATTATAGCTAGAGCATAAAAAAGAAGAAAAAAAAATAAGGAAGAAATAAGTAATTTTTACCTGCGTAAATTACCTTACCGTCCATTGTAAACGTCGACCATGTAGGTACGAAGTATAGGTATAATTCTTCGACAAAGTTTGTATTTGTAGTCACGAACATACGGCAAACTTATGCCAAGCTGTCTTCAACGTACATTCTATGTACTCACTAAGTGTTACTTGGGACTGTAAGTAGAACATGAACTAAAACATGCATTTTGAACTTTGTATTTTGGGGTTATATCAAATTTTATTTTTTTAAACTTCGTCACCAGGGTTTTTCCTGTATCGATGGTACAGTTTACTAACATATATATTTATTTTTACATACACATGTCACATGCACACACACCCAGCCCAGAAACAAATATCTGTAGATCATACAAATATTTGTACCGTGCGGGGATCGAAACCGCGGCACGGAGCGCAGAAAGCTAATCGCTTAGCCACTGCGCCAACCGTGTCGTATCGGAAGGAAAGAAGGACTCACTCATTTTCGCTTCTCTTTTGAAGGATATGATGGTGCTTAGGGCTCATTTATGGAGAGGCGGAAAGTCACGCGGAGCGCAAAGCGGCGCGCTACGCAGAGAAAGGCGCGTATCTCCGTTCATGGAGAGTGAGCGAGAGAGCGACACGCCGCCGTCGCTTTGCGCTCCGCGCGACTTTCTGCCTCTCCATAATTGAGCCCATAGTTCTCCCAATTGATAGTTTTCAAATAAATGTTAATTCCCCTTGATTTTCCTCATTCCCCTTTTACGACACTCAAACAAAACAGGAATGTTCTATTCTTAGCTGGTTTCCTACTAATTCTATTCCCTACACATAAACCCATCTACACAATAATCGAAAAAAATGTATTTCTATTGAATTCCCAACTGTAAACTGAGGAAACGTATGTGGTGGAGTTTTCACAACGTTTTGGCCACGGAGCAGTGAGTAGTCAAATAGTGTGCGCAAGTAACGCTTATTACTTCATCGAATTCATATTGACTTGGAGGCATTTGCGTAGAAATAATCGTTTAACAAGTAATTACCGTCGGAGTCACGTAAAACCAGATGCGCTGTTTTTGCAAAAGGATTACTTCCCAATCCTGTAACTGCTCCGATAGAGATAGACGTGATGTGCGAACACTGACTGCGCTTCCCTTTGTGTTAGCAAAAGAACCGACAAAGCATGAAACGCTCAGAGCACGGGATGTATCTACTAGTAGAGATCGCGGAGCACCATTGGTTTGCGAACATAGTGGATTCGCAGCTTTATTTAGAAAGAAAGAAAGAAATAGAGTTTATCAAATATAAAATAAATAAAAGCAAAAACAAAGAAAACATAAAATAAAATGAGTTTTTGTGCCGTGTTTATACACTGTAGCTTTGATAAACAGCTAGTGGTGATAAACGCAGTATTTGTGCTTATACCGTTTGCTTGCACATTATCACTTCATTCGCTTCCTATTCTGTGATTAAAATGTTTACGATTGTTTAAAATAATACAGAAACGCAAGGGTTTGTAGTGTTTACAATATAGTGCTGACATGTTTTATGAGTTGCGTAGGCGAGTTGTACTCGCATTAGATAACCACTTAGGGTGTGTTTGTTTGCGCTATGGAAATAATGTGCGCCCATTTGTACTTCACGATTTAAGATAAGTGCACGATGTGTATGGGATTGTAATTTGTTTTGTCCCCTTCACGCGTGTAGAAATGCGTGTTCTATGTTCTGTGGATCAGACCACCAAACTGGGCCGTCATTAACTCCAATTTCAATCGTGTCAGAATACTATCGTAATTGTTGGTTTATACCATAATAAAAAATGCAATACAATGGCACCCTGGGTTGCAGCTGAAAACCAGCGTTGGGTAATCAGTATTAACGTACTGGCACCCAACATTATGCTGAGCTGCTGGCCCGTTTGGAACAACTACTGATTTTATTGTATTTTTATTTTCTGTGTTTTTAGCATTTATGTGCCAATAAACTTTATTTATTTCTTTCTTTCTTTAATACCATTAATAAAAAATGTAAACAGTTTAAGTTTGACATTTTTAAATCAAGTCTGCAATCGGTGAGACGTGCACTTAGTCTGCAGTTCTTCTCCAGATATTAGTTAAGCGTTGCAAGTATTGTTTAACGTTTTGTCTACCATTGTATCCATGTACATTACTGTATTCAGTTGGCTATTCGTGGAGACCTGTTATTGGCTGGTTGCAAATCCTTTCATTAATATTATTGTTATTTGCTGTTGGTCTCCCTAATACTAAATAAATAAATACAATGTCGTTCAACCTATTTTGACTTCTATTGCGCAGTTATTAGAAGTCACAAAAAAATAACACTCACGGAGAGACCTGCGGGTCTACCGCGTAACTAAAATTGTAATGAACATCGACATCGGTATTAAACTTCAATACGATCGTGAGAGCCTAAACTTTGAGCTAACTTGTAAAAAATTACCTATCATATAGTTAGGACTCCTATCTTCATGATCGGTAAGAAAAATACAAGTTAGCTCAAAGTTTAGGCTCTCACGATCGTGTTAAAGTTTAATACCGATGTCGATGTTCATTACAATTTTAGTTACGCGGTAGACCCGCTGCTTTAAGGCGGCCTTTAGTTAGTGAGAATTGACATGTATTTACAGTAGCATTCCTACTTCAACAGTTAACACAACATATTATTGAAGAGAGCTAAATTATTTCTCCACGTAGCACAATAAACAACTATTTGCAAACAGGTTGGTCGTAAACGTGTCATTGTAGTCCAGTTAACACTAAAATGCAGTAAATTATCGTACGTTTCACGTAAACGGATGTTACAAAGGTAATATATTTTGCATAATATTATGTGTGTCGCAGTACTTATAATTGAAAAATTCGTGGATTTAACGATAATCCTAAAACTTTTGCAAAGGTTCAGATGATTGGAAAGAAGCTAATTTTAATTATGCTTTCCTTGTTTTCATAGTTGGGTGACTTGAGTGTTAAGTGTGTACCTACTTGTATTATTTAAATTATAGTGGTATCTATTTATTATGGACCTTTACTGTTCTTTTTTTTGTAATATTCAGATCGAATTTTAGCCATGGCCGCTCCTGCGGCCCCAGATACCTATTATTGTAAATTTGTTTTATGAAAAGAGTATCCATGGAGTTTCTTGCCGGTATCTTCTCCAGGACCAACCCACTTGGAACCGTGCACCTAGAATCACGACGTTTTGAAAGTGCCTGCAAAGGCCCAGTTGAAATAAACACACGGACCAAACATTTGTATGATCTGTACCTCTACCATGAGTTTTCCGTGCCGTCTAACGTTCACGTTCACATGCAATATTTTTATAGTGAATTTAGTTCACTATTTATACCGCTAGAGGCGCTGAACAATTTCCCATACAAATATTGCATGTGAACGTGAACGTTAGACGACACGGAAAACTCATGGTAGAGGTACTGCACTCTGCAGATGTTTGTTACCAGTAAGTGGTTACCTTGGCCCACAGATCATCAGGCATCCGGCAGACATGGCCAGTCCAATCCCACATTAAATTTGCAGCTTTATGAGCTATGTCAGTAATTTGTGTTTTGGAGCGCAGTGTAGTGTTTTAACATGGTCTGGCTCCATAGCACGTTGGTAGACTGAGTTTGGACTTTGGGTTTTCCTTTTTTTATATCATAGTGGTCAAAGGACCTTGCGGTTCACCTGATGGTAAGTGCTAACCGCCGCCCATGAACGTCCGCAACACCAGAGGAGTCACCGATGCGTTGCCGACCTTTTAGGATGGTGTTAGGAAAAAGGGAAGGAAAGGAGAAGGAAGGGGACTAAGGGAGGAATTGGGCCTCCGGCGCTCCACACTTACCGAACAAAACCCAACAGTATGCATATTGCTACTTAATGTCGATATTCTGTGGGAGGGTAGTACTTCCCCGGTCGTGCCGACCCATTCATGCTGACATGCCAGCGAGACACTACTACCTCCAGACTTTTATTTTATTATTGAATTAAACATTAAACATTTTTGAGACTGACTGAATCTACCTACAACACAAAGAATTTAATAAAAGAATAAATATACAAACTATAAACATGGTAAATACTCCGTTCTTAACTCTAATAGTAAAATTCTTAATAAACTGTTCTTCTTTTAAATAAGTATCTCGTAATACGAAACTCATTTGATGGTTATTGCGATACTCCGGCGCCGAGCAAGCGATCTATTACGAGCTGTGCAGTTCTTGAACTTTATATTGCAATTTTTCATCATAATGCGGCGCTGAGACAAACGAGGCAACATAGGTGTCGCCTTCCGATGTCTTTTATAATTCAGATTTATCTTTCAGCATAAAAACTTAAGCAATAGGTAATTTATTATCTTGACCACTCTTTTTTAGGGTTCCGTACCCAAAGCGTAAAAACGGGACCCTATTACTAAGCGCTGTCCGTCCGTCTGTCCGTCTGTCACCAGCCAAAAATAAAAAATAAAACGAAATGTGTGCTGGGAGTTTGGGACACATAGTAGAAGTGAAACTTCAACAGACAATATTTATCGTCTACCCTCTCCACGCGGCCGTAACGCTCTTTTTCGTGACAGAAAAATCCTAATACCCCCCGTCTGAAAAAGAGATGAACAAAGGGGTGCCGGCGGTCTTATCGCCATGTGCGATAAGGTCGCCTTTGTTCTATGGTGGCAATAAAGCATACGGCCCGCCTGATGGTAAGCGGTTACCATAGGCGCTTGCAACAAACTGCTCGACTGATACCAAAGTACGTAAAATCGCATCGTACCTATTTGTGTCGGAATCGTTGCAGTAATGCCAGTAAACTGTGAATGGACTAATTTTGGAGAATGTTTGACATCCAAACGCTAAACAGGCACAACAATAAAGGTTATTTTCAACTCAGGCGCATAACATTCGGATTCAGGTGCGGAGTGATAATAAAGATCAAGATCTGACTTCTGTAAGTTATTTTAACAAAATCAATTTCGATAAAGCCTATCACGGCTTACTGCTGGATCAGGGGAATGAGTGCCACTGTTTTCTCAAAGGCTAGACAAATTTCTGATCATTTCTAATCTCAATAGCTATTGAGATTGGCACACTGAATAGGTGATGCGCACTCGGTGCAGTATACCCACATATTTTTTATTCTTTTAAATTATTATTTTTTCTACTCAATTTTACACTGTTGCCATCCTACAAAAAATGTATTCTCTGTCTATGCACCTGTCCTCTTCTTATTACCTATGTCTATCATTCTAGTGTGTCTTGTTTTTGTGGCAAATAAATGATTTTTCTTTCTTTCTTTCTTTCTTAGATTAGTTGTCTAACATGTGGAGAAACCAGCGGGTCTACCGCGTAACTAAAATAGTAATGAACATCGACTCTGGTAATTAACTTCAATATCATCGTGAGAGACAACATCGAGCTACCTTGTACAAAAACTACCAGTCATGATGTTGGGATCTTCATGATCGGTATTTTTTTTACAATGTACCTCAAAGTTTAGTTTCTCACGATCGTATTAAAGTTTATTACCAGAGTCAATATTCATTACCATTTTAATTACGCGGTAGAGTATCAGGTATGGTGTTTCCTCCATTGAAAAGGGATCCTCCGACCAGGCGAGGTAATATTGCCTGGCGGACCGAAGCCCGATGGTTGATGTCGGACAGTTGTATGTGTTAAATACGATGATAATTTTACTTGCGTGATTCAGGCTTCGTAATTTGATTGTTCGAATTCGTATTGTATACGTCTAGTGTAGTAAATTTGCTACGTTGCTAAGAAGTTTCTTAATATAGCGCTAGATGTCACTAGGAACATCAACAATTCATTTATCAACCAATCATATCTGTTGACATGAGATTTTACGACTGGTTATATTAGATCAGCCTTTGGGAAATCGAAGGAACGGTCGCTGACCAACGGAGCACTTTCGTAAGTTCGATGACCCACGCGGAGTGGTAGAATGCCGACCGCAAAAGATTACAACCTGTATATTATTATAAACATAAGTCCAAAGACATGCAGGTCCAATTTCAGGTCCCTACAAATTGTAAACGTTTGTATTCTTTTTAATATGAGTATCTACCATAAACGTAGAAGTAGTAATAATAACTTTATGGTATCTACGGAAGTGAGACGAAACAATGTGCTAATATCGCAGTATTGTCTCCAGTTCGTCACACAATTGATATTTGGACATCCTTTTGTCGCTAGAGTCTCGACAATTCATAGGTGGTATTTGTTTTATATGAAATCAAGATCAGTCTAAGTATAATAATATAAAACAAATTAACTAAATATTAAAACTATAAAAACTTAAATCTATTATGAAACAAATATAATTAAATATTAGGTATATCTGTAGGTATATCTATAACAGTGGCGAAGAGTCCATACAACCCGATTCCCATCGGCTTCCCTTTAGGAATTGGTTATTGCATAGACCAACGTAATATGGCATGTTATTCAGTTAGGTCGAACTCTTCCAGACATGACTTATAGATTACAAGAGACGGTATGGATTTTTGTCTTGCAGTATTCATTGCAACAATTTTTAGAGGGAATTTTTGGGCAGGCTTCCCCTTTTAAAACAGTCACCCTTCGCCACTGATCTATACAAATAAAAAATCTCCTCCAGCGCACCACTGCGGGGCATAGTGCCTAGGAGGCTGGCAGCGTTACCTCGTTGGATGGCTATTATCTATAATATTAGATATTATTAGATCAGTCTATTACATTCTCATTTCCGTAGGTCACTGAGTTGTAAATGATGACTAAGTGGAGTTGTGAGATTATTGTTTATTTAATCTAGTATTTAGTGCGTATTTTTTTGGCAATACTACAAAGGATATTATATAAATAATACGTTATTTATTTAAGACTAGTTATACAATTTCAAACGTAAAGCCATCGTTACTAAGAAATTTGTTAGAACTACACCAAAATGTGAAAAATAAATACAGAACCATTTGACTGCTCGTTATGTATTTACTAGTCAACTAAACGGAAGTAAATTTATTTTAGCACGTGCCTATATTGCTTGGTCTTTTGAGATCAATAAGAAAATGTAATACAATGAAAGTAAAAAAAATATATTGGAAATAAGGAAAATTGACCCTAAAAATTTACAGAAATCTTACTTTACTAACCGTTTAGGTCAATTTGTAATTTAGGTATGACACCTACCATTCCATTTTTTTATACAACTTGTATCAGAAATGCCTGGTCTTAATAAACGGTGTGGATCAGACCATCAAACTGAACAACTTTCTCTTCGGAACCAACATCGTAATCGCGAAAAAATTATCAGCTGTCCCATACAAAACTTCAGTACCTCTACCTACCTACTTGACCCAAACGTATGGGACAGCTGATTATTTTTTCGCGATAACAAAGTTAGTTCTCATGGAGAAAGTTGTTCAGTTTGATGGTCTGATCCACACCCTTAACTATGAACACGAATTTCTGAAACACATTGTTTAATATCGAAATTTATAGCCATCTGTTTCAAAAGGGGGAAACACAAAAGGAAGAAGCGATCAAGATTCTAATGGGATCATTGAAATATCCTTTATAATGGGCAATTACACCAAGTTTCAGAAATAAAGATGAATTGCATTGCTCCTCGAGGCATCTGTGGTCCACCATCAATGGGTAATGTCTCTCGGCAAATAAAACGGTGAGTTTTGGAGAGAATATGTTAATGGTGGAGACGAATGAATCTGTTTAGTTTGGGCCATTGAAAGAAAGAAGAATGAAAAACATTTACTGTGACTAGATACTAGACCACACTAGATACTAGACCACACTAGATACTGTATTGTTGTTTATTAAAACAATATTGATGTTCTGAGAAACACATTTATTACTTAGGTAATTATTAAATAGATTACAGAGCTCACTTGTCCGGTATTACTGTGTGGCCAATGTTGCCAACGCTTTTCCAGTGTTGCCAGTAAACCCTGCTACAATATGTTACAGATACTAGACCACACTAGATTCTAGACTTGGTTCATCATACGATCTCTGAAACACAGCTTGGAGCGTAAGCTCATACTGGGTCACGTTGAGGGCAGGAGAGCGAGAGGTCGGACGACCGTCAGGTGGAGTAAAGTTAAGATTTAACAGAGGTAGGGCTTAGCGGGACTTTCCACAAAAAATTGGAGCTGCCCGACTGGGGCAGTACCTCCACCTTGCAGAATATCGTAGCCAAATAACACTGCTCTTTTGCAGTATTGTGTTCCTAACGGTGAGCAAGGTCGCTAGTGCTCGTTGGGAAAGCTTCGCTACGACACGTGACGCGACGCTAGTAGTAGGGTCGGCAACGCGCGAGTGATGCCCCTGGTGTTGCAAGCGTCCATAAGTTACAGTAACCGCTTACCATCAGGGGAGTATAAAAATTAGTCGTATCTATATAAAAAAGTTAGGAATGTAAAGCCATTAATATAAACATAAATTTTAAAGGAACATTTATTTTAATATGAGTATCGCTTTGAAGATTCTCTAATAATATACAAAGTTATAATCCCTACAAAGTTTGGTGCCAGATATTAAAATAGTAACGAAACGGAAGACACGACATCTTGAATTTAATAATTCGAATTCCTTTCAATTACACTTGAGAGAACAATTCTGGTACGTTTAATCCAAATAAGATGGGTTATGAATTAAAATTGCGATCTGACCTAAATATTTTTCAAGATTTCGGCTTTCTATTATGTACTTGTAAAAAATCGACCATCCCGCCAAATTAATTAACCACATTCCTTACTTTCTGTTCACTGAGTGAACAACTATACCTAAGGGATGTTCTTGATGTCCTCTTGACCAAATAAGCGCGGCCCTCCCGTTAGCTTGCGGGACGCGAGGCGGCGGGTGTGCACGGATACGGACTGTCAGTTGTGTTTATGAGGATTTATATTAACGCTAATTTATAAATTACACTATCAAATGTAAAGGAAATTAAATTAAATTATAAACAATTTTATAGAAGCTTCGCATTTTGAAGAATAAAATTGACGCTTTGAAATTGACATTCCTAATAGCAAGAAAATTGGCTTTTAAGGTGATAGATATCTGGATATCTAGTATTAAATTAAATACTACGAGTATATTATACATTATATTGTTGTCTTAATCAAAATGGATAGCCATCGGAAGGGCCGAGCTTAGACTGGTCGAACTATAGAGCCAATCATGCCATGCGCTATGTGCTCTGTATAATAATAATAATACACTTTTATTTGGATGGCAACACACAATACGCAAATTACACAATAAAAATAAAAAATTAAAAAAACACAATTTTTACAACACGGTTACGTGTCTCACGTTTGCCCAATCTAGATCAGCTTAATGCCATACACTTACGTGCTTGGCGCTGATTTTCATCTGGATGCTTGTGCTCGATAGACGCCAACGAGGCATTATAGTATGGGCACACGAAATCGTTACCTAAAAATTTAAATATTTTTTTATATCTTTCTTCCCACCATCCTGTAAATAGAATGTTTGTAGTAGATTAAAATAGCGACGCAGCCACGAGCCACGACAGATGTCCGGATACAGATAAAGACTGTTTGTAAAAGATTCAGTTTTACTAGTGAGAAATACTTTAGTTGTTTGTTTTGTGTTTTATACTAAAAGGATCTGTTACATGCCACTGAGAATATAAAATTGTATAGGAAATGATTGAAGAGAAAGAAGTAGGTATCAGTGTTATTGAGCCTAATGGATTTGAGCATTTGGACGGACAATACAAATACTATAACTACTACAAATACTACAAGTACTACAAGTACTACAAATACTACAAATACTACAAGTACTACAAATACTACAAGTACTACAAATACTACAAGTACTACAAATACTACAAGTACTACAAATACTACAAGTACCACAAATACTCGCAATGATAGTTGACGATTACGATTAATAGTTAAATGCAGATAATCGTCATTACGATTAATCGTAATCTGCTTACGCCTGCATATTATTATAGGTGATTTTTCACAAGAAAAAAAAAATAGTAGGTACTTGCTGACATTCTTAAAATTTATTTGATAATTTTTACACTAATTATTATTATTGTTTAAATATTATTATTTTCATGATATTGTTGTGAACTTAATATTATATTTTATCTTTAAATCAATACCGTATGACATATATCTACCTAAGTTTTTCTCTTAGTAATAAATTATAGGAAAGAAAAATTGAAATTGAAATCTAGTCTTCCAAATAGAAAAAAAATCCATTACCGTCAGCAAAAGCATAGCTCACATAACTTTAATAATTTACGACAGGATCTAGAAAGTTTGTGCTTAAACGTTAATTCTAGACGTTTCAACTGATAGCTTAAGTTCCGACGACGTAACTTGAAGTTATGATTACAAGCCTACTAACTGAAGGAAGTTCTTTGAATAATGTAGAGCAGGGGTGGTAAACATTTTAAAAGCGTGTTTTTTGTGATAAAAGGTCCAACCTTTCTAGTCCCGATTCCTTTATGGGGTTTTTTTTCTAATAATTATGAATAACTTTTACAATGTAAGACTAAAACTGAAATCGCAAATAAAAAAACTACTTTTCTATACATACAAATTAATAATGCAATGTTACTCGACTAAATGTATGGAACAGCAGATTAATTTTTTGCCAATTTTAGTGTTGGTTTCATACTAAAAGTTGTTTTTAATGGGGGTTGGCAACGCGCAACTGATGCCCCTGGTGTTGCAAACATTCATAGGTTACGGTAACCATTACCTACCATCAGGCGGGTCGTTAGCTTGTCTGCACTCTTATCTATACTTATAATAAAATCGTTGGTATAATAAAAATATTATAGTTTAAAAAAAAAACTTCTGGGCACGCTGCCAATTGACAGCGAGGAGAAGGAGTACTTTGACGCCTAGGTACTCAGTTTTATATTTATTTTATTTTATGATTTATTTATTTAACAATAATTATTAGTGTACATATTTAAGTTTCTATTTTATGGTTGTATATAATTATTAGTTAGTTTTATTATTATTAAAAAAACTAGGTATAGAACACGCTTTAGTCATCCAAACTGAACGTGTATGCTTTCAGCTCAATCGGAAACCGGGAAGTGGGTCAAATTTAACTTCCAAGATTTTCTTACATAGTTAGTTAGTTACAGGTGAAGCTAATAAAAGCGTGTTAAAATAATAAAATATTATAGTTTAAAAAAAACTATAGAAAACGCTTTAGTCATCCAAACTGAACGTGTATGCAAAATTTCAAGAAACCGGGAAGTTGGTCAAATTTAACTTCCAAGATTTTCTTACATAGTTAGTTACGGGTGAAGCTAATAAAAGCGTTTTAAAAATGTCCAAATCTTTCACAAGTTAAAATCTCAATTTCGACTACAAATATTTACCAACCCTTAATAAGAGAACGATTTAATTTCTCTTAAAAAATTATTACAGGCAGCGCTATTTGTCTTAAAAAAAAGCAAAATGAAGGATTTAATGCCGTAAATTAAATTGTTGAACCATTCTTTTGGTAGTCTCATCTTTGTTTGTACTTTTTAAAAGCTATCTCACTTCACAGCTTTACCGATATTTTTTGTCTTCATTCGGGTAAACCCGCCTTATAATAGAAGTGTAACGAATATAATATATTCGTAACAGGTATAGGTATTATAATACAAGGCGCGTATATAAATATTAGGACATGCGAATATAGAGTAATACGTTACCAGGTATTATTGAAATAATAGGAAAGACGCGTAATAGTTTTACTCCAGTGGCGAAGGGTGACAGTTTTAAAAGGGGAAGCCGTCCCAACAATGCCCTCTAAAAATTGCTGCAAGACAAAAATCCATACCGTCTCTTGTAATCTTTATATAGTCATGTCTGGAAGTGCTCGACCTAACTGAATAACAAGCCTTTTTTTGTCAGTTGGAGGAGTAAATAATAATCCTATATTATAATATTACGTTGGTCTATGCACTAATCAATTCCTAAAGGGTAGCCGATGGGAATCGGGTTGTATGGACTCTTCGCTAAGTCCGTACTAGTATCAGTTCCACTAGGTTATAGGTATTCGTGGATAACCGTGCATATATTCATGAGATCTTGTGTTTCATATTCATAACATTCTTTATTGTGAAGAATAGGTAAGCATAATATAAATATTAGATTCGATTAGGTTGATAGCGAATGTAATTTGCGAATTGAATTTAGTTAAAGAAAAACATCGTTTCATTATTATTCTATTCTTATTTTCTATTCACATTAAATTAAATTATTCTCCCAGCTCTTACTACAACATTGTATTAATCATGTCTCTAATCTATTATTTTAAAAGAGTTTCCATGAAGTTTTTGCTGCAGTTCGTCTCCATAGGACCTACTATTTGCAACCGCGCACCTAGAGTCTCAACATTTCATAAATGCCTGTATCTGGTTTACATGAAATAAAGGTATACTTTATTCTATTCGTGAAGAAGCGTACACACCTCAGAAAATCCAGAAACAAAGATGTTTGCGCGGTCGATTTTAGATACCTTAGCGAAACGGGTCGCTAGTATTATTATAAATCATAGTCTATCTTCATAATACAGCGTGCCCTTAAGGGGGTTGCGGGATGAGGAGGTGGGGAAGGGTAATGGTAATGTCTTGCCTTTGATTCAGTGTCGAGCTGTTTGTCAAAGCCTCCAAAGTTATCTATGTCAAAGAGAGTGATCACTATATTGAGATAGCTGCACTGTTCTATCGTCTTACTTGACCAATTTAGTCGTACGTAGCAATACCTTATTTATTAGGGCGAAGTTACACTGGTTATAAACTAAACGACGATACGTTTAGATGGAGTAGGTAACTACGTATTGAAGTTATGTATGGGACAGCTGATTTCGCGATTACGATGTTGGTCCCATAGAGAAAGTTGTTCAGTTTGATGGTGTGATCCACCACACCCTTAAATATGACCTCGCATTTCTGTTACACTTTGTATGTATATGACTGTATTGGAGGTATCTCTATCATCATCATTGTTTTGATCTAAGAAATTATTATTATTGTATATATATTAATTATTATCCTTTTATTAGTAACGAATGAATTTATTAATATTACCTGGTGTTGCCATCTGACATTATGCTGAGCTGAGGCCCTTTTGGCATAAATGTACTTCTTTTTTTCTTTTTTTCTATTAAATGTTATGTGTTTTAATTTTAATTGTGCCAATAAACGCAATTTTCTTTCTTTTCTTTCTTTCTTTCTATTATTTCACGTTTTTTAAATATTTAATTATCTAAGTAATGTAGGTACTTATTTGTTTTTAAAATTCAATTATTGTAATCTCTTATAGTCCATGGACTTAAAACTGTTAGCAATAAGATGTCTATAAAATAATTAATAAATAAATAAATCACCCATAATACGTTCCGTTTAACATAAATTACAAATTAGGTAGATACTAGTATAATATCATCCATGTAAAGCGTCCATGCATTTGTACATAATTAGGTAGGTGCTATTATAATATCATCCATGTAAAGCGTCCATGAATTTACATAATTTTATTCGAAACAATGTTAACTAGTTACTCGTTTGTAATTAACTAGGTATTAACAGCGGATTTGCTTGCGCTCAGTTTCAGATTAGGGCTTTATCACAGAGTATTTATAGGCACAACTCTCAAATCCCTATAGTTGCATTTAAAGTTTTACACTGTAGTATGATAAGTTATGACTTATGCAATACCTACCGGCTACTTGTTATCCAGTACTTTTTTTGTTCTTTACCCTAAATAGTGCAGGCAAAAATGGGGGGACAAAACCATGTTTTTACCGTTTTTTCCCTCGATTGTTTGTTTTGTCTTCTGTCAAGGAGATAATGTGGGGAGCTAACGGGTTTATTTACCCGCCATGCTTATGTCGTTGACTAAAGATTAAGTTTAACTTTTTCCTGTTTAAACACACTTGTAATGATACAACCAAAACAATTATGAAAACCTTTCCCGCAATATTATTAATATATTAGCCATGTTTCCTGGGCGTCCTCCCTCCAGCCCAGCCGCAGTGGTAGTCGCCCACGGCGTCGGGCGCCGGCCGACGAACTCAGGCCACCGTAGGCGCGGGCATGCGGACAGCGAGTAAAGGGCTACTCGCTGTCCGACCATGGACCATGCCCGGGTCGACGGCGCGTTGTGTTCCACGCGCGCCTCAAAGAACGTCAGCAAGATGACGGGGTCGCGGGACTTATCTCATTACCGTGACCCCGGAACGTAAAGGGCTATCGAAGGAACACCGTGGATTTTAGTCAGTATAAGTCTGACAGTCCCTCCCGCCCTGCCCGGGGTGGGAGGACTAATTTGATGATTTTACCACGCTAAAAAAATAAAAAAATAAAAACCATGTTTCCTGTGAATAAAAATATTTCTATTTCTAATAAAATTGTTTATATAAAAAATCCCAGGAACACACAAATGATAGTAATTATACAAAACTATTTATTCCATCTAAACTAATATTATAAAGAGACAAGATTAGATTTTTTGTATCTTCGTTTGGAATGGGCTTCGGCCCGCCAGGCAATATCACCTCACCTGGTCGGAGGATCATCCCTTTTCAATGGAGGAACACCATACCTCGTTTCTCCACTAACTCAAAAACTACGGGACCGATTTTAAAAATTCTTTCACCAGCCGAATGCTATATTAACACTGAGTAACATAGGCCATAATTTATTAAGATATCATGCGGGCGAAGCCGCTGGCGTATGATAGTATACCATCAATATCTTGAACACACACACACATCTCTCAACTGCGGGTCTACCGCGTAACTAAAATTGTAATGAACATCGACACTGGTATTATACTTCAATACGATCGTGAGAGCCTAAACTTTGAGCTAACTTGTAAAAAAATTACCTATCATATAGTTGGGACTCCTATCTTCATGATCGGTAAAAAAAATACAAGTTAGCTCAAAGTTTAAGCTCTCACGATCGTATTGAAGTTTAATACCAGTGTCGATGTTCATTACAATTTTAGTTACGCGGTAGGCCCGCTGATCTGTAATAGTACCATTATATCTACAAATTTCCGAAGCCTGACTGACTGGAACATTGGTGATGATGATGGTGTTATGATTGGTAACGTCTATCAATAACATCTCATGGCCTACTAATACCTTGCTAATGTATTGTTGAGACGGCAGGTGTCAAAACTGTTGATTTTGACTGAGCATTTCTTGGCATACGATGTAATAAGGCCACACACACAACGCCGGCAACAATAGCCAATTCTCTGAAGCCCAATTCTCGTAATTAATTTACACTATGACTGAAAATTGACCGAACTGAGATTATAATATTATTATTTGACAAATAACCGTTATTCTACTCCTCTTTAATTTCAGTCTTATTTCAGTATGATTTGAATTTAATCTTTTTACAGACTCGTTTCAGTCTCATTTTTGGCGTTTATGTATGGACGCAAATTAAAAAAATTTAACCCCCGACAAAAAAGAGGTGTGTTATAAGTTTGTAGTGCGTATCTGTGTATCCGTGTATCTTTGTATCTGTGTGTCTATCTGTGGCATGGTAGCTCCAAAATGGATGGACCGATTACATTGCAGTTTTTTTAAGATAAAGCCAGTTTAATGGGGTATCATATTAGCTATGTTTCATGAAAATCTGTTCAGCCGTTCAAAAGTAACAGCTCTTTTTCTAGTTGGAGTCGGCGGTTTTAGACGGTTAGGTTAAATAACGTAGGCATCCACAATGCTTGCTTCCTACCCTAGCGGAATAAAAAAAATGTATTACATTTTATGCATTTATAATTTCCTAAGAAAACTTCATCAATATCAGCTAGTGGTTTCTAACTGTATTTTTGTTCAACTGAATGAATTAATGAATTAATTTAATTGTATTTTTAATTTTTTACTGTATTTTTATTTTATTTCTCTCTCGCGTGTTGTCAATGTCCGTGCTGAATAAATGTATTTACTTTCTTTCTTTCTTTCTTTTTCTCAACTTTTTTTATGTTTTTTGTTGTGTACACCAAAATGTTCGAAAGCGAATTCCCAAGTTACAAAATTGCTCGCGGTGAGTACGCGCCTCTAAAGTTGGAAAACACTATATTTATAAACTTTCAGTACATTACACTTCACAGTTCGGGCGTACGCAGTGTTTCGTACACGACGACAGACAACCGGATAGACAGACGTAAACATTTTTGTGGAGTGTTCCTGCACTGTGTTTCATCAAATGGAAACAGGTGTAAAAAAAATATTTTATGCGGAGAATTTCGTTTTAATGCACGCCTCTTTCGTACTATGTTGGCGTGTTCAACGTAGCTCTTATCGTAGATCTTATAGGTTTTGAAGTCACTGCAGTGACAGCACAGCTTGAAAAAGCTAAACATAAAGCAATAAAAAAAAACCTCAACTCTCGTCCGTGATTGATATGTACTTATGTATGTAAATAATAATTTATGTATCTAAGTATTTATTTTGTAGTAAGTATATCTATTATAATATAATATTGATAGTTTCGAGCGTATGGCACTCGTGGGTTGCAGCTGAAAACCAGCGTCAGGTGGCCAGTATCACTGCCTCCTGACATTATGCTGAGCTGCGGCCTTTTGGCACAATAACTCTTTTTATTTTATATTTTTTCTTGGTTTTTGCTTTTATTTTTTTGTTGTGCTAATGAACAATAATAATAAATAACAATAATTCTTTCTTTCAAAAAATTCTCGTCAGACTTTTATTCTCGAAGCCAATTAAAATAATGTAGAAGCATAAATAATAATAATAGTAGAATAGTGTAGTGTAGAAAATAATTAATCTTAGAATAAAATATCCATTGGCGACAAAATGTTAATTAGCAATATGAAAATACTGACAGTTTCAGGACTACGAAATTAGTTTTTTTTTATTTTTTTTAATAAGTAATTTGGATAGAAAAGTTTGGCTTTACATAAAAACACACATACTTTGACATTTATCTGATTTAACCAATATTCTGATCAAAGTCAAAGTTTTTTTTTTCAACTCGGCCTCGCAGGCACTTCGTGATTCTAGGCGCACGGTTCCAAGTGGGTTGGTCCTGGAGAAGATACGGGCAAGAAACTCCATGGATACTTTTTTCATAAAACTTACAGTAATATAGTACGCGCAAATCTTTATGAGCCTTCGAACTCTCTCCCTCTAGCACCTATAATAGTACGCTTATTATAGGTACTAGAGAGAGAGAGAGAGAAAGATCTCAGAGCTCAGTTCAGGGCTCATAAAGATTTGCGAGTACTATATCTGAGCTAAAATTCGATTTGCATTTCCACAATATGACTTTACCTACACCGCAAATACTACGCACAAGTAAAGCGGGACACAAATCTCTCTCTTACAAGCTTTTTAAACCCAGTCAAAATAAGAGAAATTGCCTCAATAAGTCTGAAATATCTGCAGATTCAAATAATCCAGCTATCGCGAACTTTTGCCCGTTATTTGGGTTGCGCGGACCTCAGGGATCAACTCAAGCCGGGTGCCAGTAATGGCTTCGCTTCGACGTAAACCCTTTAGTGTTGATATAGTAATTTAATTTAAAATCGAATGAGGTTGGGTTCCGCACGATTAACACATCAATTTTGTGAGGTAGAAAGTGATAAGTAAAGAAGATAACCTAACCGTCAGAAACCCCCGACTCCAACTAGAAAAAGAGCTGTAACTTTTGAACGGTTCAACAGATTTTTATGAAACATAGCTAAGATGATACCCGATTAAACTAGCTTTCAATTGAAAACACTGAATTGTAATCGGGTCATCCGTGTTAGAGCTACGATGCCACAGACAGATACACAGATCCACAGATACACACTACAAACTTATAACACCCTCTTTTTTTTGGGGGTTAAAAACAATAACAAAGCATAACTGTATTAGCTATTCTGTAGAAAATCAACTGGTTCATAGAAATAATTCAATATTACTCGACTAAATGCATGGAACAGCAGATATTTATTCACGATTTCAGCTTTCGTCTCAGTGTAAAAATTATTCATAATGATGAGTACAATAAGCCCCTAAAAGGATCGGGATTAGAAAGGAAGAACCTTATTCGATTATATAAAAATTTCAAGACAGTACACGCGGATGTTTTTTTGTGTAGGCCTAAGTTCACCGACAACATAACAGACGATTAGAGCAAAATCTGCCCAAACATAACCCAAACACACACCCAAACATAGCTCAAAACCAGCGTTGGGTAATCAGTATTAACGTACTGACACCCAACATTATGCTGAGCTGCTGGCCCGTTTGGCACAACTACTGATTTTATTTTATTTTTATTTTCTGTGTTTTTAGCATTTATGTGCCGATAAACTTTATTTCTTTCTTTTTCTTTTTTCTTCCTTAAATGTCATAAATGGTCATTCTCCTACACTACAAACAACGTCACACGTGAAATTATATTGTAATAAGGTCGAAAGTTGATTGAAGCCAAATCGGAATTCTGCTAACATTTTGAATCGACACAGATAATAAAATTGGTATTCACGTCCATACATAAACGTCAAAAATGAGATTGAAATGAGTCTGTAAGAAGATTGAATTCAAATCATAGTAATATTAAAATCGGACTGAACTTTATGAGGAGTAGAATTCAGATTTATTGTCAATTCATAATATTAGTTCCGTCTAGTTTCACTCATAGTGTAATTTAATTACGAGAATTGAGCTTCTGGCTTTAACTCATACTATCAACTCTACCTAAAGGGGATATTACTAGTTTACATGGAGTTTCTCGCCGGTTCTTCTCCATAGGATCTACTACTTGGAACCGACCGGAGTGTCGATATTTCTTATGTACCTGTCAGATACAGATGAATTATAGATTTATTCTATTCTATTCTATGCATTAAAAATCACTCCGGTCGACAATTGGGACAACGCAATGAATATTCTTGAACTGTTAAAATGAAATCGATTCTGTGTGGCTTCTGCCTAGTTACACGTAATAAAAGACCGCCCCCTAACTGCCCAAACTGCTATTAACCACAAGATTGATAGGGTCTCTATCGATCGCCAAGTGTAATGACCACATAAGGGTCAATTTCAACATTTGAGATTTTAGTCTCATTTTATATTTTAATGTATTTTTACATTTTTTTGACATGAAATTAAACTTTAGTTTATTATATCAAATGTCTCATGAAAAATCATGAAAATTTAGTGAGATATGAGACAGATTATTTATAAAGCCACCGAAGTGATAAGCACCAACCGAAATGATAAAAAATGTACACCGAAATGATACCTATCTAATAAATATAAACCGAAATGATAAAATTATGAATGAACGATACCTACACAAGTTATAACAACCACCGAAATGAAGGCATTTTGTCTACATGCCACCGAAATGATATACTTACATTTTTCGCGGGACTACTCGGAAAATTGATCCATAACTATACACAAAGAAAATCAAATTAACCTTTTATCAGTAGGTATTCAATCTAACCGCTAATATCAGTATAGAAAATCCTCTGTCAAAAGCAGAAAAATCCCTTTAACCTAAAACATGATATCTATTTCCACATCGTTCCGAAACTCCAAAATACAACACAAGCGTATCCTAAAACCGCTTTTATAATTTTAATAAAAATCCTAAGGATTCCTTAACAAGTCAGCCATGCTTGGGTAAAAGAGAAATACCGTGCGAAGCTTCTTTCAGTGACAAACGTAGGGGAATGTTGGAAAAAAATAGAATTTAACAACCCAAAAGGCTGACATTTTGATAAATTTGATTAGGATGCCAAGTGATACGATGCGAGACACTCTGGAAAAAATGGATCGCAGTCTAAATGTGTTATTCGTAAATATTTTATGGCGTGTCCCCCCGGAGTCGCCTGAGTGTATTAGATCGATGGATATTTTTATGGATGATGGCTACAAATTGGTGTGGTCCCTTGAAATGGACGGTTCATCTCTTAGGCGATCTATAGAACGTACTTTGCTCAGACTTTGGTTTGGATTTTTAATTAATTAGACTTTATCACTTTATGATTTTTGCCAACTAAACTTAACTGTGTAAAAAGCTTAATTATAAAATTCACTCCAAAACGAAATAAAAATATGATTTTGTATAGCTTACGCTAGTAAATTATGCGTGCTCTTCATACTAAGTCGAATTTTCGTTTTGTTTTAAAGTGTATCCCAATACCCCAATACTGCGGTTGCATTTAGGAAAAGAGACTGAATCACTCTACAAATTATGCGCACTACATAAAAAAAATCCTCTATATGTAAGCAACCTATACAGCGCAAACAAAACTTTCAAAGTCATGGTTTGATAGATGAAAAATCTACACAACTCTGTCTACGCATACTAAACGCATAGAAAGCTAATGAAGTGAAAGATACTGTTTTTATTTTTTGTTTTCTTTTTTTCTTTTTATATCTAAAAGACCTGAGTCCTAACCACGTTTTGCTTGTTTATATATTCCTTCGCCTGGTTTTAATTAATTAACATCTGGCGTAACTGGTCCTTCAGTCCCCGGACCCTAGCAATGAACTAAAAATACTCCAAAAGACTCTAATAATGTTTAGTATTTTTCCAAAGTGGTAAACAAGGCGACACATAATGTTAGAAGCTTTTTAAAGACTATAAAATAGAAAAGAATCACACTTAGCACAGTTTTATATTACAAATAAAAACATTATGACTATGTCTGGACTTTTATACACTTTTTATAAATCTCGAAAACGAGGTTGGTTAAAAATTTATTACTTTCAAAGCCCTGAAGATATCATTGCCAGCCACAAATTTAATAAAATGGCTTTTCTTATTTTGTACCCTCATTTCAATAGTAATAAATTATTTGATATTATCACATTATAAAAGATTGCTCAGTATAAAATTCTTGAAAAAATTATCAATGTGGTCGTTATTTTTCTGTATTTGAGTTCACCAATTACTGTTATAGCATAATTTTGGTTCAATGAACTCGTATTATGATAAATTACTAGATCCTTTTAAAAAGTACCCGCTTTGATATTACTGCTAACGTCTTTAATTTCGTAATGGTTACACTTAAAATAAGAAATGGCCGCCATTTTACGATGTTCATCATCAGGTACTTACGTTGTTTTTGTAATTCTGACTATAAAGAGTTCACTCAATGATGTCATCATATGTCATCACCATACTAGGAGACCTATCAGGGATAGCGACGAAATAGCTAATGTGACGAATGGTCATCAGATCCTATCATACTATCACCCCGTAAACGACTAGGCACTACTATACGGTTACGGTTAAGTAACCGTCAAAAACTCCCGACTTCAACAAGAAAAAGAGCTGTAACTTTTGAACGGCTGAACAGATTTTCATGAAACATAGCTAAGATGATACCCGGTTAACTTAGCTTTCAATAAAAAAAACTGAATCGATATCTATAGATCGTTTTGGAGCTACGATGCCACAGACAGATACAGAGATACACAGATAGGTACACATATCCAAATATACACAGATCACTCTACGAACTTATAACATCCCTCTTTTTTGTCGGTGGTTAAAAAATAGATTCCCTAGGGCCTAGAACATACTATAATCACCGCACTTTTTTGTTTTTTTTTAGCGTGGTAAAATCATCAAATGAATCCTCCCACCCCGGGCAGGGCGGGAGGGACTGATAATCACCGCACTTGGCAAACGGATTGGTAATCGCAGTATGTTGTTATTAGCAGATAACAATAGAATAGAATAGAATATATCTTTATTTCAAGTAAACCAGACAGGCACTTATGAAATTTCGAGACTCTAGGGTGCGCGGTTCCAAATAGTAGGTTCTATGGGGAAGAACTGGCAAGAGATTCCATGGAAACTCTTTTAAAATAACAGTTATTACAATTTTGATTAAAACAATATTGTGTACGATAGTGTACTTCTGCCTAACCCTTCGGCAATATAGGCATGATGATATGTATTAAAGTGTTTAGGATAAAGTAAACCAGGTTGATACGGTAAAAGAGAGATTTAATATAATTTCCACACACAACGAACTGAGCAATATCATATTATGACACCGAAACACCGAAGGAAGTGAGCAATGACAGGTAATATTTTTCTAAATTGCTTTTCCATTGATATAATCCTCGTTCAGGTACTAGATAATATAGTAAAATTAAATTTATATGGATTATTTCAACATGTATGTATGTAAATCCGAGCCTAGAACTATAACTGCTGGGGACTTTTATAAATATTAATATTTATGTGCCATAAAATACGGTACATGGTTGTCATAAAGTACATACTTACATAGTTCTTCATGTTTCGCCGATATAGCGGGCATATTTAATTAAATTAATAAAAAATTGTTTAAAATTTGAAGACAGTGAAATAACAAAAAAATCATAACTTAAAATGAATCCGATTTTTCATGTTAATATTCCTTAATTCAACATAATTTTGCTCCGTTATATACACATAAACAGCTGGTAAACGCATTGTTTTCTTTTCATTGTACCATGAACATTCTTTACGATTCACCAATGATAAGGAAGAACTCGTGCGGAAGAAGCAGCTATAACTATAAGAACTCAACGTTTTCCTTATGGAAATGATTGACACTGATCTAGCAGAAACAGGAAAACAGAGGGTATAGCATCTTCTTATATTTTTGTACTTGTTATGGCCAGGTTGCAGTACTTTAGAATTTTTTTGAACCTCTGTGAATCTTACTAATATAAATATTGGGCAAAATCAAAATCATTTTATTAAATTTAACCATACCGTCAAGTGTTGAGTGAAGACAGAAATGAAATCATAATAATTGACTCGATAAAAAAATCATAAAGATGAAACTAACTCGCTATTTAAAACGTGTACCTTGCTAAAATTTAATCATGAAACCGTGTAAAAGTTATATCAAAAGATAAGCTTAATTAATTTTTAAGTCATGCTGAGAATAGATTTTCATAGTCGTTAGTTTAAAAAAAAAGAAATAACAGTAAATAAAATCTTGCAGTTTAAGCGCTTGCGCCCCCCACGCGGCTCACTATAAGTTGCACCGTCAACATAAGTAAAGTGCTCCATATAAGTAACTTTTTATAATATTGAGATTTTTTATGTGAGTGCTAACGGCCTCTACATTAAAAAGAACTACCATCCACCTATCGATCGATCCGGCTCGAAGGACCAAAATGTGGGGGTTCACCCACCCTTATATTATTAATTGAAACACTTGAATAGATTGAATTAATTTAATTATAATTATTATTTGAGTAACAAGGTTGTTTTAGAGATCGCTTTTAGTGATAAAATCATTGTACACTTTCTGACAGGTTTGTATAATTTTGAGTACCTTCGGTAAATTATATTCTTTACTTAGATATTTTTTCTTTGCAGGTCCATTACCCAGTCTCAGATCTCTAGACTATTATATACATAGTACAGCTTTCACTTTGTTATGTCCATAATACTACTTTACAAACATTTGAACTATACAAAACAGTGTGAAGTACTGTATGTTTTTGTTTTTCTAAGCCTGAAAAGTTGCATCATCCAACTATGGGAGCCATGTACCTATTGTTTTGTATCACTATAATCTGAATTACAAAACACAACACATGCAAAATTTCATCTCCCCACGTTACCACATCAATACAGAGATTGTTGTCTTCCAACCTTCAGCGCATCGAGCGGGACTGGGCCTCCTGAAACTGGGTCAAGGTCTTCAGATACACTATATCTGTTGTGTTGAACATCTGGTTCTCTCGCCTTGATTAAGTTTTGTGGGATAAGAATGAGCTTTATTTCGTGTTCATTATATTAGGGCTCGGTTTTCCTCTGTTTTTGGTATGTGTCAAGTTATGAGGCAAGTAAAAATTAATTAACTTAAATATTAACTTAATTACTAATTGGAAAAATTTGTTAAGACAAAAAGAGTAAGCTAACTTGAATACAATGCAATCTAGAAGACTTCAAGTAGGTACGAGTGAATATTAAGTACCTTCTATGTATGTTTCAAGCTATATAATGTTCATTGTATCTTCAAGCCGACGCGCGACGTGCTTCTACTTCGACCGTATCGTCACTTAACATTAGGTGAGATTGGGGTACCCAAAATATTTTCAGCAGATTATATAATTTTTCAGAATACGCTATAAAAACACACTCCAAAAAACACACACTTCAAAAAATTATAGTATTTTATGGAAAGAGTACAAAATTAAAGAATGTTTGTTACTTATTTATTTTCATAAATTTTACAAAGTGAGGGATTTGTTTGCTATAAGCTTCGGTATTGCAAAATAAAGATGGATCCATCCAACTGAAATATAGTATTTCTGTGTACTCTACTGTTGGATGCTGTGGCCTCCTATAATTGAAGGAGTACACAGATGTAATACTATTTGTGATGTTTTGTGATTTTAAGTGTATGTCCCTTGTTGGAGGTCCTTAATAAATAAATAAATACTATTATAATTATTTCTTCAACAGTATTTAGTACGCAGATCCGAAATACAGTTCAAAACAATATATTATAGTACAGTTGGCTAAATGGCTACCCTAAGTGAGATAGTCGTCAAACGCAAGACTATTTGGAATGAAAAAATCTATGGCTAAAAACAAGCCATTTTCATCTAGACGTGACTAAGGGATATTTCTCAAACGATAGTGACGAATATATTACGCCTACGCAACTTTTTTCCCACAGATAAATCGTGAATGCGAGAGGACTGAAATAAAGATATCGTCCTGTGAAATGAGGGCGAGTTTTTATTGAGATTTTCGATCTCTACATCGAGTTCAGTTTTTCTGTAATAATTCTACCCACTACGCGGTAGGTTCGCTACTAGCTACATAGGATATATGACCAATAACAGATTGTAATTGGTCTTCATTATCAAGTACCTGAATTAATCTTCAACTGATTAAGACTATCTTTTACCGGCTCTTCTTCATCGTGACGATTTTAATCCCAAATTTAAATTGATCAGAATTTGGCCACGTCTATAGCATTGTCTCGTGGCCGCACACAGATCTTTTATAGATGCAATTTTTGGTACACAACAAACAGGAGTGCAGGTGGGGTAGGTCGTGAATGTGTGCCGTCTGTCAGAACTTGTCAGCTTGTAACTGCCATGGCAATCTTATTCAGAGGCAAATCATTATTATCCTATTCTTATTTTTTATTCACATAAAATTACATTATTCTCGCAGCCCTTACCACAACATTGTAGTTTCTTGCCAGTTCTTCTCCATAGGACCTACTATTTGGAACTGCGTACCTAAAGTTTCGACATTTCTTATGTGCTTGTATCTGGTTTACATGAAATAAAGATCTATTCTATTCTATTCTTATGTCTGATAGTGTGGCTGCCAGCCACATTATAACTGGTGGTGGTTTAACCGACTGCGCGACAAGAAAGGTCTCAAGTCCATCCTCGGTCGTAAGTTTTCTATTCTCATCCACATTTCTTCTTTTTTTTTCTTTGTATCATCGCTGTAGTTCGCTAAGTTTCTTCGACCTAAAAATCAACCAAGGACTGGTCCTTAGTTGATTGGTAGGTTGAAGAAAATGTTATTGGATTTTACTTGGTACCAGTCTGAGTTAAATTATCTGTTATGTTATCAGTGAACTTGGGCCTAAGTAGGGATTAATTTTATCGTTGTAATACATTCTGAACTTTATCTATTTCGTCACGCTACTGCGGCTAGATCTGTGACCTTACAATGTCACAGATTAGGTTGTTGCTCTCCAGACTGTCTGTCTAGTCTCATTGAAATCGTAGTGCTGATATGATTATTATTTATTGTTTCAAGTAATATAATAGAATAGATTTTATTTCATAAAAATCCTTTATAAATCACTTACAGGCACTTATGAAATGTCAAGACTCAAGTTGCCCGATTCCAAAGAGTAGAACCTATGGAGAAGAACTGACAAGTTACATTAATTTATTTCATATATCAATCAGTACCTACTCTAAAAAAATACCATGCTGGCTATTCGTTAGACCGGTAATCCTCAGAATATTTACTAATTTTATTTTATTTAATGTAATGAACTGATTTTAATTAATTTATTATTATGCCTAGTCATTACAATAATTATTTGTTATTTTTCCTATTAGTTATATCTGCGCATAATGTAGTGCATGCAGTGCTCTTCTTTAAGTAATGGGGCACTTAGATTTAAGTTTAAAATGTTTAATTGTATTGAAAGAAAGAAAAAGAGTTTATTAGCACAACAAAGAAAACATATAAAATAAAAAGAGTTAATGTGCCAAAAGGCCGCAGCTCAGAATAATGTCAGGAGGCAGTGATACTGGCCACCTGACCATCTGACGGTGGCCAGTATCACTGCCTCCTGACATAATTTTTTCGCGGTTACGATGTTGATCCCATAGAGAAAGGTGTTCAGTTTGGTGGTTTGATCCATACCCCTAAATATGACGACGCATTTCTAATATACGTTATAAACTGTTGTTCTATAATACAACGTCCCAACAAAATACCGACAAACTTTTAGACAATATTCAGTACGACGTTTAACCAAACATTTTGTAACTAATTATTATTAAAGAACAGCGTAACTTTATCAACTAGCGTAATTGTTAGATAAAACAAATTATTAATTTCTTTGTTTCAAAATTATAAAAAGATATTTCGCTGACTGTAACATTCTCAACTTATTCATCTAGTTGTATATGTTACATTAAAAAATAAACTCATAACCATAAAACTAATTTTGACAGTGAAAATCAGTCAAAACTATTTTTGACTGAAAAATTTGGTAATTTAAAAAGTGACCCTGGCACTCGCCGTCCTCGACACCGGTTACTTCGCTCGCTTGGCCTAACCTAACCAACTAGATTTCTTTTTATACGTTCCCCTCTCTAGTGTTTCTCCTGTATCGAGGTTATAGTTTACATGTCACATGTACACACACCCAGACCCGAAAAACCTTTTTTTTTTTTTTTTTAAACTTTGCCCCGCCCTAATATTTCTCCTGTATCTAGGGTACAGTTTACAAACATACATGTCACATGCACACACACCCCGACCCGTAACAACTATCTGTAGATCATACAAATACTTGTTTCGTGCGGGGATCGAACACGCGGCACGTAGCGCAGAAAGCTAATCGCTTAGCCAATGCGCCAACCGTGTCGTTTGGCCTAAAAAAAACTATTTTCTGTTGACTACAGGCTTTAATCAAAAGTAGTTTTGACCGATATTTCAGTGAAAACTACATTTGACTGATTTTCGCAGTCAAAATTAGTTTTGACCGATTACGAGTTTTGACTGTAACATATATATATTATATACACTTCCAATCAGAAAAAAATCACTATCATATTAGGGAAGAGATAACAATGTCACAATAACTTCTTAAATTGTACTTAAGCAGTACTATTTGAGTGTATAAAAGCGGCAAAATCCTTCAGTTTGACTCCCAGCCCCATTTTCCCGCGTACTTACGTCAATCGTTTAAGTGTGTGTGCGAGAGAGATAGACAGGGAAAATTGTTTATGAGAGAGCGAGGCGGTGGGTCAAAGCCTTATCATAGAATAAGCGAGCATGATGTTGGTTAAAGTAGATAAAAGTGTTTAGCCTCTGTGAGGAAATGTTACTTAATTATGTATTTTTTTCTTCATTTACAGTGTTCATTTGCGGTTACAAGGATAACAATGTAAGTATAAATAATTAGTTAATAGGCATGCCAATTCTTTAGAATAACACACACATGAAGTTGCTAATTAAGTAAGAAACAGATAATTATATATTCTTTCTTCATTTAGAAGTCAGGCTCTAAATCTTAGGCAAACTATGAAGAGCAAAATTCAGAAGGACATTTTTGTTGTTTGTCTGATCTAAACACTTTCAGAACTTGTCGAGAGTTTCATTAAATACCTCATAAATTAAACTCGGCTATTAGATTTTATGACGTTCCGTCATGCGTTAATTTATTAGTAATAATCGATAGGTAGATAAAAAAATTATAAGTGCCGTAAATGTTTTCGGTTTGTGCAGTTCCATTTTTTTTTCCAGGTTACTAAACTTTTTTATCCAGAATAAAATCGCATACTTTTATATTGTCAATTTAAAGTAACGATTTCGAAATATTTTCATACAATTCTACGTGTTTTGCATTAATATTTCTAAGAATTATGAAAGTCCTATGCATTTTACAAATATGACGTAATTGAATGAATAATTAAAATAACCAAAAAAATAATTTTAACCACATCCCCACTGTTTAGTTACTATAGTTTTAACGATAAATCAAACAAATGAACTGTAAGTTATAAACAGGAAAAATGCATTAAACAAACATAGTATTAACAAACTAATTACTAAGCATTTTATGTTCAATTAAGACTGGCACGGGTGAATAATGGCTTAATGATCGCTCGTTAAAGTAATTTATAATCTATTGTTTAGTAGAGTAAGAAACGGTGTTTAAGGAAAAAGTAGTTTATACGAGTTTATTGACTTAAGACTTTTTTATGTTAAGTCGTAAACGTTGTGTGAAATTATTCTAATTAGGTAATGTTTCATGACTAATAGCTTTTATGCAGTTATTTAAAATTGGGTGGTAGACAGTTAGGTAAGACCACACACAAACAAGCTGATTACATAATATTTATTTTAAACATTAACTTTATTTTCTTCTGTTGGGCATTTCACACCTCTTTCTGTGTTCTGTGATTTCACTGAAACAAAAAAAACGGGTAATTTTTTTAATCGGATTTTTCATGATCTCTTTTACAAGTCCGTTTTTACATACTAGCTGGCGCCGTATCCTGATAAATGACTACTTTTATTTAGATTAATAATATCTGATAATAAGTATCAATGTTCTTAGAATATTTTTATGTACGCAACATAAATAAATTAGATTTATTTATTCATAGATCTGAAAGCAACAGTCCAATTTCCAATTACCCAGATAAGAAAAATATCACCCTCTCAATAAATTTAATAAGCCATATTCTATCAAGTAGGTATAATGTGATTAATTTACATCAAGTCGAGTCTGCGAGTCTCGCCTTGATCTATGGTTATCAGTCTATAGGGCCAGTCCGTGCCGACGCGTCTCCGAGGGCGCATTCAAGCGCTGAAATAGTGAAAACGCGATGAAAATACGTTAAATTATATTGTTGAACTGTGTAACAGTGCTGTGTTTTTTATTGGATATAGATACTTTTATACCGGTAAGTTTAAATTTCGAAGATTTTATTTTTTTATTTTACGAATAGAATGCAGATAAGGAGTCGTCATTATAATATTTCTGATTGAAATTAGATGTGTACAGATGAAAGAGAATATGATTAAAAATTACTGTAGACATGAAGATTATTAATTCAAGAATTTTAATACATAACTTGAATGTTTGGTTGTTTTTATTACGTTTCTGAACGCGCGGACTTTGGATACAAAAAAGGTTATATTTTTCACTACTTTATGGCGTCATATGAATATAAAATGACCTTGTATTATTCAGGATTTATCTGACTTGCGTATGTATGACCACTTGGGTTTCTTTGTGAATATCTCATACAAAAAACATTTTCAAAATCTTGGGATTTTGTTGAATATTTTATTTTAGAATTGGGTTTTGAGATCTACATAATTGATTCAAGTTATTATCACATAACTATTCTACAGTAAAAATATTGTTCATTTTAATAAGAATTGAAGTATTCTCTTTAATTAAAACGCATACAATAATATTGGTTTAAAATTAGCTTGACCAAATAAACCCATTGATGGAGTTTAATTATTAACGTTTCAAATAATTGTATTATTTCATACAAACAAAGACTGATTAAATCTGAGATATACATGCCGTCTGAACTGGTCAGCTTGTAACTGCCATGGCAATCTTATTCAGAGGCAAATCATTATTAACCTATTCTTATATTTATTCACATTAAATTACATTATTCTCGCAGCTCTCAACATTGTACTGATCAAGATTGTAATCTATTATTTTAAAAGAGTTTCCATGGAGTTTCTTGCCGGTTCTTCTCCATAGGACCTACTATTTGGAATCGCGCACCTAGAGTCTTGACATTTCATAAGTTGGGACAATTTTTGTCCCAGAAAAAATGTTGTTGTAAGTTTTTGCACTTTTAGCACCTATTCCGATCACTGTAACGTAGCTGTGAACATGCTCTACTCGTAGTCATGTTCACAGCTCCTGTTATAAAGTCACGCGTTAATTATCGTACCTATGTCAATTCGTCAAAAATCAAACGATAACAAAAGTGAGATTCGAATGTTCGAGATTTTATTTTTAATATAAAAAAAAAAACAAAAAAAAAATACTTAAAAAAAATGACAAAAAAAACGATTTGTTCTAGAATAGCTCCACAGATCCTGTAAATCATTGTTTAGAAGAGACCAAAGCTGCTTTTAGCTGTAGCCAGGACAACCAGCCATGAATATTATGTCGAGATTCGTTAAGCTTACCTAACTTTAGAAGTAGGCTTTTAGGCTTAATGCTAAGAGCCTAGGATAAAGATGATTGAAGTTGCTCATCAAGGCGTGCAAGTGATTCTCATATCTTACAAGGTTATTTGGCCAGGGTATTTATGGCCGAAAAGGGATTATTATACTCATCATTATGAACAACTTTTACTATGGGACCAAACCAGTAATCGCAAAAAAAAAACAGAAATCAACTGTTAGGTAGGTACATACATTTAGTTGAGTTTTTATTTTTATAGAACAGCAGATAATTTTTCGTTTATCGTTCAAAATAAATATATAACATATTAATATCAGTCAGGGATAGTGTAGCTATCTATTAGGGTTCGTTCACACTCGATACTTTTAGCAGCAGAATCGCGTTCGTTGGCTGCCTTTTGCTTACAAAAAGTGAATAATGAACGCGAAAACGCCCGATTCTGCAGCTAAAATATCGAGTGTGGATGGACTCTTAGTGAGAATTTTTTTAGAATCGTTTTAGTAGTTACAGAGATATTTACTCCCTACATACTTATAACCAACCTCTTGACCTCTATAAAAAGTATAGATAACATCACGCCTAAATTTTTCGAAGGGGTAAACAGTGATGCACTTTTGAACACATACATTTGACCGCTGATGGTTTTTAATCTCTAGAATTAAAAAGCATTGTCTATAATTATAAGCTCGTTTAAAGCAAGGCTCAGGATATTCCTATTGGAAAAATGTCTCTACTCCATAGATGAATTATAATCATCATCCTATGTGTATGAGAGGGTAATATTAGGTAAATATTGTTAAGTAAATTTTCCATGTCTTATGTATTTTTTATTATTTTTTGTACTTTTTCTTTTTTTGTATTTTTTTTGTTGTATTGTATTCTTATGTTTTATAGCATGTTTTTTTTCAAACACAATGTATGTTGTTCCTGAATAAAATTGAATTGAATTGAATCTCATATAAGGAGCAACCCTGTTACCATTTTTGGGTACAATTATTCCGGGTCGCTACCGAAACTTTCCTGACGGAAAAACTAAATAACACCTTTCCAGATCTTGGAATCGAATCCAAGATATCGAATAATAATTTTATTTCCTAATAAAAAAATTCTTACAGTAACATTTTTTATGGAAGTGGTTTTGTTGACTATACAATTCCTGTACGTTATCGAAAATTTTTATACATGAAAACATAAAGAAGAGTAGAAACCGACTTCAAAATACTAAAAAGTATAAAATAATTTTCATAAATAACCTATCAGCTTCTAAAGTCGGTGCCACTGCCAAGCTAAGGTGCATTGAAGAATTAATAAAGCCCCCGACTTCAGGAGCTGTTAAGTTTTTTTATGAAAATTACATTATACCTATCTACTTTTTAATATTTTGAAGTCGTTTTTAACTTTTTTTAAAGTTTATTATTTATTTTTCTATTCTGAATGGTAGAAACAATATGTGATTACAGCAATCGCGAGTGATTTGCTGTTATCCTTTGAAGAGTTTCATTGTCTATCAGAAGCACTTCATCGGATCTCCACCAAATTGAAATGGGACCACTTCGAGACAATGCTCTTTAAAACAAAAAATAATTTTCAGTCGGCAATTGACGGAGAAATCGGTAAATATACATAAAGAAAAAAATACATACGTTCGAACTTAGAACCTCCTTCTTTTTTGATATCGGTTAAAACGAGTAGCTATCTGTGCACAGAAGCGGTACACAATTGGCGAACATATATCACTGAACAAACATACCATCTTTTTTGAAGTCGGTTAAAAACGAAAACCACCATGCCCGTCCATGGTATCGAACCCAAAAAATTATAGCAACTGAAGAAGTAAAACATCTGTCCTATTCAGATGAATTCAGGAATGAACAGGAGTTTTATTGAAGATTTTATTATTAACTATCTTTTGCTCGTTGTTTTGCGTCATCTGTCGGCGTCCTTCGGGAAATCAAGTTTTTATAGTCATGTTGTCAGTATTGCAGGATGAATAATTGGACCTGGATTCTTACGATGCCCTGGAAACAGACTGGGATTATTTATTCAGGTCCCTTCTATAGATATCTATAGGAGACGAGTGTTATGTTGTGTTTCCACTTATATTTTGTGTCCCATCATTTCTGTGTGCTTATTTCTATTGATGTAGTGTTTTATTTGCATGTGTTAGTTTATCTGATGTTCAAATAAATGTATTTATTTATTTTTTTACTTTTGCTTATTAGTCACTTTCGGATGTATAATAATTATTAGAGAAAGAAAGAAAATACATTTATTCAGCACGGACATTGACAACACACGAGACAGAAATAAAATAAAAATTAACGTGAACCTTTAAACAGTATAAAATATAAAATAAAACAGACACTGAGAACAAAGTAAAAATAAAAAATAAAAGTAAAATAGTCATCCTATGGTTTAGTGTTGTCAAGCATGCCCATATTAGTACGTATGGATGTATGGAATAATTATTATAACTACCTGGGGGGCTAAAACGGCCACATTTAGCAATTCATCTAAATCGAATTCATATTCCGAATTCCCAGCAGATCCTTAGCAATTCGTCTAATTTTGGTAAAATGGTCACACATTTTATGCAATTCAATTCATTAGCAGATTCATATTAGGTGTCATTATTGCCACACTAAAAATATGAAAACCGTCACTTTACCGGTTATTGTTTCTTATCAGTATTTTTTGTAAAAGCTATTATTAAATATATTGTGTTAATATAAATATATTTTTCAATAAAATAGAGGTAATAATAATCATTAAAACAATTAGGATTATGTATATAAGCATAAAATAATCATTTATAAAAGTGTTATTTTTTCTTCGACTGGCAACAAGTGAGAAGTATAAAAAAGTAAGGTTGCCATGACAACTGCAATGGCGGCCAACAATATAAATAAAATAAAATGTCTAACGGAATTAACTATTCGTTGTGTTACTTTCATACATTTATAATGTGCGTTTTTTGTAAAAGTGAATATGATAAAATAACTACTAATTCTACATTTTTGGAAGGAGCTGCAAAGGAACTATGTTGTCTATAAACATTTCAATGGACAATGTTTACACTTCATGTCGGAAGATGTTCAGTGAGTAAAACAACAAATTTTCATTATTATGTTAATATTATGTAACACCGACAGCTTCATTCGTCGAGTGCAGCAGCTGAGCGTTAGGTCTTAGATTCAATTCCTAGGTCTGGCAATGTGTTTTTGCCAGTCTCTCTTTCTCATAATGAGTATATAATACACAGTTATAATAGTACTTTCTCCCAGCCCTGAGTATGGAATTTTACTTCTGCTTCGGCAGACTGGCGACACCGTAGTAAACGGAACTACCTACTATCTTTACAGCTAATAATAATGAGGTTGAGATATTGATTATTATTGTTGACGATGGTACATACAACCACAGACGAAAGTTTTTTCTGTGCAAATACAACACTACCAATTCAATTACAATAGAATAATGATAAATTTATTGTTTCAGGTTGCCCGCTGGCTCCACTAGATGAGGCTCGCAGAATCCTGTCATTTTGCGAGCAGCGGCTAATGCTGCTATTGCTCATGCTGTCAATATGATTTGTCTCACCATGCCTAGCATCAAGCCTTATTCAGAGAAATCTATTGTTTTCAATTCGGACCTGAATCGAGCGGAGAGGTTGAAATGTATTAAGCCAGATTCATACCTACTACATGATTAACTATAAATAACACCCATTTATTATTATAAAGTATTAAATGTGACTGTGACCTCAAAACTTTGTTTCATTTTCATAAACATTTCATAACCTACCTAATAGTAATATCCCAATCTACATTCAAATTAATTTACTCACTACCTTAGATTTATGATTGGACCAATCAACAATCTAAGCTCTCTACCTAAATAAAAATATAAAATATATCCAGCCCACTGCTGGGCACGGGCCTCCTTTCAGAATGAGAAGGATTAGGCCTTAATGCACCACGCTGGCCTAGTGCGGGTTGGCTTATTACACACACTATCGACATTTACGAGGTCCTCTCAGGTGTGCAAGTTTCCTCACGATGTTTTCCTTCCGTTAGCGCAAGTGATAGTCAAATTGCCAGAAAAGTCAAGTCAGTGCGGGCTGGGTTCGAACTCAGACCATCCTGCACGGCAGGCAAGCGTTCGACCGCTAGGCTAAAGATAAAGATCAATTTATTGCTATCACTGCTTACTCACCACATTAGCTCAATACCTATTACAATAATATTACTATATATTACATATATATTATATATTACAATACCTATTACTATTATATTAATTGTACTATGCTACCTATGCGATATTTTAATGAGTACGAGAAGTTCTAGTGATAAAGTTATGTACAACCTTTTTATATTCTCAGACTTAACAATAACAATGCCCTAAATCTGCCATTATTAATTAAGATTTCAAAGAAATCTGAAAGATGAATTGAAATATGATGTCTTCAAGTAACTTCTTATGAATCTGCTATTTGACACATTTGCAATTCCTATTAATTGAGCCATTTTACGAATCTCCATAGAAAACTGTCAAACAGATGCATTTCATATTAGGAATCATATTATGAATTATAATATGAATTGCTATAAGTGGCCATTTTGTGATTTGAAAATAGAATCGTAATAGGATCATATTATGATTCACCAAAAGCGGCCTTTTTAGCCCCCCAGATCTGCTTCCGGGACTAGGTTTTTTTTTTTTTTTTTTTTTGCGTGGCAAAATCATCAAATGAATCCTCCCACCCCGGGCAGGGCGGGAGGGACTGTCAGACCGGGACTAGGTATAGTAAACATTTGTGTAGTACTAATGGTCGCCACTTCGCCAGTGATCGGAATTCTACCGTAATATTATATACTAGCTCCCGCCAGCGGCTTCGCCCGCGTGATATCTTTATAAATTATAGCTTATGTTACTCACTGATAATGTAGCATTCTGTTGGTGAAAGAATTTTTTAAATTCAGAAATGTTAAGTCTGAGAATATAAAAAGGTTGTACATAACTTTATCACTAGAACTTCTCGTACTCATTAAAATATCGCATAGGTAGCATAGTACAATTAATATAATAGTAATAGGTATTGTAATATATAATATATATGTAATATATAGTAATATTATTGTAATAGGTATTGAGCTAATGTGGTGAGTAAGCAGTGATAGCAATAAATTGATCTTTATCTTTAGCCTAGCGGTCGAACGCTTGCCTGCCGTGCAGGATGGTCTGAGTTCGAACCCAGCCCGCACTGACTTGACTTTTCTGGCAATTTGACTATCACTTGCGCTAACGGAAGGAAAACATCGTGAGGAAACTTGCACACCTGAGAGGACCTCGTAAATGTCGATAGTGTGTGTAATAAGCCAACCCGCACTAGGCCAGCGTGGTGCATTAAGGCCTAATCCTTCTCATTCTGAAAGGAGGCCCGTGCCCAGCAGTGGGCTGGATATATTTTATATTTTTATTTAGGTAGAGAGCTTAGATTGTTGATTGGTCCAATCATAAATCTAAGGTAGTGAGTAAATTAATTTGAATGTAGATTGGGATATTACTATTAGGTAGGTTATGAAATGTTTATGAAAATGAAACAAAGTTTTGAGGTCACAGTCACATTTAATACTTTATAATAATAAATGGGTGTTATTTATAGTTAATCATGTAGTAGGTATGAATCTGGCTTAATACATTTCAACCTCTCCGCTCGATTCAGGTCCGAATTGAAAACAATAGATTTCTCTGAATAAGGCTTGATGCTAGGCATGGTGAGACAAATCATATTGACAGCATGAGCAATAGCAGCATTAGCCGCTGCTCGCAAAATGACAGGATTCTGCGAGCCTCATCTAGTGGAGCCAGCGGGCAACCTGAAACAATAAATTTATCATTATTCTATTGTAATTGAATTGGTAGTGTTGTATTTGCACAGAAAAAACTTTCGTCTGTGGTTGTATGTACCATCGTCAACAATAATAATCAATATCTCAACCTCATTATTATTAGCTGTAAAGATAGTAGGTAGTTCCGTTTACTACGGTGTCGCCAGTCTGCCGAAGCAGAAGTAAAATTCCATACTCAGGGCTGGGAGAAAGTACTATTATAACTGTGTATTATATACTCATTATGAGAAAGAGAGACTGGCAAAAACACATTGCCAGACCTAGGAATTGAATCTAAGACCTAACGCTCAGCTGCTGCACTCGACGAATGAAGCTGTCGGTGTTACATAATATTAACATAATAATGAAAATTTGTTGTTTTACTCACTGAACATCTTCCGACATGAAGTGTAAACATTGTCCATTGAAATGTTTATAGACAACATAGTTCCTTTGCAGCTCCTTCCAAAAATGTAGAATTAGTAGTTATTTTATCATATTCACTTTTACAAAAAACGCACATTATAAATGTATGAAAGTAACACAACGAATAGTTAATTCCGTTAGACATTTTATTTTATTTATATTGTTGGCCGCCATTGCAGTTGTCATGGCAACCTTACTTTTTTATACTTCTCACTTGTTGCCAGTCGAAGAAAAAATAACACTTTTATAAATGATTATTTTATGCTTATATACATAATCCTAATTGTTTTAATGATTATTATTACCTCTATTTTATTGAAAAATATATTTATATTAACACAATATATTTAATAATAGCTTTTACAAAAAATACTGATAAGAAACAATAACCGGTAAAGTGACGGTTTTCATATTTTTAGTGTGGCAATAATGACACCTAATATGAATCTGCTAATGAATTGAATTGCATAAAATGTGTGACCATTTTACCAAAATTAGACGAATTGCTAAGGATCTGCTGGGAATTCGGAATATGAATTCGATTTAGATGAATTGCTAAATGTGGCCGTTTTAGCCCCCCAGGTAGTTATAATAATTATTCCATACATCCATACGTACTAATATGGGCATGCTTGACAACACTAAACCATAGGATGACTATTTTACTTTTATTTTTTATTTTTACTTTGTTCTCAGTGTCTGTTTTATTTTATATTTTATACTGTTTAAAGGTTCACGTTAATTTTTATTTTATTTCTGTCTCGTGTGTTGTCAATGTCCGTGCTGAATAAATGTATTTTCTTTCTTTCTCTAATAATTATTATACATCCGAAAGTGACTAATAAGCAAAAGTAAAAAAATAAATAAATACATTTATTTGAACATCAGATAAACTAACACATGCAAATAAAACACTACATCAATAGAAATAAGCACACAGAAATGATGGGACACAAAATATAAGTGGAAACACAACATAACACTCGTCTCCTATAGATATCTATAGAAGGGACCTGAATAAATAATCCCAGTCTGTTTCCAGGGCATCGTAAGAATCCAGGTCCAATTATTCATCCTGCAATACTGACAACATGACTATAAAAACTTGATTTCCCGAAGGACGCCGACAGATGACGCAAAACAACGAGCAAAAGATAGTTAATAATAAAATCTTCAATAAAACTCCTGTTCATTCCTGAATTCATCTGAATAGGACAGATGTTTTACTTCTTCAGTTGCTATAATTTTTTGGGTTCGATACCATGGACGGGCATGGTGGTTTTCGTTTTTAACCGACTTCAAAAAAGATGGTATGTTTGTTCAGTGATATATGTTCGCCAATTGTGTACCGCTTCTGTGCACAGATAGCTACTCGTTTTAACCGATATCAAAAAAGAAGGAGGTTCTAAGTTCGAACGTATGTATTTTTTTCTTTATGTATATTTACCGATTTCTCCGTCAATTGCCGACTGAAAATTATTTTTTGTTTTAAAGAGCATTGTCTCGAAGTGGTCCCATTTCAATTTGGTGGAGATCCGATGAAGTGCTTCTGATAGACAATGAAACTCTTCAAAGGATAACAGCAAATCACTCGCGATTGCTGTAATCACATATTGTTTCTACCATTCAGAATAGAAAAATAAATAATAAACTTTAAAAAAAGTTAAAAACGACTTCAAAATATTAAAAAGTAGATAGGTATAATGTAATTTTCATAAAAAAACTTAACAGCTCCTGAAGTCGGGGGCTTTATTAATTCTTCAATGCACCTTAGCTTGGCAGTGGCACCGACTTTAGAAGCTGATAGGTTATTTATGAAAATTATTTTATACTTTTTAGTATTTTGAAGTCGGTTTCTACTCTTCTTTATGTTTTCATGTATAAAAATTTTCGATAACGTACAGGAATTGTATAGTCAACAAAACCACTTCCATAAAAAATGTTACTGTAAGAATTTTTTTATTAGGAAATAAAATTATTATTCGATATCTTGGATTCGATTCCAAGATCTGGAAAGGTGTTATTTAGTTTTTCCGTCAGGAAAGTTTCGGTAGCGACCCGGAATAATTGTACCCAAAAATGGTAACAGGGTTGCTCCTTATATGAGATTCAATTCAATTCAATTTTATTCAGGAACAACATACATTGTGTTTGAAAAAAAACATGCTATAAAACATAAGAATACAATACAACAAAAAAAATACAAAAAAAGAAAAAGTACAAAAAATAATAAAAAATACATAAGACATGGAAAATTTACTTAACAATATTTACCTAATATTACCCTCTCATACACATAGGATGATGATTATAATTCATCTATGGAGTAGAGACATTTTTCCAATAGGAATATCCTGAGCCTTGCTTTAAACGAGCTTATAATTATAGACAATGCTTTTTAATTCTAGAGATTAAAAACCATCAGCGGTCAAATGTATGTGTTCAAAAGTGCATCACTGTTTACCCCTTCGAAAAATTTAGGCGTGATGTTATCTATACTTTTTATAGAGGTCAAGAGGTTGGTTATAAGTATGTAGGGAGTAAATATCTCTGTAACTACTAAAACGATTCTAAAAAAATTCTCACTAAGAGTCCATCCACACTCGATATTTTAGCTGCAGAATCGGGCGTTTTCGCGTTCATTATTCACTTTTTGTAAGCAAAAGGCAGCCAACGAACGCGATTCTGCTGCTAAAAGTATCGAGTGTGAACGAACCCTAATAGATAGCTACACTATCCCTGACTGATATTAATATGTTATATATTTATTTTGAACGATAAACGAAAAATTATCTGCTGTTCTATAAAAATAAAAACTCAACTAAATGTATGTACCTACCTAACAGTTGATTTCTGTTTTTTTTTTGCGATTACTGGTTTGGTCCCATAGTAAAAGTTGTTCATAATGATGAGTATAATAATCCCTTTTCGGCCATAAATACCCTGGCCAAATAACCTTGTAAGATATGAGAATCACTTGCACGCCTTGATGAGCAACTTCAATCATCTTTATCCTAGGCTCTTAGCATTAAGCCTAAAAGCCTACTTCTAAAGTTAGGTAAGCTTAACGAATCTCGACATAATATTCATGGCTGGTTGTCCTGGCTACAGCTAAAAGCAGCTTTGGTCTCTTCTAAACAATGATTTACAGGATCTGTGGAGCTATTCTAGAACAAATCGTTTTTTTTGTCATTTTTTTTAAGTATTTTTTTTTTGTTTTTTTTTTTATATTAAAAATAAAATCTCGAACATTCGAATCTCACTTTTGTTATCGTTTGATTTTTGACGAATTGACATAGGTACGATAATTAACGCGTGACTTTATAACAGGAGCTGTGAACATGACTACGAGTAGAGCATGTTCACAGCTACGTTACAGTGATCGGAATAGGTGCTAAAAGTGCAAAAACTTACAACAACATTTTTTCTGGGACAAAAATTGTCCCAACTTATGAAATGTCAAGACTCTAGGTGCGCGATTCCAAATAGTAGGTCCTATGGAGAAGAACCGGCAAGAAACTCCATGGAAACTCTTTTAAAATAATAGATTACAATCTTGATCAGTACAATGTTGAGAGCTGCGAGAATAATGTAATTTAATGTGAATAAATATAAGAATAGGTTAATAATGATTTGCCTCTGAATAAGATTGCCATGGCAGTTACAAGTGTATGAGATATTCACAAAGAAACCCAAGTGGTCATACATACGCAAGTCAGATAAATCCTGAATAATACAAGGTCATTTTATATTCATATGACGCCATAAAGTAGTGAAAAATATAACCGTGGGATATCGCACACATTGAACTATGACGTCATAATTGCAGCATTATAAACAAATCTAAAGTCTGCATAAATATATATTATTATTATGTGTGTCTTGAGAATGGATACTCGTTTATGATTTTGGCTATTATACGTATTAAATGCCAAGAGTATATTAATACGTGAAGAGAAAACTTTGTACCTCTTTTTAAGCATATTGCACGCACGGAGGTGTTTGAGATTTGGTATAGTTAAAGTTTATATGGAGAAGGAGTGCAGAAAGCTAAAATTTATTCAAACTAATATTATTAAGAAAAGATTTGATTTTTTGTATGTTTGTTTGTAATGGATAAATTCAAAAACTACAGGATCGAATTCATTACAAACAAACATACAAAAAATCAAATCTTTTCTTAATAATATTAGTTTGAATAAATTTTAGCTTTCTGCACTCCTTCTCCATATAAACTTTAACTATACCAAATCTCAAACACCTCCGTGCGTGCAATATGCTTAAAAAGAGGTACAAAGTTTTCTCTTCACGTATTAATATACTCTTGGCATTTAATACGTATAATAGCCAAAATCATAAACGAGTATCCATTCTCAAGACACACATAATAATAATATATATTTATGCAGACTTTAGATTTGTTTATAATGCTGCAATTATGACGTCATAGTTCAATGTGTGCGATATCCCACGGTTACGGTACAAGGTTATTGGACACGTGTTTTTATGTTACTGCTAAAGGTTAGACATCGGTAAATTCTAAAATTGTCGGAAAATGTTAGAAATTTAATTAACTTGCCGATGGTTTACGTTTAAATTAATTATTTAATTAAGACATATTTAAGGAGCACAGCCCTATTATAAGCTTGTGAAACATGAACTCTCACTAAAAGAGAACGGTTAGAAGCTTTGAATTGTGATGTTGGCGACGAATGGAGATAGTTTCCTGGACAGAAAAAGTGACCAACGAAGAGATACTAAGAAGAATAAAAGAGAAAAGATAAATATTTATACTCTATATACATACTTTTATAATAGTAATAAAATTTAATAACATAATTAAACTTACCTTAATAAAAAAAATACAATTCCTACATATTATGTCCCGACATACAATTATACCAATCAATCAAATCAATTATCCAAAACATTAACAAAACATAACAAAACGAAATTAACATTTCAGTTGTACTTGAATGTAGACATAGGTACATGGAAATAAAATACAACATCTTTTCTTTTACTTCCAAATCAGGGGAGCTATTCTGTAAGACGAATTGACGTGAAACGATAATAAACCCGTGACTTAATATATAGTCCTCCTCATCGGTTTCGATGACGGCGACCCTACTATAAATTGTCTTCTAGCGTAAGCCCTAATATGGCTCGCTAGACCAAACTTGGTTTTAAAAACCCGATCACAAGACAGGCTATATAGTTGGCCGGCAGAGTTATAGGTGTATGTATAGGAGGGCTTAGGTCTCTCCTTGAGTGTTTTGTGTCTATCGTCAAGAGCCACGAGTCGACTTTCCTCGAACGTCTTTACCTTTTTGTAGATGGTAGAACGCCAAGACGACCTTTGTGAAGCAGGAAGGAGAGAGAAACTGGAGCTGTGAACATGTTCATTATCGTATGTCGATTCTTATCGTATGTCAATTCGGTAAATATCAACCGACAGTAAAAATGAGATTCAAATCGAGATGTGACATGTTCTTACAGAGTGGCTATGCTGCATACTAAATAAAACCCACAGAAAATACTTCTATTTCTTTTTAACTCGCTACCTTCAAATAGATCGCGATTCACGATTCACCAAATACCTATAATTTATAAGTTCATCGCACGTGAAGGGAATCGCGAACGCCCCCCGGCCCCGTTTTTACAGGGTCGATCCCTGTAATATTACTTTAGTAAGAAAATTCAATTTTCTACGCTATGCGCGAACATTTTGATGAATCATCCCGAGTTTTCTGATGGAGCGCGTATGGGTATATTGGAATCGATTTTGAGATATGATTATGTCACTCGGATTTTGTCGTATCTCGATTTAGTTTAGGCCGTAACTTTTCTTGTATGTGTAGTTCCATAGAATCAAGCCTGTATTTCCCGATAGATTAGCAGAGGTGATTCTACACCCACGTTTTGTCGATGTTTTTAGGCAAGAAATGCGATCAGAATGCGTAGTCATATTTAAGGGTGTGGATCAGACCATCAAACTGAACAACTTTCTCTACAGAACCAACATCGTTATCGCGAAAAAATAATCAGCTGTCCCATACGTTTGGGTCGAGTAGTTATCGAAATTTTGTATAAAACAGCTGATTATTTTTTCACTATAAGTATCGTCTGATCCACATCATTAAGTGTGTCCACGCATTTCTGACACATATACAGCGTTGTATACAGGGTGACTGGTTGAAGGAGGAAAATATTGAAGAAATATTCTGGGTATTCAGAATTCGATTCACGTTCCAAATGTATAAAAAAAATTGAACTTTAATACCTAAAAATCACCTTTATAAAAATCATAGATGTTTTGCGTATTCTAAACCAGGTTTGAAATATGAAGGGAAACGGAATCACGCCTTATCAAAGTTCAATCACCGTGTGCAGTCGCGTGCGCAAGTTTGCGAATCTTATTAGAGACAATTTTTATTTTTTTATTAAGGTTTTCGTTGTCATTGATAAGTGTTTTATCTTGATTTGCATTTTTTATTTATTACATCTGAGCATGAATTATCTTGCCCTTGAATATTTTTAACCAATCATACTATATAATTTTGTGTAGTCAAATTAGAAGAGATTGTCAGTGCATAAAACAGGAAAAAACACAAGGTATCCATCTGGTATTTTGACGTTCTGGTTATTGAAAAGGTCAATATATGCATAGTTGTTCCGCCGACACCTAAAAACTTGCTTGAAATTAGGTATAGACAAACAAAAAAAACTGATTTACACTTTGATAGTGATTAGATGGATTAGTTTATAATTACAAATGATGCATAGAAGCTGTCTTACGGTCAATGTCATTCTAATTTTAAGATTATTAATTATTACCATACATAATTATCATATTAAATCATACCGGGTTTTAGTTCAATTATTATATCGTTAGGATATTAAAGTAGGGGTTGGAATTTACTTTATATCCCTAAGACAAACAATTTCGAGAAGTTGGCATTTTGAGAAATTGGTATTTTAAGAAATTAGAATTTTGAGAAGTTGGCTTTTTGAGAAATTGGTATTTTAAGAAATTAGAATTTTGCGAAGTTGGCATTTCGAGAAATAATTTGTATTTTGAGAAGTTGGCATTTTGCGACCAGTTGGCATTTTGCGACCAGAGGCCCAATTCTCGTAATTAAAAATGTTCAAAATATAGTTCGGATCTCATTCCGATCTACTACCAATGTCATAAATGTCACAAATGGTATTCTCCTACCCTAACAAACAACGTCAAACGTGACATTATATTGTAATGAGATCGAAAGTTGAATAAAAGGCAAATCGGTATTCTGCTAACATTTTGAAATGACACAGATAATAAAATTGACATTCTCGTCTATACACAAACGTCAAAAATGAGATTGAAATGAGTTTGTAAGAAGATTGAATCCAAATCATACTGGAATCGGACTGAACTTTAAGTGGAGTAGAATACATGACTTTTTGTCAATTCATAATATAATCTCAGTTCGGTCAACTTTCAGTCATATTATAAATTAATTACGAGAATTGGGCTTCAGTTGGTATTATGCGATGAAACGAAAATTGATACCATTTGGGTATTGGATAAAATGAACTACCAAGGAAAATTCTTAATAAAGTTTTAAAATCCTTATTTCATGAATGTACCGTAACCTCAGCACAAGTAAGGCTGCTCCAAACTTTACTTTTTCTACCGAGTTTCATTTAAAACCTCTTCGATTCTCCGGTTCCAAGTTTCCAGTTGAAAACTGTTGTATTGGATTAAAGGAACAACTTAGTTTTGTATCGGTTTCCAGCGGAAATATTATCATCGGGAAATGTCTGGTGCAAGTAGGTACACTGTACGATAGAAATTGAAATCTCTTTCTTAGCGGCGCGGCGCTGCTTTTAATTTAATTATTTAGTTTAGCATTCTTACGACCTTTATGTCTCTTTTTTGTTTTTTTTAAATAATTTAGTATTTTGACAATTTTTTATGAGCCGAAGTATTATAAGAAAGAAAGAAAGAAAAATAATTTTATTCCGTACGGGATAATGACGGCGCCATATTCACAGTAGACGAAAAACAGTATTAAATATTACAGTTTAAAAAAAAAACTAAAGAAAACGCTTTTGTCATCCAAACTAAACGTGTCTATAAAATTTCAGCTCAATCGGAAACCGGGAAGTGGGTCAAATTTAACTTCCAAGATTTTTTTACATAGGTACCTAGTTAGTTAGTTACAGGTGAAGCTAATAAAAGCGTTTCAAAAAGAGAAATAGTATAGGTACACTTCTAATAAAAAATTAAAAGCAATAAAAATCAAAATATCGAGCATGCCCGTACCGAAAAGGTTACCAACTCAGCATATTATGCTGGAATGTGGGACACCGAGCGCTGATTTTCAGTTGGCACCCCTGCAGTGACACATGGACGTAGGTAAATAAAAAGATATTAAATAGATATAATATTGTATAAGTGCTAAATTTAGTTGATATTATAGTCGGAGATATCGTTGTCTGAGGCGTTACAAACCTAGATAAGGCGGCTCTATTCTTTATATCTGTAGGAATGGAACGTAATGAATAATATGATGCATGACTGTGGAAAAGAGATGAAGTATGTAAGTCGTAAAGGTGTGAGTGAGAAGATGAATGTATGCCAACATTGTATAGTGTGTGAGGGCGGGGAAGGTTTTTAAAAAAGGAGATGGTTGTAGACTGCTCCGCTCCAAGACGACTGTATTGCTAAGACGAATTAAACTCAAGAATTATTAAAGAATCTGAAGAAAGAAAGATATTTCTTTCTTTCTTTAATTAAACTCAAGAATTATTAAAGAATCTGCATTTTTATTTCAATCCACAATAGTAAGAATCCCACATTCTTCATCTATTCGCAACTTTGATTATGAGGGTCGGAAACGAGACATTACGGTACGTTTTATCTAAAGTGGTACGCACGGCTATATAACAGGCTAAATATTTCCAGTATTAGCTGACCTCTGTTGTACTTAATGCCTATACAATGCGAGGTCAGCTTATACTGGAAATGTAGTGTTAATCCCGAATTGTCCCTAAGAACGTTGGCCAGCTGCTTCTAACCGACTTTGAATTTCATTCACACAGACACACAGATTATAACCATAAAAGCTAGGAAAATAACACATGTATAAATGTATTTACTCCCCTTTTACGACGAGGCAACCCTACGTAAATGAAATCATTATGCAAATCTACGGAGCGTTGCCGTCCTTACGATTCGTTTTATTGTCGTCGGTAGCGGTTACCGGCGGATAATTTGGAGGTACGAATACATATGCACTTGTATATAAGCTCTTATTTTAATATTACAAAATATTTTAAAGCTAGGCTCTATGAATGGTATAGAATTAATTTCAAATATCAATTTAAAGCTGCAGTAGATTCAACAATTGTGTAGGCATTACGATCGGGCGGTGCAGTGACGCGACGCGTGTGTGTGTCAGAGTAGCCGAGCCCGACAGGTCATATGGTCGAGTTCATGACCTTAGTGCCATTCATAATCATAGAGGAGCCTAGTATGGGGACCACAGTTAATAGACTCCGTACAACAATATACACATAAGATCCTTATCATCATTCTCCTACCTAATCCCATTTTATTTGTAGTCGGCGTATTATGATACAATTGAGATATAATTTTAACTTTATCTCATAATATATTGTAATTTCAAAATCCATACTCAGCTAGTGTACACATGTACTTAATTCCCAATAGTCCATAATCTATTATATTCCTTTTACATCGATTCCTTTCAATCTGTGTGACTATCCAGACACAATCATGTCAACACGGCCCTTATCGGCCCTCTCACACTGAATTTGACATTTAATCAAGACTACGCCAATATGGTACCAATCAACATTAGTGACAGCTAGCTGCGACTTAATTTCCGGGATTCAGTAACGATTCGTGTGATCAAGCAATTACGTTATTAAGGCCCAAGTTCACCCACAACATAACAGACGTTTAGTGCAAAATCTACCGTTTAACGTGAATTTTTGTATGAGTAATCGACCGATTTTATCTGTTATTTTGTTGGTGAAAACGGCCCGAAGTATCGTATCGTAGTTCTAATCACAACGGCGCCTTGATTATTTAACAAAAATCTGACAGCCACAGCGACCCACGAGAGAAACAATGCATTCCTATTTTCGTACGAAAATAGCCCTTTACTAATTGTACTAGTTCTACGTGGATTCTTCATATAATGTCTGGGGGGGGGGGGACTAAATTAACTCGCTTATGATATGATAGCATTTTAGTCACGATTTTACTGAATACTCTGTTACTGGCACCGGCGCGGCGAGTCGAACTGTGTTAATCGCAACACGTTCTTATCTAAACTCAGTCAAAAGTTTTTAATAAATCATTGAATTCAAACGTTATGAATTTTTCTTTTTTTCAAAACTTTAAACGTCCATATCTCAAAAGTGTTCATCTGTTAGTTAGTTAATTTTCGCTCTACGGGGACTTAATGCTCAAAATGTTAGTGAATACCGCATCAAAATCCGTTATGTAGTTACGAAATAGTTATCGAACAAACAGACAGACGCGAAGACTTTATTTTATACTATACCTATAGTGATAATGACAGTGCGAAACACAGCCTCGCTTTGCAATGATGGCTATTTTGTCTATTTTAAATAAAAAAGACCTGTTCACAATTTGATGTTAATTCTTTTTGAAACTCAAGCATGTTAAATGCAATACAAATATTAGAATTGTAGGCATTTGTATAAAAATTTCAGTGTTTCACTTCGCATTTTACTGTACAAATATAGTTGTGTTTCTATTCAATGGCTCCATTTTTGTCGGAAAACGAAATAACTTTTTAGCGTGGAAAACTTCGCGTTTTATGCTAACTGAGTTTTATTCGCCAACGCAGCAGCTAAATACAAAAGGTTTTCTGTTCATTCAATTTTATTTCTTTTTCTATTTTGTTGACACGAAACATAAATGGATTACTACGTTTGCATGTGACTATAGAGTTTTTGGTTCTCTTTGACAATTGTTGTAATGAAATATCAAAGAACTTTTGAGATGCTGAAATTAAAGTGAAATGTAAAAAAATCGGTTCACGCAGTCGAAAGGGTTACAAACATGAAAAAACATACGCGTCGAATTCAGAACCTCCTCCTTTTTTTGAAGTCGGTTAAATATTTGTTATTTTTTTTAAAAACATTTCCCCTCACTAGGATTTCTCCAGTATCGAGGGTAAAGTTTACAAACATAAATAAAAAAAAAAAAAAAAAAAAAAAATGAAGATCATCATCATCATTATTAAAATATATTAATAATGTGCCTATTGTACTCATAATTATGAACAACTTTTACCATAGTAACCGATAGGAGCAAACCTGAAATCACGATAAAAAATATCAACTGTTCCATACATTTAGTCGAGTAATATTGAATTACTTCTATGAAACAGCAGTTTTTTTTATTTTTGTCTCTATTTCCAAGTTGGTCATAAGTAAAAGTAGTTCCTAATGATGAGTAGAATAACCCTTTAAAGGGATCTAGACTAGAAATGTAAGACCTTGTATACAATTATCGGCATAATATCTACGAACCTTCAACGAAAAAACTAAAGAAACGCATTGACCTAAAAATTTACGAGTTTCTCCGACTATCGACTACGCAATATGGTAAACTCATGCAATATAATAAACAAACCGAATGATTGAAACTTAGCATACGAGTAATAAAATATTGGGAAAAACATTACCTTACTTACCTTGCGAAAGATGTAGAGAAATAGCTGAAGCCTGTAGTCGGGAAACCTTGAGGCAATTCTCATGCAAATGAAAATCTGACAGCCATCCGATTTCAATGAATAAAGAGAATTTATTATCGTTGGGTTAGGGTTTAGTGATAAGCGGAGCGAGCACGTGAAAAGAAAGAAAGAAATAAAGTTTATTGGCACATAAATGTTATAACACAGAAAATAAAAATAAAATAAAATCAGTAGTTGTGCCAAACGGGCCAGCAGCTCAGCATAATGACGAGCGTACGTCAGCGGTGGTGATTTTAGTAATAAGCGATTTTAATAACAATTTCGGTAAGCCGTTCTGGGGACTTGTTTGGGGAAACCGAAAGTTTTGTCTGTGCAATTATGGACGAAGTTATAATGACGAACTATTACCGGAAATATATTGTAAACATAGACTTTGTCCTATGTCTATGATTGTAAAGGATGGGACGGTTGACATTTGTCGGGCATGTCACTGTCCCAGCGAGTACCTTAGACATATCATATCGGGTTGCTCTCGGCTTGCTAAAGGTGAATACTTGCATAGACATAACCAAGTGGCCAGGATAATTCACCAACAACTTGCTTTGAAATACGAACTTGTGGATTCTGAAGTTGCGTACTACAAGTATGTGCCCGACCCAGTTCTCGAAAATAGTCATGTCAAGTTATATTGGGATCGATCTACCATCACTGACAGGACTGCCAAGAGTCTCGACCAACACCTCGAGAGGCTCTCGCTAGGTAGCTGGATCAAGAGCATGATTCAGAAAGCAGTACCTACTCCTTGACACTACGCGCTTTGATAAGAGTTTCTCTCTCTAGAGCCCTGACCACTGGTAGCTTGGACCCTGTTCTCGATGCCGGTGGCCTACTACTCTTTTATGTTTTTATATGCTACTAGCGGCCCGTCCCGACTTCGTTCGGGTACAAATTAGCCGGTAGATACTTTTTAATTTTCATCAATTCCTGACCTCTTACAAATCGTTCGGCTTCAAAAATACGGACTCTCATATAACTATTTCATCCGCTTAGAGGTTAAATTTCGAAAAACACCTAACCGATTTTTTTTTAATTTTAACCAAAAGCTTAAATCTCAATTTTCACGTCTCTCACTTCAAAAACAAATTTCACCCCTATTTCGCCCCTTTAGGGGATGAATTTCATAAAACGCGGTAACACGTGTTTCTTTTTTTCTAACCAAAAGCCGGAACACCAATTCTCACGTTTCTAACTTCAAAAACAATTTTTACCCCTATTTCGCCCCTTTAGGGGATGAATTTCCAAAAACGCGGTATCACGTGTTTCTTTATTTGTAACCAAAAGCCTAAATCTCAACTTTCACGTATCTCACTTCAAAAACAATTTTTACCCCTATTTCGCCCCTTTAGGGCATGAATTTCCAAAAACGCGGTAACACGTGTTTTTTTATTTCTAACCAAAAGCCGGAACACCAATTCTCACGTTTCTCACTTCAAAAACTATTTTTACCCCTATTTCGCCCCTTTAGGGGATGAATTTCCAAAAACGCGGTATCACGTGTTTCTTTATTTCTAACCAAAAGCCTAAATCTCAATTTTCACGTTTCTAACTTCAAAAACACTTTTTACCCCTATTTCGCCCCTTTAGGGGATGAATTTCCAATAACGCGGTAACACGTGTTTCTTTATTTCTAACCAAAAGCCTAAATATCAATTTTCACGTTTCTCACTTCAAAAACAATTTTTACCCCTATTTCGCCCCTTTAGGGGATGAATTTCCAAAAACGCGGTATCACGTGTTTCTTTATTTCTAACCAAAAGCCTAAATCTCAATTTTCACGTTTCTAACTTCAAAAATAATTTTTGCCCCTATTTCGCCCCTTTAGCGGATGAATTTCCAAAAACGCAGTAACACGTGTTTCTTTATTTGTAACCAAAAGCCTAAATCTCAATTTTCACGTTTCTCACTTCAAAACAAATTTTCACCCCTATTTCGCCCCTTTAGGGGATGAATTTCCAATAACGCGGTTACACGTGTTTCTTTATTTCTAACCAAAAGCCGAAATACCAATTCTCACGTTTTTCACTTCAAAAACAATCCCAATATTCACGTTTTACACTTCAAAAACAATTTTCACCCCTATTTCGCCCCTTTAGGGGATGAATTTCCAAAAACGCAGAATCACGTGTTTCTTTATTTGTAACCAAAAGCCTAAATCCCAATTTTCATCTTTCTCACTTCAAAAATTAAGGGACTCCCATACAAACTTTCACCCCCTTTTTCCCCCCTTTAGGGGCTGAATTTTCAAAAATCCCTTCTTATTGCTTGCCTGCAATACAAAAGGGACCTACTCTCCAAATTTCGTGACTCTAGCTTCAGTAGTTTCGGCTGTGCGTTGATGATAAGTCAGTCAGTCAGTCAGTCAGTCAGTCAATCAGGACTTCTCTCTTTATTATATTACTATGATTATGACAAAAAAAAAAAAAAAAAATATAAGAGTAGGTATGTAAAAAAGAAGTATAATAAACCCCTTAAAGGGATCGGGACTAGAAAGGTTGGACCTTGTATTTACATACCTAAACCTTTTAAGCTTTGGTATTTTTATTGCATCTTGTAAATAGTTCTAATTAGAGCTGCCAACTTTAAAAAATGCCAGACCCGGAGATTTCAGAATTATTTATTATTTATATATTCTTTATTGTACACCAGTAAAACAAATATACACATAAAACTTGCACAAACATGGGTAAATTGTACAATGGGCGGCCTTATCGCACACGGCGATTTCTTCCAGGCAACCTTTGGATGGACAAGAGTAAAATTAATAAGTTATGGGGCAGTCAGTTTTGTGGATTAAATAGCACTGCACATTGCCTGGCAATATAAGATATACTGAAAATATGAATAAATATCCAATATACTACATAGTATATAACATACACATAGATAATATATACAATACATATAAATTAGTAGTAAAGAATTAGTAATGTGTAAGTGGATTAAACATCATATTAATATTTATTTATTTATATAAGCCTTTATTGCTGAAGATAAATGTTTTCTTAACCTAATTTCTAACATTAGCCGGTTTCACATCTTCAACTTGTCCTGTGACAAAGGCCTCCTCCAATGTCTTCCACTTTTTCCTGTCTCTGGTGAGTCTCGTCCATTGTGCCCCCACAACCTTTCTAATATCCTCGTCTCAGCGCTTCAGCGGTCTACCTCGCTTTCGTTTTCCTGTTCTCGGTTACCATTCTGTCACAAATTTTGACCATTTTTGTGCATCCCTCATCATATGTCCAGACCAAGTCCACTTTAACTTTTTGATTGTTTTTTGTACGTCTTTAAAATTTTATCGGATTTTAATATCTTCTAACTTAACCTTTTCTTTTAGTCTCACTCCTAAAATGCTCATATTAATGTACCAGGTAACAAATCACTAAAATACCTTCAGGAAACATTAAAGCGACAAACAGGGTCGATATCCTCAAACACCCTCGCATGCGACCAGGACACCTAAGCTGTATAATTTCGAAGCAGGCCACCCTACGATAATTACCGGTAACAACCATAAGCTTTATGATAATCATGGCTGTATTACCATAATGTGCTTTTGGCTACAGTAATAACCTAAATTCTTTTCCTCCATTTTTATCGCCTTATTTGCGTTGCTGGCAAGACTGCTTATGGATCGATTAAGTCCTGGATTTCGTCCCCAGATTGGACAATATTATAAATAGTGCAATCTTTCTAGTCCTGATCCCTTTAACTGGTTATTGTACTCATCATTATGAACAATAGTCCTAGTCTTATTTTCATCACATTAAATTACATTATTCTCGCAGCTCTTACCACATCATTGTACTGATAAAGATTATAATCTATTTTTTGAAAAGAGTTACCATGGAGTTTCTTGCCGGTTCTTCTCCATAGGGTCTACTATTTGGAACCGTGCACCTAGAGTCTCGACATTTCATAAGTGCCTGTATCTGGTTTACATGAAATAAAGATCTATTCTATTCTATTCTATTCAATTTTTGCTACTGGACCAACCCAGATATCGCGAGAAATCTGCTGTTCCATACATTTAGTCAAGTAATATTGAATCATTTAGCTCGCCTGAGTGACTTAATGACCTAATCCCGTAGACAAATTGGAATTTTATAGGTAAAAGATTAATTAGTCTGGCAATACACGGTAAAATATAAGTCGTTTAGGAAACTTTAAGGAATAACTGTGCTAAAGGAAAACCTTTTCCAAGCGGATTATCTTTTTTTGGGTTCCCATAAATAGTGGTACGATCAGCTAGTTGAGAGTATAATGCGAAATTGAAAAAAAAACTGCGAATATCTTTTTCTTTTACCTCATGAGTATAATCATTCAATAACATATAAAAACGACTACAATTTCACCGTCTACAGGATATTTTTTTATGTAATGCGCATAATTTGTAGAGTGATTCAGTCTCTGTTCCTAAATGCAACCGCAGTATTGGGATACAGTCTTAGATTATTGATCCAATCAATAATCTAAGGATACAGTTTAAAACAAAACGAAAATTCGACGTATTATGGACTAGCGCAAGCCATACAAAATCAATTTTTTATTTTGTTTTGGAGTGAATTTTATTACTGCGGTTGCATTTGGGAATGGACACTGAATCACTCTGCAAATTTTGCGCACTACATAAAAGAATATCCTGTATAACCGCTCGCTTCCGCCACTATGTTCATAGCCTAAGATCTGTTTTTCATTTCTCTAGGTACATAATATGCGGTGAAATGATTCAATGCCAATTGTTATTCACAATTTAACAGACTAAGATATACCTATCATTTTTTCATTGTTTTTCTATCATTTTTTTTTATTTCTTTTTCTGTTTTTTGGTGCTTTTAGTGTTTGTTATGTTGAAGCAAGTTTTATTTTAACATTTAATTTGACCTCAATCCTTCGAAAACCAAAAAATATAACATTTACATAACGTATAGTACTCGCAAATCTTTATGAGTCCTGAACTGAGCTCTGAACTCTCTCTCTCTCTCTCTCCCTCTAGCACCTATAATAAGCGTACTATTATAGGTGTTAGAGGGAGAGAGGGAGACAGTTCGAGGCCTCATAAAGATTTGCGCGTACTATAATATGGCTGATATTTTCTTCACCGAGGTTTTTTACTTTTATTTCTATCATAAACTGGATCAGGTTACATCTCAGTAGCAAGGAGACTTAATTGAGGGTAGGTAATCGCCGTAGTACATACTGCTCGTAAGGACTGAGCTAGACTCCAATTACCGAAATTATTATTGTAATATTTCTCTGAGAAAAGTGAGTCTTTGGAACTATGTACTAGGTACTATTATTATATGTATCTTCTTACTTAATCTAAACTAATCTTGGAGAAAAACACACAAATCCATATTTATTATTAAAAATCCGAAAGTGTGTCTGTTTGTTTGTTCTTTCTTGGCCTCAACTACTGAACCGATTAAACGTTTGGCAATACAACTTGTCATCGCTTTTGCAACTTGTGAGAACTTTACATAATATGTCCACACAACTTTTTGTTCGAAATAAACAACAGATTTTTGAAGTAGAAAACAACCATAATTTTTTTAAATGCGTCAGTAAATCATCTATACTTATAATAAAATCGTAGCGAGGCGAAAACTGTACATTGAATATTTTTTTTAAAAAGTAATTGATACGTGTACTATAATCGACACTGATGCCAAAAATATAATTTTTATAATTTTTGTCTGTTTGTCCGTTTGTCTGTTTGTCTGTTTGTCTGTTTGTCTGTAACTATGTCCGAGCTTCACAGCAAAACCGCTGAACAGAATTTCATGAAAATTTATGATAATGTTCGTTATAAAGCTGGTCAACATATAGGCTACAAATTATTACGCTTTTGCCAAAGGGGGGTAAGCTATAGATCATCAAGTCTGTGTAAAATTATAAGTCATGGTAGAACTATGCAACTCCTTTTGAAATATTATATTGTTGTAGTTCATAGGTCGGTCAACATTTATGTTATAGAAATCATTACGCTATTTCTTTTGGGAGCTGAGCAAAATAATTGTTCGTAATGTTTCCGTAAATTTAAACTCCTTAATAGAACCAGTAAAGGTGGGATCCAGTGACACGGCATACCTAGGGTAATGGTATTACATACTAACTAAAATTAGCAACCTACTAGATGTTCGCTCATTGGCATCTTACTTTTAGATACTTAGGTACGTATTTCACTCACTGTCGTGTTCCATAAATACAAAGCGTGATGAAAGTATTTACCAGTTGTCCCAGGTTGTTCCTAAACCATTATAGATAACTTTTTTAAACGGATAACGAGCTTTTTCTATTCAGTTCTAGCCATATAATTTTTAATTTCGACTTTTTGAACCAAGATGGCGTTAGTAGTAATTTATAGGCAAGTTTGTTGTATTTAAAAATGAAAAAAGGTGACTTTTTGTTTGATATTGCATCCAGACAGATACCTGAAGGCAGGGTTTTATACAATTTATTACATTTATATGTAATTCAAGTCAAAAGGTTTTCTAAACCCACAAGTCTTAATGACGCAGGTGTTTCCTGTTTTTATTGGTCGTGGTTCAAGACTAAAATAACTTGGAAAGTGGTCGAGATTGTTGATTATGTTAACATAAAATCTATTGTTTGAAAATCAACAAATAATCCACGCATGCAAAAGTAGTAATCGTCGCCGTCGGTCATGGTTACACAAGTCGGACTATCCCCGACTGCTGCAAACCGACCCCGCCCAATATAGTTTATCCTACGACTAGCATAGCAAATCTACAAATTCCCAGGGTCGCAGAAATCCACTGTTAGGCGCTTAATTACCAATTACCAATGCAGCGTTTAAAAAGACGGCACAGCACCTTTCTTTAAAAAAGCAGAGGCAAGGGTTCCCCAGCCAAGGCCCATTAAAACGACTCCGGACCCAAGTCCCCCATATCGTAGGAACAGCGACCGGATATTGGTAGATATAGCGTTGTCCCACAAACAATGCCATCTACTTTCCTGCTCATTGTGCTTCTCCTCCTACACCATGAGCGACGTCTGTGACATATAACGCCATGAAGGTGGCAAAATTTGAAGCTTATAAAAGCGGGACGTACCATCGACACGAACAAAAACTACAATCATATAAAATCCGGAGAACCGCTGAATAAATTATCTTCTTCTGTCGTTTCAGCATGAGCGTTAATATGGCTCATGCTGTACCTATTTGATAGGTAAGTCACTCAGCAAGATTCGTAACAGAGCTCACTGCCCAGTATACGCCGGACATGATTATTTTCTATGCTTTCTAGGAAAAATCTTACAGCATTTAACACTACTCAAAGGGAAAAATGTGTCAAATCGTAGACAACCTACATAGAATGAATTTTCTAAATAAACAGCTTAAATAATCTTCCATGATTTTTGACTTGCATAGCAATAAAATGCGGTACCTATATGTAAAACCAAGGTGTTCCTTTATTATTATCTTTATAAGTGGTAAATACCCGAGGACCTACTAAAATGGCGTGAAGGCTGTAGTTATTAGGTTCACTTGCAGCGATTTCCAGCAGTAGATGTCAATGTCATGTTACACTAGGGCCCATAGATTATGCTGCAAAGGTTATGCTTCACATACATTTTGTGCTTAATGAAGTGATGCAATCTAGAGAGAGAAACACGAACGGCACGGCGCGGCGTGGCATCCAGGCGAAACTGCCTATGTCTCTTGGCGGTTAATCATTCGCTGATGAGTTTCTCTTACTAAAATACAAGACAGTAGGTTGTACTTACGAACAAGTAATTTTACAGCACATAAGTAATACGAACAAAGTTTCAGTAGGTAATCATCGTGAGAATTTTCTTCAATAAGTTTTCTAATAAAAATAAAAATAGGTTGCAGTGTGAATTATAGTACGGTATCACTATAGATTATTTATTATCATCTTTCTCCCTACCGGCTCAATGATAACATTTTGCATGGACTGATCGTCATCCAAACAACAACCGACTTTTGTCTTTTTGATCGACTATTACAATATATCATTTATCACGTATTCTTTTTTAATTTTCGTGAATGCGACCTTTCGAGCTCTTTGAGGTCCGGACAGATTCCAAGGAGAGTAAAGAACTCCTATCCAAGCAACGCGTGTTTTCACTTCGCTTTCAATCTTTCAATCTTTTCAATGTTGAGTCACTTACTTAGATTAATCGAAATATTGTCACGTGGGCAAAGCCGCGGGTACAGCTAGTCAACAATATTCTCGTTGCAACCATGGAGATTTCTGATTGAAAACGATGTATTCTCATCATTTATTAAAAAAAATGTCCAAGCAACCTTACGTCCACACATCACGTAATCTTTGTAGAGATTAGGCTGCGTTTCCACCAGAGATGTGCGAGGATGCGTAGCAAGGGATGTGTTTGTAAAGAACCAATAGAATCGCTTCATTTACCACGCCTCGATCAGCAAAGCTCTGGTGGAAACGGCTCAGCGGAGCTAGATTTTTGCGCATACAAAACAAGCGAGGGATGTGTGCGAGGGATGGGTACGAGGGATGTGTGCGAGGGATGTGTTGCGAGGAATGTGTGTTGAGAAGGAAGTGTTGCGCGGTTTGCGCATACTGTACCAGCCAGTCCATAGACGGAGTTTGTTGGAAGTAGAAGTGCGCAAAATAGATTTGGATAATTGTAATAACCACACATTAATGCGCATTTTCACAGCTCCGCTACACATCCTCGTAGGCACATTTTCATCGCACAGCTTTGGTGGAAATTCCCCACACATTTTCACAGCAGAGCTAGACATCCTCGCACGACACATTTCCATCGCACATCTCTGGTGGAAACGCAGCCTAACTGTCTCTACGGCGACTCTAATCAAATAGAGCATCTCTCTTACACTGTGCCGTGTCAGATCTCTACATCTTAAAATAGACATGGAAGGCCGAGGAATAAGCTCTTTAATTATGTAGCAAAGCCTATTTCTTAAGTTATTTTTGGGTAGAGCTGGTACTGTTAGAGATGTGAAATAGTTTGATGTTCGTTTCCAGAAAAAAATATTTGCTTTTAAGAATAGAATTTGTTATTTTTTAAGAATAGAATTTGTTAGTTTTTAAGAATAGAATTAGTTAGTTTTTAAGAATAGAATTTTTTAGATGTTAAGAATAAATTTTGTTAGTTTTTGTAGTGTTTACCAATGTGTTAGTTGAAGAGTGTAAATCTTTAATTCAGTGCAAATACAATCCGCTTTCAGTGTTTTAGTGCAGTAGGGCCCTCCTACTGTCAACACGACGCTAATATTAGGGTCGGCAACGCACGAGTGATACCCCTGGTCTTGCAAGCGTCCATAGGTCAGTTCACCATCAGGCGGGTAGTATAAAAAAAACCATAAAATATAATCATATTTAGAGAGCCGTTGTCGCTTAAAATAATTTATAGTGTGTCTTACAACTAGACTAGTTTTTTATTATTTTCGGGGGGGAGGCTAATAGCTTATGTAAGTATGTTTATTTTCTCCTATTTGAAAATTAATTATAACAAACAAGGCACGGGTAAATCACAAACAACAAATGATACAGCCATAGATATACATCTTACCGATGCAGATTTGATCATCAATAAGTAAGGAAATATGGAGAATAACAAGCTTGACACCTGCTTCACAAAAATCAACCATCTTACAAAGGTATGAAGGTTGAAATTAATTTACACACAGGTCCACCTAAGGCAGGCTCCACCTGCTTCATAAAAATCAACCATATCCCAAATGTCCTAAGGTTTAAATTAAATTAAACATAGATCTGCCTGAGGCAGGTCCCGGTATAACAATACGGCTTGTCGAGTTTCTTGTAATCGAATTTTGTTCATTTGAAATGGGACAATGATGTGGAAATGGTAAAATGAAGGCAGATTACACAATGTATTTAACTGCTGTTAACGACGCTATGATGTAATTATACTTGAATGTAAATGGGTTAACTGAATTATATACGTATTTAAGAGCACTCGAGTGACTTTTGGGTGTACAAAAGTTTTAATTTTATTATGGCTGAAACGATGGTTTTATTATAAGGGACGGTTAACTCTATGCCCTATTACCACGCCATGCATGCATCATTACAAAAGACGTAAGCATTTTCCTAGGAAAAAACACCCAGTATTTTCTTGTTATTTAACCAACAGTTTTAAAGTTCACACAGTTACATTAACAAATAGACTTTTCTCGGACTGTCATCTACTAGTGACCCGACCCTGTCTTCGTACGGGTGCAATTTCTCTACTATCCTTATATTAAACCTTATATATATCCTTCCGTGAAAAATTATCTAACTGATAGTGAAAACCGCATCCAAAACCATTGCGTGGTTTAAGAGGAGTTAGCGGATATACAGACAGACAGACAGACGCGGAAACCGATTTTATTTTATACTATGTAGAGATTGTTTATGACTCCTACAAATTAACTGGTTTAAAATAAAGAGAATTTCTATTTTTATTCTATTCTATCAACAGATTAGTTAACTACAGTTTAACGCACGGTGGACTTTCCAAAAAGCCTGCAAGTGATTGAATCAAAACATCTAATAAGATTTCGCATTTTCGATGCTTCGTTACCTTAGATTTTTGAGAGTTTCTCACAAAAAACATCGTTTTATAAAAGTCCCTTTATGTTGTAATATTATACGAATAAGTCATGGTATCAGTAATTTATGAATTTATTTCTTTTATATGAAATGAACACGGAAAGTGGATTTACGTCTTCACTTTTCTCGGAAAATCTTGAAAGTACCTACTTATGTTTTTTTCGATTCATAGAAAGTATTTGTTTTTCTAAGTTCGCTTTACAAGAAAAGTACAAGAATAATAAGGTAATATTTTATATTATACCACGCATAAAATTATGAGCTATGTACACACATAAAAATCAGACAATTAAAATAAAACTGACAGATTACCAATACAAAAATTGGATTTTATTCGCCCTGTTTTGTCATAACATTTTGTTAGTGAACATGGCCGTATATCCTACTATCCTACACATAATATTATTATGTAGGATAGTTTAATATGTAGTATGATAATACCTATATATACTATAATATGATCGTAGAGGCTAAATTTCTGTACAATGAAAATATTTCCGCGAAAATAGATTAGAAATAAGCAATAGAACACGAATCCACTATTTTTAGAATTCTAGTCTGTCTGTCTGTTTGTAACCTCATAACGGAAAAACGACCAAACAGATTTCAATGAAACTTTACAGTTTTATATACCTAATTATATTAGTTTGAATTAGTAACTGATGTATATTTCATCTCAATCTGTTAGTTAGAACCTGAGATACAGCTTGACCCCTCTGTTGCAAGCAGTCCGGTACAAAGCAGAGGTCACGATTGATTGGTTGATAAAATAAAGTTGTATGGACCCGATTTTGTTAAATTCCACGCGGACAAAGACGCGGGCACAGCTAGTTATTTATAAATGTGTTTTTTTTTATGTTTGTCAATTTGTATGTTTACACCATAACGGCTGAACGGATTTACAACTGAAATACAACCTGGGGAAGGACTTAAAATACTTTTTATCCCAGAAAATAACTCAGTTTTCCAGGAATTCCATGTAGAGTCGCGGGCACAACGACTACTTCATAAATGTATTCCCTGTCTCTGTTACACATAAACTACGATAACATGGCGCGCCCCTCCAAATTACTGTTTCAATGTTTCTAGTCACATCTCCTTACCGAGCAACAACTCCTTGGATTTATTTTTGTTTGACGGCCGACTCAGTACGCTTACTTGCGTTGTGTATCTTGGTGGCGCTTTGTAAATACTTTCAAACGTTTAGAATTTTGGAGGGGCGCGCCATTTTATCGTAGTTTATCTCTACACAATATGAAAAAGAAAACAATATATTTACCAACGAATGGGTGCTTTTCTAACTAAACCCTTGCGTAACTAGGCTGGAAAACGTGCCGTGCTTTAGAAAAATAGCGAGCTAGGGTTAGGTTAGTAGTAATGACAGTAATGGGGGGGTATTAGAACCTAAGTTCAGCTTGTTAGGAAAGTTGTTTTTATACAGATTTGTTTCAAGAAACGTTTTATCATGATTGCTGTCTGAGTTTAGTTGATAACTCTTATTTGGTTAGAACAATTGCTCTTTATTTATTTTGTTTTCTTTATTAATTTTATATACCTACCTACATTTTTTTACCATTTTAAATACATATTTCAATAATAAAATACACATTTAAAAACATAAAACATAGGGACCAATTGCCATCGGGATTAGGGTTCAAGCTAACGGTGGCTAGGGCTCCAGGGAGAGGAACCTCCTCACAATGCGTGCCGTGTCGAGGAGTACCGCCTTCTGTATCGAGCCCTTGATCCAGCCCCCCAACGAGAGCCTCATAAGATGTTATTTATTGTTTAAGTTTATTTTTCTTTTTTCTTTTATTTAGTTTGTAGTTCAAGTCTTGTCTTGTTTAATTTTGAGACTTTACTTTATTTTTTTGTTTTACTGTTATATTTTCTTATTGTACACCACTTTTACCAATTCATAACTTGTCATTGAAGAGCGGGATCTCCTAGCATAGGTATATCTTTTACTTAAAAGGAGGTCTCTACGTAAGATTTACTGTAAAAGTTGTACAAGTTTCCGCAATAAACCTTTTTATTTTTTTTTATTTAAAAACGTTGCGCCTCTCTCTGATTTCTCCTGTATCGTTGGTACAACTTAAGCGTCTTCAAGTTCATAAGCTTAAACATTTTTTAGCACAAAAGTAATGTTTGGATTACGTTACTTCCAGATAGTCAATACCTTTACAATCTATACATCAACCTAATGTACGAATATGACAGAAACAGTTACAACTGAAACTTTTTAAAATGGGCCGACCCATGCCTGAAGGCGGTTCAAATTAGTTTTCACTGTTCAGCCTGAGAGCGACAAGTTATGGACGTATTTTAACTACACTGTATGTTAATAAACCTTCATTATAATTAAACAAATTGTTAAAAAAAGAAAATTGTTGATCTTTGTAGGTCGGATCGCCGATATTTGTTGAATTTATTCAAGGAACTACAGTCGGAACAAGCTAGGGCACCCGTCGTTAGTAAAAAATTATAAAAATAAACTTTAAAAAAAGTTAAAACCGACTTCAGAAAACTAAAAAGTATAAAATAAATTTTCATCCCACCATCTCGGAAAGAGTATTTTTAATCTTCAATATCTGAGTGGAAAAGCCGTTTTTATTCTCTAGAGGATAAAGTAAATTTTCATCCCACCATCTCGGAAAGAGTATTTTTAATCTTCAATATCTGAGTGGAAAAGCCGTTTTTATTCTCTAGAGGATAAAGTAAATTGAATTTAGAACATCGTGTGCACTAAGTTTGTGAATTAAACGTTTTTTTTTTTGCATTTAGTCATTTCCTCGCTGAGGTGGAATGAAAAGTTACGTGATGCACTCGAGTGCAAAGATTTTTCACCTCGTGCTCTTTTGATTCCCTCGCTAACGCTCAGGATTCTAATTTTGAATCACTCACTGCGCTCGTGATTCTATTTTAGAATCCTTCGCTTGCTCGGTCATCAAAATTGAACACGCGGTTAAAAAGCAACTTTGCACTCTTGTATAACAAATAACTATTCCTTAAAAAACTTAACAGCATCTGAAGTCGGTGCCACTGCCAAACTAGGTGCATGGAAAAATTAAAGGGTATCATGTAAAAAAAAAAAAATTGTATCGGTCTACAATACTGGCGGTGTAATTGCGTAACAAACATACAAAATAAACATACAGACATACAGTTGGATTGAGGCGTTACTGTACGAATAAAAACAATACTTTTCAAATATTAGTAAATGAAATTGGCCCATTAACTTGTGTCATTTTTTTGTTGTATTGCATATTATTTTGTAGTTGTGCGTGTGATAATAAACCTAGTTTTTTTCTTTCCTTAAAGAACTTAACTACGCAAGTTCGAGCTCGAGTAGTTCACGTACAATTACAAGTTTTCCATTCAATAGAAAAACCAGTTGCAAGTGTAACTTTCGGGTCTTTTTATTAAATGTAAATTCGCAATTTTTTTATTTATACAGCTTTATATTTTTCTCTTAAATTGCCGCTCAAATATCTCTATCACCTTTACCATAAAGAGTATCTTAGCCAGCGTCTAGAAATCTAGACAAAAAAAGGTTCTAAAAATGTGAAAGGTTTTTCTAAAAGTTATTGTCGCTTTTAACAAAAAGCTATTTACGATTTTCTTAAAAACAGCTTAAGATTTTCCCTCGCCCTTATAAAAATGTGGTGAAAAAGTCAATGATCTCGACTAATATTATGATTTTCTGTCTCTAAATCGGTATAGACGGTAATATTTCAGGCTGCCATGCAATCATGGTTCAGTGTAGCGAAGAGTTCAGCTCCAATTTCCTTTATGAAATTCATTTATGTCTATATTGACTCGAGACGTGAAGTTTTTTGTTTCATTTTTCTGTGTCGACTTATAAAACACCTTCTTTGCATTCAGTTTCATATATGTATTCCCCAAATGGAAGGCAGAGTTATAGGTATTCCGATGATGGTATTAAGCCTCTTGTAAATCCAGCTCAAATAGAAGGTATGTTTCCATTAAGACAAACCAATTTTTTACAAACCCTAAGCTCCTACTTGCTATGTATCTATGTTGTGTTGTGTGTTCCCGTGGTATTTGTTTGTTTTTTCTTTATTAATGTACGTACAAGTTTTTTGTTTCTGTTCTAATCTCTACATAGTATAAAATAAAGTTGCTATCCGCGTCTGTCTGTCTGTATATCCGCTAAGTCCTCCTAAACCACGCAACGTATTTTGATGCGGTTTTCATTTTCACCATCAGTTAGATAATTTTTCACGGAAGGTTTATAGGTATAATACTTTGATATTGAATGTAAGGATAGTAGAGAATTTTCACACACGCGAAGCCGGGTACGGGTCGTTAGTTACGTATGTTTTCAATTAGTTTTACTATAATTTATAATTTTATTTGTTGTTATTTTTTATACATTTTTTTTCCGTTGCCAATTATAAAGTGATTTCTTTAAACACTTTCTGTCTTTTCTTTCTACTGAATATTCTCTAACAGTGGGCCGAGCACAAATATTTTGACGTAAACGTCACTAAAAGAACTAAAAATACACGTTTAATCTCTTCTTCTTTCTTTCTTTCAATATTTTTTCATTTTCAAGAAACAAGTGTGTTGCATAAAATTAAACAAAAATGCGATAGATTCATCGTATTTTTATAATCAAAATTTGCTTACGTTTACGTTACGATACGTCAAAACATTCGTGCTCGGCCAACTGAAATTGAATCAAGAATTGTATGCTCCTAATACGCTTTTGTGGCCACACGCTAAAATTATACGAAAATTCAAGTTACACATAATATAATAGATCAATCTTACAGAGTATTTCCCATAAAAACCCCTCAATTTGATAGTTTTCCTTATAATAAATGTCCACGTCATTTAAATCCATGTCGGTCGCAAGTTCCTATGTGGGCGGATTATTGCGGTATTGTCCCCAAATCAGACACACTGACTTGACATTTTACTGCCTGATAGTATATTGTATTATTAGTTTCCATATTATTATTACATTCCTGTGGTAGAGTCAGCGACATAACTGGATAATATTTTATTTATTTTGAACTTATCCCATAAGACACCTCATTGTTTGTACAGATCTCATTGTTGTAAGTTTTTGTCAGTATAAATTCTGAAGGCTATATGTTTTCTTTTTGTTAATTTCAAGTGACTATCATAGTTTAATCGAATATTGTCACGTGGGCAAAGCCGCGGGTACAGCTAGTATATTAATACGTGAGAGAAAACTTTGTACCGCTTTTTAAGAATATTGCACGCACGGAGGAGTGCGAGATTTGGCATAGTTAAAGTTTATATGGAGAAGGAGTGCAGAAAGATAAAATTACGGTCGAATTTAGATCACTGGACGACCCCTAGTTCATATAGATAGTTAAATATTATTAAAAAAAATCATAATACCGATCGACTTAGTTACCCCTAACTTATAAATTGTTACAGAAATTCATAATTATAATTACATAATTGTCACAAAATATAAAAACACTTAGCTACCTTTGTCACTTATAATACTAGAGATTATCGTCTCATAATTTTTATTGTTTTGTCTTTATAAGTACCGCATTTCTTTCACTTTTTAGTAGATACGTTTCTCGATCACTTTTTTTTTCTTTTTTTTTCTCTTATCTCTCAACCTGCATTTTTTCCTTATAAATGTCCATGTCTTATTTAAGCCATGTCCGCCCAAGCTGTTACGAAGTGGCCCGTGGCGTTCTATTGTGGTATTGTCCACAAAACAGACACGAATTGACCTTTTACTTCGTCATTATTTGGTTTTGTTTCAAGAATATATTCTCGTAACATAATTATTGTGGTATTCCTTTGTTGTCTATTAAAACACACATCGATGATATTTTGCTTCAATCGTAAAATGGACTAAGAGTATACTAGGCACTTTGACATCACGCAACTGCTGTGTTGTCACGTTCGTTGGATGCATTTTACTTTTAAAAGTGATCAATGACTGCCAAGCTTTGCATTTCTGCTGCAAAAAGTAGCTAGTGTTTATTAAGTAACTGCCATGGCAATCGTATTCAGAGGCAAATAATTATTATCCTATTCTTATTTTTTATTCACATTAAATTACATTATTCTCGTAGCTTTTACCATAGTATTGTACTGATCAAGATTGTAATCTATTATTTTAAAAGAGTTTCCATGGAGTTTCTTGCCGGTTCTTCTCCATAGTACCTTCTATTTGGAACCTCGCACCTAGGTACGGCACTTAAGAACTAATGAAACTTAGGCACTTATGAAATGTCGAGACAAGTCTCTGGTTTACATGAAATAAAGATCTAATCTACAGTGAATCTAATCAGCATCGCTAAGCCCATAATGATAGCAACTGACTGGCCAGTAGCTTGTACTTAGGCAGTCACTCGCCATTCCCAAAAGCTTTGAAATATCTGTCACGAACTCTGAGATCATATTTGATGAGAACTTACGTAGACTACCAAATAGTTCTCCAAATAGACATTAGTCTAGTATAAACTTTGCACATTATTTAGAAGCTGACAGTAACTCGCTTCTCAGGTCTTGGTAACTCACGTTGAGGATCTAGATTTGATTTGTAGGTAGGAGAAAATAATACTACCCAAAACCTATCAATATTTATTTAATCATTTATTTTCATACATGAGAAGACACAGAATACACTAAACACTGTATTTTTTTAAGCAAAACTATTCATAAAACGCCAAAACGAATTAAACGTGATTATAATGTAAAAATACTGGTGTAAAGGCAATGACATTTTACAAATAGACACGTTGCCCGCGCTCTATACCCATTGGCAAGATAAATGAGAGGTAAATGCCCTGCACCGACTGAGAGAATGAGCATGCAGCAGCTAATGCCACGTAACTAAACGTCTATATTCATCTTTTTCTAACAACCGACATGGCGTATTGTGGCTTTCATTTTCTTTCCCTTTCTTCGCGCACTGTATAATTATATATTCTGCTATGTAGCTATAGTAAAGTTTACGCCATTTTGTAGTGCATTAAAGTTGGTGTATGGCCCGTCTATTTGTAAAATGTCATTGTGTAAAGGGCGAGTTTTTACACCACCAAGGCAAGCATACGGCCCGTCTGATGGTAAGCAGTTACTGTAACGTATGCACGTTTGCAACACCAGCGGCATCATTCACGCGTTGCCGACCCTACTACTAGCATCGTGTTGGCAGTAACTGGACCTTTACAGTCAACACAACGCTTTCCCAAGGAGCACTAGCGACCTTGCTCACCGTTAGGAACACAACACTGCAAAAGAGCAGTTTATTTGGCTACCATATTCTGCAAGGTGGAGGTACTTCCCCAGTTAGGCAGCTCCATTTTTGAGCGGAAAGTCCCGCTATGACCTACCTCTCTTAAAGCTTTACGGTATAGCATTGATAACTAGATAAACATACCTATATCTAACCGTCAAAAACCCCCGACTCCAACTAGAAAAAGAGCTGTAACTTTTGAACGGTTGAACAAATTTTCATGAAACATAGCTGAGATGATAGCCGATAAAAGTAGCTTTAAATAAATAAAAAATACATTGAAATCAGTTCATCCGTTTTTTAACTACAATACAATACACAGATACACACTACAAACGTATAATTTTGTCGGGGGTTAAAAATTATTATCAAATCCTAAATTCTCTTTTCACTCACACTGAGGCTCCAATTTGAGAGCTTACAGTGATACGTCAGAAAATCGAAGAAGATAATAATAACCCAACATTCTACCAAAAAGTCTGTTCAATTCAACTGCGTCATGCGTGGCAGGCATTTAGCTATATTCGCTTGGAAACTAGTACTACATTACACTAATTTTGGAAAGAAAAACATAACCTCGATCATTAAAACACAAGTTCGTTCACACTACAAAGGTATGCACACACTTAAGTTCGCGTACCGAACAGTCGAGATACGCTCACACGACGTAGTTTGTCATGAGACTCAACTCGGTAAGGTACTTCCTGAACCTATTTCAATCTAGAGTTTTTCTACGTTTTGCAAAAGGGAGGCATTCTCAGATGAACTCAGGGTCAGTCCTATAGCCGCTTAGACGCCGCGCGCTGCGGTAAATCTGTCAAAACTAGTTAGGTGGATGATTAATCCGTCATTTGCTGTAATCAGCAGACAGTGGCAGGGCGATGCAGTTGAGGTAATATCCAGCTTCTCGAAATATCACATATTACGTCATTAATTTTTTTGCATTTCACGATGTGTTCTTATATGAAACTAAAACCACCGAGATTAATTTGTACCATATCAGGCACAGCAAAGTAATTTATAGAATATATTTTTTGAGGATGATACGCATTTTAACATTCCACCGAAAGTTGCTCGCATGCATAAATTCGTTCGGCGCTCATCAATGAGTACGCACCCTTAAATCCTGTATTCACGGCCCATCACGCATTTCAAGAGCCAAATCTAGCGTGTACCTGGGTGCCTAAAAATACCCAAATAATATTGTTTACTTGACGGGCAGCGTTTAAAATATATAATATGTTTGCGTAAGCCGGTTCCTCTGAATTGTTCATGTGTTTGGGTTTATTTTTATGAGACGGCTTTTCTAGAGGCTTTCTCGTTTGCCTGTTAATGGGCGATAGTGTGGCTTTTCGTATTTTTTGAGGCGTAGTATTTTGGGCGTAAGCCAAAAAAAATTCCACAGGTGTATTTCCTGGGCGATTTACGATCAAAAACATAATTTTTAATATCCATTTTATTAGATTTTTTTATTTATTTACGTATCTATAGTTTATTTACGTATTTTTTTGACCTATTTTTGCACAAATGCGACGCATAATGTTAAGAATCCTATATCATTTAGTCATTGTTATTTTATACAGGCCAGGCATATTCGTGTACAAAAAAGAATTAAAGAATATATTTTTTTTTTCTTGATGTATTCTTTTTTGGAATGTGTTTTTATTTTACTTTTTTGTGTCGTAATTTGTGTAAAATAAATCGTTTTTCTTTCTTTCTTTCTTTCCGGGTCTGGGTGTGAGTGCATGTGACATGTGGGTTTGTAAACTGTACCCACGATACAAGAGTAAGAAGGTGGGGCAAAGACTTATAAAAAAACTTTAAGTTCTGAAACTGACACCGATGATATAAAATTCAGCAAACTATAATTTGACCCCATGACCTTTTAATAGGCGGTCAACGCCCTAGCTCCAGTAGCCTCGGCTATTTTAGCTTGAATTTTTTATTAATTACTATTTGGGGCTAGCAACTTTAATATTAAAACTATTACACGAAGCATAAAACTATTTTTACTCTGTAACTAAAAGGCATAGGTAACAACGGACTCACGGCAATTTTTAATAAGTGGTAATATTTACCTAAATATTGAAATAATTACACTTTTTGTTGATTCGTAGCGAGGACTTAGGAATTATCAGCACTACTTAACACCTTCTGAAGTCAGGGCCTTTAATTCTTCAATGCACCTAGCTTGGCAGTGACACCGACTTCAGCAGCTGTTAAGTTTTTGAAGACAATTATTTTATACTTTTTAGTGTTACACCATTGAAGGCGTACAAATACCTATTTAAATTATTGTATTAAATTATTACAATGAATAAATGGAATCAGAGTTTTATCATTAAAGAAGTCAAGTATAATTATTATAATAAAATTTCTCGATTAACATCCTTTTTAGATTTATGTTAAATAAGTTCGATGTCCTTTGTAATTTGATTATAAATTGCATACTATGCATACTATGCATAAATTCACAATTCAAGGTCCCACTTTTCTAGTCCCAATCTCTTTAAGAGATTATTATACCTACTCAGCCAGCTCTTTACTCAGCAAACAATCCTCAGGAAACACTCAACCCTAATATTTGACCCTTCAATTTACAGCACAAAACGACGGTTGGATAAAGTTTGCCCCCCCCATTAAACACAGAACGACAATGATTAAGAAGCATAACGTTGTCACGAGTTGTTTCCTATATAACAAAATTAACAAAATTCTAAACCTATACGCATTAAGAAAAAATGAATTAAAAATAACATCAAAAACATGGCTTTTAACACTAAATTACATAAACAATGAAAATCTTTTAAATCTAATAATAATTAAACATCAACATAATAGCATCTAAATTGATATCATACAATCTAATAAAATAATGATAAAGGCCCCTAAAATTGCGCGCTCCCATACATACTTCTTCATACATTCTTAAATATACACTCAATAATCCATACACTCACTCTAGCATTCACGACCCTACACAAATACATACACACATATTCTTACACGATGTGAATGTGGCACATCAATACTTTTTTATTATTTTTTAGTATAATACTGATTCCCGAAATACAGGCATTGCCTACATTGGGAATCTAGTGATTCAAAGTTAGTTTTTGCTACTTTAGGGTGATAGATGTAACTGTGTTGCCAGTGCGGTGGTGGAGCAATCACCTAGTAACCGTAACACAGGTTGAATCCTAGCACGGGACTGGTGTTTGCTCTGTCCACCACTGCAAATAAATAAAAATAATGTTATCAAACCCCTCGAATACATAGATAATATTACTTATTACTTACTTACATTATGAACAACTTTCTCACTTTATTCAGAGCTGGTTAAACAAGGAAATTCTTATTCACCATTTCACCTCAAGGGGGAGGAATAAATGAATTGGAAATTCCGCAACATTAAAAATGGAGAACAGTTCTATCTCCTAATGGATGGTGTTGAAAACGTTAATATTCAAATGATATTTCACAAAATGGGGGAGGACAGTAATGGTATACGGGAATAACTTTTCTGGTGGAAAATGAGTCATTTAGGTACATTTATTTACGTAATTATTTAATGTATAATTGTGTATGTGTAATTTATATTGTTATATTTTTTTTGAATTATTGTAAATATATTATTACTAACATAGACCTTAAGAAAATTGTTACTAACACTTATGGATTTATGTCCGAAATAAATGGTTTTATTATTATTATTATTATTACTATGACTAGGTACTCACAGATTGATTAATTAAATATCCCTTTTTATTATATACTCGTCAAAACAAAATAAGGGCCACCTTATATTTTTGATCTTCAGAGCAAATTATGAGGTTCCTAGGTTTCTAAGTTGTAAAGTTCATTGTAATGATTTGTTTTTAATGAAATTGGCTTAAATTTTACACAATCCACAGGAAAGAAAAACAATTTTACAACATTTTCGAGAAAAAGTGCAATTTCAGCAAAAAGTACACTTGAACTAAAAATCCAATTAAAAATTAAATTCCACGGCGTTTATTCTTCTTCCTTTTTGAATCAATATCTGGTGTAACCTCCTCTTTTCTGAACATATTCTTGAAGCCTAGAGGGCATTTTCTATCAGATGCCGCATTGTTTCTTGAGAGATTTATTCCTAGCTCGATTTTAGGACGTTTATGGGCTGGCTTTCATTGTCCAGTGATCAATTTGTGTCTCATACTCTTCTTTTCAACAGATCCCACATGTGTTCAATTGTGTTCAAGCCCGAACTGTTCGCTGGCCTCGGCAACACTTGTATACAAGCCTCTTCTAGTGTCTCTCTGGTGGCTCTAACAGTATAAGCGCGTGCAATGCCGTGCAACAGCTGGAAACCTGCACCCACTTGCTATGCAAATGGCACCGCATAGTCTTATGACCTCCTGGATGTCACGTTAAGTTGTTACTGTACCCTGGTTCTGAATTATAAGCTCAGTTCTTCCAGTTTGGCTTATGCCTCCCCACACCATAATATTGGGCCCCTCAAATCTATCACTGTTGTGGATGCAGACATCTGCAAATTGCTTCCTTTTCATCTCCACACCCTTATGCAACGGTCAACACTAAAAAGTTTTACTTTGGTCTCATCTGTAAAAAGCAATGTGCTTCAGTCACTTACGCTACAGTCCAATTGTTGCCTTGCGGATGTTTATTGATTTGCATGATGAATACTGGTCTATGGAATTCGCACCACTTGACTCCTGGACAATTGCTGGTCTTCATAAAACTGGTTTCTAATTTTTTGGTCACTAAGTCACGTGCCTGTGGTCAGGCACAAGCGGGTTTGCAAAGAGCGGGAAGTGACGGTGCTCTCTCTGCGTGCATGTAAGTCTATGTAGCGGTCTTCCTGAGCGGTGATTCCTCTGGCTCTGCCTAATTCCTGACTTCTGACAAAATTCTGGATCTCATAAAAGCAATTCTAGGCATTCTGAATTGCTCGCTACGACAATCTCGGCTGTAAAACTACAGATCGCTACGAGTAGCCTTCTTGGATGAGTGTTATGGTCCTGGTCGTTGTAGTCAAGTCTATTTGAAGTCGAACCTGTGAAATTACGTTCTTAAAATGCCGATGTACGCACTAACTCGACACACTAAACTGTTCTCAGTACAATACAAATGTTAAATGAGCTTAAAGTTCACGTTAAAAACAGGGTAAAATTAATTGGTTTCAAAAAAAATTATAAAATCTACCCATTTTAACAGTTTTTCAAGCGGAATGCTGTTAAAGTGTTCGCAAACACTTAAGAATTAAACGCTGTACAATTTACCACATGGATATAGTAAATGATCATTAAATCACCCATAATGTCGAAATTTGCAAGTGGCCCTTATTTTGTTTTGACGAGTATATATTATTACCTACTACACAATTCCATGGAAACTTGTTCTATCAGCGACCATAAGTTTCAGCTGAAAATAAGCGCTGTAGTTTTACTGCAGCATATGCTGAACTGAGGCCTTTTGGTCACGCAATACCACACCGAGCCTAATTTAATGTCATAGCTTACATTTATGTGCGCAAGTGAGCCTGCTGCAATGTGCAATTATTGCTGTGTCACTCCCGGCTTTTTCGTTTCTGTATTGATATAATTTAACCATGTATTGTGTTGGCCAATAAACCTTATTTCTTTCTTTCTTTCTTTAATTAATCGAGTCGGATTGACTTCATGTACATTGGAAGTCATACACTTGATTTTGGTAGCTTGATAGCTTGGTTGGTTGGTTTGTTTGATTGGATCTGCGTACCCTCGGCAAGTTTGCTGAGTGCCCATTGTGAGCTCGCTCTAAAATTGCCAATGTGAAGGCCTTAAGGTTGACTGGTAGAAAATGCTAAGACATAAAGTCCGACTCTGTACATCTCTACATAATATACAGGGTGTAAGTGACATCGTAACGAGAACTCATACCATGGGTTCAGTACATGATACTGAAAGACTAAGTGAAAGAATTTTGCGTCGGTCTTTTCAAAAATTTTACGATTTTGTTCGCAGTTTTTATACCTAACTAAAAAATCTGCGAACTAATTCGTTAAATTTTTGATAAGACTGACGCAAAATTCTAACGCTGAATGATCCAGTATCATGTACTGAACCCATGGTATGAGTTTTCGTTACGATGTCACTTACACCCTGTATAGTCGCTTTCCACATCTGTCTGTCTGTCTGCCTATACATCAGTGAACTCCTCCTAAACTACGCGACGGATTTTGATGCGGTTTTCACCATCAGTTAGATCATTTTTCACAGAAGGTTTATATGATAGTAGAGAAATTGCACCCGTGCGAGAACGCGTCGCTAGTTATGCTTAAAGTATGAATAAATAAATAAACACTTACGTTTACAGTAAGACATGTTGTGGGTACAAAGACATAATAATAAAAGAAAAGCTACGTAGCGAATTAACTATATTCACTCATACATTATGCATTGAACGAGGTACAATCCGATTGAATCGCTATTTTACGAGACAAACGACACATTTCGGTTTACTCAGCTTCGTTTCCAGATTATTGGGAATCTGGAACAAATTTTATCACCGTACTTCAGTAACGTGTGCACAGTCCTACACAAAGTGTCTATAAAAAAAATATATATACATACTTTGACCAAAGAAGCCTCTCAGAACGACGAATTTTTTTTTTTTTTTTTTTTATATTAATTAAGCTTAGATATTTTTATGTTTTGTGCGTCATACTGGGCGTAGAAATAAAAACTTTTTCTTTCTTTTCTTTTCTTTACTTTAATTTTACTACACTTAATTTTTTTTAATTTTAATTTTATTTCTTTACAATGTTCTCTTTCTCTCTGTGATATTTATTTGTTTTTGTAATGTTTATTTTTTATTTTGAAGTATAATTATTTATTTCAACATCATATTTATGTGCACCACAGTCTGCCCCATAACTTGTTTGTCACTTTATTCCATCCAATGGTTGCCTGGAAGAAATCGCTTTATGCGATAAGGCCGCCCATTGTACTTTAATATTGTAATCTCCGTACTTACAAAATTGTTATATTCAGGTGTACAATAAAGTATATAATAAATAAATAATAAAACATCAAAATCGTTTATTTCCATAAAAAAATTACAATAATAACCTAACCTTCAAAAACCCCCGACTTCAACTAGAAAAAGTACTGTAACTTTTGAACGGCTGAACAGATTTTCATGAAACATAGCTAAGATGATTTCCGATTAAACTCGCTTTCAATTAAAAAAAATTGCATTGAAATCGGTCTAGCCGTTTTGGAGCTAGGATGCTCACAAATACACACTACAAACTTATAACACTCCTTTTTGTTGGGGTTAAAAAAGCTCCTAGTGTAATCAGATGCAGCTGAATATCAATATTACATCATAATTTCAGCTAAAATAATCTTTAATACCAATATACAAGAGACGAATTTATGAGAACGCATCAGTTTTATATAGAGCCCCGACTTTTTGTCCCGAAATATCCAACGATACGGTCTTTTGGCCATTCTTTTTACGTCCAATCCGATTTATATGTAATGACTTGGATTTTTCATGATTCTGCTGACTATCAAAGGCAACCTACCTACAACGATTACTGAGAATGTATTTTTTGCTGGCAAAGGGATTCGAATTTGAGGTTATTATTTCTAACAAGTTTTCTTAGAGAAAAGGTGACGTGTTACTTCTATGATTTTGTGATTGCTAACTGAAACTGTGGGCCAAGGTAACCACTAAATGGAGCCTTAATATGGCGAGAACGCGACGCGGCAGACCACGAAAGAGATGGTAGGTAGGTCTTAATAAAACGAATAATGAATGGTTCACATTGGCTCTAGACCTGGCCTGGAAATTTATTATTTATTATTTAATTTGCCTTATTATTCTTTATAATTATGAATTCAGCAGAAGTCTATAAAAGCTATCAGTGGCGAAGAGTCCATACAACCCGATTCCCATCGGCTTCCCTTTAGGAATTGGTTAGTGCATAGACCAACGTAATATTATATTAGGTATTTACTCATCCAACTAACAAAAGAAGGCTTGTTATTCAGTTGGGTCGAGCTCTTTCAGACATGACATTATATAGATTACAAGAGACGGTATGGATTTTTGTCTTGCAGCATTAATTGCAGCAATTTTTAGAGGGCAGTTTTGGGACGGCTTCCCCTTTTAAAACTTCGCCACTGAAAGCTATATAATATAAAAATAAACCATGCACGTCAGCAGTCAACTTCTACGTCACCTGATTAGATACCAGACAATTACTACTGAAGTTATTGATGATAACATGATAGTACATACACTTATTACACCATACAGCTATAATTATGACCACCATCATTATAGCGATAAGTTCATCGTAAATATGGATTTGGGAGATTAAATAGATAATATGTTGTTTGTAGCAAATATGTAACACGTGATCTATGGTCAAGTGGAGTTTAGAGCATTATCTATTGTAGATTTAGGGCCATGTTCACCGACAATATAAACGATGTTTGGAATGAAATTGGTCAATTACCCATACAAATAACCGAACCGTCAAAATCCCTGGACTACTTCTAGAAAAAGAGCTGGTAACCTTTGAACGGCTAAACAGATTTTCATGAAACAGCTAAGATGATACCCGATTAAACTAGCATTCTATTTTAAAAAACTGCATTGAAATCGGTATATCTGTTTTGGAGCTACGAAGCCACAGACAGATACCTATACAGATACACACTACAAAGATATAACACCCCTCTTTTTTGTCGGGGGTTAAAAATCATGTATAAAGAGCTGATTTTGATCTAATCATAAATGAATTGATTTTATGTATGTATATCAGTGGCGAAGAGTCCATACAACCCGATTCCCATCGGCTTCCCTTTAGGAATTGGTTAGTACATAGACCAACGTAATATTATATTATTTACTCATCCAACTGACAAAAAAAGGCTTATTATTCAGTTAGGCCGAGCTCTTCCAGACATGACTACATATATATTACAAGAGACTATGGATTTTTGTCTTGCAGCAATTATTAGAGGGCATTTTGGGACGGCTTCCCCTTTTACAACTGTCACCCTTCGCCACTGATGTATATATTTATATTTTTTATTTCTTTATTATTTTGATTTGATTTTAATTATGAATTATTGATTTTATTAAGTTGACCGGTACCTTTAGCAAAAATCTCTAAAAATACATGACCTACAAGATAACTAACTCATTTATCTCTATGTGTGCGCATGTCATTTCCCAGCGTAACGAACATACGACATTGCAACCTAGTTTGAAACAAAAAGGCTACAGGTCCCGCTGTCATGTCGCACAAAACGCGTCAGTTTTGCCTCAAAGCGGGCTAGATCAAAAAGGCTGAGCAACTGACATTCTACGGACATCAATAGTGAATGACTGACATGTAAGCGGGACATTGTTAAGGAATAAATTAACTACAATAGGGGATTTTGTTTCTTACGAGAAAATGTCTGAAAATGGAAAATACTGACACATTCGAAGGACGAAATATTAACTAGGTATTTCCAAAATAATTATCATAATTAATATAATAATATTATTCCAAAATAATATTATTATATTAAGGTCCTATCTTTCCTTTGAGTATTTAGACTACTCAAAGTACCTTTCTAATTCCAATCCCTTCAAGGGGTTATTGTACCTACTCATTATTATGAACAATTTTTACTATAAGACCAAGCTTGAAATCGCAAAAAAAACAACAGCTGATCCATACAAATAATTCATAATACTCGACTATGGAATACCAGATTTTTTTTACGATTACCTCTTTTGTCCCATAGTAAAAGTTGTTCATAATGATGAGTACAAAAACCCCTTGGGGACTGTAAAGAATCTTGTATAATTTTATAAATTGTGGTGTTTCCATTCAGCTTGCTGCCTGCATAAATAGGGTTAATATCATATGAAATTTTCCCTTCAGACCCCTCGTTACATAACCTAATCATCAATTTATCAGGCCTCGCCATAGTCCGATTATGCAGTACCAATAATAACCTAAAAATCAAAAACCACCGACTCCAACTAGAAAAAGAGCTGTAACTTTTGAACTGCTGAATAGATTTTCATGAAGCATAGCTAAGATGATACCCGATTAAACTAGCTTTCAATAAAAAAAACTGCATTGAAATCCGTCCGACGTACGACGCCACAGACACCTACACAGATACACAGATACATACTACAAACTTATAACGCCCCTGTTTTTTGTCGGGGGTTAAAAATAGCAAAATGCCAACCTGACACTCAAATCACTAGTTCAATAAACAAACACACTCCTGCCACGGTTTCATAAATACCTATAAAACACTTCGATATTACCGGCTTCAATGGCACGTCACTTGGCGTGATGCCGACGTGTTTCATTGACAATCGCGTGACACTGACACTTCGTCGTATTTCATTAAAACTACGAATCTACGGCTTCTACTATTGGCACAAAAGAGATTGATACGAAGAAGTTCCGCTATTATAAGTTCTTATTTTAATATTTCAAAATATTTTATGACGTAATTCTATAAGTTACAAATACCACCACAATACATAATAAATATTAAAATAATATCAACTATTTTCATACGTTCTAAAAATTATTAAAAAAAAAAAACCTCTTGAAAAAAATAATTGCACTAGCTTGCGTGTCAAAGCGTGCAAAATACACCACTATTCATATATGTCCAATCATTATGTCTCGCGTAGCGTGCAATGGTCAATTGGTTTGCAAAAGTAATGTGTCAAAAAAATTTTTTTGCTTTTTTTAACCGACTTCAAAAAAGGAGGAGGATCTCAATTCGGATGTATATATTTTTTTTTTAATGTATGTTCAGGCATTTCTCCGTCATATATAGAAGGATTTGCGAAATAATTTTTTGTTCGAAAAGGTTTTATCCCGAAATAGTCCCATTTAAATTTGGTCAAGATCTTCGGAGATAGACAATAGAACTCTTGAATGAATAACAGCATATTACTCGCGATTGCAGTAAACGCATGTTCCTGTATTGTTTATCCAGTCATATATATCAATAGAGAAATAAAATAAACTTTAAAAAAAAGTAAAAATCTAAAAAGTATAAAATAATTTTCTTAAAAAACTTATTTTTTTCTTTTTCTAACATGCGTGCTCCCCTATTAGTTGCAGTGTTCATTCATGTTTCTGCTCTGAAACAAAACATATGGTTCGCGTGCCTCGCGAAGTCACGATGTCACACAACTTAACGAGCGAATTACAATTTGCTTGTTGCATGAATTGGACCTTCTATAAATATCTCTTTATTGTACTACCGTCATTCCACGCGAACTATTTACGTAGTAACTCTTATGTAATATGTGGAACTGTGTCGGTTTTGTAAACGGTCATTGTGAATGAAACTAACCACACATACTAATGAATTCTGACTAATTCGTTTCTGACTACATTGACTAGTTAAAACAAACTTTGGAACTGTTGATTCTGTTTAGTTAATAAATCAAAGCTATTTTGAATCTAGATCGTGGTTTTGTTCCGTGTTGACGGCTTTTGTCGTTCATCTCGTTAGTGGTCAAATTTCGAAAATAATTTTAGCTTTCTGCACTTCTCCATATAAACTTTAACTATGCCAAATCTCACACTCCTCCGTGCGCGCAATATGCTTAAAAAGGGGTACAAAGTTTTCTCTTCACGTATTAATATATCTACAGATAATGAAATGGAGGCTCCGCCCATCTTCTTTATATCGAGTCAATAGCAAATCATTTCGGTCGCTGTCACATGAACCGAATCAAAGTGCTATTCAATTCCAAATATAAAACATGTATTATGAATGAAAAGTCGCTATCGAACCGGAGACAGCCCGGAATAATTTCCTTCCGGGCTTTTATTAGATGCTCCCTACCGTATTGGTCACTTATAGGTATTTTTATTTGACCGACTTATTTGATGTTTGAATTATTTATGTTAGTTGAAATTTTACTTATATCGAGTTCTCCAGCGACGCTATGTATACTACACGCACAACAACAAAACAACGTATATCAAAAATGCGTAGTCATATTTGGACCCTGTTAAGCAGAAAAGATCCAACCAACGTTTCATACTTTTGAGTAAAAGCAGTTTAACGTTAGGCAAAGAATTAAAAAATCGTATGATACAGTGCCTATTTGTAAGTTAGTAGTAGTGGCCATAACATATACATTAAGAAAATCTTTTGTTAATAATTTAATTATATGAAATTTAATGAGTCTTAGTATACGTAGATAACTTGATTTGATATTTCTGATATTTTAATTATTCGAGCATTTTTTTTTGTTATTGAGACTTGAATTATTGCCATTAACTAAAAATAAAAATATGTGCACGTTCCCATACGTTCTCTAATAAGACGTCGTCACTGACGTCAGTTGTAAGACTAGGTACAAGCTGTCGTTATACTGTAATCGACTGTCTACAGGATTATTTTATATGTAGTACGCAAAAGGACATTGCTAAAGCTCCATACATGATTAGCCCTGGAGTCTACAAAACAAAGATTATGCTTACTATGTACAACTCGATGAAAACAATATGTTTCAAGCAATTTTAAAACACGGACAGTGCTGAATATATTTTTATTCATAAAAATTGAAATTATTTTGAGGTTATGTTTTGCTTTCTTTCAAAAGTTGTGTCATGTCAACTACACTACAACGAAGATTTCAGTCGATGCATTTCAAATGTATAGAGTATTTATGGAGTGTGGAGTATTTTTTTAAAACGTTGCCTCCTTCTAGTCGTCCTGTATCTTGGGTACAGTTTACTAAGATAGGTATATATCTCACATGCACACCCAGCCAGACCCGGAACAAACATCTATAGTCCATACAATAGTACAATAAAATACAATTGAGCTAAGTTAGTCATTATAGGTACTCGAGGCTGGATTGCAGCCCGAACCGAAAGCAAGGGATGGAGCGTAATGGAGCCAAGAATGTAATGACCAATGCTCACGCATTTCATACGACGTTTTTCAACACACTTGCGAGGAAAAAATAAATAGAGTTAAAATCCTATTTTGCGTATTTCTTCGTTTGTGATTGGATGAGTTAGCTATGCGCGCGCAGGATGAAGTATGCGCGCGCAGGTGGAAGAATGCGCGCGCAGGTCGAATGAGATGCACTGAGGAAGCCGTAAAACCTACTATTAAAAATATAATAAACGGAATATTTGTGTATTTATGTTAATGTTCTGTTAATTACATAAATTAATGTTAATTTGTTGACAAAAAAAATAATTTAATGAAATTAAATTAACGAAAGAAAATACAAAAGAAGTCTTGGCAGTATAGATTAGTGCCTTTGTCTGTCCATGAAAAGGACGTATGTTTATCTCGGTATACCTACTTATAAAATGTTTGGGTTATGTTCATGTTGTTTTTATGTTGTATAAACGATCAAAATAATTTTGAAATTAAAAAAAACAATACCTTATTTTTATTTAGTCGAATTTTGTTTCATTGACTTAATTGTAGCTTAATTGTACTACGCTATTGGCAAACAAAAACAATATGGACGATACTATCATTTCCGATAACGTCATTATTGAGTTGATTACTTTTTAAAATGAAAAATGATTCAAGTACTGTCCGCATAAAATGAAATTAATAATAAGTACTAATAAAATACACTTGTAATTGTAGTATATTGTTCATCTTTGTAGACGACGGGGCCAACCGTAGCAATGTCCTTTGCAGAGTGATTCAGTGTCCGTTCCCAAATGCAACCGCAGCACAAAAATTCACTCCAAAACAAAAGATTTTGTATGGCTTGCGGTAGTAAATTATGCATGTCCCTCTTACTAAGTCAAATTTTCGTTTTGTTTTAAAGTGTATACCAATACTGCGGTTGCATTTAGGAACACAGACTGAATCTCTCTACAAATTATGCGCACTACATAAAAAAATATCTTAGACACAATTTTCATATTATGTTTCTCGTAATACCGTCATATTTACTTAAATTACATGCTAAAACGTACTATTGCTGTTATTACAACACAATACGCTAATGGAGGTCACGCGTTATCTGTCAGTTATCACGATAATCGTGTGAATCGACTATTTTCGTACCATGGTGTAAATTGTACAAAATTTATTTGATTTTAGAAGCCTTTGTATTGTGCGTGTTTGAAGATGCTGAACTATGGCATTTGGCTAAAAAAAATCTAAGATTAATGTCGTGGAAATGCTTATGAGTTGTTGAGTCTCACTAAAAATTACACAAAACACACACATTAAACTTAAAATTCCATTTCAAATGCTTGCAATTTCCGCCTATTGAAACTACGTCATGAGCATGTTATATAACTTGTGATCATAGTACGAATAAGCAAGGCAGTTGATTAGCAGCAGTTAAACTTTATATTTTTAACAATCTCATTATTAGTTATTATAGAGACATTATAAGCTCTGGCTCTGGGTCTGCTGGAAGAGATTTCTTTAGAAATAAGCAGTACCTTTGTACTATAAGCTCCTACTTCATATTTCTCATGTATTTTATGTGTGAATTAATTGCTAAATATATAAAAATACTTAAATTATTATTACCAACTGTGCATTGTTTATGGAAATCAAGGTAATCTTAAAAGTACTGAAAGCGTTAATAAACTGGATAAACTACTGAATTGCTTAGTGTAAAGACATAAAATGTGGTACTTGTTTACTTACAGTAAGCACATATTCGCTAAACTGTATTCGCACATCGATCGGCTAAATTCCGTTGTGTCGGAATTAGCCGATGTAACCTCTGGCTTGTGTTGTACTGTCCATTATTTCATTATTTTGGATCTTTAGCTGCTTATTATCTCAATGTGTTTACCTAAAGAAAAATTGCGTACAATGATATCCATATAAACGATATTCATAAAACAGTATTTACATAAATAGAGGGAGATTTACGGCCCATCGGCTACCAATCCGTCTCTATTTACGGAAAATCGTTCTGAAATCCATCGGCATTGTCCCCTTTTATATTCAGATTTAATTTCCTATTTATTTGTGTAAATAGCAGCTTTCTGCTTTATCTGTAAATATTTGGAAATTTTAATTATGCTACAAAACCTGAAGACATAATTTAAAGAATTATTGGAGTTTTATTTATTTATTTATGTACACACAAGGAAACATGGTAATAAAAAAGTTACAGACATATGAGCACAATGGAACTACTTATTTCTAAAGAAATTTCTTCCAGTAGTCCCGCGACTGGAAATATGGATGATAGACACGTAGACACAGTGTGTAAAAATTACAAAAATAACTTGGAGTTTTCGTAGGGATCCCTAATTTTCATGAAAATATAGCCCATGTTTCTCAGTGATGATATAGCATTCAACTGGTGAAAGAATCTTTAAAATCGGTCCAGTAAGTTTTGAGTATATTCGTTACAAACAGAAATACATATCTTTTTTCTTTTTATTATTAGTGTAGGTTAGTGGCGAAGGGTGAATATTTTGATAAGGAAACCCGTCCAAAAAATAGCTTGTTCAGGCGTGCCACATCACCACATGCTGTGCAGTATTAATTTAACTGTGGCTTGAACTCATGAAGCAACTTACCTACCTTCACATATTTATTAATAGGTACTTAATACATGATTATTGATACCTACTGGTGATAGCCACGTTTAGAAAGGGAAGCCGATGGGAATCGTGTTATATAGAGCCTTCGCCACTGGTGTAGATGTAGATAGAAACATTTCGCTAGTACAAATCCGCTACAAACAGAGCTATATTATAAAGATTAACACATTGTACGCTCAGCTACAGAGCACGAGCCACTGAGTATCGATTAAACGCCACCCTAGGCAATCGATGCATGACGGCCACTACTACGAACGTTAGTCGATCGGTTATCACTTCAATATAAAGAAGCACTGACTTTAGTTTTGTTCACGGCTACAGGTGTTCGCTCGATTTCAATTACGACGACCACAATCAATATTTTTTATGTCTATCTAGTTCCGTTCTTGCATGATTTGTGATGCTTACTTCTGAGGTAGATCTGCTAATGTCCTATTTAACGTTGTCTGGCAGATATCGCCAAGTGCGATTAGACCGCCCTTTGTACATCTCTTTTTCTATTTATTGCATCTTTTTTTTCTGTTTCTGGTGTGCAATAAAATATATTTAATTATTCCTACTTAAAAACTAAAATAAAATACTTACTAAAATTTCTTCGCATTATTTTTTTAGAATTTATGAGTAAAGGTGGAACCGATATTTTGGAACCAAAAAGAACCGGTTTTTAGATACAGTAAATAATTATCTGTAGACTTAAAATACATACAGAGCGACTGTGTCGTCCATTTTGTTTTTGGCGTGTTTTATCGCGACTCTACAACGCGACGACGTAACTCCGATGTAGATATGTAGCCATGCACATTTGCCGTAGGCCAAAGACGAATTCTGCTCATACGATTGCCTTCGCGATGATCTACTGTGATTACTTTTAACTCATAACGAAAAAGAGGGGTGTTATAAGTTTGAAGTGTGTATCTGTGTATTTGTGGAACTGGGGATCTCTGTATCTATATATCTGGGTATCTGTGGATCTTTGTATCTATGAATCTGTCTGTGGGCATCGTAGTTTCAAAACGGATCGACCGTTTTCAATTTTTTTTTTATTGAAAGCCAGTTTAATCGGGTATCATTTTAGCTATGTTTCTAGAAAATCTGCTCAGCCGTTCAAAAGTTACAGCCCTTTTTCAAATTGGAGTCGGGAGTTTTTGACGGTTAGGTTATTTTTGTGGGTTTGGATCGAGAAACCTTAGTACTGCGCCAGCCGGGGTGTGAAATACAAGTCTGTTGATACGGTCACTATATAAGTTGAAGTTAATCTTCTCGCTATAGATTCAACCGGGTGGGTCAGCTAACACACGATTTGCGAGTTTCAAGAACAGTTTGAATAATAGTTCAAATTGTACGAATGAGAGAACTGTTGGAGTAATTATAATGGATGGTGGTTTGAGAGAGAAGTTAGAATAATTAATGGAAGTAGGTTTTATCGTGCCTTTCTATGTTTTTAAATGTACTTATATGTTTTAAATGTACCATAACTTATCTATATATTAATATGTGAAGAGTACGCGCACGGAGGAGTGTGAGATTTGGCATAGTTAATGTTTATATGGAGAAGGATTGCAGAAAGCTAAAATTTATGTATAATATTACGGTCGAATTTCAACCACAGGGCTATCGGCGGCTATATATCACAGATGGATATTGTATTTATAATTTAACATCTTGTATGTTACCTATATTCACAAAATAAATGAATTTGAAAATAGATAAATGCTGGGTTTTTTTTGCGGTCAAGCTCTCGTCCTTTCTGTAGATCGAGTCAACAATCAATTTCTCCGCCGTGACAGTTGCCCGTGAAACAATCAAACATTTTGATCGATCGACGGCTCCAACCTTCGTCAAGAACTTGCATACCCACATCACTGTTACATTGTTGAACGTATGCAACATTTTGAAACTTTCTATAACGTTCACTCATTATAATTTACATAATTATAATTACTAGTGGTCATCCAGTGGTCAAAATACAGCAATATTACATATAAATATTAGCTTTCTGCACTCCTTTTCCATATAAACTTTAACTATGCCAAATCTCACACTCCTCCGTGCGCGCAATATGCTTAATAAATATTATATTTTAAACAAAAACTAAAGAAAACGCTTTTGTCGTCCAAACTAAACGTGTATGCAAAATTTCAGCTCAATCGGAAACCGGGAAGTGGGTCAAATTTGACTTCCAAGATTATTTTACATAGTTAGTTACAGGTGAAGCTAATAAAAGCGTTTTAAAAAGGGGTACAAAGCTTTCCCTTCACGTATTAATATATAGATAAACTTTTACTATATCTCAATCTCCTCCTTGCGTGCAATATGCTTGTAAAGGAGCACAAAGATTTCTCTTTACGTATTAATTACAGATTTTAATCTTACTCACAGAACTCTTAAAACAATTTGTATAATTATTGTAAACACCGCTAAAGTTTTCCTTGCCTCAGTAGAACTACCATGTACTAAATGAATACATAGCATGTATTTATGTCACGCGTACATATAATCATACAAGATACCATCACTTGCATCTTGATAGTTAGTCAACTCTAATGGGCCACGTTTATGGTCGCCTATTTAATTCAATAAGGCCCTTTGAGACGGTAGCCTGAGGAGTAATGGGTAATTAAATGACTGGGCAAATACGCGAAACTGAGAGGTTGGCGAATTAGTTTACTGAAGATTTCTTCTTCGTCATGTCGATGGTAATCACTAAATTTCAACAGCCTAGGACCCTAATGTCTTCTCTGTCTATGCACCTGTCCTCTTCTTATTACCTATGTCTATCATCCTAGTGTGTCTTGTTTTTTGTGGCAAATAACTGAAATTTCTTTTTCTTTCTTTCTTTCTTTCCTAATTCTGCTATTTCAATCATGTCAGAATGGTCTCATAATAATTGTTGGTTTTTGCAGTATCGTTCAACCTATTTTGACTTCCATTGCATAGGTAATAGAAGTAAAAGTCGGTTATTTGCCAATTATTAAGTGTCGTTCTATAGAATTTGACTACTATTACCCACGCAATAGAAGTCAAAATCGGTTGAACGACATTGTTAAAACCAACAATTACCAGATCATTTTGACACGATTGAGACAAGAACTTAGCCGCCTCTACGGCGTTATCAGTGGCAGAGCAAAGTTCACTCAGGGTGCAGGTGTTGGAACACAATGAGCAGAATAGTAGATATGATTTTTAAATCTGGATTCTTAGAAATCATTTCAAACAAAGAGTAAGAAAGTAGAGAAAGAGAAAACATTTATTTGCCACAAAAAAGACACACTAGAATGATAGACATAGGTTATAAGAAGAGGGCAAATGCATAAATAGAGAAGACATTGGCAACAAAGATAAAAGTGGCAAAGATAAGTAGAAATAAAAAAGAATGTGTCATGAGTGACTAGTCGGTGTGTCTCGAGTTGTAGCAAATGGGTGTCCAGCTCAGCATGTGCCAGGCTATGACACCTGACGCTGGTAATACAGGAATTTATCAGAATAATGCTCTGAATAACAATCAATAAAAATTATCTGAAACTCGACTTGAAGGAATGGTTCAAAAGAGGATTCGGGCCTTGATAGGCGACTTTCGTCTATTGTCATAAATAGAATATAGCCTATGACCACAGGCGTAGCTGGGGGGGCTAGGGTGAGCACTGCCCTTCAAAGAAAAACTCATTGCCCTCCCTAAAAAAATCGACAACATTGAAATATACTGATTTCTTTTTAACTTGAGAAATAAATTCAATACTCCTCGTAAAATTATTTTATCATCTCCGAATACCGTTTACTAAATATTATCGATATCGTCATAGAAGTTTCCGAAAACGTTAATATTACTTGCGCTGGTCAGCTGGCCGGCTGTCCCTCCTAAGAAAACTCCCTTGACCAACGCCCGTACCGCTTGTCAGTCCCAATCCAGGCCACATTAGGTACAACACTGTCTATCTACCCAGCCTACAAGCCACAATATCCTATTCCCTGACACAATTTGCGTGGGCTGATAAGCACGAAATTGAAATCGGATCAAATTATTCCAGTCATATAACGTCATGTTACTTTCTTTAGTGTTACAAGATGGCGTGTCCCTAGCGGGGATAGGTTTTTTTAGGTGTCTTTAATAGTGAACTGAGTTCTTATATCAGAAAGATTGGCAGAAGTATAGAATATTATAGATCTGATCTTTATTTCATGTAAACCAGATACAGGCACTTATGAAATGTCGAAAATAAATGATTAAATCAGAAAGTAAAAGTTTTAAATATAAATCTATTCTTAAAATTGTCTCCTTTTTCATTTTCATAGAAAAGGCTACTGTAATTTCACCCAGTTCATAACTCCTGTCAGTATCTAAAGAATGAGACAACGCTGTCTACCATACCCAGTAATCACTTCCCAAGAACCGACTTATATCTAACACAAATGAAAAACAAAACCCAATTTTAAACAAGAGCCTCTCCGAATTAATTCCATAAATGAAATCCGTTATAATTAAAATGTTTTAGCTCCGTCTCAAACGTCTCGAGGTTTGTGGTTTTTGTCCGCCATATCTTGATATAAACCGCAGTTTCTGCTGTCGACAACCAACGCCTTATAATATTGTGGTCAGCCCGACGCACTTGTGACGTCACTGTTACGGGTAATATTAAGAGAAATGATTATACAATGTGTACCTATTTGGAAATCCTCTTTTGAAAGTAGTGATTATCAACAGTAATGAAGTAAAATGAAAAATAAAACAAGCAGATAATAATAAATTAAATAAATAAATAAATCCAGCCCATTACTGTCCCACTGCACGGGCCTCTTCTCAGAATGAGAAGGCTTGGGCATGGGTTACGCCTTAGACCACCAATCACCATGCTGACCTGGTCCCATTTGGTGGACTCCATCAAGAACTTTAACTTAACTTTATGAAGCCCTCTCAGATGTGCAGGTTTCCTCACGATGTTTTCCTTCACCGTTAACGCAAATGATAATCAAATTCTGATCTACACATAAATTCGAAAAGTCAAGTGTGGGTCGTGTTCGAACTCAGACCCTCCTGCAAGGAAGACAAGCTTTCAACAGCTAATAATGCAATTAAAACTAATACATACATGTTTCAGATATCTCATAAGAGTCATAAGATGGCTGCTTATCTTGTAGAAGGCTATTGTCTGACTAATACCACTATCTTTTGGATAAAGAGGTAACAAACTTGACATAAAGATAAAGATAAAAATGCCACTGCCAAGCTAAGGTGCATTGAAGAATTTAAGGCTCCGACTTCAGGAGCTGTTAAGTTTTCTAAGAAAATATTAGCTCGAAGTTTAGTCTCTCACGATCGTATTGAAGTTTATTACCATAATCGATGTTAATTACCATTTTGGTTATGTGGTAGACTCCCAGAAGTTAAACACTACACCATAGTATGCATAGGTTTAGCTCATGATCGTACTCAGGATTAGTGGTTCAATGGCTCAATATAACTATGTACACTGGCGTTTAGAGGATATTAATTATACTTACAGCCAACTGTTGTTCCCGGTAGGATAAGACTACGTCTCTTGTGGCGGGTAAAACGGAATGTAAAAGCGTTTCCTTTTGAGTTAACGTTTACCAACGGTTAACTAGACAATTCACTGAAGCATGAGGCAAAATAAACCATGGAAGCCTGAAATGGTCGATTCGTTTCGAATGATGAATAGATAAATGTTTAAATAGAATTATTATTTTGTTGTTGTTAATTATTATCTCGAACCATAATCATTTTTTTAGGGCCCTAATTGTTCGTAATAATTTTCTTAAAAAACATCACAGCTTCTGAAGTGCCACTGACAAACTACGGTGCATTGAAGAATTAAAGGCCCCGCTTCAGAAGCTGTTAAGTTTTTAAAAAAAAATATTTTATACGTTTTAGTATTTTGAACTCGAATTTTCTTTTATTAAAAGATTTTTTTTGTTTCTATTTTGGGTGGTATAAACAATATGTAAACATGCGATTACAGTAATTTCAAGTGATTCCGTATCCATTGTCTTCATCAGATCTTCACATAAATAGGACCACCTCGGGAGAATACTCTTTAAAACAAAAAATGAACCATAAAAATCAGATAACAATTGGCAAACAAACCGCTGAAAAAACATACAAAAAAATAAAAACATTCAGTTGAATTGAGAACATCCTCCTTTTTCAAAATTTCAATCGTGACTTAAAAGAGTTTTATTTCTTGGATATTTTATCTTGAATCAATTTCAATCTTCACTTAAAAGAGTTTTATTTCTATACTGGCATAAATAAAACTGTTCCAAGAGTATCTGTTATACTTAACTGCGTTGTAATAATTAAGACTCTAAGACGCACCACTTTGTCTTTGCCATAAGACGAACAAAGTTGCCGTTACTTTATTTTGTCCTTATTGGTTGAGCAGCCTGGAAAAGGCTTGATAAATTGACTCGTAGTACTGAGTGGGACGAAGTTCATTTTAGTCGTAGGATCAAATGAGACCAACCTCTTGTTCTTCGAAGTGATTAATTTTGGTGTCAGTATCTTCGTTTAGCTCAATTAACTTTTGTCTGACCTTTTCCTAAATTTGTATTTTTTTATATTTTTGTTACAGCTATGCATGATCATTTTATAAGTAGTGCGCATAATTTGATGGGTGATTCAGTCTCTGTTTCTAAATGAAACCACAGTATTGGGATACCTACACTTTAAAACATAACGAAAATTCGACTTAGTATAGTAGACACGCAAAGATTACTAGCGCAAGCCATACAAAATCAATTTTTTATTTTGTTTTGGAGTGAATTTTAGTACTGCGGTTGTATTTAAGAACGGACACTGAATCACTCTGCAAATTTTGCGCACTTCATAAAAAATTATCCTGTATAGTTTCCTAATTCGATAGTGCAGTTATTCACATTATCAACGCAATAATATATAGGATGCTCATGAAATCAACGTCCAGCCGCAATAGGGATGTTAAGAGGGCCATAATCTACAAAAAATTCCATGGAACTTTGAACATATTATTCACTTACAATTTTTTTTTTTTTAAATACTCCTAAAACCATAATGAAATATTTTAGAATTTTTTCTTTCATATTTCGTAATGATTTTTCTATTACTTTTAGTGAGTAATATGATCCAATTTTTAGCTCATTAAAAAGCAAGTTTATTTAAGATCATAAAAAGTGTAAAAAAAACAATTCGTTTTGAGTACAGGCGCGTTCAAAGGCATTACAGGAAAAAGTCATCATTTCCATAAAACCGATAATTTAAAGAAAACCGTTGAGAATATGCGCAAAGTTTCATGAGCTTTTTTAGGTCACGACCCCCTTAACATCCCTATTACGGCTTGGCGTAGATTTCATACGCACCCTGTATAATAAAATGTCGGCGTCGGCTTCCGTATATACGCAGATGAACCTGAATATTTTCTTCATCTTAATGTATAATAAAAAATCTTTTTTTCTCAGTAAAGAATGCGGCGATTTGATTGGTTGATCTGTCATTTCGTTCGAAGCTTACTGTGTGATCTCAGAGTATTGTTTTCTCATACGGGCCTCAGTCCCCTAGCTTAGGTATACTACAAGTATACGCATGTAACAAGACAGTAAGTAAATAAACCATCATCATCATCCCAGCCTTTTCTCAACTACGTTGAGGTCGACTCCCAGTCTAACCAGATGCGGCTGAATATCAGTATTTTACACGGAGCGAATACCATTTGACCTCCACCAATTACTAGGGGACACTGATACCCCAAGGTTATACTGAATGTCAGACTTTTTGGGCTGCTGACTCCCGTAATGACTGTCATAGGTATTTGTATGACAACCAGGACCAACTGCTTAACGTGCTTTCTGAGGCACAGAGGGGTCTCGATGTTCGAAGAAACGGTCACCCAACAAGAGCTGGTCGCGGCAAGCGCTGCTTAACCTTGCTGATCGACTGATATGCGCAGTAACTATGTATCTACGAACCCCTACATAAGTAAATGAACCATAGAAGCTGTCTATGATAGAATAGAAACTACGTCTGTCGCTTTATGAATATTGAACTAAATTATGTGTAATATAATTTTGGTTAACTGAGTTTATTGATGGAGTGGAATATATTAAGTAAAGACAAACATAATTGTGTATGCAGTGATTGGATTCAGAGTACCTAATGGTAGGAAATTATTTGTCTATATTCTGTATGATACAATGACAGTTCACCTTTCACCTGGACATGAACTACCATGGCTGACCTGCAAATCTCTTAACAGACTACGATCCCAAGTCGGCTGAAGCAATGATAATCTTCACAGGTGGAACTTCACAGATGGATTAGACCTGCAGTGCGAGTGCGGTGTCTCTCCGCAAACCATGGCCCACCTTCCATCCTGCGCCGCGTGCCTTACCGCCTGCACGCGTGAGGAGCTAATGTCCGGAACTGATTCTGCAATTTGCGTGGCGGCGCTTAAGTAGAATGACACTTTGAGCATTGTGTCATACTCGTGCTTACATAATATGGTATGGAAACCATGACGCTCACTAGGAGATCCGCGGTGAAATTCAGAGTTGTGCTGAGAGGCATGGAAAGAGCGATACTCGGAATCACGCTGCGCGACCGCAAACGCAATGAATGGATCAGTAGTAAAACTAAGGTGAGTGACGTGATGGGCATGATAGCCAGGAAAAAGTGGACATGGGCAGGACACATTACTAGAATTCGCGCTGGCCACTGGACCAGAAGACTCCTAGAGTGGAGACTTCGAGCCAACACCCGAGGGCGAGGAAGACCGCCGCAGCGCTGGGTGGCCGACATTAGACGACATGGAGGTCATGACTGGATGCGTCGGGCACAAGTTCGCCAGGAATGGAGGAGAAGGAAAGAGGCCTATATCCAAGATTGGACCTCGAAAAGGCCCCCATGATTATGATTCTGTATCTCTGTATTATTGAGTTCCCTTCATACAACTTACTCAGCGATGCTGGCGCATGAGTCACGCTCGTGAACAGTTGCCGTCTATCGGACTAGTCAGCTTGTAACTGCCATGACAATCTTATTTAAAGGCTTGTAGATAATATCCTATATAAAGAAAAAAAGAAAGCAAAACAATTTATTTGGTTGCAAAATAAAGGCAAATGCAAAAATAAAAATAAAAACGACAAGATAAACTAAAATTAAAATAATCACATAGATATTATATAAAGTATGTATGTTACAGGTTATACCACAATCACGTGGGCCTCACGGCTGCACCGAAATGGTTCAGTTCAGCGTATGAATGACCGGCACTGATTTTCAACTGAACCCGTTTGTATATGACTCGTTGATACTCGTAGAAAGTTAGTCAGAACAAGACTTTTTATATCTACTCGTACAGAAGATAGATAAATTGTAAACGACATGGCATTTAAAATTAACTTATCAACCATAACAACTATTTCAACAACCAACCGTCATTCAAAAACATAACACATTACCATTACAAAAACGCAAATATTATTGTGTCACGCTATCCGTCACGCTATGTCATGGCAGTCGTGGTGACGTCACTAACTGTCAACGTAACAAGCGTTTAACAACCGTTTAAACGGATTTAAGTGCGGTAGAATTGAGTTCAATGCCTATGTGCCGGTTCTGATTGAGCGGAAAATTGATAGACGTGTCGCATCTGTTGTTTTGTTCTTTGGAAATCGTTGTTTCGGATCACGTGAGATGTTGAGGTTATTAATGGATCAGTATTTTTATGAAAATAGCAAAATTATTGTTTTCTTCTTCGTCAGCCATTCTTTACCCAATGCTGGGGGCCTCATCCTTTGCACGCCATTCGTCCCGGTGGTGAGCCTTCCTCATCCAGTTTTCTCCGGCTATTTCTACAATGTCGTCAGCACGTCCTAGTCGGCTGAGGACCGACACTTATTCGCCCGGTCCTGGTTCTCCACTCTAGCACCTTGCTGCCCCACCTGCCATCTGTTCGGGGGCTTATGTGACCCGCCCACCTCCATTTGCGTTGTCCTATGATAACGGCCATATAAAGAACCTTGGTTCACTCGCGGATCTTGGTGTTCCTGACCCTTTTTCAATCTTAAAATATGTGGTATTGTTGGACGGCGGCCCCCAAACTAGGCGTTCGCCTGTATCTTGGGAGCCAGAATGCAGTGTTTTTAAAGAAAATACGTTTCAATTGAATTCATACATACGAAATAAGCTGCTATCGAAACTCTACACTGAACAAACGAAGCTTAAAAGTTCACCTCGAGCACATTTTATTCAAATATTCAAAATCAGGCAGATTTTCTGAAATTCAAATACAAATGTATCGCGGAAAAGCGGTTGGAAATGCGGAAACACGGTATTTATGATGCCAATCTAACACCGTATTTCCGGCGAAGATTTTACGCGTAGAAATCTTATTTAGAAAGGAAATAAAGTCGCTTTTTGGTTGAAGACTATGCACTTGAAAAAAGTAAGTTAGAAATTCATTTGTAGGAGTGAAATCTGTTGCATTGTTGTCACAGTAGCGATGGGTTTTAACAGTCAATTGTGTTACCTGTTATCTCTGTTACTGTTATACAAAAATAACAGAATAAAATATCTGTTACTAAATAACAGCCTGTTATTTTCATACTACCAGACCAAATCCACCAACTAAGTATATTTGTTTATGTATTAAATATTATGCGTCTCTCTTTTTAGCAAGCATTAATCCACTTAGTAACAAAACTGTTATTTAAAAAAATAACAAGGAAGATTCGCTGTGAATGTTTGTGTCTGTTATTTGTTATAACAGATAATTGGCATTGGCAGAAACGATGTTAACTTTAAATATCAGGTTTTTTTTTTAACTGTGGCGATAAATGTTCGCCCCAACTCTAGTCAAATCCAAGATTGTATTTTTCGAGTGTCCTATTCTACGACTACTTTTATTTATTTATATCTTTTATAACAATAGGAAGTCTACCTTATATCTTTCTTGATGACCTTCCAATTTAAAAAAACTAAGATTTTATACGAGAACAAAAAACTTTATAACTTTTTTTTAATATGTTGTGGAGGAACGGTATGGTGTTCCTCCATTGAAAAGGGAGGATCCTCCGACCAGGCGAGGTGATATTGCCTGGCGGGCCGAAGCCCGACAGTTGATGTTGTATATAATATGTTAGATACATAGAAATAATAAGTAGGGCTCTAGATCATAAGTCTATGGTTAGATACGATATTCTTTTTCCTTGCGCGATGCAGGCTTCGTAATCTGATTGGTCAATTCATATTTTCGCGCCATTACTGTTGTCAGTTTGATGACTTGTAAGTAGTTATTCTATGTGCCGATAGATGTCGCTACAATGTATTGAAATACTGAAAGTCCCAGTTTAATATTTTTTTACATATTATCGTGTAATTTTTTTTTTTTTTTTTTTTTTAAATTAATCTATGAGTACCTACTTTACGACAGATGGCATTAAAATCAACTTTTGAGCAATTTATCAGAATTGGTATTGGTTGCACGCAGTCGAAATTCAATTTGAATCCAATATTCCTGAATTCCCGTCAAACCGTGATTGGAGATACACGGATTAAAACTACAAACAAAAGACTGATTGACAAGTATTTGAACTAGGAATCCCAGAAAATATTTTTAGAAGTCTGAACTAGAATTCGGAACAAACGCATTGACGTAGATGAATCAAAGATGGAACTACCACCTGGCATGAGTAATAGTTTCTAAATGTTAGCGAAAATATCATTATTGAAGAGTGGTGCTAAATGTATGATTATAAATCTTTGAGTAGTGTGGAAGACATCTGTAGAGCATTGTTAGTGATTGAATTATTTTATATTTTTTTTTGAAAGATTTTGCATATTTTTTTTTTCTCTTTATGTAGGCTGCACAATTTGCACATGACTTGTCAGTATTTGCTTGTACTAGAAGTCGGTGCATGTCAATAATTATTGTACCTACAATAAGTCGGATTCACAATCTCGTAATTGCTGACGGCTAACATTGACAATTAAAGTTAGACACGATAACTATCATTTTATGAGTGGATTATTTGATGAAATACCAATCTGGTCAGTTTGAGACTGCCATGGTAATTTTTATTTTTTAAATATTGTTTATTTATTTATTAAGGACCTCCAACAAAGGACATACCTACACTTAAAATCACAAAACATTATTAAATAGTAGTATTGCATCTGTGTACTCCTTCAATTATAGGAGGCCACAGCATCCAACAATTTTCGAATAGCCTAAATATAATATAAATATTTAATATAACTAAATTTAAAAAACAATTTAAAGAAATTAAAATACAATTAAAATAAATCAAAGTTAGATTACATTAGGTATTTGGAACGCGCACCTAGAGTCTCGACATTTCATAAGTGCCTGTATCTGGTAGGTATTATTTAAATAAAGATCTATACAATTCTAAAAAAAAAAAAAAAAAAAAAAACATACCTATCCATAAAAAAATAATATTATTAAATAATCTTCAACGATTTCATCGGTAGCCATTTTACCTTTTGCAAAATGACATGCCATCCACGAATTTTTCATTTACAAACCCATTGACATATTTTCATTCGTTATCAATATGATTGTACCTTTGTATATTCGTCCTATGTTTGCATTATCTTCTTGTTTAAACAATTTCATAAATATATTTATGTAACCACCTTATCACATTAGTGCATTGACAGTCAAGTACTTGATAAGACTACTGAATGAAGTATTGTCAAATATAATTGAGGATGTTAGGAACAAAAAGTAATAAATTCACATTTTTTCCATTATTATTAATTTGTAAATTTTTGTGGATAGAAAACAAGGTGTTAATCAAGGAAAAAATAAACAAAATAATAATGGAAAAATAGCGAATTATTATATTTTTTTTGTTTTTAACCTCCTCAAATGATCTACTTTTACACACAAAACTTATTTAGGTATCACAAAAATCTTAATTATTATAATTTATAACTATATTTTAAACTTACTTTTGTAAGTATACGATGGCGATTTGGTTTACTTACTTCCATCCCTATCCATATATTTAACTGTTGTAAGCAAAAACAAAACTGTCATTTTAAACACACACTGTCACCGCCAGATAGTTAATTTATGCAGAAAAGTACTATAGAAACAGCAGTTAGAATACGCTGAAAAAACAGAATACCCCTAAGAATAAGCAGCGAGTTAAAAATTCCTAGCCATCACTGTTGGCTTAGTACAAGACTTACGCTTTGCTAAAGAAAAAAACAACTGAACTTTTAAAGGTCCCTTAGCTCAGTATATTTGAATCTAAAACTCAGACCCAACTTTAAACTTAGACCCAGACTACGAGTAATTCATGATTTGTTTTTTTTTATATAGAAGTTGAAGTTTACTTTTTGCCCGATTTTTTTTATACTGAGCGGCACGTGGAAAGCTTTTTGTTTTTTTTAAATAAATGTTTCGGGATATATAAAATTTTAAAATGTGAAAATAACTAGAAACCTGCACACTTTAAAATATTAAACAAGAGCTCTTCTTCAGATATTTTTCCATACAGACTTAATAAATAAGTTAAAAATAAACTTTTAAACATAATTAAACCTGATCCTAAACCACAAAGTCTACAATTGTTCTGAAAACACTTTATACACTTATAAAGTTTATAGTACCAAATTCAGTTATGAATATAGAAGAGAACTTATTTCGCTGTTGTTAAATTTATTTGTTCGAAAGATAAACAAAAGGTTAGACACAACTTTGGGGTTTTAGTAGTGGTTAAATTTAAATGATGTTTAAATTTTTTTTGGGTTTTATTTTAGTATTTAAGTGATTTATTTTGAGACACTTGGAATTTACCTATTGAGTACAAATATTTAATGAAGTTTTTTTTTAAAGTTAGGTACTGCTGATTTATCATTATGTATTATTTTTTAATTTTTAATCTGCCCAATTTTCACGGTTATTTGAGTTCAAATAATACAGTCTGTATTTCAAATTTAAGTAACACGCGTGTATTCAGGTGTCAATATTGAGGCCCTAATAACTTAACAGGCACAAAATGTACCTACATCTTTTATACGTATTCATTATATAATACGTTCCACAGAAAGGTTTTCAGCAAATTTAATTATACCCAAATTTTCTTTTGCAGGTAGTCGTCGCCGTTCGCGTGTTTCGCTGATAAGATAAGATAAAAAAGATGTGACAAGGACAGATGATAATTCTCAGAGCAGTGCAATGTCGAAACAACAGAAGTGCTGTAGTGAACTAATAAAGTGTTAAATTAAAAATGTGTTAATTTTTTTAAAATTACTTTTAGTTCTGAATTTAAAAATCATGATGACATGACATTAGTTTAAAAATAAAAGTGATTTAAAATAAGAAAAGTGAAAAAATGTGCATTCAGTGAAAAATTAAAAGGAAAAATTATTCCTAAAATTAATAATGACAAAACAATAGTGAGGTTAAAGTGCCGTTCAAAGTGAAAAGTGATAATTAAGATGTTTTGAAAGTGACAGTGAAAAATGGGTTGTCAGTTGGGGAAACTAGCGGCGTCTGAGAGACGGGGCAACAATGCGGGGCCCGTGATTAGTGATGGGCCCCCTCCGGCCACAGACCCCCGGCTGCCCCTCACGGCGAAGCAGAAATACTCCATGCTGGCTTCGTGGAAGGGCATTTCAAGGGCTATGGAGAAGACTGGCATTTGTATGTTTATAAAGTAAGTAATACCTGTTATTGTTTTAATATATGATGTATCTACCTTTAACCCAATAACCTAGTGATAGAAAGAAAGAAAATAATTTATTTGGTAAAATAAAAAAACAACAAGAAAAATAAGTAAATATAAAATCATAACATAAAATAAATCCTCTTACACATAGATGAAGTATGTAGGTAAGTCATACCACAACCGTGCGGGCCTTGGAACTGACCTTTTTTTGGTTAAAAACAAAGGTCAGTTCAGCGTAATGCCTGTCATCAATGCCCGACGCTGATTTTCATTTAAACCCACATAGCATAAGGCATCTCCTGGGTGTACATTGCATCGGAAACCTCATCCATAGCTTTCCATCAGCCCAGATAGAAGTCAATAACCCTCTCCGTAGTTGGGTAAAAAGAGACCCATTCTTGTCCTGTCCCTCCCTGTTTTCTAACACAAGTCAAAGTCAAAGTCAAAGATTTTTATTTCAACTGGGCCTTTGCAGGCACTTTCAAAACGTCGTGATTCTAGGCGCACGGTTCCAAGTGGGTTGGTCCTGGAGAAGATACCGGCAAGAAACTCCATGGATACTCTTTTCATAAATCAAGCTTAGGTACTACACAACAAATGTGGGGCTGCAGGAGCGGCCCCGGCTAAAATTCGACCTCAATTTACACAATATTACAATAAAAAAATAAAAAAAAAACAGCAAAGATCATAAGTACCACCAAAATATTATAATTATACAATACTAGTAGGTGCGTACTTAACACTCAACACACCATCCTAATAGGTCGGCAACGCATCGGTGACTTCTCTGGTGTTGCGGATGTTCATGGGCGGCGGTGATCACTTACCGCAAGATCGTATGAAAAATATGCAGAAAAAAAATCTAATAAAAATGTTGATCAGAGAATATTTTATAGCACTATAACATTTGGTAAAACATAATTGAGCTCAATAACGTCATTTATTATCCAAATGACGGTGTTCTATAATCTTTTTTTCCGGAAACGTCTAAAATCGGTCGTTATGATAAAATCTCAGTAGATTAAAATTGATAAGGTTTAACATACATATTTATACTTGCACCTTTAACTAAATTTTTAATTATATCGAAAGATAATAAAAATATTAATAACCGACTTCAAAAACCAAAACATTTAAAATATTTTTTATGAAAAACTTAACAGCTTCTGTACGTCTACCATGAGTTTTCCGTGCCGTCTAACGTTCACGTTCACATGCAATATTTGTATGGGAATTTTTTCAGCGCCTCTAGCGGTATAAATAGTGAACTAAAGTCACTATACAAATATTGCATGTGAACGTGAACGTTAGACGGCACGGAAAACTCATGGTAGAGGTACTGAACACAATGCTAAAACAATCTCTTAATAGAAACTTAACTTACCTTCGTTTCAAGTATAGAATTTAATCCTGGTTTTTTTTTTTGAGTCCGTCTCGCTTTTGTATCTTTTTCTCTTGTCTGACGGAATTAATTAGCGAACAGAAAAGTTCTATTTTTTTATACTTTAATTCTGAGCTAGGTATAGACCCTTTCTATCCATTGATAAGGTACCTAAGAATATAATACCTTATTCTCCACTAAAGGGTTATAAAAGATTCAGATAGATTTTTCGTTAGCTGGATAAGTTACTCAACAAGTCTAGTTGTTTGTAAGAAATCCCCGATAGCTATAAGACCGCCCATTGTATTTTAGTAATTATACTTAAACTTATCATCATGAACAACTTTTCCTATGATCTTTCTATAATCCTGAAATCACGAAAAAATCTGCTATTTTTAAAAAGCTTTTATTAGCTTCACCTGTAACTAACTATGTAAAAAAAATCTTGGAAGTTAAATTTGACCCACTTCCCGGTTTCCGATTGAGCTGAAATTTTGCATACACGTTTAGTTTGGATGACAAAAGCGTTTTCTTTAGTTTTTTTTTTAGCTATAATATTTATTAATTCAATATTACTCGAGTAAATGGAACAGCTGATTTTTTTCGCGATTTCTGGTTGCGTTCCTTAGTAAAAGTTGTTCATAATGATGAGTACAAAGTATAACTCTTTAAAAGCACCTCCACTAATAAAGTAAAACCTTATAATACATAGCAACAACAAAGCCATGAAATACATAGCGTAATGATAATGTACGATATTTTGGAATATTCAATACTAATTAACTATTCTATTAGAACAAATGATTGTAGATTTATTACCATATCCCAACAATGGACAATAGATATTGACGTATTCATGTTCCAAATTCAAATAACAAATTAATTTCACATTTGGAACGCCGAAATTCGAAATAAACTTGTTATTTCGCTTCACGGGGATTCTGACGGCACATTTGAATAATTTTGCAATATTTCAATTTGGTACAAAATTCGTTAATAATTCCACATTCCGACTTAATTGACACAGCTCGCTTAATGAGTATACCTATAAACATGCATGATAAAATAAACTTAAAGAAAAGTAAAAACCGACTTCAAAAATCTAAAAAGTATAAAATAATTTTCATAAAAATCTTATCAGCTTCTGAAGTCGGTGCCAAGCTAGGCGCACGTCTTCAATATTTGCGTTTTTTCGAAAAAGTGAACAGCTATCTCCAAAACGCTCGCTTCTGCTGCAAAAAGTTGCCAGTGTGCTTAAGCCTTAACTTACCGTGTACACTGTCAGGCAATGTAGCATGCTAATAAAACTACACTGCGGCCCACTTTAAGTGCACACTAAAGCTTATGACGAGATCCACCAGAAATAGATATTTAGCCTTTATAGTCGTTGAAGAATATAAATTATACATACATTTTAGCTTTTGCTGTATAAAATGAACTACTCAATCGTTTTCTGTTTCGAAAACTACAAATAGAACATAAATACATAAAATATAATCAATCCGACGATACTTTGAAAAAAAAATGCACCTTTGTCCTCATAGTCATGTTTAGGCGACAATATTACAATAGCTAAGACGTCAGACTAGCGATCGAACGTTCACGAGTTCGACCTACACTGACGAGTGTTGATCGAACTTGTAATTAGATAATTGTGTACATACTTACCTTATTTTGAGCGGTTTAACATAACCAGTAATGTAAAAGCTAAATTGTTAGTAATCCATAAATACTCTATATGTGGCTTCCCAAATCAAAAATTTTGATTTGGGAAGCCACATATAGAGTATTTATGGATTACTAACAATTTAGCTTCAAATAATAGTGTCCAAAAAATCCGGCCTCAAATGGAACAATACAACTGCCCAACACCATTGGAAGTGTAACCATCGTAGCGTAGTCGTAGCACCTCTACGAGCTACGAAATTCCGTAGCTTTAATTTGTACTTACTCTCATTCAAGTCCGAATATTAGCGGATTCTGAAATGCTTTGAAAAATGAGGATATAAAACAGATTTTAAATCTATAGGTGACAAAGACTCTTTTTAGCAAAACAAAATTAAAATAATATCAATGATATTTTATGTTTTCAAAATTAATTAAAATAATTTATGTTTCCGTTTGTATAAAACCTTTTTTTCTCTATGGTTGCGAATAGCACTAAGGTCATGAACTCGACCACATGACCTGGCGGGCTCGGCTACTCTGACACACACACGAATCGCGTCGCCGCGCCGCTCGATCCTAATGCCTACATAATTTTTGAATCGACTGCAGCTTTAATTTGATATTTGAAATGAATTCTATACCATTCATAGAGCCTAGTTTTAAAATATATTGCATTATTAAAATAAAACCATTTATACACATGTCCCAAAATTCAACGATAAGCGGGCACCAGAGGGTTGACCAGCTCATGACTACTCGAGAAAAAAAAAACTCAATTTTTAAGAAGTTACATCAAAAAATTGAAATCCTTAAAAATTTTACACCCCATAAGAGACTTTTAATTACCATGACCACAATGTTTCAAATATTTCTGAATTTCTTTTTGTACCGGAAACCTAAGTAGCCCTGCTATCCACCACAATCCTTGAAAATTCCAGAATGCCTGTAGATTTGACACAAAAATCAATCAAAATTATATTTCACCCTAAAATTTTGAAAGGTTTTTACATTCGGTCCACTTTAACTCATTGTGGTGTAAAAAAAAAGTATGGACACTAGCATGGCAAGTTTTTTTAAAAATTGACGCAACTATCCAAGGTTCCAAAATAGTATAATACTCTAGGAAAACTAGCCACAAAAAAAAGAAAAACGTACTATTTCTGAACAAGAACCAAATTTATTAACTTTTACTATGTGCCCAAAATAGGTATTTTGTTGTAAATTCTTCGAATTTGAATGGTACATGTGCGTAGTCAATAACATTTAGAAGTTAGAGAGGGATTATACGTTAGAAAGAGATAGATAGATAGTATGTAAAGTGGGAAAAGACGTTTTTAAAAATTATACCTCGTGTCTCCACAACTTCAAGTCTGCTAATACGTCTGTAGCGTACTATCACCTGTCATCTGTCCACAGACTAGACTTAGGATGCAATGCTAATGCTGCTAGCAGATTGTATCGAGAAAAAGTTTATAAAAACAGCAACTTCTCTAGATATCCTATTGTTACTCACAACGAAAATCTACATCGATATCCTAAGTCTAGTCTGTGGACAGATGACAGATGATAGTACGCTACAGACGTACTAGCAGACACGTCTGTGAACTTAGCATCTCATTTGTTAGCATCCCAAAAATAAACTCCATTTTTAGTGGCATCCGGTATAGTTCTACAGTTCTTGATAAGATTTAAAAATAGTTCGATCGATTTTAGTATCGAAACCACATTTTGAAAAAATGAGATGCTAACTTCGCAACACAATTGTTAGCATCTCAAAAATAAACTTCAGTTATAGTGGCTTCCCGTATAGGGCTACAGTTCTTGATAAGTTTTAATAATAGTTCCGTCGATTTTAATATCGAAATCGCATTTTGAAAATTTGAGATGCTAACTTCACATCTCAGTTGTTAGCATCTCAAGAATAAACTTCAGATATAATACCATCCATTATACTTCTACAGTTCTTGATAAGTTTTAACAATAGTTCCGTCGATTTTACTATCGAAATCGCATTTTGAATATCAAATTATATTATAAAACGATTAAAATAAAATAGGTAGGTACCACAGAACATAGAAAGAGGTTTCTGTGTTCTGTGGTAGGTAGGTGCTCCTATCCACTAGAGCCGTAGGTACATATACTACCTAGTCTACCTACTATCATCTCTTCTCTATTGAATTCGACTTTGGTCACGCCTTACTGCTAACGTACAGTATCGAAACCATAAGGGTCAGTAACCGCTACCGAATATCTGTAGGAAGCGAGGGAGCGAGCACTGCTAGTGAGTAGCGAAAACTCGAGATACCTACTGATAGACACCCAACTGACCCAACACAATATTTGTATCTAACCTAACTAAAGTAATTATGGCATCCCTCTCTAACGCGTTAGCTCTCAAGTGTGTAAACGAGATGAAGCGAATATTTGACAAGCTAGCGAAATCGCAGTTCACTATACTCTAAGGGTTTCGAATACCGGAATTTTTCAATACCGGTATTAATACCATCAAGAAAATTTCCAATACCGGGATCCCGGTATTAACCTCAATTTTTTTACGTATATAAAAAACGCTTTTTCATATAAACTAACTTTTTTTATATAATAACTTTAAGTTTCAAACAAAATCTCTTTACAATGAACATTAAGTACAATAGTATATTTTTAATGGTAGACCATCCAATGCTTCTAATCTGGTCACTAGAATTTCCATTGAGTCAGAACTATTAAAATAATTTGTAAGTTTGACTTTCTTAGATGGCGGACAATTGTTTTTTTTTTTTTTTTTGTAAATGGCCTATTGCAGATAACTCCGTGAGCTAGATCTGCGTAACCGGGCTTTGGTGGGACCAGAAGGGTCTCTCACCGTAAAGTATTAAAAATAAAATAGCACAGCTAAGGGCACCCCATATTGGGGCTCGGACCTAGGCTTAGGGCGCTATTGGTAACTGAACAAGTAGGGACTTGCAAAATCGGTGAGTTATTATTATTAGTGGACAAGTTTTGGTCTACTTGCACAGCGCGGGCTGGCGGGGTCAAGGGTCGGGGGGTTGGGTACGCTACTCTATGCCGCGGAGGTACTCGCCGTCGAGTACGGTAAGAAGGGCGTCTGTCGTGTGTAGTGATGCCAGTTTTTGAGGCTAACTTTAAGCTCTCTTGATAGAGAGTGATGTCATCGTCCTTATTGATGAGGGCGTGTCGTGGGCGTCGTGTACGTGAAATTTGTGAGGGTGTGTAACGAGCGGCTGCTGCCACTAACGGGTTAGTGTGTGTAGTAGCAGAATCGAAGAAGCGTTTAGAAGCTTTTTTCATAAAGTGCCTGATGGTCGGCATATTTAAATCGACATGTAATTGCTCATTGCGTACGTACCAGGGGGAGCCCGTGGCACGGCGCATGAATCGATTCTGGAGGGTTTGCATCCTTGCTAAGCGAGACGGCTCAACGTGTGCGAACACGACGCTAGCATATGTCATAATAGGGCGTATACACGCAGTATAGATTCGCACCTTGGACTTAAGGGCTAGTTTACTGCGTGCATTGAGGAGGCCGTGGAGGCGACCGAGCGCAAAGGCTGCGCGGTTGCGTACAATTTTAATGTGCTCTGTGAATTTAAGTCTATTGTCCAGAGTCACCCCAAGGTATTTGGCCTTGGTGTCCCATGGGATCGGTTGGTCTGACATGGTGATGGGTCGGGTGCGAGTGTGGGCGTTGCAGTTTTTGCCTTTCTTGACAAAAAGTACTGCTGCGCTTTTGGTGGGATTGATTTCGATCCTCCATTTCTTAAACCATTGCTCGAGAGCATTAGCTGCAGATTGGAGGTTTAGAGCTATTGACTTTGGGCTAAAACCTGTGTAAAAAATGGCAGTGTCGTCAGCGAAAAGCGCTAGTTGGCACTTGTTGTGTTTGGGGATGTCGCTCGTGTAGAGTGAAAACAGTAGTGGGGAGAGCACGGAGCCCTGCGGGACTCCTGCTTGTATAGGGTGAGGAGAGGAGAGGGCGCTTCCAATACGATAGCGAAAGGTGCGATTTGACAGGAAGTCTCGTATGATGAGCACGAGACGATCAGGCACGTTGAGTGTATACAGCATAAATATTAAGCCGTCGTGCCATACCTTGTCAAATGCCTTCGCCACATCGAAGAAGAGCGCGCCTGTCATGCGTCCTCTTTGAAATCCTGCACTTATGTGCTCGACTATGCGATGAACCTGCTGTACGCAGTAATGTTTGGACCTAAAGCCAAACTGTTCATCGGGGATGATTCTATTGGATTCTGCAAAATCCATTAATCTTTTGAAAATGAGGCGTTCATAAATCTTTCCCATGGAGCTGAGTAGACTTATGGGCCGGTAGCTGGACGGTTCAGCTGGGGGCTTGCCTGGCTTGTGAAAGCCGATGACAGTGGCATCTTTCCATGCTTGTGGAAAGAGGTTGTTACTCAATGCCGCATTGAAGATGGCTGACATTAAGACTATGAGTTGGGCTGGGAAGAGTTTGATCACCCTGTTGGTGATACCGTCTGCGCCAGGAGCTTTCCTGGGTTTTAATTGTCTCACTATGGAGAGGACTTCGTCTGGGGTTACTGGGGGGAGGGGTTCGTCTGGATCCTCGTGGGGGGGGAGGGTGAACCTGCGTTCAACCTCGGCTTCTACATTGTCGAGGTGGGCTTGGTCTACCGGTAGTGAGCTTGGCGAGCATTGGGTCTCCAGGCTGTCGGCTAGGCACTCGGCCTTTTCATCGTCCTCAAAGGCTAGGCTTTGATTTGGACGGATCAGGGGGGGGAGGTCGGTAACTGTATCGGACTTGAGCTTTTTGGTGAGTTGCCAAAAAGCTTGATGGGAAGGTTCGATTGTGCTCATGAGCCTGTCCCAACGCTCCTCCCGCAACTCCTTGATGCGTGACTTTACAGCACGCTGTAAGCCTCGCATGCGAGCTCGGTTGGTGGCGTCTGGGAAGGCATCATAGGCACGGATAGCTGCATTCTTCCTAGTTATCAGTGCACGCGCATCGGCTGGCAGTTTCCAGCGGTGGTCGTCCACCATTGGAACTTGCCGTGAACTTTCGTTCACCGCCGTTTGCACGTGACTGGTAAGAAGGTCGAGCGCACCTAGGGCATCTGCGGTTGACTCTACTTTATCTGGGATTTGGTCTAGATGAACTGACGTGGTGGACTTAAGACGCCGTTCTAACTGATCCCAATCTGTGATTAATTTAGTTTGAGGGGGTAGGCCAGGATCGGGGGGGGCTGTACGAGAATTTAACTCTAGGATCACTGGTCTGTGGTCTGAATCTAGTTCTTGCAGCGTCGCTATTGAACGTAAACTTAGGTTTATGTTCTTTAACAGCGCTACGTCGAGAATGTCGGGTTGGTGGTTAATGATGTTAGGATAATGGGTGGGTGTCATCGGTGCGATGATGTCAAAGTTGAGTTTGGAGGATAAGCGCAATAGCACGTTTCCTCTAGGGTTGGAGATGCGAGAGTTCCAGACGGGATGCTTCGCATTTAGGTCGCCCGCCAGAATGACTGAGCTGTCCATATTCATGAGTGAGGTGATATCAGGTTCCATGAGAGTCGGACTGACACTATTATTAGGAGGAGGGATGTATGCCGATATGATGGTGATGGAGGGGTGGCCGGTCATGCCCAGCCGACATATGGAGGCCTCTACTTGGGACAGTGGAGGGGGGCGGACAATTGTTGATCCGCCATGAGTTTTTATAATCTTTACACAACTTTCATTTTAAGATTTCAGATAAGGTTGCATATGGATCTGATGTACCACTTTTGTGCTTTAAAAATGTAATGATTTCCGTAGGAATTTGTCCAAAAAATTACTCCGTAACGTAATGTGGAGTCTACATAGCCATAATAGTTTTTTTTTGTTTATTATGTGTGCATGCTCGGTGTCCTGTGTGCAAAAAATAAATTGATTTACTTTCTTTCTTCTTATTTCTTTAATACACAGTTACGATAGCTGTCTGACTAACTATTTTCCTAAGTTTATAGAGAGCAAAGGCAAACCTACTAAATTTTGTAATTAGGATTGATGCATGTTTTTTCCAAGTCAGTTTAGAGTAAATTTTTAAGCCTAGAAATTTTATACGTTCTACTTCTTCAATTCTATTATTAACGAAAGTTAGATTAATACTAGGAGTGGTAGCTCTTTGTTGAAACTGCATAATTAATTCAGTTTTATTAAAATTTAATATTAAATTATGTTGTTTAAGCCAGTCAATTGATTGTTGTAATGCATCTTTGAAATCACCCTCATAATTTCTATTTTTATCATGTCTTATAATTAAGGTACTATCATCAGCAAAAAACCACGAGAGAATTTAAAAAAGCAGTTTAAAACTTAAGCTTATTAAAAAAAAAAATTGGAAATATAATGTGCAACTTAAAAATATAAAAATCTTATTAACCTTTTTATCACAATGAGTCCATACCTCTCCTTTCCTACAAGACGTAATTGACATAGGTACATATTGTCTAATTTTTAAGAACATTAAACACTAATACTTACCTACTTAGTACTTATACACTATTCACTAATACTTATACTATTTAAACTTAATAATGAATCTATTTCAATTGTTTGTTTATATCGCGATCACTCACACTCCGACAAATAAAGAACTAACTAGCGCAAACAATTTGAAGTTGCGAATACGTGGCAATAAGTACAATAACAAACTACCTAACAATAACTAAATGTAACTAGGCACTAGCCAGAGCCACCAACCGAGCCGGTACGGCTGCCGACCTACAGCGCGCGCCTCCTAACCAATTGACTTAAAATAATTTTCTTTAACTTTCTAATTGAAATTCGACCTTACCGTCCTACAAAGAAGGTTTAATCGAACACGATTAAATACGTCAGACTATAGTGAACTGCGATTGCGCTAGCTAGACAAATATTCGCTTTATCTCGTGTACACGCTTGAGAGCTAACGCGTTAGAGAGGGATGCCATAATTATTTTAGTTAGGTTGATACAAATATTGTGTTGGGTCAGTTGGGTATCTATCAGTAGGTATCTCTAGTTTTCGCTACTCGCTAGCGATGCTCGCTCCCTCGCTTCCTACAGATATTCGGTAGCGGTTACTGACCCTTATGGTTTCGATACTGTACGTTAGCAGTAAGGCAACGGTTTTCTGTTACGTTTTGCTATAGCGGACTCATGCCTACTGTGTCTTTGAATTCGGATAGTAAGTACATGGTTGCGGTACTGTTTACAATATATCTACCGTGACCAAAGTCAAATTGAATAGAGAAGAGATGATAGTAGGTAGACTAGGTAGTATAGGTACCTACGGCTCCAGTAGATAGGGGTACATACCTACCACACAGAACACAGAAACCTCTTTCTATGTTCTGTGGTACCTACCTACATATTATGTGGCCTCTCGGATGGTCGACAAACATGACACGTTGGTTTGGTACCTACCTATTTTATTTTCATCGTTTTATATTACTATAATTTGTTTTTCAAAATGTGTTTTCGATAGTAAAATCGACGGAACTATTGTTAAAACTTATCAAGAACTGTAGAAGTATAATGGATGCTATTATATCTGAAGTTTATTCTTGAGATGCTAACAACTGAGATGTGAAGTTAGCATCTCAAATTTTCAAAATGCGATTTCGATATTAAAATCGACGGAACTATTATTAAAACTAATCAAGAACTGTAGCCCTATACGGGAAGCCACTATAACTGAAGTTTATTTTTGAGATGCTAACAATTGTGTTGCGAAGTTAGCATCTCATTTTTTCAAAATGTGGTTTCGATACTAAAATCGACCGAACTATTTTTAAAACTTATCAGGAACTGTAGAACTATACCGGATGCCACTATAAATGGAGTTTATTTTTGGGATGCTAACAAATGAGATGCTAAGTTCACAGACGTCTAGCAGACTTGTAGTTGTGGAGACACGAAGTATAATTTTTAAAAACGTCTTTTTTCCTACTTTCCATACTATCTATCTAATCATTCTATCTCTCTCTAACGTATAATCCCTCTCTAACTTCTAAATGTTATTGACTACGCACATGTACCATTCAAATTCGAAGAATTTACAACAAAATACCTATTTTGGGCACATAGTAAAAGTTATGAAATTTGGTTCTTGTTCAGAAATAGTACGTTTTTCTTTTTTTTTGGGGCTAGTTTTCCTAGAGTATTATACTATTTTGGAATCTTGGATAGTTGCGTCAATTTTTAAAAAAACTTGCCATGATAGTGTCCATACTTTTTTTTTACACCACGATGAGTTAAAGTAGACCGAAAGTAAAAACCTTTCAAAATTTTAGGGTGAAATATAATTTTGATTGATTTTTGTGTCTAATCTACAGGCATTCTGGGATTATCAAGGATTGTGGTGGATAGCAGGGCTACTTAGGTTTCCGGTACAAAAAGAAATTCAGAAATATTTGAAACATTGTGGTCATGGTAATTAAAAATCTCTTAAGGGGTGTAATTTTTTTAAGGATTTCAATTTTTTCATGTAACTTCTTAAAAATTGAGTTTTTTTTTCTTTTCTTTTTTTTTCTCGAGTAGTCATGAGCTGGTCAACCCTCTGGTGCCCGCTTATCGTTGAATTTTGGGACATGGTGTATAACTTCAACCGACTTACGAACTTAGTAATAAGAATTCAATCTGTCTGGGTCTGACTGTGTGTGCATGTGACATGTATGTTTGTAAACTGTACCCTCGATACAGGAGAAATCCTAGTGTGGGACAAAGTTAAAAAAAAAAAAAAAACTTTCAAGTCACCAACGCAAAGTCTACGATCATTTACGTCAACAGCAATGTCATTACATACACTGTCGTGCAGATAACTTAGCAACACTAATAAAATTACAGTGCGGGCCACGTGAAGTGCACAAAGGCCCCTGAGACGAAATTTAGCTCAGATAAGACCTTTATTAGCCCTCAAGAGGCCGGGTAAGTGACGGGTAGTGTAATTTACTGTGGCCCAGTTTAGCTCAGTTTGCATGTTATGGTTTATAATGTAAATACCTTATTCAACGCTGGTATTGGTTTTCATATTACTACTGGTCGACCAGTGGTCGAAATTCAACCGTAATTTTAGCTTTCTGCACTCCTTCTCCATATAAACTTTAACTATGCCAAATCTCACACTCCTCCGTGCGCGCAATATGCTTTAAAACAAACTACTAGGGTACTACCCTGATCGCGGGACTTATCTCATTACCGTGACCCCGGAACGTAAAGGGCTATTGAAGGAACACCGTGGATTTTAGTCAGTACAAGTCTGACAGTCCCGCCCTGCCCGGGGTGGGAGACCCATTTGATGATTTTACCAAGCTAAAAAAAAAAAAAAAAAAAATTACTACCCTCCCTTTTAACCTGGAAATCTGTCCATCCTAAGGTTGTCTGGTAGAATTCGCCACGTGCGATAAGACCGCCCTTGTACATTTCTTTTTCTAATTATTGTATCTTTTCTTCTATTACTGGTGTGTAATAAAGTGTATTGTATTGTACAAAGTTTTCTCTTCACGTATTAATATTATAGGTAGTTCGTCGGAAAGGCTAAAAAGCCGAAAGGGAATTATTGTACTCATCATTATGAATAAGTTTTTCTATGGAACCAACCTTGGAGTGGATGGAGTTTCTTGCCGGTTCTTCTCCATAGGGTCTACTATTTGGAACCGTGCACCTAGAGTCTCGACATTTCATAAGTGCCTGTATCTGGTTTACATGAAATAAAGATCTATTCTATTCTAACCCTGAAATCGCAATACAAATAATCTCAATTTTTTATACTACTATGGTGGCAAACATCTTTATGGCTCGCCTGATGGTAAGCGGTTACCGTAACCTATGGACGCTTGCAACACCAGGGAGATCTCTGGCGCGTTGCTGACTTTTACTTGTTCCAGCAGGGTAATCACAATGCACACTTGAAATCGGAATCGATTCAATTTTGACAGTTCAACAATGTACATTGCGCAGTATCCTTTAAAAATTATACTGAACGACAATTGGAGTAACGCAATGAACACTGTTGTAGTGCCAAAATTAAGTCGATTCCGATTACGAGCGTGCTTCGTGATCAGGTAGCGGGTCTGGGTGTGTGTGCAATTGCGCATGTGAGATATATGATTGAAAAAAAAAAGAGATTTTTTTTTCGAAAATTGTACACAATATATTCTCAACAAATAGTAATAACACATACAAATACAAGTAGCAGAGAAAAACTCGCCAGCTTCCAGTGACCTAGTTCGCGTTGACTACAATTTGCAAGATGGCCGTAACGTTGGCACTACTGTGTTTTCTTTTCATTAACTTCTATTTGAACAAAGAATGAATTGATTGCTGTATCAACAGGCCGATCTTGACATAACTCTTCAGAGAGGCCGACAAATATACTTAACCTTCATTATTCCTTTCAGACAACACAATCGCCATGATATTTGATATTTAACTTGAGTGATCTTCAACTCCCGTGACTGTTGTTAACACTGCGCCTGATATTTACGATATTTCCCTAAACGTCAAGCTAACCGTATTCCGTACATACAGAATAGAATAGATCTTTATTTCATATAAACCAGATACAGGCACTTATGAAATTTCGAGACTCTAGGTGCGCGGTTCTAAATAGTAGGAGTCCTATGAAGAAGATTTTTTTTTTGTAAAAGCATTCAACATACTTCAATAATTTCCTAGTTTAACCTAACCGTCAAAAACCCCCGACACCAACTAGAAAAAGAGCTGCAACTTTTGTAAAACTCAACAGATTTTCATGAAACATAGCTAAGGTGATATCTGATTAAACTAGCTTTAAATTTAAAAAACTGCATTGAAATCGGTCCATCCGTTTTAAAGCTACGATGCCACAGACAGATACACAAGTACACAAATCCCCAGATACAAACTACAAACTTATAACACCCCTCTTTTTTGTCGGGGGTTAAAAAGTAAAGTTAAAAAGGCCCGTCGGATGGCGCTAAAAAACCATAATAGCCGAATCCGATAATTTTTAATAATGCAGCATAATGGCGGGGGGCTTAATAATAAATATAAAAAATAAACAACAATAATAAAAAATAATAAAACAATGGTGAAAATAATAATTAATTAAAATGTAAATGAATTGTAAATGACGTCATGGGCCGCGCGACCTATATGAGATTGTATAGGTTAGCTCATTTTATAGTATTAAATCTTACAATACCAATGAATGAAACCCATATTTCCTTAATAAACCAATTTGAGAACTACCTAACCTACCAGCGCTTTATCTGCTCTGTCATCCCCGATAAATAATAATAAAAAGCCGTACTAATAATTACGTTGAGCTCGACATAAATAAGAAATTGGGTCGCTGAGGCTTCCGCCTGATAAAGACTAATAAGAAGCCTTCAGCGCCCTTGTGACGTCACTACAGATATAGTCGAGGAAAATGTGCCGACGAATCATAATTGGGACTTTAATGATAGCATCATCGAAGAGGATTTCAGTAGCTCAATTCTCGTAATTAATTTAGGTACACTATGACTGAAATCTGATCGAACTGAGATTATAATTATGAACTAAGCTGACCCCGGCGAACTTCGTATCGCCAATAAAAGAACTGAAAACCTACCTACCTATCTACCCACCTACCTACCTACCCACCTATCTACCTACCCACCTACCTACCTACCCACCTACCTACCTACCCTAGCCTATCTACCATACCTACCCTACTATCTACCCTACCCTACCCTACCTTCTCCTTACAATTATAACAAACACAACAAAAAAAGAATTAGCGAAATGGGTCCAGCCGTTCACGTGTGATGACGCGACCAACAAGGGAATAGGGATTCATTTTTATTATACGAGTATACTAAAAATGTGTATTCTAGTCCTCTTAAAATTCAGTCTGATTTCAGTATGATTTGAATTCAATCTTCTCACAGACTCATTTCAATCTCATATTTGACGTAGGTATGTATGGACGAGAATACCAATTTTATTAACTGTGTCGGTTCAAAATGTTAGCAGAATACCTTTTTGGCTTCAATTAACTTTCGACCTCATTACAATAGAATTTCACGTTTGATGTTGTTTGTTTTGTGACATTTAGGACATTGATACTAGATCGGAATGAGATCGGCACTATATTTTGAACATTTTTAGTTACGAGAATTGGGCTACAGACGGCTACAGATCTCTCTTTTCTGGTAAGAATAAATTTTCGTTGAGAAATCATTATACAGAACAATACACATTTTCTTTCTTTCTTTTCTTTTTCTTTCTATCATTTATCTTTAAGACTGGCTGTGCCCGCGAGGCTGCGACCCTTAGTAATGTACTATTTCTGATATAGTTATAAAGCAAATACCGATACAAAAACAACAACATGTAGCTAATTAACATACTATTTATTAGACAATTAATTTAAGATGCGAGGTTTACCCCAACTTTGTATACACTTCAGAACTTGCGGAACTCTTGTGCCAACGAAGTTAGAGCCGAATACAAATAATTATGTATACATAATTATATATTATGATATGACATTATGCAGGTTGACTGGTAGAACGAGGGAATCGTTGGAGGAGGATGTTGTACTTATCATTATGAACAACTTTTACTATAGGACCAAACACGAAATCGCGAAAAAAAATCAGGTGTTCCATACATTTAGTCGATTAATATTGATTTTTTATTCGCGATTTCATGTTTGGTCCCATTAGTAAAAGTTGTTCATAATGATAAGTACAACATCGTCCTTCAACGATTCCCTCGTTCTACCAGTCACCCTGTATAGGCAGTGATAGCTTAGCGGTTGAACGCCTGCCTTCCATGCAGGAAGTGCTGAGATCGAAACCGACCCGCACCTCAGACTTTTCTGTATGTGCGGATCAGAATTTGATTATCACTTGCGTTAACAGTGAAAGAAAACCTCGTGAAGAAACCAGCACACCAGAGAGGGCCTCATAAAGTCCTCGATGGTGTTTGTAGTCCACCAACCCGCACCAGGCCAGCGTGGTGGACTAAGGCCTAACCCTTCTCATTCTGAGAAGAGGCCCGTGACAAGCAGTGGGGCTGATCTTAGCCCCCGAAAAAAAAGAGGGGTGTCATAAGTTTGTAGCGTGTATCTGTGTATCTGTCTGTGGTATCGTAGCTCCAAATCACTTGGATTGGATGGACCGATTTGATTGCAGTTTTTTTTATTTGAAAGCTAATTTAATCGGGTATCATTTTAGTATGTTTCATGGAAATCTGTTCAGCCGTTCAAAAGTTACAGCTTTTTACTAGATGGAATCGGGGGTTTTTGACGGTTAAATCATTTTTAGTAGCATTTGGCCTTATATCTCATCCTAGGTGGATAACTCTTCGCCTATTTACGAGTCAACCGTACATTGTACTGACGGCACATTTCCATCGCCTCACATTATCTATATATTAATACGACAAGAGAATACTTTGTACCACTTTTTTAGCATATTGCGCGCACGGAGGAGTGTGAGATTTGGCATAGTTAAAGTTTGTATGGAGAAGGAATGCAGAAAGTTAAAATAACGTTCAAATTTCGACCATTGGACGACCACTAGTCTAATTTAATATTTTACCTATATTCTGCCGCCAGAATACAATTAATGATCCTAAAATATTTCAAACTTAATTAGAATTTATAAAACTAATCTGTAGGTACATTTTGTCTAGACTCTAGAGGGCATCTGAAAAACTAATATAAAATAGAAAAGGCTCAAAAACTTAAAGTGTTGGGAGTAAACTGAAGTTTTGAATACATTGTGTTTACTCCTAAAAGGTTTATTATCCCAAAGTTTCTACGTAACTTTGATTAGTTTTGTCCCATAAAGTTTACGAAAAAGGGAAATAGACTTATGTAAAGTAGATACCTTTTACTGTAAGTAGGTAATATAAATCCCTTAGATACTTACCTTATAGAACATTATTCTTAGTATATGCGAAAGTCGAAAGGGGATTACTGTACTCATTATTATGATCGACTTTTACTGTGGGACCAAAACGGAAATCGCGAAAATAAAATCTGCTGTTATATACATTTAGTTGAATAATATTGAATTATTTATATGGAACAGCTGATTTTTATTTTCCGATTTCTGCGTTGATCCCATAGTAAAAGTTATTCATAGTGATGAGTACACTCTCTTTCGGCTTTCGCGTATACTAAGAATAATGTTGTATATAGGTACCTAACTATTTTTAAACATTAGGTAATACCTAATAATTAAATACTGCCTAATAGTGGACCTCAGCAATATGCAGGTAGGATGTAGCGTCCATGGTTTAAAAATAAATAGTATCAGCTACGCTGATGACATGGCGTTGCTGGCGCCGACGGCAGGTGCCGTGAATGAGATGCTGAGGGTCTGTCAGGCGTATGCTGCCTCGCACGGACTTGTTTATAATGTTAAAGAAGTGCGAATACATTGTCTTTGGGGCCGGTGGCGAATGCCCAGATGCTATACCTGACATTACCCTAAACGGCTTGAACATCAAAAGAGTGACAAAATTCAAATATCTAGGGCATGTTCTCGCTGACGACCTCAAGGACAATGGTGATATTGAAAGGGAGCGTAGGACATTGGCGGTCCGAGGTAACATGTTGACCCGACGATTCGCTCGGTGTAGCAATCAAGTAAAGATTATACTTTTTAAGGCACAGTGCCTTTACACGGGGAATCTTTGGGTCAACTATACCAAAACAACGCTGAATGACCTACGCGTACAATATAATAATATTTTTAGGATGTTGTTGGGACTGCCACGATGGTGCAGCGCGTAAGAAAACCGCGTCGCTGTTGTCAAGGTTGCGGGCGAGTGCCAACAGCATTCTGAAAACTGTGGCGGAGAGTATCAACTCTCCGATTATTAAAAGTTTTGTGAGAAGGACAATCACTAAGCATTAAGCTTGGGGGTGTCCTTTTCACAATACTATATATTCTATCTTCTTCTAGATTGTTTTCAACTACTAACACTAATATTAAGTTATGGTTTACTAACACGCTGGATCATTGTTGTCTGAATTGAATAAATAAATAAAAAATACGTGAAGAAAAAACTTTGTAGGTACCCCTTTTTAAGCATATTGCGCGCACGGTGAACTGTGAGATTTGGCATAGTTAATTATATTTCACTAGCGACCCGTCCCCGGCTTCGCATGGGTGTATTTTCTCTACTATCCTTACATTAAATATCAAAGTATTATACCTATAAACCTTCCGTGAAAAATTGTCTAACTGATGGTGAAATCCGCATCAAAATCCGTTGCGTGATTAAGGAGTTAGCGGATATACAGACAGATGCGGAAAACTTTTTTTTTTTTTTTTTAATACGATGGGATCACTAGGATTTCTCCTGTATCGAGGGTACAGTTTACAAACATACATGTCACATGCACGCACACCCAGACCCGGAACAACTATCTGTAGATCATAATAAAATAATAAAAAAAATATTTTACATAAAGAAAAAACACGATACAGAGCACATTTATACAGCAGGTTGTACAACAGAGTCGAATATAATTGTCTAATTTCCGGCCCATACAAATAATTGCTCCGTGTGGGGATCGAACCCGCGGCACGTAGCGTAGAAAGCTAATCACTTAGCCACTGCACCAACCGTGTCGTTGTATTTTATACTACCCATGTAGAAATATGGAGACGAAGTGTAGAAAGCTAAAATTTATATTATATAATAATACGGTCCGACCAGTGGGCGATCACTAGTAACAAATTATTGTGTCAATGGGGCCGCAGCTCAGCATAATATCAGGAGGCAGTAATACTGGCCACCTGACGCTGGTTTTCAGCTGCAAAAATGAATTTATTAGAATTAAAAGTATTATTTTTATTGTTGTTTTTTGTTTTATATGTTAATTACTTTTTTTTTTAATATTCAATGTACAGTTTTCGCCTCGTTACGATTTTATTATAAGTATAGATTATTTTTTATTTTCTTAATAATTTTTATGTTTTATTTTATTGTTTCGGTGTCGGTTACTTTGTGATGTCTAATAAACGTTTTTTCTTTCTTTCTTTCTTTATGTGACTCTCAATGAGCGATCTCATCTCTAGAAAGCAGGTACCAAAACACCTATTAACCAACAAACTGCATAGTGCATATCTATTATATACGACTGACCGAGTTGGTCAGAGTTGTGTCCCGTTGTCCCAGTCGCATCGAGCATAAAGAGCTCGTCACACAAATGACGCTAGTTCTGCTATTGTGTTGTTAACTAACTGAGTGGGGCGTAATAACGTACCAGCATCACTATTCTGTAACATTTCGAATCTCACTTCTATTGTCGGTTGATATTAATTGACGAATTGACATGACAACTTAATAACGAAGCTGTGAATATGCTTTAGTCATGTTTCTGACTCCTGTTTTTAACCGACTTCAAAAAAGGAGGAGGTTCTCAATTCGGTTTTTTTTTTTATTATGTATGTTCGGGCATAACTCCGTCAATATATAGACGGATTTGCAAAATTCATTCAAATTGTTCGAAAGGGGTTTATTCTGAAATGGTCCCATATAAATTTCATAAAGATCTAATCAAGACCTTAGGAGATAGACAATGGAACTCTTGAATGAATAACAGCATATCACTTGCCATTGCCATAATCGCATGTTCATGTATTGTTTATGCCACTCAAAATAGAAAAATAAAATAAACTTTATAAAAAAGTAAAAACCGACTTCAAAAAACTAAAACATCAAATATCAACCGACATTATCAGTGACATTCGAATCGAGATACGAGATGAAGCAGAGACGCAATGAGAACAAAACAGTAACAGCACAAAAATGTTGTCTATTCTATTGGTAAGTCGGTATCAGGGGAATACAATTTTTCTGAACTGTGACCTCTTCACTCGATTAAGTTCCGATTAAATTGCGAACTTAATAGATTTCTCAGAATTGAAGCTCAAAGGGAATCATCCACACTATCTTGCTTCGATAAGAGCATTCACTAATCCAAACTTCGATAAAACATTCCTGAAGGAGATTCTGAGAGAGTAATCAAACTACCAATACCAACCCGATACCAATACAATTCAAAACTTTAATATAAATATTCGCAATGAGTTCAAAGAATGAAATACCGAGCAGTATTACCACTTTACAGGAGCGAAGGAACATTTATTGACATTGTTCTGTGTAACAATCTTTTATAAGGACAGATTCACATTTCAAAGGACAAACAATTTGATCGTGCTAATATTGAGACGAAATACTAAGAATAAAGATTTATAAGTTAGAATCTTTAGAATCCTATTACAATATGATAGAGATTTGTTGAAGATATACCATGTTTTACGCAAATAAATATCATCATCATCATAACCGGGATCCAGCTGAATATCAGCGTCAGGTGTCATAGCCTGGCACATGCTGAGCTGGACACCCATTTGCTACAGCTCGGGACACACACTGAATAGGTGATGCGCACTCGGTGCAGTATACCCACATATTTTTTATTCTTTTAAATTATTATTTTTTCTACTCAATTTTACACTGTTGCCATCCTAAGTGTGTGTTCTCTGTCTATGCACCTGTCCTCTTCTTATTACCTATGTCTATCATTATAGTATGTCTCGTTTTTGTGGCAAATAAATGATGTTTCTTCTTCTTTTTTTTGATGTTTTTACCCACTGCTGAGTATAGGCCTCATCCTTTTCATGCCATATTTCCCTGGTCTGTGCTAATCGCATGCAGGTCTTTCCCGCGATTATTTGCAGGTCATCTTTATAAATTGAATATAATATAAATTGTATAATTTATCATAATATCAATTATGTCAAATAAATGTATTCTATTCTATTCTAAGATTAATAAAAAATAAATTTAAAGAAAAAGGGAAAAACCGACTTCAAAAACTAAAAATAATAAAATAATTTTCTTAAAAAACTTATCAGCTTCTGAAGTCGGTGCCACTATCAAGCTAGGTGCATTGCAGAATTATAGGCCCCGACTCGAAATCGGTTCACCCAGTCGAAAGTTATGAGGTAACAAATATTAAAAAAAAAAAACATACGCGTCGAATTGAACCTCCTCCTTTTTTTGAAGTCGGTTAAAAAATATAAGCGTCCTAGTATAGTTATTTTGTAAAATACAGTAAAAAAATGCGTTAGGTCAATGATTAGTTAGAATTTTTTTTAATTGATAGGAAATTCAATTACCTATGTAGATAAATATACGATTTCTTACATTATTTTTCAAGCTTTGTCCATACAAAACCAATACAAGTACAGCTTCTCTGTAAGCAATACGTAGAAATACCGTAAGTAAATCGAATACAAAGCGATACCTAATCCATTACCGAACGCCAGCAATTCCCATTCAACAGCCTTTCACTTCACACTTCACAGTGTGACAGTTTCACTTTCTGAGCCCCAATTTATACAACAAAGTCAACAAAGAACTGAACATCTATCCACGTACGTTAAGAGAATGTAAAACAATCACAGGCAATTGGCTACACACCCTCACTTATGAAGAGTTAGAAACTTTTATCAAATCCTAAATATCCTATATCAAATTCTTCCTTCCTTCCGAATTACACAAACTCATGACATACATTCACGCATAGAAGTGCACACACACACGACGCACATTCACTACACTTGCACACGGACATTCACTACACATACAAATACATATCCCATTCACATACATACACATATCACATATCTACACAGATAGCAGATCAACGGAAAATTGTGTTTCGTAACCCTAACTTTTTTATTATTTTTGTTAATTATTAATTTTTATATACATAGATAGTTAACTTTAACTTATGTTTCTGTATAATGGAACGCTGATGCTTTTGACCTCTTGGAGGTGGGCGTTAATGGCTGCGACACAGTTATATAACTAATGTAGCTATTATCGTACACAAACGTACTGTAAACCTGTTTTTAGTTCCAATAAATATATTTTGATTTTGATTTGATTTTGAGCCTTCCTGAAAAAAAACGGAACACCCCGATCTGTAAGTCAATAAAACGCGTTCATTCGTGAACATTTCTTTACGGAAAATTACGGACCTTGCCGTGTCGGGATAATAATATTATGGGATCCGTTGCAGACGGTATTTTGATTGAAATTGGATAAGCTTGTTAAAGTACTACACATGACTACATATCAAGCTATATATTTTCAGGAAAAAAGGAAAGAAGAAAATGAAAATACCTACATTAGACACCCCTGACCCCAACTAGAAAAAGAGTTGTAACTTTTTAATGGCTGAACAGATTTTCAAACATAATTAACATAATTTCCAATTAAACTAGCAACCAAAAAAACTGCAATGAAATCGGTCCATCCGTTTTGGAGCTACAATACCACAGACAGATACGTAGATCCATAGATATACAGATACACATATCCACAGATACACAGATAGAAAAACTTATGACACCCCTCTTTTTTGTCGGGGGTTAAAAATAACCGCGATTTCAAGAACAATAATGATTATATTTTCACAACTAACAACATCCTACCATCATCCGTACCAGGGTTGTTGCGAACATCAGCATCAGCATCCGCGGAACTTCAGCATCATTTTCAACATCAGCATCAGCATTGATCGATGCTGATTATCAACGCTGATGTTCACCGCAGAGGGGGCGGGGCTTATAGCACGTGTTGTTTTTGCAGTATAATAAGTTTAATTATGGTTTTTGCTTTCGAGTTTTGACCAACTACGATTAAACTAAACCACTTAGTTTGATTCTATTGTTTATTAAAAGTGACAAAATCAATTTATTTTATTTCAATACCAAGGAAAACTGTGTATATTTTACATATAAATTCATAATGGTCACTATTTATCCCATGCTTTTTAAAGAAATTAATTAAAATCAGCATCAGCATCCGCTGATGTGAATGACAAAACATCAGCATAAGCATCAGCATCCGCTGATGTGAAAAAAATATGCATTAGCAACAACCCTGATCCGTAAAATACTGTAGCTACCCATCGGTAGGGACACAAAACCTGCGGGTAACAGCTGTTATTACGTCATCTTCCTTCAAAACGATTGTAATCTACGGGCCAGATAAAGTGGCAAGTTTCCATACATAAGTCAGCAAAAAAAGATTGAGTATCCTTGCTCGAAACGTTACACATTGACGTAAAAACACTCTCAAAGATAGTCCTTCCAAAATAGTCCAGCGTCCTCCCGAATACTTTATCCGTACTCTTCGTAATTGAGCCTGTTTTTGCGGACGGTATTTTTGCTAGACCTCAATAATTTGCGGACGGTACGCCTATCGAGCGGGGAGTGGACTTGACCTACTTACAGCCAGGTAAATAGCCACTAGTGCCTAGAATTCTAGACCTCTAGCTTCTATTGCTTTTTTGTGTTGATAAAAGTGGAGGTTTTTATGATTTTTCTTTGAGTTATGTTTTCAAAGAAAGTTATTGGATCTGTCGAGTGAAGGTATAATTTAGCTCTTTGTTGTGGCGGCAGTCTATGACATGACAAAGTTAATTTTATCATAGTACAATCTACATCTACAATAATAATCATCTTAACTTCCTAATATATTATTAATAATTTTTAAGTCAAAAATATAAAATGTTTGCTAAAAAATAGAAATCTTTGTACCCCTTTTAAAGCATACTGCGCGGACGGAGGAGTATGAAGGCACAGTTAAAGTTTATGTGGATAAGGAGTGCAGAAAGCTAATATTATTATATAATATGCATTAGAAATAAATAAAATTAATAAAAAGAACATTACACACACTACCATGCGTTTGACACTCACGCACATATTGTATACATACTCTTTTGTTTATGGTTTTTTTAATTTTTATTATAACAACTTTCTTTCAAAATATACATCGAACTTACAATCTAAAAACCACGGGGGTTTGTCCCGATTGCAGTGAATAACATTCTGCACACATGTAACATGGGTTCCTGCTCGCCCGGAAACGACAGGCTTCCCATGTACAAAGATAAAGAAGAATGTGTACCTAATTGTTCCAGCTGCGAGATGGTCACACAAATAAAACAACTTCAGTACACTTAAAGATATAATTTATTTAAATAGGCATTTGGTATGTTGCAGATGTTGACATTATAGTTACCTACTATATAGTTACTTGTACGAGTTAGTACATAAGAATAACTAATAAAAGTTTTTGAGGTTATCTAGGAACACATGTTAAATTGAAGTGGCACTCGCTGACACAAAACAACTTGTCTGCGGTAAACTCTCTAAATTGCAGCACTACTTATCCCTACGACATAAGTCTTGGGATCGACTGTGATCAACCCAAGTGTCAATAAGTAGTACTGCAAAGTTAGAGCTCGGTGACAACCTAGGTTGCTAAACCCAATCTAAAATATAAGTTCCACCAAGATTTCCTTTGCAGCTATGCCACCAGAACACACTAAGAATTTAACCTTATACTTGTTTCAGCCAATTAAATTATCAAACGTAAGAATAAAAACACCATACATAATACTTTGAAACATAGCTCAACGGTAAAGAAGGTTCTGGTTTAATTACAGAAAAATGTAGTCTAAAAGACTATGCAATAATATTATATTTTCCTAACATGCTGTGGGAGTTCTACTACCCATTTCTATAAGAAAGCATGAACAGTTGTGAACAATTTGTAAACCACTCATATAAATAGGTACCAATTTACACCAATATATACCACCAACCTAACATTATTTTAATGTTAGATTATCTTGATTCTAAGTTAATAATAAAAATAGATCCAACCTCAAGCTGTAGCTGTAGAAGCAGAAAGTGCAGTTCAAACCATGTAATGATTGCCACGCGACATGCCAACGTGGTCAGTGTGCAAAGCTTCATGTACTTAAGCATCTTTCCTTTCAATAACGGCAACAAGCGATTTCCATCTTATATAATAAATATGCAACAGCAGCCTGAAAGTCACAGAAACAACCATGTCAGAACAAAGCATTAAAATAACTTCGTGAAATGGCGTTTAAACAAAAGCAAAGCAACTCACCATACATAAGGTATTTCACTGCATAATATAAATTTATTGGACGATTCACAACATTAATAATTTATATGGGAACTAGCCCATTTTCTCAGTGCTACAAATCCATTTCTAATTTCCTGAGACTAGGAACAAATTATTAGGGAATAATAAATCTGCGTGTGAGCACTTCACGTCTCTTGGGAAAAGGAAAGCCACAAGGGCGACCACCCACCATCTACCAACGATTTTGACAGTTTATGAAATCTATGGTAACTATCAAGCTATGACTTTATAAAATTAATGAAAACAAACTGAGAAAAATCCCGTATCTAATTCCATGAAATGAGAATAATAATTCTACATTTCTTGAAGTTTGAAACCACAAATAAACTAACAACCTGACAAAATTATGTACCTCCAAGATAACCAAAATTCTACCATTTGGCAGACTATAAACTACTATTGGTAACATTCAGACAACTGTTTTCACATGAGTTGTCAAAAGAGAACCAATCAGCTATCAACGAATATTCCAAATCAGAAACTTAAGCCAATGTCAAGCGGCCACGAAATTCGTCTTTATGAGCGCGCTTTTTGAAATTCGCACAGATTACACAACGTTACAATACCCCCCTTCCAATGAAAAGGTTTACAAAGTAAACCGATCGCTGTCCCCAGCGTTCGAATCACAAAAATAAACTACATCGAAATTAATCTGTGCATGAAAAATAATTACCTTCGAAACAGGAATGCTTCAAACATTTAACAACATACCAAACAAAAAATTGACTTAAAAAAAATCGTTAGATAGTGTGCAACTACCTAAACCAAAATCTTTGAAAAAAAATCTTCCCTTTCTCAAACTATTTGAAAATGAAAATATAGGTTTAAATAAACCCAAAAGAAAGAAAAATAGAGTAAAAATTAGAATTAGGTAAATATAATCTAATCTATAAATAAACCCATCTGAAACTAAATTGTTCAGCAATGAGTATATAAAAAATTAAAGAAACAAAAAAATATAAGTAAAATTATGTAAAATTCCTTCTCTCCTGTAATGCAATTCCAATATATCCAACACGTCAGGACTGATATTACAAACCAAAAAATCACTTCTGTCCGGACGAAAAGTTTCGACAACAAATTTACCTATCTGCTACATTGTTTTGTACCACAAGCATGCTACCATTCATACTGCTAACATACTTCCCTACATTCAGTCACCTTTTGAACGTCACGATTAACGGCAATAGCTCGAACGTCGAGCATAACAACCTGTTAACGCATACTAACACACCCCTTCAGTGATCAAAGATATTATATAAATCTTTGACACCTGCAAAACAATTATGGCCAATTTGTTGTCTATGAAAACTATAAAATTAGGCAAAAATAAGGACAAAGTTTAAAAAAAATATATCCGAATACTTTGCCTATAAAAATCTTCCTATCAGGAAGAGAGAAAGAAAGGAGGAAAAAATAAATTTAACCTTTAAAATCCTTGATGTGCCAAGAGCCTATCGACCGGCCATTCAACCTTTCTAACTCATAAACCAAAGGAGATAAAACCTTAGTCACCCGACACTTTCCATATTTTGGTGCTAGTTTTGACATTTTAGATTTACTAGCATCACTTTGAATAAAAGTTCGTTTCCAAACCAAATCACCGACTGCAAACTCGGCTGATCTACGGCGCAAATTAAAATGTGTTGCATTTTTGGCATGTGACTTCAACAAATGTTGACGAACGTCAACAAAAATCCAAAAAAAACAAAAACCAAATATAAAAATTCAAAGTACCTAATTCACCTGCATAATTTTTGCGTGGAACGCGGCACATTGTAGCGTTTTAACATTGAAAGAAATTCCGATCCCGTGAATTGCGTTAAATTATCCGTAATCACTGTTTCGAGAACCCCAATGGCAAAATAAAATTCGCTACATTTATGCTAGTTGCATCTCTCAACTGTTCTTTGAGTTCTACCATATTAGCAGGAGTGTCGGAACGGATGTAAACTTCATATGTCAGCTCATCCTTAAGAAGAGAATGAAATTGTATTGGTCTTTCCATCTTAGATTGGTGGTACACTTACAATAAGGTATGTATAGTCACAATAGGTGAACTATTTATGACAAAATTAAAGCTATGTGAGAAACTCAAAAAAAAAAATAAAAAAAATATAAGGACTGTATGTCATGTACCTTATTGAACAACTGAAAAGCAGCTAAGTACTTAATTCAAATCAAATCAAATTAAGTCTCTCACAAAACTATAAGCATAATTAAAATATGCATCAAAACAAAGTAAAAAAAAATATAACAGTACAGAAATTATACTTGCTCAACACTGTGTCTATAAAAATAAAAAACACTACATGTGTTTCAGTTAAAATCTATATCACCTGATAATAGACACTCAATTAAAGTTCTAATGAACAATTTTGGTTTAATTTGTTGGTTGGTGGTATATATATTTCACAATAATACACTAGTATGGCTTGCTAAAACTAAAAAATGGCAACTAAAACATCATAATTAATGATACCAAATCCATAATGACAAATTTGTAATTAAACAATTAAAAGTTGGGCGCCATTTGTAACATGGGTTCCTGCTCGCCCGGAAACGACAGGCTTCCCATGTACAAAGATAAAGAAGAATGTGTACCTAATTGTTCCAGCTGCGAGATGGTCACACAAATAAAACAACTTCAGTACACTTAAAGATATAATTTATTTAAATAGGCATTTGGTATGTTGCAGATGTTGACATTATAGTTACCTACTATATAGTTACTTGTACGAGTTAGTACATAAGAATAACTAATAAAAGTTTTTGAGGTTATCTAGGAACACATGTTAAATTGAAGTGGCACTCGCTGACACAAAACAACTTGTCTGCGGTAAACTCTCTAAATTGCAGCACTACTTATCCCTACGACATAAGTCTTGGGATCGACTGTGATCAACCCAAGTGTCAATAAGTAGTACTGCAAAGTTAGAGCTCGGTGACAACCTAGGTTGCTAAACCCAATCTAAAATATAAGTTCCACCAAGATTTCCTTTGCAGCTATGCCACCAGAACACACTAAGAATTTAACCTTATACTTGTTTCAGCCAATTAAATTATCAAACGTAAGAATAAAAACACCATACATAATACTTTGAAACATAGCTCAACGGTAAAGAAGGTTCTGGTTTAATTACAGAAAAATGTAGTCTAAAAGACTATGCAATAATATTATATTTTCCTAACATGCTGTGGGAGTTCTACTACCCATTTCTATAAGAAAGCATGAACAGTTGTGAACAATTTGTAAACCACTCATATAAATAGGTACCAATTTACACCAATATATACCACCAACCTAACATTATTTTAATGTTAGATTATCTTGATTCTAAGTTAATAATAAAAATAGATCCAACCTCAAGCTGTAGCTGTAGAAGCAGAAAGTGCAGTTCAAACCATGTAATGATTGCCACGCGACATGCCAACGTGGTCAGTGTGCAAAGCTTCATGTACTTAAGCATCTTTCCTTTCAATAACGGCAACAAGCGATTTCCATCTTATATAATAAATATGCAACAGCAGCCTGAAAGTCACAGAAACAACCATGTCAGAACAAAGCATTAAAATAACTTCGTGAAATGGCGTTTAAACAAAAGCAAAGCAACTCACCATACATAAGGTATTTCACTGCATAATATAAATTTATTGGACGATTCACAACATTAATAATTTATATGGGAACTAGCCCATTTTCTCAGTGCTACAAATCCATTTCTAATTTCCTGAGACTAGGAACAAATTATTAGGGAATAATAAATCTGCGTGTGAGCACTTCACGTCTCTTGGGAAAAGGAAAGCCACAAGGGCGACCACCCTGAGATCTAAAATCTACCAACGATTTTGACAGTTTATGAAATCTATGGTAACTATCAAGCTATGACTTTATAAAATTAATGAAAACAAACTGAGAAAAATCCCGTATCTAATTCCATGAAATGAGAATAATAATTCTACATTTCTTGAAGTTTGAAACCACAAATAAACTAACAACCTGACAAAATTATGTACCTCCAAGATAACCAAAATTCTACCATTTGGCAGACTATAAACTACTATTGGTAACATTCAGACAACTGTTTTCACATGAGTTGTCAAAAGAGAACCAATCAGCTATCAACGAATATTCCAAATCAGAAACTTAAGCCAATGTCAAGCGGCCACGAAATTCGTCTTTATGAGCGCGCTTTTTGAAATTCGCACAGATTACACAACGTTACACACAATATTCGCAATAATGTAGGTAGATATCTATTAAAAAAACATAACACAATCAAAAAAGGTTAAAGTCTGTCGTCAAACTTAAAAGAGATTAATATTAATAGTCTCAAATATAATATCTGGCTCGTCTTGGGGGGGCACTACCTACCTTTTCTCGAAGCGCTTCTTCGTTTTTTTGAACCCTTATAACTCGGGTTTGGATTATACCAGATAAACAAAATTCTCGGGATATGTTTTCAATAGCGGACTCATTAAACATATACAGGGTGTCCAGTAAATAGCACGACATACTGGCGGGGGTGATAGCTTGGGTCAATACCTACCAAAACAACACAATATAATTATGTTCAGCAAAATCTTACGGATTTACAGTTTTACAAAATTTTCCGAAATATCGAAAAATTTCTACCTTGAAACAGATTTTTATGCATCTCGTAATGAAAAATACCTTTTCTTGTTATTTTTTTACATCAAATTATTCGTGAATAGTTACTTTACTCATTGATAAGTCTTTTTTTCTATCAAAAACAAGAATGTTTTCAAGAAATACAATTTTTTATTTAAATTTTCACAGAACAATTTCCTTATCGCTTAACTTTAACCTACAGTGTTGAAAAAAAAAGTAAGATTTTGCTGAACATATATTATGTTGTTTTGGTAGGTATTGACCCAAGCTATCACCCCCTGCAGTATGTCGTGCTATTTACTGGACACCCTGTATACACATATTTTGACTAAGGTGTAGAGTTTATGAAGTTAGGCCTTGTAGAGTAAGGGCGTGTAGAGTTAGAAGCTTGGCTCTACATGATATCTGATAACTTTTTGACAGTGCGAGTCATAAATAGTGTCATAAATAGTCTTGCCAACATTTTACATGAAAATGTTTGTGGTGGGATATTATATTATATTCTAAATGACTCTTTCAGCGTGAGCCTCTTTCCTGCGATCGTTCGTTCGCACAAATACACATCAAAATCTAAACACAAATTAAAGTAGAAATTGTTACACTTTATAGTTCCATCATAATGTCAACATAAACCTTAAGTAACTAGAACAACTTGATATTACTCTGTTCTTCATCGCGTTCGTTCTAGATCTCTATAAAACATTTTATGAACCCTTATCTGTTACTACAGCAGCCTGTCAAAGTAATTTAATCTCTAAAACCTTTCTACTAAGCTTTGCTTTTATTCAACTAAAAAGGCTCTCATTTTAAAAGGGTTTCAAGCACTTCTTAATATTTGTTATTAAAATGTAACATTATAATTCAAAGGTTTTTAAAAAGGCTTATTTTGCTCTTATCAGAAAAGTACCTATTTACTTCCAAAAAAGATAAAATAAACACATTAATAAGTTATCCCTTGAAATGTATTTATTTTATTAGGATTTCCAACAAACACACAATACATCAAAAGCTTAGGAGGAAAAGCGGGTGCTATTTTCTCCATAGAAACGCTCTCGCTTGTTTTCTTTCTGGTTTATGACCATAAAGCAATGAATTTTTGCAGTAAAATAAATATTAACTACTTATAATATTTCCCTATGTTTTCCTTTTTGATAATACATTATTTTTATAAGCACTAGAACCTTCAAAATATGCTCAAAATATCTTATTTAGACCGCTGTCAGCAGATGCCTATGTACAAATTTGAAAACTATTAATGAAAGAATAAAAACAAAGGGACACAGTATATATCCTTCATAATCAGTTTATGAAATATCTTCTTATTTGATCCAATATTGCAGGAAGAAATAGGTGAGAGCCAAACCTCGAATTATGACTTTTAAAACGCTTTTATTAGCTTCACCTGTAACGAATTAACTAACTATGTAAAAAAATCTTGGAAGTTAAATTTGACCCACTTTCCGGTTTCCGATTGAGCTGAAATTTTGCATACACGTTTAGTTTGGATGACAAAAGCGTTTTCTTTAGTTTTTTTTTTTAAACTATAATATTTATTTTTACTTAGGTGATTAAAATTCAATAGATAGATTTTCTAATTACTCGAAATCTTAACTTTGATTCGCTCTCATCGAGTGTTGTTAACGTAATCCAAAACTGAACGAAAGAAAAATATTTGTAGATAGAAGTTTAATTAAGTTTATGAATTACCAACGAAAGTCTTCGTTTATATTTCATTTGTTTAATTTTCATTTATTTAACCTCGCTTTTCTCCATGGAGTTCATAATATTAAACTTTTCGCACGCGCCTTGTTATATATTCTTAGCAACTTATCGTCGGAACGTGTTTCACGGCCTTTATAATATTTCAACCAGGCGTTTTGAAACTAGTATTAAACGTTATCACAATTTATTTCTCAGTGTTAAATTGAAAAGATATGCTTATAATATTAAAGTTAAGTCTAAAAAGAAGACGAAATTATTATTCTGACACTTTTAATTTCCCAACAGGCGATACATTTTGTCGAGTAATATTGAATTATTTTGTATGGAACAGCTGACTTTTTTTCGCTATTTTATGGATAGTCCCTTAGTAAGAGTTGTTCATCATGATGAGTACAATAACCCCATAGAGCAGGAGTCCTGTCTATTAAATAAATATACAGCCTGTGTAAGTCCCATAACACATATTAGTAGGTAAGCGTTGCCTCTGATTCAGTAAGTCGAAAATTTTAAAAGGATATATTTTAAATGCTCATCAAAATAATTTTCCACCACCAATAATTTCTCCCAAAACGGATAAATGTTCACCAAAACGAATTATATGCCCACCAAATATTGTATGACCAAAAATAAAAGTAAAAAATACTAAAAGAAATTTAGCCAAATACGAACTCTGTCACAGTAGGTTTAGGTGTGGCTATGGTGACCCTTGGGCCACCCCTAAGCCGCTAACATGTCAGCATTCTCCTGCCCTTATCCCATTTAATTTGGGGTCGGCGCAATATATTTTGTCTTCTTCTTCCATTCATCTCTATTAGACGTCATCTCCAAGCTTACGTTCTTATAAGCCATGTCAAATTTCACACAATCCATCCATTTTTTTTGGGTCTGCCTCTTCTCTTTCATCCACATACAGCCACGAACATGTATACACACAAAAAAAAGTTTAACTATAACTTTATAAGATCGCATCTCATCGCAATTTGGTGAGCATAATTTATAAAGTTGAAATGACTTTTTCAATTTTATCACTGCTAAATCAGTATGCATACTTCTAAAGATACCTCTCAGTACGCCTAGAACCGTGGGTAGGAAAACCCGTTTTCTCCACTCTTGTCTCCTTATGGGCTCAATTAAGGAGAGGCGGCAAGTCGCGCGGAGCCCAAAGCGGCGCGCAACGCGGAGACAGGCGCGTATCTCCGTTTATGGAGAGCTAGCGAGAGAGCGACAAGCCGCGCCGCTTTGCGCACCGCGCGACTTTCCACCTCCCCATAATTCGAGCCGTAAGAGAAGAGAAAACGAAAATTCGAGAATGAAACCTGTAAAAAGATGGTTTTGTTCCCGATTTTTCTGTGGATAAACCCGTTTTCTCCACCCTTCGTCTCCTTGGCAGAAGACAAAACGAACAATCCAGAGAGAAAACGGTAAGGAGATGGTTTTCTTCCCGATTTTCTCTCTCCCCTTTTTTGCCGTGCCAGCTCAGGAAGACAATTCTCGTTTCCTGCGAGATCATCTCGGAATCGAGTTTGCACTTCGAGCGCTTTTTCGACTGTAAAATCTCGCAAATCGCAATTGTTTACTACAATCTCGTATTTTTAGCATTCATTGAAATAGTCTTCAAGTTGTAAGTGTAATACTCGATTCCGAGATGATCTCGCAGGAAACGAGAATTGCCCTCTAGGATGCCAAACATTGCCCTGCGTAAGTTATAAAATCGTAGTACACGGATGAAACCACTCAAAGCTTCCCAAATATGTTACCCATGCAAATACGTCCCCCATCCATCGAATAACCTCATTTTTTCTGGCTTGATTGAAAAGTACACAATGTACAGGGAAACACATCTTGTTTATACAATGTAGGGTAATAGAATAAATCTGTATAGGAAGGTAGGTAGAGTAGGTAGGGGTAGGTTGGCACAGTCCGAGGGAGCCGGTGTAGTGACGTGACGGGAAAGTATAACAAGTTGGGTAAAGCTGCCTGCATACTAGCAATTCTTGGATTTAATTTTAGAACATAATATAAAAAAGTAAAAATTATAAAAAATGGCAGTATGCTGTGTTGTTAATTGGAAAATGCTTGTGTGTTATACCGACAACAATCAAACTAATGATGATGACATAGAACAGATTTTTGGCAGAGCTCATTAGAATTAGCTAGAATAGAATAGATCTTTATTTCATGTAAACAAGATACAGGGATATGAAATCTTGACACTTTAGCTGTGCGGTTCCAAATAGTAGGTCCTATGGAGAAGAACCGGCAGGAAACTCCATGAAAACCCCTTTAAGATAATAGATTACAATCTTCATTAATACAATGTTGTGATAAAACTGAGAGAATAATGTAATTTAATGTGAATAAAAAATAAGTATAGGTTAATAATGATTTGCTTCTGATTAAAATTGCTACATGTATTCTGAAAAATTCAAAAATCTTTAAATAAAACTTTAGTTGTCAATAGTACCTATCAGTACATTGGTTACCAGTGTGCATCTACCTTAACAAAGTCTGGACACGAACCAGGTTATTTTCACGTACGAATTTTATTTTTAACTTCTGGTAAAAGGTGAATTTACCCTCCGAAGGAAACGTTTGGTATTTATGAACGCACCTTTATGGTTTTGTAGGTCGATTGTCTGTTAAGTACTTATTGAATCGTTATTATAGGAAATTGCGTATCTGTTTCTTTATATATTTTGCTTTTCTAAGCACGTAGAGGTACTAAAGAAGAAAATAAACATCTGAGCATAGACATAAAATGTTTTGGTAACATCAAATAAATAATGATTACCTTTTGTGATTGATATCTAATAAACATTTTTCCATCTTTCTGATAAATATCTTTTTCAAACTCAAATATTCAAAAATTACAATGGTAAAAACACAATACAATATAAATCTTAATAATAATATAGATGTCAAACTGATAGGTACCTGTACTAGGATAAACCTGTGCTACAGGCGGCAGGGGTGCTTACAATATGGTACATAAAAGGAACAAAGTTTTTAACAATAATAATTTGAAATTAACATCATATAATCATCACATTCATATCATATTTCCCATATATTTCTCTCGCTATTAACAGTTATACCGCCTATTGTACAACTTCATTTACAATCGGTCAATTTCGGTTTTAAGACGAATTCTATTAACAAAAAAAATTGTGAAAAGAAAAGTTCGCGAGTAGAACTCCAACCGGCGACCTTTTGGTTCAGTAATACACCAGCTGTTCTTGTCTTCCTTCACATTTAAAAATTGATAAATTCGATACGCAAGCGTAATGCGTTCTTCCAATATTTAAATTAAATTATACTTTTTTTTTATCCTTTTATAATTACCGTATAATCGTTGTGGTTTAAAAGCAGCCAGGTAGTTACATTTTTAGTTTATTCTAATCCTTACTCTAGTCCCTATCGTTAAGTATAATGTTTATATTTCTGACCTATGGCGCTCAGACTTGGTCTTTGACTAACATCCAAAACTCCAAACTCAAGGTCTGCCAGCGTGCTATGGGGCGTAATGTTTTAGGTGTTAAATTAACAGACCGTGTTCGAAACACTACACGGCGCTCCAAAACACAAACTACTGACGTAGCTCCTAAGGCTGCAAAATTGAAGTGGGATTGGGCTGGCCATGTCTGCCGGATGTCTGATGTGCTGTGGGCCGAGGTAACCACTAAGTGGAGCCCTGATATGGCGAGAGGCGACGCGGCAGACAATGAAAGACATGGCGGAACGAACTTGATAAAACTAATAATGAATGGTTCACACTGGCTCTAGACCGAAAAGCCTGGAAATCATGGGCAAGGCCTTTGCCCAGCAGTGGAATGATGCAGGCTAACAGTACCAGTAACAGTTTATATTTCTCGCTAGGTACACGTTTCTAATTTGTGAGCTGAGTTGATTGACAATCTGAGACTTTATTTCTTACTGTTTACTTCGATTCTAGTTACCGACGTTTCCGAGCAGTAACAAAGACGTGAATACTCAAATTGTTTCTCCTATAAGAATATTCTCTCGAAATGGGAACGCAGCAAGACGCTATTGTCCCTATGGAGTGTATTGAGTCGTAAGAAAACTGCTCGCTAGAATATCGCTGAAGAGTTATTGATCGACTCTATGCATTCCTAATACATAGAAAATATTTTCCGAACGGAATATCTCTTATTTTACTACCCAATTCCTGTAGATCGGTTGTGGTACTGCTTCTTTTGTTTCGGCAAGAACTAAAATATACAGGATCATTTTTATGTGTGCGCATAATTTATAGTGATTCAGTCTCTGTCCCTAAATGCAACCGCAGTATTGGGATACACTTTAAAACAAAACGAAAATTGGACTTAGTATGGGGGACCCGTATAATTTACTGTGGTCGCATTTGGGAACGGACACTGAAGAACAAATGCAAGCACTGAATGCAAATTTTTCACACTACATAAAAAATTACTCTGTATGTAGTTGAAAAATTTACCAAGTTGGCATCGGTCAAGTTCGTATCGAAGCTGGCATGTCTGACGAACTCAGGTTTCGTCACTCGGGGAAGCTCTTTCCTGTGCTTGGAACTGGGAAATCAATATTCAATAATCATTCGTCTAATAGTCTTCAACAATATTTTAACAGTATTAATTTTCTCCCCCAGATTATTCGAAGAAAACCAAGACTTGTTGAACATGTTCGAGAAATTCCGCCAATGCAGGACGAAGGAGGAGCAGATCAACTCCATGGAGCTGGCGGAACACGCCAACAACGTTATGAACACCCTGGATGAAGGCATCAAGGGTCTGGATGACCTGGACAACTTCTTCGGCTACATACACCAAGTTGGAGCCAGCCATAGGAGGATACCTGGATTCAAAGTGGAATATTTTTGGGTTGGTATCACATTTTCTTCATCATTATCTTTTGGCTACTACGAACTCTTATAGCAGGACTGACAATAACTGCCCAGACATATACAGAATGAGCTGACCTCGCACTGTATAGGCTTTCCGTACAATGAAAGGTCAGTTTATTCTGGAAATTTCTGGGCAGTTCAATTTCAGGCCTGCTATAAGAGTTGGTAATAAGCCCCCAGTACATACAGCTGAGCTGACTCTTGTAGTTTTGAGTTTGATTCCGAAGGCTGGATAGGTGGAATTGAGTTTTCTAAGTTTTTTTTTATTTTTTTTATTCAAATTTTTGCTGAGGCTTCAGTTCACTGTAGTGACTATGCCAGCCTCGTAAGGTCACTCTTAAACAATAAATGACAAAACTTAACATATAGGTACTTAAATTAATAATGACTACGACCAACTACTTTATTTAATTATATAAAAAGAAAAAGAAGATCTAATTAGAATGCTATAAAAGTTACGAGTTAGATAGATAAATAGCCAGTCTATTTAACTATATAACTCACTAACTTTCAATTGTAGGTACCTGAGTGCCTGTAAAGTTTTCCTTAATATTCCGTTCAGTAGCCGTCAAGATTTTGCAATATTTCATCAACACAGAGAAAATAACTTTCTGTTCATAAGCAGCCCTCCGACTTTATCCTCGAAAATTCCGAAAATCATTTAATTTTAATCAACGAACTGGATATAACCTTTCAAATAATGCTGTAATTCCAAGAGTAACCGTACCTACTCATTTAATTTTAAATTACTAGGTATATTGTACAGCGTATTTCATTTGCGAACCCGACGGAGATAATCCTGATTCAATAGGGATCCCAGGATCCCGGGATCCTGGATACACTGACATTAAATTTTACTGAGCATAATGTTTTTCACAAGCAGATGGTTCTGCTATTCAGTTTTATTATTGTGGATATGTAAACTCATGTATTAAGTAAATCTTTTATTAAGATGTAATATAATGTCATCAGTTTTATTTAGTTATCCTTTTGTATTAATTCCACACTATAGTCTACATTTCTTGACCATAGTGTGGAATTGACCGTGTCCCTACCCTTTATAATTTTTTTAATTGACTACTTCTTGAGTCATGGCATCTTAAAGAGTTTCAAATAGTGAGGTCATGAGCTTGTTGGTGCTCAGTGTGTTAATTTCACGCTATTGATAATTTCCACACCGGAACAGCAAACGCCAATATGGAAATTTTACAGGGGCACATTTTAAAGTAATATTTTAATTTTCTAAAAAACGTAGGTATATTTTTGTACCTAAATCATAATATGATTTTTAGAGTAAGTATAGGTACGTTTTACAGATTTTTTTCCATTAGATAAAATACGATTTTTTTCGTAAAATAACCTTTATAATTTGTTCCTCTAAAGTTTACACATTGGCACTTTAGCCATTTTACCTGTCTACTATCGATAAGAAGTTATGACGATTGAAATTTTTGTATTTGGCAATTCCATTTGCTTCTATAGTCAGGCTTGGTATGTAAAGGTCTTATTCAATTTATAAGCTCTGTCCATTAACGGTAGATTCCTTTATATTTCAAACGGAAATTGCCTATAAATTATTAACCCCAAGATCCATTCTTCAAATTCGAAATTTCCAATGCCAAATATTTTAATTACGTGCCAAATCCCTTCAGTAATGGTAAAGTTGAATTAAATTTATAATCATCTATATGATTTACCGGACTTTGGGATAGTTTTTGAATTAATTAGTTTACTCTCAATTTGGCTTTTTAGAATTCGTAAAGTGAGGGAGTTTTCATAGTTAGCTTTTGTTATAGAAACTCGTAATTTTAGATACTAACGCAATTTTTATATTATCAGAAATGAACTTACCATCAGGAAACATGGCCACATAACTTAACCGTCAAAGATGAAAGCGTGTTTTTTAGTTTTTTTTTAAACTAATAATATAATTATTATTCACTGTCTTCCATATTTTATTTTATTGTAATGACTTAAATATATTCCACGTCATCTACTGACATATCAAGTTCCTTTCCTTTTTATTACCTCAAACAGCAGCGGTTTAAAGCAAATACTTAGAAAACTGTAAATTACACTAATTCTGACATCCCTCCATTAAATATGCACTAACTAAAGTACAATTAAAAATAGATACACAAAAGGTCCATAAAAAGAGCCACAGAAGCACGCTTTTTCAATTTTCCCTTTTATTTTATTTTTTGTGATTTTCAAGACATTTCGAATAGTTTCCGAGTTATGATTTATATATTATAGTTTTAAAAAAACTATAGAACACGCTTCAGTCATCCAATCTGAACGTGTATGCAAAATTTCAGCGCAATCGGAACTAACTTCCATGATTTTCTTACATCGTTAGTTAGTTATAGGTGAAGCTAATAAAAGCGTGTTAAAAAAAGTAAAAACCGACTTCAAAAAACTAAAAAAATATAAAATAATTTTCTTAAAAAACTTAGGTAGGTACTTATGTACTCACGATAGTGGTGTAAAGATTTTTTTCTAAAAGTCCATTCTGCGACAACGATTCTTGTCGGTTCTTCTCCATAGGACCTACTATTTGGAACCCCGCACTTATGAGTCTCGACATTTCATAAGTGCCTGTATTTGGTTTACATGAAATAAAGATCTATTCTATTATAGATACTGTTGCGACTACATTCAAATGCAAGTCCTTATCGTATCTTGTTAGAAGTGGCTTTTCTGAACCCTTCTTACTTTGTGTCTCAAGTGCCGTGTGTATCTCCGGTACACCGGAAGTAACCCGAGTCCCTCATTTCCGGTTATGAAAGGCCCACTAACCCTCTGACTTATTCGCGTTTGATCCATGAATATGTTTAGGCCGGTCAATGTTGACGTAGTTCAAATATTTTTGGACTTGAAGGGATTGTCATTGAGATTAGTTATGTTTAGCTTTTTGGCTCAGAATTCTTAGACCGGGGTTACAGTATTTTGTAAAAAAAAATGTCTCCGATAAAAAAGATCGGTGTTATAAGTCTGTAGTGTGTATCTGTCTGTGGCATCGTAGCTCCAAAACGGATAGACCGATTTCAATGCAGTTTTTTTAATTGAAAGCTAGTTTAATCGGGTATCATCTTAGCTATGTTTCATGAAAACCTGTTCAGCCGTTCAAAAGTTACAGCTCTTTTTCTAGTTGGAGTCGGAGGTTCTTGATGGTTAGCTAAATATCTATAGTTTAACAAATAAGAAATACCAGTATCGTTGTCTCAAGAATCTTTAAGCTCTTGTGTCCCATGAGGCTTGCGCTGTTGGTAACGACTGCCAGAGATATCCGCTTGATCATGAGCACTTACGAATTATCGTAGTTTCCTAAATACGAAGAAAGTCAAAGTGAAGATCTTCGTGAATCGGAGAGTCTCTCATTAACAGTATTTCCCTCTTTACAGAAAATCGAAGCACCGTTCCTAGCAGCCGTGGAATCGACGCTGGGTGACCGCTACACACCCAATGTGGAGAACATCTACAAAATAACCATCAAATTCATATTAGAAACGCTGATAGAAGGCTACGAAGCCGCTGGCAAGCACGCTACGTGAGCTCAACTATGTACAGAACAAAATACCATAAAACAGAACTGTAATACTAACCAAAACCGCGACGGAAACAGTCTTATAGAATAAGATTCTAGAACAACCGACGAGCAGCCGCCATGTTGGAACTTTAGAACTTTGAAATTGGACAGAACATTCCAAATTCAAAGTTTTGGAATGTATGGCTGCAAATAAATTAATGTCAATTTAAACGAGATTTTAAAGTGAAGTGTACAGACGTTTATAAATGCATCGTGAATTATGTGTATAATGTGAATAATTATATTAATTGTGTATAGTTGTCAGTGTTCTTTTTCGCTCGTCTGTATTTAGACTGGTTATAATGGGACTAACAGTTCAGTAAGGAAAGATTAACTGATTCTTAGAACGCTTTTTTAATAGAAACATAATTTAAAAATAGCAACAAAATGTAGATAAAAATAGTTAACAAAAATGTGTGTTAAATTAAGGAATTTTAAACCAAATAACTTTTTTAAATGTCACAAAACGCTTGTTAGAACTAATTTAATGGTAATAATTATTTATTTTTAATGATATTCTTCTTAAAGTCCTAAGTGTTGGCTGGTCCAACTATTGTATGTTTTATTACTTATTTAAAATTTAATAATTCGGCATAATTATTGTTAAATTGCGTCTTCCGTGCGTGAATGTTGTAATATTTAGAATAAATTTCAAATACAAATAAATAATTTTAAAATAATTTAACCAACATGTTGGATACGCGGAAGATTCTGTTTCAATTATAAATAATTAATATGTTATTTTAAATTACTTCTTATAATTAGATACTTTATTTATTCATAGCGCATATATATGAAGCACATTCAATATATTTACTAAATCTACGCATTTGTTATATTTTTTTACTAATTTTATAATACCAAGAGAACATAATTATAAATTATAAGAATTTTCAGAAAACCTCTGCACAAATATAAAAATAAAACATATTTTCTGAAATAATCTTAATAAAGTACATCATGCCATGTACTTTTAAATTGTTTAATGTGTATTTTTTTTAAAGAAGCCTTTTATAAAACATTAGGGCTCATGTACATTATATCTACGGGTTTTCAAAATATACAAGGTACAACCTTTCTAGTCCCGATTCTTTTAAGGGGTCATTGTACTCATAATTATGAACAACTTTTACTATAGGATCAATAGCGAAATCGCGAAAAAAATAGACTAATGGCACAGCAGATTTTTTTGGTTAGCAGTTGTTCTTAGATGAATACAATTACCACTTACACTTTTAATACTGTTTTCAATGTTTATATTTGTTTCTTTAGTGTATAGTTGTTTGGATTGTATGCGTTGGTGAAGACTGTAAGTGCGGCAAGCAATTGAAATAAATAAAGGGTTCGGGACTAGAAAAGTAGGATGGAACTTGGATACTCCATGATACCACCCTGTATACTGGCGTATTTTCAGCCTACCTACTAATCTACAGTTGACAAATAATTTTGTATGGAAACATTAAATTATAAAACAGAGCCAAGTTCTCGTATCTCATGAAAAGGAAATTGAAAAAAGTTGTAGTAAGTAATGAGATAAAACAAACACTTCAAAGTTTTTCTTGTTAACTTCTCCGAGATTGTCCTTTTATATCAACTTTAAAAGGTTCAGTTAACTTTTCCATGTCAACTCTATAATTTACTCAGTAAGTTTGTTTATAACTTAAAATTGCAAAAAATGTTGTTATTATTTTCTCGTTTCTTTTAGACAAAATAACATCGTTTTTAATATAATTTTTATTGTTTTTAAACGCGCGAGATCCGAGCGAGCACTTTCTCCAAGTTGGTCGCAGTTTCTAAATTACACCCCGAGCAGATCGTTTGAAACTATCAGCTGTTTTTAAGGATGGGTTGCACCGAGGGCTACGATAATGTTACTGTCAAAGTTAACTTTAACAGTAACATTAACAATGACCATAGAATTTAACTATCTACTGTTGCACCGTTATATAGTATGTTAAAGTTATAAGTTTGACAAGTGAGAAGACGTTCTATATCGACGCGTCTGACAGTAGTTACAGTTAGTTAACATTAACAATAACAATAACCAGAGAAGCGTGGGTTAGCGGTTACAGTTAAAATTATGACGTTAGCTAACAATAATTGTCAAATGGTGCAACAAATTTTTTGCTTAACTGGTAGGTACTTTAACTGAAATTTCGATGTTTGTTATAGTTAAAGTAAGATGCAACCCACCCTAAACCGGCTAGGCGATTTGTAATGTGACGAATTCTACAATTTGGCTGCGACATAACGATGAAACAGTTCATAACCAGTCTGTTAAATTCTAAAGACGCTCTTAACACGAGCTTACAAACTTCTCAGAATATCTACCTGCTTTTGGTACTAATTAGATCCAAACATCCCAATTAGAGATTTATTTGGCAACAGTAAATTATACAGAATCACGTTTATAGTTAAATTAATTGCTGTATTAAATTGAATTAGTATAAATTGGAGCTTACTAACTTTCGGTGTTCAACCACAGATTAGCGAATAGATACTACATACATTATTCAGATGAGCCTCAAATAAAAACGTCACAAACCAGCGATACAGTCGCGATACAGTCGCGATACAAGCGCAGAAAAGATCCAACCAACATTTTTTGTAAAATCGAGTTATTTATTTAACTAATGCACACATAAAATACATAAGAAATATGAAGTAGGAGCATAAAGTACAAAGGTACTGCTTATTTCTAAAGAAATCTTTTCCAGCAGACCTGCGAGAGGAGAGATTAAAAAGAAGAAATGTAGACACAGTGTGTAAAGGATACGTATAAATAATTTACATGAAATACATAAATACATACCTAACACGGAAGAATACAAATACATACAATAAAAATACCTATCTAAATAAATATATACCTTAATATAAATTTAAAGGTCATGTGTATGTGTGTAAAATAATGTTATCTACGTATCCATAATAATACTCATCAAATTTCATATAATTATGCACAAAAGACTTTCTTAATGTATATGTTATGGCCTATTACAACTACTAACTTTAAAATAGATACTGTGTCTAGGGTTGCCAAATTTTATTACAAGAAATAGAGTATATCTGATTTCAAAAGAGGTAAATAAAGAAAATGGACTTCCAAAAAAGGGTATCACTTATTTTATATTTTTAGAAAGGTATTTTTTTGTACTTTTTGCAGCACATAAAATATTTTCATGGTTTTTAAAAGAATTGTAGTAGTATAGTAAACATTGTGTAAAAAAGAGTATTTTAGCATATTCTATTAGTGTTATAGATTATAGAGTACCTCTACGTGATATAGAGCACAATACTCTTACGGTTGGCAACCCTAACTATATCATATGATTTTTTTATTCTTTGCACTGCCTTTACTCAAAAGTATAATACGTTGGTTGGATCTTTTCTGCTTAACGGGGTCCAATTCAGTAGCGTGCCTAGACATACCTCATCAGTCGGTTGCGATGCCCTCACGCAACAATAAGTCGCACTGCTGAACTGAATCTGAAACAAATACGAGACTGTATTACGACTCTGTAACTGGTACTGCTATAGGGTAGTTGACTGTAATTTTTTTCTACAAAAATGAAACTTTTCCGAAAAACTTAGGCAATAGTCTAAAAATAAATTAAATATTTGTTAATTGCCTAAGTTATTACTAAATTGTGACGTCATAGTTTAGTAATATCATAGTAAATTGTGACAGTTTCATACATATTCCATTTTGCGGGAAAAGGATGGAGTGTCTCATATAGAAATTTTTAAAACTTATAACTTCCAAATATTATTTATTCACCGATTTTAATCATTTTGTCAACTATGGTGTTCTTTAACTGCCTAATATAAGGGAACATACAATATTGTAAATTTTTAATAGTAGTCAACTACCCTATTGTAGCATATTATCATCGATAGAAACCTGCTAAAACTATTAAGCTGACTTTAAAGTGAAGGTTTTATTTCAATAACAATTTATTCATTATCCACAGTCAGAATCCAGAGATAAACTACGATAACATGGCGCGCCCCTCTAAATTACTGTTTCAATGTCTCTAGTCACATCTCCTTACCGAGCAACAAATCCTTGGATTTATTTTTGTATGACGGCCGTCTCAGCATGCTTTGTGAGTCTTGATGGCGCTTTGTAAATACTTTCAAACGTTTTGAATTTTGGAGGGGCGCGCCATGTTATCGTAGTTTATCTGTACCGACTACCGAGTAGGCCCATCTTTGATAATGTTACTTTTCTTGACCCTTACGCTAGTCTCATTACCTACATCATTTTCATTAATGGTAAAATTGAGATCGTTAAATAATACACTACGGCCATTTATGTTGTTTATTTATATTAAATAAGTGATGGACCGAATATGCCTTTACAGATGTTTAGCCGAATATTCGGCAGGATTCGGCGGCCCTTACGCTAACTACGATTCCCCCGCGCCGATTATTGCATCATCTAGTTTGCGTAAAAACATGAACACGTAGGTACGTTTTTTTGTGTGAGAAATAGTTAAATCTGTATAAATTGCCAAGAAACTATGAATGGAAGAAAGAGGTCAAACATTTGGAAATTTTCCCGTGAATTTAACAAGCATAGGGACAACTTTTAAATGCAAGTTAAATATTCGGTGAACCTACTCGATTATGCCGAATATCGACCATAAAACTGCATATTCGGCTCTAATTAAAATTAAATTTTGTTCTATATTGATTATTTTATATCGGAACTGAACTAAATTTATCTACAGACGCGGAAAATAGCTGCAAAAAGTTGCCAGTAAAAGGAGGAACTGCATACTTCGGGCTCGAATGTTTCGCTCACGTTACCAAATATTATCTTGTTTGAAAGCAAACGGTCGATTTTGTCCAAACACCAGGGATTTATACTAGAAGCGCGCCCACGATAATTTTTTCACGTTTACTGTAAACAATTCACAATATTTATGTACGTACGCACTTATCGTGTTTCTAACCGCTTTGCAGGATGTTAGATATTACAGTTTACAACAGCGAAAGGAAATTAAGCGGAATATCTCATTATCATCATCATTGACAACCTGGGTCTCTACCGCGTAACTAAAATATGAATTAACATCGACTCTGGTAATAAACTTCAATATAGCTGTGATAGCCTAGCGGTTGAACGCTTGCCTTCCATGCAGGAGGGCCTGAGTTCAAACCCGGCCCACACTTCTGACTTGTAGAATTTATGTACGGATCACAATTTGATTATCACTTGCGTTAACGGTGAAGGAAAACATCGTGAGGAAACCTGCACATCTGAGAGGGCTTCATAAAGTTCTCGATGGTGTGCGTAGTTCACCAACCCGCACTAGGCCAGCGTGGTGGACTAAGACCTAACCCTTCTCATTCTGAGAAGAGGCCCGTGACCAGCAGTGGGACAATAATGAGCTGAATTTATTTATTTATTATTTACGATCAAGAGAGACTAAACTTTGACCTACCATGTAAAAAAATTACCGTTATTGAAGATGGAAGTCCCAAAATCGTCTACGTCTTTTTTAGTTGAAATAAACGGACAACAAATTCTTCTAAGTTATAATTGTTATAAAACCATAATAAGTATTATATGTACGGTCGTTATTATTGTAATAAGTACTTAATTAATAAGTTGTATTTATAAATGAATTTGAAATAAGCAATGAATGTGTTGTATGTAATAAAATGTATAAGATCGGTGTAATAAAGTGTTTATTTGATTTTAAATAAATATTATTTGAAAATTTACGACATTTTTATTTACACACCTAGTAGGTAGGTATCATTATACACCACCGCCACACGCACCGCCGTATACCGCACCGCCGTATATCGCTCCGCCAATTCCTTGGTGGCTGCAGTGCGATAGACCACAGCCCCCTACATCAAAGGTGGCAGTCCTACCACACGCCGATTACCTAAATCGTCGCAGTAAATACCTATCTATATTGTTTATTTATTCATTGTTATATAGTTACAGTTATTTCATATTTATCATATTTTATTGTAATTTTCATTTTAATAATAATTTTTTCATCCCACCATCTCGGAAAGAGTATTTTTAATCTTCAATATCTGAGTGGAAAAGCCGTTTTTATTCTCTAGAGGATAAAGTAAATTTTCATCCCACCATCTCGGAAAGAGTATTTTTAATCTTCAATATCTGAGTGGAAAAGCCGTTTTTATTCTCTAGAGGATAAAGTAAATTGAATTTAGAACATCGTGTGCACTAAGTTTGTGAATTAAACGTTTTTTTTTTGCATTTAGTCATTTCCTCGCTGAGGTGGAATGAAAAGTTACGTGTTGCACTCGAGTGCAAAGATTTTTCACCTCGTGCTCTTTTGATTCCCTCGCTAACGCTCAGGATTCAATTTTAGAATCCTTCGCTTGCTCGGTCATCAAAATTGAACACGCGGTTAAAAAGCAACTTTGCACTCTTGTATAACAAATAACTATTGTATTGCTCTATTGGATGTAAAAATCTGGTAATAAACGATTTCATTTCATTATCTATTCTCCTATAAAAAAAATATCGGTGCAAACGAGGGTGGTTCACCTGTTGGTAAGTGATCACCGCCGCCCATGGACATCCGCAACACTAGAGGAGTCACTGATGGGTTGCCAATCTTTTAGGATGGTGTAGACTCTATTCTTGAAGGTCCCATCTCATTGCCCATTACTCGCAATAGTTGAAAATAGATAAAACCCAAAGAACTAAGGTACTTCACAGGATGTAACAAAAATCGTGTAAATCCTTTATACTATGCGCTCTACTGCTTATTATGAACAACTTTTTACTATGGGACCAACCTAGAGATCGCAAAAAAAAAATCAGCTTGACCACAGCTTTAGTCGAGGAATATTGAAATATTTGTAAGGAACAGCTGACTTCTTTTTCGCGTCGAAGCGATTCGCACGATTTTTGTTAGAACCTATATTAAGTAAGCCTACTTAAGTAGGCACATATTTAACCAGGTAAGGTGTAAGGGGCTCAGGAAGGGATCAAAGGTGGTAGACCACATCCAGGGAGGGGAAACTACCCCCCTTTCCCCACGGGAACTTCCATGCATACAACAATGACGGACCATTTTCAAAATGCAAAATATCTTCGCAAATGACTAGCGTGCATTTCGCCTGAAATTCGACTCGCGTGCATTGCGTGTGAAGTAACGGGGTGATCTAGTTACGGCTGAAGACGAACGGTAAGCTACAAGCTTTTACTTTTTACCGTATGCTTGAACTAAAGTCCTCTAGACTTTTTAATTCTCACACGAGAACGTACTTACACATCACATCATTCATGAATTGTTGTCTTTATACTGAATGCTGATACAGATTTTTTTTGTGTGTCAGATCAAATCAAATCAAATCTTTATTGCAAGTAATGTAAAGTTAAAACAGATGATAGGCTTAATCTAAGGATCAATGATCCCTCGGGCACAGCATGGTTTGGTAGGAGAGGAAAAGCTGCTTTATTAATACTTTATTTATTTTAATAAAGTTGTTATTTATTATTTCACTGTTGCCTGATATATTTTCGGACCTATTTGACACTGCAGGGTTGTCAGCTGAAAATTAGCGCTGGGTGTCCCACATCCAGCATATGCTGAGTTGGTAACCTTTTCGGTACGCTCGACGGCATGTTTTTTTTACTGTTATTTAATTTTTTATTACAAGTGTACCTATTTCTCTTTTTGTGTTTCGTCTATTGTGAATGTGGCGCCGTCATTATCCCGTACGGAATAAAATTATTTTTCTTTCTTCTTTCTTTCTTTCTATATTACCCACTTTCTTTTTTTTTTTGTTGTAGGTACCTAAAAACATATTTTCTTTATTTCCTTCTTTCTATGGTGAAAAGATTAACCAGCCAGCAAGCTTCGTGAAGGCACTGACAGCATAGTGTGCGTGTGCGCCGAACATATTTTTAGGTCCCTTGGGAGGTCCTTGCACCTCTCTTATCCTTATGGATCAAAGATAAGAATAGGATAATAAAACTGGCACTCTATAAATCAAAAGACCACAATAGCGCAAAGGTACTGACCACATAACTAGCCCATTGTGTTACCATACCATAGTTCTCCATACATAAACATATACAGGGTTAGATTTCAATAACCGGCCAAGTTTTCAGAGACGGTTAAGATTCTAAAATATTTTTGAATAAATGATTTTTTTTTTCTTTTTTTACTAGATTGTATTCCTGTCCGCCACTAAAAAGCAAAACGTGTAGATATTACAATAACAAAATTCAGTTTAACAATTCACAATTCAGTTTTCTTGCCGGTTCTTCTCCGTTGGACCTACTATTTGGAACCGCGCACCTAGTCTAGACATTTCTTAAGTGCCTGGTTTACATGAAATAAAGATATATTCTATTCTATTCTAAAACCACCTAGATACACACGTAAGTACATCAATTTTAGAACGCACGCACACAATCACAAATACGCAAAGTACATTGATTCGCGTGTTCATAAGTTTAGAAATTCGAACATTTTCGAATGAACCTTGTTATAATTATATTTTTTCGATTTGACAGTAATGTTTACAACGCACCATCAGTTTGATCGACCTTCTCTCTTTTAAAAAAACTTTGCCCTTCACTAGGATTTTTCCTGTATCGAGGGTACAGTATACAAACATATATCTTACATATACACACACACCCAGAAAACAAGTATCTGTAGATTATACAAATATTTGTTCCTTGCGGGGATAGAACCCGCGGCACGTAGCGGAGAAAGCTAATCGCTCAGCCACTGCGCGTACCGTGTCGTCACTGGTGTCGTGTGTCGATCTCTAAGTATTAATTTTAAAATCTGACTGGCCTTTGAAAGCTAACCCTGTATAGTGCACCCAAAAAGACAATGACTTATCGCATGCATTCATCATCATACAAAAAGGTATACATAACCTACAATACAAAATACTTCGTCACCATGCCTTAAAGAGATCATTCATGACGACACGAACGATAGCATCTTAAATACGTGACCTCTATTACAAACGAATAAGGTTAATAATCCCATAGCATTATATGAAGGTAATTTAAGTACAGTGACGTTCAGTCACCATAATTGCGTTTATGGAAGTACATTATCATACAATTGCAGAGACAGAATTGTATGGGAAGCTCGCGTGAATAGTGATGGGCAATTATTTTAGCGATAATCACTTGAAACTGTTATTTTAATGTGTTATTTATTCATAATTTTAACATAAATTCGTTTTTGAAATTGGTACCGGATGTACTGTGTATTCAAATTTCGAATTACGTTTTTGAAATATACCTACATCATTTATTATTAACACAGGTAGTACACAAAGTGTCATAGAAAAGTCTTTATTCTAGAGTAGAGAGCTCCATGATATACCGTCCTAGACGGTTCCAATTAATTTAGAAATTTGTTTGAAATTGAACTATTTGTACATCCAATAATTTCATTTGAATGAATAGATAGAATTCAAAAATAAATAGAATTGTATACAAGGTCCAACGTGTCTAGTCCCAATCCCTTTAAGGGGTTATTATGCTCATCATTATGAACAACTTTTACTATGGGACCAAAATAGAAATCGCGAAAAAAGAATCTGCTGTTCCATTCAAATAATTCAATATTTCTTGACTAAATGTATCGAACAGCTGAGTTTTTTTTGCGATTCCTGGGTTGGTCCCATAGTAAATGTTGTTTATAATGATAGTACCAAAACCCCTTAAAGGTATCGGGACTAGAAAGGACTAGGACCATAAATTATTTAGAATGCTGTCGGCGGTAAAATACGGTAACATATTTTCCCCAAACCATATTATTATTCCTTCATTCCATCATCCACGGTTCGTTGCAAATAGATTTCCTTTACGGAAAAAAACCGTAATCGAAACCGAATCAAAGTGTCACATCGGAGTTAAACTTAGGTAATATTACATGAGGCAATTTACCCTTGGCCGTTGTCGTGTCGTCCACGTGCCGTTCTTGATACTTCCATCTTCAAATTGGATTTGTGGGGCGAAAATGGTCCGCGGCTGAATGCTAAAAACTGTTAGTGGTCCTTGAATTAATTCGGGGTTGCTTGTTTTTTTATTAGAAAATACTATTTTTTTCAGTGTTATACCTACCTACTTACAAGGCTGTAACCACGAATTTGGTTCGGGGAGGTTGAACCTTTAACAAGAAAGGCAATTACGAGCAACTTTAAAAAAACTGTTTTGCTAAATAAATCTTTTAAAGGAACTGTTAAAAAGTGAATGCTACTCGACGGGACTTCTCTTGGGAGATAAAGCTCTGGACAACCGTCACTGGATTGACCTCAGAGGAGGGGTCGATCTCTAGACCACCCCCTGGCTACGGCCTTACCTTTGGATTTAATGTACTTTACTTGTATATTCGCCTTATGTTATGTAAGACTGAAGAATTTCATTAATTAATGACAAAAACCTTGGAACTTATTACCTAACAAGAAACGGAATAAGCGGAGATGAACCAGGAGCAGATGTGCACCTACCTATATAATCTACTTAGTCATTTTCGAAACAGTGCGTAGGTGTATTTTGTGTGTGCATTATAGGTGCATTTTTGGGAGACTTATAGCCAGTGAGGTATAAGTACGACACAACTAAGAAGTTACATCGATGTACCTGATCAAACAACCAATGGCCGTCGCTCTCTTAGATAATGTTAAAACTTATCGCATCAGCGTAAAGATCATGTTTTACTGCAGTACTAATAAACATTCGTGGTCTTGAAGTCACATTCAGTTCGGTTTTACGAAGTTTGCCGATGCGACTTCTTAATTGTGTTCGTACTGTACACAAGAAACATTCGACATGTGAAAATATTTGTTAAGGCGAGTAAAATCTAGAAATATATTTTTACCATCTGTCTACTCCTAACAGCCTCTTCAAAGGTCCATTTTACTGTCACACGTCAATGCTTTTATTACAGCCCATCATAAAGTCTGTGCCTAATAAAAAAAAACATTCAACTGTTAGCTAGCAGCGCTACTATTAGTAGCAGTTATTTTGAGAAATAACGGCTAATATCTTTCACATCACTACAACTTAGTTCTTCGCCTCAGTTGTAAAAGTATCATCGTTAAACTAGTCAAATAAATGTGCTATTTATTTTTATTTAGTTTATTGAGTAGTGGAAAATACCTAGATGTCGTTATTATCAATATAATGAGTTTTAGTGGCGATCCTAATTGATTTTTAATAGTGCGCGATTGTTTGATATTTTACAAGAAATCATTCCGAACGAGAGTAGCTGTTAATTACTTGAATAGGTAATCTTAGTAATTAAAACTGTTTTTTGAGATAACATATTAATGTTTTTAAGTTTTTTAAAGCCATTATTTTTTGTTCTGGTTATTCTAAAGTTAAATGCTAAGGGCTAAAAGTTCACCGACAAAAATACAGGTATTTAATATAATAACAGCCGTTTCACGTAAACTTTTAAATAGTTAAATGTATGGCAGGTTTTTTCGAAACAAATATATATTTACCGATGAATATGAATCCAATTGTTTTACCGACCACTCAAAAAAAAAAATAGGTATCGAAGTCCAGAAAAAACATTCAATTTAAACTCAAATGTTTTTTCTTTTTGAAACAGTAATAAATTGAAAAGTAATATCCGCAACGAAATCCGCGGTATCGAGTACGCTCAGGCGCGGAGAACGATATTTTTTTCTAAATTTAGAACAGACAAACAATTTATTGCATTTGATTTCACATCAGTGCTTTTGGATACTCGCACCTCGCATCGATGCCGGTATCCGGTAGTCTTAACTGACGCTCGTTAAAATATAAACGTTTGATTCACTAATTGTTTTATGTCCAGTCTGTAGGAGAACACAGTGCCTTTGTGGAAAAAAACTCGATGTGAATAAATAAACAGTGATGCTTAAATATAACTATTGAAAAACAGTGACGAAAAAAATCAAAATGAACACAAAATAATTAAATAAACGTGCTGCTAATAAAAATAAAATTTCCAAATTCAAACTTTTAAAAAAAACCGTGATTTAAAACAAAACGCATTCTATTTTCAAAAGAGAAATAGAAAGTAACAAACAGTGGACACAAAATATAAAACAGTGCTCAAAATCTAGTGCTTTAAACAAATTCTACAATGGGTTGTGAGTTAACCAAGTTAGCATCTTCAGAGTTCAACCATGACGCTATAGATCGGCCACCCCCACCTTCGGATCCTCGGTCACCTCTCACGACGAAGCAGCAGTACTGCATGCTGGCATCATGGAAGGGAATCTTCAGACAGATCGAGAAGACTGGCATTGTATTGTTTATCAAGTAAGTCAATTTTTATTACACTTTAATTCACTACTCCCTTCTTCTATCGTTCGAATAACTCATGACTGTGATAAAAAGCAAGATGAAGAACCGGACTGTGTGATGGTTGCACATAGATATGATCATGGAGGCACTTTGGTACTATGCACACCTACAGAAAAAAAATTGGCATTTATCTAGGCAATCTTTTTCGGAAATTGTGTCCAAAAGAATCTAATCACAATATTTATATTGTTCATTGATTCGAACAGGACCCGTATTTGGATAATGTGTCAAACAGGACTCCTTTCCTCGGTTTTCGACTCGTGATTTAAAGTCAATCGGTTTTGACTAAAAAACTTCCCTTTTCTCGCTCACGTTTGAAGTAGTAGTATATTTTTGACTTGAAAGGTCTGCAATCCATCGATGTTCTAAAATCAATGTTATTTATAGGCTTGGGACCAAATCGACAATGTTACGTTTCAAGGTGATATATTTACCAATTCTGTTGACGTTTGATAATATCGTCACGGGTGAACGGGATAGCTTTTTCTCCATATTTATTGATACGGATCCGATTTCAATGGAATTTTCTTATTTGAGTTGGCAAGTAGCGTGATAAAAAAGGATACAAAATTAAAATGACGGGTGGATCTTTTTAAAGTTTAGAATAGAATAGAATGCATTTATTCGATACCAGGACATACAATGTCAGTACAAAAAAATAAATAAAATTGAAACACAGAGATCACAAAGAAACAAAAAAAAAATAACAAACACAGATAAAAAATAAACAGGAGGTTTTACTGCACTGATGAGCACTGACTGTGTTTGTTCTTTTCAGTTTAATTAACTCGGTATTAAACTGTGTCATCCCTTTATAATTGTTTTTTTAATACATTAAGAAGAAAAGGAACTAAATCGAACTAATATTGTAACTACTACGGACCTACTGTTTGGAACCGCGCGCCTAGAGTTTCGACATTTCATAAGTGCCTGTATTTGGTTTACATGAAATAAAGATCTATTCTATTCTATTCTAACTCGGAAAGTCTGTAAAGATTCGATAAAAATTACTAAATCTTTTTGTTTAGACAAAAGTCGATCTATCCAAACATTGTGACAGACAGACGCGGTCCAGTATTAAACAATTTTTTTAATAAATCTTTTATCTCAGTAAATCATCGACTCTGACATGAGATCGTCTATCGCACCCTGGGCAGTCAGCCTGGATACCACCACTGGTGATGGCCAAACTTTCCACTACAGCAGGAGCGATTCCCGTGAGATAGCTCATGCCGACTCCGCAGAACAAGAAGATTGTCTCTGACTGTCTGTAAAACATTAAATAAATAAATAAATCCAGCGCTATCCCACTGTTGGGCACGGGCGTCTTCTTCGAACGAGAAGGATTAGGCCTTAGTCCACCACGGTAGCCTGGTGCGGTTTGGCGGACTACACATATACTCAAGAACTTTATGAGGCCCTCTGAGGTGTGCAGGTTTTCTCACGATGTTTTCCTTCACCGTTAATAGGACCGTAGGTAATGAAATTGCGTACCTACTTCAATATTCACTTTGATTCATCATAAACAAAACTGTCGCTAGTTACACTATAAGTCTTACAAAAACAAGTCTGTTTTGTCCCACACATTTCCCGTATATTTGAAAGAGTTTCAAATAGACATTATATAAAGACAATTAGTCTATTAGATGTCTTGTTCCAAGTGACCACCTTCATTGATTTCTGTCTATCCCAGCCCTTATTGGGTACCGTGAAACGTGCTTTACTGTCTTCTGCTTCCCGAGATGTGCCCTCGCAGGTGTGCCATACCTGCGAGGGCATATGTGTGGTGTGGTGGTGCAGCTATTTGCGAAAACATCAAATTCCAGTAAAATAAGTAACAGATTACAAATATATTGCTAGATACGCCTGTCAACAATGTTAATAATAGCAAAAGTGAATTAAATATAGATATTAACTATTCAGAGAACAATCTGAATAGAGACATTCAAAATTAGATAAAACAATTTGTTTTCAACGTACCTACATAACTTGGCATCGCACACGGAACTCGAAACGCATTAATAAAAATGATATCAAAGAATTTCAGTAATAAATCTGAAATAAATGGTATAGATTCTTTATTTATAATGATAAAAGAGAAAGATTTATATTAAAAAAAATCTTGAACAGGGAGTTTAATTTAGAGACGAGTTCGTTATAAATGAAGTTCATTCATTACAGCAAACATCAGCCTAACGTCGCCCTCAGTTGAACGAAGGATATAAGAAGTAGGTTTCACCCGTAGGGAGCTCGATGGGCCATTGGATTGGTACCAGGAGAAATAGCTCTTTCCCATCGGTTACGTCATATCACTAGCTTGATCTGGCAAAGATTTCCTGCTATCTGCTGGCTTCTAAGCTTCTATGCCAGCAGGGAGCAGGATGAACTGTGAGGTGGATTATTTTTATTTCTTAGGAGACCATAGGGTGGCTCCAATGTTTTCAATTTTCTAAACCCATCCAAGATTTGAAACCCTAGCGATTACCAATTCGTTTGCCAAGCGTGATGACTATATCTATATTCTCTCACAATGATTCATTGTCTGCCTGTGAAGAGGTTTACGAGCTGATAATAATGTACCATGATGGTGATGTATTATAAGTAGCAACGCTAAACTAAATATAAGTAAGACAGTCTAACAACGTATTGTTATGTGCCTTTGTGTAAATCTTCAAACGCATTACATAGGAAGTCTTGACAGTACAATGCTAGGTCGTTAGAGACAATTCCATCTCAATTTATTCGAAAACTAAAGACCTTTTGTGGCTTTGAGCGTAAAATTTATGCTCTAAAATTTTCTTTACAAAATGTTTCAAATTGTTAAGAAATTATTTTAAAATCTACGTATCTAGATACTGGTGTATTAAAGGCACTGCTTAGTCTTCGGTATGTTGTTGATTTATTATGTTGTCCGGGAGATATAGGCCTTTGAGAGTTTCTCCCATTCATCCTTACCATTTGCTTTCGTCTTCAAATTGCTTTTCTTCATCACCAAAGTCTTCATCTACATTGGTTTAACCTTAAGCTATCTTTTCAGTCAGAATTTGGTCTCGACCACTATTTTGTACCATTTCTACAGGTTAGTGAGACAGTAGACAACAGGTATATGATGGCCACTGTCAACCTTTCTCCATCTATATCAAAGAATAGAATAGAAAAATCTTTATTGTACACCATTTTTGTAAGAGTCATAAGCATAATACATTATTCAAATGGTACAATAGGCGGTCTTATCGCTACCGGCAATTTCTTACAGACAACCTTTGGATGGACAGTATTTCATGTTAAAAACGAGGATAGTCCGCGGTATGACAATAAATTTAAAACCAGAAGCTTTATAAAAAAATAACTTTATTTCAGGCTCTGATCGCCCATATATTATTAGTATCAACATTCAACGGTCTTAAAAACAATTTTAGTAGGTACAATAATGATATAAAATAAAATAAAATAATTAAACAATGTCATCTCAGAAATCATCCTTAGGATTCTGTTGCTGTTCCCCCGAATCCAGTGCTTCAGAGAAGCTATTTATTTATATGTTATAAACAATTATAAATATAAATAAATCATAAAATAAAATAAATATAAAACTGAGTACCTAGGCGTCAAAGTACTCCTCCTAGGAGGAGTACTTTGACGCCTAGGTACTCAGTTTTATATTTTTTGTTATCTGTATTTTATGATTTATTTATTTAACAATAATTATTAGTGTACATATTTAAGTTTATATTTTATGATTGTATATATTTATTATAAATATAATTAAATACAGATGAATAAATATTAATTAAACGTTAAACGTCACGACTTCTTTATCACTATTCATACGAAGTCTCTCAAGGAAATGAGATTAAAATTCTCAACACACCGACAGACACACATATGAGTTTGTAAACTCTGTTTCATGAATATTATGAGTGTGAAGTAAAATAAACTACTCATAATTTATCAGCTGCTGTTAGGATAGTAATCCAACACACGTTGAAAGAATAAATCAAGAAGAATATATTTTGAAGTGAACAGATCTTATAAACTTTCGCCTCAGTGTTTCACAGCACTGCATTTATTATTCTAACATACGTCAATCCGATTCTAACAAAATAAATCTGGATTGCGATCGAGACTGCACGTGTGCGGTAAAAGAAACGCTATACGAAAAGAAAGCAAATATCACTAACTTCAACTAATCAAATCCGAGTTAGATTGGCAATAGAAATGATGTCAAACACATTTTAACAAATGAAATTACTCCGGTACCAGTTATAGAGGCAATTTGGCCCACAGTTGCCAATCCCATTGAGTTGCGCGCTGAGATAAAGGCGCCAAACCGTTTAAGCTTCAGTTCATATGCAATTCGCGTGAAATTGGCTTGTAGTCCGCCAGTTTCTCGTTAGTTTTGGGCATATTGTTCCACTCCATTTTGAAAACTAACCTATTCTTTCCCAAAATTCGGGCACAATATGAGCGCGATGCAATATCTGTTCGATTCTCGTGTAAAAGGTTTGATTTGGTCGACAGCAACGGATCCCAAACGTTCATTTTGATACATCCCCACCTTTTTATATCGTGATTTCAGTAATTTTATCGTAACACAGATGAAATAGCTACATTTCTTTTTTCTACCCATGTCTACTCAACAAATCATCTGACCAGCATTTTCCCATCCACGTTGTGGTCGGCTACCGGCATAACAAGATACAGCTGAATATCATCTAGCCTCCGCCACCCAATTACTAGGAGACACTAGGATTAGACTGGTTAAGGTTGTAAGACTTTTTGGGCTGTAGACTCTCGTAACGACTGTCGTGTGACGATAGGTATATAAATGAAATCGAGACCAACTACATAACGTGCTTTCCGAGGCACGGAGGGTCTTGATGTTGAAATTTTAATGGTAGATACCTTTTATGACGAAGCCATTCACTAATAAAGGATTTTTAGAAATTCCACCTCTAAGAGGATAGAATAGGAGTTGAAAGATTGTATAAAAAATCAACCCTTAGAAAGAAAGAAAGAAAGAAAGAAAATACATTTATTCAGCACGGACATTGATAACACACGAGAGAAATAAAATAAAAATTAAATTAAACCTTTAAACAGTAAAAAATAAAAAATAAAATAAGAAAGACAGAACAAAGTAAAATAGTCATCATATTCATTAGTGTTGTCAAGCATGCCCATGCCGAAAGGGTAGCCAGCGCCCAGCGCTGATTTTCAGTTGGCACCCCACCCTTAAAGGGGTAAAAGGATGAAAGTTTATTTGAAATTCTGTCATGTTTTAATTCAATCTATAATATAGACTTACACGCGTGCAAAGCCGCGAGCAACAGCTAGTAGCACATATGTTACAAGTCGATCACTTCGATATCAACATAAATAACATCAGACGTTTATAAAGTGCTTGATTGATGCGATATTAATGATTGGTATCGTAAATTTAACACCAACTACTTCCCTAACCTATCCTCACAATATAAACAGATAGGTCAGAAGGTCAAGCTTACTATTTGCGATTACAAGGTCGCGCACACTGACACCGAATGGCAAAAAAACGAACAATTAAACAGTTTTTACCAACCCCCGACAAAAAGGGGGGTGTTATAAGTTTGTAGTGTGTAGCTGTGTATCTACGTATCTGTGTATCTGTCTGTAGCATCATAGCTACAAAACGGATGGACCAATTTCAATTCAGTTTTTTAATTTTATTATCCATTGGATCAGAATTAGCAACAAGTCATCGATGACTTTTATAAATTCATAGATGATAATAATATATTAAACAAATGAGGAATTAGAAGACGTGGGAAATCTGGGCCGCTTAGCCACAGCACCAACTGTGTCGTCAAAATATGTGTGAAATACTAATATTTAGCCGCATCTGGTTAGATTGGGAGCCGACCCCAACGTAGATGACAAAGGCTAGGCAAATGGTGATGATGGGTTGCAAGAAAAGGGCCTCTACGTAACGAAACCTGAGAGCGAGCATCTGAATATGTGTGAGTTAGGATGTGTTTGGTTGATAGGAGTGGGCTTTCTGTGCTTTAATGTTTAGTGGCATAGAGCTCGAGCGGCTAATTAATATTAGCCGAAAATAGAATCTATTTCCCATTAATACATTAGTACGTGTAGGTATAGTGAAGTTATTTTTAGTTAACTGGAAGTGACTATCTTCTGCTCATGTGGCTTCCCTGGTGGACCCACTGCTTCCTGTCTTCACAAGCTAATTTTAATAACGCTTCCCTTGTTTTGAAAACTGGGTGGCTTGAGTGTTAAGTATGTAACTACTTGTACTATTTAAATTGTAATGGTACTTATTATGATCCTTGCTGTTCTTTTGTTTTTTGTAATATTGTGTAAATTCTTGTCGAATTTTAGCCGGGGCCGCTACCGCGGCTTCATACTTGATTTATGAAAAGAATATCCATGGAGTGTCTTGCCGGTATCTTCTCCAGGACCAACCTACTTGGAACCGTGCACCTAGAATCACGACGTTTTGAAAGTGCCTGCAAAGGCCCAGTTGAAATAAAAACCTTTGACTTTGAGTTAACAACATGTATCAAAAATGCGGGACCAACATAGCAGTCGCGAAAAATTTTATACAACACTTCAATACCTATTCGACCCAAACATAAGGGACAGCTGATATTTAAAAAAAATATTAATTATCAAAATGAATTAGACGCCCCCTTAGATACTGACAAGATATGAAAGAAAACAGCTTTATATTGGATTCTCACAGAAAATAACACAAGAAAAACACAAAAAAATAAATAAAAACATTATTCGAGATCAAAAATGGCTCCCATCTCAAAATACTATGATGGGCGCTGGTATTCTGAGATATTGTTAAAATATCCCAAGATATCTAATAGGAAGAGATACTAAGAAGAGAAAAGACAAATACTGAAACACATAGAAAAAAGAAGAGGAAGCTTGATTGGTAACTTTATTAGGCACGATAAGATCGTTACCAACATTATAGAAGGGAAAATAGAGGCAAAAAGAGGAAGACCAAGAAGAAACTACATTGATCAGCTGAAAGAAAAAGCGAATATAGAAACATTTATATAGATTTAAAAGATTTGGCATTGGATAGGACTGGATGGAAATTGCTATATATATACTTAAATTTTGGATGGATGGGATGTAAAGAAAATCAAAACCACCTGAAATGAGGTGATCTTTACAAAACGGTGTGTCTACCGTGTAACTAAAATGGTAATGAACATCGACATTGGTATTAGACTTCCATACGATCGTGAGAGACTAAACTTTGAGCTACCTTGTATTTTTTTTACCGATCATGAAGACTCCTAGTCCCAACTATATGATAGGTAATTTTTTTACAAGTTGGCTCAAAGTTTAGGCTCTCACGATCGTATTGAAGTTCAATACCAATGTCGATGTTCATAACAATTTTAGTTACGCGGTAGACCCGTTGGTTGAGCAAACCAGATCCGTTTATCTGATTACAGTTCATTCATTCATAAACCAATTTGCTTCAGAAGAATGCGATGACGTAGACTGTAGGCGTACGAAGCGGTGAACAATGAACTGGACGATGTTTCTTACTTCTTACAAACAAAATGTCTGCCCACGCGCTACTCGGATATTAATGATTGAGATATTTCCGTAATCACGTGGGAATTGAAGAGAATCTCCAACGGTTTCTAAAGTGGATGAAGTTAATACTACTAGATTTCTATGACGGTGAGTGGCTATATTGTCCTCTTCTATGTATTAAAACGATTTTATCAGTTGTAACTTACTATGTAAAAAAATCTTGGAAGTTAAATTTGACCCACTTCCCGGTTTCCGATTGAGCTGAAATTTTGCATACACGTTTAGTTTCGATGACAAAAGCGTTTTCTTTAGTTCTTTTTTAACTATAATATTTTATTTAACACACTTGTTTTAATTGTAATAATAGATAACTTAAAAATCTTAAGTTTTGATTATTGAATCATGCTGATATCGTAAGTGGGGTTTTGCTTTAATTAAATTTCAGGTTGTATATTAATTAATTCTTATTTCTTGAATATTTTGCATAATACAGGGTGATTTGTAATTCACTGAAAGTGCTTTAAGAGATGGAAGTACTCATTAATATGAACAACTTTTATTAAAGGACAAACCATGAAACCGTGATTTATTTTTTAACATTTCATACATTTCGATCGGGCGAGGTTGATCTTTTGTATGAAAAAAATATATATTTTTTTCGCTATTTCATATTTTTTATATTTACATTATTCAACCCCCTAAAGCACTTTCAGTGAATTACAAATTACCCTGTATACGTTACTCAGATCCCTATTATAAGCGTAGTCTGACACACACTTGACAGGTTTTTAATCGCTTACTCATTAGTCTTGTAATTCAACAATAATCTTGAAGATTGCTACATGGCGTTGACGTGAAATCCAGCTGTTTTCGAAATTCGCAGCGTGAGTTTGAATTAAAGCAATTTGCGAGTAAATGAAATCTTATATGACAGCTGTCAACTGAAAATTACATTCAATAAAGTAAGTTGTCTATATCAAAAACAGAGACAAAATATATAGTAAACGGGTGACTGTAATAAAATTCGAGAAATTTCCAAAACGAAATTATTATCAGACTAATAAATGATTATTAAATGTTAATTAACTGAACTAGATCTTAAGTCTATTCCCATGATTCATCAGCATACAAATGACAAGGACAGGTATAATTTTACCAGTGTTTAATTTTTTTATTAGTAAGGTATTATAGGAAGAGATACTAAGAAGAGTAAATGACAAAAGACAAATTATTTATTTAGTATTAACTTATCCTATCCGTCAAAAACCCCCGACTCAAACTAGAAAAAGACCTGTAACTTCTGAACGGCTGAACAGATTTTCATGAAATATAGCTAAGATGATACCCGATTAAACTAGCTTTCAATTAAAAACACTGAATTGAAATCGGTCCCTCCGTTTTGGAACTACAGTACCTCAGACAGATACACTGATACACACAACAAACTTATAACACGCCTCTTTTTTGTAGGGGGTTAAAAATATGATGTGACTAAGTTTTTTGTCATTTTAATAAGATCATAAGGAGGAAATGTAAAACTAGTTAAGAGTTTTACATCTCGAACTAAAACCATACAGTAGTTTACAATCTAGCCTCCAATTTCCTTCAAACTGGCGAACTATACCCGTGTTCCATTCTCTCTCCGCTATCGGACGGATGACGTATCCAGGTCGAGTCGATGCTACCAGCGGCTGATGTAATAGCTACGTTGCCTTGGTCAGTAGTGATCAATATCCAACCTATCAATTGATTTACGAAATGTTCGTGCATTATCTAAATGTAATGTTTGGTGAGATGAAAATTGTAGCGGGTCGGTATTAAAATTTTTATATTCATTTTTTATGGCTTCATAGCGCCTTGGTGACTATGCCAGCCTTATACACTCTTATAGATACGAGCAAAACGCTAGGGTGCATGTCTAGCATACTAGATATAAGAATGCTTATAGTTCTACGGAGTGTTTTTTTATTTAGTGCGCAAAATTTGCAGAGTGATTCAGTGTCCGTTCCCAAATGCAACCGCAGTACAAAAATGCACTTCAAAACAAAATGAAAATTTGAATTTGTATGGTTTGCGCTAGTAAATTATGCGTGTCTCCAATTCCGAGTCGAATTTTCGATTTGTTTTAAAGTGTATCCCAATACTGCGGTTGCATTTAGGAACAGAGACTGAATCACTCTACAAATTATGCGCACTACATAAAAAAATATCCAGTATAGTAAAATACTGTTGTGTAATTGATTCTTAAATTAGGTACCTACGTTTGTTTGGATTATATATAAAAACGAGCAAAAAAATCACGTTTGTTATATGGGAGACCCCTTAATTATTTTTGTTTTTTTTTCTGTTTTTTAGTTGTTATAGCCGCAACAGAAATACATCATCTGTGAAATATTCAATTGTCTAACTATCACGGTTCATGAGATACAGCCTGGTGACAGACGGACAGACAGTCAGACAGACGGACGCACGGACAGCGGAGTCTTAGTAATAGGGTTAGGGTCCCTTTTTACCCTTTGGGTACGGAACCCTAAAAACACACACACTGTAAATTAATCATCATACGTCATATTCGGAATTTTTGGGTCAAATGGAAGTCAAAACATCAATAATACGCTCATTATTTAACTTAATGGACTAGTCTCACTGCCTTCAATATCACGACAATCTTTTTCGATAATCGACAAGGCATATATTACGCCGGCCCCCATTGGGAACAATAATAATATTTGCCCGAACCGAACGGGAATAAGTTCTAACAGCTCTTGTCTGAAAGTGCCTAATAGACATTTTATTTTATTTGTTCATACAAGTCTGTACTAACTTGGGAAGTTCTCAAGATTGTTTGCGATAAGAATTTTATATTACTCTCTAGTTTTGGATAGCTCTTATGACCCTGTTCATTGTCAGGGCTAGATTTAAAATGATAGTGAATCAGGACTTATTGTAGTCATCCTTATGCACAACTTTTATTATGGGATCAATACTGAAATCGCGATTTTTTTTTTCATATCTCATGCTCGGAAAGTAGTGTTTGTTTGATCTGAGTAGCGGGTCAAAAACGCTGCTTCCCACCGTTGGACGGAAAAGACTCATAGTAATTACTTCCCACACAAGGGCCGGAATGAATTTTATAAATAGAACTAAATTGGGTAAGGAAGTAGACCAGGTATGGGTAACCTTTGACATGTTGCAACTTTTATGGCCTCGACAAACTATATCAATTTTGGTTTTGGATTTCTAATTTGAGAAATTTACATATTTTGTTTTAGACAGTTTAACGCATAACTTATTATTGTCTAACCATCTTAACACCTCTTCTACCGCAGATTCCAGTAGAGACTCGTGGGCTACCGTTTTTGAGTCGTGTGGCACAACGACTGATTATATGTCATCGGCAAACAGTGTGCATTGATGATTTATTGCTGAAGGCAAATCGTTAATATATAGCAGAAAGAGTAATGGTCCCGTGGTGATTAATTGTAATTATTATGTTAATTGCTCCTTTTTTTATCAGGTTTTTTTTTAAAGAGTATTTCTATTCTATTCTAAGTATACGGTACTTACTGACTAGCTAAAACTTAAACTTAGCTTAAACTTCATCATCGAGACTGACTATCCAGAGCGTGCCAGATGTACTTAGTCACATCATATTTAGCATTTGTGGCATGTAAATTATACAACTTCTTGTATTTATATATTAGTTATTATTTATTATATATAAAATATTAGAAGTAGGTGTTATAATTTAATTTGTAATAGGTATTTATAGTTGTGCACTTGACTGTACCCTCATTTACCAAAAAACTTTCTCTATCACTCAAAGGTTTGCTGGCAGAAAACTCAAATTTGGGTTAAGCTCGCCTGTGTACATACCATCTCAATTGTATTTGTATTTTATCTCATTTTCGTGTACAATAAAGAATAAGAACTTCACGTGATAGTTATAAGCCAAATGTACAGTAAAATATACTACCTACAGACAATGTAGGTACCATAATACGAATTACGATTCATCGCTGACCGAGTTATCCCCACTTAAAATTACTCAGAGATAAAAATCCTACAATATTTTAGTATCATTCATCTCCTTGGCTGAGTAATGAGCAAATTTTCAATCTTGATTTATTATAATAAGAATTACAAATACGAAATTCAGTACAGGATTAGAATTTTAGTAAGCAACTAGTGAAAGAAAAGGCAGTAAAATCATTTATTTGCCACACAAAAACAAGACACACTATTATGATAGACATAGGTAATAAGAAGAGGACAGGTGCATAGACAGAGAATACATTTTTCTTAGGATTGCAACTGTGTAAAATTAAGTAGAAAAAATAATAATTTAAAAAAAATTGTGGGTGTACTGCACCAACTGTGCATCACCTATTCAGCCACCACAGCTATCAGTTAGTCGACCAGTGCGTGGTGGAATTTTGACCACTATTATATTATAATTTTTTGCTTTCTGCACTCCTTCTCCATATAAACTTTAACTATGCCAAATCGCAAATTCCTCCGTGCGCGCATAGTTTAAAAAAAACTATAGAACACGCTTTTGTCATCCAAACTAAACGTGTATGCAAAATTTCAACTCAATCGGAAACCGGGAAGTGGGTCAAATTTAACTTCCAAGATTTTTTTACATAGTAAGTTACAGGTGAAGCTAATAAAAACGTGTTAAAAAGGGGAACAAAGTTTTCTCTTCACTTATTAATATTTATAGAAGAAAGTTTATGTTCCAGATCTTTGTCACTTACGTTTACCTAAGTAATATACAAGATGGAGATCGTTTAGGACTAAAAATAGGACATACTATCTTCCCAGTGTGCACAAGCAATCAAAAAACGTCAGGTACCTATGTTCAAAGAACGCGAACGGTTCGTAGTGAACGAGTATTATATGCATGTGTGCGTGCCCTACACATACGTACACAGAGACAAAATCACGAACGGACAAAGATCCTCATTACGTCCCTAAACATAATCTTTCATTTGCCTTGGGCAACAACATCGTACCATGAAAATCCGCACAATTGTTGTCGAAAGAGAAATTGTGTGTTTTGTGATTCAGTACACCAGCCGCCTTTGAGCTACCACGATCGCTGCTCGCAGTATCTAATCGGCAAGACCGTGTGTCCAATGCTGAGATCTTGCGTCGCTCCGGAATGTATGGCATGGAAGCTCTACTCATGCAGCGACAACTTCGGTGGTGTGGTCAGGTTCTTCGCATGGAAGACCACCGGTTACCCAAAGCAGTCTTCTACTCTGAGATGGCGGAGGGGAAACGGAAGCATGGTGGTCAGCATTGGCGCTATAAGGATGTGTTCAGGAGACACCTAAACGCTTGCGCTATTGACCCTACATGCTGGGAGGAGCTCGCTTCGCAAAGGTCGTCTTGGCGTTCTACCATCTACAAAAAGGTAAAGACGTTCGAGGAAAGTCGACTCGTGGCTCTTGACGATAGACACAAAACACTCAAAGAGAGACCTAAGCCCTCCTATACATACACCTATAACTCTGCGGGCCAACTATATTGCCTTTCTTGTGATCGGGTTTTTAAAACTAAGTTTGGTCTAGCGAGCCATATTAGGGCTCACGCTAGAAAATAATTTATAGTATCGCCGTCATCGCAACCGATGAGGAGGACTATATCTAATCTACATTTCACATTTTCGCGATAGCTCAGAGGCTAGAGCTGGTGTACTGAACCAGAAGTTCGCAGGAAATCGGTCTGCAATTGGCGGAGTAATCGCGTGAAAAATATACAAAAAAACGTACAATCGAATGAGAACATCTTCCTTTTTGGAAGTCGGTTAAAAAGAGAATTTTATCGAGCCAAAAGTCATTTTGCGGATATCTATTGTAGGGATAATGGGCTGGAGGTCTGAATGGGACAGCCCCGGGTCGTTTCCTTCAAATTATTGTTTTATATAATTATTTTGTGCGTAGATTCTATGGACCCAGCGTTTTCCGAAAAGGAATTAATTACAATTAAATTATTCAATTCATTGCCATAATTTATTCAAGAAATAGTTTTGTCATTATAATGAAACCATTGAGATGATTTGGCAAAGCACCATACGGCTCGCCTGATGGTAAGACATTTCCATAACCTAAGGACGCTTGCTAACCTAACACCAGGGGCATCACTCAAGCGTTAGGCACCGACCTTACTACTAGCGTACCAACACCCAAGGAGCACTGGTGACCTTGCTCACCGTTAGGAACACAACACTGCAAAAGAGCAGTGTTATTTGGCTACGATCTGCAGGTGGAGGTACTTCCCCAGTCGGGCAGCTCCAATTTTGAGCCGAATGTCCCGCTATGCCCTACAATCTACATCTCTGTTTACATTTAGGTCTGTGACATTTCGTGTCCGATATCGTTTATTTTGGAAAAGAACTGAGATTTCAGCAGGTCTCGACATCTGAGATAATAAGACAGATTTCAAACAGTAAAACTGTATTTTTTAAACGATGATGGCACGAATCTTTTGTCTGGACCAGTGGCGAAGAAGCCGTCCCAAAAAAGCCCTCCAAAAAAAGCATACTCATCTATGATACTCACCAATTAATGCTGCAAGACAAATATCCATACCGTCTCTTGTCATCTATATAGCCATTAGTCATGTCTGGAAGAGCTCGACCTAACTGAATAACATGCCTTTTTTATCACTTGGATGAGTAAATAATATCATATTACGTTGTTCTATGCATTAACCAATTCCTAAAGAGAAGCCGATGGGAATCGGGTTGTATGGACTCTTCGCTACTGATCTGGACTAATTATAAAGTCTGATATTCAGTACAACTATTGTTTTAAACTTAATTATAGTTCGAACGGTAATTAAATAAGTTTCAACGTTCAACTTTTAATAATATAAAGGATTAAGCTTACTATAAACTGTATAAGTAAGTTAGATCATTTTATCTAGCAAAACATTTAAGATAGGTATCATCCAAAATTTTGTGAATGTAACCACTGGAACCTTTGTTATTTGTAGGTAGTTTATTTCATAGTTGTAGTTAATGCATTAGTTTAGTATACCATAAGGTTAAGAGTTCTATTTAAGCTGTTTTAGTCATTTTTACACACCGTGGTTACCGTGTCTATCATGAGTATTTCCGGTCGCGGGACTACTGAAACAAATTTCATTAGAAATAAGTGGATTGCTCATATTTCTGCAAAAAAAATATTGGGTACTATGTTTCCTGGTGTGTACATAAATAAAAAGGATATTGACGGCCTATTTTAATCGTAGCCTATTAAGTTTTATCGTTGAAATATTGTGACTATTACGAAAACATTCTCAAATTGCTGTCTGTAGTCAAAGTCAAAGTTTTTTATTTAAACCGGACCTTTGCAGGTACTTTCAAAACGTCGTGATTCTAGGTGCACGGTTCCAAGTGGGTTGGTCCTGCAGAAGATACCGGCAAGAAACTCCATGGATACTTTTTAAATAATAAAAATGTTATCTTTGCTAATAATTAGCGTGGTAAAATATTTAAAAAACGAACTCCAGAATATTTTTTAACTCCATGAGAATAGCCTTAATACTCCGCGTATCCGTTTTTCAAGGCGCTTAATTACGTATTACTACTATATAAAAACTAAAATTAATCTCCGAGCTTTACCATGTTTTGCCGTGATAGCGTGAACGGTGTTGATACTGGCAATCACTCAATGGAAACTGACAAATAATTTATTGTGCACAAATATCGACGACGATGACGATTTTATTTCGCGCATAATTTAAATATAGAACCTATTCAAATAAATTATTACCTTCTTAATATATTTATGAGACTTAAGCTGGATTCACACATCCGGAATGCCTCTCTGAATTCATAATCTGAATTCATATTATTAATTAAGAAAGCCCGGAATTGCATACTATTTAATTAAGCTCCACACACATTCAGATTTTTTCAGATTATAGTTTTCTCAGATCGATATGCAAGAATGTATCTATAAGGATGAATCCAGTGTATTCGTTTGCATTTCTTTTTTTATCATTTAAAGCTAAAACTAGTGCGATGAGTATTAATTCTCCTTCCATATCCAAGACGTTTGCCTGAGCCCAGAATCACGAGACTACTGATTTATCTGAATTTTATATAAGATATGTGTGGCAGCTTGCCGGAATTCGAATTATGAATTACGACTCTGAATTTATAGAAGCATTCCGGCTGTCTGTGGCCGCCCTTAAGCACAGTTAATGTTTTCTAAATTCAAAAGTCTAATATTTCGAACGTCGAATAGTGATGTGATCGTAAATTAAATTACATTTTCAACACACTTGCTCATAAAATGGCTCTTATTTCACGGCAATTAGGCACATAATGACACCTGTAATCAAACTGGGACTTTTTCTTTACTATTATTCACAAGTGAGTTATAGGTTTTTTTTTTAAATTGGTTGAGTTGCTTTGTTTTTAAAAAAGTTTCGAAACAAAAAAGATCGTGTTCAATAGTACAAATAAATTAATGTACCTACCTATTGCTTGCTAGTTTCATGCAACTTCGTATTTAAATAGATTTAAATAGATAAATTTCAACTTGTACGTTTTTAATAAATACAACTTTCACTCAAATATAACTTTTGTTTTTTCTGTGATAAAGAAAACTTTGAATTACCCATTTTGTACGTGGCTAAAACGCTATCCGAGAAAAGCCAAAAAAAAGAAACCTCATTCTTCTAGTCTATGGCCGATCTGTTAGATGCGCGCGCATAGGAAAACTGATTAATTTTTCCTGCCATTGCGAAAAATATTTCACAACTAAATAAAATGGCTTTTTAGTATTATTTTCTTCACAAGTGTGTTGAAAAACGTCGTATGATACACGTGTGTATTGATGATTACCATCCTCGGCTCTCGCCTCAGCGGTAATCACCAACATTACACACTTGTACCATAATGTACTACGAGTATAGTCGAATGGATGGGTGAATATTTCATTTCGTGCATATTGGACCTCTTGGAGAATAGTCAAATAACTGTGCTTAATCATGTTCTTTATATGTTTTTTTGAAAGTGTTTAATGATGAAAAGTGAAATATAAGAAAGGGACAGTAATCAGACTTTTAGTTTTGAAGATATTGATGTTTGTTTTTTTTGAAGGAACGGTAATGAGATTTAACACAAACGGAAATTAGATATCTATTTATGGTAATGAGGTAGAAATAATGGTAATTAGCAATAAAACAACAGTTTGATAAATCAGCCTTTTAATTGCAATAAAATTACTCAGGAACTTTAAAAAATCAATCAGTTCTGGTTGCTCCGTAGTGTGAACTAAATAAACGGTTTGGGGAGAGTAAGGGGAGAACTGGTAGCAACAGTTGGTTAGTAGGAATGGAGTAGCTCTCATAATTTCTAGAAAATATATAAATTGCGTGAAAGGTTATAAAACTCAATAAAAATTGATGCAAAGCCTGTGCCTATAAATGTTATCCAAGTGTACGCACCTACGGTACAATCAGATGAGGAGGTATCGGATGCATTCTATGCAAATCTAGATGCGCTACTTCAGAATATTCCATACAAAAAAGTTACTATAGTACAAGGGGATTTTAATTCCAAAATTGGCGTAACGAAAGAGGACCCATTGAAAGGAAAGATTGTAGGTGGTTATGGTCTGGGAAAGAGAAATGACAGAGCTGATAAGCTGTTACAGTATTGTGTAGAGAATCGGCTGTCTATTATGAATACCTGGTTCAAAAATCATCCCAGAAAACTGTACACTTGGATCTCGCCTAATGGATACCGCAATCAGATCAATTTTATTATGATCAAGTCCCGATGGCTTTCCTCTGTAACCAATGCTAAAACACTACCCGGTGCGGATTGTGGAAGTGACCATGAGCTAGTAGTAGCGGATTTCAGACTACGTTTGAGACGTACGCAGCTAAAACATCAGAAACAATCTGCACTTAGCAAACCTGCACTACAACACTTTCTGGAATCCTTCCAAAAAAAGGTCAAATCTCTTGAACTCGACCCGTTTGACTCCAGCGATGCGGATTAGACAAACCTAAAAAAGGTTATATTAGATACCGCTGAGAAGAGTAGCCAGCTATTTAGGATTGTCAAAAAGAAAGATGAATGGATTAGTACGGATTCCTGGACACTAATAGACGAAAGGAGAGCTCTTAAATGCGCAGGATTACATACTCAGGAACAAAAGAACAGGTACAATAGGTTGCATAGTGAAGTGCAGAAATCAACAAAAAGGGATAAAGATAAGTTTATAAATTTAGTTTGTAACGAAATCGAGGGGAACGCAAATGGGCACAAAGCAAAGATCTCTTTATGAAAGTTAAACAACTTACCGGAGTTTTCAAACCGAAAAATTGGATAATAAATGACAGTAAAGGTAATGCTCTTACAGATCTGGATTTGGTTCTAGAAAGATGGAGGACTTACTGTTATGAGTTGTATCGGATGGCGTGTCAGCAGCGTTGTTACAACACCTTGTTCCAGATGGAATGAAGATCCTACACGGTATCTGCAATAAAATCTGGAAAACTGGACAGTGGCCGGAAGACTGGGTACAGTCTGCAGTCATACCGTTGCACAAAAAAGGATCCACTCGTAAATGTGAGAACTATCGGACACTTTCCCTCATGTCACATGCCAGAAAAATTATGCTGCGAATCATTAATACCCGCCTTACAAGTTTTATTGACCATCAAATTCCAAATGAACAGTGCGGTTTTGTAACTGGGAAAGGTACTCGTGCAAACAACTCTGAACCATTTCGTACGGAACGTGGTGTAAGACAGGGATGCATTCTTTCTCCGAAACTCTTTATTTTGTATGGTAAACACATAATGAGAAAAGAGCTTTCGGGGTGGTGTGGTTGTGTGACAGTGGGTGGCCAAAAAAACACTAACCTGAGATATGCGGACGACACAACCATAGTTGCTTCAACAGAAGATGAAATGGCAACACTACTTCACACAATTGAAGTCTCCGCTTCAATTGTGTGAAATTGGGTCTGCAAATCAACCGTTCCAAAACAAAGATAATGGTGGTAGACCGAGCCCAATCTCTCACGTCATCTGATACTCTCAATGGATATGATAAATTAAGTCAGTTCGTATAACTAGGATCAATGATAAATAATGAAGGCACTTGCTCGGAAGAAATCTGCCGCAGGTCCGCGATGGCGAATAATGCTATGTCTAATCTTGACAAGATAGGGGGTAAGAGCCCTGATTTTCTCCATATTTATGTACGGTGCCGAAACCTGGAGCATGAAGAGTTCTGATCGAAGAAAAATCGATGCCTTCGAGTTATGGTGTTGGAGGAGAATGCTCAGAATTCCATGGACAGCATTCAGAACAAATGAGTCCATCCTTGTGGAGCTAAATGTTAAAGTGCGTCTTTCTGCGATTTGCCACCAAAGAGTTGTGAGATTTTTCGGACACATTATGCGATCTCCAAAACATAGCTTGGAGAGTAGGCTCATACCGGGTCACGTGGAGGGCAGGAGAGTGAGAGGTCGGGCGCCCGTCAGATGGAGTGATGCTGTCAAGAGAGCGGTTGGCGGCAACATACAACTAGCCGTGCACTCCACGTCTGACAAATATAAATGGAGACGAATTTGTGGTTGCGATCCTCAGTATTGAGCGACCGAGGAAGAAGAAGAAGAAGTGCTGGTGCAAAGTCAACTGATAAGATTGGGAAATTATTTAATATAATGACTGAATGAATATAATCTATTATATTGTAAGTATTCGTTATATCCCATTTAAGACAAGTAAGGATAAATACAGTGTATACAGAATTGAATCACAGAATCTAATCATTACCGTTCGGTTTTTCTCATTACCATTCGAATCAAGAAGAACGGTAATCAATGGTAATTAGAAGAATGGTAATTAGATTCATAACATTTTCGATAAATTACCGTTATTTGGAACAGGTACTGCATTGTTAAGCTTCTCAGCAGAAAAAGAGACTTGTACCGAATACATCTGGCAAATAATTCTTTGATAAAAATCAATATAACTACCTTTCATAACACGAACGGTATGCAGACATATTCCGAACCACGTCACTTTTCGAACAGGATAACTTTAATTTACTTAGCCAAAATCACTCTTTCACGCGTGTGTTCGGCTTGATAGCCGAGCGTTGACTTTCGTGGATTATTTTGTGAGAAGCGCGGTGCACAGTGAGGCCTAAGTATTAAAATATCGGATCCAACATACCGTCAAATGGTAATTATGGGAAAGTGGAGGGACATTTTTCAAAGTTGTATGGAACCACTTAAATATGTTCTTCCATAAACAATAAATCGTCTTTGTATAGATTAAATATCCTGTTTTCCTAAAAAGTAATAAAAATGTCGTTCTTCAAACACAGTTTTTTACAGCATGTGCTAATTTACTAAAATCTGGGAAAAGGGACACCGATGGTAATTAGATTTTAGATTCTTTGTTTTAAATTTAGTGCATTTCTAATTAAAAAAAAGATTTTCTAGGGATTGCGCCTATTAGAACACCAAGTTAACTATACAAAAACTACGTTAGTTTCAAATTCTTTCAACGTTTAATATATTCTTTAGCGTCCGACGTGTAATATGCACGAAATGAAATATTCACCCGGATATGAGGGATCGTACTCATCCATGAGTAATATCAAAGAAAAATATATCTATTATACTTCAGTAGTAAATCATAATAAACATACTTAAAGAAACACTGACCAAGCGTTTTTGCATGGAATTTTTATGGCGTGAATAATGTTTCAAGCACAATTCGAGTTAGAGGTCGGTTGAGTAAGCTAAAATAATAATTTTATTTCATAGCAAAAAATACATAGAGGCTTCCCTTTACAAAATGTAAGCGTGAAAGCGAACTGCATATAAGATAAGCTAGGATAGATAAGCAAAAAGTAGTGCTACGTTAAAATATTATGAGTTTATTTTTCAGTAAGCGTTCGGACTGGAAATCCAATTAGTCTGCAAGTTCGTCTTGATATTTAATTTAGAAATGGTGGATTTCGAATTTAAAAGTGTTAAAGATAGCTTTAAATATTAGTTTTGCTAGGCTTGATGTTTGTGCATGTTATTTAGTTAAAAACTATTTATGGTCGTTTTTATTTATACTTACTGTGGCACAAAAATTTCGATATAAAAGGTCGTAATTTAATAATGCAAAATATGTTAATAGGTCAATCTATACGTTACAAAGATACTTTTAGGCATAAAACATATTAAAATAAAAAATAAAATTATACCTTTTCAAAATAATTGATGTTTCCGTTTGCATAAAACCTTTATTCCTCTATGATTATGAATAGCATTAAAGTCATGAACTCGACCATAATTATGACCTAGTGGGCTCGGCTACTCTGACACACACGCATCGCGTCCCGGCGGCACCGCGCCGCCCGATCTTATTATAATGCCTCATAATTCTATACCATCCATAGAGCCTAGCTTTAAAATAAAATTCATTATTAAAATAAGACCTTTTTTTTTTTTTGAAGTCTCTAGGTCTTTCCCTGTCTGGAAAACTGCAAGCGCTTTTGCTATCATTTGCTTTTATTTGAACGAAACATTAATTACTGCGGTAAGGTATATCGCTTGGAAACTCATTGTCTGCAGTTCGTTACTGGACATAACACCAATAGTGGTATGTAATATTTTTAACCCCCGACAACAAAGAGGGGTGTTATAAGTTTCGCCAGTAAGTTTGTAGTGTTTATCTGTGTACAAGTGTATCTGACTGTGGCATCGTAGCTCCAAAATGGATGGACCGATTTCATTGCAGTATTTTTTAATTGAGAGCTAGTTTAATCGGAAATCATCGTAGCTATGTTTCATGAAAATCAGTTCAGCCTTTCAAAAGTTACAGCTCTTTTTCTAGTTAGAGTCCGGGGTTTTTGACGGCTAGGTTATTTATTGTTTTCACTTACAAGTTTTAACTTTATTCCATCGGAACTTTTTAAGTTGTAGCCCTAAAATACAAGAATGAGACAAAAGTACGTTAATATCTACAGTGATAGTTGATGAATGTACCCAGAGGTTTAAGTTGCCATCATTACTGTGCCACCATTGTCTGCGAAAGAGAGCTTCAAACAAAACTCCTTTGTTCCCTGAGGTGGGAGCACCGTTCTCGGTCGCGGTACAGAAATATATTCGGGTAAAAGAACATCGGCTTTGTAGGCGAGGTTGAGGCTGCGTTTTTGTTTTGTTTGGAGTTTTAATAAGTTTTTACGTGTAGGAATAATAAGTATAACTGTTAGGATGTATTATTATGTCATTCGTTTTATTTAGGTATTCTTTTTATATTAATTCCATAATAAAGTCTACATTTTTTTCAACTTTTCTCTCGAATGTCTTCTGGAAGAGATTTCTAGAGAAATAAGCAGTACCTTTTTGTCTTCTTTCCAATTTAATTGTAATTATTCTTCTTTTTAGTGTACATTAATTGTTAATCAATAAATAAAAATAAGTAAACACTGAACCGAACTGGCCACTGAACGACAAGGCAGCAGTATCTGCCTTAAACTAATTCCCTAACTAATAAACGCAATATAAAGTTATGTAATGCTTACGTCAATAAAATATAGTATAGATAAGATACTGACGTTATTAAGACACAGGAACAGGATGTAAGTGACTTTGCAAAATGCAAAATATAGCAAAATAGGTAAGTTTAAAAAAAAATACGATTTTCGCTGTTTTTAGTAATGCGAACAAAGTCGTAAAATTTGATATTTTACCGTCTACTGTCCATACAAACGCAAATGATAAGAAAAATGCAAATTGCATTTTCGTCAAAAACCCCGGACTCCAACTAGAAAAAGAGCTGTAACTTTTGAACGGTTAAACAGATTTTCATGAAACATAGCTAAGATGAGATCCGATTAAACTAGATTTCCATTAAAAAAACTGCATTGAAATCGATCTATCCGTTTTGGTGCTACGATGCTACAGACAGATACACAGATATACACTACAAACTTTTAACACCCCTATTTTTTGTCGGGGATTAAAAATATCGCATAGTTCCGGCTACCAATCAACGCTTATATACGTGCTAATATGTCAGAAACTGTCGTCATTTATCGGGCGTAGTTCCAATTCAAACACAATTGGGAAAAAACGTAAATACTACAACAATTTATTTAACCGGCTATAGAGAATTGTTGTTCGTTTTTTTCGGCTTTTATTGGGTACCGAATATGCTCATAAAAGACATAAAATTACGATTACGAGCTTTATTTCGTGGGATATTCGTGACAGTTACAATATTTTCGGCGACTTTTTCAATGTGCCACCGTTGTTGTAATAAAATCGTAGCTTGTACAGCTGATTATACATACTCATAAATATGGTAGGTAATCTTTGGGGCTTGGCTAGCCAGAGCATCAAATATCTATGTTTCTAGGTAGGTAGATTATTTTTTTCTCTCCAAAGAAAAAGAAGAAAGAAAGAGAAAAAGAAAAAAACCATTTTTTGCACAAAGGACACAAGGATAGAAAAATTAAAATTAGTGAAACACCTAAAAAATTTGTCTGTTATGTGAGGTGTAAACGAAATGAGAACATTCTTTATGGAAAAACTGCATTGCATTCATTATATACAAGGTCTCCATCAAGTTAAAAACAATGCAGTTAATACTGCACAGAAAAAGGCAAAGGGAAGTGTGTCCCTCAAGTGCAAAAAAATTGGGGCCGATCAGCACAATCACGATGCACGCTCGAAATTGGAATCGATTCAATTTTGACAGTTCAACAATGTACATTGCGCAGTATGATTTAAAAAACATACTGAACGACAATTCGAACGACGCAATGGACATTCTTAAGAATGTCCATTGCGTTGTTCGAATTGTCAATTGTGAATCGATCCCGATTACGAGTAAGTATCGTGATTACCCTACAGTTTATTGTCACTGGTAACACCATTGACTCTGATTTTCATCGACGTCCGTTGTACATAAGTAAAGGTCTTCATAGTATCAATTAGCAAGGCAGCTCATTAGCAGCACTAACAGACTCATTTACTAATACTAGTGGTCGCCTATAGTCGAAATTCGACCATAATTTTAGCTTTCTGCACTTCTTCTCCATATAAACCTGAACTATACCAAATTTCATTTCTCCGTGCGCGCAATATGCTTAAAAAGGGGTACAAAGTTTTCTCTTCACGTATTAATATATGTATAGATTTTGGCGAGTTTCTGGTTTAACCTAGTGCGCCAGACAGGTAAAAGAGATAAAAGCAACAACTGGTTTATTTTTGTCTGTTTTCCCACCTTAAATACTCTGTTTGGGATCGTTAAAAATTCCAAGGCAGTTTAGCGTTTCCTGAGAACGTCATTGCTCTGTTTTCGTTGGTAACCACAACATATTCTTGCTTACAATAATAATTGAAATAATTGAGTTGAAAATGGAGGAGAAACAGTCTTACGTACTATACTTATTATGCCAAATATACACCGCAATCACTGCTTACTCCCGTTAATTATCTTCAAAATACAAACGAAAGGATATTTTAATTTACTTTAGCTACTTCATGCTTTATATATTTATCTCCTTTATTGTTCGGAACTCCAATAAATAACATCGTAAACATTACTGCTAAACTCTTGATTCAACATTGGCGTCTGGTTGTTTTCGGTTCAAAATAACTAAGTCTGTTTGTTTATAAAATTAAATTCTCATTGTGCACAGATTATACCGTTGTTTAATTGTGTAAAATTGTTGGAACATGTCTGTGCCGATAATTGGTATATTCACCCTCCGAGCTAGGGCTAGAGCAAGGGAAGAAAACCGCCATGTTATTAATTATAAAGGGACGTTTTGTGGAATGACTAATTATATTTCAGGGACAAACAGGTTTCCGTGATAGTCCTCTTCTTCAACAAAATGTTTTCAGGCATATGTATAGATCTAAGGGTCTATCCCTTCCATTAATCAATTTCCAACTTCTGAGAGCAAAACACGAATATTTTGGACGTCTCGTAACGATAACTTAAAAAAAATTTGGATAAAAAATACACGTACCTATCATCACGAATTTGGGCACCATTTTTGATCGGAAGCTATCAATTTTTTTTATTTTTTTTATTGTGTCTTTAAATATTTTTACAGCTAATATTGGATTACATATCTTTCAGGAATTTAAAATATATCAATTATTTTAAAAGTCTACGGAGCTTGAAATTTAATTAATCTACTACAGAAATACCAAGGACAGTACCATTTACAACTCTCTTGAATGTATATTCTTTAATTATTTAACAAGTTTACTGACTCATATTTAATTCACTAACAAAATAGTGGTAAATTTTTATCATTGCGATTTTTTTTTATCGAGCGAACTTTATCCTTTCGTATATCGGACGACCGAGAAACCCGTGTAACATCGTCAAGTTTGATAAAAAAATATTCAGGGATAAAATAAATTCTATTAAAAAAAATTGTAAATAAAAATCGGTTTTTGCAGCATTTCCGTAAAGCCTCGCCTTAATCAAGTTTCATTTGCATACAAGCTGTAACGTTGTGTAATCTGTGCGAATTTCAAAAAGCGCGCTCATAACGACGAATTTCGTGGCCGCTTGACATTGGCTTAAGTTTCTGATTTGGAATATTCGTTGATAGCTGATTGGTTGTCTTTTGACAACTCATGTGAAAACAGTTGTCTCAATGTTACCAATGGTAGTCTATAGTCTGCCAAATGGTAGAATTTTGGTTATCTTGGAGGTACATAATTTTGTCAGGTTGTTAGTTTATTTGTGGTTTCAAACTTCAAGAAATATAGAATTATTATTCTCATTTCATGGAATTAGATACGGGATTTTTCTCAGTTTGTTTTCATTAATTTTATAAAGTCATAGCTTGATAGTTACCATAGATTTCATAAACTGTCAAAATCGTTGGTAGATTTTAGATCTGAGGGTGGTCGCCCTTGTGGCTTTCCTTTTCCCAAGAGACGTGAAGTGCTCACACGCAGATTTATTATTCCCTAATAATTTGTTCCTAGTCTCAGGAAATTACAATGGATTTGTAGCAATGGAGAAAAATGGGCTAGTTCCCATATAAATTATTAATGTTGTGAATCGTCCAATAAAAATTATATTATGCAGTGAAATACCTTATGTATGGTGAGTTGCTTTGCTTTTGTTCAAACGCCATTTCACAAAGTTATTTTAATGCTTTGTTCTGACATGGTTGTTTCTGTGACTTTCAGGCTGCTGTTGCATATTTATTAAATAAGATGGAAATCGCTTGTTGCCGTTATTGAAAGGAAAGATGCTTAAGTACATGAAGCTTTGCACACTGACCACGTTGGCATGTCGCGTGGCAATTATTACATGGTTTGAACTGCACTTTCTGCTTCTACAGCTACAGCTTGAGGTTGGATCTATTTTTATTATTAACTTAGAATCAAGATAATCTAACATTAAAATAATGTTAGGTTGGTGGTATATATTGGTGTAAATTGGTACCTATTTATATGAGTGGTTTACAAATTGTTCACAACTGTTCATGCTTTCTTATAGAAATGGGTAGTACAACTCCCACAGCATGTTAGGAAAATATAATATTATTGCATAGTCTTTTAGACTACATTTTTCTGTAATTAAACCAGAACCTTCTTTACCGTTGAGCTATGTTTCAAAGTATTATGTGTGGTTTTTATTCTTACGTTAGATAATTTGATTGGCTAAAACAATTATAAGGTTAAATTCTTAGTGTGTTCTGGTGGCATAGCTGCAAAAGAAATCTTGGTGGAACTTATATTTTAGATTTGGTTTAGCAACCTAGGTTTGTCACCGAGCTCTAACTTTGCAGTACTACTTATTGACACTTGGGTTGATCACAGTCGATCCCAAGACTTATGTCGTAGGGATAGGTAGTGCACACACACACACACACACACACACACACACACACACACACACACACACACACACACATACACACACACACATACACACACTGGAGACACACTCCACACACACACACTGTGGGATACACTAGTATGGCTTGCTAAAACTAAAAAAATGGTAACTAAAACATCCTTAATGATACCAAATCTATAATGATAAATTTGTAATTAAACAATTAAAAGTTGGGCGCCATTTGTAACATGGGTTCCTGCTCGCCCGGAAACGACAGGCTTCCCATGTACAAAGATAATGAAGAATGTGTACCTAATTGTTCCAGCTGCGAGATGGTCACACAAATAAAACAACTTCAGTACACTTAAAGATATAATTTATTTATATAGGCATTTGGTATGTTGCAGATGTTGACATTATAGTTACCTACTATATAGTTACTTGTACGAGTTAGTACATAAGAATAACTAATAAAAGTTTTTGAGGTTATCTAGGAACACATGTTAAATTGAAGTGGCACTCGCTGACACAAAACAACTTGTCTGCGGTAAACTCTCTAAATTGCAGCACTACCTATCCCTACGACATAAGTCTTGGGATCGACTGTGATCAACCCAAGTGTCAATAAGTAGTACTGCAAAGTTAGAGCTCGGTGACAACCTAGGTTGCTAAACCCAATCTAAAATATAAGTTCCACCAAGATTTCTTTTGCAGCTATGCCACCAGAACACACTAAGAATTTAACCTTATAATTGTTTTAGCCAATCAAATTATCTAACGTAAGAATAAAAACCACACATAATACTTTGAAACATAGCTCAACGGTAAAGAAGGTTCTGGTTTAATTACAGAAAAATGTAGTCTAAAAGACTATGCAATAATATTATATTTTCCTAACATGCTGTGGGAGTTGTACTACCCATTTCTATAAGAAAGCATGAACAGTTGTGAACAATTTGTAAACCACTCATATAAATAGGTACCAATTTACACCAATATATACCACCAACCTAACATTATTTTAATGTTAGATTATCTTGATTCTAAGTTAATAATAAAAATAGATCCAACCTCAAGCTGTAGCTGTAGAAGCAGAAAGTGCAGTTCAAACCATGTAATAATTGCCACGCGACATGCCAACGTGGTCAGTGTGCAAAGCTTCATGTACTTAAGCATCTTTCCTTTCAATAACGGCAACAAGCGATTTCCATCTTATTTAATAAATATGCAACAGCAGCCTGAAAGTCACAGAAACAACCATGTCAGAACAAAGCATTAAAATAACTTTGTGAAATGGCGTTTGAACAAAAGCAAAGCAACTCACCATACATAAGGTATTTCACTGCATAATATAATTTTTATTGGACGATTCACAACATTAATAATTTATATGGGAACTAGCCCATTTTTCTCCATTGCTACAAATCCATTGTAATTTCCTGAGACTAGGAACAAATTATTAGGGAATAATAAATCTGCGTGTGAGCACTTCACGTCTCTTGGGAAAAGGAAAGCCACAAGGGCGACCACCCTCAGATCTAAAATCTACCAACGATTTTGACAGTTTATGAAATCTATGGTAACTATCAAGCTATGACTTTATAAAATTAATGAAAACAAACTGAGAAAAATCCCGTATCTAATTCCATGAAATGAGAATAATAATTCTATATTTCTTGAAGTTTGAAACCACAAATAAACTAACAACCTGACAAAATTATGTACCTCCAAGATAACCAAAATTCTACCATTTGGCAGACTATAGACTACCATTGCAATTGGTAACATTGAGACAACTGTTTTCACATGAGTTGTCAAAAGACAACCAATCAGCTATCAACGAATATTCCAAATCAGAAACTTAAGCCAATGTCAAGCGGCCACGAAATTCGTCGTTATGAGCGCGCTTTTTGAAATTCGCACAGATTACACAACGTTACAAAGCACGCGAACCAACTCATTGGACAGGCGTTGTCGGATATATCGCCGTGTTTGGATCGAGGTACCGATTGACGCGCAAATTTGGCGATGTGACGTCATCCGCCGTACCAGTATCCAACTAACTGATAACTGGACAATTTATTTTCTGATAATATTTTTGGGTAAGTTGGTTTTCGAAAATGATCAATCAATAGGATCGCTCACAGAAATGTGCATTTAAGTACAGATGTGCGGTAAGCAAAATGCTGCGGACATAATTATTAGGGTCCTGAAACCCCGAAAAAAATTTGCTGTTCCATAAAAATATTAATTAAATATTACTCGACTTAATGTAGGTATGGAACTGTAGATTTTTCCATCAATCTGTCATAATTCCTAAAAGGAAAACGGATACGAACGGATTTGCCGGATCTGGGAATCGAGCCCCATGCTCAGCAGCCGCTCTTGCGAGGTAGTCTTAGCGGCCGGCACGTCTCAACGAGATAACGAAGTCACTGGACGGCTCATTCGGCTCACTTCGGAATACTTCGGATAATCTGATCGGTCGCGAGCTATTGACTATGAGCAAGCTGAGCCATTTCTTTTGACGTGCGTCATTCAAATGAATTAATGGTAGATGTCTGAGCTACTGAGCTATAGAAGAGCTAAAGAGCTATAAGAGTGATATAGCTCTATAGAGCAAAAGAGCTAATCGCTCTTTTTCTTTACATTGAGCTATTTCGCCCATGTCTAATTCTTACCAGCCTGACTTTAAAATCATTCAGAATAGTCTGAAATAAGTAGATACATACTTTAGTGGCTTTAATATTCAGTTCCATACGAAATTAATTCGTTGGGCTTTTAATTTTCGCGAATGCCACGAAATTCATTTGGCGCGCGATCAGAGTGTCGCGCACACAATGGCGGCTCAACGGCGGCAATTCGCGCGAATTCGGCTGTGACGTCATAACACCTACTACGGAAAGGACGGATTATTTTAATATGATGCTTTATTTTATAATAGACGTTTATTTATTAGATATTATTCTTTGTTCAAATGTGTAAGCTTTCCACTTCATTTTATGAACAATATACGCACAGAACAAAAAAGATTACCTATACAGGGTGGCGATTTAGTCACCTGCATCCTTTAAGGAGTTGATTCTACTCATCATTATGAACAACTTTTACTATGGGACTAACCCTGAAATTACAAAGAAAAAATCTGCTGTTTATTTCTCAATTGGTTTGCCCTATCGCGATCGTTCGTAGTATAATGAAATTAAACTTGATATGTAGGTGAATTATTGGTCATAATTGTAATAAAATTGATCCCGATTCTGTTGCGCATTTTAACAGTTCTAAACTCTATCACTTTATTTTTCTATTGAAACAGAAAGAGACGAAATACCTTAGTAAACTAATAATGTAACCACGGAACCGTCCAAAATCCCCGACTCCAACTAGAAAAAGAGCCGTAACTTTTGAACGGCTGAACAGATTTTCATGAAGCATAGCTAAGATGATACCCGATTAAATTAGCTTTCGATTTAAAAAAACTGCATTGTAATTGGTCCATCCGTTTTGGAGCTACGATGCCCCAGACAAAGTCACAGATACACAACAAGCTGATCGATGCCCAGTTTTTTGCACATGAGGGACACACACTTCCATGCATTGTTTTTTTAATTTTTCTTTTCTTTCTTCATTGTTTTATTTTAAAGTAATTTTTTTTATTTATATTTTATTTATTCATGCTTTTGTAATATTTAAAAAAAAAGAAAGAAAAGAAAAGAAAAATCATTTATTTGGACTAGACATCAGACAACACAGTGCACAAACATAAAAAAGTAAAAAAAAAAAAAAAAAAAAGCAAAAGGTAACAATAAAAACAACGTGCTGTCGGAATGCCAGTACCAAACGGGTTCCTAACTCAGCATTTGCTGGGCATACGAACACCCAGCGCTGATTTTCAGTTGGCACCCCTGCATTGACACACGGACGGAAGAAACAAATATTCATATACTTAAATATAAATATGGTAAATACGATACTATTTAAAATTATAATTAATACGTATGATAAATAAATAAAAGAGTTGCGGCCTACATATAAAAATAAAAAAAAAACATAAATAATATGAAACATATTTTCTATAACAAGAACGATAAATTATAAAGACAATAAAAAAATAGTGGGTACACGTAAATTCCGAACAACAGTCTCATTTTGTTCCTGTACGCTGGCTCAACAGCAAGATTACACCGCAAAATGCGAACGACAAGAGTTGAAAATAAACGAAACGAATTGAGTTGGTCCTAAGCAAATTATGTACTGCCTTGTCATGCACCCGAGCGCACTGCCGCGAGTATCAGCATAATTAAAACGAATACTGTACCAATACCAATATATTGACTGTGTTACCGGTAAGTAAGTTTTCACAATTATTTAAATAAATTAGAATTAGAAGTTGAGCTGATTATATTAGATAAAAGTGAGATTCGATAATACATTGTTATAAATTAGTAAAATAAATATATTCAATCAATAGCATAAATCAACAGTCTACAATGAAAAATTAATTAAATGAAAGAAATGTCAATATTTATGTCATTACATTGAATTTGGCGATTAATAATATAATGTTTCAGCTTAGATCTAAAAGTGTAAATGTTTTGCAGGTTCCTAATAGGTGGAGGTATTATGTTCCAAATCTTCGATGCTGAGTACCGGAAACTGCCACGAAATGCAGCAGTTTTATGTTGTGGGATGGACAGTTGCTGTGCACACTGCCTACCCTCTCGCTGCCGGTGGCTATTTAACCACGACAGCTTGGAGTACAGGTATGGCGGACACTTGTGGTTAATGACCCCGAAAAGAAGACATGCAAGATGAAGTTTACGCCGTGATTTCATTTTTAATATGTTGTATTTGTTAAGATACGGAGTTATGTGGGTCCTAGGGGGTATATCGAAACAAAATCGTGCACAGGCATTCTGAACTCGTTGTATGAGCTTTTCAGTACGCGCTAAGAGCCGGGGGCCAATTACTGTATCTGCATAATTCAATTTCGATAGCACCAGACTTTCCACCAACTGTATACGTAAATCTTCGTTTAGGTAGGGGTATTGGTGTCTTGTGTGCAAAAAATAAATTTATTTTCTTTCTTTTACACATACCTATACACAGTTGCACCGATACACAGATACACACTACAAACTTATAACTCCCCGCTTTATTGTTGGGAGTAACAAAATTCCTGACAAAGTGCACAACAGAATCGTCACCATTATCTCGAATTCTACGATAAAATCTCGAGTAATCACAACAAACGTTCAGTAATGAACATGACTCATACATAAGCCAGTGTTTACTGTCTTTCCCCCACGGTCCTCTAATCTTTCCCCCACAATGTAGAGCACGGACCAACCGTATTACTAAAATAATTTACTTTGTAAGGGACCTGTTTGTTTTATTGTGAAAGATTCTGTAAAAAATATTTGTTGGAAATAATTAACCGACTTTCAAAAAGGAGGAAGTTCTCAATTCAGCGGTATGTTTTTTTTGTATGTTCTTTTTTGTTTGAAAGGGTATACTCTCGAGGTGGTCCTATTTAAATTTGGTGAAGATCTAATGATACACAATGGAACTCTTGAATGATCAGCATATCACTTGCGATTGCTGTAATCGCATGTTTATGTATTGTTTATGCCACTCGAAATAGAACAATAAAATAAACTTTAATAATTTTCTTAAAAATCTTATCAGCTTCTGAAGTCGGGGCCTTTAAGTCATCGATGTCTATAGATATGCTTAGTGAACTCAAAAAGTGAGACGTGTCAGGTACTCCATTTCAGAAAAATGGAGTGGTTGATCACCAGTCAAATGCCGTTTACAAACATAATTATTAATTTGTGTATTAAATAAAAAATATATAATAACAGTAGCTATTCCATTAGTGCATGTATCGCTGTTCTATTTAAATATAATTCGAACATGGTTGAATTTAGAATTTGACGTCTTCAAAAAATACGTCTCATTTTTTTAGCTTCCCTTTGTATGACAGAGCGTATCTATAGACATCGATGCTTTAAGTCTTTAGAAGCTGATAAGTTTTTTAAGAAATTTATATTATACCTTTTAGTTTTTTGAAGTCGGTTTTAATTTTTTTTTACAGTTTAACACAACGTATCCTGCCGGTATTCCCATACGGTAGAAACCTACTGATATACACCCATATTTTGCTGATGATAAAAGCCTATTGCCCTCCGCCATTCCACACTTCTGGCTGCTATTGAAAATTTCCTAACAGAAAAGCTCGCTCAGCAGCCGTAAAGTCGAAGAAGTAGTTTTAATAAATATGTAGTTCAGTAATATTTATAAGATATAAGTTGTTTCTGTCAGTCACTGAGAAACCGCCTTGCATCCTAGTCATACATAATTGAAAAAAAAAACAACACGACACAAAACACAACTTTAAAAAAAACAACTTTAAAAAATTCGCTCTTAAAAACTTTGAACGCCGAACAAGAGGATTACAAAAAAAGAACACACAGAATTACAACAAAAAAGTAAAATAAGCTAACGAGTAACAATAACACGAATCAATCGAATGACTATATAAAATTTTATTCTTATTCATTCACTCATTTCACATGACCGATTCCATTAATTTGCGAACAAAATTCGTTCACCCTTCCTGAATGACATCGAGCGATTGGGGGTGGTTTTCAATCCCCCACCACTACGGGTGAGCGTTGAAGTAGTTCAGTTAAGAGTGACAGGCTGGTAACTCTCCATACTCTACGAGCTTCGGACATGACATGCTATAACATGGTCAATCCTGTGGAAAATTATTTAACTTTGGATTACAGGTCAGCTGTTATAAATTATTACCTCCTTTATGTATTTTATATACATTTTTAAATACATATTATAAAATACACATCTAAAATCATAAAAATAGAGACCAACCGGCATCGGGAACAGAGTCCAAGCTACCGGCAGCTAGGGGTCCAGAGAGAGGAACTCACAATGCATGCCGGTCGAGGAATACCGCTTTCTGTACCAAGCCCCTGATACAGAAAATTATTTTCCATTAGACAGCGTATCATTTTTTAATGTTTGTACTGATAAAGATTGTCATGATCTATTATTTATTTGAAAAGAATTTCCATGGAGTTTCTTGCCGGTTCTTCTCCATAGGATCTACTATTTGGAACCGTGCACCTAGAGTCTCGACTTTTCATAAGTGCCTGTATCGGGTTTACATGAAATAAAGATCTATGCTATTCTATTCTAAATATCGTCATAAATTAAAACGGTGTCTTAAAAATGATCCTCGATAAAATTGAACCAAATTTTCATAATTATTCAAAGGCGAATTGTCTACGCAATTCAGTCTATCATTATAAAACAAACAATGATAAACAATAAACAAAATTCATCGTAAACCATTGTACACCTAAAAACAATAGGACTGATCAAACAATCTAATATTTCCCCTTTCTGTACCCCACTGGGTTGGTTTAGAACCCCTGCCCGGTCGTATCGAGTATTTGTACAAATAATGGACGTATTTTTGGTAGTAATTGGAGCTGTTATTTTGAACATTCGATAAAAATATACGTTAACGTAAAGTATGTTAATTTCACGTGAGCTTTTTAAATATTGGCTGGAAGCTTCCGAAGATAAATCGCATAAAAACACTTATGATTTTATTAAGTTTTATAACATTTAGGCTAAATACAAGGAGACTTATTAATAAGTTCTTTCTACAACGTGTATCAAAAACGCATAGTTATATCTACGAGCGTGGATCAGACCATGACACTTGATAATTTTCTCTATGAGACCAACAAAGTCAAAGTCAAAGTGAATTTTGTTTATTTCAACTGGGCCTTTGCAGGCACTTTCAAAACGTCGTGATTCTAGGTGCACGGTTCCAAGTGGGTTGGTCCTGGAGAAGATACCGGCAAGAAACTCCATGGATACCACCAGTTAAAATATCTGTGACGGATACAATACAATACAATAAACTTTATTGTACACCTGAAATACAAAAAGATACACTACTACGACTACTACTACAACACACACCACTCTACCCCGATACAACACACACACAACGACACTCAACACGATACTCTTCTTCTTTTTTTTCTTCTTCTTCTTTTCTCTTCTTTTTCTGTTTTTTTCTTCTTTTTCCTCATCTTCTTCTTCTACTTCTTCTTTCGATACTATTTTCATAAAACCAATTTACAATAGATATTATCTGGGCAACATTGTAATTGCGAATTCAAGTTTTTTTTTTACTCGATCTAATACGCCACCCATTGTCAAGAGGATATTTTTTTTATTTTAGCTTATACGTCTCATAAGACTGTCATATTCGCAAATAATAGTCACTTTAATTAGATTCCTACTTAGCACAACTGTTCCAAAATAACAGTTAAATTTATTATATTAATAGCAGTTACTCTTCATCTAATAATCACAGGCTGCTGTCAAATTGTCAGTTTAGTCTGTTGCAAGGGTTACCATGTGACATGAATAATTTACGGCCGTATGCAAACGCTGTGTGATTTAATGGCGATTTGTGGACGTATTGCGTTCATTTATCATTATAAATACCGCTCTGTGGTTGAGGTTAATTGTTCCTGTGGGAACAATGTGTGTTGAAATTATTATTTTTTAATTAAAAAGTACTTAGACATCATCACCATGTAAACGTCGAGGCAGTCCAGCTCCTCGACCACACGGACATAGTTAGAAGACTTAAAAGAACAAAACCGTTCGAGTTAGTGTTTAGTGATAGTGAATAAGTGAAATGTAGTACAAGTGCTACCTATTAAAGAACACATCAACAAAGTGTCTTCGCCTTAACAGAGACAATAAGAAAAGTACTATTGGACACACTCTTAGTATAATTGAATTACATAGTTAGTTTAAGTTATAGTTAAATTACTTATTAGCCTAATGCCAAGGCTAGATATGCAGTAAGATTATGGTGTATCCTAGGATGTACTTTAGGACAAGGGAATAAATTAAATAAAATGTTTTCATTGATGAATTTTGAAAGTAGGAAGTAATTGGAAATGATTACTGGATATTGACGCTAAATGTCATGCTAGAAACTTTATATTTGGTTAGATTGTAGAATTTAAGAATAAGAATGCCAAACACGGACACACCTTCGCACTTACACACATCCACAAAATATCTCACATGCATATAAAACTTCTGCAACACGCTCATAGATGCCCAACTGCACACACAGTCACAAATTAACGAAATTCCCGAATGCACATTCGAACTGCCAAAATACACACACATAATATTATACACATTAGTTTTCCTAACTGCATCTAGTAGTTCGTATATAAACAGTGATATATTTAGTTAGTTTCCCGTCAGTTTGTCTATCTGCATCGCTGGTACAGCATGCATAATTAACTCAGAGGATTTTGGAACGTGACTCAGAACGCTTAGGAGTGTGATTAGAATATTTGAAGAGGAATATAGAAGATATTCATTGTGCTAACCGCCACATCTAGTCGCTAGAATGTTGTCTTTACTTCTTGCATGAATAATCTACGTATATATTAATACGTGAAGAGAAAGCTTTGTACCCCTTTTTAAGCATATTGCGCGCACGGAGGAGTGTGAGATTTGGCATAGTTAAAGTTTATATGAAGAAGGAGTGCAGAAAGCTAAAATTACGGTCGAATTTCGACCACTTGGCGAATAGTTAATGTAGATTCTCCAAGTTTTGAAAATTATGCTGGATTTCGTATGAGACAAGAGCCGAAGAAAGAAATGTACAACCTGTTAAAAAATCCTCGCTTGCTTAATTAATAAAAAAGACAGAAATCGTGAAAGAAATTTAGCTGTTTCATACATTTAGTCGAGTATATTGTATATTGAATTATTTGTAGGGAACATCAGATTATTTTCGCGTTTTCAGGTTTGGTCCTATAGTAAAAGTTGTTCATAATAATGATTACAATAACCCCTTAAAGGGATCAGGACTAGAAAGGTTCGACCTAATATAGCTATGGAAAGAAAAATAAAAGAAAGATGTATTATCCACAATAACACACACACACAGACACACAATAACAAATATGCAATAACGAATAAATAAACAAACAGGGTTACAGAAAAACAAAACAAAAACATCACCGAAATAAACAAATGCACATGAGAAAATAAAAAAAAAGACAAAAAAAGCAAACTATCAAGTATCGTAAAACCGCACGCCTGGCGCATGGCTATTCTATTACATATAACATAGCTATGTGAATCTCTGTGATGGGAGATAGATGATCATAAAGGTCGAACTAAGAGGTGGATACTCAAATATCCAAACCAAACATTTGTCCCGCTGTGCAACGAAGGGTGCTCAGAGCTAACATTCCGTGGCCCCACTTGGTTTATTACTGCCCTCGTCGACGAACTACTAGTCTCAGAAAGTGTCTACTTGGATTATTAAAGTTACTACACACTACAGACGAATGCTAAGAATTAGTTGGACTCAGAAGGTTACCAGCGAGGAGGTTCTGCGACGTATCGATAAGAAGCGCGAGCTTTGGGATACCATCAAACGAAGGAAAGTTGCATATCTGGGACACGTATTTAGACACGACAGATACGGCCTTCTGCAACTTATTATGAAGGGCAAGAGACACGTTGGTCGTGGGAAGAAATCGTGGCTGAGGAACCTTCGGGAGTGGACTGGAGTCTCGAGTGCTGCACAAGTGCACAACTGTTTCGCCTCGCGAGAGACAAAGAAATATGCAGAGCCGACTGCCATCCTTCGCTAGTCGGAGAGGCACTATAAGGAGAAGAAGAAGACAACTACACTGTATGATATTATGACCGTAACTCTATCGACGCATTCAAAAGAATATTTTATGACAACATACAGAATTAAGACATAAAGATAAGACATGCTACACCTTTTTACACATATTGCGCGCACGGACAAGTGTGAGATTTGGCATAGTTAAAGTTTATATGGAGAAGGAGTGCAGAAAGCTAAAATTATGGTCGAGTTTCGACCATGGGCGTCCACTAGTGTTAGTAAATATGTATGTTAGTGCTGCTAATGAGCTGCTTTGCTAATTCCTACTATGAAAACCTTTACTTATGTTATATGTACCATAGACGACGATGAAAATCAGCGTCATTGGTATTACCAGTGACAATAAACTGTAGGGTAATCACGATACCCACTCGTAATCGGAATCGATTCACTTTTGACTGTTTAAACTGTCAAAAGTGTGAGATTTAGCATAGTTAAAGTTTATATGGAGAAGGTATTAATAAATAGGCAAATATTTCGTTCGCCTGCACGCGCACATTGTGCTTGATTGCTATTTGTTGCAGAGTAATTCTCCTGTACGAATTACTTTAATGTATTCTCTATAGCCATACACGTATGAATGATAGATGCACATTCGCCATAACTCCAGGCGGGAGTAACAACATTAAATATAAGTAACATGACACGGTAAGTGATGACTCCATTACCCACACTTTAGGCTTAAGTTGTCGCCGTGTGAACTTAAACTTAATAATGTAGTGGCTGAGTGACGAACGTATACGTCTCTCTGGGCTATTTATAGATTAGTCTACTTCCCGTAGATATTGTTAGACTAAAGGGATCATGATCTCTAATATACCAGGGCCAAACCGATTTTAAAAACCCAAATTTAAAAAAAAATCTTAGCAGTATGTGGATGGTCGGAAAATTTAGGGTAAATTATAAGTAATTTAAGAAAAATAAAGCAGACTCGGAAAAAGTTCCGGAAGGGGGGTGGGGGGGCTAAATATACGTTTTGATGGTTTTATACTGGTTTTTTACGATTTGTGGCTAAAATATGCATCCTATCGAAAAAAGTTTAATGTAAAAGATGTAGATAATTAAAATATCTAAAACTATTATATTGAGCATTTTTCAACATAACCCCAAAATTATCGAGAAAAACGCTAAAAACCGATATTTTCGTTTTTTATTTTTATAACCCGCATTTAAAAAAAAAAAAAAATGTTTCTCGTTTAATACTTTCCTCTTTATGTTTTAAATAAGCGGTAATTTTTTCAAAACAAAATATTCAGTTTTCGATATTATACGAATTAAAATTAAAAAAACAGCCTAATTTTCAATCGAAAAAGCTCACTACAAAATTTTCGATTTTTTAACTTTATGAATACTCATTTTGTTCGTTGAAACCTCTATTTTATGACGGTATGAAAAATATATATTGTTCGTATGGAAAAATATCGTTAAAAATGCAAAAAACTAAAAAAATCGTTTTTCATAATCGTTTTTTCAGTTAATCTTGAGATTTTTTTATTTTTTGTTGCAAATATTGGTGAAAAAGATTTGCTTTCATGTAATATAATGTTATGTACAAAATCTAAAACGAAAAGAAATCGAAGAGTTAGAAGATGAACCCGAAGAAAACCAAATCTACATTAGTTCTACTGATGAAGAGCAACCTACAAAGAAAATGAAATAAAAATAAAAATTTCGATATTTGACTGTAATAACACAATTTTATATTTAATTTTTTTTAAACTGACTTGTACATTAACTATAGATTATGTAAAAAAAAAACTGAATTATTTATTCATTTTTGCCTTTGTTTTTTGGAGCTTTTACGTATTCGATTATTGTTTACAGTTAGAGCATTGCATTGCACTGAAACTGTTATTGTTATAAACTATAAGGTCCGACCTTTCTAGACCCAATCCCTTGAATGGGTTATTGTACTCATCATTATGAACAACTTTTATTATGAAATTTTAAAAATCGAAATTTATTAAACAGAAAATTAAATCTCTTTCTGATTTTTGTAAAATGCCACCGGACATGGAGAACACTCTCTCGTTTTCAACAGATGTCGGTTTAATTGTGTTTAAGGCTTTATACAGTAGTTTCAAACTTTCTGTACGATTTCCGGTTAGTTCAAACAACTGAAACTCCTTTTTTAATGTTGCTAATGTTTTTTTATCAGAATCTCGGGTACATTTTCTTGGATATTTTTTATTGCTTGTTCCATTTGATTTACAAAAGACTAGTCAGGCTCGTTGTGTACTTTAGAGCTACTGGTACTAGGTTCAGCGCTAACAATTTCGACAATTTTGTCTCGTCTCGAGTCTCGACACGAAAGTCCCGGGACTCGAGACATCTAAAATTACGAAAAGTCCCGGGACTTAGAGACACGAGACGTCCCGGGACCCAAACCCTACTAAACTACTGATTGGATTTGATTGGTTTTTGTGTACGGTCACAAAACATGATACTGAATACGTGGTTCCATTTCATGTGATAACATCACCGACACCCTGTATATTAACGTTGTATAGGAATCTGATCACCTAGAATCACGACATTATAAAAGTGCCTTCAAAGGCCCAGTTGAAATAAAAAAACTTTGACTTTGAATTTGGCGCGTACTCATGCACTTTCAAGCCGAACGATATTGGTTACGTGACTCGACGTGGCAGCTGCAGCTGCAGCCTTACACGTATCTGGAGCTTAGCTTATATTGTAATAGGAAAAAGAGCTCTCACTACCTACGTATCTTCGTGCAGAAATGTTATTTTAACCATAACCGTGCCATCTTTAGCTGCCGTGTGGTTCTCAGCAAAGAATTGACAACCCTTTCTCAAACCTAAACGGTCTCATTACAAAAGATGTGTTAAACCTGAGTTTAGGTCAGGTCTAACAAGACCAGGTGTCAAATTAAGACCTTGGTTTAAATCTTACAAAACAAATCTAAACCAAATCTGAGGAAAAATTCAGGTTAGGTTAGGTCGTTAAACTTTGTTTTGTAATAACAATTTTCTAAAACCAGAGCCTAAACCTGAGTTTTACCTTAGACTTGGTTTAGACCTTGTTCTGTAATAAGACCGAAAAAATCGTAGAGAAATCCTAGTGAGGGGAATCGTTAAAAAAAAAAAACAGCGGATATCAAAACGTAGTCATATCGTTTCTAGAGAGGTGTATAGGGGGACTATCAGCTCAAAATTGGAGCTGTCCGACTGGGGAAGTAACTCCACCTTGCAGAATATCGTAGCCAAATAACACTGCTCTTTTGCAGTGTTGTGTTCCTAACACAATGCTGGTGCAAGGTCGCGAGTGCTCCTTGGCAAAACGACGCTCGTAGTAGGGTCGGCAACGCGCGACTGATGTCCCTGGTGTTACAAGCGTCCATAGGTTACGGTAACCGCTAACCATCAGGCAGGCTGTATGGTCGTTGGCCACTTTAGTAGTATAAAAACTGAATTATGTTTATCAGACAAATTATCTTGAACAAACAATACTTACTTCAACGCTCCATGTACCAATATAATATCCGCACCATTAATGATAGATAATCTACACCTTGTATCTGAAATCCGTGGTCATATTTAAGGGAGTGATCATATAGACTATCAAACTGAACAACTTTCCCTATCGGACCAACATCGTAATCGCAAAAAAAATTATCAGCTGTCCCATACAATACTCCAATACCTACGTGTCCCAAACGTATGGGACAGCTGATTAATATTTTGCGATTACGATGTTGGTCCGATAGGGAAAGTTGTTCAGTTTGATGGTCGTATCCACACCCTTAAATATGAGCACGCATTTCTGATATATAATTGTATAATAGGGAGCAATATTCCCCCCCCCCCCTATGATTGTCTATCTCACTCTTGCATTATCGTCAATTACCTAACGACACAAAAACAGACGTCCGTTGTCAAAACTTTGAAATATCTTAATTTAACTTAAAGGTCAACCAATTAACGAATTACAAGTTTTGTGTACACGGATACTGAGAAGATTCAACGAATGACGTCATTCGTTTTGTGAAGACAACTTACAGAACATTAAGTTGGAACAAAGCTTAAATAAACTACAGCCAAGTATAAGGATTTGTTAGTTTGAGCGACAAAGTAATCTTGGTGTGTCTACAATGCTTGGCTTTCTTGAAAGTCTAGTTTTTAATCCACTTCAAAATAAGCAGGACGTTCTCAAATCGAGTGCATGTTTTTTTTTTTTTTTGGTATATATTTGTTCACCGATATCTTCGCCAAATTGTGAACCGATTTTAAAATTTCATTTCATTTTTATTTTGTTTTGGAGTGAATTTTAGTACTGCGGTTGCATTTAGGAACAGAGACTGAATCACACTACAAATTATGCGCACTACATAAAAAATTATCCTGTATAACGAGATGCGGCTAAATATCATTATCCTTACATAGGGCACACTGCCACCCATCCGCCACCTGACCTCCGCAACCCAATTAGAGAGGAAAACCGATATCCTAAAATTGGATCGCTTGTCAGACTTTTAGCCTTTTTGGGTCATCCTACTTTATGTCGAGTTTATAAATTTTAATTCCACTTAACTATAATGTCGTCGAGGTATTAGGTAACATTACGGCGAGGTTTCAACAAAGTCCATTCGATCACATAAAACGTCAAAAAGGGTTGCTACGCTTACGTGACTATGAAGGATTAAGGTGGGAACCAATTTTACCCGTGATAATAACTATGTAAACGTAGTTGGTTATGTCGGGTGAAGGGTAGAAACCACATGTTCTGTGGTAGAAACAATCAGTAAAATAACCTAACCGTCAAAAACTCCCGACTCTAACTAGAAAAAGAGCTGTAACTTTTGAACGGCTAAACAGATTTTTATGAAACATAGCTAAGATGATACCTAATTAAACAAGCTTTCAATTAAAAAAAATTGCATTGAAATTGGTTCATCCGTTTTGGAGCTACCATGCCACAGATATGTTATTACTGTCTCGCTCGTCAACTCAAGCTTCGTAAACCTACTAAAACTTCTGCTATTCATCTTCCTAATATCCTGAAGACAGATGAAAAGTACAGAAGTAAGAAAGTACAAAGTTAAATTGGTTCTGCTGTAATTAAGAATAAACTTACGAGCCCGAACTTGGCCAATTCGGTGACGAACCGTAACTGTCTGTTAATGTCCTATTTCGAAGTCGCTAAGAAACTGGAGCGGCCTAATCTACTGCTAACGAGTTAGTTTCGGGTATCGGATACCAGAATTCGAACTTGCCTTCAACTTATAGGTCTTCTGATTCACTTCGGTGAATTATTATCATTAGACAAATTGTTCTCATATTTAAACAGGACACCTTAATTGCCATCGCAGCAGACACAGAAAATAGATTGTTTGTAGGTCATGGATGACGTACATGGCGATTACTACCGCGAAAAAAAAACTGCTATTCCATACAAATAATTAAATATTACTCGACTAAATTTATGGAACAGCAGATATTTTCTTTTAGCGATTTCAGTGTTGTTGTAATTTTGTACACCCTTAGGGTGATGCAGAAACAAAAACATGGTAGATGCACTAGTCATTATTATTATTCTTATTCTTTATTGTACACAAAATATGGAATATACAAAAAATAAACAATTTACAAATATATGCACAAAGGCGAGCTTAACTCAGAATGAGTTTTCTTCCAGCAAACCTTTGGGTGAAAGAGAAATGAACATATAGAGTGAGAAAGTCAAGCGTACAATACAATTACATTACAACTTATTAATAATAATAAATAAATAATAATAATAAATAAATAATAATTATTATTAGGTGAGGTTAACTGTTTTTTTTTTTTAAAACGTTGCCCCTCAAAAGTATTTCTCCTGTATCGAGGGTACAGTTTACAAACATACATGTCACATGCACACACAACCAGACCCGAAACAACCTCCTGTTATTGTGTGTGTTGTGTGTCCTTGTTATCTTCTATTATCATTTTGTAGTACCAAATACTAAAAATATAAAATCTTAGTTAAAATATTCAGTTCACGGCAATCGGTGGCTGTATCTATTTCTATAGTAGAAAAGAGTCCTCGGCTTAAAACTTATCCCAACCAGCTCATACTAAAGTTCAGAATAGAATAGAATAGATCTTTATTCCATGTAAACCAGATACAAGCACTTATGAAATGTCGAGACCTTAGGTGCACGGTTCCAAATAGTAGGTCCTATGGAGAAGAACCGGCAAGAAACTCCATGGTAACTCGTTTAAAAATAATAAATTACAATCTTGATTAATACAATGATGTTGTAAGACCTGCGAGAATAATGTAATTTAATGTGAATGAAAAATAAGAAAAGGATAATATATACATGTATATATGATTTGCCTCTGAATAAGATTGCCATGACAGTTACAAGCTGACCAGTCCTGACAGACGGCACCGTTCACGAGCCTGACTCATGTGTCAGCATCGCTAAGCTCAGCCATAATGAAGGGAACTTAATTAGGTAAATTAAAATGTTATATAATAATTGAAAAAAATACGTCAATTCTTTTTTATGTATTGAGGTTTTAATATCAATTTATTATTTACTTATTATTTATTTATTATTATACTTTATTGTACACCTGAATAAAACATTTTTTTAAGATAGGAGATTACAATATTAAAGTACCTACAATGGTATCAATGTAATTTTTAAAAGAAAACTGGTAAGAGCTGCTAGAATAATGTAATTTAATTCACCCCTACAATTAACCATCAACGTTCTACGATCAGTAGGTACATCTATCGCAGTTTACGACCAAAGTCCCAAACTCGAATGGAACCATAATGTTACAACAACAGAGATAAATAAATTTTAATTCTCGACCTTCCATCGTGCCCACGTTCGGGGCTAACGACAATTTCAGTTGTGACATTGACACAATCAAACTTTTAGCTATCGACAGCTTGAACTCCGAAACTCGTTAAATATTTCTGAAACTTTGTAAAACACAAATTAATTTGAATGTATGAAACATGTTCAGAATATGTTGAATTTTAAGTAAGCTAGAATTTGAAACGTATACAAGGTTATTTTTTGTAACTCATCGGCAATGCTTTAAGTTTTAAAAGTAAGAAAGAAAGAAAAGCAATTTATTTTTACATAAATTACGACTCAAAAAGTAAAAAAATTAAAACAAAAAAGTAAAAAATGAAGATAAAAAAAAGTTAAAAATTACTCGTACTCATCAATATGAACAATTTTTATTATATTCTGCCTATAGATATTATTTATTATAGATTTTCGATCAATTGATTTTCGCAGGGCTCGGGAGAGTCATCTCATCTCACTCCGCTGTTCCCTCGCACCGCTCCCGTATCGCTCCGCTCTTTCGGCTACACTCATTGCTTTTCTCTTCACATGATGAGCACTCACAAAACATTCAGTATCCAGAGAGTGAATGAAAGCTTTGTTTTGCGAACAATACACGATTAATGTGGAAATGAATGTTCGGTATTATGTTCCGTGGAGGAAATGTTGTTTAATAAGTTTGGTAAAATTTTGGTATGCCCTGGGGGCCTACTACCATCTCTTAAAACAGTATTGTTTTAACATTACATCGAAATTTCGTACTATAACATCCTTAAAGTAAGATGATTGTATTGCTTAGTATTTTTGTGATGTCATCGTGAATAATTCGTCTCGTTTCCTCTTAGAGTAAGGCATAGACAAAACATTTTTGTTATGAATTTGAGTAATATTATTTTAAGCTTGAAATTTGAAATGAAACGTTCTTGAAACATGATGGTTTTCTCAAAGATGGTGGCAAGCCCCCTGTGTTATTTTGAAGCAAAAGTAGATCTAACTGTTCATCATGTTTGCTTAAAGAAACCTGGGCGTGTGCTCTTAAACAAAATTAAGAGGTCTACCGCGTAACTAAAATGGTAATAAACATCGACTCTGGTAATGAACTTCAATACGATCGTGAGACACTAAACTGCGAGCTGCCTTGTATAAAAATTACCGATCACGGTAAATCTACGGTAAATCACTATCATCGGTAAAATTATCATTTGTCAAATTATGATGGAACAGATGAACATACATACAGTTACTAGTAGTAGTAGGTAGTAGTTAGTTATACAGTATGTATGTATACATACATACAGGTCAAACATATTATTATAAACCTCGCCGTAGTCGGGTAAAAAATAAAACCTAACGCCTCATTTCTGCTTTCAGATTATTCGAAGAAAACGAAGACCTACTCCACCTATTCGATAAATTCGGGGAGCTGAAGACGGCGGAAGCTCAGGCCAGCTCCGAGGAGTTAGCGGAACACGCCACGAAGGTCATGCAAACGTTGGACGAAGGCATCAAGGGGTTGGGGGACATCGACGCGTTCTTTGCGTACGTGAGGCACGTGGGAGCCACGCACCATCAGGTTCCTGGGTTTAAGGCTGAGAACTTTTGGGTGAGTTCTGTTTATAATGTTGAACCTTTGGGTCCTCGGTGACGAGGAGGCTTTTTTACACGACTGCGCCAGAAGGAGGGTTATGTTTTTCGAGTGTATAATCCATGTCAAATTTCACACAATCCATCCATCTTTTCTTGGGTCTGCCTCTTCTCTTACATCATGAGATACAGCCTGGTGACAGACGGACAGCGGAGTCTTAGTAATAGGGTCCCATTTATCCTCTGGGTACGGAACCCTAAAAATAAAGTTTCAAGTACATAATTAACTATTAAAAAAGTCCGCGACTACTTTAGTTTATTTATGCAGTACTTAGTTACAAAGACTCCAGACGAACGATCGGAAAAGTAATAATTGGAGAAGATTGAACGAAGCGAGAGATGTTTCTGTAATACTTTTACTTTGCCGATGCACTTAGGCGCAGCGCCCACTGAGACACGGTAAAGTATCTCTATTAGACATTGGGTAGCTCGTGAGCGAGTGATGCCGCTCTCACTCACTCACTCAATACAGCTCAGTAGCTCTCGGCGGCCGACACGTCTCACTGAGATACCGAAGTCACCGAACAGCTCATTCGGATCGCTTCGGAATACTCCGGATTCAATCATCCAAACTTCCAAAGAGCTATTGACTGAGCGAGCTGAACTCTCTCCTTCGACGCGTTTGAGTCAAATGGACTAACAGTCTGAGCTACTGAGCTATAGAAGAGCTAAATAGCTAAAAGATTGATATAGCTCTATAGAGCAAAAGAGCTATTCGCTCTTTTTCTTTTCAATGAGCTATTTGGCCGATGTCTAATCTCTATCAAAATGCGTGAACGAAGATCCCTAGTGGGCGGTGCTTAGGCTGATACTTCACCCCCTTAAAAATACGAAATCCTCGGAAAATGCAGCCTTAACAAATCTATTTTAATCTGACCGACTCACTCGAGTACGCCTATTCTTGCGTAGTATGTTTTGCCGCATTTTATTAGTACGCCGGCGGAATCTAGTTGGAGCGGCTGCGACAACCAATCAATACTCTAAGTCTAAAACATTAAATAATAAATATTGTTTTAATGTATTTTCTATTTCAATACTAAAATGCGCTTTATGCAAAAGTACCTACACTTTACTTTATGTTACAATAACTCAATATGCGTTCTTCCTTACACTTCAAAGACGTCCCACGAGCCGTTTCAAAAGAAAAATGTTGTTTTAAGATGGAAATGAAATAGTAGACGCAATTTGAAAGATACTCAGATAGTTGTACAGGTATTTAAGTAAGTTCAAATAAAGTTTCCATGACCTTAGCGCGGTTGGCGTAGTATTGCGATTGGCATTCTGCGCTACGGGTAGCGGGGTTGATTCCCGTACGAAACAATTTTTTAGGTACCTAGCCCACAGATAGTTTTTACTGCTTTTTCATAAACAAGCAAAGGCGGATCCACAGGGGTCGATTTTTCTTTTGTCTTCTGTCAAGGAGTCATAAGGGGGAGAAGAAGGGATTGTGTAAAAAAAAATTGGGGACAAAAACATCTCTTTACCATTTTGTTGTATCGATTCTTTGTTTAGTCTTCTCTCAAGGAGACAAAGAGGGGAGAAAACGGATTCGTCCACCCGCCGTGCTAGCACTGCAGACGGTTCACTCGAGGGAATGTTCACTCGAAGGAATGTTCACTCGAGGGAATGTTTTTGTTTTAACCCCCGACAAAAAAGAGGGGTGTTATAAGTTTGTAGTGTGTATCTGTGTATCTGTCTATAGCATCGTAGCTCCAAAACGGATGAACCGATTTCAATGCAGTTTTATTAATTGAATGCTAGTTTAATCAGGTATCATCTTAGCTATGTTTCATGAAAATCTGTTCAGCCGTTCAAAACTTACAGCCCTTTTTCTAGTTGGAGTCGGGAGTTTTTGACGGTTAGGTTATTACGGTTAAAAACACAGTTTTTCGCTCCGGGAACCTACTCGACGCGCGGTTGTGAGAACTATGAACGCAGAGTTCGTGTCGTGGCTGTGTTGTTAGAACCGTGCTCACGGTTCATACTCCTGGGGGGCTAAAAAGGCCGCTTTAGATGAATCATAATATGATTCATATTATGAATGTCAAAATATCTACTTAATTGACGACTCTTAATCTCATCCGCATAAGGTTCATATTCAGTAATCATCTGTTTGACAGTAACTAAGCAGATCATTAGATGAATTGCTCAATGTGGCCTTTTTAGGCCCCCTGGACTTGTATTTCGTCTACGCCTCCCCAGGGTGGGGGCGAGGAATCGGGATCTGGTCGCGAGCCTCATCTCCCGAGGGATCTTACGCGGCCCATAGAATTATGGGCCGGTCATAGGCTTTTGTTAATGAATTTTTGTATGTACACCAGCTGGATATATCTAGGGGTATTTCTGCAGGGACACCCTAGGTGTTTCACGCCCCCCCGAGAGACCCGCAGTTGCCTGGGGGAGGCCCGGTGGGGTATGCCGACGAACAGTGGTGTCAACTTTCATACTCCTGTAGGATCGCTCTATACTTTTATACTCTAAGGGTGGCCAAATTATAATAAGACTAAATAATTCCTCGCCACTCATAGTAATAATGTTCTCTGAAATTATATTTCTTCGGAAAGACGAAACACATCCATTTAAGTGATTATAATGATAACAAGTGGACTTATTGTTGTTATAACAATATACTAAATCACTGTTTTCCTTCCTCATACATAAATCTAATATACCAATATAAATCGTTTGTTGACTTCCGCCTTTTCAGGAAAACGTTACTAACAGAAAAATAAAGTAACCTTATTAGTTTTTGTCTTGGCGAATCAGAATTTGATTATCACTTGCGTTAACGGTGAAGGAAAACATCGTGAGGAAACCTGCACACCTGGTAGGGCCTCATAAAGTTCTCGATGGTGTGTGTAGTCCACCAACCCGCACTAGGCCAGCGTGGTGGACTAAGGCCTAACCCTTCTCATTCTGAGAAGAGGCCCGTTCCCAGATGTGAGACAGTAATGGGCTGCATTTACTTTTTACTAATTATGGCCAGTTCGCACGGCAACAACCTGCTTTTTGTAGGGTCCTGTTTTTCGCAGGATCCTTTTTGGTGGTGAACGTGTTTCAATACAAGTGTTCAGACGAGTATCTCGTTTGCGGGATCCCGCTATAAACCGATCCGCCCTCTAATTACCGATGTAGTAGACAGTTTGCGACAGGCGTAAATCGCGCGGTAACTGCTGTCAAACATCGCTTTGGTATAACGTATTTGCCGATAGCGACGCGACAGCCACCACTTACGGGTTTGCCCTCTGACGGACAATAAACGAACTACAAAGTGCATACTTGGCACTGCAAACGCGACAAGTAGCCACAGGCGGACGAATACCGTACATAATACGAATTTGTTTGACAGTTCGTGAGTAACCGATCGCCCTCCGTCTGCTGTCGCGCGGCTGTCGGTTTGCTGTCAGGTTATTTTTACGTAATTAGGGTGCGGTTCGAGATTTTCAATTTGGTTTTGTCACTGCAAACTAGATCCATCGTTCTCGAAAAAGCAGCATCCGGTTTCGGTGGCATATAATTATATTCGGACTATGAAAGTTTTCACACGAGCGTCCCACATAAAGTTTTTACTGGATAAACTGCGGTCGGGGGTGATTTTTGTGAAAGGGATAGGGTCATCACTAGAGCAATACTTATAGAGTCTTCAGCTGAAAATCAGCGCTACAGTTACATGCAGCAATATGCTGAGCTGAGGCCTATTTGACACGCATTACCACACCGAGCCTGCCACGCATCGCACAAACTATCGGTAGCCTGATACCGTCGATTATTGTTGTTGTACTTCTTTTGTTGTTTATGTCTTATCCTTTCTGTGTGCGTAATTTTTATTGACTTTTTATTTTATTTTAGTGTGTGTTAGTTTTTGTGATGTCTAGTAAATGTATTTTGATTCGTTCTTTCTTTCAATAAGTAAACGCGAAATAATAAAACAGACAAACGAGCTTGCAACCACTACAGTCTAGTTGTTGCTAGGTTACTGACTGTGAGGTCCCGGGTTCGATTCCCGGATCAGAAAAATAAAGGTTTTTATTTTAGAAAATAAATAAACGACGTGATAAAAGTATAGTAATATATAAAACTCTTAGTAACAATCCGTAGCTTGAAACTGGGACCTATGGAGATGGAATTAGGTTCTTTCCCTCCTATTGTATGAATAACGGCATCGGGCAAATGTGGGTACCTCTGCTTAACCCTTTGGGGAATGAAGGCGGGATATTTGTAAAAATAAATAAAATAATCTAGATGTTTTTCTTTTTACAGAAAATCGAGCAGCCGTTCCTGCAAGCGGCGCAGGCGACTCTCGGCGACAGATACACACCGAACATAGAAAACATATACAAACTGACTATTAGGTTTATATTGGAGAACTTGGTCAAGGGTTATGTGGAATCTGGCCCGGAGAACGGGAAGGGAACTTGACAGGAGAAATTTTGAGACTTATAATGTAGGTTTATAATAATAGAGTTACCTTTATTGTATCTGTATGTAAGACTAACCTGCGGTTACTGAAACCCAAATCAATTCTTAGATCAAAAAATCTCATGTCAACTCATGTGATTTGAATTTCGAACAATCAGATCTAGGGTTGCCAAATATACTAATAATATAATATCCTACTATATTTTGGGCGAAGATAATAAATACTGTTGGAAAAATATATAAAGAAAGAAAGAAAGAAAAAGTTTTTATTTCTACGCCCAGTATGACGCACAAAACATAAAAATATCTAAGCTTAATTAATACAAAAAAAAAAAAAAAACATCGTTCTGAGAGGCTTCTTTGGTCATTGGCTTTGTGCAGTGACGTTAAGGCTTCTTTGGTCATTGGCTTTGAGTATCTATAATCCTAGGAACAAGCATACCAATGGAAGTAGCATATTTAAGACGAAATTTTAACACCGGTTTGACTTCTCGCTCTAAGAGATTATGACATAAGAAAAAAAGAGATGAATATATTTCCTCCGGTTACATTTTAATACAAATGTGGCCAGTGTGATATATTTCCAATAGTTATTGTATATATCCAAACTAGAGATGGGAATTTACTTAACGATATTATGATTTTAAAATAGTGAGCAATTTGTTCAACATCTTAACCCAGATATTGCTGAAACCTCTGAATTGCTCCGATCTTTATGTAATTTATAATATGATTTATATTTGATCTATTGTAAATAGGAAAAATATTTTAAAAAATCTTACTCTTATGGGAAAGTCGGAAAATGGTGTTCGTTATAACAAACGCTACCAAAATGCTCTACTATGAAGTGGTCCAACAATGTTGAATTTCAGTTAGATTTATGCTGGCAATTTATATAATTTTACAGGGTTGTTGTTACTTTATTGAAATATCTATAAATAAAACAAGAATATAGCTTTTGCATCGGAAATTTATTAGAGAAAACACTGAGTACACGGGAAATATGAAAGGAAAATATGTTGACAAGCCACATGTTTATATCAAATTATGATAAAGTTCAAAGCAATAATTAGGGTGAAGGGTAACATGTTACACAGATGATGATGATGGTGTACATGTTATGCAAAAAACATGCATTTTAGTGGCAGCTAGCACAGAGAAGTTGGTTAGATCTATGCTTTATCATATGTCCAATTATCATTACGAGGACTTTGAGTAGTGCCCATTCATGTCTTTTCAGGTTTCTTAACCATTTCTCCTTTAACTCTGGATCTTTTGGAAACCTAGAAATGAACAATATGTGTGTTAATAATTTTTATTTTGGTTAATAATTTAATTGTTTGACTGTAAGATACAGGAAAATTCTATTAAAGTCTCTTAAACAGAATCTTTTTAAAATTATTTGGAGGCACCTGCGATTACATAAATGAGTTATTTCTGTAAGTTGTTTGAAAAAGTATAATAATTTAGTCGAAATATACCATTTATGCGTTCAAAAATATAATATAAATATTAAGAATTTTTGTTGCTAATCAAATATATCATCCAATGCTGAACATGAGCTTCTTCTTACAAATTAACAATTTGTATTTATTTGATTAAAACAAGGGTAAATCCATGTTTTAACAACAAATTTATAACCCGACAATACATCGATAAAATCGAACTATCGACAACAGTGTACGTAACTAGGTGCCATCAAAATAGTATATCAAATGTCATTTTCTCATAGGTTACTACGATTTAGGCGAATTATAAAAATATTATGATAATAATCTCTAAATGACTTTATCGAACCGTTATAATATTGTATTTACTTTATCCCTACAGCAAAATTGACAACAAACTACAAGTAAAAACTTAAATAATCAAATCAATACTTACCGATGGAAAGATGTCCTATTGTTGCTTTCACTTATTACGCCCATTCGGCCTTTGCAACCAAGGGCTACACAAGCCATGTTAAATTAGGAAATCGAATTTATATTATATTCCGCACAATAAAGCACTGAAACTTAGCAAATTGCAATTATCGTGAACCTGAAGTGGTAGCCGCGCGGATACCAAACCGACTCAACAACTGACACTTTGTCTTTCAAGATGACGTTGAAGTTATGTTGCTGTCACTTTCTTTTACAGAGAAAATTGTCATAAGATAAAACGAAAAGTATGGCAGTTATTTCTTCGTTTTAAAAATAATACTTCCATTGGTATGCTTGTTCCTAGCTATAATCAAAGTTGTTCTGCTAAACAAAATTAAATTAATTAAGTGGCAGCACCGAGTAATACTGACAGTCTATTAAGGAGGCTTCTTTGGAGGTTTCTTTATATAGTATCGATTTCTACTATATTTTAGCTGGCCGGCAGGCAATGAGGCAACACGCAACACAAAACAAATTCCTGTTTGTTATACATATCTGTCGTGTGAATGAAACTAAGCTGTATAAGATAGTAGTTCCTTTGCCGACTGATTGGGTGAATACTAAAAACAACTTAAGCCCGTCACACACGTAGCAATAATATATATTACAGCAAGACATATTACGACATATTTTCCATAGTAATCTTCGAGCGACTTCAGACGCAGCTATAATATATAAACTCACTCTAACAGCTCACACAGCTCTATAGCTCTCTTTTAAATTTAAATTACGAAAATACTTTCGTGACAAGACATCGGCAGATTCATCTCGACTCTAATTCTTCTGAATTGTATATATTTATTATTTATATATGTTTATGTTTATTTAGCATATAATAATACATATTTATTTATATATGTTAATGTTTATGTAAGTTTAAAATTATAGTTGTTTTTAAGTATAATAGAATATACCTACCCTCTCATTTAAGTTTTTTTTTTGGTGCATCTACCTTCATTGTCTCTGCATCACCCTAAGGTTGTCTGGTAGAGAATGCCTACGGCATTAAGACCGCCTTTGTACATTGTACATGAAGCATTTTAAATAAATAAATAAATATATATTTCTATTACGTCATCAAAATATGTCAAGTATAGCTACCACGTATGGGGGCTTGCTATAATGTAATATATAGCTCAGTATATTAATATATATTATAGCTACGTGTGTGTGGGCTTTAATGTCAAAGGACGTGTTTAATTTTTTTTTAAGAATAAAATTTGTTAATTACATAACATATTCATATCTATATTTTATTCATAAAATATGTCAATATGTTAGATGCTATATTTTTCTATATCTACTGTTTATTTGTCAACCCTAATCACGGCAGCTTACTTAAAATTTAACAGAAGATTAACTGATCAGAGAGTTTATTGTACTTTCAATAACCGTGGGTTAAAACTGTATTCATATCTACGGACACGTACCAGCATAAATACTAAACTTATGTATAGGACAATGGGCCAATTGGCCCAAGATCGTCATACTTCACACATAGTACATTCGAAAGAACACGCTAAGCTGATAATTTTTTATTATGGTAGGAAAAAAATCGGTCCTACAGTACCTATATTTTGAGACATAAAGACATTTTTAAGTTGGAACCAAAACTTAAGAACTTTATCAAAGTTAACAAATAAAAGTTATACATACATCATGTAGAGTTTATCTGCGTGCTCTGTTTACGGGTAGTTTTGAATTTACTCATTGATCAGGTATGAAAATTTCAATTTTCCTTTCTTCTCTGTTATGTGTTTGGCTTGTCTGCAGATGTGAATGCTCCTTAAAAATGGTTAAGTACAATTGTAAATGTGAATAATTATATTTAAGATCCAAAATTAATCATTAATAAAACAAGTAGGTTTATTATAGAAATATTAACTTAAGAATAGTTAAGAAATTAACATTAAGAAAATTTAAAAGCTACGACAGAAACACCATTTATGATTAAACTAAAAATGTTGATTTTCTTAAACAGTTTAATAGCTTTTTCTTGAATAAACTTTTCTCGTTTTCATATAACATTAAAATAATTTAATTCAGTTTATGAACTTTGAACTTGGGATCGTTCCCAAGATTTAAGTGAAAGTTTTGCCAAGTTTGACTCCAGCGTACAGACGTAAGACTACTTAAACTTTCATTATTTTTCTGGAGAAATGTGTTCAATTTTTAACCGACTTCAAAAAAGGAGGGGGTTCTCAAATTCTCAATTCAATTCAAAAACGTATTTTTTTTTAAAAGACCGTCGCTATTTCTGACATTCCGTACAGAAACCATTGTATCAGTTTTCGTTATTATCATTTACACCCTGTATATTATTTCAAAAAACCGGTAATGAATTGTTTTCTACAGACTAACAAATGTCTAGATATTTACTAGTAAACGTTTGTCTATAATTGTACAGTTTCAAAAACAGGAACGAATGTTTGTGAAACATCTGATACATGTTGCAGACAAAAGCTTTAATGCAGGTCCACTAAAGCTTTTGTTTCTCTGAACAATCTCTTCTGGAGCATCTTGGACAATAGTATATTGTTAATAATGTTGTATAATAATTACATATTTATTAACGAACATCAGACTATTTACAACCATAATAAATAAATTTAATTATGTACACTAATTATTTTTATGTAAATAAATCATAAAATAAAATAAATACAAATACAAAACTGAGGACGAGTACTTTGACGCCTAGGTGAGGCGTCAAAGTACTCCTCCTCATCGCTGTCAATTGGTAGTGTATAATATGTTGTTCTATATGTTCTATTAGTTTTAATTATAAATAAGTACATATATATATATGTGTATATGAGTCAATTAATCTAAGAGTACTAACAAATACTCGCTTAGAGTTTTGACCAAAGGTGTAAAGCCGAATTTACACTACGGAACTTGTGTCGCGAAACCGTAACTTGACTATTGTAAACTTGACCCTCATTATGACGATTTCGAGCTTAAAATATAGCTATATAATGTTTCTTCTATGTTCTCACGTTACCGCGAATTTTGTTAGAAAAAATAAAGCTGTACTTTAACTCTAAATACCTAAGTTCATAATGAGGGCCAAGTCTAAAGCAGTCAAGCAGTGGCGAAGAGTCCATACAACCCGATTCCCATCGGCTGCCCTTTAGAAATTGGTAATGCATAGACCAACAGACAGTGGGATAGAGGAGCGGTTTTTGGGTTTTTTCGATGTTAGTGGTAGTCGAACTCTTGATGCTTTGTCGGCAGTGTTATGACAAATTATGCATTTATTGGTGAGTGTGTTTTTTTTTGGAGGGGAACAATTAGGTCGGCTTCCTCTTTGAAAATTTTCACCCTTCGCCACTGCAGTCAAGTTATTGTTTCGCGCAGTTTCGCGATACTAGTTTCGTAATGTAAATTCGGCTTTGGACATAGGTACAGTCGGCAAATTGGCAATTTTTTTTGGCTAAAATCGTTTGCGCCCGGCGTCCAAACGCAGAGTTACTAACTCTAAGAGGGCCGCAGTCGTTCAAAGCATTTTGATTGCGAAATGTATTACCGCGAAGTATCGTGACTATCTACCTACTAAGTATGGTACATCTTGGCTACCATTTGGTTTTTGATTGTATGTCTTGTGCAATATTCATCCTTCTATTAACATAATGTGGATATTTGCAGAGTTCTCAGATGAATTATTTAGGATTTCCTTCACAATAATAAATTAATTATTATGAATTTTTTATCTGTAACGTAGTTTTATATTCTATCTCGTAAATATTTTTCTAATAAAATATTTTTTGTAACATACTTTCATTATTACAATGTTTATAAAATAATTCGTAATTATAAGCATTTAAATCTTTTGGGTAAGTTTTTGCACCTATAGATTATGGATGGTTATTCTGGTCATACGATGAAGTATAATAAATGTTATATTATGTTAATATTGATTAAATATGTAATTATATTTTGTATAAATACGATATTGTTTATTTATTCTTATCTGATTGTTAGCCCCAACCACACTATAATCCCATCTTCTAAATCTTCTCGGTTCTTCTCCATAGGACCTACTATGTGGAACTGCGCACCTAGTCTCGACATTTCATAAGTAGAAAGATCGACTGTGCACACAGTGTCGTTGCGTCGACGCAGCGTTGTGCTTGCGATGTGGTCGGCCGCTAGTGCGCGGTGCCGCTGGTGGTTGCATTGTGGTTACTATATGGTTGGTATCGTCCACACGGTTCAATTTGATGGCAGAATGTAGTCCTTGTAAATTAAACTTGTGGAGGAACGAGGTATGGTGTTCCTCCATTGAAAAGGGAAGATCTTCCGACCAGACCAGGTGATATTGCCTGACGGGCCGAAGCCCGACGGTTGATGTCATGATGACAGTTGTATATATGTTAGATACGATATTATTTTTCCTTGCGCGATGCAGGCCTCGTAATCTGATTGGTCAATTCATATTTTCGCGCCAGTTCTGTTGTCAGTTTGCTGACTTGTAAGTAGTTATTCTATGTGGCGATTGATGTCGCTACAAACTATTCATTTTCATATAAACTAGCGCCCGCCCACGTTGTGGTGTAGTTGTGGTGCGTGTGTGTGTCTGTGTACGTGCCTTAGTGCACGAAGGGGTGATCACGCCACCGATGTTGTCTCATACAATTTCCAAAGTACACTTTTAGTCTGAGATAGATGCAAGTGTGACTTAACCCTTAACCATCTAATAATAGAACACACAGTTTGCCTGACGATATTAATAAAGTTTAGAAGTTACAGAATGTACAGTTGGCTAAGGAGTTCGTTGTTCACCCTAAGGTTGCAATTTGCTTGTACGCCATTAAACAATAAGGTCTATATTCTCGTGTCAAAATAATGAAATTTCAACATTAGTGATATTTTCATTTTGATAGAAAGTTCTGTTAAAATTGATAGACCACTTTTTATGCCAACCGTACATAAGGATTATTTATCTAGTCCCGGCTGTTTTATAACTACTATGAGTTCAAACAATCCCGCTATTTAGAGAAACTTGACAGCCCTGTCAATTTTCAATTCAGAACTTTAAAATTAAATTGAATTGCTCATTTGTTTTTTTATGAATGGATATAGGTTTGCAGATGTTATAAAAGCAAAGGTATTTACCAGTTGGAGATGTCAAAGTGAAAGTTTTTTATTTCAACTGGGCCTTTGCAGACCCTTTCAAAACATCGTGATTCTAGGTGGACCTTGTAGTTAGTTAGGTAGTTTCTAGGTAATAATTTGGTTTGAATGTGAATCCTACAAAAGAGTTCATCATCTTCACATCACAATGCGTCGTCGTCTTCTGGGGGGCCGATCGATGAGATCGTAATAGAGTGGGACTCTGTGCGCTTACGGCCCTAGAGGCCCCCCACCGGATGGTGCGAAGTGACTATTTATATTCCTAACCTAACTTAAGGAAAGAAAGATCGTGGCCTTTTCTTTACCAGCAGACGTAACATGACCGCCGTGAAATAATTTTACCATCGTAATATCTCGTGCGGAATATAGGTTATTAAAAGAATTATTTCGTTTTGCCTAACAGGACTACAGCAAAAATTCTCAGTGTTAATTAATGAACTCAAAGTAATAAAATAAATCTATTGTTGTGTTGTTACTGTGCCAGAAAATATCTTATCTGGGCCAAATTAACGATCTCAAAGAACCGTTGTTACATAGGCATAAATAGGGGCAGATAGCTAACCCCATGTTTATTATTTTGGCAAGAAACAATAGGCATCATAAATATAGAATGAATATCTAAAATATATTATAACTGTGGTGCAGGGTTGCCAATAAAGATAACATGTTTTGACTCTATGTACCAAATCATGAATGTTTACCAAAACTAACCGCCAAAATTATAATTTTTAGAACTAGATAAGATATAAGATATGTTTATTTGCATAGAATACAGGTATATATATAATATAGGTAGATATAACATTGGTGGTTTATGTACAATACTACATTCTGCCTGTTTAAGGCATGCAAATTTAGACAGATTATTTATTAATTTTATTATTACATTACAATTCTTACTTAATATTGTCATACACATGTCATCTTTATGTCGCATGAATTCTTCTAAATTATAAAAACAATTATTATATATTATATTACAACTAACGTGTAATGTATCGTACAAGGTGGTTTTATAGCATAAGCGGTAATTATGTATACTGTATTATGTCACGGGAAGAGACTGACGTCTAAGATACAGGCCTGGCCTAGTTTAAACGTCAGTGTTCAAATAATTTATTTTCACAATATTCGTGTATCCTTAGCTTAAGTATAAATTATTGTTGTAACTTTATTTGGTGGCAATAAACTAGTTTTTATTTATTTTATTTATTAAACGTACGAGGTTATTCGTACAAATACGAGATTAATGGTTTGCTGTAGGAGGTACGAGGGTACAATCAGGCTCGTACAATTTTGTACGAGATTTGGATATAGGAAATGTTATGACAACATTTTATAGCGTAAATGGTTTTTACACTTTACCTCTCGGTACAAAAGTAAACACATTTTTCAGAATCTCTTTCAGAAAACAAACGCCGCGTCGACGGGCCTTTTTTTCGACACCCACATTCATGTAATATCTCTTATTTAGGGTTTTACACTTTTTATGCTGGATGACAATGTATTTACCAGATTGGAAAGCCGAAGTACGACATTTTTTCTTGTATATGTATGAGGAAAAAAGATCTATGGGTGGCAACCCTGCCGTGGTGGATAGATCAGCGTGGCGAATTCTTTATGTGCACCCCAATATTGTGTTGATCCTGATTAATCTTTAACTGCTCTGCATTTTTTACTTCATGACTATGAAATTGATTGATTTACACTCTATTTTTCGTATCTGTTTTTGTTTTTTGTTTTGGTGTACAATAAACTGTATTTCTATTCTATTCTATTTTACAAAGAAAAACTACAAACAAATAAATATTATTTCGTCAGCACCATTTCAAAACGGTGTTATTTAAGCAAACAAAGGAACCTTAATGAGACAAACAGCATTCATAATTATACGTAAACTCATACTTCATAGTTCATGTTATTCCAAATTGGAATAACAAACAATTTGAAGAATATACTTAGGTAAACGGGGCGCAAACCTAAGCGCACCATGTTCTAACACTTAGCGTAGAAAGCTAATCGCTTAGCCACTGCGTTAGCCGTGTTGTCAAAATATAATGTACTGATTCATTACAGTCCGAATAAGGACCTTTTGTTATGATCATTCTTTGGCAAACCATTCTCGCAACCGTCTATAAAAGATATTCCTTCCCGAAACAAAGCAAGTATTTTATATAATTCCCATCGCATTCAAACCGCAAACAATTAAAAGACCTATTCATTTCTTTTGTTTTTTCCACAAACAAAGGAGCGTTGACAAAACAGAATACACATAAATGAAGTCGCCTGAATTCTTGTAAAGGCTTTATTTTGTTAAATTAATTATCTCAAACCGACCTGTTATCAAGGCACCTTCCTTGGGAATCAATATTTATGTAAACCAGACAACGGAGTATGAAAATTTTCTATTAAAACCACGTATTTGGTATCATGTTCTAAAGCCGTAACAAAAAAAAATGCGATTTTAACGCAAGTTTTTGTTTACAATTTTTAAGTTTCTGTTTGCAATAATAAACACTCGGCTATCATACTCGCACGTCTAGATGATGGGACATCGAAGTAGTTTATGTCACATTTATCTGTTCTACTCGTAAATAAAAATAATTTTGGTTAGAATACGCCTGGAAATTATGATTATGAAATAATAAATTAGTTCCTGTGTAACTACTGATTAGATTCGATTGTTTTTTTGTTACCATCATAGCTCCAAAACGGATGGACCGATTTCAATGCATTTTTTTTAAATTGAAAGCTATTTTATTCGGGTATCATCTTAGCTATGTTTCAAGAAAATCAGTTCAACCATTCAAAAGTTAAAGCTCTTTTTCTAGTTGGAGTTGGGGGTTTTTGACGGTTAGGTTATTTTTATCGTGTCGATCGGTAAGAAACAAACGTAGTAGGCACATTTGGGGATTGTATACTTAGGGTAGATGAGTTGGAACCAATTTATTCTAGCACTACATGCTGCGAAAATTGGTTTTCTCTAAAAGCTCTTTAACGGTTGGGAAAACAGAAAGTTAATAGCGTTTTAAAATTTAGGAGCTTTGCGAAGTGATTTATTTTATTAAAAAAACTCGCATTCTGCATAAAAATATTTAACTTAAAAGCTTCAGGCTTCGGGTGCCGTCTGTCGGAACTGGTCAGCTTGTAACTACTATGGCAATCTTATTCACAGGCAAATCATTATTATCCTAGTCTTATTTTTATTCACATTAAATTACATTATTCTTGCAGCTCTTACCACAACATTGTACTTACTGATAAAGATTGTAATCTATTATTTGAAAAGAGTTACCATGGAGTTGCATTTGGAAACGGACACTGAATCACTCTGCAAATTATGCGCACTACATAAAAAAATATTCTGTTTAATACAAAGTCATACCTATAAGGGGAATGAACTTATGAACAACTTTTACTACCTATGGGACCAACACTGAAAGCGAGAAAAAATAATTTCTCATTATAATTTAGATGCAAGTTCCCTATTTATGGCGAAATGGCTATAATGAGCAAAGGCCAACAAAATGAGATAGCAAAATAAATTGTGAATTCTTGGAACAGCGGTATCACGATAATTAATCATCCCAAGCGGGGACGGATGGGCGAAATTATTCTTTGTCATTACTGGCGTACCGACACCGGATTTTTAATTTGCGTTCTTAGGTTTGTGATTTGAATTTGCAAAATGCTTTGATTGTGGGAGTTTTTTTTTTACAATGCTATACAATACCATAGTCTTTATTCGCTGATTTACTAACACAAAATAGAAATTGACTGAAATCAAATTTATCTTCTATTGTTTCTTTAGAAGAAAACAGGAAACATCGATTGACTAAAAAAATGGAACTAAAACTACTAAATGTACAAACATTATTGTAATTACGATTTACAACGCAGTACTCACTACTCAGGTCCCGATTAAAGGGTTACCGTACTCATGATTCTTATAAATTTTACAAAGACACCAAACCTGAAATCATGATTAAAAATTCAGCTCTTCCATACATTTATTTAGTCAAGTATCTAATATTGAATTATTTGTATGGAACAGCCGAGTCCTTCCAACAGTTACCTTTACGTCGTTTTCGTAGATAGGCACTACAAATAGCTAAAAAGCGTAGGCCTCGTAGCATTACGTAGCGTCTGTTACGGTGCGCTACGAAGTTTAAGCATTTCCTTCCATTCGTAGCAGTATTTTAGTATAGTGAAATTTTTAAGTAAAATTCGCCATTTTGGTGTGACAATCATTGCAAGGCGATCATCGAAGAAACTCAAAGCACGGTAATAATCTACCCGACTGATGGTACCGAAGTTCGCTGGCGCGCCCTGGGAGCTGAAACCTATTCTCGTAATTTAAAATGTTTAAAATATAATTCCGATTTCGTTCCGATCTAATATCAATATCTTAAATGTAAAAAATGGTATTCTTCTATACTAACAAACATCGTCAAACGTGAAAGCATATTTTAATGAGGTCGAAGGTTGATTGAAGCCCAATCGGTAATCTGCTAACAATTTGAACCGACACATATAATAAAATTGGTATTCTCGTCCCGTCGTCGTCGTCGTCGTAAACGTCAAACATTTGATTGAAATAAGTCTTTAATAAGACTGAATAAGACTGAATATCATACTGAAATCGGACTGAACTTTAAGAGGTCAAATACCGATTTTTTATCAATTCACAATTATAATATCTAAGTTGAGTCAACTTTCAGTCAAAGTGTAAATTAATTACGAGAATTGGGCTTCTGGTAAATGTTTCAGAATCTCAATGTATTCTAGAAGGATCTGTCATTAAAATTAAAGATTAATTATAACACACATGCAAACCACTCATAAGAAGCTAAGCGTTGCGTATGAAGGAAATAATTAAGGTTACATATTTAATATACTTAATACTTTAATACCACACCCGTGCACGTAATTTAGGATTTAATTAAGTTTTCAAACCTCACAATGTGTTGCTATTGTATAATAAGGTTAAATGTCTTTGTATTAATTTAATAATTAAAAAGGTTAAGCCTATTGAATTAAATTAAATGAACCCAGAAAGAGACTTCTTTTTAACTGACTACAAAAAAGGAGGAGGTTCTCAGTTCCACTGTATAATTTTGTTTTGTAGGTATGTTTATTACGCGATTATTCCGCTAATTACAGACCGATTTTGAAAATTATTTAATTATTTAATTATTTTTGTTTGAAAGAGTATACCCTCGTGGTGGTCCCATTTAAATTTGGTGAAGATCTAATGAAGACCTTCGGAGATAGACAATGGAACTCTTGAATTAATAACAACATATCACTCGCGATTGCTGTAATCGCATGTTTCTGTATCTATTGTTTATGCCACTTAAAATTTAAATTTAATTAAATAAAGTAAAAACTGACTATAAAAAACTTATAAGTATAAATTAATTTTCTTAAAAAACTTAACAGCTTCTGAAATGGGGGCCTGTAATTCTTCAATGCTAGGTGCTTGACAGTAGCACCGATTTCAGAAGCTGGTAAGTTTTTTATTAAGAAAATTATTGTATATTTTTTAGTTTCTTAAAGTCGGTTTTTACTTTTTTTATAGTTCTAGCAATCTAGCATTATTTATTTAATACTTTATTTACAGGTACAAAAAAACACTGCACAAAGGCGGACTTAATTCCATAGGCATTTTCTACCAGTCTACCTTACGTTGATGCAGAGACAAACATGGTGGGTGCAACGTAAAATAAACGATAATTTGAAAAAAAAAACAAATTTTAAGATCCAGGAATAAATATATAGATACATACATACATATAAACCATAAAAGAAAACATATAACATATTGATATACTGCGTCAAGATACACAAAAATACGAAATAGGGTAAAACGAATCCAGCAAGTCACCGCTGCACGCTGGGCCATATTTGCCAACGTCTTACGAAGGTGATCACGCGCCTTCACTTTAAAAGAAAGCCGACTGGTTGCCATCCTGATGTTCAGCGGGAGCGCGTTCCAAAGGAGGATAGACTGGACAGAAAAGGACGAGTGTATGAAATCTGTGCGGTGAGAGGGAAATCTAGCATTCAATTTATAATTTTAAAAACACGTCGTCCATTCACAGCCTCTACAAAATGATCTATGAAACCAAAGAAGCAGGCACAACACAATAAATCGAGTTTAGTTAAATCAGCGCCGGAGTGGTCTTGCTACAAATTGGCGCTATCGGATATCTTTTGATAGAGGTCGGCGGAATATCGCACGCATGTTGGATACCGTCCCTTGTGATCCTTAGCTCTGTAGGGCTGGCACGGAATTAATTATCTTTTAATATTTATAAAAAACTCGACTGCTTATAAAAATAACTTTAAATAAAAACTGAAAAGAAAAAAACAAGTCCAGTAGAACCATTGTTGGGAAGATTTGAGCCGGTCTCGATTTTTACTGGACCCACTGTTAAAGTCGTTTTGAGGAAAAAATAATTTTGATGACCTACGGCGCCAAAAATCGGCCAAAAATCGAAAAAACGTAACCACTAGAAGTAAACAGGCTATTGCTATTTACAACCGAGTACTTAGTTGGAATGGAGCCTGCAAAGTTAACATTATCTACACTGAAATAACGTAACAGCTAGAAATAAATAAGTTAATGCTATTCACAACTGAATAACTTGGTTCAGATAGAGCCTGCGAAATCATTTTTTCCGTGTGTATTTTTGTAAACTGTACCCATGATACAGGAGAAATTCTAGTGTAGATAAAGTTTAAAAAAAAGAATGGATTATAAACATAACTATGATTTTCAATGTGATGCCAACCCTAGCGCGTCACCTTTTTCGCTATCCTCCCAAATGGATAAACTTATTTCGCTGAATATCGCTGACAAAGTGTAGTCTGAGAAATCCTTCCAACTATACTAAGTAATGATATGAGTACACGTATATTTTCATACAGTGTAACATGAACAAAGCTTGTGATATCTTTTTATCCACATATCCTACATTATTCTTTCATAAATCATAACGATGTTTTACTCCATATTGTTACATTATTTAGATTACGAATAAAAAAGTTGAGATTATTTTTACTATTGAATCTTGACAAACCCTCATTTCAAATAGACACCAGCCCAGGGGGCCAATTCCCGTATCCTGCGAGATCATCTCGAAGGAAACAAGAATTGGCTCCCTGCTATTCGTTTTTTTTATTTTATTTTAAAAACGTTGCCCCTCACTAGGATTTCTCCTGTATCGAGGGTACAGTTTACAAACATACATGTCACATGCACATACAACCAGACCCGAAGCAACTATCTGTAGATCATATAAATATTTGTTCCGTGCTGGGATCGAACCCGCGGCACGTAGCGCAGAAAGCTAATCGCTTAGCCACTGCGCTAACCGTGTCGTCGTGTATTCTGTAGGAAAGTTTTTTTTGTTTTTTTTTTTTTTTAAACTTTGCCCCTCACTTGGATTTCTCCTGTATCGAGGGTACAGTTTACAAACATACATGTCACATGCACACACCACCCAGACCCGAAACAACTATCTGAGGGCCAAGCACGAATAGTTTGACGTATAGTAACGTAAACGTAAGCAAATTTTGATTATAAAATACAATGAATCTATCGCATTTTTGTTGAATTTTATGCAACATACACACTTGTTTCATAAAAATATAAAAATACTGCATGTATTTTCAAAAAATATCATGGATTAAACGAGTATTTTTTATTCAAAATTTGCTTACGTTTACTTTACCAGACGTCAAAATATTCGTGCTTGGCCCACTGTAGATCATACAAATACTTGTTCCGTGCGGGGATCGAACCCGCGGCACGTAGCGCAGAAGGCTAATCGCTTAGCCACTGCGCCAACCGTGTAGTAACGTTTTGTATTAATATTTTGTGTCTTAGATTGTTTGTAAAAATGTGTCAATTGAATTGTCGCTATTCGTCCCTCGGAGGAAGACGTTCGCCCCGTCTGTTGAAGTATGGGAATATAATCCAGTCTCAGCTATCTACGTCCTTTTCCCGAGATCCTGTTGTTTACAGTACCGGTCCCGGTACCCGGCGCTGGCGGGTTGCTCGCAGCGCGGCAGCATATGCTGAGTGGAAGCCTTTTTGACACAGTTGCAAGTGTTGCGACGTACAATCCATTTTATTTATGACATATTTTTGTAATAGCATTTTGGCTCATCTTCGGTCAGAGGAGGCCAGAATGTTATATGAGCTTGTTAAATTGGCAATTAAACGTAGATTGTAAGTGTATTGTGAGCCTATGAGGTGGCATGGTCATGTCTGATCAAATGCTCCATAAATAAATAAAGAAAAAAAAAATAAAAATAAAAAGTAAGTAGGTATAACTTTTTAAAATCGTTTTGTACTGTGTCAAATAAACACATTTTTCTTTTTCATTCTTTCTTAGCTATAAAAAACCTTCGTAAAACTGAAAAAGTCGACGACTTTGATTAAACTGGCTCAGGCTTTAACGTTTTTCGGCTGTTTATTTCTTAAAGAAATTTTCCATTTATTATTCCCGACATTTTCGTCAGATATTCTCTTTGTAGTGTAACGTGAACCTCAAAAATGGTATCTGGAAGACTGTTTATTGAAATAAATAATCAATTGTTGGTTTGTCTCTGGCAAAGAATAGAAAGAAAGAAAGAAGCAAAAGAAAGAAAAATTATTTATTCGGACTAGACATCAGACAACACAATGCAAAAACATAAAAAACAAGAAAACAAAAATTAACAATTAACGAAATCAATATAATCAAATAGGTTACCAACTCATAGCATATACCTCAGCAATATGCTGAACGATGACCTATTTTTTTGCACAAATGCGACGCATGATGAGTTCAAAGCGTGGACGAATGAATACAAGAATCCCTACTTATGTACTCATTGAGTCCACAGACTTTTATTATTAAAAATTGTTACTTTTATTTTCTTTTTGGATCGTGTTTTTAATTTTTTACTTTTTATTTTTATCTTTTTTTTACTTTTTATGTGTGTCGTAATTTGTGTAAAAAATAAATCGTTTTTCTTTCTTTCTTTTCTTTCTTTCAACTCAGCATAATATAGAATAGGTCACCTCTCACCCGTGGGTGTCCGGATTATCTGAAAAAGATGGGCAGTACCGTCCTCCTATATACTGAGACGGCCGTCAAACAAAAATAAATCCAAGGATTTTGTTACTCGGTAAAGATGTGACTACACACATTGAAACAGTAATGTGTTATCTCTAGGTATTCTAATACCTAGAGATAAACTACGATAATTGGTAATTGACACGTCTACGTGTGCGCCGATGCCGGCGTCATCGGCGTGGATGGTCGGACGGATACAGTTGTTTTAGATACAATGCGGACACATACTAGTAAACTAAACACTAGAAAGGTCTAAATACATGCTTATTGGTTAATTGCGACGTATTTCTTTACGCAAATTCAATAAAATACCATTTTTATATGACCATAATTTAAATAGCGCGTTTTGCCGATAACTTCGTCCATCTTTTTTTTTTTTTAAACATTGCCCCTCACTAGGATTTCTCCTGTATCGAGGGTACAGTTTACAAACATACATGTCACATGCACACACAACCATTTGGTGTATAAGTCTGCCATATTTTGTTTTTAATAAGATTTTCACCATCTACGCCGATGACGCCGTCGCGGGCATCGGCGCACACATCTACTAGGTATAATAATGGGTAGGTATAAAATAAATTGGGTTGATAATAATGATGATGACCACAATATCACGATCGTTCACTGTAGCGGTTAATTTGGAGGTCTACTTATTATTTGGTCGAGTCACGAAAGAAACTGATTACGCTTGCCAAATGCGTTATTGACCGCAAAGTCTACCCTCTCAAACATGTGACGCTTCCCGTTGGGTACATACCCCTGCCATCTGTCTGACGTCAGACCCTCGTCAATCAGTGGCAGAGTGCACCGCTTGCAGGTGTGGTTGACAAGTGGAAATACTGGTAATGTGTTCCTCATCCCTAATTTTTCAATGGAAAACCTTTTTCTGGTATGATACACTTTATGTTTGGTTAAAATTACGTTAGAGTGGTTTTAATTAAATTGATTTTACTGTACAGTCAATATCAAAACTTATTTTATTTTAAAAAATACCAGCTGTTTACTACCCCACTCTGGGCACAGGAGTTTTCTCAGAATGAAAAGACTTAGGCCTTAAGAGCGTTCATGCGTTAGAACCACGCTACAGTCAAAATTGATGATTTTCAACGGACAACAAAACCATAACTTGTTTAATTTTTAAATATAATAATAACGTCATATTAATGAGAATTTCATAATCTATTGCATGGTAATTATTTTTTTCCATATATTCGTATATTTTTCCTATTAGAACAGTTTTTATTCAAGCCTTTTTTTAAACTAGCGGTCGACGGTCTTCTTTGATGCGAGATATTAGTAAAACCATATACGACAAACTTATAACAATATTACTTTATGAAAAATAATAACATTTATTAGTGATTGTTTAACAAAAACACTCGATTACTGTAAATTTTCATTCAAGAAAAGTATAATCAAAACTGTCATTTTAGCCATTTTTCGAGATATTAAACGTGTTACTTTAGGTTGAAATCTGGGGTATTTTTGTTTTTGTTTAGACCTATTAAATGAAGACATTTACGTTCTAAAACATAGTTCAAATATTTTTTTAATAATTTATATGTTTATTTTACTATGAATTATTTAGTACTGCTATATAATCGGCGCGAAACCGCGTCAGCTTTCATTCCCGGCCGAGGCCTTTCAGAGGTAGGACGTGTGTCGCTCCCGTCGTCGCGTGCTGCGTAAAATAATATCGTGGGTTCGCGAGTTTTTAGCGCGGCTGGGACGTATTGATACTTTTTATTATAAACAAAACTTTGGCGAGTACATAATATATTTTAATGTAATGGAGTTCAAATAACATAGGAAGATTAAATTAGACTTCTTTATGTATGTTTTAATTTAACTTTTTTTTAAGATATGGAAGATTACAAAAGGCGCTTTAGGGGAAAAATTAATAAAGAAAAAGTAGGTAGGTAGTACATAGGGTAGGTATGTAGGTAGGTAGGTAGAAAAGGTATTTAGGGTAGGTAAGTACGTAGATAGGGTAAGTACGTAGATACCCACGTACCAACATACCTACCTACTTACCATACCTACCAACATACTTACCTACTTACCATACCTACTTACCTACCTACTTACCCTCACTACCTACTTACTATTCCTACTTACCTACCTACCTACCCTCACTACCTACCTAGGATAGGTAGGTAGTAAGTAGAGTGGTAAGTAGGTAAGTATGTTGGTAGGTATGGTAAGTAGGTAGGTATGTTGGTACGTGGGTACATGGAGTAGGTAAGTAGGTAGGGTAGGTATGTAGGTAGATACGGTAGGTAGGTAAGTAGGTAGGTAGGTAGAATAATGTAAATAAAAAAAAATAAAAAACATTTTCGGTATAAGCTGACCTACCATTGTATAGTCTTTCCGTACAATGACAGTTCAGCTTATACTAAAAATGTATTTAAGCTTGGTATGTCTATGTAGCCGTGCGTTTACCAGTATTGCTTTTTCTAGCAACAGTGTTCTATGCTAATTCTGTAGCATGGCGCTGTGAATATTATGGTAGTTATACCTACTACCTTTCTAATCCCGATCCCTTTAAGGGATTATTGTACTCATCATTATGAACAACTTTTACTATGGGGCCAACAAGGAAATCGCGAAAAAAACATCAGCGGTTCCATGGCTGTTCCATACCAATAATTGGAACAGCTATTTCTTTTCTCGCGATTTCAGTGTTGGTCCCATAGTAAAAGTTGTTCATAATGATGAGTACAATAACCGGATAAAAGGATCGCGATTAGAAAGGTATTTTGATCTTTTTTTTTTTAATATTAAAGCAATTATTATTGATACAAACTAGGATGTCTGACACAGAGATAAGTATCTAACTAGTTGTAAACCTAGTTGCGTAACTGAAGTCGCTCAACGATATACCTAACAAGAAATCGCATGTAAGTCGAAACAGAGTCGAGCGCACCCGCGCTCACGTATGTAAAATGTACATTTGAAGTAATATCGCATGTCATTAGGACGTATGCGGTTCGACATCGAACAGATCTGTGAGCGATATTGTCATATCGTACGATTTGGTCAGTAAACATTTGCGACCGTCCATACATTTTCTTAGGTCGCACGTTTATGTGATATCAGACCGATGACGGCAATCCATGCGATTCTTTGTCGCGTCGCGTCATGTGTAAAAAAAAGCACTTGGGACGAAAAATATTAAAATTTTATTTTACACATTTTTTTTTTAATTTATTCTAACCTAATAATAATTTAATTGCTCATTTATTACAACTAAAAATTAATTTAAACCCTACTTACGCAAAAACTAAAACATTCCCTACTAAGTAAAAGCTGGCAAAGTATCATGTTGATTCAATGCGGTGCATGCGGTGCATGATACGCCCTCCAACAACACAGACGCGTAGACGGCTGTGTGCGTGCTAACTGTATAGCTGTATGAGTGAAACGCGCGAAGCTGGCGTAATGCCCTTAATCCACCGTGCTGGCCTAATGCGGGTTGACGGACTACACACACCATCGATAACTTTATAAATACCCGATTAAACTAGCTTTCGATTAAAAAAAAGCATTGAAATCGGTCGATTCGTTTTGGACCTACGATGCCACAGACAGATACACACAATAACAAACTTATAACACTCCTCTTTTTTGTCGGCGGTTAAAAATATAATCGTTCCGCAGATTAAATCTTTTATTGTCTCAAAGTTCCCGGAGCTGCACACAAAACCCCTACAGTACCTATTCAAACTGAAAAATTGTCCCATGTCTTTTTTCGGTTCACAAATACACAGATCCACAGATACATGGATACACACAAAGAAGCTTGATGGAATTTTTCATAAGTGTCATTTTCCTGGCTTATTTCTAATATAAAGCATAAAGGATGTGCCATTTTCATACAAAACAATAAAATAGGCCGTGTAACGGAAGTTTCATTATTTAAAGTGACGCCGCGGTTTTCTGGCACCTGTTTCGTTAAAAATTTATAACGATAGCATGTTTTATGGCGTGAATATGTCCTTGTGTATTTTTAAATTGGTTTTTTATTGATACTTCTGTATCCAATAACACTGAAAGTATACAGGGTGGCGCAAAATTTCGGGGCATTACGGGTGGCTACCTTTTCTGCTACAGTTAAGATTTCTAGTCTTAGGAAACTTTAGGTGAATTTTGAAGATTTTTTTCCTTGCAAGAAATTTTCTAAATTCCGGAAAAAGTGGAAATCTTTGGAGCAATGTCCGGGGAGTATGGTGGGTGTCGGAAACATTCCAATCGCAGCTTCTATAATTTTTCCGGAATTTGGACAATTTCTTGCAAGGAAAAATTTTAAATTCCGATGAGGCAGCCAAAACCGGCTTCAAAGATTTTATTGATTCTCGCTCCCACAATTTTTTCAGCAAAAGAATCAATGAACTACCTATAAAATGGTGAAAGTGCGTAGATAACAATGGTACATACTTTGATTGATTTTATATAAAATTTCATTAAAAAAAAATCTGCTGCCGCTGATTGTTTTGAGTTGCTGAACCGTGCATCAAGCGTAGACGACTTTTACGCAATAATGCGCAAGCAAGTAGCGTCTGTAATGCGGCGAGTGCGAGGGAGCCGGAATAGTGTCCTGAAAATGATGGACGACAGAACTGACACCGCTCTGCTTCGTAGGTTTACTGAACTACATGTGTTGGTCCAGTAAGCCTGCGGTGTGGAGTGGTGGTGCGTTGTGTTTGTGGTGTAAAATGTTACTAACTTAGTATATAAGCAAAATTGTTACTAACAACATTAGCTATGGACTGCATTGTCTGAAAATAAACGATTTTTTTTTTTTTTTTTTTTTTTTTTTTATCAAATTTTTTATGTCAACGACGTAATTTCAAGCACAAAACTGTCAGTCGGTATTTCATTTTCATAATATAGGTACTACGGCATTATTAGATTCGCTTTGAGCCAGACGGGTTGGTATTTCGTCCAATCTACGATGGAATCTTGTTGGAATTCTAAAAATGATCACTTTGGAGTATTTTCAATCGATTCGATTGGATGGAATACAAAGCACAAATGCTTCTTATTAAAAAGTGTGAAAAACAAGCAGGGAGTGAAAGGAATAGCATAGCTGTTCTTAGTCGTACCTTTTCGGTAAAGGCATGCTCAACGGCATGTTTTTATTTTTATTGTTATTTAATTTTTTATTACAAGTGTACCTATTTCTCTTTTTGCTTTTTGTCTATGGTGAATGTGGCGCTGTCATTATCCCGTACAGAATTAAATTATTTTTCTTTCCTTCTTTCTTTCTTTCGTAGTTATAAAGTCTGAATGCATACAAAACTTGTAAAATGTGAGCATGATGTAAGTAATAATGTTATAGATATCTACTAAATACCTGAATGTTATCAGTAGGCCGAGCGCGAATGTTTAGAACCAGAAATACACGTTTAATCCATGATATTTTTTTGGAAATACATGCAATATTTTTTCATTTTCATGAAACAAGTGCGTTTGTTGCATAAAATTGAACAAGTATGCGATAAATTCATCGTATTTTATAATCAATTATTTACGTTTACGTTACTATACGTCAAAACATTCGTGCCCGGCCCACTGATCTCGCGTCAGTCGCGTTCAATACCTCAGCAATATGCTGAACGATGACCTATTTTTGCACAAATGCGACGCATAATGATAAAGAATCCTATTCATTTAGTCACTGTCATTTTTTCTTTTTTTTCTTTTTTGGAATATGTTTTAATTTTACTTTTTTGTGTCGTAATTTGTGTGAAATAAATTGGATTTCTTATAATTCCTTCGGACACAAATTAAAACTATGAGTGCAAAGTAATACACAAAATATGGATGTTATTTAAAATACCGCGTCTTCAGCCATGCTTTCAGGCGCGTGTCGCTTTGTATAATACCCGCAACAACGTCATAATTTTTAATAAAACGCTTAGGTACCTATATCTAGCGCGCAGCTCTTAAGCACAACGTGAGCATTTTTACTAAATCAGATGCAAGCAAGTATATTTCAATAAAACGACCCAGAAAAGTACGCGTTGAGTGAAAATTCGTATGTTGAGTTGAATTTTTATTGATACATTTTTATGATATCTACCAAATAGCTACAGGATAATTTTTTATGTAGTGCGCATAATTTGTAGTGATCCTAAATGCAACCGCAGTATTGGAATACACTTTAAAACAAAACGAAAATTCAACTTAGTATGGGGGACACGCTTAATTTACTAGCGCAAGCCATACAAAATCAAATTTTTATTTTGTTTTAGAGTGAATTTTAGTACTGCAGTTGCATTTAGGAACGGACACTGAAACACTCTGCAAATTTTGCGCACTATATAAAAAAATATCCTGTAGCTCAACTATCTGATGATATAGTAGGCGCAAATCTTTATGAGCCGTCGAACTCTCTCCCTCTCTCCCTCTAGCACCTATAATAGTGCGCTTATTATAGGTGCCAGAGGGAGAGAGAAAGAGTCCAAAATTTTTTTGCTGGCGGCCAAATTTGCTGCCAATAACGCCAAGGTTATAATTTAAAGAAACAAAAACTTGGCAGGTTTTTTAAATAGGCGCTGGGCCGTGGTTTATGTAAATGAGGACTTCTTATCGAGCGAAGACATCTTAAAGGTCTTACTTGAATAATTAAACCATTTATAAGCTACTTTCACATTTCTTTAGTAAAATGTAAGTAAAACGCATTTCATTTTCTTTCTAGTGAAGGTATGCCTTATAACATATTTATGTATCTTGCGGGTAGCCTGTTACCAAATATTTTGGTATCATTTTCCATTCTAACCAGAGGCCCAATTCTCGTAATTAAAAATGTTCAAAATATAGTTCGGATCTCATTCCGATCTACTACCAATGTCATAAATGTCACAAATGGTATTCTCCTACCCTAACAAACAACGTCAAACGTGACATTATATTTTAATGAGATCGAAAGTTGAATAAAAGCTTAGATTATTTAAACCTAAATAAAAGGCAAATCGGTATTCTGCTAACATTTTGAACTGACACAGATAATAAAATTGACACTCTCGTCTCTACACAAACGTCAAAAATGAGATTGAAATGAGTTTGTAAGAAGATTGAATCCAAATCATACTGGAATCGGACTGAACTTTATGAGGAGTAGAATAAATACATGACTTTTTGTCAATTCATAATATAATCTCAGTTCGGTCAACTTTCAGTCATATTATAAATTAATTACGAGAATTGGGCTTCTGAGGCCCAATTCTCGTAATTAAAAATGTTCAAAATATAGTTCGGATCTCATTCCGATCTACTACCAATGTCATAAATGGTATTCTCCTACCCTAACAAACAACGTCAAACGTGACATTATATTGTAATGAGATCGAAAGTTGAATAAAAGGCAAATCGGTATTCTGCTAACATTTTGAACTGACACAGATAATAAAATTGACACTCTCGTCTATACACAAACGTCAAAGATGAGATTGAAATGAGTTTGTAAGAAGATTGAATCCAAATCATACTGGAATCGGACTGAACTTTAAAGAGGAGTAGAATACATGACTTTTTGTCAATTCATAATATAATCTCAGTTCGGTCAACTTTCAGTCATATTATAAATTAATTACGAGAATTGGGCATCTGATCTAAAAGAAAGAAAGATTAGTTTATTTGTCAAAATATGGTACAGACCTACAATTAGTGTTAAAATAATTTGAAGTGTCTTATATTCTACCATTTCTTGTGTACAAATATTTCCATTTCTAATAATAAGCCAATTCACATAATAAACTAAAAGTTTTTTTTTTCTTTTTTTACAGTATTTTTTTTTCTAATTTTTGTTAGTGTTTTTGGTAATTAACTATTAGTGCTTTAATAATAACCCCCTTATTGTACTCAAAATTATAAACAACTTTAGGACCAGCACAGAAATCGCGAAAAAAAATCAGCTGTTCCATACATTAGTTGAGTAATATTGATTAACTGATTGTTTGTTTCGCTTTTTCGGTGTTGGTTCCATAGTAAAAGTCGTTTATACTAATGATATTAGGTACAATAACCACATGAAGCACTAATTGTTAATTATTAAAAATAAAATTATTATTATACGGAATGATAATATTATTTAAAAGATAATATAATAATTAAAGATGAGAGTGATTGCCATCTAACGCAACTCGGTCAACGGAATATTTTCAAATATAACAAGTACTTATGTTTCTCGGTTCGTCCAGTCGTCGACCTTTTCAGGATATCCTTATAGATAAGTATTCGTTGGACAATCGGGACCGTCTGCTTAAAGTGCTCTCTGACGCACGGAGCGGTCTCGATTTGTAAGGAACGGTCATCCATCCTGGTAGATTGATCGACCTGCTCGACCCTTAGCTACACACAGATGCTAAATCGCAAAATTCGGACAAATTAACTTCCCTCCGCCGATATCTAAAAATATGTTGACTTAGATGCTAATTTAATTATATTTATTTAAAATTAATACGTGAAGGGACCTCCCCAGGGGGAGGGAGGGGGAGGGGAATATTATAAAGAGAAAAGATTTGATTTTTGTATGTTTATTTGTTTGTAATGGATAAACTCAAAAACTACAGGACCGATTTTAAAAATTCTTTCACCAGCAGAATGCTACATTATCTGCGAAGCCGCTGGCAGAAGCTAGTAATTAATATAAACGTTTTATCCCCGTTTTAGATTCACGGAATCCATAGCTATCCCGTGCGCTCATGTAAAAAACAGATGCTGCTATCTTTTTCTTACTATTAGCGATACGTAACGCCTTAAAAAATACTCAAAGAGAAAACATGAAAGCGGAATTGTTATATTTTTAGCCTCATTATTAAGGCCTATTCAAACCTAAGCGGTATTCGCTACCGTCTGCGGCAGAGAAAACCCAGTGGGTACCTATGCGGTAATATTACTGTCCACACCAAAACGGATTTCGCTATCCTTGTGGGTAGAATAACGCGCGGTAGTCGAGTTTCGCTCAGAGAGGTAAGAAATTTTCGCCAGTTAGTCATTTCTGAGTCGCTAAAGAATATATGTACATACTAAATACCTGAGCGAAACCCGCGCGGTATGTACCTCTACCCACAGCGGCAGCGAATATCGCTCAGGTCGCCCTAGCCGCGGTACTTGATACTAAATACCTGAGCGAAACCCGCGCGGTATGTACCTCTACCCACAGCGGCAGCGAATATCGCTCAGGTTTGAATAGACCTTAAGTCGTTAATATTTCGGTCACAAAGTAACATTGAAGTACCTATTAATTTTATTTTGAACATGATCCTCGAGATATTTGTGTTACTATGTATATATTATATCAAAGAGTAAATTAGACTAATAATATTAGACTTTAACAATTTTGTAACATATCAAAGGATATTAATATGTCAGAACAGAAAGTATGTCGGTATTTGATTTTCAATTATAATACTTACGTAGGTATTTATTTTGTGTTCGTTTGGCAAATTAAAGATATGTATTAACTTTATTCGCGTTAGACTTGGTCGTATTTTAACAGAAATAATTAATCTTCGTCTCTAACTAATGTACATTATATTAATTTATAATTATTGTTTTAAGATTAGCATAATTTTTTATGTATAATTTGTATTTGTATTTGCGCATAATTTGTAAATTAATTCAGTCTTGTCCTAAATGCAACTGCAGTTTTGAGAGAAAACAAAGTTCAACTTAGTATGGGGGACACGCATAATTTACTAGCGCGAGCTTATTTTGTTTTGGAGTGAATTTTAGTACTGCGGTTGGATTTGGGAACATTGAATCACACTGCAAATTTTGCGTATCACATTAAAAAAATATCCTGTGTGTATTATTAAAGCAGATACCTCTTTAAGTTCCTCCATAATTATGCTGAGTTGGTTACCTTTTCGGTACTCTCGACGGCACATTTTTTTTTCTTTATTAGAAGTGTACCTATTTTTCCTTTTTGTGTTTCGTTTATCTCGTTACTGTTAGCCTGCATCATCCCACTGCTGGGCAAAGGCCTCCCCCCATGATTTCCAGGCTTTTCGCTCTAGAGCCAGTATGAACCATTCATTATTAGTTTTATCAAGTTCGTTCCGCCATCTCTTTCGTGGTCTGCCGCGTCGCCTTCTCGCCATTATCTCGTACGGAATAAAATTATTTTAAGAATTTATTTAAGGAGTGGATAATATAGAACACAAAACATCGCAATCTTCTTAAAACAGATAAGTGATCGCAAAATGTTGAGATGTGTACATCCTTTTGAAAAGGTGGTGGAGTGTTTTAGAATTCTCTACCGAAAACCATATCATTTGAGGCTACAGCAATAATAGCTCCAAGAAACCTGAAACGTCCTATTCTAATAAAAATCGTACGAGCAATATGTACCATGTTGACGTAACGACCCGAGTACCAGACAGCCTGTTGCCGATTGCTTACGAGCGGTGTAACAAGCCGTTATCGATTATGCAACTTGTGGAACAATATTTCTAACTTTGCTTTCAAGAAATTTAATATAGTTTATTTTTATACGACTTCAAAAAAAGGAGGAAGTTTGTTTGGTACGCGATTACTGTGCCAATTGCAAACCAATTTTGAAAATTCTTTTTTGTTTAAAAGGGTATTCTCTCGAAGTGGTCCCATGTAAATTTAGTGAAGATCTGATGAAGACCTTCGGAGATAGACAATCGAAATCTTGAATTAATATCAGCATATTACTCGCGATTGCTGATTGCTGTAATGTCTATGCGAATCAAAATAGAAAAAAAGTAAACCCCAACTTCAAAAAACTAAAAAGTATAAAATAATTTTCTTAAAACTTAACAGCTTCTGAAAAGTATAAAATAATTTTCTTAAAACTTAACAGCTTCTGAAAGTATAAAATAATTTTCTTAAAACTTAACAGCTTCTGAAGTCGGGCCTTTAATTCTTCAATGCGCCTAGCTTGGCAATGGCACTGACTTCAGATGCTGTTAAGTTTTTAAGAAAATTATTTTATACCTTTTAGTATTTTGAAATCGGTTTTTCCTTTTTTTAAAAGGTTATTTTATTTTATTTACTCATATAAGGTACACGATTGGCGGGACTGGCTTTTTGCGCTACGTGCCACGGATTCAAATCCGCACGAAACAAGTATTGGAAAGCCTGCAGATAGTTGTTCCAGGTCGGGACCTGGAACAACTTACTGCAATCCCACATGTAGATACATTCACCTCGGTGAATGTATACATGTGGGATACATGTGGGATTTCTCTTATGTATCGGAGTACGTACATCTCAACAAAAATTACCTACCTCAAAATGTTCTGTTGTAATACAAAGGGGTAGGAGCAATATGAACCGCTAAAACACGTTGAACTGTCGCAGCCTGTTGCCGATTGCCAATGAGCGGTTTAACAAGCCGTTTTCCTCGATTGTACAACTTGTGGAACGATGAGATCGTTTATACTCGTCGAGCGATAGAGTTTCTTCTTGTTCTTTTGATATCTGAGCAAAATAAATATACTTATCTTGATATTACTTACATGAACGTGTAATAATGCGCTGTGATGTAACGGTTGAGCTTAGCGATGCTGACGCATGAGTCATGCTCGTGAACGGTGCCGTCTGTCGGGCTTGGTCAGCTTGTAACTGCCATGGCATTCTTATCTTAAGGCAAATTATTATTATTATCCTATTCTAATTTATTTTTATTCACATCAAATTACATTATTCTCGCAGCTCTAATTTCCATGTAGTTTCTTGCCGGTTCTTCTCCATAGGACCTACTATTTGGAACCGCGCACCTAGAGTCTCGACATTTTTCATAAGTGCTTGTATTTGGTTTACACGAAATAAAGATCTATTATGTTATTCTGCTGTGTGGTTCATTGCTAAAGAGCCAAAATGATGCATAGTATATTGGATATGGTTTATCTATTTGATTTCCTAAGCTATAATCAAAACACTTTACGGCGGGTGTGTCAACTATAGGCGAGAATAATGATGAGGTATCGAAACGCAACCGACGCGGTCTAACGCCAGCGCCATTTGGTGCTGATACTTGGTAATCATCATCAACTTAGCCGTTTCTCAACTAGATTGGGATCCTTACATTCTCAGATAAGACTGAATATCAGCAGGTATTTAACGTTGAGTGCCCGCTATCTGAACTAGAACTCTTGACTTTTATGAATCAAGCACGAGTCAAACTTGAAAAAAAGTCTGTATAAAAAGTCTGTTCTAAAAGCCTAAAATCCGAGATTAGTGTGTCTTCTCTTCCCTCTGTGTATCCTTCCTTAGAAGTGTTTAATAGCTGCCAGGGAATAAAGGGTACCGTTCGTAGACGATAGGCTTATTGCAGCGATGTACCGTTGGTATTCTCGTCCATAAATAAACATAAAAAAAATTAACGTTTACGATCACCAGTGGAATGACTTGACATTATATTAAAACTAGATTAAGATTATACCTACTGAAAACGGACAGAACTTTAAGAGGAGTACAATACGGGCTTTTTGTCAATTCATAATTACTAGTGGTCGCCTAGAGGTCGAAATTCCACCGTAATTTTAGCTTTCTGCACTCCTTCTCCATATAAACTTTAACTATGCCAAATCTCACAATCCTCCGTGCGCGCAATATGCTCAAAAAGGGGTACAAAGTTTTCTCTTCACGTATTAATAGAAGATAATCTCAGTTCGGTCTACTTTTAGCCATAGTGTAAATTAATGTTTTACTAGATGAGCATAGAATAATAACACTAACTATTCCGCTACTTCTATTAAAAACTAAACGCCTAACAACCACAAACAGTGTTTGTCCAACTAAAAGAGGAGAGAATATAGTTGGCATTGTCCTAAACAAATATAGCATAGACCAACTTTATCATAGTGTTTAACTTGGGCCAGATTGAATTAACGAGCCAGGCAGATAGAATATTGTTGGTCGGAATAATACACAGGCTGTTGCAGGTGTTATCACATTACCGAGCTTACTGATAAAAAGTTTAAAACTCGTGTTAAGCTTGTCCTCATAAGGAAGGCCTATTACAGGATCAAAGACTATGTTGACGATAGAGATGTATGGAAGTGATTATCTTCTACGCACCTACTCGTATTGTATAATTATAATATTATAGTGGTACTTATGATCTTTGCTGTTCTTTTTTTATTTTTTTATTGTAATATTGTTTAAATTGAGGTCGAATTTTAGTCGGGGCCGCTCCCGCGGCCCCACATTTGTTGTGTAGTAAGCTTGATTTATGAAAAGAGTATCCATGGAGTTTCATGCCGGTATCTTCTACAGGACCAACCCACTTGGAACCGTGCGCCTAGAATCACGACGTTTTGAAAGTGCATGCAAAGGCCCAGTTGAAATAAAAATCTTTGACTTTGATTAAATAAAACCACGTATTTGGTACTATGTTCTGAAGCCGTACACAAAAATCCTCCGATTTTTACGCAAGTTTTTTTTGCATCATATTTCACTCTGCTATCATTCGACTAGGTGAAGGAACATCGAAGTAGAAATTTATATCACATCTGTTCTACATGTGTAAATAAAAATAGTTATAGTTAGAATAGATTGGATACTTCACAAACTTTGCCTAGAAATCGTGATAAATTATGAAATTTTTATGTAGTTCCAAACTACAGATTGGATTTGATCGATTTTTTGTGTACGAATACGGTCACAGAACATGATGTACCTTGAACTCACAGGAGAAGAAGATAGCCAATATCATGCCTGTTACTTGAGGAACTTATATCTAAATTATAATGAGAAATTATGTAAGAAATCTGTAACACAAGTTGTTATAAATACTTTAATAAAAAATTATTTTTTTAAAAGGTTTTTTTTTTTACATAGTAACATTAATAAATTGCGTAAAATGGAACGTTATTTCAAGTACCAACATCGAGTTTTCACATCACTCCTTCGTGTTTCCTTGGTGAATATACACGCTATGACCGAGCAATGCAATGACGTCATGTCACGTGACTATGTTTTGGCGCGAACATTTGAAAACCATATTTTTATTTGTGTTTTTATTATTTGTGCATATTTCAATAAAAACTTTTTTGTTTGTGTGATTTTTTATTTATGCCTTAGATCTTTACGATAAAATAATAATAAAATACATGCGTTTCCTATTGACAGCTACAAACAAGCCTAATACCAATATAAGACGGTAACATAACAGGAATCATGTTTCTCGAGGCACTTACACACGTCTCAAAATAACATACAAAGTCGGCTTAGTGGTTCAGCCACTTTGATGTGGTGGCTATCAGATTTCAAAGGCAAAATGTTCAGTATTATGTATGAAGCGTTGAGAAGCTTCTGACAAAATACATAGGTACAGCCGGCAATTTTCCCGGTCGACCATTTTCCTTAAGACTAAACTCGTTTACGCCCGGCGGCCAAACGCAGAGTTACAAACTCTACGTTCGTTCACACTCGATGTTCTTTGGTTACTTTTTGCTTATAGAAAGTGAGTAACGAACGCGAAAACGCGCGATTCTGCAGCTATAAGAGCATCCAGAAAAGATTCATTAAGTATTTGTGTTATCATCAGAAAGTGCCCTACCGGTCTGAAGATTACCTCAACCTCTGTAAGAGGTATCATATATTACCTCTAATTAATCGGCGAGCAATCTCTGACTGTACTTCATTATTAAAAAAATTCAATAATTCTATTAATAACTCCGATATTCTATCCAAATTTTATTTTAACGTTCCCGGGAGGTCGAAGCGATGGAACGCACCGTTGAGTGTTCCATTTTCCTCTACGAATTACAGACAAAATTCATTTATAGTGCGTGCAAGTAGCAACTTAAATAGCATGTGTAAACGGCATGATTTTGATCCTTTCTTAACGAGTGTGTCCTCGGCCAGAAAGTGCCTGAGCCTTGACTTTTTTAATTAAGATTTTATATGTTCAGGTTTTTCTTCTTGTACTGAATATGAAATGTAAATTTAGGTATTTTTTAAATGTTATACTGTTTTTTTTTTCTCTCTCTTTTGGCATGTGTGTTGTACTGTTCACACTCTTTCTTTCTAATCTGTTTTTAAAAGCGAAGACTTTTAATTGGCTGTCAGTCTCGCATACTATTTTTTATTCTGTTTGTTTTAGCTGTAAGTCATCCATAGTTAATAAATAAATAAGTGTCGAGTGTGGATGCCCCCTTAAGCGGGCCGCAGTCCCGAAATGTATCACTACGAAGTATCGTGACAATAGGTATACTCACGCAAACCAAGAAAATAATGATGATTTAATATACTGTCTAACTCTGTATGTTTGTTCGTCGTCGAAATCAAGTTTTCTAACTAAACACAGAATTATTTTTCTATGAAAAAAATATTTTACTCCACGCAATATAAAGGCTTACGTACTTAGCAGTGGATCTTTATAGGTTGAAATAATTATATGTCAGCCCATACAATTTAGATATTTTAGAACTCTGATAAAGTGATCTTGGTGTGAGTTAATTTATGTTTTGTGCGTCATACTGGACGTAGAATTAAAAACTTTTTCTTTCTTTCTTTTAGATAACATATAATAAAATTATAAACAATATAGTATAATTCTCACCATAAATAAAAAAAATCAATACGTAGTTAAATGAAAATCCTTAAACCCTTGATATTTGAAGGTGAATCTCCCAGTAAGCCCTATCATAATCCCTCAGCTTCGTCTACACTTGACCTTTCACTTCGTAAGCTTTGAACATAATACCACTACCACAGACCTGTTAGTTCAGCCTGTGGTATACCTATCCATAAACACTAAGACCTAAATATATAAAGTAAGGGATTATTCCCAAAGTACTTCAAGAAAATTTCTCAAAGTACTCCACGGAAAAAATATAAAAATGTGTAAATTTTATACAATAAGTTTATTCCACTCCATGAGAATAAAAATGTTCGAAAAAGTTCTCAGCGTATTTGTTTTTGTAAAGTAATGTGAGGTACCAGTGGAGTAGGATGGAAGATTATAATATACAAAAATATCAATTCTATACGACAAAAGTGTCAAAGAAAAGTTATAGCAAAGAGAAGAAAAAAATAAATCAGTTTTATTTCAGACTCACACAAAAAATAACACAAAGTAAAAAAAAAAAAAAGAAAAATGCAGATGTACAATATTGGTACCTGGGCTCTAAAAAGCCCGCTTTAAATGAATCAATAATTTCATATTATATATGACTCATAATATCATTGGCGTAAGGTTCATATTCACCAATCATCTGTTTGACAGTTACCATGGAGATGCGTAGGTGAATTGCTAAATGTGGCCTTTTTAGCCCCCTCTACAAGACCTAAAATGAGTCCTATCTCAGCATAATCCTGCGACATTTGGAAAGTATCACAGCGCAACATAGATATTCTATTGGGACAGAGCAGAGCCAAATTATATATAAACTTAATTACTTGGTTTATGGGCTAACCCATTTGCGATAGAGTAACGCCACAGGAGGCCTGGACCACTTTGATGCCACCCGCTGACTTTATATTGGTATATTATTATTTCTGGGACCACAAGTCTGGGACAATAAAAAAATTTCTAGCTCAAAAAACCATTTCTCCTTTGGGCATACTTAGCTGACAAATATGTTTTTTTTTTGTTTCTTTTTTTTACTTTGCCCCTCACTAGGATTTCTCCTGTATCGGCAAAAAAGAAGGGCGTTATAAGTTCGTAGTGTGTATCTGTGTATCTGTCTGTGGCATCGTAGCTCGTGGATGGACCGATTTCAATGCAGTTTTTTAATTGAAAGCTGGTTTAATCGGGTATCATATATTTCATGAAAATCTGTGAAGTCGTTCAAAAGTAACATCTCTTTTTCTAGTTGGAGTCGGGGGTTTTTGACGGTTAGGTTGTTTCTTCGAGTCAGTGTTGTTAATGAGGTAAAACCAAAATTATACAATTCACATTTATGCTCACGATTCAGTCAGAATTAGCCTCGCGTTCAGGTGCATCGGCAAATGAAATGCATTTCGTGAATAAACCAAACACGGTTCTCAAAATACGCTACGTGCCGGGTTTGCATTTAGATTCAGATACGTCTCGTTCAATCATGTTTGGGTTTTAGAGGATCACGTCGGGGTCACCAATATGTTGGATTTTTATTCAAAAAAAAATGCTTACAGCTTAATGTGTGAGTATAGACTCCTAGTATATCTTCGTGTTCACGCTTGGCCTTTTCACATCTATGGCAAGATTGGAGTCCAGTGATCAAATGCAGTACATAGTGAACAATATTCTGCCTCAAAGCGTAGCACTTCGTGTTTCGGCTACGACAGCGTAGCAACCGTAGCATTTTCGCGTCAGCAATGGCGTAGCCGTAAGTCGCGTAGCATCAACAGTTTCTTTTTTAAACAATTAATAGGGCATTCTAATCAATTTAGTAATGACGTGTGAAATATTTTGTATTTTTGTCCAAACCGCAAAAATATGAAAAAGTTCTTTTCAAAATATTTTTTTTGTATAATTCAATGGAGATTAAAGCAAAAAATCAATAATATCTTTTTTTTTGTTTAAAAAATATTTGTTCTGAAACATGAAAGTGAGGATAGACAAAAAACAAAAAAGACCGTTTACTCGCAACGAGCTTTAACGAGTCAGTAAAAGGCGAAAAAAGGTTTCACTACATAATATATTTCGTCTATTTATATTCGCGTCGTATAAAAGATAGTTTTTAATGAGATTTTCAGTTACAATTCGAGTCGGAGACTCAAAGGGATATAAATCGTTGAGATTTTCGTATGTCCACAGCCGCGGGCTATGATACTCCGAACATAGTACGATTATGAATTGCCGATTTGGAGAATGAAAAGTTAAGCGATATAACTTTTATGTTACATCTATGTGTCTTTTATCATACATTGTACATTACAACACAACTAAGAAGTAACGTCGATGTACCTCGAAAATCCAATGGCAGCCGCTCGTTTAAATAAAATTGTACAACCTATTCTATTCCAAGCATGCATACTTTAGGTGGTGCACACTGTTCGCCCATGAAGCCCTTATCTTGCTACAGCTACTTAAACAGTGTACAAGCACCTTTATAGCCAGTAATAGAAAGATAGAAAGAAAAATATTGCTTACCTAAAACCATTTCCCGCCATCTTTCATACTCTGTAACATTAAACACCGTTTTTCCGTAGACGAACAAAAATGTTGACACGAGAAAAATGGTTTACACAAGCAAATCAAGTGACGCGATTGGATGAAATTGAGCATCAAAGCGTACAGGGCACAGGGGACATTAAGAGGCACCAGGGGGAACACAACGGCCCCTACCTGTTTATTGTACCCTTGTTTTCCTTCAGCATAATTTCAGGATGAAGTGCTTAGTAGGTATACAATTGTTTTGGTATGACCACCAACATTACCGAATACACATCAAGTACAAAAGTAAAAATCGATTTCAATAACCAATTTTTTTTCTGGAGTTGATATTTGTCAAGTGTACGTAAAATTAATAATACGTAATAAATGATAAGGTGGTTATCGTTAATAATATAAGTTTTTTTTTTTGTTTATTAAGGAAATACCATCTCTTTTTGTTAAAATAATGGCTCAAAATAATTTAAGAACACTCTCTGAAGTTTACATAAAAAAAAACGGTTTCCATACCATCCAGATAATGATACAGCTGATTTTAAAACAAATGAAGATTTAAAAAGAAATAAGTTCATAATGTATAATTTCATTGATTTAAACATAAATATATAGTGGTATAGTCACTATATCAGAAAAAAAAGTAGAAAAAAACGACGCCGCCAAGTCATTCCCATGTTTTTTCAAGACTGAGAAAAAAAGATGTTCCATTCCCGTATGGAGGCGAACGTTTGTTTAGTCTGTAACAATATTTATTCACAGTTTAGATGTTGGTACTATTTGTGTACGTAATGGCACTCACACAGGAATCCCTAGTGTGGAGATTTTTTTTATTAAATTGGAATAAAATTAGAATATAATCTTTATTTCATGTAAAGCAGATACAGGCACTTATATAACGAGGCTCCAGCTGCGCGGTTCCAAATATGTAGTAGGTCCTTCGGAGAAGAACCCGCAAGAAACTCCATGGAAACTTTTTAAAATAATATATGACATGTTGTGCAAAATTGCAAAATTTGCACACCTTATTAGGTAATGATACAGAGTACTTTATATTTGTTTGTAACATCTGTTTATACCTACCTGTATCAAGTAAATAAATAATTTGATTTGATTTGTGGTAAGAGTTGCGAGAATAATGTAATTTGAATAAATGTGAATAAAAATAAGAATAAGATTGCCATGGCAGTTACAAGCTGACCAGTAATAAGTTTATTATTTGGGTCTATAGTTCATATACAAAATTAGAACAATAGCCCCGTAAACTAGGTAAATCCCGTATCTAAGGACCAGTAGTTTCACCAAAATAAATATCGACAACAAAACATTTAGTTTTTATTAATTACTCAGATAAACAAAACACCATCTAAGAATGTTATAATTTATACCCATATCAGACTGGCTACTTTTTGCAGCAGAACCGCGCGTTTTCGCGTTCGTCGGCTGCCTTTTGCTTACAAAAAGTGAATAACGAACGCGAAAACGCACGATTCTGCTACAAAAAGTAGCTAGTATGCTAGGACCCTTACAAAATCTAGATTCTAGAATAGTTTCAGCATTCTCAACTTCAGAAACCAATTAACGATTCAACGATTCATGTGTATTAATTCATATTTCCGACGAATGTTCAATTTTGGCGAATAATTATCTTGCTTCCCACCGGCTTCATTATTTAAAGTATCTATATATAGAGGACCTCTTTCAGGGGCCCGTAGGAGCCTCGAGCTGTATCGAAAATTAAATATAAACACCAAGTTACAAAGCAACATAAACTTAGGCTTAAACAATTAATTCAAGATGGCTTCCTTAAAGATACACAAGTTTTAGGCAATTAATAACAACTAAAGTACATAGGACGGTGAATAGAAAATGAAAACAATAATGTTTTTTTATTCAAAGGACACCATGATGGAAAAATAAAAATATAATAAAAACATTATCATACAATGTTTGTATAACTTTGTTTTTATATTGCAACGGCGCAACGCTGTACAACAGTATTTTCCAGCTGCTGTTGATTTGCATTTTTTAAACAAAATAATTAATTTCATATCATTTCAGGTATATTCACGCAAACGTGCGTGTGTTAAGAAAATAGGACTAATTTTCACAACTTTTTTTTAAATCGGTCCCTTATTATTTTCTATTTAAATTGCTCGTTTTTATAAATGCCTTCGAGTTACCGATCCCGAGCTGTTGTGGTATTTTAAGATTTTAATTTTAGAATAGAATAGAAAAGTTTTTATTTGAAATAAACAAAATATTATGGTTATAGAACTTTATAACAAAAAAAAAACATAAAAAGGAACCAAATCGTTTAGTAAAAAAAAAAGAAGAAAAGAAAAATCATTTATTTGCCACAAAAACAAGACACACTAGAATGATAGACATAGGTAATAAGAAGAGGACAGGTGCATAGACAGAGAATACATTTTTCTTAGGATGGCAACAGTGTAAAATTGAGTAGAAAAAATAATAAATTAAAAGAATTAAAAAATATGTGGGTATACTGCACCGACTGCGCATCACCTATTCAGTGTGTGTCCCGAGCTGTAGCAAATGGGTGTCCAGCTCAGCATGTGCTAGACTATGACACCTGACGCTGATAGTGCTTAGATTGTGCTCAAATTTACCTACAATATGTTTTTGTGCAATGTAACTGTACGTACTTGAATGTATAATTATAATAAATTACATAAATATGTTATCAAGCCAACCTGCTTGGTCTCTCTGGAGCCGTGTGACGTATGACTGTCCTAAATCCCAAAGTCATCTCAACTAGATCTCGATCTAGGCGGCTTTGTCTAAGTCAAAATAAGTGCTTTTGAGTCAACAATCCCAAATGGCACATCAAATAGGAAACTTCTTGGGCATCAAAGAAATGAAAGACCATAAAAAAGTTTTAAGGCAATTATTCTGCGAATTTTTGGGAACATTTTTGTACTTGGCCTTAGTGTTATCTGCTGGTATCGCTCATGGTACGAATAATGCTACAGTTGTGATCGCCCTGGCCAATGGCTTGGTCGTTGCTAGTATAGTGCAGGTCTTCGGCCATGTGTCCGGCTGCCATATAAATCCGGCTGTAACAGTGGGGGCTTTGGTGTGCGGACACATAAAGCCTTTGAAAGCCGTCTGTTATATTATAATGCATGTTATAGGCAGTATTACAGGTGAGATGTTATTTGTCTATGATTATTATCATTATATTCATGTAGGAATGGAATATGACGAATAAGATGGTGCATGATTGTGGAAAAGAGATGAAATATGCAAGTCGTGAAGGTGTAAGTGAGAAGACAAATTACAATTTAATTAGTAATTAATTAATTAGTGTTTAATTATTTAATTTTATTAGTAATTACAATTTTTATTTTTTACTTGTTTAGCGATATTACTTTAATACTTGGAAACAGTACAGTGCTTTGTAGTTCACATTTTTAGATTTTATAATATTGTCACTTGCGAAGGCTTGTAATTGGCTGTTAGTCTACCTCACTGTGTTGAACTGTTCTGTTTAGCTTTAAGATTTCCCTAGAAATAAATAAATAAAATAAATTGTATGGTGTGCGAGATTTTAGTATTAAGCCAGTGCTTAAAATCTCAGACAAAGTATCTACGTCGTAAGTAGACTTAAAACTGATCAAACAGAAACTTAATTAACTATACTCTTAAACATGCTAGTAAATGTGAACATATTTTATAATGAAATATAAGTACAAGATGAGTTATTAGGTCCCTTTATATTTAAGCTTAAACTTAATTGCCTTTTATATAATTGGATGAGTACAAAAGCAGACTCTTAGCATATAATTATATCTTAACTTTAAAACTGATTGAAACTTAATTACGTTTTTAGTGATACAATATTAGATTGCTAATTTGTACTCTAATAATAGATAATGTGTACTCTGGATAAAGTATTATACCTCTTTATTATGAGTATAGACATTTGCTGTCAGGAAAATAATATGGTGTGTCATGTTCAAAAAAGAACTTTGGCGATTGTACATATTGCCGACAAAATTCTTTGTACAGCTCCCGATAAGCTAGGCACGCCCATATTTTGCTTCTACCAATTAAGGCCACATAGCCTGAGGGCTATTGGTAGCCTAGTTGGTGGGCCTAAGCCCATCATATACCATATAGAATTCGCCGATTCTATTAAATAAGAATAAGAAAATTGATTGGCTGGAAAAATGGTTTTATGTATGTTACATATTATACGAATGAGAATTGTAATTTATCTAATAATACATGTATATTTTGACATATCATGAATTCTGTAATCGTGTAAAAACAATTTCCTATATGCCATTTCTTAAGGGCTGATTATTAACATCCATTATCTCTTTTTCAGGTTCGGCAGTCGCATACGCAGTAGCAGCCGATACAATTAAGGGTAACCTTGGAGCAACAATCCCCTACAAATACTCCACACACGACCAGACGTTCATTTTAGAATTCCTGATGACTTTCCTCCTGGTCACCCTCTTTTTAAGTTTAGTTGATACCAACCGGGGTGCTAGAGGAATTGGGTCTTCACCTTTGGCTGTAGGGTTATGTATCTCAGGCTGCTTGTGCTCGTGTCTACCTTATAGCGGGTCTTTCAATCCAGCGCGGACCTTAGGACCAGCTGTTATTATGGGTATCTGGGATTTCCATTGGGGGTACTGGGCAGCGCCAATGTTAGGAGGGTGTGTAGCTGGATTAGTTTATAGGTTCGTGCTGGGAGCTTACCATAGGGATTATGATTTGGAAGAATAATAAATTAGTTTAGAGATGTGCGTTTTTATTTGAACCTTTGTTACAGGTTAGTTGGTTGTTCAGATAAGAAAGGTAGAGCATTAGCGGTACTTTCCGCTCAAAATTGGAAAAAAATATTTCATAAAAAAACATCTGCCGCATAATTTTTTTTCGTCTTCACATAAAAACGAACCAGTTGACCATTATGCAATATGCATAGAAAGGCGAAAAATTTTTTTCGCTTCAAAGCAATTTTCCTTTTGCAAAGATATTAATCATTCTCTATAGTATTCGAAATAAATTAAACTTATATCGTTTTGTGAAAAGAAAATAAATTTATTTTATTATTATCATATTAAAAATCAAAACCCTTTCGAAACATTATACACCAAAGTCAAAGCAATATTTTTCTGACGATGTTTTGGTCCTAATGCTCAACTGAATCTTCGTATTCTGTTCACCTCATTAGTAGAACAAAGGCAACATAATAAACAAGTAAAAACTTCATAAATGTTTCGTGCGCCTCCTCGATCTTATTATTTAGTCCGACGAGGAATTTTCCGAATGATTAGTTTAATTAATCAGAGATAAATCTCCTCTGATACTGTCCAGATACAATATTAGATACAGCCTCACTTAGCTTTTCTTTGTTCTTTTATTTCAAGAGAAACATTAATCGTTTTAAGTAAGAAAAAAAAAACCGTGGAACGGTTTCTAGACAATAAATCTCCACGTTGGAAACTAGGTACCTACTTTGGTACAATACCTAATAAATTATTAGACTATAAAAATGTTTGCAGCATGCTACACAGGTATCTTCTAGGCAAACGCGATTCATCGTCGACCAAACCAATACATAAAAAAAAACTAAAAAGTATAAAATAATTTTCAAAAAAAAAAGTAAATACCGACTTCAAAAAAAAACTAAAATGTATAAAATAATTTTCTTAAAAAATTAACAGCTTCTGAAGTCGGTACCACTGCCAAGCTAAGAAGAATTAAAGGCCCCGACTTCGGAAGCTTAAGTTAAGTTAAGTTAAGTTTTTTAAGAAAATTATTTTATACTTTTTATTTCTTTGAAGTCGGTTTTTGCTTTTTTTTAAAGTTTATTTTATTTTTCTGTTATAAGTGGCATAAACATACGATTACAGCAATCGCGAGTGATATGCTGTTATTTCAATCATTTATACATTGTAAAATCATACCTAACGACTAAAAATAAACAAGTCATTACTATTTACAACCGAGTACTTGGTTCGGATGGAGCCTACAAAGTTAATATAATTATCTACACTGAAATAAAAATTATAACGACTAGAATTAAACAAGTTATTGTTTACAATCTAATAATTTAATTTGGATGGAGTCGTTTTTTTTTTCGTGAAATTTTAGTAACAAGTGTGATTGTACTCTCGACCTTTCGATCCCTAGTCAATGCATTAGCTACTGTCAATTACCCTAGCAAATTCTATTATAAACTAGCTGTGCCCGTGACTTCGTCCGCGTTGAATATAACAATTTTTTTTTACTGTGAGCCCTCTTTAAATTTTCTAAAATATAAGTAGCCTAAGTTACTCCTTATAACGTCAGCTATCTGCCAGTGAAAGTCCCGTTAAAATCGGTCCAGCCGTTTTGGGATTTAGCCGGAACAGTTACTGCTTATAACATCAACTATCTGCCAGTGAAAAACCCGTCAAAATCGGTCCAGCCGTTTTGCAGATTAGCCTGAACAAACAGACAGACAAACAAAAAATTTTAAAATAGATTTTATTTTTCTTTTAAGTACCGTATACATATACTTTCATATGCAAATGCTTTATTAAATAGTAAAAAGTTATTATTTTGACATTACAAACAGACACTTCAATTTTATTTATTTATATAGAAGATATATCTATTATACTCCAATATGATTGAATCACCTAGCGATATTGTCTCATAATTTAGTTATAATCCATTACTAACAAGCTTAAGATTCAATTACGATTCTAAATTATATTATATCGAATGCCAGCCCGTCCGAACTTTGAACTTGAAATTAAATTACTTACGAGTATGTACCACAGATTTTATTAGCTAGTTAACAACAATGTTCTCTCTTTTTAACCGACTTCAAAAAAAGAAAGAGGTTCTCAATTCGACGCGTATGTTTTTTTTTCTTTTTTATATTTGTTACCTCAAAACTTTCGACTGGGTGAACCGATTTTGATGATTCTTTTTTATTTAAAAGCTGGTGCTTCCCGTGTGGTCCCATATTAATTTGGTCCAGTTCTGACAATGGCATCCATGACAAAACCATATAAGTCTTAAATTTGCATTAAGTATGTGCGCGACAAATGGACGTATAACTCAATATCACGGCAACCGATTTCGAAAATTATTTTTGTGTTTGAAAGGGTATTCACCCGAAGTGGTCTCATTTAAATTTGGTGAAGATCTGATGAAGATTTTCGGAGATATACAATGGAACTCTTGAATAAATAACAGCACATCACTCGCGATTACTGTAATCGCATGTTTATATATTTTTTATGCCACTCAAAATAGAAAAATAAAATAAACTTAAAAAAAAGACTTCAGAAGCTGTTAAGTTTTTTAAGAAAATTATTTTATACTTTTTAATTTTTTTGAAGTCGGTTTTTACTTTTTTTTAAAGTTTATTCTCTTAAAAAAACGATGCCTAACATAGGATTTTTCATGTATCGTAAGAATTTACAAATATTCATCTTATATGCACACACACCCCGACCCGGTAAAACTGTGTGTCTATAGACGAATGGTATTGGTATTGGTAAAGCGGGCGAGTTTCCGCAACTCCACGACGATGCGCGTATTTTGCGTATGCAACACACATAACAACACAATCCGCACAGTGAACAGCCCTACCAGTTTAGGGACTAAGTACAGGCATTCTTAACCCCCGACAAAAAGAGAGGTGTTATAAGTTTGTAGTGTAGGATCTGTGTATCTGTGTATCGTGTCTGTGGCATCGTGGCTCCAAAACGGATGAACCGATTTCAATGCAGTTTTTTTAATTGAAAGCTAATCATGTTTCAGGAAAATCTATTCAGCCGGTCAAAAGCTACAGTTTTTTTTCTAGTTAGAGTCGGGGGATTTTTACGTTTAGGATAATATAGTGTTGATCTCTTTGTTCATGCAATAAATTTTTACATTGGCAACCCTTGAGCATGAAAAACTATGTAAACATTAAATCGTGTGTCCTAACATCGTAATTTTTCTCATGTCACGTGTTCTAAGAAACATTTTCTAGGAAACAAACACTATTTTTAATTTAAACTGTTAGTTTGCCACAGCGTAAACCACATTATTTTAACACGAAAGCTTTATCTTCACTATTTATCGCTGGAAACATTTTCCCCTTCCATTTTAGTTTTTAAGTAACCGTTTTATTTATTTAAGCTGTTAATTACAAAATGGTTAGTACACAACAGTTTTACTTAAAGCTCTAGGGCTCCATTACACCGAGACGCCATGACGGCGGAACCAGCAACGTAATCGCGATTCGTAATCGGAATCGATTGAATTTTGACAGTTCAACCATGTATCGATGCCTCCCACGTAAGTTGTTGTAAGCCTCAAAATTCCGATTTTATATTTTTTACATAAAAATGTCTATTTTATGTACTTAATTTATTTCAATTATTTTTTTTATAAAAAGGAGTATTTTTCAAGGCTTTATGAGATGTATAATTTTGTATGATAAAATGAAAAATGGAGCTTTTATTCGCATTTGTATATTCATAACACTCTCCTCTAAAATTGCATTTTTGGAGATACGACAACTTACGTGGGAGGCATCGGTATTGTGCAGTATGCTTTACAAATTCACTCAGCTCGACAATTGGATTTATTTTTTTACATTTTAGATCTTTTTATAATCTTTGCCCCTCATCTCCTGTATCGACGGTACAGTTTACAAACATACATGTCACATGCACACACACCCAGACCCGGATCAACTATCTGTAGATCATACAAATATTTGTGCCATGCACATAGCGCAGAAAGCTAATCGCTAAGCTACTGCGTGAACCGCGCCATTGTGTTTTTACTTTATTCATTAGATTGGACACCCAGGTCTATTTTCTACCTACACATTCAAATTGCAACAATACCGATACAATACCATATAAATACGGCATACGGCAAATATTAGAGATGTTCTGACTAGTCGGTAAAGCCGACTATCCGGCCACTTTCGTAGTCGGCGACTATTCGGCAAAGAGCGCCGACTATCCGGCTTCTTACTTTGTAATACAAAGTAAGAAGCCGGATGTAGGCACTGTTGTAGGTAGTTCTTCTATTTGGATTTGTGACTGGGAGGAGTCGTCCGTGGTCGAACATTTGATCACAAAACCTAACTGAGGTATCAAAGTTGGATGTCGGTAGTTGATATTTATGGTTGTTCATAATCGTAATATTTGCTGTTTTTCCCTGCCCACCATGAGAAATTATCATTTGGCACTAGTTACACTTGACCTTACGGGAATCATTGTCCAAATGGTTAAAAAAACCATACACGAGACTTTCTTTTTGACATGATTAAATTTTAATTAAGCTCTTTCACTTTAATGTACAATAACAGTGACTGTATTGTCTATATTTTTTCACACAAAAACACCGCTCTGAACAGCGCAAAAGCAAAAATCAAGAAACAATGCGAAGTAACAAAACATGTTCCGACATGCTCGCAGGCGGTGGTTGCGACTTGCGAGCGAATCAGCTGTAAACAAAGCGTCACGGAAATTTCCGAATACCGAATACCGAATTACGATACCGTGATCAGTTCGGCCGACTAATCGGTCTCTTTACAACCGACTAATCGGCTAGTCGGCCAAAGTCATAGTCGGCACATCTCTAGTAAATATCGATCGCGCCAAACTTTTAATTGAGAAAGTTGACACACGAGAAACGGAACAGTTTGTTCCCGACACTTCTTCATAAGCTTTGAGGGCTTTGCCTGAATATCGTTGTCCAATACCGTAGGTCCTCACTCCAATAAAAAAAGAAAGACAGAGCCCGTCACTCATATTGCATAATGAAGCACTTTTCGCAATTTATGTGCAAAGTCTTAGGCGATTATCACACGAAACGGTGCGACGCGGCCAGCCCCGGCAGTGCGCGATCTAGCGGATCGAAATATTTTACGGGCATGTAGGTATTCCGTCGAGTTTTGGTACACGGCACCGCGTCACTGCTGCGCCGCAGTCTACCTCCACATGCACCTTCTGCACGGTCTACCGTGCTACCTGCACGCATAGAACTGCATATGCTGCCTCCCGCGTGGTCTACCACCAAATGTTGCCTACCTCGGGCCTGCTAACACGCCCTCCTGCTGCGCGTACTGCCCACGCGCCACCGCCACGTGCTGTCTTCGTAGGATCCCTGGGCCCAGGGACGGTACCCTTTATGCTAACTCTAAGCGGACGTAATTCACAACCTCATATTAGAACCCTCCTCCCGCAGGTCTGTTGGAAGAGATTTCTTTTGTGAAATTAACAGTACCTTTGTACTTTGTTCTCCTATTTAATGTCTTGTGTGTCTTTTCATGTGTGTACATAAATTATTAAATAAATAGAACCCTGCAACCGTGAGGGTATCTATGTTCTTTTTTTTAATAAATGTATATACTGAGCTAGTATTTTACTTCTCCGGACCCGCTAAACTTCAAACGAACAAAGGGCCGAGCACGATTGTTTTGACGTATGCTAACGTTAACGTAAGCAAATTTGGATTATAAAATGTAATGAATCTACCGCATTTTTTTTTAAATTTTATTTACACACACACTTACACACTTGTTTCATGAAAATGAAAAATATTGCATGTATTTCCAAAAAAATATCATAGATCAAACGTGTATTTTTGATTCCTTTGGTTACGTTACGTTAACGTTACGATACGTCAAAACATTCGTGCTCGGCCCACTGAACGGTTCAATATTTCCGTTCGTTTGAGTGCGAACCGCGCGTCGCCGCGCCGGGCTGCGGCGCCGGACCGCTACGTGTGCTATTCACCTTATGGACTATGGTCAATGACTATGGTGCCTCAATGTTAGCTACAGAATACACACACAAATATTATACGCCACATAATATTATTATACAGTCTACTTCTGCTACTTATTAATTTCTAATGAAATTTCTTGCAGTAGTCCCGCGACTGGAAATATGGATGATAGACACGTAGACACAGTGTGTAAAAATGACAAAAAATAACTTATTCAGACCACTTATACTTATATACCAAACTAATCCAATAACTAGATACACAACTATGAAATAAACTACATAGATAACAAATATAATGAACTATAAACATATAATATACAGGGTGGAATTTTCGAAACGTACCTAGAGGAAAAGTACTCTAAATACTGAAGACAGCAAATACTCAAAGGAAACATTCCTTTATTTTTAAAAAGAAACAAAACTGCATATATTTAAATATTTTTGAAAATACGCTTGCCACACCCGGGAATCGAACCGACTGTGTTTTAATCATTTATTCTTTCGTCGTATTTTGTTAGCGTCTTCATCATGCAAAAATAAATAATTTTTCTTTCTTTTTTCTTCTTTCTTTATTTTTGTCCCCGATTTTACTCTCTCCCCATTTTTCCAAACTAACCCTGATGGACAGCCTATCCAACTGAAACTACTTACTTACTAGTTATCCAAGTTAAATTCACCAGCGATATTGACACAAAACATACACTTACAGAAAATGAAACGTCTAGAACAAACATAAAAAAATATTACATTGACTGAGCATTGAGCAAACTTATATTGAATGGCAAGGATTTACTAGAGTCTATGGTAATTGATTTCTGCTCTCGAAGTGAATACATATGAGCGAAGTTAGGCTTATTTTTTTTAAATGTCTTGCTATTCTCTCATTGGGCCTTTATTATTTAACCGGAATTTTCTTATTAGTATGGTCCTTACTCATATTACTTTTTTTTTTTTTTTTTAAACTTACCTTTTCATTAAGAACGTACTCCTTTTTTGAAGTCGTTTAAAAATACCTATTTAAGTAAAAGCAAACTCCATTATCCGTACTATAATAGCCATGGCACAGATACTTACGAGGGGAGCTTTTTCCTAATGACCTATTTTCGTGGCGAGGCCAATTAATAAGCCTAGTGTCGATAATACGAAGCGAGGATAAACTGCTGTCGATTTGATAGGTTTTGAGCACCGTGTACATCACGTGTACATCATGTACTATCTACATAAATGTTCTGCATAATTGTAATTAGACTGAAAAGTTTTGTGAATCAGTGATGATAGGTAGGTACCTTATACTTACTAGTTACTATACCTACTGGCAAATACTGCATATCGGCATAGGTACCTATCTATAGTTAGTGATTAGTAGACATTAGATATGTATATACTTAGCTACATATATAAATACCTATAAGATATACTAATTAGTAAAGGAGAATAGGAAGTACCTACATAAAGTAGGAATAAGGTTATCAAAAGCAGTGTTGCGAGAATCTAGACAAATGAGGCAAATAAGATCAATTTTATAAACACCAAATGAATTTGAAACCTTTATTAAATTATAATTATTAATTGTTATTAAAAACGTCCTAAAACATCACAAATTATTTTGCGATCCGTGCCATCTACCGAATAAGTGATAACTTTTTGTCGCTAGATGTTTTTGGTTGAATTGCTCTAAAATTAGATAGATGTCGCTACTAGGTTCAATAAAGAATCTACTTTAATTTTAATAAAATTGAAATTGATATAATATTTATTATTTAAAAATGCGTCCACTGTTTCAATAAAATAATTAAATATAATACTTGCCAATATTTTATTGTTTTTGCCTCAGTTTTTATTTCGTTTCGTTCAACTTCAGTCGCAATGACGTCAATGAAAATGACATTTCCTTTGTGACGTCTGTTTAGTCCTCAGTTTTCAGGGTTTTTTTCAGTGAATTTTATGTAAAATCGATAAAACATGTTGAGTTCTATGTTTTCTGTTTAATATAATGCAATAACAAAACCTGAACATGGATACGCCCGGCGAATACGACGAAAATGATTATCCTATTTGGCAAGAACCACGGTGCGAGCCCTTGGGTGCACCCAAGGAGACTTTATGTGACGAAAACAACCCGGAGCAGGCTCAAGGAGACAGGCTACACGCCTTAGAAGAAGAACAAGAGATCCTGTCATCATCTGTGTTCTCTCTGACGTCGCATCTCGCACAAGTAGAGTTTCGTTTACGACAAATTTTGAAAGCCCCGCCGGCCGAAAAAGATGAAATGCTAAAAGCTCTCGAAGAGTTTACATCACGTGGAGTGCCTGATTCAAGGGCTGCTCCTCAAGGAAGTTCGGGAGACGCGTCATGCGGAGAATGTGTTGAGTTAGAACGGAAGATATCTCGACAGCGCACGAAACAGGCACATTTTATGGAGAGATTGAAAACACAACTGAAGGAATTGGAATGTTTCTCTGCAAACCCTGTCTCGACTAGTGATAGTAAACACAGGACATTGATCGATCATTTACGGAGTGAAATAGACCAGAGCATCGAAGAAGGATGCCATCAACCTCTGACTGCAGAAGAACTGAGGCATCAGATTAACTGTGCAGTCCGTCAGTACGCAGATAAACAACTGTCCAAAGATGAAATCATAAGTAAACTACAAACACACATAGAGGACATGCAGAAATTCATTAAACTTATGAAAAATGAAGAATTAAAAAACACCAAAACAGCCCCTGAGGTAAAAAATGTTGGAAAGTCTGAGAAATTTGAGAAAAACTTCAATAAAAGTAAAAATAATGATGATTTGAGAACTGAAACGATCAACTTGATGAGGAAAGCGTCAACATTAATTCAAATTTTTACTGTATCACAATTTGGTTGCTCTCCCAATACTAATAAAAGGTATGAAGGAAAATCATCAACTATTGTTACACATTGGGGCAATTTACGGGCAAGACTCGAGATGTCAATCGATGGAGTACTTCATTTAGTTTCAAGAGAGAGAGCATCTCACACAATGATAGACAACTATGACAGTGAATCTGAAGAAGGTGGCATTGTCATAAATGATGCACCCTTGACCACCGCTGTCCGTAGACATTTAGCTATTAATTTGAGAGACTTGCTCCATCATGGGCTCACAGGTCCAGAATCAAGCTCTCTTGTCCCCATTATTGGGTGTTTTCCTGTACGTAGATCTTCCAGTTCCCGTGCTACACATATCTGGGAGTTGATCCTCCGCTATTACGATCTGAACGATGGTGATAGGTTTAACTCCACTCCAGCACGGAAGTTAAGTCAAAGTTTTAACTTAGACATTGTCGGTGGGACAGCGATTACTAATAAGCAAAGTTTGTTAAGTGCTATTGGCAGCATTGTGGCTTCTCATACACCATACAAGAGGAGTTATGACGCTCATTTCAAAGCTTTCGTTTGTGCGGCATTAAACGCTCATAAACTTGTTATTTGGTTAAATATTATATTAAAAAGCAGGTCTTTGATTGATGCTTACTATTCTTCAACAAGTTACGTGGTGAACACTGGCTTCCAAGATGCCCTGCAAAGTTTAGATCGTTTAACGCTGTACAATTTCGAATTGCCTGTTGACCTCGCCGTGAAACAGTTCCAGAATATCAAAGATGTATTCATGTAGATAAGTAATTTTGTAAGAGTACAATTTTATACATAATGTATGTATTAACACTTAAGTACTGAATGTGGCAAGAGGCAATGGCTAAAGAAACCAATGCTTATGTACTTCACTGTAATAAAAACCTGTAAAACTTGCCGCAGGCACTGCATGGCATGGCTAAGAGGTATTTAGTAAAAAGTACTACTTAACTGGCCAAAAAAATATAATTTTAAGCTTATGTCAAATTGCAATAATTTTGTTGTGCCTTCATGTTGCTATAACTTACTCCAATTTACTATTTTATTAATTTGTCAACATCTGCCATGAAAACAGAATTGAAAACAAAATTATTTTTTGTATTTTTCATTGGTATTGATTCTGTTGCGCTATTTGACAGGACTAAACAGAAAGAGACAAACCCCACTAAGGGTTTGTCTCTTTCTGCTTCAATAGAACAAGAAAGTGACAGATGCATTTAGTCTAGTTTAGTTTAGTACAATAATGTCCCACTTATTATGTTAGCATAGCCTCTTGCCACATGCCTGGATGCAGGCTTATGAAGTTATGATGCCTTCCACAATATCAGATCATGCTGTATGCATTTATTGTAGTCTAAATCTAGTCCCTTTATAATCTGAATTAGCCATTAGAGTCCACCTATTTAGGTATCTGTTAATTATGTATTTATACTAGTAGTATTTAATTTGCTCTCTAAAATCTGCTACCATGTAAATGAGTTGCAGGAAAAAATTTGCTGAAGCTGGGGGAATGTTATCACACTAAATTGAAAATCGTGTATGTATAGTCGAGTGATCGCAAGTGCGGCTGCTAAGCGTTAGATTCTAGGTTCAATTCGTGGGAATGGCAGTTATATAAGGTGCAACCTTTCTAGTCCCGAACCCTTTAAGGGGTTATTATACTCATCATTATAAACAACTTTTATTATGGTACCAATACTGAAATCGTGAAAATAGAATCTGCTATTCCATACATTTAGGCTCGAACTATGCATCCGTTTTCCGTTTTCCGGAGCACTGGAAGAAACCTGGCATGCTCTGTGTTATTTTCCGTACCGGCGATATTTCGGGTGCTTGCTCCGTTTGAAATAAGATTAGACACGTTTAACAAACCCTTTTACAGTGTATTCAACCGATTTTGACTTCTATTCGGTACACATAAGGATGGCATTAAAAGCAAAAACGTATTTACGATAACAAATGTTTACTGCAGCTGTAATTTGTCATGTCACCAACGTAATAGAAGTCAAAATCGGTTGAATAAAGTGTAAATGGAGTTATTTAAATTTCTAATGTTATTTCGAACGGCGTTTATAGCGGAGAAAAAGCCTCTCAGGACTGACTGATATACCTATATTTCGAATTTCAGTCGAATAATATTGAATTATTTGTACGAAACAGCAGATTTTTGTTTTCGCGGTTTCATGATTTGGTCCCATAGTAAAACTTGTTCATAATGATGATGATGGTGCAACTAGAATGTTTAGACCTTATATTTATGGGTTTAATGCCTTATTCATTAAATTATTTTAAGGAAATTCTTAGCAACAGTTATGAAAATAACTGTGCCACAATGTGCCAGTTATCACCCCCTAAATAGAACCTATTTTAGTCATCAGCAAAACGTTTGGATTACATTTCTGCGGAACTCTATGGGGAACACAAGTGTTATGTTATAAATAAAAATAAGTAATATGAAATCGGTACATTCCAAAGAACCTCGCATTATGAAATCGGGTGATAAAATGTTTAAACCAAAGTTGTAATTATAAAAGTATTATTTGTGTATATGCCGTTATCATTATCGCTAATAATTATAATGTAGTTGAAGCATGCATGATGAGTTTTATTTTATCTTTTTAAACCTTGTTTTGTCGTGTCGACACGAACGGTCCCTAAATAGTACCTAGGTACATTTAATGGAAAGAAAGTGGAAAGCTTAACCAAGTCAGCCATCGATAGGGCTTTAGCACTGTATGGAAATTAATCGCCTGAAGTGTAAATGGTTTTTCTACAGTGCCACAAACTTATCTGACCCGGTGACCAAAATTGGAACTAACATAGCTACAGAACCAAAATGACTTCCACGTGCTTCCACGCTTCAAAATGACATTTTTGTAGGGAGATGTGCCTTCTCTGTCTACGGAGATGACCGTGGACGGAGAAACAAAAATGACCAAAGAATCCTCTCTTAAGCCATTGGCAATAGCGACGGCAGCGACGCCATGACCGGGTCAGATAAGTTTGTGGCACTATACATAATTATTTTGGAAGGGGGTTATTGTATTCATCATTATGAACAACTTTTACTATGGGACCAGCCATAGAATCTTATAATGATGCATCTGCGCCCGTCAATGAATGCTCGACTGGTTGAAACATTGATGCAGTATGAAATGGATGGCAATGGCAACAACTTACTTTTTTATATTTTACAATCTTGTAAAACTGTGCTACAACCTAACTAAAGGTATTTTGTTAGGTATTCAAACTTTGCATCCCTTTCCCTCGATAAAATTTATTGCGATTTTCACTAACCTTTATTCCTTCAGTATGTTCAGGTGATCGCCGGTAGGTTCACATTCACTAAATCATAGTTCAAAGATAATAACGTTCCGTCACTAAATCACACAGTCACACTCGATATTATTAGTCTTTATTTATATAATTTAAAGATGTTCATTTTCTACCGAGAATTATTGTGTACCATCTACCTACCTACTAAATAATCGTAAATTCGCGAAGCCGAATGTGTAAGCGAGACGTATTTGCATTTCCAAAAAAAAAAATCTGATAGGCAAAGGAAATCAAGGCGCGATAAAATATCGAACCCTAGAATCCATCGGTGTTCGATATATAAATGAATAATTTATAACAATTTTAGTGTCCGAAACAGCATCATTGAACAAGCTCACAGTCACAGTACCTAAATATTATTATACTTACATTATAATGAAACCTTTCCGTGAAAAATGATCTAACTGATGGTAAAAACCGCATCAAAATCCGTTGCGTGGTTTAGGAGTTAGCGGATATACAGACAGATGCGGACAGCGACTTTATTTTATACTATGTAATATAGTATGTATGAGACTACCAGACTATGTAGAAATTATAAAAATATCTTAAACTATTCGGCATCTAAAAGTGTAAGTACTTAGTCGCGCTTGCTCTTGTATGTAGGTATCATTATGATAATGTATAGAGGCCAAGAAATAAAAATAAATATTGAATCCGAACTTCATTTATATTATGAAATAAAAACACTTCAAAACAAATTTACCAAGTGCTTTAAAAATACAGCACTGTTAAACGTACGTATAAAGAATAAATTCACAATAACAATACAATACAGACGACACGTTATAATAGACGCACGAAGTGTATGTACTTAATATAAATGCGAGTTACAATTTTTAACAATACTTGTAAGTACTTTCACGTTGTAATCAGAAAAATCTTCGTTTATATTTGCGCACTTTAGCAGTATCATTCCTTATAGAAATATTGACATTGGAATTTTTTGGCAAATTGTTATTAATGATTCTAATTGCAACACAAAACATCTTTGCTCGTTCCGCGGGTGGTTGTTGTCGGTTACTTGGGTCCCAGCATGTTTTCTGGCTTCACCCATTGGTCGAACTGCTCGGCGGTCAGGGCTCCTAGCTTGATGGCTGTGTCCTTTAATGTGCCTCCTTCTTTATGGGCTGTCTTGGCGATTAGTGCGGCCTGAAAAATAAATGTATACATAAGTTCCTGTTCGTGTGAGACGATATTTTTACCCGACTGCGCGACGCAAAGAAGGGTTATGTGTTCATCAGCCTATGTATATAGCGACTTTAACAGTCGGGACCCATTAAAAATTGAGACCAGCTCAAATCTTCTCAATAATGGGTCCCGACTGTCAAAGTCGCTATGTTCCGTATTAGAATTCTACTGGACTTTTTTATATTTAATTGATATAACATTGTCTAGTAAAAGGAAAAATTCGTTGTTATTCTTTCCGTGAATAAGTCGACAATACAACCGGGATTATTTTTTTCAGACTGCGTGGTGGTTTTTTTTTATCCCCCGACAAAAAAGAGGGGATTTATAAGTTTATAGTGTGTATCTGTATGTAGCATCGTAGCTCCAGAACGGATGGACCGATCCCAATGCAGTTTCTTCTAATTTAAAGCTAATTTAATCGGGTATCATCTTTGCTATGTTTCATGAAAATCGAGTCCCATTTTTTTTCTACTTAATTTTACGCTGTTGCCATCCTAAGAAAAATGTATTCTCTGTCTATGCACCTGTCCTCTTCTTATTACCTATGTCTATCATGATTCTAGTGTGTCTTGTTTTTTTGTGGCAACTAAATTATTGTTCTTTCTTTATTTTTTTAAAACGCTTTTATTAGCTTCACTTGTAACTAACTATGTAAAAAAATCTTGGAAGTTAAATTTGACCCACTCCCCGGTTTCCGATTGAGCTGAAATTTTGCATACACTTTTAGTTTGGATGACAAAAGCGTTTGCTTTAGTTTTTTTTTAAACTATAATATTTATTATTTTAGTCAGCTGTTCAACAGTTACAGCTCTTTTTCTAGTTGGGAGTCGGGGGTTTTTGACAGTTAGGTTATTTATAGCAAGAGGTGAAGTGTTCGCAGCCAAGAGTCTCACCTTGTCGTAACCGATGTGTGGGTTGAGCGCTGTGACCAACATGAGCGACTCTTGCATAATCTTCTTGATAGTGGCTGTGTTGGCAGTGATGCCCTTAGCACAGTTCTTGTCGAAGGTCAAACAACCATCACCTGAAATTTAATAAGATTTATTATACAGGCTGGCCCATTTATAGTGATACCAAATTCTTTTTGGGTAGAGGTCATCTTATGGTTTCATCCACGGATATCGAGGGATATGGCTTGTAGGCGTGACACTTGTCGCCTCCATCAGCTCGGATTGACCCAAAATACGTGTGACGTCAATGAGCATCTATTAGTCATATGTTTGCATCCGAACGTGTAGTGTGATTTCGTATTTTTACAAAATGCCGAATTGTTCCGTTCTTATTTGCAAAAATAGGACAATTACAACAAACCTTAAGACAAGTGGGGTGTCCTACCACCGGTATGTAAAACATCACTGCATTAATTATATTATTTAAAGATTTTACAAATATCTAGTTGTGAATTAATTTTGACAGGCGTCAGGCTAATCATTTATTGAGTGACCCATGTCAAAATTGTCAAATCAATGTATCCCTGCGGTCCGAATTGCGATAAAAGTGATAATATCGCGAATCCGACCAAATTTAATAGTCACAAAATATAAGGGCTATTGAGTAATAATAATAATTTTGACTTTGGTCGGATTCGCGATATCACTTTTAGCGCAATTCGGACCGCAGGGTATTAGTGTTGCACAGCGCTGAGGGATATCGATATAATTAATTGATAGTTGTTCTTACGGAATTATTTCATTATTATTAACATTTGCTTAATAATAAAAAATAATGTTATCTATTATTTTTGTAGTATTTGCTTATTAGGCTAAATTAAAAGATTTTATAGTTTTCTTTTTATTTTACTAATCCTTGTAGTTATATTGTTTGAAAAGAATTTAAATAAGTAATTATACTTGAGAACATCTTGAGAACCCTGTTTTACAAGAATGAATACATTTTATTTTAGTTTCCTGAAAGATGCAGAAATAAAAAATAAATGGATGATAGATGAATCCGACCAATCAGATTACGAGGCCTGCATCGCGCTAGTAAAAATATTATCGTATCTAACACAATTGCGCCCTAGCCCATTATAGATAATGTGCGGCTGCTATAAAAATTGATATGAAAACTTATTGGAAGAACCGAAATGTACATTTTTTTTTAAAAAGAAAAGAAAATTAAAAAGAAGTTATTTAATAGCATAATTGAAAAAAAAAGAACTGTCATTATAAAACTTTTTAATTTTATTATAATTATGTAGTTGCATGTGCATAAAGTCTGTCAATAAAGTACTATTTTTGAATTCATAATTAGAACTTTACGATATGAGTGTAGACAAAAATCTTAAATCTCTACTATTCTGTACTTTTTTAAATTATTATTTATGTAATATTTTAAAATATTTATAGACTAATAAACACAAATTGAGGTGAGTACTTTGTCCCAAGTTAGAACTCCCTGTATTATCTATGTTCCTTTCTCAAATTCATTAAATTATATTACAATCGTTAGTCTTTGGTTAGCCTCTCTTAAAGTGTCTATATAGCGATATTATAATAAACACTATAAAATACGCCAAAAAAAACACTTCTCTTTTTTGCAGTCAGTTTTTATCGATAAAATATTTATACCAACCCTTCATCCGTTTTAGGAGTGGGGAAAAAGTGGCGACACTTGAAATTGAACAAATGTAGAGTGAAGGCATATCTCCGGATATCTATGGTTTCATCTAAACGCATCATATTATGTTCCGCAAAAATTTGTTTAGAAGTTGTGATTTTTGAAATTTATTTTCCATTCCTGGGAGGTTACTTCGAACTTTTATTGCAGGGCTGAAATTGAACTGCCCAAAAATTTCCAGTATGAGCTGACCTCACACTGTATAGGCTTTTCGTACAATTGTCCCGGATTCCTCCCTCTAGTGCCTCGGCTTCACTCAGTCGTTAGGAGGGAGGACTCACGGAACAACGTAAGAAGTGGAACAGGAACGATAGGAGTGGACAGGAATAAAGAGGACTCGCAGGAGAACCAGTAGTGTATTTGTTGCGTTGATTAAAGTCTTACATCTCGTTTTCTTTCACATATATATTATAAATAATATTTAATAACAAGATAACTTTGTTATAACATGATTAAAAAACTTGTATAAATTTAAGATAGAAGATCACAGCTGTGTCTACCTTCAGGTAAAGTCTCGAGTCGAATCTAATGAATAATGAAAATGTGAGGCGTATTGTTTTAATTTTGAATTTAAATTTGGAAGGTAAGATGGCCAGATAGAAGATGATTGCCAGGAATAAATTGTAAATGAGGTGATAATAGATGACATCGTCACACAATAAAGGGTCAGCTGATTCTGGAAATGTCTGGGCAGTTCAATTTCTGCCCTGCTATAAAAGTTCGTTGTAAGCCCCAGGATGCTAAAAGCGAAGAAAGCGAAGTATTGTGGCGAAATTTAGTAGGGGCTTATATCCAGCAGTGGACAGGCAAGAATAGCTTACCTAGTAGCCTGATGGAGCGCAGCACGTTGGCTACCATCATGGTCTTGAAGACGTTCAGCTCGAAGTGTCCGTTGCTGCCGCCGATGGTGACGGCCACGTGGTTGCCCATGACCTGCGCCGCGATCATGGTGAGTGCCTCGCATTGCGTCGGGTTCACCTTGCCTGGAAGTACACAAATACTAATGAAAGAAAGAAAATATATTTATTCAGCACTGACAGTGACGACACACCGAGAGAAAAATAAAGAAGGATTAAAAAAAAATAAAAAATAAGAATAAACTTATACCTTTAAACAGTAAAAAATTAAAAATGAAACACACTGAGAACAAAGTAAAAAATAAAAGTAAAATAGTCATCCTATTGCATTATGTTGTCAAGTATGCAATTTTTTTAAATGAAAGCTAATTTAATCGGGTATCATCTTAGCTATTTCATGAAAATCTGTTCAACCATTCAAAAGTTACAGCTCTTTCTAGTTGGAGCTGGGGGATTTTGATGATTAGGTTATTAATTATAAGCATTAAAGCTCACCAGGCATGATAGAGGATCCTGGCTCGTTCTCAGGCAGCATGAGCTCGCCCAGGCCGCAGCGCGGGCCGGACGCCAGCATGCGCAGGTCGTTGATGACCTTCATGAGGGAACACGCGACGGTGTTTAACGCTCCCGACACTTCCACCATAGAGTCGTGGCAGGCTAGAGCCTCGAATTTGTTGGGTGCAGTCTCGAATGGGATGCCTGTGAAAACAATAATAATAAAATGTTAACAAGTGTCCAAGTAGAGGTTTAGTGTAATTTGGGACAAAAGGGGAGCTTTAAGAGTCATTTAAGTGGGGAATTTACTGACGGACTTGTCCGCGGGCATGTATGCGGATATCCGGACTTCGCAGCTATAGGTCTTTTCTATGTCTGGATAGTGTGTGACCGTCGCGGGTGGTCGGATTGCCCATTGCATGTGTGGGTGACTCACATAATACATAATATATTTACATTGTTTACACATAATATAACATATAACAAACAATAACAAAAACAATCAAAATATATTTACAATTTGTTTATAATCTATCATACATCATACTCGTAGATTCACTCACACATACAGACAATCACACATTATTTAATAATATCTAATCAAAGTATAATGTCGTATCTACACAAGTATTACCGTTAGCTAAATCATTGGACACAGTCTCCTTAGTTCGCTGCATTCCACAGCGCGCACGCAGTGGTCGCGTGATACGAAGTTTCTAGGCGCGCGCGGCGCTTGTCCGTCGCCCCTCTCACCAGTCACAATCTATGCTTGTTGACGCCGGACGTATGTTCGATGCCTGTCTCGCTATATACTTACCGCTATTCGCTTTGTTTATATAAACTGTACTTGCAAGTTGCCTGTGCCGCTTATTACTATTGTGCTTTCGCTATAAGACTCTGTTGTGCCTTCTAAAAACTTTATTAAATTGGTCGTGATTGTGAAGTGTGGAAGAACAATAAACAACCTACAGTTTAACCGACTTGTTGGACTTCTTCATTTCAAGTAAGCCTTGTGTTTATACCTCACACACCCATCTACCACCAAACTGGTGACCCCTGAAGAACACCTGAGGGGAATTGTAGTGAAGATGAGCAGTGACGACAGTGACACGGCAACATCGCAGCGCAGCGTTCAAACCCACCCTCGCCGTCCGAGCAAATGTGCGCGCGTTTCCACTGACCGCGACACGTCAATGGAATTATTTAGAGTAGGTGTACGAATACCACCTTTTTGGCCTGAAAAGCCACAAATATGGTTCTGCCAAATTGAGGGACAATTTAAGCTGGCTAGGATTAAGGATGACGACACCAAATTCCACTATGTACTCTCACATCTGGATCGGCAATATTCCGTTGAGGTAGAAGACATCATCACTGCGCCACCACCCACCGACAAGTACGAGAAGCTCAAGACTGAGTTGATTAAGCGTCTCTCTGTATCCAAAGAGAAGAAGACGAAGCAACTCATGCAGTCAGAAGAATTAGGAGACCGCAAACCTTCGCAGTTCTTGCGGCATCTACAACATCTGGCAGGACCTACGATTCCAGAGGATTTTCTCCGCACGATCTGGACCAGTCGTTTGCCAGGTAACATGCAGACCATCATCGCGTCACAAATGAGCCTATCACTTGTGGAGCTCGCAGATCTCGCAGATAGAGTGCATGACGTAGTGCCTACATCTCCTCAAGTCGCATCAACATCCAAAGTGAAGGCAAATTCGTCGACGGACATGATGGGGCTCATCATGGAGCTGACGAAGAAGGTCGATGCACTGACCACAGATATGCACGGTCGTTCCCGCTCTCGTACTAGGCAAGCATCAGGACATAGGAGTCACACACCTGCAAAAAGATCAGAGTCCAACTATAGGAAGTTCCCAAAATGTTGGTACCACTATAAGTTTGGCAACCAGGCGAAGAACTGCATACGCCCATGTGACTTCAAGCCGGAAAACTCCAAGGGCAGTCAATAATGGCGGCTGAAGATTGCCCAATCACCACTGGTCGCCTGTTCGTGACAGATCGCAAATCGAAAGTCCAATTTCTGGTGGACACTGGAAGCGATTTATGTGTTTTCCCTCGATTTGCGCTTCCACAACATTCTCGTGCGAAGACGGAATATCAGCTATGTGCAGCAAACGGTTCCACCATTGACACCTACGGTTACCTTCAGGTTGTTTTAAACTTAGGCCTTCGTAGGGATTTTGCTTGGCGTTTTATCATAGCTGACGTCACCAAAGCCATTATTGGTGTAGATTTTTTATCATTCTACAACCTCATTGTAGATATACGCAATAAGCGCTTGATTGATGGCACTACAAAATTATCAGCTGTAGCTTCAGTAACTTTAAATTCAGACAGCTTAATTTCTAGTGTAAAGGTTGTGACTGGTGACAGTGGCGACTGCAGATATCGTAAGTTGCTTTCAGAGTTTCAAGAAATCACACGGCCTGCAGGCACCCCATTTACACCAAAACATAACACAATACACCACATTCGCACCACATCAGGCCCCCCAGTATCGTGTTCCCCGCGGAGACTAGCCCCAGACAAATTCAAAATTGCTAAGGCTGAATTCGAAGCAATGTTGGCGAACGGTACGGCTCGACCCTCAGAGAGCCCCTGGTCGTCGCCTCTTCACCTCGCCCCAAAGAAAGACAATGGTTGGCGTCCTTGCGGTGATTATAGGCTGCTAAATGCAAGGACAATCCCAGACATGTATCCCATCAGACACATACATGACTTTGCCCACAGTCTATCTGGTTGTAAGATCTTTTCCACCATAGACCTTGTTAAAGCTTACAACCAGATACCAGTTTTTGAGCAGGATATTCCAAAGACTGCCATAACCACACCCTTCGGACTCTTCGAGTTTCCGTGTATGACGTTTGGTCTAAGGAATGCTGGTCAGACCTTCCAAAGGTTTGTTGACGAAATGACTCGTGGTCTAGATTTTTGTTATCCTTACCTTGACGATTTCCTTGTGTACTCCAAGAATGAGGCTGAGCATGAGGAGCATCTTCGTCAATTGTTCACAAGGATGCAAGAATACGGCACGCTCATTAACATTGCCAAATGCGTCTTTGGAGCATCAGAGGTAACATTTTTAGGCTACCACATCTCTCAGAACGGAACCAAACCTTTGGAAAACAAGGTGCAGGCCATCAGGGAGTTCCCAGTACCCAAAACAGCCAGGCAGCTTAGGAGGTTCCTGGGCATGGTAAATTTTTACAGGAGGTTTTTACCTCGTGCTGCCCAGATCCAAGCGCCCCTGCATGCCTTACTGACAGGTAAGATTAAAGCCTCACAGCCTGTCGACATAAACGGAATCTCGTTGAAGGCCTTCGAGGAGTGCAAAGATAGCCTTTGCAACGCAGCTTTGTTGGCACATCCTGACTCTGATGCAAAGTTGGGCCTAGTCACAGATGCGTCTGATTTTGCCATTGGTGGAGTCTTGCAGCAGCTGAAAGATGGAAGTTGGCAGCCATTAGCGTTTTTCTCTCGCAAGTTGAGCCCATCGCAAACGAAGTACTCCCCGTACGATAGAGAACTCCTTGCTATCTACGAGAGTATAAAATATTTTCAGCATTGGCTGGCAGCTACCACTTTCACCATCTATACTGACCACAAGCCTTTATGTTACGCTTTCCATCAGCGGAAAAGTAACTGCTCGCCACGTCAGTATAGACACCTAGACTACATCTCGCAATTCTCCACTGACATTCAGCACATCGCTGGGAAAGACAATGTCGTTGCTGATACACTCTCCCGCGTCGATGAATTACAGAGTCCCGTAGATCTAGATGTACTAGCTAAAGCACAAGACTCCGATCCTGAGCTCGTTCAGATTTTAAGAGAGGAATCTTCTCTGCGCATTAAAAAAATGAGTATACCTGGAAGTCGTAACGAACTGTACTGCGACGTCAGCACAGCGACTCCCAGGCCCTTCATTCCCAAATCCCTGCGCAAACAAGTTTTCGACTCGTTGCACTCGTTGAGCCATCCCGGCGCTAACGCGAGCGCAAAGCTTGTAGCACAACGCTACGTTTGGCCACTGGTACGGAAAGACTGTCGCGAGTGGTCTAAGGCATGTTTGGCTTGCCAGCGTACGAAGGTGAATCGACACGTTTCCACCCCTTTGGGTACCCTCGATTTACCTTCAGCGCGATTCAAATATGTCCACCTAGACCTTATCGGACCATTACCTCCTTCCAATGAATATCGGTACTGTCTGACACTCATCGATCGCTTCACGCGATGGGTTGAAGTCGTCCCTATTACCGATATTACAGCGGAAACCGTGGCCAAAGCGTTTTTGTCGGGTTGGGTAGCTCGATTCGGTTGTCCTACCGATATTGTCACCGATCGCGGTAGGCAATTTGAGTCTGCCCTCTTCCAACATCTTGCAAAAATGGTTGGTTTTAAACATCGCAAAACCACTGCTTACCATCCTCAGTGCAACGGCTTAGTCGAAAGATTTCACCGACAGCTTAAAGTGGCCATTAAATGCCATGCTGATAGCAGCTGGACCGAATCATTGCCATTAGTCCTACTCGGTATCAGAAGTTCCTTCAAGGAAGACCTTCAGTCCTCTTCTGCTGAGTTGGTATATGGCGAGCCTTTAAGACTGCCGGGGGAATTTTTCGGTCATAAAGTTGACAAGTGCACTACTGATATCACTGATTTTACAGCTCGTATCAGAACATTTGCCAACAATTTACAGCCAGTTCCAACCTCGCACCACTCAAAGGACAAAATCTTTGTTCACAAAGACCTATCATCTTGCTCCCATGTCTTTCTTCGGGACGATGCGTTGAGAGGTGCACTCCAACCAGCATACACTGGTCCCTATGAGGTGATAGACAGAGGTACTAAAGTGTACAAAATTCGTGTAAAAGGAAAAATCGTGACAGTATCTTTAGACCGACTAAAACCAGCCTATATACTGTCCGATACCAATAACACCCCTGCCACACTTGTTTCCAATTCGCCCCTTTCCACTCCAGCTGTAAAATCCACACGTTCTGGTCGCAAAGTTCACTTCCCGGACTATTATCGCCCGTAGCACGGTCTCTGGAGGGGAGTGATGTGGGTGACTCACATAATACATAATATATTTACATTGTTTACACATAATATAACATATAACAAACAATAACAAAAACAATCAAAATATATTTACAATTTGTTTATAATCTATCATACATCATACTCGTAGATTCACTCACACATACAGACAATCACACATTATTTAATAATATCTAATCAAAGTATAATGTCGTATCTACACAAGTATTACCGTTAGCTAAATCATTGGACACAGTCTCCTTAGTTCGCTGCATTCCACAGCGCGCACGCAGTGGTCGCGTGATACGAAGTTTCTAGGCGCGCGCGGCGCTTGTCCGTCGCCCCTCTCACCAGTCACAATCTATGCTTGTTGACGCCGGACGTATGTTCGATGCCTGTCTCGCTATATACTTACCGCTATTCGCTTTGTTTATATAAACTGTACTTGCAAGTTGCCTGTGCCGCTTATTACTATTGTGCTTTCGCTATAAGACTCTGTTGTGCCTTCTAAAAACTTTATTAAATTGGTCGTGATTGTGAAGTGTGGAAGAACAATAAACAACCTACAGTTTAACCGACTTGTTGGACTTCTTCATTTCAAGTAAGCCTTGTGTTTATACCTCACACACCCATCTACCACCAAACATGTTTCGAAAACAAACTAATGGGTCTGTGTAGTGTACTGCGGTGACAGTCTTGCCCGGACAGAATGCCCGCGGGCATGTCCGTCAAGTGAATTCCCCGCTTTAGAAACATAGTATAAAACAAAGTCGCCCGCCGCAGCTGTCTATTTGTTAGCTGCGTCGCGTAGCCGCTGAACTGGGCCCAGCGTGTTGGGTACTGCGGCTGTACCTGTGATGGAGGCGATCTCGGCGGCGCACTTCTCGGCGAACCCGATGCGCGTGTTGAGGCCGGTGCCCACTGCCGTGCCGCCCAGCGCCAGGTAGTGCAGGCGCGGCAGTGTGGAGCACACGCGCTCGATGCCGAACGTCAGCTGCGTCGCGTAGCCGCTGAACTCCTGGCCCAGCGTCAGCGGCGTCGCGTCCATCAAGTGGGTCCTGGAAACGACCAACAGACGATGTTAACGTGTCTATTACTATATGTAGCAACACGATCACTCACAGGACATGACCGTGATTCGAGCGCTGACGGAATGTCTTTAGGCGTTTGAAACCACGCTCGGTTGAGACCGCGGTGTATAGTAATATTATAAAGACCGAAGTCCCGACTGACTGACTGACTTATCATCAACGCAGAGCCGAAACTACTAAAACTAGAGACATGAAATTTGGAGGGTAGGTTCCTATTGTATCGTGGGCAAGTAATAAGAAAGAATTTTTGTAAATTCAACCCCTAAGGGGGGTGAAATAGAGAGTGAAAGTTTGTATGGGAGTTCTTTAAATTTTGAAGTGAGAAAGATGAAAATAGCTATTTAGACTTTCGGTTAGAAATAAAGAAACACGTGTTTCCGCGTTTTTGTAAATTCATTTCCTAAGTGGGCGAAAAAGGCGGTGAAAATTGATTTTAAAGTGAGAAACGTGGAAATTGGAGTTAAGGCGTTTGGGTCGAAATAACGAAACACGTGTTTCCACGTTTTCGGAAATTTGTCCCCTAAGGGGGCGAAAAATGGGGTGAAAATTGTTTTTGAAGTAAGGAACGTGAAAATTGGTTTTTACGCTTTTGTTTAGAAATGAAGAAACACGTATATTCGCGTTTTTGGAAATTAATCCTCAAAGGGACCAAAATAAGGAGTAAAAATATAATAAAAAAAATGGTTTCGCGTTTTACGAAATTTAACCCTTAAGGGGGTAAAATAGAGGTGTAAAGTTATATTAGTGTCCCTTGGGTTTTTAAATGAGAAACATGAACATTGGTAATTAGGCTATTGGATCAAAATTCAGACAAACCTACATATGTCCGCGTTTTTTTTAAATTCAGGCCCTGCGGGTGTTTAATAAGTGATAATAACAAAGTCATATAATATGCTGCGTCCCCCTGCTCACTAGACAGTCGTTCAAAGCCAGGGCAGTTGTGACATGATGTACCGACCTGCCAATCTTGATGATCTTCTCGTACTCCTTGGACTTGGCCTCCATGGTGTCCCGCAGCGCCACGAGGCCGGGCATGAGGCAGTCGCGCAGCTCCATGGCCACCGCCACGTGCATGGCCGTGGGGTACGTGTCGTTGGAGCTCTGCGACTTGTTCACGTGGTCGTTGGGGTGCACGGGGTCCTTGCTGCCTAGTTTGCCGCCCAGGAGTTGGATAGCGCGGTTAGCAATCACCTGAAAATTATAAACGAAACCCCCTCAATAATAAAAATAAATAATCAGCTGTTCCGTGTTATTATTATTATTTATTTATCAGGCAGGCAGTTGAGACAACAGGTAAGTGCCTGTATCCTGCTGTTCCCCACTTAGTTTTATTCTTGCAGTTGAGAATATTTGTCAAGTTCAATCATGTTGTTGTTGTTGTTAGCCTATATCATCCCACTGCTGAGCAAACCCCGCCCCCCATGACTTCCAGGTCTTCCGGTCCAGAGCCAGTGTGGACCATTCTTTATCTCTCATTTTTCTCATTCATTTTTTTTTTACTATCCCTTACAAAACTTCAATATCTAGATCTACTCGACCCAAACGTACAGAACAGCTGATTATTATTTCGCAATTAGGATGTTGGTCCCATAGAGAAAGTTGTTTGATGGTCTGATCCACACTTAAATATGATCGCGCATTTCTGATACACATTGTAGAATCCACGCGAAAGTGGCGAGAAAAAGATAATACGTTATATAGGTTACCTCGTTTGTGTTCATGTTGGATTGTGTGCCAGACCCAGTCTGCCAGATAACGAGGGGAAAGTGTCCCTCTTTGTACAGCTTGCCGGATATTACGTCATCGCACGCCTGCATAATGGCGTCCGCTGGAACATAGATAGGCTAATTGCATTATAGTATCTAATACGAAAATTTCTATGTAATCAATTAAAACTTATACATAGGGGTCGTTATCTTGCCTGTATTTTGTGAAAGCTAGACACTGGCCCTAATTCGCATGCGAAAAAATATCACGCAAGTGACGCGATAGCTGTAGGATTTTTATACGCAAGCGCGTTATTCGCGTGTTTTTTCAAATCGAGTATCGAATAAGGGTCCAATACCAACATTTGGATGTTATGGTTCCCGGTAAAAATAAGCCAACCAGTCTTCACCGGTAGATGTAAAGCGAAAAAGAGATTACATCAAAAACCGGCTAGCAGCTTTAACCTGTATCCTGTATGCTAATTCTTCTTCTTTGTCGTTTCGCTCTTGACAAAGCGGTCATGGTCGTTATCTAGTACCATTGTCAGGGACAGGTGTGACTCGTTTCTCATTGGCGTATCTAAGGAGGTTTCCCAGAGGGGACAACAGCCCAGCTAATCCGCCACCGCAAGTAATATAGCGTTCTCGGAAATGGCTGGGAGGATTTCGATAATATTAGGTAAACAGGGGTTTTCGGATATGATAAAATAATTTTACGCGAAATGGTATTTGAATCTTTTTCTCAAGATAGACACAATGAAAACTGTATATTTCTTCAATACTGTCAATTTTTCCTGGGTGGGTAATGCCCACCCTTGCCCCCCCTAACTACACCCGTGCGGTTTCTGTCGACACACATTCTGGTGCACTCATTCAAGGACCCGCCCACACAGCATTTGATTTGGTCGGCCCATCGCATGAGTAACATTCCGCGCGGTCTGGTGCCTTCCACCTTGCCTTGCACGACAAGATGCTCTATCGAGTCGTATTCCCGCTTTTAGATGTACCCAAAGAATTGCAATATTGAGTCTGGACTATGGCAGATAGACGCTGGTTGATACCTAGTTCTTGGAGTGTGCTAATAGCTACTTATAAACTGCGATTCTCAATAAGTTACTACCAAGCAGCCGGGATTTGGTATTTGTTGTTAGAATTGGAATCTGACAGCATCCTATAACAACTGGAAACTTTGCCCCCACAACATGCCTTTCCCTACAAGGAATACAGACGTGAAAATAACATTTTTGAAATTAATCCTCACCTATTTTTTTGTCTAGTCCGAATTCAATATTCACTTTAGCGGCAGCCTTCTTTAAAATACCAAAGGCGACGATGACAGGATACTGTAAATAAAGAAAGCATAATATAATAATTATTATCAATCAGCCCATTACTATTTATGTATGGGTATTGGCCTCTTGGCAGAATGAGAAGGGTTAAGGTAGTCCACCACGCTGGCCTGGTGCAGGTTGACGCACTACACAGACACACACCATCGAGAACTATGGATCTCTCTCAGGAGTGCAGGTTTCTGCGAGCGCTTGCGCAAGTAAGCACCATCTAGACGTAACTGCACACTTGATAAGAATAAGTTTAGTATTATAGTGAAGTCTAGATGGCGCTTACTTATTGGATTGGATTATTGCTTTTATATGATAACAACATACCAGATTATTAAAAGTTTTTGAATCAATCTCATTTAAATCACTATTGTACTCCAGTTTGTAATACACTAAACTGTATCAATACTGTTGTCTTTATTACTATCTAAGCCATCTTAGAAAATACTTTACGAACAAGTCATCATACTTCAGAAGGTAAAATCACAAGTATTTTATGTTAATTATTACTTGGGAGTAGAATGTTTCAATGGAACAATATTTCTTATGAATTATGAGTGGAACAATTATATTTGATTACGTCATCGGGGGTCAAGAATAACATCACTATGTAATCAGCCAAACAAAAGCGCAATTGAGTATGTTTTATGTTATTTATTATTCTGTAAGGCAGATACCCCACTAGGCAACACCAACTCAAGTTTATCATTGGCATGTCCGATTGACTCACAAGTCACGCGCCTGCCAATGCATTTTGGCTTACAATACGTTCCCAACTGTTATTTTTCGCTCAATTCACAAAAAGTTGAATCTTATATTTGATAAACTCGCGTTTGATCACGTCGTACGCGATGATACCTTCGATGATGAGTCAAGCATGCACCACGCTTGCCTAGAAGTACCCTAATCAAAAGAGCTTTGAAGGCTCCGAGGTTATGTTTGTTTTGTCTATGTGTGTGGCAAAATAAATCATATCATAGTAATATTATAAAGAGAGAAGTCCTGATTCACTGACTGACTGCCTTATCATCAACGCAAAGCCGAAGCTACTGAAGTTAATCACGAAATTTGGAGAGTAGGTTCCTTTTATATCGCAGGCAAGCAATAAGAAAGGATTTTTGAAAATTCTACCCTTAAAGGGGTGAAATAGGGGGCGAAAGTTTGTATGGGAGTCACTTCAATTTTGAAATGAGAAAGATGAAAATTGGTATTTAGGCTTTTGGTTAGAAATTAAGAAACACGTGTTTCCGCGTTTTTGGAAATTCATCCCCCGAAAGGGCGAAATAGGGGCTGAGAATTGATATTGAAGTGAGAAACGTAAAAATTGGTATTTAAGCATTTGGTTACAATAATGTAAGATACGCTTCCACGTTTTTGGAAATTCATCCCCTTAAGACGGGTCGAAAAATGGGATGAAAATTGATTTTGAAGTGAGAAACGTGAAAATTGGTATTTAGGCTTTTGATTCGATGTATTGAAAGATGTGCTTAGTGATTTATAAAAAATACTCACGGGCATGCGCTCCTCGATACCGCCGATAGGGAAGTTCATGACGGACCTGACAGTCTGTGATCCATATAGCCTGTCATCCGGCACCTCCAACTCCCCCATCGTGTCGCGTTCCTTCCTCTGTAATATAAAAAATTGCATTTAGATTGTACTCAATGTACTTATAGAATAGAATAGATGTGTATTCACGTAAACCAGATACAGGCACCTATGAAATGTCGAGACTCTAGGGTGCGTGGTTCCAAATAGTAGGTCCTATAGAGAAGAACCGTCAAGAACCTCCATGGATACTCTTTTAAAATAATATATTACAATATTGATTACTTCTTTATTGGTCTGAGCTTGATTAGTACAATGTTGTGGCAAGTGCTGCGAGAATAATGTAATTTAATGTGAATAAAAAATAAGAATACGATAATTTTCAAAGGTAAAATCACTGTAAAATAAATATTGTGATTAGAGTCTTATGTGTTATTGTTTCAATAAAATAAAAAATAATTTAATTTCAACTATCAATTTAGTCGCGACCGATTATATTTATTAGTCAATAGGTACTTTCAATATTTTAATGAATTTCGTAAAACTAAAAAAGAATCTGTAGTTATTAATTTTCGATAGTGACATTCTATAAACTTTGTTACAAGTTGAATTAACTATAATATTTAAATTTGTCCAGTTTATTAAATTTCACCATGTACACTATGTACAGTATGTTTGAAGTTTTGCTTATCGTCGCTACGCCTTACAAGTTCCATTAGTGAATTTTGCATGGTTATGGAAAATAACAATAAATGCGTTTTCTAAAAAACTATACATAAAACGATAAAACTATTTCTGTCAATTTATTAGTAATACACATACACCAGAACCGGTATTATAATTATTATTTACTTGGGGAGATATAATATTATTTCTATGGCTTTGCAGGAAAATCTCCCTCCCAACTGATAATGTACATCGATATCGTTGGGTAGAAAGAAAAAATATCGCAATGCCTTTTCACACCATTCCGACCAGTGGGTACGTCGGTGTCAAAGTTTATGGACAAGTATGAAAGCTAGCCCCGCTTCTAAGAAGATCCTTAGACCCTATATTTTGATGGAAATAACATACAACTAAAATATTACGAGGATACATTCCATAGGCAAGTTTCAGACCTTATACACTCACCATTTTGACTTTTTTCCCGTCAGGGTTCATACAAACTGTGCACGCCATTGTGATTAGATTATATATAAATAAATAAAAATATAAAAAAATCTCACAATACCACAGTAGTAAAAAATAAAATATAAAAATAAAATGTATCAAATCTTTCAATCTTATTTACGAAGTGACAGTGTCAGCGTATTTTTTTTTAAAGGTTAGGTACTTCTTTTTGAATAACAGAACTCTACCTGCCAGTATTTATTGTGAGTTTTTAACCCCCCGACAAAAAATAGGGGTGTTAAAAGTTTATAGTGTGTATCTGTCTATCCGCGTATCTATCCGTCTGTGGCCTCGTAGCTCCAAAACGGGTAGTACGATTTAAATGCAGTTTTTTGTAATCGAAAGCTTGTTTAATCGGGTATCATCTTAGTTATGGTTTATGAAGATCTGTTTAGCCGTTCAAAACTTACAGCACTTTTTCTAGTTGGAGTCGGGGGATTTTCACGGTTAGGTTATTGTTATTCCATTATTGTGTTTTGAGGTTCAGACAGAAAACCTCAAAAATTAAAATAGATTGCGCTTTTTCAATTTTTACCCGACTAGGGTGAAGCCAAAAGGAAGAATCATGATCATGCATGATACAAAAGATAATCTGACTGGCATTACAAGTTCTAAACTTCTAACAGAGCTTTACGCTATAAAATACCCCAATGATTAATATACCACGAAGCAACGCGTTCATTTAATTCTAAAAATGTATATTATTATGAAAAATATAATTCATTTTCGCTGACTGTGTGCTTCCTAAACTTCCTAAACATAAAAATGGTCTGCGGGTCTACCGCGTAACTAAAATTGTAATGAACATCGACATCGGTATTAAACTTCAATACGATCGTGAGATCCTAAACTTTGAGCTAATTTGTATTTTTTTTACCGATCATGAAGATAATAGTCCCAACTATATGATAGGTAATTTTTTTACAAGTTAGCTCAAAGTTTAGGCTCTCACGATCGTATTGAAGTTTAATACCGATGTCGATGTTCATTACAATTTTAGTTACGCGGTAGACCCGCTGCACTGTGCAACGCGGGTCGCTAACCACATGGTGCACTAACTAATATTAAATAATACAAATAAGTACCTAAGGACAGACAGATGAGCACATCTGGAAACCAGACTAGCTAATAACACTAAATTGACTACTCGAAACACAGACAACCTAGGATGGATAATTATTATAGCCTGTATTCTCTTGAGCCCTGATCATTGGTAGGTTTGATCGTGATAGAGAGGCAAGAACGATGCAATAAAAACAAAATATTATAAAGAGATTTGTATTTTTTTGTAATGAATATACTCAAAAAGTACAGTACCGATTTTAAAAATTCTTTCACCAGGAGAATGCTATATTATCATCGAGAAACATAAGCAACTTTTTTTTTAAATCGGTATCCCTACTAAATGTCCAAGGAAGGTGTAAAAAAATCACCTATAAAATTCCTTACATCGCGTGCGCTACGAAAACTATTGATAGAACAAAATAATTATTGTTATTGTTTAATATAAATAAATGTCCACCTGTGCGAAGTCGGGACGGACTGCTATGCGCTAGTGTGAAATAAAGCAAAAAATTATAATAAAAAATATTTAAATAGAAGTTTAGGGTGCTCTCAATTTAGGTCTCAAAATGTGTGTACCCACAGATATTGATATACCTAGGTCTGTCCATATCTGTGTGTCTACCTAACCTTAATAATTATGGCGAGTAGGTACCTAGTTTTTTTAATAACAATTCAGTGTCACCGAACTTGACCTGCAAGTAGACATTTAGTAGTATTATTAGTAGTACACATAGAAAAAATGAATTCAAATTTTCTGTTTCGTAACATTATTGTAATGTGTTTCGATTAGCGTCATTATCAACCACATACCCAATTATTTACGCTCCAAATACGTAATAATTATACCTACCAATCGAATGGGAAAATATGAGACGCGTACCTACTTCATGCCAGGTGATTACGTAAACAGCATCACATCACTTGTTTTTGTTAATAAACTTACCATTTTTACATTCTTCGGGTCTCGCGCACCACAAGTACACTCCATTTCGATATATTAATAATTCACAATACAGACACAAAAAAATACAAAGTAACACTGGAATTTACGGATCTAATGTACGGGTGTTAGCAGTATTTTTTTAATATGGCCGGCAAGAAGGCTTTTTTATTAAGTTTTTTTGGACAGTTAGTTGATAGCCACGTCGCGTCGCTGTCGTGGTTCGTCGTTGCGGTATAGAAGGCAACAGGCACTGACAACCGGTCTGGTACCCCACTACCAATTCGTTAGTCAGTATTGGTTGGAGCCGCGCAATTTATACCTTTTCTTGCCGAGTATTATCAATTATTTGTAATAGACCCACCCGCATGGAAAGCTGCGGGAGAACTGATTGCGAGTGGTTTATGACCACAATGTGATACGAGACTTATCAATTTACATGTTTGACTTAACTTTAGTCACAATTTACATAATTTATTTACGTTTATTTACGCCTAGTTACACATTGCGATTGTTAAAGATATTCAATAAACGTTTATATAATCAGTTGTTTTTCAACATTAACTCATTATTTCCAGAAATTATTTTAAAAAATGTTGATTTTGTAGCGAAAATAAAATGCCGTTTGAGCATACACGAGGTAACAAATTCACTGAAGTGAATTTTTGCCTATTTAGCTACCAAACTTTAAAAGCAAATAATAACTATAAAGGAATATCCGCAAAAAGTACCTCACTGATCCATCCCTAACAGCGCTTTATATATCGGACCCGTTGCAATTTCCATGCGAAGTAGCTTGCATAGCGTTTATGCGTCTGATTACTCGCACTTGCACTAAACAAGGTGTTTACATGATCGAATGTACATGGGCAAGCTAGTTCGCATCATACCGTGATCTATATCAGGACATTTTTTTATAAACTTTGTGACCGATTATATTTTATTAAATTTTATAGATTGTCTTGTCCACCTATTATAATATTCCCACTATTGTATGTTGTAAGTAGGTACCTATATAAATGTCACAGTCAAAACTCATAACTTTGATAACTTTGATTTTCGCAGTCAAAATTAGTTTTGACCGGTTATGAGTTTAGACTGTAACATATACACTTATTGTAATCTTTTGACATGAAGCTTTATCTGATAAGAAAGATGCATGATGAGTTGAGCAGAATCTAAAGGATCTACTGTAACCGGTTGCTGGCGTATATTAGACTGTCAGTTAATCGTAATAGATCACACACTTAGTTTCTTTAAGGTTTTGGACTGACCGCAAACTGCGAGTGTGTGGCCCATGGAGTAGAGAAAGAAGTGTGTGGTGTTGCCCCACGAGAGTCTGCGTTGACAGGTATATATCAGCCGGACAACTGCGCACTGCTGCAGTGTGAGCTGCCGACTGCTAGTGCGTGGACATGGACAGTTACAGAGCCGGTATTCAACCACTGCCGGCAGGTAACAAACGCTTTAATGAGTGGGTTATGTTAGTAGACCTAGGACAGCAGGCCGCCTGATAAGACCAGAGACTAGGTGAACTGTTAGGGCCATGTTCACCGACATGACATGAAATCGGCCATTTACCCATAGAAAAATTCATGTTTAAACGGCAGATTTTGCTCTAATCGTCTGTTATGTTGTCGGTGAACTTGGGCCTTTATCAATGGGGCTCTTTATAAAGAACTAGCCTCGTCGGTATTATGATATTGACCAAAATGTTCCATAATTAGTATCACTATCTATTATGGAACTAAAATAAAATAAATGTATTTTGTGCCTCCAGTGCCCTTTGATAACCCATCAGGAATACAGACATGATGTTATAATTATCTAACCTAATATTATAAAGAGAAAACATTTGATTTTTGTATGTTTGTTTGTTTGTAATGGATAAACGAAACTACTGAACCGATATTAAAAATTCTTTCACCAGTAGAATGTTATATTATCAATGAGTAACATAGGCTATAATTCATAAATAAATCACGCGGGCGAAGCCGCTGGCGAAAGCTTGTCTCAGATAAACAACATATAACATGAAAAACGCACACCCTAAACGTAATTTGTTAAGAATGGGCTCCTGACTGAATCGATTTCAGTAATATTTAGAGTAGGTATATTTTCAAAAATTAAGAATTTCGCCTATATGACTATCAATCAAATCAATGAAAATTAAATCTGATTTCAAAGTAATAAGACTCAATTTTAAATGCAGTAAATAATGCTTAACTCAGTACCATTTACTGAAAAATAAATAGGTAGATTTGAATTTAAAGTTTTGATTATTATATTATGTTTTTAACTCAATATTTTAATTTGGGTGTTTGAGAGTGTGTCATTCCTGTTACATGTTGTATAACTTTGCGCCACGTTTTATCCATGGCCACCAAAACGTGAGCGCAATAGATGCACTAATGTTCACAAACTAACCATTACTACTTTTTTCATGGCTACTGCTAAACAAACTGGACACGCCATGTTGATTGATAATATACAGAACAACACAAATTACAAATAATTTAAATTTAACCAAATAAATAAGGAATTTCACTAAAATTTACAGATTTAAAAATACACAATTAATTTATCTACGTCAAAATGACAGCACGGGTGCGTTTGGCAGGTATTTTTTTTAATAGGTAGTTTTTTAAAACGTGAATACTACTTAATAATCGGGAACTTTTTAATGGTAATCCGCTAGAGTCGGTAACGTTGCCCACTGCAATAAAAGAAGCTAGTGAATTAAGACGGTGTGCCGTTTTAGAACTGCATTTATAAGCAAAACAAGTTTCAATTACCACAGCGGAATGAAAGGCAAAGAAACCATAGAAACCGGTTCCATTCTCCAGCACAAAGTGGAACTTAGGGAAGTGGGAACAGTGTACAATGAAAATATATAACGGCTAGAAATAAACAAGTTATTATTATTTGCAACCGAACACTTGGTTAGGATGGCGCCTGAAAAGTCGTTTTGTTCCGTGTATGTAGGAATAATAAGTATGTTTTTCTATGGTAGTTGTATCTATTGAAAGTTTTGTGAGTCCGCAGTTTTTGCAACTACAATGTGACACATAATTTATCATCAATGTAGACCAGCGACTCCTTAACTGGACTGAAACAGAACCCTTCAGTACCGGTGGAGGGTCGGTAAAGTTCGGCAAATTAGCTATTTCTTGATTATTATTAACCTAACCGTCAAAATCTCCCGACTCCCAACTAGAAAAAGACCTGTAACTTTTGAACTTGAACGGCTGAATTGATTTCCATGAAACATATTTAAGATGATACCTGATTAAACTAGCTTTCAATTTAAAAAAAACTGCATTGAAATCAGTCCATCCGTTTTGGAGTTGCGATGCCACAGATAGACACAATTGAAATCTAGTTTAAGTGGGTATCATCTTAGCTATGTTTCAAGAAAATCTGTTCAGATGTTCAAAAGATACAGCTCTTTTTCTAGTTGGGAGTCGGGTTTTTGACGGTTAGGTTGTATAAACTTTATTATTCCTTAACTTAGAGCTTATATTAAAAAAAAACCTGGTTTGCTTTGGCCCAATTCATTCAAGGTACAACCTTTCTAGTCCCAATCCCTTTAAAACGTTATTGTACTCATCATTATGAACAACTTTCACTATGGAACCAACAAAGAAATTGTGAAAAAATGTACAGAAGTTCCATACAAATAATTCAATATTTCTCGACTGAGACTCAACTTCACCAACAACATACAGACAATTGGTGCAAAATCAGCCGTTTAAACATGAATTTTTGTAGTAATCAACCAATTTAATTTTAAACATCTGTTATTTTGTTGGTGAGCCCGTGAAAATGGCGCTAAATGTATGGAAGAGAGGATTAGCACTAACATCCATTTTCCATAAATAATCTATTTATATGCTATAGACTGGGAAAAGTGGAAAGACGGAAGGGAGGCCTTTGCCCTGTAGTGGGAAACTACAGACTTTTACTAATAGTAAGGTGAGGAGGTTCCTTTCTCTGGAGCCCTAGCCGCCGGTGGCTTGGACCCTGTTCCCTATACCGGTGGGGTACTACATCTACTCTTTTATATTTTTAAATGTTCTTATATTCTTTTTGTAAAAATATTTATAAATTTAAAAAAAAGTATATGTTAATAATCGAATAAAGGAAATAATAATAAAATTGATTAATGGTTTACAAAATAATTAGTTAAAATTAATTAGCCCTCATTAACCACAGGTACTCATCAACCAGGCATAGGCAACCATTCGCAGCTTAACACTTTCTGGGACACCCAATGAGAAACAATAGAAGTTTTATTGTTAACACGTTTATAATATGCAGGCAGTGTACAGCAAAGTGTTAAAATGAATGAACTGGGCAAATAACTTTTTCATTGTTATGTGTCAATGGCTACTTTATATTTGACCAACCCAAATATTGCCAGCTTGCAGAGCAGACAACTGGTAGATAGGAAACATTATCAACTGTAAATTAAGGCAAAAATATGTATTAAATATTTTTAGACAGTTGACGGGTGAAAGTAACTTTCAAACTGACTTTAGATCTTAATTAATTTGATTATAAATGGTTAGTAGGAAAGTATGAAGCCACTAGAGGGTTATTGTACTCATCATTATGAACAACTTTTACTATGGCACCAACCCTGAAATCGTGAGAAGAAAATCAGCTATACTTTACATTTAGTTGTGTAGATATAATTGAAATATTTTTATGAAACAGCGCTTCTCTTTTCTCGATTTCCCGGTTGATCCCGTAGTAAAAATTGTTCTTATTGATGTGTACTATACCCCTTATAAATTAAGTAATAAGTAATGCAAACATTAATATGTCTGTACCTATAATATTATCAGTTTATTTAAGTCTGGGTAAGGTGGTCAATCTCATTACTCATACTTCATTTAACTAGACAATACCTACATTACTATGTTTTTTGCCTATCCAGTAGGAAATGGCTGTGCAGGCCGCCACTGAGAGATTGAATTAGAAAATGATTGCCTACAAAGTGACAATGATTTCTTAACTGACTGTTGAGTGACCAAACAAACACAAAATTTAAAATCTATTGTTTACAGGCGCTGACCAGGTGCGACATAATGAATTAATACTGTTTCTTTAATATTTTGAGAGTGATTCTAATATTGTTTATACTTCATTTCAATATCCCAGTTCTATCAATTGTTATCCCGTTCCATCCTAAATAAAATAACTCAGGTTTGTTGCTGATTAGCAATAGATTTCAACAATATCTCTCTTCCTTATCAAGATTGACATGAATTTAATAATTCAATTTTAATTATTTATTGTCTAAATTGCTTAAAAGCATCAATAACAAACGGCAAAACAAAACTGATATTAGATATAGTTATGAACAGTGTGTAGGTTAATTTAAAAAGAGTTCTATTGAGCTTCTTTGTAGTTTTTCTCCGTAGGATCTACTATTTGGTACCGTGGACCAGGAGTCTCGACATTTAAGTGCCTGAATTTGATTTACATGAAATAAAGGTGAAACTCTGACCTTAATATTCTATTAGCCATTTAAAATTTAATGTATATTTTGAAAAACAAACAAACATTTCTTTTAGAGGTTATGCGATACAGCCAAATAAGTAAAAGGCTGGGTTTCTGTTTTCTGAAAACCATTATCAATAACCAACTCTAGATTGTCCGCTGTAGCAAATCGAAGTCCGAAGGAATTTGAACAAAATTGTATTTTTGTTTTATTTTGAGGCTTGAGACTTTTTGCCGATATATTATACTTACTGGCTAATAGAAAACATTCTCGTTCGTCATCGACTGAAACTTAGAGAATAATAACAAATGAACACCCAATCTGCGTTTTGGACCCCCAGCAATGAGATAAAAGTAAAATAGTATGAGCAAAAAGTATTAGATTATGCAACTTACCGCTGTGACATTTGTGGTGGAAAAGTAATATTTGGAATTCTCAACCGCACGGACGATGCACCGCAAGTTTTTCGAAGAGTTTCCTACTGCAGCACAAGATAATTTGAACACGGATAGAGCCATGATTTGAAAAATTATCTTCCCCTCTTCAAAATTTCGAACAGAATCCACTACTTCTCGTTTTGAAACGTCGCAGACTAAAAAAAAAGAAGAATCTGGATATTAGTCTATGCCCACTACAGAAAAAGTTTTATTGTTCTAATGTGTAAGATTGATCTCAAATATGTCTCAAATACTCTAAACTCTAATAGAATACTTACCTACCTATGTTTGTTGTTTGTTTTTATCATAAACTTATTATACCTACTAGGTTTTTATATCTATCTATATTAATTTGATGTGTATGAATACCTATACTAGTTGTTACCCGGGGACTCACTCGCGCGTTTTATTTCTTACTTGCTTATTAATATGAAACTTTAAACTATTTAAAATTTAAATAGTTTAATGTTTCATATTAATAATAAAATTTTAAATACCTATATAAACTTAAATAAGTACACTAATAATTGATAAATAAATAAAACATAAAAAAAAAATTACAAATATAGGTAAAACTGAACACCTAAGGGTCCTAGTACTCCTCCTCATCGCTGTCAATTGGTAGCGTGGAGCGCTTTATTGAAATCAAAATAAAATATGGCCTATATCACTCACGGATAGTGTAACTTTCTAGTGAAAGAATTTTTAGAATTGGTTTAGTAGTTCCAGAGATTGGGGTAATCTCATACAACATACAAACAAACAATCAAACAAAATTTACTTCTTTGTATTATTAGTATAGAAGTATACCTAGTATGAAATTGAGCCGATTGGTGTAAAATAATTATGCCACTTTAGTCATATTATTGGAGAGTTCAAGCTTGACCAAAAATGTAAATATGTTTTTAAAAATATCGGCATCTACCGCATCACATCTCCCGCCCGCGCTATTATATACTTCGTTCTTTCTGACATTTTTCATTTATCTCGACTTCTAGGGGTGGTAGCGTGATGTTATATGGTCTATAACCGTCCTCTAGAATTGGGCTATCAAATGCAAAAATAATTTTTCAAATCCGACTGGTAGTTCCAGATATTAGCGCGTTCAAACAAAAAACAAACAAACTCTTCAGCTATTAGTATACATGTTGCAGTAATGAGTAATATTCAAATAATCAGTTTTACTCCCTCTATTTCCAGATTTTTGAGGCCGCGCGGCCGGTCCTTAGATGAAAAACCGTAAGGGCCGGCCACAAGCTTCTACCAAATTAATGTAAAATGCCAATCCTAAGGGGCAATACAAAAATATCATAAACCTCTATGAAAAATCCGCTTACGCGCTTACGCTCTATGTTTATATGATAAATAATAAAAAGTACCAATAAAAAAATTGGTATTGACAACACAGTGTTGATATCTGTTGATATCAATGCTGACAACACATTTTTTTCTGATTGTCTATGAATTTTCATTGTGGTACCCGGGGTACCCGTGTGGTACCAGTTATTATTATTTTTTAGATTTTTTACTAATAAATTAATATCTTTTTAATTTTATTTTACGATGTACTTTTTATTCTGGGTATTATTTTCATTTTAAGTTTTCTTCTTAAAATGGAACGCAACCAACGACGACAGCGCCTCTAGCGGCAATTTTTGGGATAATATCTGTGAATCGGCAATGTTCGGCTTTTCTCGGGTCAGTCACGCCTAGACTCGTTCGAAAAGCGAAACCAAAATCATTCCACGGCGATGTACGAAGACTGATGCTCTTGTCGTGGACTCCCTGTGCAAACGTGCTATTTTACTCATTTTAACGGGCTTTGATATCCGACAGAGGTATTTTTATAAGTATAAAGTTGTGATTTAAACCGTCGCTTGTGGTGTTAAGTGTTCCTTACGTTTAAGTGAAAAAATATACAAAGAATATTGTGTGTGGTGCAATAGTGTTCACGGCAGTTCACTTATCCTGGATTCTAAAGGATTGTTGATAACCAGCAAAGACATAATCTGTTATAAGGTAAGTTTTAATTACTTGTAGTGCCACGGGCCTTTCCTGAAGAAAAAACGCGTGGCGTTTGGTTTATTGGAATGGCTTCCGTTTATCGACTCGCGTGCGCGGTAATGGCTGACTTTCTTTTCTCTCACAGAAGGGATTTCGTAGACAGATACTGATGGAAACAATGTCAGTGTTGTAAAACATTTGTAATAGCGTTGGTTTGGTTTTTTGTGTCAAATGTGCGTGTAGGTGGTAGATTACACCAAGTGGGTGGAGGCAGGGAATGTAATCAAAATGTTGCGGCACGGTAGGCCAGGCAGACCGGTCGCGCGGTCGTGCACCGTAGTGTTGTCTATTCGTTTCGGAGAATTCCGATTTTGAACTCGACTAAACGTTCGAAATTATATTGAAGTTTCGATTGAGTTGATCATATAATTTTTATACTTAGCCCGGAGACTTATATGAATATATCTGATAGATAATTTTTAATGTTCATATTACCTGTACTCCATAAAATAAACAAAGCGCTGTATAGTGTCGAATAATGTGTTCGAACTTTGAACCCAATTTATGAATGAGTTTTTATGACTCATGTACATTTATCAGTCGGTCTCATCAGAACGGGGATAAATTAAACAAAGTAGGTATATTTCTGTATTTTTTTAAAGTTAGGTAGTTACCTATGCTTTTAGTTAGCCCTAATATGAACCCATGTTCACATTCTTAATTTATCTGACCATAAAGACTGATCGATATAAATGTCGAACGTAAAAACCTAGGTAAGTACTTATCGTAATTTTATATGCATCAGATTGTTGTAAAACTAAGATTAGTTAAAAGTGCGTGATTTATTTTAGTAGGCATTTCTTTCAGCTGATTAAGACTATTGACTAGATAACGAAGGTCATAAATCGACTAATGAATCAACGTCATTTAGAAGGATTTACGGTTTTTAGTCGTATTTTGTAATTTTTGACCAATTTTCCCTGTGCAAAGTGACAAATGATAATTAATTTTATTGAGTCCTTTATTATAATTTTTTTTAAAGTTGAATTTGTGGTTTATTTTATTTATATATTTCGCTTAAAATTTTTGTATAAAATATCTATCAATTCTTGAAAACCTCTTGAAGTTTCATCGCAGTACCACATCACCCGCTTCGCCAGCTATAAAAAACAATTTATTCAAATGCCATTTAAAAAAAAAACAAAAACTCATTCGCTACTTTCAAGGGCGTTTCTATATTACCCGTCATGATACCTATAGGATGTCTGCTCTGCCACGATATATAAATTTACGTGCTCCGACATCATATCGGCGTCGGAAACCGATATCGTTTCGGATGACACAAAATGGCTCGTAATTAACTTTTAAAAGCATTAAGTTTTCAACTGATTAAATGAACTTATGAAACTTAAAGAAAAATCAAAACTTATGTCATTGATAAGAACTTGCTGACTAATCGACTAATTTCTCTGTTATTTCCACCGTGAAATAAGTTTTCCCTTCCCTAGCTTAGCATTTATTCCATTTATTTTTGTTTATTGGAAGTGCCCGCGGCTTCGCCCGCCTTAAAATATTGTGATCTCCAGGATAAAAAGTACCTCTACCTACATTACCTAAATTATTTTCTTTCATGATCATACTTTAATTATTCTTATTATACTCTTCTGGCTACAAACATTTCGGATCCCATCAAAACCGAGAAATTACACAATCGCAGACTCACTTTTTCATTGATTGATGCTGCAGCTTCTATTTTCCCCCACCCCTTTGCAATATCTTCGTGTCTTTTGTGCAAGTCAATGAAATGGCGGTTTTAATAATAATAATTAAGAAAAATCTGATAGCCCAATAACTACATTACGTCTGGTTTTGGCGTGATAAGATTATCGAGTTTTTAAATAAATAGATATCTAAAGATTACATTTAAGATTACGCTATTTCCTAGTTATGAAGTAAATCGCGGATAAAATTGGGAACATTATTAAGTAATTTATAGTCACTCAAAATGTCCTGGAGTCTTCAAGGGTTTCGTAAAACAGACATTAATTACAATTTCATCCATGTTTTTTACCTTAGACTCTCCTTCTACCTTAAATAAAGCATCTTTCTTCATGTCTATATCATGAACGTCAAGTTCCCTGTTAGACATAGCCTCTCTATGACGAATATTAAAGCCTTAATCCACTCAATTCATCAACAATCCCCAAGTCAATGAAGCTCACTATACAATAATAAAAAATATTCGAATGATGACACTTCTAATTTTTTTTTGTTCACACTCAATCTACAAGTGTTTCACATCCCTCTCTTCACAGATTGTAAGCAACAACAGACCGTTGTGATGAAAATAGGTTACCATTTAATGCCGTACAAATCCCTGTATGGTGGCCAAGAATTAGAAGTGGAGTAGGTCATTCGAGATGGGTCGACGACACAGAAATCCACTTGGTACTATGTATGACCGAATGTGGGAACACTAATGGATCTACTTGGCGATCTGTGGAAGCAAATTGGTAACCAAGGCTTAGGGAGGAACGGTAGAAAAATTATACCTTACTTTCCTTATTTTCAGCGATAGTTAAGCCCAAACATGTCTGTCCTAAAACCTCATTCTTATCAGTTCTTAAATTATGCGAAGGTAATGAACGCGAATAAATCCAGGCCAAAGGTCAGCCGATTTGCAGACTTAACTAGTTTCATAACATATTTCATTGAAGTGACGGCTACTCGACAATTCGTAATGTTCAAAAGAGATTTGTCCTTCGTCCATTCTTTAATTGAATAAGCATTAAATAAAAAATATCATTTTAAATAACTTAGCAGAAATGCCAGAGTTGTTTGTCGAGAGTCCAACAAACAGTATCTTCTTTACAAGTATATAAAAGTTGCAAGAAAACGGCTTAATGGAGTTATCTATCATATTATGTAATTTTATTAGACACGTAGTCATTAATGTATCTTGTTAAAATAATTGGCTATGAGTTTAATACAGCCAATATACTTTCAAATTGGAGTCAAAATTTGCATTAACGTTTTAGGGTTGATAAAGGACCATAAAACGTTGAAACTGAGCCCCAAGGGGCTTTAAACATGGCGTTTGTTGTTCCAGGTCTCGTCCGCGAGCTCGCAGCGCTGTCACCGCACTATGAGAGTGCGCCTCACATGCTTATGATCTCAATATAGAACATAATACACGTTTGAAGCCCGCATCGTTCACCACAATGGCATTTCTGTGAGTATACATAATTCGGTGTTTCGAATTCTCGATGTTTTTCGTTTCTCCGATTTTTTCTTTTTCATTATTTTATCGTTACGCTACCACGTTCACTCCCTCGTTGCGAACAGCATGCCAAATTATTCTTTTAGTTAATCCCCTTTATGATGATGCTGAGGCTTTCGTCGGCGTGTGACTTGTATCAGTGCACTGACCGCGTCGGGGTCGCCCGCGCTATCCTGGTACTAACCTATTTTTAACCGGTTCATTGATTAGTCACCGGTTTAGGACTAAGTTGTGCTCGAGACATTTAGTTCACGGCCGCTGTATATTTTCCTACATGCCAACAAAATTCTCGATAGCAGATATCGTTACTTAGACAATATAAATGTGACGGAAAATGTTATCGAAAGTCATTCACGACATTTCATGACCCATAAATTATAACATGCTATTCATTGTATAGTGCATGTTCAGTAAAAATAGGTTGGTACCGATATCGTTTATCTGGGATAAGGGTGACTGCGTGTCCCAGCAACAGCTCGCGAATTCGCTCCGACCGCACTGGACCTCTCCGAGCCAATACGTGTACTCGTGCGTACCGCGGTTATATAAAATCGTAAAATACGCGATAGGTCCTCATCGTCGAATCGTTAACAGGCTTCACTGGACCATTGTATAGTAGCACATAGGCGATTAGCAGGCGGCGGAGCGGTGCGGTGCGATGGGAACGAAGCGGCGACAGCGGCTGGACCGACGCACGGGCGCGGGCAGTGCGCCTGAGTGGGTGTCTCGCGTTGCAGATGTATGGGGCGGGCGGGCGGTAGCAGCGCGACGAGTGGGCGGCGGCGCGCGCGGTAGAGTGCCGGCCACATGCGCCCGCGCCATGTGGCGCGTGCTGCTGGCCCTGGGGGCCGCGTGCGCCGCCGCGCGCGCCTCGCAGGACGTGGTCCTCACCTTCACCGACCCCGTGACGGCGCCCTATTCGTTCTTCAATCATCTGGCCGTCGATCGCAACACCGGCCGGGTGTACGTCGGCGCCGTCAACAGAATCTATCAACTCTCCCCCGACCTGGAAGTCGCACAGTCGATCATCACGGGCCCCGTCAACGACTCCGCCCTCTGCACCTTCGACTGCCCCTCTAATTATGTGAAGAAACCCACGGACAATGTGAATAAAGCTCTAGTGATTGACTACGCGACCAGCCGCTTGATTACATGTGGTTCGGTTCTGCAAGGGCTGTGTTCTGTAAGAAACTTGAATAATATCTCTCACGATGTGCGCGAAGTGCGTGAACCAGTGGTGGCGAACAATGCGACCGCCTCTACGGTGGCGTTTATCGCGCCGGGGCCACCGAATCCGCCGATGACGCAAGTCATGTACGTAGGCGTCACTTTCACAGGCAACTCGCCCTACCGCTCGGAAGTTCCTACTGTAAGCAGTCGCTCTCTCGAAGACGACCGTCTATTTATGATAGCTAGAACGGCAGTTACGACTGGTACAAGAATGTTTGTCAATTCACTATCACGCGAACGCTATCCCATTAATTACGTATATGGCTTCAATTCAGAAGGATTTAGTTACTTTTTGACGACCCAGTTGAGAGGTGTAGGCTCAGACACTTACTACAGCAAATTAGTCCGAGTTTGTCATGATGATGAGAATTATTATTCCTACACCGAGATCCCAATGTCATGTACTGGAGAAGGCGGTGGAAACTATGGATACAATTTAGTGCAAGCTGCGTTCGTCGGAAAAGCTGGATCTGTTTTAGCGGGAGAGCTAGGGATAACTGCTCAACATGACGTGCTGTTCGCTGCATTCAGTCAGAGTGAATCGATCAATACTAACACTCCTTCCGATTTATCTGCGCTTTGTGTTTATTCACTCAAAGCTATCCGCCGTAAATTCATGCAGAATATAAAGACTTGCTTCAGTGGCAACGGTTCCCGAGGTCTTGACTTCATATCGCCATCTCATGCATGTATTGGAACAAAACTACAATCAATTAGCGAAGATTTCTGTGGACTAGATGTGAATACGCCTCTGGGAGGCGAACAGCCAGTGGAGGCGGTGCCAGTGGCAATATTTTCCAAGAGGCTAACAGCGGTTGCAGCGACGGCCACCGGCGACTACACTGTCGTGTTCGCCGGTACCGCTCAGGGGCACCTCAAGAAGATCGTCGTTGAGAGCGCCACCTCCGCATTCGAGTACGGAGACATCGTCGTCGACGAGGGTTCTGCTGTCAACAAAGACTTGCATTTCGATACTCAATTTATGCATTTATATGTGATGACTGAACGTAAAGTGTCTAAAGTGAAAGTTCAAGAGTGTAGCGTCTATAAATCATGCTTAACATGTCTCGGAGCCAAAGACCCTTATTGTGGATGGTGTTCTTTAGAAAATAAGTGCAGCTTGCGATCGGACTGTCAAGACGCAGCTAAAGATCCACTGTATTGGATCTCGTACCGCAGCGGCCGATGCACGACTATTACTCAAGTAACACCAAATCAATTGCAACGAACGACAGCTAGAACGTTAGATTTACTTATCGAAAACTTGCCCACGCTCAATGGACAATTCTTATGTGCATTTACAGCTTTAGACCGTACTTTAATAACTAATGCTACTAGGAAGCCTTATGGCGTTAATTGTACTACTCCGCGCACCGACACGCTTCCCTCAATCCCCACCGGTCAACATCACTTTACGGCGAAACTGTCGGTGCGCACCACGCAGGGGCCTGATTTTGTCGCCACCAATTTCACGTTCTTCGACTGCAACACGTACAGCTCGTGCACGCAATGCGTTAGCTCCTCCTTCCCTTGTGACTGGTGTGTCGACGGACACCGATGTACACACGATACAGCCGAAAACTGCCGAAACGATATATTAGTCACCGGCGTAAGTAGAATCGGTCCCAGTTATCGCTCAGGACCCGGTTTCTGTCCTACTATAAATTCAACGTCCGACGGCACAAACGAGATTTTAGTTCCATCCGGTGTAAAGAAAGCTATAAAAGTTAAAGTCCACATAATAGGTCAATTTATCGTTCAGACAAGGTTCGTTTGTCAGTTCAATATAGAGGGGCGCGTTACTCATGTGAACGCTCAACTTCTTGCTGACACTATTTACTGTGAAGCCGTTGAATTTACTTACACATCGCGAGCTCCGAATATTACCGCTTCTTTTGCTGTTATATGGGGAGGATCGAAGCCTTTAGATAATCCGGATAATACTCACATACTCATTTACCGTTGTAATGACATGGCAGATAATTGTGGTATGTGCCTCGCACTCCCGGAGAAATTTGGATGTGGTTGGTGCCAGGGATCGGATAGATGCGAAGTCCAGGAACAGTGTGGTGTTCCCAGCGTATGGTTAAATCGTACCCAGACTTGTCCTAACCCAGAGATTCATTCGTTTCGGCCCCAACTAGGACCATGGGATGGAGGTACTAATATAACTATTGAAGGTATTAACTTAGGTAGGAATATATCTGATATTTATAACGGAGTTACCATAGCGGGTATTAAATGTCAACCAATAATTGAACTTTACGTAAAAACGAAGCAAATTGTCTGTACCGTAGACGGACCGGGCGAAGAAGTACCTCGAGATGGCCCCGTGGTAGTTCGTGTCGCGGATTATCGTGGAGAATCCAAACATCACTATGCATTTGTAAACCCAAAAATCAATTCTATTCAACCGAAATATGGTCCACAATCCGGAGGTACAAAATTACGTATTACTGGTGAATATCTTAACGCAGGAAGTAACATTCAAGCATTTATAGACGACTTACCGTGTGCCATACTGTCTGTATCGCACGAAGAAGCCGTTTGTAGAACTAGCCATTCATATCAAATCAAAATGGGCACATTACGAATGCGTTTCGATAATGGTATGCGAACCTTAGAACGCGAAAAGTTTGAATATATGGAGGATCCTATAGTTGCGTCCACTGAGTCCGGCCCACCACTAACGACGCAAAGAAAACAACCCAAGGGTATTCCGTCCGGCGGGATAAACATCAAAGTGACCGGACAGAATTTCCATACAATTCAATTTCCGCAGATATACGTGTATCACGATAACCGACCTTACATCGCCCCTTGCAACAGAGTTGATTTTCAATCGCATCTCATTTGCGAGTCTCCGGGAATAGAAAGTGCTGGTCTGAATCTAGATCCCGATAGACCTTTAGAATTAGAATACGGTTTTAATATGGACGATGTTCAAAGTGTGCAAAATCTGACTAGCAAAACGGGTGAAGCATTCCTACTTTATCCAGATCCCATTTATGAGAAATTCGACGAAGACGTAAAGTATTATAAGTCTGAATATTTAACTATTAACGGTCAGAATTTAGACAGAGCTTGCACTGAGAGTGATGTAGAGGTTCACATTGGTGATAGTTTGTGTAATGTGACTTCGCTGTCGAGACATCAACTAACTTGCCGTCCTCCATCACGCGATGAACTTCCCGACGGCATAGATACCCCCGAAGTTGTAGTTAAAGTCGGACGTGCCCTCACGTACAAGATTGGCAAATTATCTTATTCCTCGCAAGCCGGCCTCCAAGCCGCCATCGGCAAGCCAGCTTTGATAGGCATCGGCGTCAGCGCCGGTATACTCCTTTTGATATTTTTCGGATTTTTAGTTATGTATAGGAGGAAATCAACTGAAAATATTAGGGTATTAAAAAATATGCAAGAGCAAATGGATATTTTAGAATTAAGAGTAGCTGCCGAATGTAAAGAAGCGTTTGCAGAATTGCAGACAGAAATGACCGATCTGACTGGAGATGTGACGGGTGGCATACCCTTCTTAGATTATCGTACGTATGCTATGAAAATATTGTTCCCTAACATCGACGACCATGCCGTCCTGCAATGGGAGCGCCCAGAGCTTATTAGAAAAGAGAAAGGTCTCAGAATGTTTGGGCAGCTAATTATGAACAAAACATTCCTTCTATTATTTATTCGTACTTTAGAAAGCAATAGATATTTTTCAATGCGCGATCGTGTTAATGTAGCTTCTCTAATTATGGTTACTCTTCAGAGTAAAATGGAGTATTGTACTGATGTATTAAAGACATTATTAGCAGAGTTAATAGAAAAGTGTATGGAAGGAAAGAATCATCCCAAGTTGTTGTTAAGACGTACCGAGAGCGTCGCCGAGAAAATGTTGAGCGCTTGGTTTACTTTCCTGTTGTATAAATTCCTTCGTGAGTGCGCTGGCGAACCACTGTATCTGTTGTTTAGGTCGATGAAAGGTCAAGTTGACAAAGGGCCTGTAGACGCGATCACTTCCGAGGCACGGTATTCCCTGAGCGAGGAGAAGCTCATTAGACAGTCGATAGATTTCAAAAATATCATGGTTAGCGTTTCGATATCCCAACAGACATTATTCGTTAGTGGCTTAGACGCTACTACTGAAAATGTCCATGTTAAAGTTCTCGACTGTGATACGATAAGTCAAGTGAAAGAGAAGTGTTTAGACGCGATTTACCGTGCAACTCCGTACTCACAAAGACCGAGCCGGGACGATCTCGACTTGGAATGGCGTACGGGCGCCTGCGGACGGCTGATCCTCTATGATGAGGACAGCACTACTAAATGCGAAGGCGAATGGCGAAAGCTCAATACTCTTAATCATTACCGCGTACCGGACGGTGCCTGTCTTAGTCTCGTTGCAAAACAAAGTTCCGTTTACAATTTGTCCAACATGGAGAAGAATGACAAGTCCCATACGTATGAAACACTCAATCGCGGTAAATACGGTTCGGCAAGTCCACCGGCCAGCCCCCTCAAATACGAACATGGCGGTGGTTTCAAATATTGGCATCTGGTGCGCCACCATGATGATGACGCACGCAAAGAGGGAGAGCGTGGCAATAAAATGGTCTCTGAAATATATCTCACCCGTCTTCTCGCCACCAAGGGCACTCTGCAAAAGTTTGTCGATGATTTGTTCGAGACTATTTTTAGCACAGCGCACCGCGGCTCAGCACTTCCTCTCGCTATAAAGTATATGTTCGACTTCCTCGACGATCAAGCGTTGCAGCACGCAATTTCCGATCCAGAAGTGGTGCACACCTGGAAGAGTAATTCCCTTCCGCTACGTTTCTGGGTCAATCTGATTAAGAATCCTAACTTCGTTTTTGACGTTCACAAGTCCAACACGGTAGATTCTTGCTTGTCAGTTATCGCGCAAACGTTTATGGACTCGTGCTCCACATCCGATCACATCCTCGGTAAAGACTCGCCGTCGTCCAAGCTTCTTTACGCGAAAGACATACCGGTATACAAGGAGTGGGTAGAGCGTTACTATGCGGATATTAAGTTAATGCCAGCGATATCCGATCAGGATATGAACGCTATGCTCGCGGAGGAATCGCGTCTCCACACTAAAGAGTTCAACACGAACTGTGCGTTGAACGAGCTGTACGCGTATGCAGAGAGGTACAACGAGCAGCTAACGGTGACCCTCGAGGAGGACGAGTTCTCGCAGAAGCAGCGGCTCGCGTACCGCCTCGAGCAGGTGCACGGGCTGATCGCGCACGACTATAATGTGTGATCGCCCGTGTGGGAGGCCCGTGACACCAACCCCACCGCCCTGTATATAAAGCCCCCGCACATATCTATGCTGGCAAATATTGTATATATTAGATAGTGTACAGTCATTAATATTGTAATTTTTGTATCATTTCTGCGGTCCGATGTCGTTTTTTAATTTTATATAATGAAATTTGTATTAATTTTACACGACGAGCTCGGCCGGCCGCGGTCGTGCCACAGTAAGCATCGTAATAAAAATTGTGTATGTCTGTCTATGTGTGCTCGCGTCGTACGAGTTAATGTTACGTCGATCGGTGTAAAATGTGTGTCGCAAACGAAATCCCATGTGAGCTCGTCGGCGAGCGAGGCCGTTGCTCGCCGACGGGCGATTTTAAAATTTGTACTCACTACTTAACGAAATATCCGACAGTGATGCCCTGAACGATTCCAGTAAATAAATATCGTCGAATATAAAAAAATTGTTTGATTTTTCGGCGGTAGTGAGCAGCGCCATTGTCGCGCACGACGAAAGCCCCCGCGTCTCGGCAGCTGTCGGCAGGGTGAGCGCGGTACGGCCATGCCTCCTCGTCTCGCTAGCTCGCGGAACCCTTGTTGGTCGCGTCACTCAACTGTGGTGTCCAGCACGTCACATTTCATATCACCAATCATGTGTATGTCGTTGCGTTGAGGCACGTTGCCCGGCCCACGAGGGTTGTTACGCGCGTCGCGCGGCGAGACGGTCATGGATGAACCTACGCGGCCCTGCTGTTTCAGCCGGTACGTGCGGATCGTGGCAAGAACGACATTCGCGGTCGTCAACAACCTTTACTGCATCCCCGCTTACGTGGTGTGGATGATGGCGCTGCGCATCGTCAGACCCTTGTTCGCCCCTCTCTATTGGAAGATCGAAGGACTCATGTATCACTGGCTGCTGGCGATGGTCTCCATGTGGTCCTGGACAGCTGGATATGAAAGTAAGTCAGTTTTGTTCTTCGGAGACGGCGCGCCAAATACGAAATAAAGACCCGGCTGCTGATTGGTTCCATAAGCCTCTTAGTTCAAATTTCTGTTTAGTTTTGAATAGCGTAATTAGCATGTGTGGTAATATTCAGATTGCGTTTAAGATAAGCAAAAAGACTACAGACAGAAGCTTTAAAACTTTTACCATTGTTCTTTATGGACCGTATTGTTGGAAAGAGGAATGCTCAAGAATTTTGTCACATGGCGCGCCTCTCTCATAATGCAAATGGGTTCTGCAAATTACCGTATACATACAGACTATGGTAATGACTTGAATGTTTCTACAATGGCTAATAAAACACGGAATAAGATTTCGTTACGCATTAGTAAATTCTGGCTTGCATCACGACTATACTTTCAAGGAACTTATTAAATCGGCGGTAATTCGACGGACGTAAACGCAATGTATGTAAAGCAACCGGATATTATAACAATGAGCCCTAACCGACGCATAATAAAACTGAGATTAGGTACACTTGTATTGAATATTTCAAGAACCAACCATTTAGCGGATACCTACGGATAGAAGGTAAGTACAAAACTTGTTATACTTTTATCATATTTTGATTCGATAGGCCATCTAAATAGTGTTGCCATGAAGTCATCGTTAGTCTGGATCAACCAGTCATCTACTGTTTATGTCATAAAATATCCTATCTCGCATTATAATGAATTTATTTATAGTATTCGTCTGGTATCCTATTTGTGACTAATTTATAAAACACATAATGTGGCCGAATTTGAACTTTATGGCAAAAGTATTTTAAACCGTATTATCTTATCTCTGTCATGTAGATTTTTATTTGAGTAATACCTATTCAAGATTACTTCTATGACTACCAGTGACTCCAAAATTGCCTTAGCCAACACTGTTATCGTAAAATAATTCGCATAATATGGTGTATGATCGCCATGACTGATGTCTGTAGTTTACTTATGATTCATTGGATCAGGTGACACGTCAGGGGCACATGTTGTTTGCAAGGTGACGCAATATCAACAGAAAAACGACGTAATCTGTTAAATTGCTGATGTGTTATACAGCGAAATAGCTTCATTCACGCGACTGGTTGAGCTTTATCACGTTGTAAAAGTGGGCTACCGTCCGTCCGGGCCGGCAGTCTACACGTCTGGCGGCAACGGATTACGGTCCAGTCATTTTAAGATAATACGCCTATGTAATATGTTACTCAACTGTACAAATTAAGTTTTGTATATAGCCAGCTATGTCAGCTACGTAATTGATTTTCGAATGAACAATAGTGTTTCGAAATGTTCTGGTTGCGAGTGGTTGGAGACCGGTCGCGGATGGCGCGCGCTGTATTGACCTTATGCGGCTGCGTAGTTTATGCGCGGCCGCCTGAGGACGGTCGATGACCGTCGCCGCCCGCGCGCAGCCCCCGCGCTAGGAATGCTGCCCCCCCCGCACGTCATGTCACGTTGCATTTCGAGTGGCGAATTTGCATGTTGTTGTCGATGTCGAGTCAGCGCGCTCGCGATCGACATTTGGAGTTTTTGAGATTTAACACGTGGTGAAAGCACGTGAAAGTAGGTACCTACCAACAATGCCGGATCGTTTTACACTAAGCGATAAACCGATTTAGATCATCGCTCAATTCAGTTTTTTCAATGGATGGTTTGGTTACAAATAAATTAGAGTTAAACGCGCTTTCGCATTGGGTTGTTCAAACAGAAAAAATTACACAGCTTCATGATTTTTTTTTCTGCTAGTTCCTTTAACTACTTTACCTACAAAATCTTGAAACAAATGAAACCGAACGCCTCATTAATTCAAACCTCCAAACTTGTCCTGTCACATCGTCAACCCATTCAAATTCCGTTCACACCAGACCTCCAGAGATAAATTAACATTGAAAGACTTAACACAAACAAATGATATTCAGGCGGTGTCCACCTACAATCATTATTGGTGAATTGCGTAGTTATATTCTCGGAGTTATAAATTCCTTTTGGTACATCCTTCGATTGTGGCGGCTCGAGTCTCAAATTGAGACCTTCCTGTATTATAAATCAAGCGACTGGTGTGTGCGACAAATGTCTTGATGGGATATGGTCGTTTTGCCGAACATGGCGAAAAGCTTATTGAGGCCAAGACACCAGATGTTTAGCTCGAGAACTGGATTCGTATTACTAATACACGCATCTGGAAACCTGTATGTGTTTATTGGTATCCTAACGCAATATTTTACATACCTACCGCTCGTGCTCTGGTAATTACTACTACCTACTATACAATGTTAGACTAGAATTGCTTCTAAAATAAAATGGATTTGTCTAATTTTAATTGATATTTCGTCATATTAATAGGGACTTTAAATCGCTCGACATTTAAGACAACAGGATATCAACACAAAAAAGTACGACATAATTATATAGGCTGCATAAAAAGATACGGTTGGGATGTTCTATTTTGTATTCATAACTCTGTCTACCTAATTTGCTTATTTATTTATTTAAATTTTAATTAGAACAGTGTGCGGCCTCTTACATTATACTAATGATTAGTATCTTTATTTACATCATGTAAATATACCTATTTTTCTCAAAATCTTATACTAAATTGAAGTTTGACAATATGACCTCGTGCGATTTACCAATTTGTTACCACTAAATTGTTCAAAATAGCTGTGAACATCTCATGAAAAACATAACCGGTATGACATTGGTTAAGTCACACGGATAACAATGGTATGGTGACTGACGTCATTTCCTTATATCACTGATCCAAAATAAACGGCGGAAAAATAAAAATAAAAGGTTTCCGTACAATTATTTCGTGAAATCTTGGTAGAAACAGTTAAGACTTACATTTTAAGCATGACATAACAGCACGGAAAGTATATTTTTTGCTGATTTTGCTATCTCATTCTGAAGAAGAAGAATGAACGAAAACTGTTCAGTATCAATACAACATCTATAAACTTAATACAACAAATTAAAAGCGTTTAAATTATTATTCAAATTTAAAAAAACGTCTGATATAAATAAAAAAATCCGATATAAAAAAATATAAGATATTTTTGATCAAAATTTTTATCCCCTCTGATCAAAATTGGTTAAGCAAAGACTTAAAGACGAAACAGACAGACAGACGAAATAATTGTTAAGTATTTGACTACACACGTAACTCTACATAGCGTGGTCCGACAGTGGCACGAACTTTACAGGTTATTGTATTAGATCTTTAATTGGATTTGCCTACATAACTTGAGTTACATGTGTTAATCTATTGTAAAAATCCCTTATACAGTAGAGACAGAAAGCCTTACACAAAACCAACATAAAATCGAAAAATAAAAGCCTATTGTAAATACATAGAACACGCATAATTTCAAACAGAAAATGTCTAGAACGAATCGACTGTTATCGCCAAGTTATCGGGAATAACAAGACTTAAAACGTCTAATTTTAGATCATTATTTTTCCATAATGATTCATACATCCTGTATATGAATTGTATTATTGAGTCCATAATGTACATACAATATTTTTATAACTGATTCACCTTCCGGTGGCGCTATTTTTTCTCGCAAACTGGTTGGATTTCCGTCAGATTATTCAGAAAGTCGGTCTTTTAGACCCGTTACTTAATTAACATTGAAGTTGCATCCTTTAACCTTATAGGTAACGAGATAACTGGTGTAAAACTATGTTGTTTATAATGCGGTTATCTTAACATTACCTTAGAAATCAATGCCGTGTTCTACGAATCATGGATGCCTACTCAGCTTAGATAATAGAATATAATAAAAACATCATCAACATATCAATGTAAGTCCATCTCGATAAGAATCTCACTGTTATTGTCAGTTGATATTTAAACAATTAACATACGATAACATTATAATGGAGCTGTAAACCGCTCCTGTTATTAACTTACACGTTTATTATTATGTTAATTCGTCATCTATACATTAATACGTGAAGAGAAAACTTTGTACCCCTTTTAAAGCATATTGAGGGCACGGAGGAGTGTGAGATTTGGCATAGTTAAAGTTTATTATGGAGAAGGAGTGCAGAAATCTAAAATTATGGTCGAATATCGACCACTGGACGACCACTAGTATAATTATTATGACAACGCTCAGTTACACGTTTATTATCATATGCCAATTCGTCAAATATAAAACGACACTAAAAGTGAGATTCGGATCCAGATGCGAGATATTCTTACGGAATAGCTCCCCTGGTTAGTTCGGAAGGTGAGAATTATTGCATTAAAGATGACATCACCATAACATCTCGTTCTGCTGCCCACTGCTGAACACAGTCCTCTTAATAATAAACAGTTTGCTACAGTGAATGTTCGCATGGTAACATTGCAGTCCTGACAAAAAGCAGGATATTTAAAAATAATCCGGACATAAAAATAACCGCGCATTTTATTCACAGAATGAAGTAATAATTAATCCCTCGTGGAGCGCACGTTTAACAGTGATACGGGGAGCAGTGTGTGAGGAGTGGTATTATGTTTTATTTTTAAGTAATTTAATGCGAAAAATTTAATATTCATTAAAAAAAAACCGAACAAATTAAAAAGCCGGACGAAAGGTCGAAAGTTCGGACACGTCCGATAGATGGTAACCTTAGACGCCACGCTTTGCAACCGGATGGATGGTCGCAGTTTGTTATAATTTATAATCTGCTCGATTTTGGATTTATGACTGATAAACGAGTTCACGCACTTATCTTTTATCGTGTACTTACCTTAATAACGTCATCGTCACCTAATGAGTGAATAAATGAATAGGAATCTACTAGGGAAACGTGTTTCATAGTATAAGGCAACGCATTGTCACCTAACATTATGTGAGATGGTTTACAAACGCAAGCCTATAGGTATTTTGTAAAAAAATAAAAAATTGGAGAACTATTATTAGTTCTCCAAGTAGTCACTTGCCCTTTAGGAATAATAGGTGTAAATAAATAGTCTTATTTATAGCCTAATAAAAAAATATAAGGATCCGCCATATTGCGGATTTAATCGGAACTAATATTAAGTCAGCTGGTCAGCTTGTACTTAGTACTTAGTCATTATTTTTATTATTATCCAACTCTTACTTATTATTCACATTATATTATTAAGTACATTATTCTCGCAGCTCTTTACCACAACATTGGTAGGTACTAATCAAGATTGTAATCTATTATTTTAAAGTATTTCCATGGAGTTTCTTGCCGGTTCATCTCCATAGGACCTACTATTTGAAACCGCGCACCTAGAGTCTACATTTCATAAGTGCCTGTATCTGCTTTACATGAAATAAAGATCTATTCTACTCTGAGTGTATAAGATACCAGCGACATCACCTGCGATTTAATTTTTTTCAGTCAGGCTACAATATTGTTATCATTTCTACTTATCTTAGTATTAGTTATGTATGCCTAAGGAAGGGTTAGGTATTATCTGACTGAAAATTGAGTCCGTGGCCCAATTACGCAACTACTTTTCTAAGTACTTATCTCACTGACTGACGGGCCACTAATGCGACACGCTCGCTTCGCTCGCTCAGCTCGTGCAGTATGGTCCCCATATCAAACCTGCCACTAACTTATATAATTAACGCATTTTGTCTTCTTGGTTTGGCCCAATTATAAAACCAATTTGGACTATTTGATACCTACTAAGAAAAGTAATTAGTTAGGCCACAGACTAAATTTTCAACGGGCCAGATAATACTTAGCCGATACGGAAAAAGATATTATAACATATTACCTGCTAGTGACGTAAACAAGTTGTAAGATAGACTCGTTGACCTACACAGTTTTATTGTGTAACTTTTCTCGTCTCGATTGTGAGATTGGAATAAAAAAATCGTCTAACAATACCTGGAGGCTTACTATAAACTCTTATAGCAGGGCAGAAATTGAACTACCCAGACATTTCCTATATGAGCTGACCTCGCACTATATAGGCTTTTCAACAGTGAAAGGTCAGCTTATAGCATGGCTAAGCTATGGTATTATACTATGGGGAAATAGCACAGATTCACCTACCATATTTACCTTACAAAAGAAGCTAATTCGGATATTAACCAACATAAAACAAACAGACAGCTGTAAGCCACATTTTCAAGAACACAAAATACTTACACTTACCTGCATATACATTTTAGAAATATGCAAATTTGTCCGAAAACACCCAGAATTTTATAATACTCGTGAAGAACTACAAACAAGATATACATTAAGACACAAAAATAGATTGAATTTACCAACATTCCGACTTAAAATACACTCGTCTAGTCCCTTAGCTATGTCTATTAAAATCTATAACAAATTACCAAAAGACATTATTGAGGAAAATAAAACAAATATATTTATTAGCAAACTGAAACGTTTTCTTCTGACAAAATGCTATTACACAATAAAGGAATATTTTGATGACAAAATTTTTTAAAATAAAAAATAAAATTACACTCACAACTTACTTACAAAGACACTTAAATATTATAATATAATTCTATACATAAATAGGTAATCAAATTTTGCAACGTAACCCTCTTCCTCTCTCCTAATTTTCGCTGTGCCCGACAGGGTCCATAATGATCAATTTTATACTTTATAGTCCACCTTTGTAACACATTATGGAATGCAATAAAATTTTGAGTTTGAGTTATACTGGAAATTTCTGGGCAGTTAATTTTCTGCCCTACTATAAGAGTTCGTATTTAGCCCCCTGTTGTGATAATTAATTACTTATTAATGGAGTTATTGTTAAGTCTTCGAAATCGTCATCTTTTCAGCTTATGCACCTACTAAGGACAATCCTCTCGTTTACACTATTCTGAAATTTCTATCATCTAATCTGTTCTACAGCGTGTATCAGAAATGTGTGGTTATGTTTAAGGGTTTGGATTAGACCATAAAACTGAATAACTTTCTCTATGGGACTAACATCGAAAAAATTATCATCTGTCCCATACGTTTGGGTCAAGTAGCAGTGGCGGTACCTCCATACAAGCCCAAAAGCCCGGCATGCCCTAATACGAAACAAACATAATCATTCGCGTAATAAAATAACATTTTAAATTTTGCGCGCCAAATGTCGCGACTCACCAACAAAATATTCACCCGATAAGAATATTTCGAACAAAAAGAGTACAGACAGTCATGCATCACGCTCGCACTACGCCTTTATTAGTCTATGAAGCCGGGCTTTGGCTGACGTCATTTTTCCCTACCGTCCCGCTCTAACGCAGAACAAAATTTATGACATATACTTATATAGCTATGTCGCAATTTGTACTGGAACGCATGCCTGCATGCCTGTGAACGTAGCTATAAATGCGCAGGAATTATTTGGCTTGACGTTTTGTTGCATACTTCAGATGTATTTTTGTTTTGAACGAAATATTGATGTTGCAATTTCATATCGTTATTTTTGTGTAGTATTTGCCGTGATTTAGAGATGTAACATTTATGTTGTGATGAAGAAAATGACTGCGGAAACAAACGTATTAATTGTTTGTTCTTTGTGATGGTTTATAAAGTGTTCAGCTGTTGCTCTTATTAGTAGATTACATTTTCACCGTGATTTTAAGAGAAATAACCCGCTGTGTTTAACAAAATAATAATCCCAAAGATGTGTGTATAGTTGTCATTCAAATGCTTAAATTTAACCGGGTTCTATAAGTGAGGTTAAAGTTAAATCATTGACGCAGTCGGAAAGGTAGAAACTTTAAAAGTGAACTGGGTAGGTGCCTTTTCTATTTGTTATGAATTCGGTTTCAACTAAATATCTTTATTTATATTTTTATAATGATTTCACTAGATGGCGTAAATGTATGAGGAATTATACTGCCATCTATTATCAATTCATGTAAACTAGGTACAACAAATCTATAAAACCGTAGTAGTCGCTAGATGTCGTTAAATTGAGTGAAATAAACTGACTATGAAAGGAACTCATATTTTAAGACACGCACACATAATATATTATAGTCCGGTAGGTTTGTCGGGCATGCCCTATAGTCAACCCCTAGGCACGCCACTGTCAAGTAGGTATTGAAGTTTACGATGTTGATCCCAGGGACAAATTTGTTCAGTTTAATGGTCTGATCCACACCCTTAAATATGACCACGTTTAACAATTTCATCAGCCGTTGGCTGCTGGTCTACTTACAGATTGTCGCCAACCTCGGCCTCTATTACGTCCATAATTAAATTACAGGGATTGGGTCCTAAAAGAAATGGGTTTTTTGTCCTAGCGTTAACTTGGCCTATTTGGCGTATTGCCAACTAGCTTTGTTTAAAGAAATTGGTCGAGCGCTCATTAACATGCGCAGTGATTATAGTTTTACTACCTCGCAGAGGTGAAGAGTCCATACAACCCGATTCTCGTCGGCTTCCCTTTAGGAATTGGTTAGTGCATAGACCAACGTAATATTATATTATTTACTCATCCAAATGACAAAAAAAGGCTTGTTATTCAGTTAGGTTGAGCTCTTATATCTATAATTATAGATTACAAGAGACGGTATGGATTTTTGTCTTGCAGCAATTTTTAGGGGCATTTTTGGGACGTCTTCTCCTTTTAAAACTGTCACCCTTCGCCATTGCTACCTCGCTATCCTCAGGAAAACCAAGCTTCCTTAGAATGGTATAAAAGTGGCTGCTGCTTGTACACTTTGTAACTTTAGCTGCCTTCGTTACCAGTTCAAGAGATGGCGTGCTTAACCAGACAACGATGCCATGGCCGAATGGCACAAAAAACAAGGTAAAGTAAAACTATTCAGTAGCAAAATTGAATTCCATGAAACATGTAAATATAATAACACTGACTCTTCCATATGCAGCTAAAAGCATCGTATTTTCATTTGAAAACGGAACACAATTCATGAATTTATTACAAACTACCGCTGCATGTAGATTTCTAGTTTCCCTCACTGCATCAACAGAGATGAGAAACTGTTTTATTTCCTGCAATTACATTTACAACGGAGATGCAATCCAGATCAGTTTCCGCTCAGAAATGTAGATAAAATTGCCTGGTAGAGCCGAGTACCTATGTAACGTACGTGTCCTCGTTCTAAAACAGTCATTTCTGTGCGTCAAGGACGTTCGCGTTGTGTACCCACCGTACTGTGAAATCGTGACAATTCGTGATAGCGACTTTTCTCAATTGAAACAAGTGTATCGTTCCGTTTATTGCCGCGCGAACGATTCTCTCTCGTATATAGAAATACATGTACTGTAAACTCGTTTTAGATCGGATCTCGTGGTACGTGGGTACGTAAGCGAACTACGGAGGTAACAAAGAACTGGTTTGTGCCGCGGTTTTATGGTCCATCCTTCAGTAAGGTTGGAGAACAACTAATTTTAGAGTCGCCCGTTTGGCTTTTAATGAGCTCTTCGTCTTTGACTTTGATACCGAAGTTCCTGTTTTTAAAGTATTGTTTTAGATACAGCACAATATGCCTCATGGAATTTGCTTATGGTAACAAATTGCTAATATCTGTGAATAGGTACGTACGTACGTGTTGCTGTTTGCCGTCATGTAATAAGTCTGAGATGCAATGCGATAAGAGAAAACCTTTAATGTATCTACATACGCTTATTTATCACCCCGTGCAATGTTAATTAACTTTATACTACTTTTAATTAACTTTCCACTAATCATGTTGTCGAACCGAACGTAGTTTTGGCTGCGTTTAGTTCAACTGAACTACCTATTGTGTGACCTAATTTATCAATTAACTAAGGGCATTCGTCTCTTTCTGTTTCATTAGAAAAAGCAAGTGCGTTTAGTTTAGTTTAGTCCTGGCAAAATGCGCAATAGAATTGACACCAATGTTATACAGGATAATTTTTTATGTAGTGCGCATAATTTGTAGAGTGATTCAGTCTCTATTCCTAAATGCACCGCAGTATTGGGATACACTTTAAAACTATACAGACTCCTCAGGGTCTGTATAAACATTTTAAAACTTTACGAACGTGAAGAACCTTTATTTTTCTCGTAGAAATAGCTGCAGTAAACCGCTATAGAGAGCGAGCGTACACGGTACAGTATCAGTTCCAATATAAAAGTCGACGTCAAACATTAACTTGAGACATGTGCGTACATTAGTACACCACAAAAGCACTAGAGCAGAGCGAGTTGTTGCAATAAAACCACATTGACCGTGTGTTTGTGGTCTGTCCGACTTTCTAACCAATAGGAGAACGCAGATACTAGTGTGTGTGAGGCGTATGTAGCCATTGTTCTGCCGGTGCTAGTATCCGTATGGTTTATACGGATCATATTTTTTGGGCGTACAAAGATGGATGACTTTTTTGAATTTGGAAAGCGAAAGTGCTATGGATAGAGATCTTAGGGCCCTGATTTTACTGGGTTGCCAAATAAGGAAAGTTCCCTTGGAATGGGGTATGGAGTTGTGGACATGAGTTGTGAAACCGGTTTCCATTTTGATATGAATTGTTGGTACTTGCTAGATTGTGGCTTTTGTCTCTGATTATGGGCATTTATTATTGTTAATCTTGGAAGAATAGACTTTAATGTGAAGGATAGAGACATAGCATTCTTTTAGTTTCGCATATTTAGGTCTCCGAATGGTACCTACTTTTTGTGTTGGTACTAGCAACCTAGATATAAAAAGTTTGAGGCTGGCAATGTAAATGTTTGAATATCATATTATATACCTTTGTGTTTTAAACATAGCATTTAATGCTAAATAGTTTGAAACCACAAACGCATTGAAACTCCTATTTAAAGTCCAATAATGGAATATTGCGGTAATAATTTCGGAAAAGCACAAGTTTCCCGTGCAAAATTACCAGGAATTTGGAGTTTATACATTCAAAACTCCGCTTCATAAATACGGGTCTTATCCTAATACCCTTTCATTATAATTGTTTGCGTCAAAATAATTCAGAGGTGATGAAAAGGGCATGAAATTAATTGGCGAAGGCTGACTCATTTCACAACAGATTTCTTTGGTATTTAGGGCTGGCAGATCAAATAATATAAGCTACATACCAACGTTGTTAATATAAGTCCGCTTTTGGCTTGACCAGCTGGTCACACTGAAATAGATGTGTAAACTTTGGACAAAAAAGACATTTACTATTTGATTAACATGTCAATTAGGTAATCATCATCATGTAATTTTTTATCTTTAATCTTCTCTCTCTGTTGTCAATGTGTCGGTGCTGAATAAATGTTTTTTTAATTTATGATGATTATTTCTGTCATATACATTTAAGGTCCTAATTTATTGGAGATTCTTTTATGGAGTTATAGTAGCCATCATTATGAATAACCTTTTTTTTACTATAGGAACAACCCTGAAATCGCGAAAAAAGAAACGGTTATTGCATACAAATAATTAAAAAATATTCCAATGTATGGAATAACAGAATAATTATTTTCTTTTCGTGATTTCAGTGTAGGTTCCATAATAAAAGTTGTTCATAATTATCAGTAGGTACTATAACCCGTTAAAAGGACTTCCGCTATTTAAGTTGAATCTTATATTATAGACCGAAAAATAGAAGAATAAACTCCTCGAATATTTTTGACGAAACAAAGTTGTAAAGAGCCAATCATGTCTAGCAAGTCTGGCCTGAGAACAGTGGCAACCCTAGCAGTGTACTTAGTCAACGACTACTCGTCACCACGTGTTTATAACCTATATTTACTTTACTTTGAATTGAGGAAATAGCGATTGGGTCTGCCTCCTTTGATCGTGAATGAGCAACCACGGTTCGTTTAGGTACAAGTTAGCTATGGCTATAGGTATGTCGTCAACTTAGAGTGTATTTTTAATTTACTTTGTATGCACTTAATATGTATATTCTAAACGGCTCTACAACTCACAAAACCTTTTGAGTGTGAAAAAAAACTAGATAATGGTGTCGATTCTGTTGTGCATTTTGATAGTAGGTACTAAACTAGACTATAACGTTTTTTCTTTGAGAATAATGTTCGTACGGTAAACATTAATAAGAAAGAAAGAAAGAAAGAAATAAGGTTTATTGGTAAACACAATACATATTAAAAAAATAAAAATAAGTTGAGTTGTTTTTTAATAAAGTCTTGGTAATGACTCATGATCATTTACTGTTTCCTATGCGCAGTCTTAAGATATAAACACATTTGTCAGTTTTTTTTTATTGAAACAGAAAGAGACAAATGCCCATAGTTTAGTTCTTTAATTCTTAATTGTACACGAAATGACATATTAAAACAAATAAAATTGAGGTGGTATGAAGTGTATGAACACAGGCGAGCTTAACCCAAATTTGAGTTTTCTACCAGCAGACCTTTGAGTGATAGAGAAAGTATGATGGTAAATCAGGGTAGGTACTGTCAAGTGCACATTAAATTTCTGTAGTTTTAAGATCTACTTGATGTCTAGGTATCTATAGTTGGATTTGTTAATGCAGCAATTTGATAGTTCAAAGCTAATTTTTTAATAGTGATAATATCGTGTTTCTGTGGTCAAGTTATAAAATTAAATCTTTTTTCACCTCAATACCTTTTTTTTTGTAAAAAAATGTATTCCTCGCAACTGTCAAGTTACTGCATTGAATTAAAAACCGATGTCGTGTTAGCAAAAAAAATTACATGAATAAATAAAATACATTAATACGTTATACAAAAAAAAAACATAAGTACCTATATTAAACCTCTAACATTTCTGTAATATTGTGTGATGTTTTTTATTCTTTTACTAATCTTCAATTTTAAACCAAGCCAAAACTATTTTATCACTATAGATAGTTCAACGACAAGGTAGGAATTTGACCTTAAGTCGGTCCAGTCACCTTAGTCATTAGGTAGGCTACAGACCTACAGTCAAATGTCAAAAAAATAAATAAGTGGCTTTGCCATTACAATTTTAACACGACAAGATTCCTCACAAGATCTTCTATTTGATAAAATACAAACCTGATGGAAATGCTTTCAGATATTGCATCATCATCACGGAAACTATGTAGTAAAGTCTTTATAAAATCATAGTTATTTATATGAGCAGCATCATTTGGTAACAAGTAACAACACGCAAAAAATTACTCACTTCAGTCAGGCTGCGTTTGCGTCACAAAGGCACCCTTCCTGTCTAGTGCGTCACTTGTTTTTTTTCTTTTTTTTCTTTAATGAATGGCAACTGTAGCCATAGCCATTTTACCAAGAAACATGTTTTGTTGTTTGTTAAGTTAGGGAAACGATATTTACAATTTAAAATTAATCGAAATTTTGTAATCAGTAAAGTACTTTTAAAATATAAGATATTTTTAACAATATGTACACATTCTAAATTCTAATGGTCACCTGTTTTAAAGAACAGCTTTACTTAGACCTAGAAACGCAGGAACTGGTGCTTTTGCAAACATTATGAATATGCTTGGAGGGAAAAGCAAGAGAGGAAAATTGAATGAATGTCCTAAGAAAATAAGTAAGTTTTTATAATTGAGAAGTGTGGGTGTGTGAATCATTCAGAGGGCTAATTTTCGTAATTTTATGACGCGCCGCTCATGTTGCAGTGACGCTCGAACTTGACGCGATCGTATCTCACCGAAGGTAAGAGAATACCAAATGTGTTGTTTTGATCAGAATTTTAGTGGAACTGCACTTTTTTAGTAACGTGAATTAGCCTACAGGCTTCTCGCAATCCTTCAAGCGGCAGCAACACGGAATCTACCAGAATTACGAAGGTAGGTAAATATTTACTTATTTTACAGCGGTACAAACAAACAAGTTTTACACATGCGTACACAGTAGTGAGTAGTGACGTCATCAATCTAATTGACTGTTACAACTTGCGTTCGAAAATCAAACAATTGATTCAGTCTATCATTCCATTCTACGTCATAACTCTGAACATAAATAGAACATGTTTGCCCGCATATTCTGCAGTACAATAACACGCGTCAGGTACAATCATGTATTTTGATACGTCAATCCGATGTACAGGCACGTTTCAATGATGGCCCTCGAAGTAAGCGAGTTTGATGAAGCGACTGCGATTTCTGAGGAAGGACTTCATTGTAGTAGGATAAGACACGACAAATGAAAGAATAGAATTATAGGATATCAGTATCGCGCTATTAAATGCTGGTTATGACTCTGAGCCGTTCGATATAGAGGCACTTGGGTAAATACTAGAAAATAGATACCTTATATCTCCAAAAAAAATGATATCTTATAGCAGCTGATTGACCTTGGTATCTGTGATTTTCAGAATAGGAAACTTGCATCTAAATTATAATGAGAAATTATGCTAAAAAAACAATAATAAATATTGTGAAATTGCTTTAATTAAAGATTAATTTAAAAATTATACCTTTTTTGCAAATAATCTTTATTATAAATTACGTAAAACGAAACATTATTTTAAAAACCATCATCGATTATATTATGATCAGTTCTTCGTGTTTTCTTGGTAACCATATTCACATGCTATAAATGAGCGATGCAATGACGCCATTAACACGTGACTGTGTTTTGGCGTGAATATTTTAAAGTCATATTTTTATTTGCGATATTTATTCGTGCATTTTTTTGTTTTTTCTATATTTATTTAAGCCTATAATCTTTACGATAAAGTTATGATAAAAATACATGCAAGTTCCCTACTCCTTGTCTTCATAATTTAGACTTAAAATCTTCCAACATTAATAAATGTTTTTATTATTAGATATACCGTACTTTAGCAATACCCCTATATTGCTTAACAGTAACTAATTAAACACTGCAGCAAGGCGAACTAAACCTAATTATGCATGAACAGGAACGCTAGACGAGAAGCAAGCTGAAATAAAACAGATGGCTGCCTGTAATCGCTTACTTTAAAGCCACAGCCAGACCTGAACTTGAAAATATTTGTTAACTCGAGAAAGCGTTTCTTTATTTATCTTTTTGAGTATTTACTTTGAACTTCGTTGTGCTATAACAAATATTTGTTAGAATGTTACTAATGTAATTATCGAAATTGTTGAAAGCATTCGGATACAAGTTTGTTCAAATAAATTGTTGTGTATTTATTTATTTATTTATACTTTATGCACTAAGTACAGGGGCGGACTTAATGCCGTAGGCATTTTCTACCAGTCAACCTAAGGGTGATGCAGAGAAAAAAGTATGGTAGGTGCACGGACAAGATAATTATACTAAACAAGTAAATTATGCATAGTTACTTATAACTATTTATACATAAATTTTTATATAATATACACTACGTATTATATATACACTATTATACATAAATAAATATATATATAATTATATATACATAAACATACTATAAGTAGTAAGAAAGCGGAGATGATTCTGCCAATTTGGTGCGAAGATGTTCACGCACTATTTGCTTAAAGGAATAGCGACTAGTCGCCGTCCTAATTTCCTGAGGGAGCGCATTCCACTGTAAAATAGACTGGACGAAGAAAGAAGAGTGTACAAGGTCAGAGCGATGACAGGGACACTGTAGGAGACGATTGCTCGAAGAACGAAGACTTTTTTCGTGATTGGAACACACATACGAAAAGTGAGAAGTAAGATAAGTAGGGGGTGTGGAAGAGTCGAGAAGGGAGAACAGAGTAGTCAATGCTCTCATAACTCTGCGCTGGCGAATAGGGAACCATTTTAGGAGTGATCGAGACGCATCGAGTGTATCTTTGTATAACTTACCTATATGTATTTGTGGATCACGAAGTATGCATGTATGAATTGAATGGAGGAAGAAATGAATGCAGGTTATTTTTGTCACTTTTTATTATTTGCTATGTCCTACTGACACCTAACAGTAGACTTAGAATAGAATAGACTAGATCTGTATTTCATGTAAACCAAATACAGGCACTTATGAGATGCGAGACTCTAGGTGCATGATTCCAAATAGTAGGTCCTATGGAGAAGAACCGGCAAGATTATTCAGTCAGACTGTGGAACGCACTTCCGCCTAACATCCGCGGATCTAAAACTATCTCCTCTTTCAAAAAACGCGTTAAAGAACTTTACCTATCCTTATAATATTTAAACATATATATATATATGTTTATTAGTATATTCATGTTATTTATTAGTTTATTTTCGTATGTATCTTTATTATACGTAAGTATATATTTTATTTTTATGTATTTTATTATATTCCTCCTCGTTAGCTTCTTATCATCTACCTACCTTGTTTCCTTTAGTTACACACTGTGTCTTCTTTTCTTTTCACTCTTTCCTGTCGCAGGTCTGCTGGCAGAAATTTCTTTAGAAATAAGCAGTAGATACCTTTGTACTTGATATCTTTACTTATTTTCTTTGTCATGTGTATGTGTGTACATAAATAATAAATAAATAAATTATTCTATAAGTATAGAATAGACCCTTATAAAATTGAATACATAATTACAAATAGGATTCAGGAATTTTAACTCATATATTATAAAACCAATTCTTTGTCTCGCTTACTTTTTCATTTATAAAATAATTTAGTATTCATTGTTTTACTCTCCTTAAATGCTTTCCATCATTAATCAGAAAACGTCGGTTTCATCCGTGAAGCGTGACCACGGCTGCTTTAAAGGGCTTTAGAGCGCTTAAAGTGCTGCATAAAATAAAACAGGTACGAAATGAACCGTGACTACTAGACGCATTTTAATTGGAATACTTGTAGGTACTACTGCTTATTTTCACAGTCCTTTGCGATGTTATGAATTGTGTATATGACGTTAGAATCTTTATCATATTATTGCTTAAGCTCATAGTCTATGGCTGACATTCAGAGACGACAGAAACGAGTCTAAGCGTGAACTTACGCTTCCATCTGTCAAAATTTGTTCGTAAGTTTGACAGATAGAAGCCTAAGTTCACGCTTAGACTCGTTTCTGTCGTCTCTGAATGTCGGCCTAAGGCTCTTCGTTTGATTTACAAGTATGCAGTGTCGTGCACAGAAATTTCTTACAGGTTAGGCAAAAACATCATATTGTTGTATTGTCAAGTAAAATGATGTTGGTAATTGGCCTCCTCACCCTGACACGACCGACCCAAATATGCTTAAATTAATTGATATTACAGATATATTAACGTTTATATTACATTATTTATTTATTTATTTAGAGCATGGAAAACTTACAGCTAATTAAACTTAAATAACAACAATTTAGTCAATAGAAAGCCAATAACAAGTTTTCACTTATAGTAATAGACAAAAAAATTCAATGTGAGCGAATGAAGTACACCTTACCATAACAATAATAATTGCTTACTAAGAACAGAGCATGCAGTCTTTTTATTTGAAAAAGTTAAGGCTCAAAAACCTCCTTGCTGAGGGCACACTGTTTGTGAATGGATCAATATCATGCTGTTTACATAGTTAATTAAAGTTTCTATAATAATTAATTTATTAGGGCAGGCAATGTCTTGTTCTCTCTATGGAGTGCACACCACTGCAAGCGTAGTATAAATTGTTTGTAATTGTTTTAGTGTGCGTCACCTACATTTTTGTTCCATATTTTTTTTTCTTATCCTGTATGCGTAATTGTATTGATATTTTTTTTCCGTTGGTTGGATTTTGTGATGTCTCATAAATTTCCTTTCTTGCTGGGGTGTTATAAGTTTATGGCATCATAGCTCCAAAACGGATGGACCGATTTCAATGCAGTTTTTTTTTATTGAAAGCTAGTGTAATCCGGTATCATCTTAGGTATGTTTCATGAAAATCTGTTCAGCCGTTCAAAAGTTACAGCTCTATTTCTAGTTGGAGTCGGGGTTTTTGACAGTTAGGTTACCATCCCAGTATACAAGCGCTGATCAATACGAATCATGATTTATATGCACGGTACTAAAAAACGTGATTTACTGTACCAGTACTCAAATAATGCCTGTTCGTAACTAAATACATCCTGAGTCCTTTTGAATTCCTCATCAAGATTAGTCACCGAACTTCATCGGAAACTAAGTTAACTAACTCATTGTCACTTACCGATGACGAACGGATTTTATATTACCTACGTTTAAATGTTTCGGTTTACTCGAAACTTGTTTCTTTTTTATTTAACTCTCTGGAAAACTTGTCGTTCCAATAACTGTTTTATAATAAATAGATGTTTGTTAATTAATATGGTTCTATGGTATTTTTAAATAATAATACCTACGCTGCTAAATGGGTGAACTTGTTTTCAGGTAAAAATAGTCACTCGTCTCACCTTTGGTTCTAAAGTTAACATGGAAGTTTAATCAGATTCACTGATATTGTTGTCGTATGTCGCCTGTTGTACGCGTATCTGTGAACTTCAAATAATTTGTATTTTGATTTTTAATTTATTTTCTCCTCGGTAAGTGATTTGTAATCAGAAATAAAGAAATTCTAACCGTGTTTTGCGTAAAGAAGAATATTTAGAAATGTAGATAAGGTTTGTAAATAAACTTTAAAAAAAAGTAAAAACCAACTTCTGAAAACTAAAAAGTTTAAAATAATTTTCTTAATAACTTAACAGCTTCTGAAGTCGGTTCCAATGCCAAGCTAGGTGCATTGAAGAATTAAAGGCCTCCAACTTCAGATAAGAAAATTATTTTATACCTACTTTTTAATTTTTTGAAGCTGAAAATATTGATATTAAAAATAAAAAAAAGAATTTTCAAAATCGGTCTGCAATTGGTGTAGTAATCTCGTAACAAACAGAAAATAAAAACTATTTTGAAGTCGGTTAAAAAGTCCCTTTCAAATTCTTCAAACTCGTAAACCCAACTCAAAACGCATACATTCACAATCTTAAACATTTCTTTCAACATCAGGGGCTGCAGTCCATATCGTGCATACCACGTTATTTACAATTAGTGTCTGTTTGTTTATTGTTGCCATGCCAGGATTGGGTGGATCTGTGCCATGTCATTTCACGAACATTATGGAGATAACTGTTCTATAAATAGCACCTCCTTAGTCGTTGGTAGACTTTTTCTTATTTTGACGTCCTGTGGGGTTGAAAGACATTGATTGTGTTAGCTTCTAGTAATTTTGTTCAAATCGACGCCCTACCGACATTCAGTGTTCGCTTGTTTATAGTTGCTATGCCAGGATTAGAAGGATCTGTGCCATGTCATTTCACGAACATTATGGAGATAACTGTTCTATAAGTAGCAGCTCCTTAGTCGTTAGTAGACTTTTTCTTATTTTGCCGTCCTGTGGGGTTGAAAGACATTGATTGTGTTAGCTTCTAGTAATTTTGTTCAAATCGACGCCCTACCGACATTCAGTGTTGGTATGCCAGGATTGGAAGGATCTGTGCCATGTCATTTCACGAATATGGAGATAACTGTTCTATAAATAGCCGCTCCTTGCTTGTTTTTTATAAAGTTAGGGCTTGTGCCACTTCACTTCACCATTCGATGTTTTTTGCTCATTTTTTACATCCTGTGGCAATAAAAGGAAGCATAATAACTGTATTGGCTTCTTGTTTTATCGCGGATTGTTTTTCTGTATTAATAATTATGATTTTCTACATCTCTGAAATGACACAACTTGTCAGTACCTTATGTTGATGATACCAAGCGACTTGTCATTAACTCCAATTACCATTCAGTAACTGCCTTGCTAATTTGTACTGTGACGTCCTTTTTCAAGATATTCAATTCAGATTTATAACTTAAAAATTACTATGGGGAACTTGGATTGATTTCTGAATTATAAAAGGATTGCTGTGCTATAAATAGTTGTGTTGGTAGCTCCTTCTTCGTTTTAATTAAGGATATGTTTGTGCAATCCACTTGTCAATTTTTTGCTTAGTTTTATTTCAACATCCTGTTGCAAAGTTGCAATGAAAGACTCACTGTATTGGCAGTTTGTCATCTTGCCAAATTGTATCGGTTTGTTAATTGCCATGTCCAAACCGAGTTATGGTAATAACTGTGCTATAAATAGCAATGTATTGTTGCTTTGTTAACGTTTGTTTAATCGATGCATGATTTTGACTAAGCTTAGGTTTGTTTTCTTCAATTTGTAGTAATTTTTGTTCATTTTTAAAATCCATTGGGTTTGAACATGGAGTACAATAACCGTATGGGTTTGAAAGACATTTATTGTATCAATTTCTTGTCATCTTGCATGATTTGTCTGTTATTTCTTATACCTAAATCAGTAGGTGTAGGAATATGGATAGGTAGGTAATCATTAAATATGGATTTGATTATGAATCATGCAATAATAACTCCTTTGTAATCGAAAACTATATTCTTAATCTACATGAAATCTACTTCTACCCAAGTTTGATAATGATTAGTAATTTTTTTGTAACCTTTAGGTTTTTATTGACGGTGAAAATATTTAGCCGCTTTCACCTGAGTCTACCGTACCAGATTAACTTAAACTGTGGTTCATTCAATATGTAGCTCAACCTGGTTTTTATATTATGACGGTAAATATTCTTGTTATAAGTAATTAGTAAGTTCGTTCGTCATTTTAAAATACAATTTAATATGAGTCATTGGTATTTCTTAGTAGTTTTATAAAACAACCTATTATATAGAGGTAGTTGATAGCTGGCAGGCCAGACAGCTATTAATAAAAAAGTTTGTTTATATTCGAACCACAGTGCGGGTTTTAAGTTACGACAACTTTTTATTACATTACACTCCTGAAGATGAACTATGCAGCACAGACATTGGTGAAATAACTTTTTTGTTTTCACTAGTTAAAGATCGCGTATTTGTAAATCTTGATCAGTTAAAATATAAATAGATAATTATAAAAGAAACAATGGCATAAAATTAAAATGTTAAGTCCTTTACAACAACCAGTGTAGATACTCGTAATATAGGAACAATCACTATTAAAACATTCAATAACACAAGCAACGATTAAGGCCATCCAAAAAGTCCAAGACTAACCGATCAATCATTATCGTCTGCAACACCAGGCTGAACGTTCATCGTCACATGTAAAAAAGTAAAAAAAAAAAGATAAAAGCTCTCGAGGATCGGATTCCCGAAGCAACCGGTTTTGAGTCTCACGAGCCTTAAATGAACGTACGAAAGCATTCGATAGCGGTTCTAAAGGTTATGATTTTCGGAACATTTTTAAATCTCGGACGACCGTTTAGTAATTTTGGAACATTCAGATACGGTACGGTACGGAATGTGCTTAAATTTTACGTTGGTTAAACATTGACTTGTGACCTAAAATGTTTACAGAGCGATTTCAAGTTTATAACGCAATTAGTGTTATTTGTAGTTTGAACGTTTATACAGACGCCTATAAAAGTAAACAAAGTTGCAGAATATAAGCTCGATAGGATCTAGAGATTACAGTTTATAGCTTCGCAGAATGCTGACAAGCAGTTAGGTTCACTCTTTTTTGTTATAAACAAACTTGATTTTATTATGTGAATCAATATTGATCAGACGATATCCTATCTACTTGGAAAATCTTTAGTAGAATATCTTCAGCAAATTACTTCGATGCAAAAACAAATCATCATTCTCATCCTACTAAACATTGTTATAATAATCAAGCTTCAAGCTTTTGTCTACCAACAACTGAAAATATATCTCCTCCTTCATATGTCATACGCTAAGCAAATACAAATACAGAAATGGAATTCCTTTCCCTTATTTTATTTCATTCCTCAGTTTCCTTCCAAACATCTTCAGCTCTTTTTATTTCATTACCTACAGATACCGACCTACCCTTAACTTCAGATAAAGAGGCTGTGACCTTTCATAGAGCAACTTAATTGCCTGCTTTATCTCTCTTCGGCGTTATCTCTGAAGGTTAATTGCTGACGATAAAGCGTCTTGTAATTTGTAACAGAAGGCAGTTACTGGAGGGTTTTCAACCGAAATAATGTTTGAAGTGTTTAGGGCTTCAAGTTTTTGTCTCAAATAAAAGAGACACTGAGTTAGGGTTGGAAGTCCTTAGTTCTGAACTGCACAATGATCGCAGTGCTGAACTAAGACCTGATTCCAACTCTCTGGGTGACGGTTGGACTAAGTATGAATCCAAAATAAAATTTGTGACTGTAAGGGCTTTCGAATAAGTTTTATTTCTCAGCTTGTACCTAACGTATTACCCCTTTTTTTGGTCATACCTAAGGTCGTCTGGTAGAAAATACTTACGGCATTAAGGCCTTTGTGAATTAAGCATCTGAAATAAATAAGACATACCTAGTAAGTCCTTGAGTCGGACCCAAGGATCAAGTAGGTCCGGCACATAGGTAATCAGCCCCTTTACAAACCTTACTAACTGGCTCATCTTTCCACTAAGGTATGAGTATTTTCCATGTGAGAAAGAACTCATGACGACAGAAGAAGAAGTCTTCAGAATAAAACCAGAACTTTCTGGGTCCGGAGATAACAGGCGGTTAGTTATGTAATATGCTAGTCAACGCGGTATTAAAGACTTAGCCAGAGGCGACACTCGGTCAATCTGAAGTGATTTCTTTTTCAATCATAGCTGATCAAGTGTATAATCGATTTGTTGTTGAACATGATTTGTGTTCAGTGTGTCGTTAATACTTGTAGAATCAATTTAGTAATGAATCATTTGGTACATGATATTATTAAAAAAACACAGCTCCGTTCCGACCGTCAACATGTCACGCAGCGGGTCTACTGCGTAACTAAAATGGTAATGAACATCGACTCTGGTAATAAACTTCAATACGATAGAGAAAGGCTAAACTTCGAGCTACCTTATAATTTTACCGATCATACTATTGGAACTCCCATCTTATGATCGTTAATTTTTTTGGTGGCTCAATGTTTAGTCTCTTAAGATCGTATTGTAGTTTATCACCAGAGTCGATGTTCATTACCATTTTCGTTACGCGGTAGATTTCCAGGTAATAAACTTCAATATGATCATGAGAGACTTACCTTCGAGATACCTTTACTTATTTTGCTACCTAGGTACTTTGATTCACTCATCCCACAGTCAAACCTACTAACTACACGGTTTTGTAGAACTATGCCAAATAATATGTAAAATTTCCTGGGAGCTTAGTAGTTACTACGAACTCTTATAGCATGACAGAAATTAAACTGCCCAGACATTTCCAGTATGAGCTGACCACGCACTGTATAGGCTTTTCATACAATGAACGGTCCGCTTATACTGGAAATGTCTGGGCAGTTCAATTTCTGCCCTGTTTATAAGTGCTCGTATTAAGCCTCCTGTATTTCTCTATAAATAATAAAAGTTGCCTCTCTTTCCTCTCTTTATTCTATAATCTCGTGCGTGCTGTCAACCGACATTCCGATTATGAATAATCATAAAAAAAACATTATCAATTGTTGCCACCCAAACATAATATAAATAACTTGATATCGGAATAAAAACTATATGAAAAAATAGTTAAACATACCGCAAATCAAGTGTTTGTACAACATTCGGTCATATCGCATCCGACTGAGATAAGATAGTATTCGCTCAACTGTACTAGTCTCGCTTGGCGTATCATCTGACACAGTTTTTTTTTACTTGATATCAACTTGACAGACAAAAACATTATCAATTCTAATATTTATATTTTGTTAAAATAATAACCTAACAGCAATGACATTTTACAAAAAGACGGGCCATACACCACCATTAATGCACTACAAATTGGCGTAAACTTTACTATAGCTACATAGCAGTACTTATAATTATACAGTGCTCGAAGAAAGGGAAAGAAAATGAAAGCCACCATACGCCATGTCGGTTTTTAGAAAAAGATTAATATAGACGTTTAGTTACGTGGCATTAGCTGCTGCATGCTCTTTCTCTCAGTCGGTGCAGGGCATTTACCTTGCATTTATCTTGCCAATATAGAGCGCGGGCAACGCGTCTATTTGTAAAATGTCATTGCCTAACAGTCAAAAACTTCTAACCCCAACTAGAAAAAGAACTGTAACTTTTGAACGGCTTAACAGATTTTCATGGAACGTAGCTAAGATGATACCCGATTAAACTAGCTTTCAATTAAAAATTGCATTGAAATCGATCCTTCCCTTTTGGAGCTACGATGCTACAGACAGATACACAGATCCATGATGAAATGATTTCATCATTAATTGTTGCTCATTTATCGACATTTTGCAAAGATACACAGTGATTCACACATGCATGATTGCAGCCATAATTCAATAAGCAAAACCTCACACCATGACCGTTCATGCCACCCAATACCGTTAAAGCAGATCTTACAGTCAATTAAACTTTAACGATGCGCTTACGCAACCAGTTCCAAAAACGGCGAAACGACGGAACAAGTTACACCCTGTCACCACAAAGAGTTACAGAAGGTTCACTTATATGCTCAGTTCATGATATTCAGACTGGGCACGTCATTGCAAGTATTGCAACGCTGGAAAACATTACCTGGCTTTCCAAAAAAAAAAAAAAAAACTGCTGTTCCAATTTAATGTTCTATATTATATATTAATGCGTGAAGAGAAAACTTTGTACCTCTTTTTAAGTATATTGCGCGCACGGAGGAGTGTGTGATTCTGCAAAGTTAAACTTTATGTATAGAAAAATTGATTATAGTACCTAATAGTAAAAAAGAAATACCTACGAATACTAACATTCAATTTTAACACACGCTAATGCCGTACCCGTATTTGTATACGCTCGGTCGCTCGCAGCTGATGTAGGTAATAGAACAAAAAAAAAAAGTAGGTAAGTATGCAATGATTATACTCTTTGACAAAAGATAATAAAGAAAAAACGTTTAAACTTTTTTTTTTTATGAATTACAGTCGAATTTCGACCACTGCTGGGCGACCACTAATTCAATATTACTCGACTAAATGTGTGGAACAGTAATTTTTTTATACGTGATTTTTTTTTCCGTAGTAAATGTTATACATAACATGATGAATACAATTACCTCTTAAATCGAATCAGGTTAATAAGGTAGGACCATATTATAAAGTGAATATTCTGAATCTATATCTCATAAGTGGCTACCATCCCCTCCTATATTGTGGACCGTCAGTTGTCAAGTTGCGTCCGCGCAGGAATTTGTTTGCCCTTGGCTTGACGCCGCATTCCTTTGACAAAAAGATAGGGCTGGCACGTGGCCGTGGGCGTCTTTCATCTTGTCGATAATTTTATGACGGTGTTTTAAAGCGGCTTTTAAAGGCGTCATATTGGAAATGTTAGACATATCTGCATATTTAGCATGTCTGTGTCGTAAATGTTGGTATGCATTTGCATAAATTATGTTAAGAGTTCTTCATGCTCTCAGGGATTGATATCTGTGCATATAAGCGCAGGGTTAGTTATCTATGATTTTTGTTGCCTACTGTGATCATTTCAACCAATTAGCCAGTTTCTTCTAAGCCATCAATCAATCAACTGAAATTATTGCAGGTCACTACTGGATATATTATTATTATTAAATTATGGACGAGCAGCAGGCTTGCTGATGTGTCCACATCAAAGTACTGGAGTAAAGTCTATTTCACATGTAGTAGTCCAATGCATAAAATTCTGTTTTTAATAATTTAAATAGTCATATTCAGTCACGGGTTTGCTTTACGCCACTTGTCTAGGCGACATTTAAAACTATTCACTGAATTAGCAGACACTACACTTTCCGGGAGTTTATTCCACATATCCACAATACGATTATACACAGGATATAGGTCAAGTTGCGCTTTAACAACCACTTTAGAACTCCCAACTTCATGGTCGGTAATTTTTTTAAAAGGTAGCTCGATGTTTTGGCGCAGTGGCTAAGCGATTCCCGCGTTCCTTACCTTTATTCGGTGAAGGTTTCTTATAAATAAGTAACACCGCGGCACCCCTGTCTCTAGACAAGTTCCGACATGGGAGAGGGAGGATGTGGTATGAATGTGTAAATATATGGGAAAAAACACCCATCATTAAGAATATTGTTGTAGAATGTTTCATGGGGAACTTTTGGGGTGCTGTGTTGACGTTCCCCACAAAGTTTATAAATGCTTTTCGACGTGTTGGCTTTACTTTTTTAGATGGAGTAGGTATGTAAATGAGATTTCGAATTTGAGTTCTTCTAATTGTATTATTACTGATCGCTGATAGGGTAAGTTTTTAAGTAAGTTTACTGTGTCAGTGAATGTCACTATCATTCCTCCCTGAAATACTTTGTCTTCGAATGTTATGAACATAAACTAAACTCAAACTACAAGACAAAGTATGTCCAAGTTAATAGTGTCCAACTAACATTGTTATGATCTAGACCGTGATAGGTCATGTTCCATCTAGGCCTATCAGCTTATCCGAGAAGTTGTTATAAACTGACAATTAATTTGGTTACAGCGTTATCTCATAACTAAAACAACCAAAATGAGTAAATTGTTACTACTAAAAAGGACTTATACTAACGATTGTTCAAATAGCAGCAACTAGATACCAAATTGGCCAATATTAAACTCATTGGTTTCAATTAAACTAAGGTCGAGTGGCCACAATACTGGTAATTGTATTGTCGATATATTTTGATCGTGATATTCGAATAATGCGATTCTTGCTCGAGGCACTATGCTTAATCGTATGTCAATCATAGTGGTTTGAGCTTTGTAGTTTTGGTATAATGTTGCGGAAAATAGTTTATGCCTAAAGATAAACGCACATTTGTCCGCATCGAACAAGCCGAACGAAACGAATTTTAGAATTCTTTACATGATAACCTATGAAATCCCGCTCAACAATCTGCGCCGCATCGGCCGAATTGCCGGAAAAAATCGAAAGGTCCCAGACGAATTTGGACGACGTCATCAGATTCGGCTTGGATAATGCGGACGAAACGGCCGGTGCGCCCGCATTCTGTCAATTGCATGTCAGGAAATGCTCTTTCTTTCTCCTAAGAAACTTCGTTAACTTCGGTCGATTCCTCGGCGCGGACAAATATGCGTTTGGATAGCCTCAACATCGTCAGCCTATTAATGCTGTCTTCAATGTGTTCCAGGATTCCTCCCCGAAAAAAGGACTAGGATAGCTCAAATATTCGAAAAACCAGTTCATTATGCCGTTGCAACGGTCATACCTTTTATCGGGAGTTTGCATGTAAAGCAGTTTAAAGAAATAGGTTGCTTCTATTCAATCAATAAGTACAAAAATTTATTGGATTTTGGATCTTGGCATCCTTATTTGTATTAAATCACACACAAACCTTCTCCGTTTCACGACATTCTTAAATTATCTCCAGGTCTGAGAAGCTTCTGTCAGGGACTCATCTTTCTCGATCTCTTCTCTCTGTCTCTAGCGTTAAAGTTAACCAATAAATATGTTTAGAATGTAATGGGCCGATTAATCATGAAAAAACTCATTTTTAAACGGTACATTTTGCTCTAATCGTTTGTTATTTGTTGTCGGTGAAATAGGGCCTTACTGTACACAAACAATGGACTATCCAAAACACGGTTTAAATATAAATGCACCAGGTCACCAGTGAAGCCGCATGTGCCGAAGACAATCGCTTCCATACTGTGCTTCCATACGTCTCCATCGCATAGACAAACTCTACTTGAATCCGCGCATCAATTTGAAAAGTCAAAGCGAACGTAACTTAGAATGAGTTTTCTTCCAGCAAACCTTTTCGGTGAAAGAGAAATGAAGATATTTATTTTCAAAAACATAGAGTGAGAAAGAAGAATAAATATAGATTATAGAGAGAGAAAGTCAACTGTACAATACAACTAGGTACTTAAGTATTATAACTACAATAGATTTCTGTATGACTCAACTAGAAATAGCTGACCTCGTAATAATGTTTTTATTGCTAGATCTTCCAATTTTGATACAACTACCTACCGGTGGTATAAATATAAACTCGAGCGCATCGTGCAATAAGGATCCGTTGGTCGATGCTGTCCACGGGAGCGGATTGCAGCAACCCAGTAAGCTATATATTCAGGGCTTTCAATGCGAATCTGAATTTATTATCAAACGTGCGGTTTTCTCACGCCTTGGCCATGTTGTTTGCAATTGATTTCATTTCGCTTTCGTGAGATTGAAAACCATGGAATTTTAGGATGAAATGCCTCAACTATTGTTCCAAGAATTATAAATAAGTTCAGATTTTAGATTCTGCGTACTGTTAAAACCTTTTTTGAACCATTAAATTGCAATCAGCAGTTTACTTCAACGCGTATTTTTCCTTGTTCAAAAGTGCAAGTTAGTGTTTTTATTGTAAACAATTTTATTCATTCCTTTAGAATCTGAATTTCGTGTACTCTTAAAGAAAAAAAGTAGGGAAGTCAATGCAGGGTTTATTTGTAAAAAGGGTTTTATTGATACCTACTAAAATAAGTGTCGATAAATTGTGTTTTTTTTAAAGACTAATGCTTTCATCTCCTTTCAGTTCGTTTGATATAATAACAATATTCAGCCAATATCTTGAATAAGATAGAGATAAAAAGTTGACCTTTGAACAATAACAATCATTACTTATTAATTACGTGTAAGATTATAACAAATATACAGCACAGTTTTAACCTTTAAAGCGTTATGGTAGACTAACGAACTTGTGGATCACCTGATGATAAGCATAAACACCGCCTCATATGAACATCCGCAACCTAGAGATTACGAAAAACGGAACAAAAGGATTTTAAATATCAAACAGAATAATAAAAAAAACATATAAAACAAAAAAAAAAAATTAAATAAAATGGATTGTACGACGCAGCTGTGTCATATAGGCTTCCGCTCAGCATACCTACATACGCTGCCGCGCTGCATGCAACCCGACAGCGCTGGTTTTCAGCGGGAGCCGCATCGAGTGACGATATGGGTACCTACGAGTACAGAAAATAAACAAATAAAATATGAATTTGAAAATAAAAGAACTTGTGTGTGTTGAATTGATTTGTGTATATGAATAATATAACGTGTTGTTGGCAATATAACCTCTTAATTACCAAGAACTATCGGTCCACCTTCCATTAACCCTGCACATTACAGTTAATGACCACAAATGCTCATTATCTACCAAGTGGCCGAGCAAAATGATTACTAAAACATCCACTATAACTTGACCTCTCGTACTTTTGTCTTTTAAATAAATTTCAGTCCTATTAATTTGGTTATCAAGCTGAGATGGTTGGGTTCAGACTGTTAGCGATTTTGTAAGGTATTTAGATTAAAACGCGATTAATTTGTGTACATGTACAATAATCTATATATTAATACGTGAAGAGACAACTTTGTACCCCTTTTTAAGCATATTGCGCGCACGAAGGGGTGTGAAATTTTGCATAGTTAAAGTTTATATGGAGAAGGAGTGCAGAAAGCTAAAATTACGGTCGAATTTCGACCATAGGGCGACCACTAGTATACATAGTTATGTCATCTTTATCTTTTCTATATGTGTAAATAAAGAATATTTTGGTAAGAATTATGTTAGAGACTTCAAAATTGCGCCTAGAGATTGTGATATGTGGAAAATTTACAAAAATTAAATTAGTTCCTGTGGCTAAACTAATGATTGGAATTGATTGATTTTTTGTGGTCAAAGTTTTTATTGGTCACAGAACGAGATACCAAATACGTCGTTTCATTTCATGTCGTAACGTCCGCGTCCTCCCCAACCTGTATACTAATAGAATAGAATAGATTCGATGTAATTTTTGTTCCGTAGTGACGTTAGTTCCAATTTTGGTCACCGGGTCAGATAAGTTTGTGGCACTATAAACATCCCGCGTCGCGCTCGCAGTGGCACCAAGCCTTCAAGAGATAAAGGCCAGTACAGACGGTCGGTAGGTTATCGCCGCAGGACTGATACCGCCCGTCCGGTGTCCGGCGAGCACGAACGATGACCTCAACTTATCATTTGTTTCGCTTTGATTTACTTGTTATTACGTTACATTTTATTCGCTATTCTGCGCTCCGGGTGGGAATATTTTAACGTACAGATAACGTTGTCTTGTGCAGCTGGGGAGGAATGAAGATGTTAACTTGATTTATGAAAAGAGTATCCATGGAGTTTCTTCCTGGTATCTTCTCCAGGACCAACCCACTTGGAACCGTGCATCTAGAATCACGACGTTTTGAAAGTGCTTGCAAAGGCCCAGTTGAAATAAAAACCTTTGACTTTGACTTCGATGTATTTGTGTCAACATCTCTTGCTTTATTGCTTCTATGAAGAAACCAGGGGATCGACCGGGTAAATAAAATGGTAATGAATATCGACTCTCGTAATAAACTTCGATACGATCGTGAGAGGCTAAACTTTGAGGCAAGCGTTCAACCGCTAGGTTATCACTCAATGATACGATTCTGTGTGTCCGTCTGTGGCATCGTGGCTCCAAAACGAATAGACCGATGTCAATGTAGTTTTTATTATTAAATGCTAGTTTAATCGGGTATCATCTTAGCTATGCTTAATGAAAATCTGTTTAGCCGTTCAAAAGTTACAGCTCTTTTTCTAGTTGTGAATCGGGGATTTTTGACGGTTAGGATAAGTTTATATTTGTAGCCATTTCAAATACCAGTCAATTAAGTCATTGGTATAATTCCTAATTCGTTACGAACATGACAGGCCTATTTTATACATATTATGTCCTCATAAAGTTTGATGATATTTTTTCTAAAGGTCGTTGCTATGACATCATAAATTATAGAAATTGAATGTTCAATGTAATAATGACGTCACACTGACCTTTAGAGGTCCGTTAAAAGTTTTGAAAACTAATGAAATGATGTTGATTATCGTTTAGTTATTTACTCATCTTCACGCTCATTTCCGTTTTGGAATACGTACAGAGGGCTAATTCACGTAATTTTAAGACGCGCCGATCGTATTGCAGTGACTCTCGAACTTGACGCGAGCGTAACTCACTGAAGCTCAGAGGATACCAAATGGCAGAATAGCCGACATCGGCTCAATTGCCATAACGAAAGAAGAAGAAGAAGATTACCAAATGTGTTGTTTTGATCAATATTTTATTGCAACTGCGCGGCAACTGCACTTCTTTAGTTACGTGAATTAGCCTACTGAATTATAAGCAGTATGACTGAGTAATAGTCACTGCTATTGCTTCAAAAGTTAGCATGTGTATGTGTTGCACGCCTACAAAGGTGTAATTACCCATGCGATAAGTCTGATAACCCATATTAATTTAGATATCACCTAGAAATAATTATTTCTGTCATCTTTGTCATCAACTGTATAGAATAGAATAGATCTTTATTTCATGTAAACCATATACAGGCACTTATGAAATGTCCAAATAGTAGGTCCTATGGAGAAGAACCCTCTTTTAAAATAATACATTATAATCTTGATTAGTACAATGTTGTGGTAACAGCTGCGAGAATAATGTAATTTAATGTGAATTAATAGTTATTTGTTATACAAGAGTGCAAAGTTGCTTTTTAACCGCGTGTTCAATTTTGATGACCGAGCAAGCGAAGGATTCTAAAATTGAATCACGAGCGCAGCGAGTGATTCAAAATTAGAATCCTGAGCGTTAGCGAGGGAATCAAAAGAGCACGAGGTGAAAAATCTTTGCACTCGAGTGCAACACGTAACTTTTCATTCCACCTCAGCGAGGAAATGACTAAATGCAAAAAAAAACCGTTTAATTCACAAACTTAGTGCACACGATGTTCTAAATTCAATTTACTTTATCCTCTAGAGAATAAAAACGGCTTTTCCACTCAGATATTGAAGATTAAAAATACTCTTTCCGAGATGGTGGGATGAAAATTTACTTTATCCTCTAGAGAATAAAAACGGCTTTTCCACTCAGATATTGAAGATTAAAAATACTCTTTCCGAGATGGTGGGATGAAAAATAAATTAGAATAGATTATTAATAATGATTTGCCTATAAATAAAATTGCCATGGTATTTAGAAGCTGAGCTTACAATTTGTCACAGTTTTTCTGGTACCTAAGCTGCAGCGCAACCAGCAGCACTCAAGCGTAACTAGACTTTGCTCAGTTTTTTTTTGGAATTTGGTACTTTTATTATTGTCTTTAAAACTTGGTTTATTGACGTCGTCGGTCTTAGGCTTACATTCAGAGACGACAGAAACGAATCTAAGCGTGAACTTACGCTTCCATCTGTCAAAATTTGTTCGTAAAATTGACATATGGAAGCGTAAGTTCACGCTAAGACTCGTTTCTGTCGTCTCTGAATGTAAGCCTTAGCGTATCCTCAGCACAACTAAGTAAAGTCTAAGCTAAGTCAAAGTACGCACAATAGATTTCAGAATCAGACCTCCGCCTAGTAACATCTTTATTTTCGACATTTCTTGACTCGTTGGTTTCGCTACGGCCTATGGCATTAAGTCCGCCTTTGTGCAGTGTTTTTTCTTACCTGTGCATAAAGCATTAAATAAATAAATAAATATAGTGCCACAACCACAACACGGCCACAACACAAACTTATCTGACCCGGTGACCAAAATTGGAACTAACGTCGCTATAGAACAAAAATGACTTAAAATTTCATTTTTGTATTTTCTTTTCTTTTAATTTATGGCTTCATCGTAGTTCGATGATTTTGCCAACGTCAAGGTAGGAAATGACACGTGATCAGTTTAAAAAAAAAACAATAGTGATGACATTGAACGGTATTTGTAGTGCTGAAAAAGGACAAAACAGTATGTTAATTGACACAGGAGATGACATTGGTAACAGCGACGGCAGCGACGCCATGACCGGGTCAGATAAGTTTGTGGCACTATAACTTCTGTTAAATCACTTTGAAATCGCTACGTGTGACATGTTTTCGAATGCGACTGTAGTCTGTCTGTACCTCCGTTTCGTTCCCATGTTTTGATACAAACATTTGTCCTCCACTACGAATCGAGTCGCTGACGTAATCGTAACGTACTGAGTCATCTTGACCGGTCAGAGAGACTATTAAAACGAAGATAAAAATATCGTTGGAAATGTCCACGTGGACGCGTTTACATACAACGTGTAGGCGTTTGTATACTGTTATTATTAATGTGGTATTAAAATAGTACTAGTAGGCCGGTTTTGTTTGAAGAGAATAAAGAATTTGGTTTGTTTTGGCTTTGTTTAGGGTTGCCATCCGTTCGGATTTCCACGGAATTGTCTCACATGGATAAATCATCGATATTTTAAAATCATTTCGTCATGCAGTGGCAACGACAAAATCATCACTCGATAATGACTATGACCGAATGAACGAGAACTTCGGCTTCGGCTGTGACATGACAAGATGACAACATGCATTGCGTGAATACGGTGTCAGTTAGAGAAAAATCATGGATGATTTTGTCATTGGTGCCGTCATAGATATTTTTTTGTCATTGTCATGTAATCATTGATATTAAAAAATCATCACTCGGCCTATCTCTATTGTCTTAGTTTCCTGGCAGAGTCCGGGCGGGGTTTTCGACAACAGCAGTGAAACCTACTAACGTAAACTTACTGTTATGTTTATGTATTAGTCAGTAGTAGTCATTCTTAGATTAGTAGTAGGTAATAAAGACTCAGGCTGACATTCAGAGACGACAGAAACGAGTCTAAGCGTGAACTTACGCTTTCATCTGTCAGACTTACGAACAAATCAAGTTGATTTTGACAGTGAAAGCGTAAGTTCACGCTTAGACTCGTTTCTGAATGTCAGCCTAAGCTCCAAAATCTGGAATTTTTGTCATGGATTCGCGATATTCTTGATGGCAACCCTAGCTTTGTTATATTGATGTTTTGATAACAGATGGTTCAGTATGAGTTATGACACAGTCCGAAGCCACCGTTTAAAAGTTCTTAGTAAAGTCAATTCCATATCTATGGTTAACTTTAGGGTACACGAACAGTGTAAACAATCAATTATTAATAATAATTAGTAGTTTGTCGAATTGGTCTTTGTAAGTTCTTTGTTGATGTTTCGAGTCAAATTATTTTGTAACTGGAGACTTAGGTATACTTTACTAAACACTAAAGACCATAAATACAGTAGAATTTATTATGTGTGCGCATAATTTGTAGAGTGATTCAGTCTCTGTTCCTAAATGCAACCGCAGTATTGGGATACACTTTACAACAAAACGAAAATTAGAAAGAAAGAAAGAAAGAAAATCAATTTATTTTTTGCACACAGGACACCGAGCATGCACACATAACAAACATAAAAAATAAAAAAACCAGGAAATTACATAAAATAAAAACAATGAAAAATAAAGCATGGAAGTGTGTGTCCCTCATGTGCAAGAAAATGGGCATCGATCAGCTTGAAAAATCGACTTGTTATTAGGGACACGCATAATTTACTAGCGCAAGCCATACAAAATCAATTTTTTATTTTGTTTTGCAGTGAATTTTTAGTACTGCGGTTGCATTTTCTAACGAACACTGAATTGATCTGCAAATTTTGCGCACTACATTAAAAATTATCCTGTAAAGGAGCTTTAGATACAGCTGTGGCAATTTTTTGAGGATTTTAGAAGGATTGGTGCTATCTCTAACTGTGACTGTTGATGGCTTTACAGCCACGAACAGCCTTTCTTACCCTTTGGTCTGCCTCTTCTCTCATGATAAGAAGCAGACCAAAGGCTGTGTGAAACATGACATGAATGGGAAGGAAGTGGATCCGGAAATGACGTCTGATAGAGATAAATGGAAGAGAGACATATTGCGCCGAAGGATGATGGTGCCGCCTCTGAAAAAAAAAAGTTTAGAGTGATCAATGACGTTTTAGGTAAGTACGCATGGCTACATATCAAGTTATAAATATTTCTGTAACCTCTCATTGTACAAAAAGCCTATACAATGCGAGGTCAGCTTATACTGGAAATGTGTAGTATGGTAGTATGTGTATTTGATTGGTAATCTTTTTTATAATAATATATGCTTAAAAGCACATTTAGGTATATTTATCTATATAAAATTTTATTTTTTGTGTTTTATTGTGACTTTTGTGCTGTCTGTCCCATGTAGAATAAAATGATTTCTTTCTTTCTTTCTAGCTTGATAATAAAGTAGCTGTGTGTACTATTGTTTAATGACGTAAACGTAACTGCATGTCTAATAATATCCATTCTAATATGCATACAGTAAAAAATGAGGTAACACTAGGAAATTGTCCTCATAACCGTTGCACGAGTGAAACAGTGAACTATTTCACACAATTGAGCGACAATGAGGAAGTGCTCTACTATTTGTGTGAGGTGATTGTATGAATGAAACAAAAAGGAATACCTTGGTACAGGGCCACAAACTTATCTGTACCGGTGACCAAAATTGGAACTAACGTCGCTACAGAACAAAAATGACTTCAAAATGTATTTTTTGTACTGAAATGACATTGGTAAAAGCGACGGCAGCGACGCACAGTGGGCCCATACTGAAAATTAGTGGACTTAGGCAACAAAGTTACCATATCGATGCGATTTTTTTTTATATGACGTGTTATAATATTCCTGACAACTTTTATTCTTATAAAATTTCATCTAAACTTGATAGTTTGTCTTGAAAAAAATTTATTAGATTTTTTTGTATGGAGCGAATCACGTTTAATTTTTTTTCTTCAATTGTACTAATATGTTGGGTGTGTGGCGTGAGTATATGATAGCTAGGGTCATTCTCTATCCACGAAAAAAAAATCAGCGCCGGCCATCTGCGGCAGCGCGAGTAATCATTCGGTAAAAAAATAATAATTTGGAAGATTTTTTTGTCATTTAAAATAAATTCAAAGCATATTTTTTGTCTCATTTGGCTGTTTTCACCTTCTTTTTAGTTAAATAAATAGTTTTAATAGCGCATACGTACTTAGAACTAGTAATTCTGGTAGAGATTTAGTTATTATTGCATGTTATCGGTACAAATGAGTCATCAATCACAATGCAGGTGCTCTGCATTGTGATTGATGACTCATTTGTTTGTGCGCGCATAACTAATGAGTCATCGAAAAATGCTCGTCTCTGATTGGCTGTGTTATTTTTTAACTGCACGTTATCTATTGTTGAATAAATATATCGTAATGTTTCAGGTTATACTAATTTTGTTAATGATAGGTGAAATAATTTAAATTTGTACGGGCAAGTCGTTGATAATTATCTACATAATCAACTGTATGTATATTATTATAGTATAAGTTATAGTACGTATGATCAATATGAAACTGTGAAGTAATTGTAGCCCTGAAAAGGGCTGTTTGTCATATTCCTAACCCTGATGGGCTTTTGTGGGAATAATTTAGAGCCGGATCACATTATTTCTTGTTCCAGAAGTGCTAGTGGGTCCGGCAAATTTTCGGACTCTGCTATGAGGCATTCTTCTTCCTCCATAATTTCACTGTCACAGGGAGGCTCAGTAGTCTGTAACAACTGAGTTGCTTCAGGCAACAACTCATTATGAACCTGTTTCATTATTTTAGGCCTTATGTAGGATATGTGGGGATCAGAGCTTATTAGAAGTCCATGGAGGATGTCTTCGTTTGTTGCTATTCTCCCCGTTTTCCGAGTGTGCCTCTCCCTGACGTTTCTGAAGTCCTTATTACGGGCTTCCGAAGCTTTCTTCAGAAACTTCGGCAGTCAAGACAGAAATGATACTTTCATACAGAAACATATGATTTTTCAGATCACCGCCACTTCTTAATTTCACAAAAAGATCTAGGTTGGTACAAAATCCAGCCATAGTTCTAATGTAAATATAAAAATACAAGTATTTCACTGTGTTCACAAACAAGCGACAAGAGCGAAACTAGATGGACTTATTTTTTTTTATTTTTTTTAACATGGCCTATTGCAGATAGCTCCGGGAGCTAGATGTGCGTAACCGGGCTTTGGTGGGACCAGAAGGGTCTCTCACCGTAAAGTATTAATAATAAAATAGCACAGCTAAGGGCACCCCATAGTGGGGCTCGGACCTAGGCTTAGGGCGCTATTGGTAACTGAACAAGAAGGGACTTGCAAAATCGGTGAGTGAGATGGACTTAATGAATGTCTTTATATTTATAGTTAGTGTTAATTACTCAAGTAGTGGACATAACAGTGAGTGAAAATTATTCAGCCAATCAGAGACGAGCATTTTTCGATGACTCATTAGTTATGCGCTTAGCCGTGTGCACAAACAAATGAGTCATCAATCACAATGCAGGTGCTACCGATAACATGCAATAATAACTAAATCTCTACCAGAATTACTAGTTATAAGTACGTATGCGCTATTAAAACTATTTATTTAACTAAAAAGAAGGTGAAAACAGCCAAATGAGACAAAAAAATATGCTTTGAATTTATTTTAAATGACAAAAAAATTCTTCCAAATCATTTTTTTTTTACCGAATGATTACTCGCGCTGCCGCAGATGGCCGGCGCTGATTTTTTTTTCATGGATAGAGAATGACCCTAGCTATCATATACTCACGCCACACACTCAACATATTAGTACAATTGAAGAAAAAAAATTAAACGTGATTCGCTCCATACAAAAAAATCTAATTAATTTTTTTCAAGACAAACTATCAACTTTAGAAGAAATTTTATAAGAATAAAAGTTGTCAGGAATAATATAACACGTCATATAAAAAAAAATCGCATCGATATAGGAACTTTGTTGCCTAAGTCCACTAATTTTAAGTATGGGCCCACTGTGCGACGCCATGACCGGCGGGTCTACCGCGTAACAAAAATTGTAATGAACATCGACATCGGTATTAAACTTCAATACGGTCGTGAGAGCCTAAACTTTGAGCTAACTAACTCACTAGATAACTAACTAGCTAGATAACTTTTAATATTTAGATACTTATATAAAATCTGATTTTGGTTTGATTTAATTTTTGATTTGGTTTTTTTTTACATCGGAATTATACGAAAATAGTCAAACAGACGCTCGATTGAGTCATAAAAATTAAATCTTATTGCAAGAGAATAAGAGTCAATTTTAAATGCAGTAAGTAATAAAGGGTCAAATCTATTTTATATTGTTGCAATACCTATAAGAACGAACCGGAAAAATATTGGGGTTACGAAGTAAATCTAAGCTTTACCTAAATAGTATCGAGACAGTCATGTTAGTATTTAGTGGAACAGCATGAAGGTACGGCGTCAGTGGGCCTACCATGAAAATGTCCATCCGAAATTTCGGAGCGAAACGAAGCACGAACGAAACACGAAGCATATAGCGACCATGAAGTTTCTTCGGATTTATCTCTTTCGTTCGGGAACCATAAAGTACGTTCGTGATTGAATGAAAGATGAGAAGTCTGTTCTCGCATACAATAGAACTCTGTTATAAATGAAGTGGTATAAACCGGACACATTAAAAAGTACATTCGTTTGTATTAGAACTATGGTTAATTATGAACCATTGAAATTATCCGTATAAATGTGTCACAATCTAACATAAATATACCGCGAAATATAAACAATTTTTTGTTCACAGAGCTTATTATTTATTATTGTCGGTGTAAGTTTAGTATTTGGTAATTATTTGTGAAAGTGTCAGTCAAAGGCTCAAAACTCTTGAGAGTAAAGTTGTCCCTTATCAGTTTATCAAAGATGCTGTCCAGGAACTGTGCAGTGTTGTGTTGTGCCAGCTTTCAAGAAATATTCGATGGCATAGATATATTTTTTCAGTCCCCAGGTAAATCAGAGTGATAATAATATTAATGCTTTATTTCTCTCTGCACAACGGTGATAGTGTAGGTGATAGGTTCATAATATTCGTATGCTCCTTTGTGAGTGACTGAATTTGGTACTAGGAAAACCCTGACAGATCACCGTGTACATTATTTGTTTATAACTTCATGTGTGTTTTGTAGTGTATGTGTCTCTGTTACGATATTTAAACATCGTTCTTCTATAATTTTACTAACGATATACACAATTAGGTATACAATAAGTATGTTGCGAAGAGACCATCAATCAACACGACTGTGGTCTATAAAATAAATGATAACTATGATTGTATGACACCCCAATTTCATTTTATTAACTTTACGCGATAGTTAGATAGGTACCTACGTAAATAAAAAAAAAAAAATAGGTAGTAGGTTTTGTTAGTAATTTTAACATTTACAAAACTTGTAACGCATTATGGCTTAAAAACATCAATACAATCACGATTCAATCACATTTATGACCATTATAGCACTTTTAAGTATAAAATTCACACTTCCGAAAGTAAAAAGTTACCTATTTAGCTTTCGTGCAATTCGAGGTTAAATCACGAAAGAAGTCCTGTCAAAACTACGTTACTTCGTTTGATCGGACCGCTTCATGGTTGGGTTTACGACGAACGAAACGTCACAGTGCGATCTTCGGGATCGATTTCGGAATGAATGTGTATCATGGTACGAATCACACGAAATTTCGGTCCGAAACTTCGGAATTACGTTTCATGGTAGACCCACAGGTTATCAGAGGCAAAGGTTAGCGAAGTAATGAGAGGTCGGTCTAGCGTCGAATAGAATAGTGATTCTTCTTAAATGGTTTAAATCTAATACCCTACTGTATAACTAGTGAATGTTTTTAGTATACAGGGTGCTACCTTCTAGTCCCGATCCCTTTAAGGGGGTTATTGTGGGTACTCATCATTATGAACAACTTTTACTATAGAAACAAACCTGAGATCGCAAAAAAAAAGATCAGCAGTTCCACATAAATAGAAATTCAATATTACTTGACTAAATGTATGCAGAGACAAATCATCCAGCACTAGTCATTATTATTAGGTGAGGTTAATAGATATACTTAAATAGAACCTAAGTAATTCAATATACGTAATTATACTTACATTAAATATATTATATACATCAATAGCATGTACCAGTTAATATAACTTAAACGTCATAATTAATGTTTTAATTTGGGGAAGCGCCAAGCTCGTGCCGCTATGGTATTTGCGAGTGCGCACACCTGGCAGCCGCCCCGCGCCAGCCCCTAGCCACGACACTGGCCAAACGCAAGCCTATCCGATGTAAAAAAGTATCGTAAATTGAATGAGCCAATGCATCACGAGAACATTCGTTCGGAAGCGTGTAGCACATGCAAATGGATCGATTACAGCGTTTACACCACGCAGCGTTGCGGAATTTTATTTGCAATAGCACCAGCTATTTGCAATCAATTGTTGCAAAAATATTTGATAGTTTTCGGTTCAACGTGTGTGGTAAACGACATGAAGAATGGAGAGATGTACAGAAATGTGTTAGGACTCACTATATTGTGTGATTAAAATAACGAGCTAAGATACGTTTAGGATCGAAATAGAATAAACATTTATTTGGACACAACAAAATGAGACACAACATATAAAATTAACACATGAATGAAAGAGTATGGTATACAATTAAATAAAAAGTACAAAAACTTCATAGGCAAGTGTCTCAAAGTTGGACCAAGATGTCCAGATCAGCTTAATGTCAGGCGCTAGAAAGTGCTTGACGCTGGTTTTCATCGAACCTTTGTGATCCACGGATTTCATACAGTGCAAACTCGAAGTAGTAGATAAATATGGTATATTCACAGGAGGGTATTATTTATTATGATAATATGAGGTGAAGGTCCTGTTTATATTGTATGTATGTGTGCACACTAGAATATGAGTGTACCATGATTAAAAAATATTCGGATATGCAATATTGGAATTATTTAAATTAAAATTGATTGCTCTCAGTCATGGCTGTAGCTAGAAAGAAGACCAAGGGGGCACGGCCCACCCCTATCTAGTCCATCCAGAAAACATCTCAAGAAAACGTTAATATGTTGTCATTGTCATATGAAGAGGTTTCTTTTGTTAAGCTTTGTCACGTAATTGAGTTTCAGGATTGGCATGTTATTGAATAGAATATATCTGCTGTCTAGTCTATTTTTAGGATACCTAATATTACCTAAATAAATAACATTCTTGAAGGACATTTTTGGGGTTTCGCTTGTTCGTACAGTATGTTTTCGTAAACATGTTTTGTTAGCATTTAGGTGCTTTATTGGTCTTTTATGTAGTTCAGTCCGGCTTTGGTCATTGAGATCTTGGCTTTTATATACTTTATACACTAGTACTTCTGAAGAAAGGACAGTAGAGGCTGTTGTGGGGGCTCTTCTTTTGTGGGGTTAGTTTCAAAACACCACACTGCGCTCCAAAACACGAATCATTGACATAGTTCGGAAAGCTGCAAAACTCAAATGAGATTGGGCTGGCCATATTTGCCGTATGCCTGATGAGCTGTGGGCCAAAATTGCCAGTATTTGAAGCCCTGGCATAGCTAAACGGCGGCGTCGTCGTGGCGGACCACGAAGGAGATGGACAGACAAGCTGGATAACATTAATAAGGAATGGTTCACACTGGCTCTGGACTGGAAGACATGGAAGTCATGGGGGGAGGCCTTTGCTCAGCAGTGGGTTGATATAGGTTAACAGTAACAGTAGTTTCAATACTCAATATTTATTGCGTTCAGCAATGTAATTTAAGTGATAAAATAATAATTTTAATTCGCTCATTATGGAGTTATGGACCCCATCGGGCACAGCAATGTAGGAGAGAGGAATCACTGTATTATAATATTATTTTGCTTCTTTTCAATAGTAAGATTATCCACTGGACTGTTTCTTGTGTTGTTTCTTCCACTACCAATCTTAGAATTAATTTCTGGTACCCTTCTAGTGTATGCATCTGCGTGTATTAAATTAACTAACTACTAAACTAAGTGCATCTTCCTTAAAACATCAACATTTACCCCAGCTTTTAACATATTTTTTTTCCAAACAAGCGTCCTCCGAGACCCGCAGAAATGTGGAGCAACTGGCTTGGCACCTGCCCCGCTATATTTAAACGTAAACGGTTCCATCCGCTAATATGGACAAGTCGGGACATGACATGTGAAACAAGTTGTTACGGGACTGACGAGACGATGTCCATACTTCGTCGTGTTAGCACAAAATAAAGCCAATCTTGACGGCGGCATAGTTGGCGCAGTGGCTAAACGATTAGCTTTCTGCGTTCCGTGTTGCGGATTCAATCCCCACAGGGAACAAATATTTGTATGCCCTACATATAGTTGTTCTGGGTCTGGGTGTGTGTGCATTTGAGATGTATGTTTGTAAACTGTGCCCACGATACAGGAGAAATCATAGTGTGGGGTTGTAAAAAACCAAGAAGATGAGAAGTTGGTTAGAATGTTAAATGTTAAATAGCAGCATCTAAACCAAAATGTTTGGTTTAGATGCTGCTATTTTGTATTGTATGTGTGTGTGTTTTGCTGCAGAAATAAAATATTTTTCTTTCTTTCTTTTCTTTCTAAGTTTCTTTAGTTTTTGAGTGTCTGACTGAGATTCTGTGATTAAGGACTCATAAATGAAGAGTAAAAGAACCGGCCCGCACCTCTGACTTTTCAAATTTATGTGCGGATCGCAATTTGATTATCACTTGCGTCAACGTTGAAGGAAAACATCGTGAGGAAACCTGCACACCTGAGAGGGCCTCATAAAGTTCTCGATGGTGTGTGTAGTCCGCCAACCCGTACTAGGCCAGCGTGGTGGACTAAAGCCTAACCCTTCTCATTCCGAGAAGAGGCCCGTGCCTAGCAGTGGGACAGTAATGGGCTGGATTTATATTTATTTACTTAATTAATGAGTAATGACATTATAACTTAGAAAACTTTGGCAAGCGCCCAATTAATTTTGTTGTTTAGTCTACAATATAACAGATACGTACGAGGTCAGGAATGAATGATAATATATAATCATACTGCAGCTAATGACTTCGCATTATTCGTTGAAATATGTAACTTTTGTGTTACCTAAAACCATATAAAATTCTTTTTATTTGGGTCAAGATTGCAGTTTCTTGAATACTATAAAATCAAACGTTTCATTTGCATGCAAGGCAAAAGAATAAGTTCGATATATATATCATAATTGAGGAAATGAAGTTAAGATTATTTATTTATTTACATACGTGCGCTTAGTAACCATAGGCAACAGTCCTCCAATTCACTTACCAGTTACCTAGATTGGGCTCTACAATGTGTATCAGAAATGTGTGGTCATATTTAGGGGTGTGTGGATCAGACCATCTAACTGAACAACTTTCTCTATGACCTCGCCTTAAATATGACCATGCATTTCTAATACGCGTTGTATAAGCAAGTAAAAACACTAAGGATTAAATAAAATCTAAACACTAACTAACAGTAACACCTATTTAAAAAAATTAAACCTTAAAAGATTCCTACGAATTCCATTGCGATTCTATGAATTTTACCTCGCATCCGCGCATTATCTTACTTTATAGGGAGATAACCTAACGGTCAAAAACCCCGACTACATCTAGAAAAAGAGCTGTAACTTTTGACCGGGTGAACAGATTTTCATGAAACATAGCTAAGATGATACCTGATGAAACTAGCTTTCAATTAAAGAAACTGGATTGAAATCGGTCCATCCGTTTTGGAGCTACCATGCCACAGAGGGGTGTTATAAGTTACGACAAATGAATATTCACATTTCAAAATGTCTTGCATTATGTAATATTTTACGCACATCCTTTAAAAAACCAACCGATTCCATTGAGTAACAAGGAATCGGAACAGGTTTTAATATCATCATCATCATAAGACCAGTTGACATTCAATTAATTCGAGAAATAAACACAAGCTAATTAAGACAGGACGCGATTGCGTTGCATATAAGCGCGTGCTTCTTTAGCAATTCGCGAAACGTCCTCTTCACGGTCCGTTTGGTGTAAAACGACCTTTTACTCGTAATGGCTGTGCTGTTATATAATATTAACCATTTTACTATACAGAATGGACTTGGAACGATCATAAGTACATTATTATAGGTAGTTTGTATCTGGCTTCGTCGCATAAAATGTATGCAGGTTAATTTTTTATATAGTGCGCATACTTTGTAGAGTGATTCAGTCTCTGTTCCTAAATGCGACCGCAGTATTGGGATACACTTTAAAACAAAACGAAAATTCGTCTTAGTGTGGGGGACACGCATAATTTATTAGCGCAAGCCATACAAAATCAAATTTTTATTTTGTTTTTGAGTGAATTTTAGTACTGCGGTTCTATTTGGGAACGGACACTGAATCACTCTGCCAATTTTGCGCACTACATATTTAATTAAAAATCAGACATCAATATCATTATATTTTATCAGATTATGCGCACGCTTTTACTTGTTTGTGATGTTTTATTCATGTATTTTCTTTCTTTCTTTCTTTCTTTCTTTCTTTCTTTCACACTTGTTGTTGTTGTTGTTATTGGGTTAACTCAAATCTAAAAGAAAAGTTTGCGTGCAGCGACTGTACTCATCGGCCACATCCGTATGGTACAACTTAAACTTCCCTATATTTGCACGTTTTAATAAGTAAAAAATTACAAAAAAAAAAACCGGCATTATTTTCATTTATTCGATATGAGAATCGATTACTTTAATATGTCCTTCGTTTAAAAACTCGACCTGTATTGATGTAGGAAGCGGATATATTAATAGCGTTAAATTGTTTAGAAAGTTGGACCGTAATTTGATTTGTGGTAGTAGTTGATATTATTAAGGGTTACGTCATTTACGCCAGTATTAAGAGCCATGTAGACCATGTTACATTGCCTTGGTGCTTGATCAATGGTGCTGGTCCAATTTGGCCATGGCCACGATTGTTCAAGGTATAACCAATATAAATTGTTCCAACAACACGTCATCAATGTAGGTCTGATCTACTCGTAGTAGCGGTCCAGAAAAGGGCAGTTAAATAATAATACATTCAGCTTATTACAGTACGACATAACAAAGAATTCGCATCGGTAAACTTCGTAAAACCGATCATTTCCAAACTGAGAGCGATTTCAAGACCACGAATATTAATTATTAGCACTGCAGTAAAAAATGATCTTTACGCGGATGCAATAAGTTCTAAAATTATCTAAGTGAGCGACTGCCATTGGTTGTGTCCTATAATTGTACTCTCCAACTTTTGGGCACAGCCTCTTCCCAGAATAACAATGAATTGAATTGAAGTTGTTTTTGCCTATCCTGTAGGAAATGTGTGCGCGTCACTGCCTATGTACACGCTCTAGACATGTTCACAGCTCCTGTTATTAAGTGTTTATTCGGTAATTACGAACATCGTCTCAGAATGCCCATGTCCTGAACGCATACGGGCTGATATGTGTATGTGCCTCAGAGGGTGTGCTTTGTCCCAGCAGCTTCAATTCGAATTTCATCGGTGTGAAATTGAACCATTGTACGGATCTTCAACCCAATTTGAAAGCCACTTGATTGCTATCGCCTTAACCGCAAATCTCAATCCGCTTTTAGCCTAACTTCTTTCACTGTAGTTTCTTGTTCACCAGAAGTAATTACCATAATTTTGGAGACCATAAATTCTGCCATAATAGTTCCCAGTGTTTCAATAACTCCACTTACTACGATTTAATACTACAGAATCGCTTTGGGCATTCAACAGCATCGAGGTTCTAACGGCCCTTATTTACGTTGACACATTATTACTGAAATAGGTTTCAATTAGTACTAAATGCTTTAGGACACTAGCGAGCTCGTTAGAGACAAAGGCGTTTCTGGCCTTTTAATAAAGTAGCTGGCCTAAAACACGCTTGTTATCCATTTAGGAGATGAGAAATTTATTCCATGTAAAATAGTAAAAGGCATTAGAGACGTTTAATGGGAATCATGTCAAGAGGAAACCCAGCAGCAACACTATGCGCTTATAACATTATATAGACCACTCATCTGTTTGTTATGTATGGTAATTATGGCAAATTATCTCACAACCTACCATATCCTATAGCAGTTTATTAGCAGCTCAGAAGTTGGTCCAGGTTGTTATACGAATACCTAAGATAGTCATTATTGGAGTCAGCAGCCCAGAAAAGTCTGACAACCATCTTAACCATCTAGGTATCAGTGTCTCCCGTAGTTGGGTGTCGGAGGCCAGATGGCAGTCGCTTTGTGTAAAATACTGATATTCAGTCGCATCTGGTTAGACAGGAAGCCCACTTAGGGTCGTAGTATAGAAAAAGCTAGGATGATGATGATGATGATGATGCTAAGGACTGGTCATCTATCGACTGATATGGCAACGAATAAAAGCCGAAATATTTCTTATACAGACGTTTGGTTTCAATTGGTACGATTTACTGCTACGTTGCTAATGCGTCCGCGTATCCAAACTATTTCAACACGTTGGACTTAATTTTTAAACCGTAAATAACCGTCAAAGAAATGTGTGAAACACGTGGTTACTACACAGACTTTCGTAATACAAAATATTTGTGGAATGCTCAATTTTTCGTCAATTAATATCGTGGTTCGTGCATCAAATGCATTTGTTGAGGGTACCATCACAAATCGTGCTGCGTATGCGTCGCCTTAAATCGCGTTTAAGACACCAATTATAGAGCTATGCTAACGATCCCAGTAATTGGTCCCTACGAACCTTTATCTTTATTATCGGTACCATGAACCGATGATCGTGACAAATCGAGCAACGGTTGTAACCGTTATTCTTTTAAGATGGTTCAAAACAAGGATTAATCTATTAATCAAATTTTTGTTCATTATGTTTTCTTTTATTGTTTTCTATTCTATTCTATTTTTATTACTAATAGCTCTGATATATAATCTGTCAAACTGTGCTCCATATTTTTGTAGTCTTGTACCATGTCACTTTGGCGGTATTGAGATGTCAAGTTAAACATCACTACATTAGCATTATTTTTGTAATGTTAATGATATATTTATTTACCCGTGTACTAGTAGGACCCACGGTGTAAAATACAAGAATTTAAAGTAAAATGGGAGGTTTCATTTATTCTAGCTTTAAAATGAGAACGATTTTCATCAGGCGAGACTATGATCAATCAAAGCCAAGGTTATTTAGAATAAATAAAAACAACATAGATAACTCATCCAATGGTTGTCGCCCTTATCATAACGACTCCAACCCCATTTCTCAACACACCGATGTTTTGGCGGCAATACGAAGACACAATGACAGATTACACGACCATAAACAAGATAGACCTTTTGTTGCCTACAAAGATGGCTGCCGTCAAAATGGCGGAGCGATACCGATACGAAATTGGCGGTAATTGACGCTTTTGTCGGTTAGGGCTGCTGTCTCGAAGCTTACAAGAGTGTCATGTCATAATGATTGTTTAATTTTCTGAGAAATAGTAGGGACGTGTAATACACTCAAGAAAAAAAATGTCAAAAAAATGGTGCAGGTACAGGCTACGATTTTTACTTTTTTTTTGTCTGTACTGTAGACTGTAGAGTACTTACTTAACAGTCTTGGGTTTCTCATGTGCTTATTCTTGAAGTTAAAATGAACGTTGAAGGCATCTGTGGATTCTAAGTGCAAACGGTACTTCATTGAATTCATACAAAATTGCATTAGGTAATTAAATTCAACGTCTTGCATACTTTTATGAAATAAGTAAGAATTTTACACCAAAATAATTTATCTATTGTATAACCATACCGTATTTCGTATCCATTTTATTTGAGTTGTTTTTTTTTCCATGTAATTTTTTTCTTGTTTGTTCTCAAAATCATTTTTTGTGCTGTCTCAAATAAATACTTTTTATTTATTTCTTTTTATCAAGCAATCCATCAAAAAGGCGCATGATCAATGTGCAGAAATGGGATCCACAGTGTATGGGTATGCTAATAATTACGTACAAACTGCAAACTGTGGCGTTGAAAATAATAATGATAATTTTAATATTAACATTTGGGTATAATACTTATTTATGAACGCTTGTTAACTTGTTAGACTTTATAATTTGTAAGGTTACAAAAACTAGCTATTTATCGGAAATGCTATTAAAAAGAAGCAATTTTGCTGCCCATGTGTGGAAGATCCTTTTATATTAACCAGTATGCCGACAATTATTATAATAGCCATTTTATTAATATTTTGTTTAAATTAACTCAATATGTCTGCCAAACTATAGTTTTTATAGTTCATAGAGAAAATGTGTTTGGTTTTTTTTTTGCCTTACGAATAGTTGAATTCTTGGGTGGTCGTGGTCGAGCTGGTCGACGCCTGTGTTCGTAGACTTTTTATGTCTTTTTTATAAACGTTGATATTACACTCATATTGTTAGTTGATTTGTGAGCTATAGAATCAATTCTAAACTTGATGTATTTCATGATCTTGTAAAAGTCATATTTCAAACTGTTTCGTTCTCTATATTGGAATATTTATGGATTATTTGTATAACAATATTTAACGTGAGATAGAGTATAAAAATAAAAAAGTTGAATGGATTGTTTCAAGGTCGTTAAACCTAAAAAAATGTGGTTTCCTCACGCAAGTTTTTTACTAAACGAGATTTTTACGTTAAAAAGCTTGCTGGCACAGAAACTAGTATTAATTCATTTAGTGATGAAATGCAGACTATTGTACTGTTCTCGGCCGCAGTTATCATCTACACAAGCACCACTACCAGCCACCACCATCACCAATAAACACTAAATGAACGCTAATAAAGCGAGACCATAATATACGTAATATCACGTTTTCTATCAATAAAATGCTTAGCAGATATCGAAAACATTATAATCAAGTATTCATCAAATTGTGAACCATAATGTGAAATTAAAAAATAACACTCGCTTTTTATTCTTATTCATATTCTTTATTTTACACAAATTAAAGAATATACAAAAAAATACAGTTTAAAGATGTATGCACAAAGGCGTTTATTAGTTGGTATAAAAATTCAATTTCTTCTTTACTTTTTATTTTTACTTTTGTATGCTGTCTAATAAACGTTTCTTTCTTTCTTTCTTGGTCTATCACAGTCCACTGCTGGACAAAGGTCCCAAGTTGTTCACCACCTTTCATATTCAGTGATCAAACTTGTCAGTAGCAAGTTTTGAATGTCGAATGTTCTCAGACCAACTGAAATGGATTTGCATAAATCACAGCCAAGTTCTTCTGACATTTTATCTTGAACTAACTGCTTTGTTTTGTTAACAAACAAAGCAAAGCAGTTAAGTACTGACTTTAATTGATGCAATTAGCTGCCATGCTTTAGGATAACACTGGGATCCTTTAATACAAAGGGCTGACCTGAATGACCTACGAATGGGTAGAAATGTTACTTGTAACCTATCTACAGACAATAATAAACAAAGCTACTAACCATTAATAAATCTCCTGTTACTCATTAATTTATTCACAGTGCAACGTCCTCCAATACCTTTGTTTATATTGCGGTTTTAATAAAATTAAATCACAGACGGGCCGTTCGTGCTGATAATGGACGCCATACATACTTTCACACACGATAGTAGCGACAAATTTGTCGTGTAGTGTCTGCATATCAATTTAAATATTTTTTCATAGGGTGCAGCTTATTGCAGTGCACACACAAGTGCCTCTGTTAATAAGTAGGGTTCTTTTTATTAATCTAAGTATTAATACGTGAAGAGAAAACTTTGTACTCCTTTTTAAGCATATTGCGCGCACGGACGGGTATGAGATTTGGCATAGTTAAAGTTTATATGGAGAAAGAGTGCAGAAAGCTAAAATTACGGTCGAATTTCGACCACTGGGCGATCACTAGTTTGAAATTGAAATTGTTTATTTAAATAATTTTTTACATAATTATTTACAATGACGGCCTTAATCTAAAAATGTATAATGTAATACGATCCTACCTGAACTAGGATAAACCTGTACCTCAGGTATCAAAAGTGCAGGAATAACTTATTGTATAAATATTTCCTAAGATTTCTTATATAATTAAATATCTTATATAATTATATAGTTAAATATTACTCGACCAAATGTATGGAACAGCAATTTTTTTCATTATTTCGAGCACAAAGCAATAAGTGCATGTTATTGATCGTATCCCGCGTGTGCCAAGAATCAACAAACTAAAAGGGATAACTTCTTAGTTCGCTATTGCATTACTGCGATTTGCACCACCTGCTGGAGTCCGGAACAACTTCGCACGTGTATTATCATGATAAACAACATCTAAGTATGCTGATAAGATAACTCCCCAACTTGCGTTCGCGATTAACTCATTACTTACTCACTAATTAAGTTTCTTCACGTATTAAATATAGATTATTTTTATGGCACAGCTGACTCCTATTTCGCGATTTCAGGGTTGGTCCCATTTGTTTGTAATGATGCGTACAATAAGCCCTTAAAGGGATCAGTACTATACTCCGTTCGAAATAACATTAGAAATTTAAATAACTCCATTTACACTTTATTCAACCGATTTTGACTTCTATTACGTTGGTGACATGACAAATTACAGCTGCAGTAAACATTTGTTATCGTAAATACGTTTTTGCTTTTAATGCCATCCTTATGCGTACGGAATAGAAGTCAAAATCGGTTGAATACACTGTAAAAGGGTTTGTTAAACGTGTCTAATCTTATTTCAAACGGAGTATAGAAACGTAGTAGAACCTTGTATATTGGAAACCAAAGAAGCTTCACGAAGTTTACAATATAGGTATGCAATAACCTAGTATCACTCTCAATCACTTAAAAATAAAATAAACCGCAGCACTAACTAACTAATTGCAGTCCGCACTCTCCCAGTACCAGTGTCTCAGGGTACCACAGCGGGTCTACCGCGTAACTAAAATTGTAATGAACATCGACAATGGTATTAAACTTGAATACGATCGTGAGAGCCTAAACTTTGAGCTAACTTGTAAAAAAAATACTTATCATGTAGTTGGGACTCTTATCTTCATGATCGGTAAAAAAAATACAAGTTAGCTCAAAGTTTAGGCTCGCACGATCGTATTGAAGTTTAATACCAGTGTCGATGTTCATTACAATTTTAGTTACGCGGTAGACCCGCTGGTACTGGGAGAGTGCGTGGTATGAGGGACGGTCGGGCGCGGTACAAAGTGCCCGCTTCCTCAGCCCCTGATTCCTCGGAGCTCGCGCGCGCACTATAATTATTTACTATCAAATAACAATACATCAAAAACCATCGAAGCACCCTTCATATTCTACCTTGACACGTCATAGTACACCTGTCATTACAAACAAACCTACATTAAGTCAAATAGGATAATTTCCATGAATAAATCAATAGTGTCGTGTTGAAAGCTGGTTTTCCCTAGGGGCAATAAACTTGTTTTACCAACAATCTGTATTATTGCCCAGTTTAATGTGGTATTGTTTGTAAAGCTGACTTTGATCTGAATATTGGAATTTGTATTGATGTTTGGGTGAGTTTCCTATATAATGTATCCAATATAGATGATCAGAGTACAGACAACATCAAATAAAACTTAAAAACTGGTAGAGTTTAATTAATAGTTCGCAAGTTTTAAATATTAAAAGTAGTCAAAGTCAAAGGTTTTTATTTCAACTGGGCCTTTACAGGCACTTTCAAAACGTCGTGATTCTAGGTGCACGGTTCCAAGTGGGTTGATCCTGGAGAAGATACCGGCAAGAAACTCCATGGACACTCTTTTCATAAATCAAGTTAACAATTCTATGTCGTACTTACTTAGTAAAATAGTATTTCCCATAGTAAAAGGTGTTCATAATGATGAGGACAATACCTTCCTTCAATATGTCCATTGTTCAATGAGACAACCTGTATATTTTAATAATATTTTTTGATTGATGACATGTTTGGCGCAGTGGCAAAGTGATGAGATTTCTAGGCTACGTGCCACGGGTTCGGTCCTCGCCGGAACAAATATTTGTATGATCTACAGATAGTTGTTCTGGGTCTGGGTGTGTGTGCATGTGACATGTATGTTTGTAAGCTGTACTCTTGATACAGGAGAAATCCTAGTGAGGGCAACGTTTTTTTAAGAAGAGAAGAGATTAAATTTGTGGTTTTAGTTTTTTAAGGTTGTACTCATGTTGAATAAAGGCACTTAATTATTATTTAAAAAAATTGGACCCAGAAGGAAGGTACTGTCCATCCACTTGCTATAAATCCTTAGTCTTCTTTTATACACCCACGGGTGGAGAGGTTTCTCGAAGAACCCGTATTAGAGCTGGGAATGTTGGAAACTCTTTTATATAATTTTCCTGATACGACGATCATAACCGAGGTCTCATTACTCATTCATAAACTAGATACATTCGCACTATTAATAAATCTTATTTAAAATTTTGCTCCCTCGTTAGATCTCGGATCTATCTTAGATCTTGCGAAATTAAATATAGAATGCCTATTCCTCGAAAGTATTGAACGCAGTAGCTATTATATAAAAAATGTCATGTACAATTCTAGATCCGTGACACATTCTAGTGCTAACAACTTTTTTATAGATCCGCTAAGAATTGAATTTGGATTCATGACACATCTTGCGGTCACGCGTACACTTGTGATGCCCATTTGTTTATACTTAAGAGTCTTCTGAATATTAAATGAAATCCGTATTGATAGTCCCTTGTTCTTTAGTCTCCCGTGATGTAGTTATGCTGCACACGGATCAATATCCGCTGAGCCTGCTCCTTTTCCTATAGTAGATATTTTTGTTAATTTTTAAGTACTTATACAAGGCCGTCAGCTACATCGTAAATGCCCATCCATCTTTTTGATTATAATCCCTCTCGCTAGACACGATGAACAGGAAATTTTTGGTCTTTGGAGGCGAAATAATACGTTGTTTAAGTTCTTCATATACGTAGTATATAAAATACTAATTATTTCTTGATATTATGAAAATTTGGTTAAGAAAAACGCTAAAGAAGTCTACGTTGCCGGTAATTTTTGGGTCTAATGTGAATATTTATGCTCGAAAGACTCATCCCTTATTCGGCTTCAGCAAGGCCGTTTCATTTGAGCCGTGAAATTACCACAAGCTGTATAAAATCAATGTTCTTAATAGGATTTCGTATAAAAATCAAGGTTCCTATGGTATTGATTTGGTGATATTTACGATTACATCTAACAAACCTGAAAGAAACTTACGTAAAATATTGCGATAGAACAGCTACAATAACGGGCATCCACGTTCTCTTTCTTAATTTGTTATATTTTTTAGGAACATTGCCATAATCTGCTTGTTTTATAGCCTACAGAACGGTATGCTGCTAAGAACCACATGGCATTCTTCGCAGTCAGTCCTCTGTGTGACTTCAACATAGAGTTTCTGTGAACTCAGAGCGGCGCGCGTGGCAGAATACGCGAGCCAGTGTCGTAAACACATAATTTATTATGTGTATGAACACAGTGACAGCGAAGCGGGTGCGTGGAATCTGCCATACTATTTCGTCCTGTACCCTTTCCCAAGACCCGTGCCTCTCCCGGTGTTTCGTAATTGCAGTGTGATGTTCCTATTAGTTCGCCGGTGGGCCTTTGCCCTTCCCCTAGTATCTTATATTCCTTAGTCGCTCCTTACGACTCCCATGGGAAGGCATGGGGCAGTCATTGCTGGATTGATGGGCTTATAGCCACGGTCAACATTAAATATACATTAATTTATTACTTTTACGATGTATTTTCTTCTTTTGTTCCTCTATATTCCACACATTTCTATTCTTCTCGTAAAACATGCTTGCATGCATAGCAATAAACAGTCCATCACGGTTTTAATTCGCAAATAAATCGTATCATCACTGTTAATATTTGCATGGTCTACAGGATTTGTTCCGTCTGGATGTTTGCAAATGTAATTCTGCATATAATGGCATCCTTGACACGAGGGTATGCAAGGCTATACTTGCGCAATAGAATTGCTTCTTCTTTATTTTTATTTAAATTTCCCACATTTCGATTTCCAAGCAATTGTTTTGTCCGATTATGTCATCAAATGTAACGCTTACATAACATGGGAACGCACGTCAATAGCATTTCGAACAATGCGTATGACCTTCGTGGTAGGGCAATTAAAACTGTCCAACTGAGAACTGTTGGATGGACGTGACAGATTGACAGAATGATGACTCACAAATGCCTTTGTGAAATTAGTAGGATTGTGATTGTTCTCATGTTTAATTATGTTTTCCGGTTAGAAACATAATCATTGCTATGTACATATTGTTAGAAGCTTTTTTATTTATTATAGAGGTTAGTTCATTATACATAAAGAATATTCTTTTGTAGTCATCGATTTCGGCAATATTTATTGCCTATTGGCCTAATGTTAGAAGTAGAACGTTTTGTCTGACATTGATTTTTAAAGGTTAACGCTGTGGTAATGAGGGATTCATAATTATTCAGTAGACGGTAATTATACATGCTAATGATATTGTAATATTTGTAATAATGTAAATTCTTACTATCAGTGCATCGAGAGAATTGTGTTTTTAAAGGTCAAGAAGTCAAGTCTTTAAAAACATCAACATTTTCGAAATTCTTATAAATACGTAATCTTCATTCTTCTGCAGTATCGGCATAGCTCTTAGGTAAGAATTGCTCATATCGTGGTGATAGTTAGTATTCTTTGCCGTGGTACAAATACAAAAATAGGTATACCTGTCAGCGAGGCCGACTACCTATTACATATTTAGTAATTTGCTATTTCAGGATCTGTGTTTAACGCTTTTGGATAGAGGAATACATTGCCCAAAAAGCAGAGCGGTGCTTGTATTGACTGGTCGCCTTGTTGACTACTTGATTTTTTTATAGGATATTATAATATTGCACATGTAGGCAGGCACTATCTTTATGACCGATTTGATGGAAATGGAGGCTTTCATTTTGTAAGTACATAACAACTAGTATTTTTATAGTGTAAAAGTGTGAGTTGGCATATAACAAAGATATTTGTACGCTGCAACCGTAAATTTTCTCAAGTCAGCATTTTTACGGGACTCATGCGTTTCATTTAATAATTACATCAGTTCGCTTCGAACCATCAAGAAGCCGTGCATTCTCATAATCACGTAATTACCAAGTGTCGCGTGTATTAATATAATTTTCACTCACATACAATTATTTCGCTCATTTACTTTAAATACCTACCTTTTGGACAATATATTATTTAGTTTCTGAACTATCGTATTTAATTTCTATCATCATTATAAGAAGAAGTGTAGTCTTACAAAATACTGTACAATATTGTTATTGTAACCTTATTGGTTCTTATTATTGTAGGTATAAAATCTTTTGTTTGTTTTTAACACGCTTTTATTAGCTTCACCTGTAACTAACTATGTAAGAAAATCTTGGAAGTTAAATTTGACCCACTTCCCGGTTTCCGATTGAACTGAAATTTTGCATACATGTTCAGTTTTGGATGAATAAAGCGTGTTCTATAGTTTTTTTTAAACTATAATATTTTATTTGTTTTATTTTTTTCCTCCTTATGAGAATACGAAACAGTGTTGCTGGGGAGTTTGCTGCGCTGTTTTTTCCCAGCGAAAACACTAGGAAGCGATGAAGGGTTGGCGTTTTGGGGGTGCTGTCTCCTCTTGACGTCAATAAGTACTAAAACTTAATCCATTTTGAATAAACGTTTTTGAATTCGAACGATTGCTAGTGTTCTTTTACGAAGCATAATTTGCTAATGAGGTTTTTTGTAGCTTCTAATAGTTCTTAGACCTTTCTTACCAAGTTATTACTTATTACCACTAAAATCTTCTAAGCGAACGTTACTAAATGTCTCGAATATGTTTGAACCGTTATTATATTCACTCTAGCGTGCAAACTATTACGCAAATAATTCAATGGTCGGGTGACTAATTGCTTAATTGGCTATTTCTTTGTACAATACCCTACATTGTGGTGTAGTTAGTAATGCCAGATTTACTGCTTTTAATGAGACATAACCATTTTTGGAGTCTGGACCCTATATATATTACCCTGCGGTACGCCGAAATTTCCAAATTGACTTTCATGATTTTGAATGCAATGATAGTTAATATCTATTTAGTGTTATATATCTTCACTGTACACTAAAATGTTCTTGAGCTTACCATCCAGTCTATTATTTTGTTTCTGAAGTTGTGTTTGCTCCCATTTATCTGACAGAGATCCAGTTTTATTTTAATTTGCTTACACTTTTTCATACAAAACTTTTGTAACGTCTTTTCTTACAAAATTAATCAAGGTACCAGTGACCAAATGGAACATTACAACGGTAAATGAAAAATAAAATACAATTGATAGTTGATTGAGCTTATTCAATTATTCTGCTATTGAAAGTTAAGTAAGGTTTTATTCTTTGCTGACACTTTTGACGAATACTTTGTCCGTTTCTGCTCTAGTTAGAGTTCAGAGAAACGTGGTTAATATGGTAACAGCAGGAGGTTGAGCCGTCATAACTTATGTATTGTTGCAATCACGGAATAAAAAAAAAGAAGAGTAAGGGGCATTGGTATTTCTTTCTACGAAAACTGGTGTCGCTAAACTCATACATTCACAACTTTCAAACAATAATAGATCGTTCATAAAAAAAAATCTGAACGGCATAACGCAAAGCTAAAAAAATCCAACTATTATGAAGTTTGCTGAATACAGTAGCGGAGAATACTTGTTCTCCTTTTTGGAGGCATTTTGTGGGGTTGATGGTCAGGTAGGAAACGCATTTCTTGCTTGGCCATCTTCTGCGCGGAGTGCTTCAAACTTTTATTTTTGTATATGGCGTGTATTACTAACACTAACTATAAGTTATTTTTCTTACTAACACAATGGATCTTTTGTTGTCCTAAATAAAGAAATTTTGATTTTGATTTGATTAACTCCACATAATTATGGCACACTCGCTCCGCTTACTTGCCCTTTCTTCTTACTCCGTAGTTTTAATCTTTGGAGTGAAACGTGTTGCGGTTACATTTGAATCGTTCCTTTTGTAGTAGCATTACATGTATTAAAAAAATCTAAAGACCTCAATTAGTCATAACAACTCAGCCATTTAAGTTGAAATTAAACGGGTCAGCATCATAATTATGCATTGCCTTTATGCTAACATAAACAAAACATTAGCTTCGATCAACATTATTGATCTATGAACAGTAGACCTTGTAGTTCTGCTATAATCTGGTATTGAGTGCTTTATGAATAGAAAACTACAATTCTTGCCAGATCTGAACATAGTCGAAAAAGTTTTTTCTGAGTACAGTAAGTAACTTACATGTTTTGCGACACAATCTCAACTGAGATCTTTGTACAAAATATCTGTTTTCGCTCTAAAACACATTCTCATAAAAACAGGGACATTATCCGTTTCCACCGTCCGCTTCCGTACAAAAACCTTAAGATCAGTAGGTCCTTTCAAAAAACGTATAAACAAGGATTGAAGGAGCACCTTCATTGTCCGAGCTCGTAATATCGTTGGTCTTTTGAGGCGGGAAGGGAAGCGCTTTGTCCTCACACTAATTAAACCCTCTTGGCTTGTCGCGGCAACGAACTTGCCGAGTTGCGCTAAACGTGTATACAGACGAGCTACTAAAATGTGGTCACAACAACTTAAATTTTTGCACTTCTCTTATGTCGCGAAAATCAAGCCAGTTTTATTGCTCTAGCTTTAGTTTATATCGTTGACCATTTATTGCGTGTTTGTTATTGGCGATTAATTGTTCGCCTCAAAAGACCATATTTTGTTGAATGAGATTTGAATGAAATTGACAAGCTGCAGGTTCAAAATTGTTGTGTTGTAATTTGAAAAAGGCATAGTAAATTCTCAAATAACTTCTTCGTTTTTGCACTTTGCTTTATTTGCTTCGGTCTTGGCTCCGTAATTGCCTTGTTGGATACCAACATTAAAGTTTCTTTCACAGCTAGACTGGTTCGCTTTTAGTACGAGCTTCAAAAGATTTACTGTTTGTTTTGATAACATTTCTGTCTCAAGTGTCAATGGTTGATCTTTGATATGTCAATCGACGGCCAATTCGAGTTCTTGAGATTATTTGAAATCAATTTTGAGCTTTAAGTCATGTGGTATAAGTCTTATTTTCTAATACATATAGTATATAAAAACTTGTTCAGCGTTTACTGGTCCCTATGCGGATATAAAAAATAATTTACGTTTCACTTCTTAGGTAGGTAACTATAATACATTGAAATGGAGCTAGTATACGGATTATTTCGCGATCTAGGTAGTTGATTACTTAGTGTAATTTCAAGATAACCACAAAACCATGTACTTCGAATTGTGTTTGCTGAAATAAAAGTGATTTATAGTGTAATTGTTCATCAAATTAATTAATTGATGACGATCAAACTGATTCATGACTGCTTTGTGTTTCCTTGAAGTCTCTCAACAACAACATTTGTAACACAACCGACCTAATTATTGTTTATAATGTGGTAAACCGCAAAGAGCCATTGTAATTTCTAAATAACGGTATGTTTTTGTTTTGATTGAATTGTTTATTTAAAGTGAAATGCTTTGTTACTAATAGGCATTGTAAAGATTCGATTTCGGGGATGTTTACTTCGAATATTACTTAAAATATGAGGATATGTGTGACTATCACCCAGTTTCTCAAAGGCTGATCTAATCAGCCCTCAAATGTCATGTGAAGTTATATGATTGGTTGTTGAATTGATTGTTGATGTTGGTCATCTGATTACTACAGCGAACATGATCAGAGATTTGATCAGTCTCTCAGAAGCTGGGGGTTAGTCATGAATTCATTATCCCAGCCTCTCCCCAATTACTCTAGTTACTTCTGTATGTACACTGTTGGGTAATCTGCTTTGTTGACTGATCTGCTTCTATAATACATCTACTCTTGATATCCTAAGGTTGGATCAAACGCGTATTATACCTCAATGTGCGAGTATCATGCCACTTTCTGTAGCTCTCCAGTTGCTGGTCTGTAGTCCCCATCTGTTCCCTCTGGCTATGTTCCAAAACAACTGACGCTCGTTTCAGCGCTATCTACAAGGTTTAGATGTGTTATTTACTTTGATTATTATTTTTAAAGGCGAACGTTATAACATTAATGGTTTGTAGTGTATTATGTATACCTTTAATTAATGGGTTCGTTTTAGTGGTCATGTTTTTAACAGTATCTTTTGTTTCATACTTCCGGAACATAAATGTCTTCATTTGTCGGCTCCATACAGTAACGTCCATTTTGTATATTTTTATTTATAAATAATTTATGCATGAAGCGTAGGTGAATTACTACTGTATGGTTTGCCCTCACAATAATTGATACATAATATATAAATAGTATCTGAAGTGGAATTGTTTTTATCGACTTTTATACGCGTAAAGATTTTTTTTTCTATAACGAATCTCTAATACATCCTCTATGAATTCTAAAATCTAAATAGTATTAACATTGTGTGAATTGGCGCTGAAACCTCGTTTAGATATTGTACCGGATTTAAATACGTATTACAATAGCAAATCTGATACATTCAGTGTAAATCTATTGAATGGTTCAGAAATCTCTATCATATCGAAAGATAGACTTAACAATATGCAACAATTCAATAACAACCTACAAAGTAAGGACAGAGTTTAATAAAATGAGCGGCCTTTTGTCCGCGGCCATATTATTAACGATAAAACCTTCTTTGGAAACTAATCCTTTAAACTATGAAGATTATGTTAATAATACAAAGTTCAGAATAAAAGATAACACAGAACCGCTCCAAGATAATATGTAAAATAGATTTTTAATGGGACGTAAATACAAGAAAGTAATGATTTGCCTTTTAAATCTTAATTTGACATCATTGAAATATTATCTTTGGAGATAACATTGAAAAGATGGATCACTGAGTCAACTGCCTACATTTAAATAATTTAGCCTCTTTTTTTCAGATTTAAAACTATCTTTATCTTTAAGCGAATTATTATATTCAATACTGTTCAAATACACATGAACAGCACTTACAACAATAACGTATTTTTATTTGAATGCAAAAAATCGTACAGCGATCTGCGTAGACGCACAGTAGTAGCGCCTTTTACATACACTAAGAAACATTGTCCGCTGTTGGTGGAAAACGTAAACACGTACTGTTTATTAAGTATCTTACACACAGGGCTTCAAACGCTGACTCACAAATTTTATTACGCAAAATACTGTATGGTTTTAAAAAGCGTTCGTAATTAATAATTAATGTTCATACAATAGCATGAATTGTGGCGAATTAATAATCATAAAATCTTTGTGTTTGATTTTAAGTAAAGTAGCCATAACGAACGAACATGACAAAATAAACAAATAAAAAAAAGCTTTGCTAACAAATCCTGAAGAACTGGTACAAACCTGGAATCTTTATCTACACTAATGTTATAAAAAGAAAAGATACGTATTTTTGTTTGTAGTGAATAAACTCTACAACTAATGGAACGATTTTAAAAATTCTTTCACCAGTAGAAGTCTGATATTATCATTGAGAAACATACTATATTTTATTATTAAAAAAAATAGGGATCCTTACGAAAACACCAATAATAATGTAACCCAAAGTTTAAAAAAAAAAAACCTGTGCGTGCGCTGCGAAATCTATTGGTGATGGAACAAAATTATTATTATTATTGTTAAATATAAACAAATGCCCACCCGTTCGAAGCCGGGACGGGCCGCTTGTATAATAATAAAATAAAATGACACGTCCAAATCACCAATGTGTACGTTCTCTTAAAAGTATTATGATTCGACCTTGTGGGGCAAACGTGAGTAACTCCGGTCGTCAAACTGCCGACTGAATGTTTTCTAATCTTTTTAGAGCTTGTGTCATTGGTACTCTGTTATAAATATCTGCCATTGCTACTAAATCTATAACTATGAAGTTTGTTAATTGCATTCCCTATAGCATCTAGAGAGCATCCATCGCTCCACTTGTATGAAAGAAACTTATTGTAGTAGTAAGTAATACAGCCATGAACAATGTTTTGGCAATGTTCGATGGTAACGTAAAAGTAGGGTAATATTTATAATTATACGTTTCATTCAGTTGAATGTTTGTTTTGAACGGATTTATGTGAGCTATATATTTCCTTGTTGGCGTTTAGAATGGTGATATGAATTTAATGTTTACTGATTGTTGACTTAACTAGTTGAAATAAGAGAATTAGGTCAGTAGGTATATGAATGTTTCAAATGAAATGTTATTCAGACTAGGTTTGAGGTACAAACGATTTACTATAGACAGGAAATGGTGTTGATTCTATTGCACATTTTGACATTACTAAACTAGATTAAACGTATCTGTCAGTTTCTTTTTCTATTGAAACAGTAAGAAACAATCGCCCTTAGTTTAGTCCTGATAAAGAGCGCAACAGAATTGACACCATATTCTGTTAAAGAGTACCAATCAGGGTACTTGTAGAAGCCATGATTGATTATTGCGACATGAGAGTACATAGTCAAATCGTCAATGATATACAAATCGAAGTGAGGTTAGGAAGTTCCAGTCTAAAATAGACCCTAGTAATGAATTGGAACGATACTAAACAGAAGATTTTATGATTTTAGAGAGAGATAACAATCCTTTACCATTTTTACTTGTTATACTTCTGTGAAATATTTACTAGACATTACGAGTATATGCGTATGCGTGACTTCCGAAGATAGTGAAGTACAAATCTTGTGTACCTACTGTTCATTTCAGGTATTTAGTTGTTGGGAGGAATTTTGATGATCTATTAAAGAAAGCAGTTTATACTTTTAGTAGACAAAGGGCAGCTAAATTCTTGAGGTTTTTAACTTTTTAAGTAATATAATATCATAAACTATAGAACCTACTGTTTACGTAATCAAATCATCTCGTGAAGTTTACTAATTGTTAAATAAAATATGTTTAATTTATTGTCTTTTAAAAAAGAGCTGTACTCACGCTGAATTTGAATTAAAACATTTTAATGGTGAGTCTACTTAAAACAGATACTAAAAATCCGAACCTAGTTGTAGCATAAAACAATTATTCAAAGATAAAATTAGTGATACCCAAAGAATTAGGAATGAGTATAACTTTGCTTCGGAGCTCTTCTTCGGAATTTATCTGACATATTTATGACCGAGATAAAATAAATGGTAGATATTTAACGATGCCTATATCGAGACTATTCGTGTACATGTCTGCTAGATTAATAAGCCCATTCGATTTCCCCTTATCTTAATTTTTATCAGAAATATTTGTTCAATTGACGATGTTACTATGTCACTAATTTTATTTATTTTAATTGCTGTTGAAGTTTTAATGTTAATAAATGTATTTATTACTAATAGTTTCTGTGGAAGCTCGCGTGGTAACGTGGATTTACCTTTATTTATATTTGCTTGACCTCGCATAAATCTGCATAGTGCATGTCAAAATTGTAAAACTTATTAAGAACTGTTTCATTGTTTGCAGTAAAACTTACAATCAGTTATTACAACAATGCATTATAACCACATTTAGGTTTTACGTCATTTAATCTAATCTTCTAATTTATCACGGTTTTTTTCCATGGAGTTGGCAGAAACTTTATTTTTCTACCTTGTCTTTGTTATATAAAACTTATTTTTAACCCCCGACAAAAAATAGTAGGGTGTTATAAGTTTGTACCTAGTTATCTGTGGATTTGTGTATTTGTCTGTGGCATCGTAGCTCCAAAATGGATGGGCCGATTTCTATGCAGTTTTTTTAATTGAAAGCTCTTCTCTTTTTAAAACATTGCCCCTCACTAGGATTTCTCCTGTATCGAGGGTACAGTTTACAAACATACATGCCACATGCACACACAACCAGACCCAAAAAAACTATCTGTAGATCATACAAATATTTGTTCCGTGCGGGAATCGAACCCGCGGCACGTAGCGCAGAAAGCTAATCGCTTAGCCACTGCGCCAACCGTATCGTAGCAATTTTAATCGGGTATCATCTACGCTACGTTTCGAGGAAATCTGTTCAGCCGTTCAAAAGTTACAGCTCTTTTACTAGTTGGAGTCGGGGGATTTTGACGGTTAGGTTATAACATAAAAATTACTCATACTATGAAAATTCCTTTCTATTATGCCCTAAAGTAAGTTCTTCTTTGTAGAGATGAGCGTGACTGTGCTCCTCATTTTGAACTATCTTCGTTAGATCTTAGTAGGTTAAGCGGTATTCATAAGGCTTTCTATTTAATGGCTTACGATGCAATGCTCATTATTATCAACATTTTTAAGCGTAACATAATCTTTTATAAACATTTTTAGGTTGACAGGTTTTCTTTCATTGTTATTTCATTATTAAAATACATTATCTTAACAATTATCAGCTGTATAACTTTATTGACAATTCACGTATTTTGTTCGTTATACGAGGAACTTGTATCTTGTTAGATAGTAAGTTATTCAGCTAAGTACAAACGGTCAGATAATAGTCCCAGGTTTATAGATTTTTACAAAGCAATTCGCTGCATCTGTGCTAGTAAAACGTTTATCGTAATTGGAGAATTTAGTAATATACATATCGATCATAAATTTCAAACCAAAGCATCTTACAACTAGTAAGTACTTAGTCTAATCATCATCTACATTTGTAGCGGAAATGGTCATTCCTTGGTATTTTAATTAATTAACGCATAATTCCTTACTAAGTAGTTTTCAAACGGGATTAGATGTATCAATACCATAAATCTTCTATCATGGGAACAGAGGATATCAGAGTTCGGAGATTAAAAATATTTAAATCAACTAAAAGAATTTATTGTACAGGCTCTTGTCCATGCTACATCCACAATTCTAACGACACAGACAGACATTGGTTATTCTAATTCTTAGAGACCTTTGATTGGAGAACCTATTGGTTGGGAAACAATAAATTTCTCATTACAACACACTTATTATATCGTAAATTATTTATCTTCGATTTTGCAACAAGGCATTTATCTAAATATCAAACAGCACCGATCACTGTCATAAGTGTATCCATTCCAGAACATTTGATCTTACTTTGATCACCTGCAATCCATACTTGATTAACTTCACAGTATATCAAAGGATTATTCTGAACACACCTTCGTATAACCCATTCATCTTTCCCACTAAAAGATTCTATAATGTTCGCCATCTTTATTGGTCTTATGGTCCGCGGTAAATCTCCATTAATATGCGTTTGACATGCGGTAATGTGATCGTGCCCTTTATCATTATCAGCTATGTTAGAAGCTCTAGTATCATCTATACATATATCAATCTTATCTTATAGCTTGGACGTGGGCGAAAATGTTTCGGTTTATTTGTTTTTGAGGTAAAGGCTTGATTCATTTTGGGCAGGTATAAGTATAATATACAACGTGTACCTACACGTTAGAAATGCATGTTCATATAATTTAAGGGTGTCAATCAGATGTTTATACGATACAACGACGTTGGTCCTATATAAAAAATTATTCAGTTTGATAGTCTGATCCACACCCTTAAATATGAAAACGCATTTCTGATACACGTTGTAGTTTCTATGGACTCTTAGTTAAGTTGATTTTGGAATATAGAGTTGTTTTGATTTTATTTGTAATATCTCATGAAAATTACGGTTTCTGAAGTTTTTCTTCCCCTGGAGTGGAATAATATCTCGAATTGGCAAGCATTAATTTTTACCTCTTCCGCAACAAAAACAACGTAAATCAAAAAGTCTTAGGTAAACACGAAATAATTCGTACATCGGTAGTCACTTAAGGGCAGATATATGTGGGAAAGGACTGAATATTTAACAAGGGACGCCGCGCCGGTCAGACCGCCGTGTCCGGCCGCACGGTTCCGTAAAAGCCCTGCAGGAATCTTAGTTGCTTATTTATTAATGATACGTGGACGTTTCTCGTTTTCGTTTCCTTTTTATTTTATTGTTTTATTCAAGAGGTGCAGAAATACTGCAGCTATTTTTGGACATAGAAATTAGATCGGAGTATTTTTCTCCCTCACCAAATCTGGTATATTCGTCTATGCTTTCGGGTCGGTATAAAATTCGAAAGGATATTATAGGAAATAATTCTTAGGCTTTTTGGTTCTAGACGTCATTTTATAGTCATCTGGTAATTATATTTCGGTAGTATAATAACACTCCATCTTTCTTTGTGTTAAAATTGGTTGATATCAATGTTATTGATCCTGAGTCAAGTATGATTGTAAGCTGTTTCAAAGTTCAAGACAGATTTGCAAAAGATAGAAAATATATTTTATCTTCTGTCTACAGTCGTAACCTAAAGGATTTAAACATTACAATAACCAACAGACATGTCACAATCGCATCGTCTACATAAAATTTACTTGCCATTTAACTTGCGTACAATAACATATTTCACGTAGATCCTGCGATGTAATATCAGAAGTGAGAATTGTGAGATAAATTCAAGCGATCCAAGAATATTTGCTATTAATAACTGTAGACCACCTGTCAGCTCTGGTGATGTTGAATAGTGCATTATAGATCGCAAAGCAGTTAAAGACGAGACTGGATCATTTTATATGAATATTCTTGCAATTCACTGTACATGTCCAAAATTAACCCAATTGCGTATCTTTAGATTTATCGAGATCCTTGTATAGTATAGTGGGAAGAGTACAAGAAACTGGTGATGATGATGATGAATATGATGATAATCTGCTCGGTGTTTCTTTTGGTATTGGCGTTGTCTAAGGCAATTTTTTTCAAGTTTACGGGATGTACGAGAATCTATTTATTGAACAAGAGGCGTTCGTGGGCTCGGTTGAGTAAGTTGACTTATATCTCTCATCAGCTAATCAAAGTCCATTGCTGGATATAACTATCTCCCGAAATGGAAGATAATATCCGATTTCACGATTGTAGGGCTAGCATGGCAGATGGATATTCCCGGTTTCTCCACCCTTTGTCTCCTGGACAGAAGACAAAACCGAGAGAGAAAACGGTGAAGAGATTTTGTCCCCGATCTTCTCTTAAATGCCGTGGTAGCCCTGCTGGGATAACAGATTAACCTATTTCAACTTCTATGAAATCTCAAACACATTTATTCAAATTCTTCTCCCAAGATAAATCTGTGCGGTCGTAAGTCTAGATATCTGCTGCTATTAATAACAGTAGTATAAAGACCTTTGAAGGTATTACTCATAAATGCTCGGGACTGAGTCGCCTTGACCGGTGATTATAATTTATTATTGGAAAGGATGGTGCATAGATCCTTATTCAGATTTAGATTTATTTTGATGTTGAATCGGGAAAGTAGAAAGGAACCGCACACCTAGAGTCTCGACATTTCATGAGTGTCTGTATCTGGTTTACATGAAATAAAGATCTATTCTATTCTATTTTGAAGTTGACTGACTGGATTCCAGAACATTTATTATTTTTTGAGGATGGGTAGTACTCACCCCGATCAGTACGTAAACCAAGCGGGGTCATTAAAGGCAATATTCCCTTTTAGTGACATTTTAACCTTTCTATGTAATAGTTAAATGAAGGACCATTTTTAGCTGTCGACGTTCATAGGCTGATATGGTATTGTTGCACTACTTGAGAGATATATTTATCAATCCACAGCCAGGTCAACGAAACGTTCACAACGATCACTTATTACGATTCGTTAAGTTAATTAATCGATGTGTGCATAAATGGCAAGTCATTTAATCCATCGCTTAGTTGGATGTATTGCGGACAAATGGATCGATTGACGTTTAGCTGTCTCTAGTAATTAATATCGATCGATGTTTAGCCATTATAAGACAGTATTACAGTAATTTATTTGTGTGCTCTGCATGATTCCGATAAATAAATCCAGCCCATTACTGACCCACTGCTGGGCACGGGCTTCTTCTTAGAATGAGAAGTGTTAAGTTTTAGTCCACCACGCTGGCCTAGTGCGGGTTGGCGAACTACACACACCATCGAGAACTTTATTAGGCCCTCTCAGATATGCAAGTTTCCTCACAATGCTTTCTTTCACTGTTATTGCAAGTGATAATCAAATTCTAATCCGCACATGAATACGAAAAATCAGGTGCGGGCTAGGTTTGAACTCAGACCCTCCTGCGTGGAAGGCGAGCGTTCAACTGCTAGGCTATCACTGCTCTCCTATAGGCGATACCTACTATAGGCATTGTTTAATTAAATCTACAATGCTTAGAACTAATAACTATGCGTCCTAGATCAACGTGGTAACAGTTGTTTCCAACTTATGATCACAATTATCGTTTCTATAAGCTTTGCTTGTATTTTCCCACGCAATGCCAACCGTGCCAATTGACCCTTGTTCTTGACTGGTAGTGTAATATTACTTGATTATGAATTCGTAAATGTCAATAATATAATGTATATTCTATTATTTCAGCGTTAAATTAATTGACATTACATAAATTGTTGTATAATGTTTCTTTCTTGGTTCTTTGCTGAACCAATCCGTACGCAAAGACCAAAACAATGGCTGTAAAGTGTAAGGACCACTATTAATGCCGATGGTTTTCGTACCTTAAGTACGAAGTGATTAAGTGAAAAGGATTGCGGGGGTGAATATCAGCATCCCGTTGTTTTCGAAAAACGCCTTGTTACGGTCACTAATCCACCTGCTCAAGGAGTCTATTATAGCTATACACATCAACATAGATTGTACTGATCATTAGGGACCAACCGAGAAATAATAATAAAAAACAGCTGTGCCATACAAATAATTGAATAACTCGACTAAATGTATGGAGCAGCTGATTCTTTTTTCTCGATTTCTGATTTGTTCGCATAGTAAAAGTTGAACATAATGATGAGTACAATAAAGGGGTTATTGTACTCACCATTATGAACAAGTTTAAAGGGATTGGGACTAGAAAGGTAGGACCTTTTATAATATTTTAGTGGTAAATTGTTGTATAATAAAGGGTAGTAATTAAAAAAGAACGATATTGAATTAACAAATAACTAGTAGTATTAAAGTGTGGGGTTTAATAATGATGATATGTTTTGCTCAATACTTACTGCAGTTACATCATTTAACACAGATATTTTTTACTCTCTGTGAGAAACATTTGGCTTTTCCCAACAAACTTGCAAATCATTGATCATCATGCGATTACCACTCATCGATTGGACCTCAACGGCCTCTACATAATGATACAACTCAAACAGTGCTTTTAGTACTCAGAAGCAATAAACAGAAATATTCAATCATGTTATTAGCAGTCGTAAAGCCTAGCATAGTCTAGTCTAGGTCGTATGGCTTATGATAAAGTGAGTCAATGACATTATACGCGTTCACGATCTGCTGCAATCATTTGCGTTCACCAAACATATTTATGAACCTTATTCAAACACTATAAAGCTCAAATTTGAATATTCAATTCGTCCATTAGATGTAATCACGCCTTTGTATTCATGTCCATTGAGTGCTCACATTACTGCACGAAGTCTATCTTTCATTGTTGACATGAGACGTTCTCTATCCCTTTTCATCACACCATCACTATTATCAATCTGTCTTCTTCTTTCGTTGCATTCTTTACAAGTTCTTTAGTTGTACGTACGACTGTTCGTCTTGTTTTCATCACCATTGAAAAGTTATTCAATTGTGGACAATGAAATCTCCTTTCTAGAGAGCAATGCTTTTTGTTTTTAGTTTTTTTTGTGTCTTTGTTACCGGTTGTGAGTACCGGTTGTAATTTGAGCAAGTGGTTAGTTGTTTTGATTTTAAGATGTAGATGGAATTCCGTGGGTGGTGGAAGTTGTAATAGAGAAGCTAGGTGTCTGCCGATGTCATATCAAAACTGGTATCCATGAACATGTTGTTAACTTGTTTGGTGCAACCAAGGCTTTGGATGTATACAATACATAGACAATCATGTCAGTGCCATATTACATAAAGAACTTGTGTTGATTAGAATTGTGTAACCTAGAAGTAGTTCAGTAGGTTATGGGATCTATATAGGTATTAACAAGTGAAGAGAAAACTTTGTACCTCTTTTTAAGCTTATTGCGTGCACGGAGGAGTATGAGATTTGGCATAGTTATAAGTTTATATGGAGAAAGAGTGCAGAAAGCTAAAATTTATATTCATTACAGTCGAATTTCGACCACTAGTATGATTAACCAGGTTAAATAGGGTTATAATTATTTGTCGTAATCATTATTTAAAATATCATTTGACCTAAGTTGCTAAATCTATATAGTATCGTGCTGGTTTCACTTGTTTACCTTTCCTTACGGCCTCTAGTCTACAATCTTCGCAAATTGAGTATGCAGCAGAAACATTCTATAGATCTGTATCTCCGAGCTCAGTATTAAGAGCGGTATCAATATTGACATCTGGCTTCATACCCTTTATACGAGAAAGAACTTCATCTTGTACAGTAGAGTACAAAGCGACACGATTAACCTCACTTATCTGCGATATCGTCCCCTTTAAATGACTCGTACAAAACACAAGGGTTTCAACTCAGATCTTAGAAGCAAGAGATATGCTAAGAAAACGGAAGATTCTATCTATGCTAAAAATGCGCATGTACGACTCAGACCAATATAGTTATTGGTCTGAGATGTACGATTAGCGATACACTGTAGTTAGCTATAGAGTACTACTTGTGTTCTATCAAAAAATCTTTTTGTAGAATTGAGTGGTAGTTTGAAAATATAAATTTTGATTGAACAAAGTAGCCAAGATACTTTGGCAAGCAGTTGCAATCGGCGAATCTTGACTGCATCGCATTTGTTTTTGACGAAACATTATGCAACTAGAAATCTTGCGATAGCGTTTTTAAATGTGCATGCAGAGTACTCATTGTAAACGTCTACACGTGGTGAAATTCAAAGAATCCAATAAAGTTAGAACAAAAATTCCTTTTTATTTGTATTTTTTGAGATTTATTTTCAGTGACAGGTCCATTGTTTCTACGATCCTTGGGTTTCAACGAGGTATTAGCGACAATGGAGAGGCAGGGGCGAAACTATTGTCACTACACCTAGGTCGTTCTAGACGACTTGTTTTGTAAATATCGGTTTAAGGATCATGGTGGATCGTGATGGTTCATGGGGAGTTTGTTGTGGGTGTAAAATTGTGTAGGTACGTGTAAGTGTTTCTAGTTGATTTTATATCAAACGTTTATTTTTCTTACAGTTTTATTTGTTTCTTTGTATAGAAACAGGTCTTTATAAGCAGATTTCATATTCTCATATGCATCCATATCTATTTAAGCTTTAGCATTGATAATGAAAGTGCGTGAGTTCTTTAAAAATTGTAGATAGCTGTATTGAGGTATCAAAACATCTCATTAGTCGATCCTCAAAAGTAAGAGCTTAGATTCTGCGCATGCAATGGATTCAACAGTTTTTTTTTGTCTGCAATATAATGACAGTTGTGACATTGACAATTTAAAACCATTTGGCGATCATGGAACTTAGATTAATTTTCTTTACTGTTATTTCAAAGCCAATCTAGGTACAGTTGGTAATTTTTCTGGTCGACCTTCCTTAAGGCTAAAATCGTTTGCGCCCGATGTCCAAACGCAGAGTTACTAACTCTAAGCGGGCTGCAGTCGTTCAAAGCATTTTGTTTGCGAAATATATGTATCACCGCGAAGTATCTTGACTGTACATCACCGACTGTAACATCCCTTCATGTCATAACTGGATTTGTTTCACATCAAATAAATTCACAAGCCCATATAAAATGAACATTTATGCGAAGGGAGCCAAATCAGTGTTGGATTTTTGCGTCTCAAAAATACATTAAAATACAAACGAATACTCAAAATCTCCTGACGATTGCAACAACCCTTACAACGGGCCCTACTGAATGCAATATTACCTTGTCTTTGTAAATTTATTATTATTACACAACATTGCATTTCGAGGGTTGAGATCGCATAGTGCATTTGTTGGCAGCTGCTTCTGCGTCCACTGTGGGGTAAAACTTTTAAATGCCACAAGCTAATTCCAACCTTAAAGTCTTGTAGTATATAGTATAATTTTAGTTGCAAGGTATCAAAGTCCCATAGGCACATATGGGATGCCCACCCTCAAAATTAGATTTAGGCAGAAAAAATTACTTAATGGGGTGTTTTCTGTATGAACGGCTAGAGGCGACGGTCTCGTATTTTTTCCTGAATCTGTCCGTGTCCGCGTATTCACGATGATATATGAGGATCGAGGGATTCAGAGCCTGATTAGATTTCCCGAATTTGTCGTAGATTGAAATACATAACACATTTTATGTGTAGATGATATTAAATTAACATTTAAGTTGTAAAATATAGCGTTGTAATAATCCAAGTGATTTTTCCTCGTTTATTCATTAGTTTTATTAAACCAAGAGCAATTTTATGAGGAATATGTCTGAGTAATAATGGACAATAGGACATATAGGAGGAAACAAGAGTGTTTGTGAATGTAACAGTTGCTAAGCGCAAATTATATCATAATAGGTAAATGTTTCTTTGTCCAATTATGCGGAAACGATGTTCTTTTAATTTTTATGCTGTTGTAATAGAAGGAAATATCTGTACCATGACAGTGAAAATGATTTATTTTTATAAGTGAAATGAAATGAATTTATTTTTGGAAGAGCATGGTACAAAAGTTCTTATGTTAAATATTGTTTCACAAAACTCAGCCAGTTAGGCATGCAAAAAATGACATAGTATTTATGGCATGCATAGGAACTAGTAAAGTTATTCTATAAATAAATGATTACAATTAAATGTCGATATAATATGTGTGTAATAGTGTGTGGTTATAGCGTTTTTTTTTTTTTTTTTATACATCTAATGTAGCAATCAAGCTTATAGCCCGCCTGGTAAGCGGTTACCGTAACCTATGAACGCTTGCTACACCAGGGACATCATTCGCGCGTTGCCGACCTACTAGCGTCCAAGCCGTCCGTACTATTTGTGGTTGTGCTTCCCCAAGGAGCACCGGCGACCTCGCTCACCGTTAGGAACACATAAGAGCGATGTTATTTGGCTACGATATTCTGCAAGGTGTAGGTAGTTCCCCAGTCGGGCAGCTTCAATTTTGAACGGAAAGTCCCGCTATTCACGTAATTTTAATTTAAATTTGTTAATTGAAATTATTATTTTTTTAGTTTCATGCTTGCGGCACACGTAAAAAAAATATGTTTATGTCTATGGGGCATGCGGTGCTAACCTATAAGAAATTGTTACACTAACCTTAGATTATGGTAGATATGACTCAAATTATTTACAGTGTAACCAATTGTTGGTTGGCCAATAAAGGAAAAAAAAATGCCCTACCTCTTTTGATTCTTGCTTTTTATCCCCCAAAAAAGAGGAAAAAAGACAAAAAAAGAGGGGTGTTATAAGTTTGTAGTGTATCGGATAGACTGATTTCAATGCAGTTTTTTTAAGTGAAAGCTAGTTTAAATCGGGTATCATCTTAGCTATGTTTCATGAAAATCTGTTCAGCCATGCAAAAGTTACAGCTCTTTTTCTAGTTGGAGTCTGTAGTTTTTGACGGTGAGGTTATTTAAATCAATAGCAATTTACCAAGTTAAACAAATAAAGATTACCAAATAAACTACTTCCATCTCTAGAAACTGTAGACGCAACATTCTTTATAACTTCCTCTTTAATGGTATCAAAATAATTCACAAAGAGTACTATTTCCTACTTAGACAATACAAATAACATAGTTGGAATCTAAACAATTTAAATAATAGCAGTGCTGAGTTCGAAAGCTATACTTTTACATTGATCCGATTGCACTTGTATTGTGGGAACATAGTTTTGCCAATCGTGAGTCATGTCGGGCTAGTTAACGCCCAAGAAAGTATACCTATAGATAACGTGGAGAAAATATCCACAAAATCATACCAGTAAAGTCTTTGTACACGTGGAAACGAATATCTCCATCTTTCTTCAAGCCGTAAAACTCACATTTTATGGCAGGAAGAGAGATAGATGCATCTGCTTTTCCTTGACATAGTTCTTGGTCTGTATTGTGTGTCGCACCTACTTCCTATACTGGATATTTTTTATGTAGTGCGCATAATTTGTAGAGTGATTCAGTCTCTGTTCCTAAATGCAATCGCAGTATTGGGATGCAGTTTAAAACAAAATGAATATTCGACTTAGTATGGGAGACACGCATAATTCAATAGCGCAAGCCATACATAATCAAATTTTTAATTTGTTTTGGAGTGAATTTTCGTACTGCAGTTGCATTTGGGAACGGACACTGAAATGCTCTGCAAATTTTGCCCACTACATAAAAAAAAATCTCGTATAAACACTTATAACCTAGCCTCTAAGTGAATGCATTGTTTTATAGTTAATCAACTATACGCCTTTTGTTGAGCCATTAACACTCGTCCTTGTAAGCCATCTAAGGACTATGGCAAAGGAGGTTAGATGAGTGTTCTGCGCTAAAAACACCATGGTCTGATCTTCAATTATTTTGCCAAGAGTTGTAATCATAGTAATAGGTACTACCAGAGCCATTTCTTACAGAGGTGTTTTAGCAGATCCATGTTCGTTCACCGGTAGATTTGCGATCTGATATGACGAAGAATTACATAACCGTTATGTCAGTTGTAAAACGCAGAGAATTCTATACAATGCACAGACACCCACGGATCCCCAATGTCAGCATTAAGTCCCTTTGTGCTCGCTGTGGTGAAAGGGGACGAGATTATACCCATTTACCGTGCACAATTTTAATCTTGGGCTTATTACAGAGATTTTTTTTATCAGGGATAACGCAGGGATCAATGTTAGGACCTCCTATTTGATGCAATCATATTTGTTGTGAGAAACTTAGACTTTGATTTATAGGTCAATTTACCCCTAGGCTTTATTAACCTACAATTTATACCAAGTGACTCGTATTCATGAATTTACTTTGAATTAACATGAAATATTCTCCAGACACCTTTCATGCTGTTGTCACCACAGGCGTCAGCATAACCGCAACAATGCGCGGTAATCTATTTGCACAAAGCGTCTACCGTACAATACCATGAGCTCTCACAAAAGGGTGTTTACTTAAACCCCTTTCACACCTCCATTGTTCATTGACCATTCCACCAAGACCCCCAAGTTTGCTTAAAAATTTACCTCTGAACTTCTTATTAACTCTGAATCAGAGGGATGAGGCAGTTCAAGGAAAAATGGACGGTACGGAACTGAATGGCCGTAATGCTGAATCGAGTGGTCCTTGCGTAGTGTGCAGGAATTTTAAACATACGACGTTAATATATTCCTATGTGAGATTTGTATGTTTGAGGATGCTTAGCCAGAGTGTGTATGAGTGGGGTATAAAAGGTTCAAAAATTTTTGGTGTGTGTACTTTGACAGCCTTTCTGAATATGATTTTGTTAAGTGAGACTGTATGCATACATCCGTGAGAGTCAATTGAGATATTCGTAGTTTCATCCTTTTGAGATGCTACTGTAAGTTTTTACGTCCCTGAACTCACTACCTTACAAGGTCGAAACTACCTCTATTTGCGATCGATGACGCTTCTAAAGTTCCTGCAAGGAAGCTAAAATTGTATATGGCGAGTCCTATTTTGCAGATACAAATCCAAATAATTTAGCTGCCCGTTGTTATTTTTTTCTTAGACTTTAAATTTATATTAGTGTCGTAACAGTTTTCGTCAGTAAATACTATAGTCATGTAGGTGACATTATTATAAGCAAAATAAGCAACACCATCATTCTATCTAATATTTATAATCTTGTTCTCCGATATAAGCCCTCACTGGCATTATCTTTTGATGTCCCCAACTTAGCAAATATCCCAAGTAAATTCTCATCCTATAAATAAACAATAGCTTCGGACGTTTTAAAACTTTAATCGACAATATACGAACATATACAAACATCACATCCATTGGTAGACAACGAAAGTACTTCAAAAGACTTACGCACTCCAAACAGCTGTTACGACCATCCATTCTCATTTGACCTCTCCCTCTTATAGAAAGAACAATTTTGCACCTAATTTTGGGAGTGCAAAGAGGGGTGTGGTAGGTCTAGTTACACTGGTTTCGAGTTACAAGGGTCGTTGAAGGGGCGCCATTGTCCCACGTGTGGGACCCCACGCATCGCGACAAGTGATTTAGTAGTTGTTACAAAAAACTTTGGTTTTGAAGATAGTTTGTACATACGTGTATGTGAGAGATAAGTACTATCGATTTTGGGGAGTTTTGCTACTGGTAAGCGAAAAGTGGACTTGAAGTGTTTTGCAACGTAACCGGTAACTGTTGGTTAGTAGTTTTGGTCCTTTAGTTCGGGGTGTCTTGGGATATAAAAGTTACCTTTCAACTTTTCCGGATTTCCTAGCATTGTTCGAGCCTCTTACCATAGTCAGCTTTCTGATAATGACTTGATGCTGATTTGATGCTTTCTACCTTAATAGGCTCTGAGACCCATTAGCGGTCAGATTCACCATTTAATACCAGTGTTCTTAACATATCGAAATCTGTGATAAATGTTCTTAAAGTTGATAATATGATACTTTGCTTAACATTATTTTTGAAGTTGTAATTCTAACTATAGGTAATTTATGTAGCAATATATATGTAGATTCTTTATCTGAAGACAAATTAGATTAGATGAATGAATATTGTAGATGCGCAATGATTTCAAGATAACACAATTTATCACCTTGATAACGGAGAATTTCGAGAAGAATCACACGTTCATCATAAATTCTAATTTATACCTGAGTAGTTCGAGTTAGGGAGATGCCACACGGTGCGTCGACGCGACGCAACGCAGAAAAATTTCATACAAAAGTCATTGACATGACACACGGTGCCCTGCGTCGACGTAGCGCAGACCAACGCATGCAGCAAACTAGCTAAGCTCCGCTTAGCTTAGCTTATCGCTTGGTTTAGCTAAGCTCCGCTTAGCTTAGGGTGTCACAGCAGAGCGGTGTTGCCAACCCTATCGATTTTTTGGTATTTCTAGCAATATGAAATAGGTACTGACTAGTTAGGAACAGATTTATTTATCAAATCAAATCAAATCTTTATTGCTGAACACAGGTACAATTTAGTACATTGCAAGATGTAGGGTGAATGCGCAGTTCACTATGTTCTACCAGTTTAGGCATGCAACATTAAATGGGGTACACAATTATAAAATATGCTACACTACTTGCACACTATTATGCTACATTAACTGCCCATCAACTGCCGGGAAATATCGTAAATATAAAATTACACTTTGATACATTATTTATCTGAGGAGATAAGTAAGTAACGTATATTCCTACTCATGCCTTGTCGGTCAACAATTACATTTTTCCGAGCAGCTGGAAGAGCAGTAAATGCACTCTTCCATTAAAAAAATACGTTTAGTTAGGATAGTAGTTGAAAAATGATTATTATTTTTATTATTTTTGACCGTTATCAGTATTTTTTTATGACAACATCGATAGTCAGCTATCATAATGATATGTCAATATGTCATGCCAACGTATAATTTTTAATATTCTTACTGGCTTGGTAACAGTGTCCTTTAGCAATGATTTGATTAATCTGCAATGGACTTCAAATATTATTATAAAATACCTATGCTGTCCTGCTACTGCTAGATAGACTACAGCTAAATAATACCTATCTTTTATAAAACTAGATCAGAACACGCCGATTAACTTAGTATTTCCGAAATCCTAAATCTATAAGTATTATTATTTAATACCTTAGAGCAAGGACCTCCTTCCTCTGAGACTAATACTAAGTTTATGGTTATAGTATATTACGTCTATGGTGGTCACAACATAGATTACAAAAATCTGCTGTTCGTTTTATTCGAAGGTTTTAGTCGAGTAATATTGAATTATTTGTGTGAAACAGCAGATTTTTATTTCGCGTCTTCCCGGTTGGTACCATAGTAAAAGTTGTTCATAATTATTACTACATTATCACCTTCAAGGGATCGGGACTAGAATCGTAGGACCTTGTACCTATATTGTTTTTTATGTAATTGATAAAAAAAAACATTTTGATTTTCATATCAAAAAGTAGCTCTGCCATATAGATATCCAAGAAAAATTCACCTGTATAAAGAAACTAGTTCCCTCTTTAAACGCTATTTTTTGAAGAATGCATATGGAAAAATGGATTAGTGGAAGGAGGATAGTGATTGATCACAAATCCAGCAACAATCAATTTAGTATACTATTTATAATTCTTTAGTCTGAGAGATTACTACAGTCACAGACCTAGCACTAGTGAAATCTTTAGTCTATGACTACAGTCACGGTAACCATGGTAACCGTCAAGGCATTTGCTCTGACAGGCTCTGACTTTATGAAATTATAAATTATCCTAGTCGACATCGGCTCAATTGCCATATCGAAAGAAGAAGAAGAAGAAGAAGACTATGATCCACTACGTTATAATAAATTATTGATTGCTAAAAGAGGAAAGATTATAATTAATATTGTTCAGTGGTTTAAAAAAGTCCCTCAGAACAATTACTAAGAAGTCCTATCAAGCGACGCAAAGTAGACTCAATGGAAAATCTATTGTATGCGGGTAATAGCAACCGTTTGCAGCTGAACTAATAGATTATTATCACACATGAATCGCACAATGAAGCATTGGATCTTAGAGAAGAATGAATTTTGTCCCGAAAACTTTTTAAAATATCTAAATAACATTATTTTCTTCAATAACAATGTTAAAGTCCAGTAGGTATCTGGTTGTTTATGTAACATAATTTGAAATCAATAAAAGTTATCTGCATTATTATGTATTCATTTTGAAGAAAATATAAATATATAGGTATCAACTTAGAGTATTCATGGGTATCAAAATCACCACTACATTTTGCTTATGGCCTGAAATCAAAATATAGGACAAGTGGATTTTTTATACCTACCTAACGTGTTTGTAAACTTAAGCTCGGCGAATAGTTAATGATAGATCCATAGAGGTTATATGTCTAGAGACCTTGTTCGATACTTGAAAATGAATGTAATACAACTGCATTAAAGTTAATGTACTACCTATATCGCCTGTCAGTACGTTTTGATGCAAGCTCGTGAAAACATGTAATTCGCTCCCGATTGATATTTAATTAATATCGTTTTATGCATCCAAAAATTGTAAAAATTATGCTTATAATAAAGAAAAAGTGAAAATGATTACTTTCCATGTGTAATTATAGCGATTTCTTTACTTTATATCACTTAAATAATTTTTACAATTTAATATTTTTGTTGATCGGCCATGACGCCATGTTCTGTAAGTGTTGCCATAAAATGAAATTAAATATCCCATATAACACGTAGGAATAGGTACGCGTTGATTTAAACTGAAAACTTGTTATGAAATAAAATTTCAAAACGACAGCTATACAGGGTGGCGCAAAATTTTGGGTTATTAAAAGTGGCTACCTTATCTGTTATACCTACTTACCCCCGATTTCTGAAAGGCTGGTCAAATCATGTTAGCTGTTGTGATTGTTTGACCAACGTCAACAATCAATTCAAATGTGATTTAACGTCTGGTTAAATTTGATCAGCCTTTGAGAAACTTGATATGAGAGTTCTGGCACAGGTTGAGGAAAAAAACACGGGTATTGAATAATACGAAGCCGCACTTCATATTTTAGTGATTTCTATGTGACCACGTGACCAAGTTTTTGGAAGCTTGTATCTCCGGCACTATTTGACACAGCCCCATCATGATGGTACTCAAACTTCATGTTTTAGTGATTTCTATGTGACCACGTGACAAAAATTTTGGAAGGTTGTATCTCCGGCACTATTTGACACAGCCCCATCATGATGGTACTCAAATTTCATGTTTTAGTGATTTCTATGTGACCACGTGACAAAAATTTTGGAAGCTTGTATCTCCGGCACTATTTGACACAGACCCATCATGATGGTACTCAAACTTCATGTTTTAGTGATTTCTATGTGACCACGTGACAAAAATTTTGGAAGCTTATATCTCCGGCACTATTTGACACAGACCCATCATGATGGTACTCAAACTTCATGTTTTAGTGATTTCTATGTGACCACGTGACTAAATTTTTGGAAGCTTGTATCTCCGGCACTATTTGACACATCCCCATCATGATGGTACTCAAACTTCATGTTTTAGTGATATCTATTCACATAGACTGTAACCACATAGTCCCTTGAGCAAAACTCAGAGTTACTTATATAATTGATTGATAATACATAATTGATAATTCTTCATAATAATTGTTTATAATATTAATGTTGATGACGATGTTGATCGAAAATAAATGAATAAATATTGTTTACTTCTGACAACCCTCCATGCACAAATGCAACATTGTCTAGACGTTGTCAGCATTTACGACGAGATCAAAGCGTCGTCCGACTGTTCTTCCTCTATAAACTATTCATTAATATTAATAACAGAAAACCCTAGCCACCTTTAATGCCCCAAAATTTTGATCCAGCCTGTTTAATAGATTTTTTGTTAACCGCATTTTGAATTTTAGAAAAAAAAATTGTCACGTGATCATATAGCAGTTCCCACAAATAAAAGGGGAGGCCTTTGCCCAGCAGTGGGATGAGACAGGCTAACAGTAACAGTAATGTAGAGATTTGTTTAAATAAATTCTTTTAAATTCTACTTTTAATTTCGATCCAAAAATATACATATAAATTTTTGCATCCGACTGTACATACATAATAAAAATAATGTATTACTACCTAATTTATGTACCCTTACGTTTTCCTATTTACAAATAAAAGCTGTACTCTGTTAAAATATTTTCCCCACATCGTAGGGTAATTCTTTTTCGATGGCCACCCAGTAAGCCACGCCCACATGCGCGCGCATGTCATTACGCGGCCAAATTGGCTTCAAAACAGGAGTACGTTTTGTAAGGCGACACTCCCTCTGGACATATGAATACTCTAAGGATAGATCTATTGAAAACAGAAAAGCTGTGTGAACTCATTGCTTGGAGTATTCTTGGTTAGGTTAATAAAGAAATCAAATTGGTGTTGATTATTTATTTCAATACAATGCAATCACATGATATTTTACACACATTTATTTTATTTATTTATTTATTTAACAATTTATGTACACACAGAAAGAAGAATAATTACAATTAAATAGGAAAGATGACACAAAGGTACTGCTTATTTCTAAAGAAATCTCTTCCAGCAGACCTGCGAGAGGAGAGTTTGAAAGAAAGAAATGTAGACTAAATGTAAATGTAGATTTATTACCACAAACCCATTTTCTGGTCAATTATTCTACAATACCTATAGATATTGGTACGTATATACGTAAATAATGAATATGAACGTGTTTCACAAATCGGTTTGCCATTCGTGGTGGTTGTGGCAATATAAAGAACCCAAGCCCGTATTCTTTGGAGTCGCCTTTGTCCAACAGTGAACGTTTTCTAGCTGAAGATAAGAGACACCAGTAGCAGGTTAGGTTTTCTAAACCGTAACAGATTACAAAAGTTACTGAAATACCATCCCATGACTTTCTTCTGCGACACTTTTATACATCGACTCCATCGCGCCGAATACATAACTCAAAGACATTAAATTATACTAGGTTTAATCTCTTTGACATAACTACACGCCACTGGTACGCTGCCAGGCACTGCTCCAAGTAGTTCTGGGGGCCTAAAAAGGCCACATTGAGCAATTCATCTAATGATCTGCTTAGTAACTGTCAAACAGATGATAACTGAATATGAACCTTATGCGGATGACATTAAGAGTTGTCAATTAAGTAGATATTTTGACATTCGTAATATGAATCATATTGTGATTCATCTAAAGCGGCCATTTTAGCCCCCCTGGTCGTGGATGATTATTCCATTGATTGCAAGACGGAATGCATTGAAAATGTTTCTATCTTATCGTTTATTTCCAAGAGAAATATTATAATCCTTGCGGCCGTAGTTCAATAGCAGCCATTTGTGTGATAGGTAGATAAAAACGCGAGTAAAAGAAAAATATTCGCCTTTCACGACCCATATTTATCGACTGAGTGCCATTTGACAGTGACAAATCATAATGACATAACGTGCGTCGACGCGACGCAACGCAGATTTCTGCGCTGCGTTGCTCGAACGGACCCCGCTCGCACCTCGCTCGCGTCACTCGTGTGGCACCCTCAATTTTGCGCTGCGCTGCGTTACGTCGACGCAGCGCAGCGCAGCGCACCGTGTGGCATCTCCCTTACTTGTCGTACTTAGTCTGAGTATCTGTAAACTATATAGGTGAAGCCAACTGGCCCAGAATAGTTAGAACTTCTTAACTTTGAACATGACGATATCACTACTAAATTGTCTAAACCAAACTAATAATTAAAGTAAATAGTTCGAACCTAGAACTCAACAGAATAATTAGATTATGCTGTCGTATTCATAGGTACTATAATAATTTAGCTTCAAATATAGGTAGAACATCCTTTTATGCTGTAAATACATTGCAGATTCAAGTCAAGTCCTCCATGTTAACCCTTTCCAGGTGCAGTGACCCACATATGGTACACGGCGATTGTTTATCTATTGTGTCTGCTTCGCGCACAGCGAAACTGTTAATACTCTCTTATCCATAAGTAATATTTATCAAAGTAAATTGAATCGAATATCTTAAATTAATATTGAAGTAAGTATTAAACTTTTAGACTTGGCCTTACTGCAACTCAAGTAGAGTGAGAATAAGATTTCAATAAAATCGAGCTACTACAACAAGTTAGTTAGCATATTTCTATTCTATTCTAGTTTTGCCAAGCTCTGTTACGTTTGCTTGTGTCAGAATTGGCCATCGCTGCAGTTATCAGTTAATTTAAATCATTCCCATGCTTCGGCCAGCCGCTGCTAACAAAATCAATACCATTATAATACCCGAACCGAATGTTAATCAATACGTCAACAGTTACTGTCACCATGTCTTCGGCGTAAGCGCTGACGGAATGTCAAGTGTTCTTAGAACCGTCTTGTGATTGTGACATCGGCCTTCGATGTGCCTGCTTTAGTGTTTATTTGGTATAAGTGCCGACATTACTAATTATATTATTACGCCTTTATTAGCCAACATTAAAAGTAAGTGATGAATAGTTGGATGTCAAAACTGGTAAAATATGTGTTACATTAAGTTACTCCTAAGACATTTCCAAGATTTAATACACAACACATCCTAATGAACTAATTCTAAGATAATTCTGTTGTATGCAAATGACAACACAAGCAATTTGGGTAGGTAATTGAGTCAGTTCAAATTTTACGTCGCGTACCCCGGATTTAATTAGTCGGTTACATCGACGGATTTGGCGCTAGGCGTCAACGGTGGCGTCGAGTAACCCACAATGGCTGTAGACTAGCTTTCTATCACACGGGACAGTAACATATGTTACAATTGTAACGTTCAGAGCGTCTTTATCGAAGCTTTTAAGACGTGTGCGATATTGAGGACTCGATCACCTCATAACAAGATACCTAACTTAAAAAATATGCTCTTATCCCAGAACTACAAACTCAAACTTTAAAAATAGCTCCTACTTACAGTACGGGTGACGGATCTTGCCTGATCTGAAGTTAGTCGCTTACATGTGCAGTAGCCAATTTCGTTCCTAAAGATAAAGATCCATTGCGCAGCCAAACAATGCTTTTGATTACTCTCACCATGCTCAGAGACGATGCACTCATCAATAAAGCACGCTTGCCTACAATATACCTGTTCACTCGTGACTTGAAGACTCCTCGATTATATTCATAGAAAAATGCACATCAATGTAGAGTACGGGCTACAAACCCAAGCTTTACTGGAATAAAAAATATTATAGTTTTAAAAAAACCATAGAACAGACTTTAGTCATCCAAACTGAACGTGTATACAAAATTTCAGCTCAATCGGAAACCGGGAAAGGGGTCAAATTTAACTTCCAAGATTTTCTTACATAGTTAGTTAGTTAGTTACAGGTGAAGCTAATAAAAGCGTGTTAAAAAGAGCACCTACTTGCAGTAAACGCGACGTATCTTGGCCGCACTGAAGTTAGGCGGCTCAGTTCAAATTGAAGCACCTTACAGCACGGTGTAATGGCGGTCAGAGTTAATCCCTAAGCGATTGTCTTGCAGTCTACAGTTAAATCCATGTGCTAACTTTATCCTCGTTCGACAACGGCTTAGCTGACGTTCTCTTGTTCTTGTACGTATCCTGTACCTAGTTATGTCACTATATGGTGCAATTACGTTCTAAAAATAATTTTAGTTGGTAATAGTAATGTGGAGGAAAGGGAGGGAGGCTTTTGCCCAGGATTGGGACAGCAATAAACAGCGACTCTAAACCCCGCACACTTATTAGCATCAGTGATAAAGTCGCTTTTCGAAAGTTCGATAAGCGATACAGCAACTGAACGCTACAATCAGCACACATGCATGCAGCAATGATGGAATTGTTATAGGTAACGCTGAATTTGATACCACGGTCAAACGCAGCGAGTCACCAAAACACGATGCAACATCGATGCAAACACTAAAGCGCGAGATTTTGATACTGCGATCGAACGCAGCGAGTCACTAAATCGCGATTCAGCATCGATGCAATCGGTAGACGCTGATGCTAAAAGTATCGATAAGATAGGGCCCTTATTTAAAAAAAAAAAAGTAAGTTGTAAACATGACACCTACGACAATTTTGCCTCCTAAAATCTCCAGGGCCCAATATTGTTGGTAGCTCTTTAAAACTTTAAATACCTACCACAATTTTGAGTTGAACCGATTGTCTTTCTAGTTGTAGAGTTAAATCCATGAACTAACTTCAACCTTGTGTTAGTCGAGCTCGACAACGCAGCCTTGCTGACGTCAGCTTGTATAATTAAGCAAGTTAGCGCCCATCGGCGTGGCTCGTGGCTTGTGCGCCTGTTTACTTTTATACTTTAGGGGTAAGCAGAACTTGTGATGTGTTGTGGGAATCGATTGTAGCCATGTAGGTGGTGGTAACGGTGTTACTTCTACTTAACAATTACTTGTGATTTGATGTCACACTCGTCACACTTCACCTAATGACATTTTACAAAATTCACACAATGACATTTTTTGTAAAATGTCATTGACTTCACCCGCCCGCTTGCTCTTGGCAGCAGCGTTTGCAAAAGTTTTTGAGGCCGTCTTACACGAACTGCTCGATCTAGTATATTTAAATTCAAAGAAAAAAAAATCCTAAATGCTACATAAAAATCTGGTCTCAATATGACCTAAAAGTAATAAAGCTTATCTTTTGATAAAGTTTTATGGTGGAATCTTTTAGCAAGATTTTTAAATAGCGATTTAGTGTCATCTTCATGTTTCTTTTTTATTGAGCCTTTTATTTTGATTCACGTTTCTGTCTTCACGTCAGCACTTGACTGTATACTCAATTTTGATAAAATAATTTAGTTTTTTCGCAATACTTACATAACTTAGGTTTACCCAGATATTAAAAAATATTTAAAAGTTTCTACTACCTCGCCTTATAGTACTCGCAAATTTTTATGAGCCCTGAACTAAGCTCTGAACTCTCTTTCCCTCTCCCTCTAGCACCTATAATAAGCGTACTATTAAAGGTGCTAGAGGGAAAGAGGGAGAGAATTCTCAGGGCTATAAAGATTTACTATAGCTATTGCTAGACGTGTTTCAGAATTAAAAGATTTATACGAGTAGCTGAATTATATAGTTTAATTGGTATTGGCCGTTCTATTTAAAGTAAAATAAATAAATAAATAGCTCACTCATTGCGATGTAGGTACTATATATTATATATCGGTAAGTGCCGATACCACGCCGATGCATCCCCAAATCCCATACAAACACCCAAATTCAGAATAAATATCTGTAGGCCGTACAAATATTTGCTCCGTGCGGGAACCGAACCCTCAGCAACTTCGTAAACCGGATATATTATAGAGACTAGTGATCGGTATTCTTGTTTAACTTATATGCCTTTTTTCATCAAAATGAATGAGGCGTCAGTGGTGTACTGGAAGTGGGGGTCTGCCGCGTAACTAAAATGGTAATGAACATCGACACTGGTAATAAACTTCAATACGGTCGTGAGACACTAAACATTGAGCTACCAAGTAAAAAAATATCAATCACGAAGTTTGGACTCCTATCCTCAAGATTGGTAATTTTTTGACAAGGTATCTCAAAGTTTACTCTCTCACGATCGCGGATCGTATAGAAGTTTATTACCAGTGCCGATGTTCATTACCATTTTAGTTACGCGGTAGACCCGCTGGTCAGCTTGTAACTCCCATGGCAATCTTATTCAGAGGCAAATCATTATTATCCTATTCTTATTTTTTATTCACATTAAATTACATTATTCTCGCAGCTCTTACCACAACATTGTACTGATCAAGATTGTTATCTATTATTTTAAAAGAGTTTCTATGGAGTTTCTTGCCGGTTCTTCTCCATAGGACCTACTATTTGGAACCGCGCACCTAGAGTCTCCACATTTCATAAGTGCCTGTATCTGGTTTACTTAAAATAAAGGTCTATTCTATTCTGTAGTAGTTGCAGGAGCGGCTACAGACCGTTAGTTCCTAGATTCGATTCCCAGGTTGGAAAAAGTGTTAAGGGGTAGACACACTTATCACATCCGACACCACCCCACGCGTGGTTATTGGCCGCTTGGCAAAATTCTGCCCGACATGATAGAATACAGCCAATGAGCACGCGTTATTTGCGTTGCGTCGCGTGGTGTGTTACAAGTGTAATTCCGTCTTTATTGGGATTTTTTTAACCTTGTGGATAGAGGGTCGCATCTTATTACATGAGCCTGAAGAACAGCATCAATAGGTACATAATCTCTGCGATCTTTCGAGGATTATATGCGTGCTCCTATATAACAAAAAAATAAAACGTTTAATTACTTTTTTCTCTAGACCGCAAGGTAATTTTAATTCAGCCGCAGAACTTCACTTTTTTAATTCCAAAGACTAGCACTCAGGGTTGTGCAGATTAAATCCGTACGCCAAGTTCGTTGGAACACGGCTTAGGCTTACAATGTGTATAATTAAATGCGATGACACCCCTAGGCGAGTCTAGCGAGTCATACCACGCAGGATTTGTATTAACACCTCCATGTTTTGGTAGAACAGGGGCTTAGAGGTTCTGTCTGAGTGTATTTTGTTACGTAATAGAGGTTAGGTTCGCTGAAATGTTCTGTGGTTTAGCTTTGTGTGTTGATTACAAATATTTTTTGTCTAGCCTCTTAAGATTTTTCCGCAAATTTCGTCATCTTGCCTAGATAAGGACGAAAAAAATCCATATTATATTTATTCTATAGACACAACCACAGATTAAACACAAAGAAATAAAGAAAGAAAAATTTTATATTTTTGTATGATGAAGACGCTAACATAATACGACAAAAAATTAATGATAAAAACACATAAAATAATATCACAAAAACGGAGTAAAATAAATTAAATATATAATATCTATAAACTACCAAGTAATGGTGCGCCTCATCTGTGCAAAAAGGGGTCGTCAGCATAATGCTGTGGTGATGCGCAGTGCAATACTGGCAACAGTGGCAACACCAGTAGCGGAGGTTTTCAGTGACAACCTTGGCTGGTGACGTATGACGTCTCCCCCGGCCGGCCGCTCGGTCCGTGAATCGTAATCCATAATAATACATAATGTTGGTACTGAATAGATGTGTGCTGATGACGCCACCGCGGCCATCGGCGTCATCGGTGTGGATGGTGAAAATCTTATTAAAAACAAAATATTGCAGACTTATTCGCTAAATGACTGTGACGGACGAAGTTATCGGGAAAACCCGTTATTTAAATTATGGTCATATCAAAATGGTATTTTATTGAATTTGCGTAAACAAATACGTCGATATAAACCAATAAGCATAATATATTTAGACATTTCTAGTGTTTAGTTTACTAGTATATGTCTGCATTGTATCTAAAACAACCGTATCCGTCCGACCATCCACGCCGATAACGCCGATGACGCCGAAGCCGGCATCGGCTGACACGTCTAGTACTGACCACTTACTGAGAATCATAATGTATCATGCTTAGCTTACCGCAGACGAGAGACTTTTTGCTATCTAATACACGGCGCATATCTTTTCATGAAGTAAGAGTTGTCTGATCGTCAAATAGGTGTAACTTTCTCGTCAAATAGTGTCAGTTTTTGGACTTTCTGGTAGTATTTAAAAATAATTCCCGTGGGAAGGTTAGCGTTATTAGAAAAAAGTTCGCACGGATTTGTTAGACTTTATGCGCCGAGGACTAGATTGCACAAAAAGTCTGTCGTCTGTGGTAGGCCATAAAGATAGGTGTTAGTCGATTGAGGCTTGCACTATTGAGGTACCTATGCATTACGATAATTTATAAGTGATGCAAGCTAACAAAGGCAAAAATGTGGAAAAAAATTTAAAAAAACATAGAAATTTAAAATAACAAAAACTTGTTTTGTTTCATTCCTAAATTGTCTTTCTCTAAATTGCTAATATAACTAGATATTTATTAGTATCCACATTTTTTCTCATAGTGTACTTATCTTTCCATAAACAATTTCTAACATTCCGTGCAAGTTATAGAAGTCAAAAATCACAGTACAATTAAGACCTTACCTCCATGTCATGATGTATCATAATGAAGACTATACTATAATACAACGCCTTCCTTTATTATTTCTCACACTGCCATGTACGCAGGCGCAGGTACAGACTCGTCTGCCGGTACTTTCCAAGAACTGCGTGTGAGTCAACAATGTTTATATTCATGACGTCATAGGAGCCGTGATAACATGAGAAACGATAAGGTCTGACTCAGGTTTGCTTCAATGGCTGTTAATGTATTCATTGTTCATATAAATATTATTTTATTGCATACTGTTCTTATATACAGGTAATTAACTTGAAGTGGCTCGTTTATTAGTATTATACGTACTCGAAAGTTTATTACAATAAAAAAGTCCAATTCCAATCCAACCCCAATTCCTCCCTTAGTCCCCTTCCAGGTCCTTTTCCTCCGTTTTTCCTAACACCATCCTAAAAGGTCGGCAACGCATCGGTGACTCCTCTGGTGTTGCGGATGTTCATGCGCGGCGGTGATCACTTACCATCATCATTTATTAAGGGGATTACATGGCTCAAAAACAGTATGTTAAAAAAGTTTGTTGATGAATCATTGAGAGCATTGGCCTAATAAAAAAAAATACTCTCGACATTTCGTAACTGCCTGTATCTGGTTTACATGAAATAAAGATCTATTCTATTCAAACACCAAGAAACCAATACTGGTCTTGGCAGAAGATTGAATAGTACTGAATGTTTATTGAATACAATTTATGGTAGACCGTACAATGTAAACAAAACTTAGCAATTTCAATTTCTATGGTGTGAATTGACACATCCTCCTATTCTCAGTCGATGTATAATAAATCATTCCGCATGAGTGACCTCGATATAATCAGTAGGGTATTAAGCTGTAAATTCCACTTATGGACACACGTGTAGCTCTAAACTGGGGTGCACTTTATAGCCCATGGTTTTACCCACGCGCTTTATTTGTAATCCGCTCCGGGATAGTTAAACTTTCTATCGATGAAAGAATTTTTAGAATTAGTTGAGTAGTTCCAGAAATTGACGACACGGTTGGCGCAGTGGCTAAGCGATTAGCCTTCTGCGCTACGTGCCGCGGGTTCGATCCCCGCACGGAACAAGTATTTGTATGATCTACAGATAGTTGTTTCGGGTCTGGGTGGTGTGTGCATGTGACATGTATGTTTGTAAACTGTACCCTCGATACAGGAGAAATCCTAGTGAGGGGCAACGTTTTTAAAAAAGAGAAAGAAAAGAAGAAGAAGAAATTACCCCCTGCATACAAACAAACAAATTTTAACCCCGTTATTAAGTATAGATATTGCCGTAATCACCACGTTGTCGCTGGGAAGCGATTGGTGATCAAAAATGATCCTCAATGTACCCGTACATTGAGGATCATTTCTTCTCTGCTTCTTTCCATCCACTTGTCATTATCCCTTATTTGGGGTAACGGAAATGAAATGAAATGAAATTTTAATGAAATGAAATGAAATTTTTATTTTGCTTGAATCATGGTACAAAAAAAAAAAGGTGTTACACGGAGAACCGTCTATCCTTTTTAACCCCCGACGCAAAAAGAGGGGTGTTATAAGTCTAACGTGTCTATCTGTGTATCTGAGTATCTGTCTGTGGTATCGTAGCTCCCAAACGGATGGACCGATTTTCGTTTAGTTTTTTTTGTCTCATAGATAATTTTATCCCGAGTGTTCTAAGCCATGTTTCATGAAAATTTGTTCAAAAGTTACAGCTCTTTTTCTAGTTGGAGTCGGGGGTTTTTGACGGTTAGGTTATCGATCGTATAACATACATTATTATCATCTCTTAGGTTTTCGTTATAATTTAATTTTAGAATATTGTGAATTTTCTCTTGACCTGGAAACAATTTTATTAGGAGTAACTTTCAATAGTTGAAATGGGATTGGGCGGTCACTGGGACAGATGGGCCAGGATCATCACTCAGTGGATCCTTTACGTTGGGCGTTGTCGTTGAAGCAGGCCTAGAAAACGCTGGCGTGATGACATAGATGCTTTCACAGAAAACTGGCCGGAGAAGGGAACACACAGAGAGGAGTGGAAGGCTATAGGGAGACCTTTGCCCAGCAGTGGGACAAAATAAGTATAAGAATAAAATACACAAGAATAAAAATTTAAGTAGGTACAAACAAAACAAATTATCAGGATTTTTTTTATAAAACTTTGTACAATGGTCAGTAAATTTTGCCACCGACTACTATTAGGTCCCGTCGTTAGCCCTTTATCGAGCACGATTTCAATCCAAACTTAGTCAAATCTAAAAAACTAAAATTTCGTACAAACTCCTTTGAACTTTTTTGCATAACATGGGGTCTAACCCTGAAAGATTCCTTTGTACTATTTTAACGTTTCCAAATCAATAAGATAATAAGTTGTAAACTGCACTAAAAAGGGCACATGTGGCTCCGAAGGGGTGCAGTTCAAATAAGAGCAGCGATTAAGCACCCCGGCAACGCGGCGCCTTTGATTCTACTACAACGTTGTAATCGGGGTAGCGTTCACACGGTAACACGCGATGTAAGGGTGTGGTCGTACTGACAGCGATTTGGTATAGGACACGAAACTAATACTAGATCTATCGTTCGTTCTGTGGTTTTAATTTTTGAAAGCAAATTAAGTATTGTACAATTTATTTTTATTTTTGTCTGTTATTTTGGAAATGTTAAGCAAATCTAGATATATTCTGTTTATGTAAAAGGTTCATAATTTCAGTTGGATATATGCGTCACTGGCACCGATTCTGTAAGGCACCGTAGAAATCACACTAAACTATTGTGTCGAATTAAAAGGCAAAAAATAAGAATTGGTTAGAAGAAATTTTGAGCTGTAAAATTAGATGACTGCAATATTTCAGACTCAGTGCTTTAAGTAATTTTTTGTAGACCTTAATTAGTCTTAAAAATAATGTCTTTTTATAAATGAATTCCACTTCGTCAGCAATGATTTTATTGCTGACTACTCGATTGTTTATATTACCACTCAATGTATTTACTGATCGCCGCTCTCAGTGTAACCAAAGCTTGGCGGCTTTGGAGATTTAAAAGAAGGGTAGGTTTCTAAATATTTAATTTTATAAAAAATTGCCCGTTTTGAATGTTCGACGTGTTGTTTGTTATTAAACATGACTTTGAGGAGTGAGTTTATTGAGATAACATTCTTCAAAGAGATTTCTATTCGTTAAAATTTTGTGGTTTTGGTATTTTTCGTATCGCGTAGAACTTTTCGTAGGTTACCAATTCATAAAAAAATCATAATTTCTCACTCATTTCACCCATAATTTTAATTAACCTATTACTGTAATAAATTCCATCAAAACCACAATATCGTAAATAATAACATAATTCCTGATTATCTGTTTATATCACAATATTCATATCATCCACATATTTCCATATCTTTATGGCCCTAAAAGAATTTACCCACCGTGTACCCCATAAATTGTCCATGTATATGGCGAGTAATTTCTTTGTTTTCTGTCCGTCCCCTCCGTAATGCCTTCATTGTTTGGGTACCAAAGTGAATTATTTCTATATTGTGTTGTATATTTTTTGTTATATTCATTTGTATGTTCTTTCAACATATTTTTTATCTAATTGCTTTGTTCGGTTTTTTATACCTTTTTTGGGGTCGGTATCTGTCACTGAATGAAGTTACTCTTTCTCTAGTTTAATTATATTGATATCTCTCTCTCTACTGAGAACCTGCGGGGCCAGAATGGTGGGTGGATTAACCAGATTTCGCCACCATTTGTCTCCTTTTAAATTAATAAAATAAAAAGCCTTTTATTTCTTGCATAAGTAATTAAGATGCTTAATTCTAGTGTTAATATTAGTATTAACATAAAAAAATTATTGGTCTGAGATAATTATTTCCTAATTTGTTGTGTTAGTTTTTGCAAGAACCCCTCTGCAGGTGAAGGCCTCCTCCAAAGAATTCCATTTTTGTCTCTCTCTTGGGTTACTTGTCTCCAGCGAGGGCTAGCCGTTTTAGTCACGTCGTCTTCCCATCTCAAGCAAGGTCTTCCTTTGTGACGTTTCCCTTTTGGGCCCTCCCACAATGTTACCCTTTTGGTCCATCTTTTATCTTGAATCTCATCTTTGTCTCCTTGACAGAAGATAAAACCAAAAATCGAGAGAGAAAACAGTAATGAAATGATTTTGTTCCTGATTTTCTCTCTCCCGTTTTTTGTCGTGTTTGCTGTTTTGTATTTTAGAAATAGCCTTGAGCTTCCATTCTGTTACAGGCTGGCATTTAGACGTAACATTTAGTTTCTCACGAAATTACTTGCAGTAATTATTTACTTGTTACTAACTAATTACTTCTGTCGTTTAATATTTAACATTATCTCTCATCTTCTCAAATACGTATTATTATGCATTGTACTAGATCATTATAGCAGACGAAGAGATTAATTTTTAAATTGGTTATTAAATATCTAATGAGAAATTCATGTTTCATTCCAGACGCGAACAAATCGATGTACCGACAACAATTTAGATAAGAAATCGCGATTGTCAGACTATCTCGCATGGAGGTTACACATTAATATTCTTGGCAACATTAAAAGCTAATAATTCGAATGCTATACAAAAAAGTAGGTGAGTGATTACTGGCTATTATAGTATCATTGTACTGTCACGGCGCGAATTAATCTCATCAATACGTTATTCACAAATCAAAAGATTGGTATGACTACTTTTTATTGTAACGAGGAAGCTAGAAAGTATGTCCATCTCGTTCTAACATCAGGAGAATCGCGTGAAGTCCATTCATTTAAAATCACAACGTGAACAGATTAGCGTCTCGCGTCTCGTAACTAGCGACATCTATTAGCCGTTACTTAAAATACGTAGGTCCCTTTCGTTCCCTCAATATGGAGTCGGCGGCGCATAACTTTACTCACGCGCATCTGGCAGATCTTTCAAGTTTTTCGCTACTATTCTCAACTTTATTGCCTAGGGAATAGAAGTGAATATTTATTATATCAATCTGGAAAAGATTCCGACTTTATTTATGTCCGTCGTGACTACACTGCTTATACTTCAGCAGTATCAACTACATAAAATTTCGTTCCGTTTGCATATTTGATTGTATCAAGCAAATTATTGATCAGATGTTTGTGTATAATGTTGTACTGTTCGTTTACGCAAATATACTCGTTTGTAGAAATCTTTTAAAGATTTTTAAGGTTATTTTTCCACTTTCTTACATTTCTCTGCTCTTTTTGATGTCGTCGTGTTTCATAGAATCTTCTTCATAATTAATTTTCGTCGCTTCATAATGTTGTTCCGTTTATTGGAATGCTTACTGTTATATTTTGTTAAATTTGTTTTCTAGATTAAATTTATAAATGCAGGCCGCGTCAGGTAATTTTCCAATATTAGGAACACTATGGTATCTCCTTTTAGAATTGTTGTGTTGAAACGAGATACACGATCATAGCGTTTATTCAAATCATAACTTAATCCTTCAGACGTAAAGTTGATTTTTCAACAAAAGTTGTGTTAGAAGTCGTGGGTATACCCTCGGGGTGAAGGTATCGCTGGACGAGCATTGTGCAACGCCACAGGAGAGTAAATGCGCCGTTATTCTGACCGATTTCGTTGGAATACTGTTTCTAAATCGTGCGACTATTATTGCTCTGTGCTCACTTGAAAGTTACCGTCTTCGCTGGCAGCTATGTTTTTATTCCTGGAAATTGAATCATGTGCTACTGGTACACTTTGTTGACCAAATTTTTTATCCACTTTAACGATTATTAAACGGCTAGTAGATACTTTTTGTGCTGAGTTTTTATAGTTCTCTTGACAATTTATTCGGATATTACCAAGAAAGCAATTCACAATCTTAATTTCCCCATCACTTACATATTGTTTGTCTCAGAATTCCACCTGCCTGATATCAAGGACCAATTCTACACGAATATTGACTTCAGCAACAGACAATGGATAATTACAGATTCATTCTGGTCAGCCCTATCATTATAAGATATCTGCTTGCTCCAGAGGCTTCGAGCTTGTCCATTTTAGACAGACACATGAACCCTCATATGGCGTACTAAAAGAGCGGATAAAAGGCGAAGAATAATGGAATTTAAGAGTTCTTGCTAACCTGGGCGTTCCAAATGTTATAGTTAACGGTTTTGGAATTCTCTGGCGATCTCGAAGGCCTACGGGTCAGGTTTGCATAAGCCCTGCGTTGACCTTTCGTAAGATAAACATGAAAAGGTCAGTGTAATGGCTGTTATAGCACAATTCTGTTGTGTTGTTGCAATTTGTTTGTTATTTATGTCTTGTGGTAACGGCTTTGCAAAGTTGGTTAAGTTCCTAATCCGATTTTTATTTATAGTTCATAAAAATAGTGTATACGGTCCTGCCTTTCTTGTCCCCATTCCCTTGAAGGGGCTATTTTACTCATTATTATGATCAACTTTTGGGACCAACCAAAAATCGCGAAAAGAAAATCAACTGTTCCATACATTTAGTCGAGTAATATTGAATTATTTGTATGGAACAGCTTTTATTTTTTTGGAAATATCAGGGTTGGTCCCTTGGTAAAAGTTGTTTATAATAATGAGTGGGGTACTCATTATTAAAGGGATCAAGACTAAAATGGTAGGATCTTGAATTCATGCTTTTCCCAGAAGTTCATTCAATAAAATAAAAAAAAATTGTGAGACTTCGTTAAACATACTTGTGTTTGAAATCAAATCAATTACTTTCAATGGACATCCTTTCTGAAAATTAAAGTGATTCAATAAATAAAGTTTTGGACAAAGACATCTGAAAAAGTTGAAAAAGTCAAATGAAATAAGTTTGGGGACCACTGGACTGTTAGCTAACAGATTCGTGATTGTAATTTTAGATTCGATGCTGAGAAATTAAATTTATTTAAAACGTTTCATAATATATCTAGATTTGTAGTCTTTTTTAGTAGAAATGAATTTTAACTAAGGAAAACGCGAACGAATATTGAATTAATCAATCTTCCTTTAATTATTCATTTAGTCTCAAGAATAATTGTTATCTTAAATTAAATTTTAAGAATAATCTGGGCATTACAATTACATTACTGGGTGTAAATGACATCGTAATGATAACTGATACCATGGATTCAGTATAACATTATGGACACTTTAGTATAAGAATATAGCTTCGATCTTTTCAAAAAAATTACGAATTAATTCAGTTTAATAACTAACTAAAAATACTGCAAGCAATACTGCAATTTTTTAAAAGATCGACTCAATATTCTTTCCCTGAGGTTTCCAGAATCATGTACTGAATTCATGGTATCGTTACGTTGACACTTATACCCAATATAGTACTTACAGAGATTTCAATTTCCCATTATATCAAACTGCCTATAGACTCCTGATTTCCAGGACCCTGATCGGCTATGCAGATATGCTTTATAATAGTCCCCATCACTACATTCCAGCACGTCGTATAAGCTCTATTGCTTTTAACATGTTATATTGAATTCTTATTTTAATTGGCAGACATTGTAAACAAATCCTATGACGACTCGCTTCCACAAATCACTATGTATCGCTAAATTCAATGTATGAAGCATAGGAAATGATGTACTCTTATGAATAATTGAACGAACATTGTCTGCGACACAAAGACTAGTAAATATTTGTGGTTTTCCTCCTGTCCTGGTTTCAGAGAGAACATTCAACTTTGGACTGGAAATAAATTTATTTCAGGCTTCATGAATAAGTATGAATGTTAAGGATATATCATGAGAGTCGTAAATATATTGTGTTGGCTTCCTTGAATCTTGATGAACCTCTTGCCCTCCTCTCCTCCTCCTTCCCTCCTTTGCTCTTCCTCTTCTTGTGTTTTTCTTGATCCTGGAGGGACTATTCTCATAATCTCTACAGGTCACTGACGGATTTGTCCGTACAGATGTAGGCAGTTGCTGGCTGTTGGTTTGAATCATAAAGGTGTAGAGGTGGAAACATCAGCCAGTTAGCATGTTAACGGGGCTGACAGTCCAGCGAACGCCGTTGGAACTAATATTATCGTCCCTCACAGAGGGTAAGCTAAAGCTTGTCAAGCACAGTTGATTCCTTAACCTCGCTTATCACAACCGGTTGCTGTCAACCGATAATAATAGGTACTAATATTTGCGTTTCGTCACATAATGAATTAATGTTTTCTTATGGTATAACACTCGTATAAATTGGTACAGAGGTTTTTTTAAACTTCCTTCAACCATAAGAACGAGTCGAAACACTTGTCCGTAAAGATAAACTTTATTACTGTTGCAAAAAAATTAGGTTAAGGGAACAAATATTTTTGTAAAGTTTTGCACAACCGACGAATGACGAGTTCAAGGAATGGGGTTCAGGTAGTTAAAAGTGTTAAATAGGAAGGAAGAGGAGAGCCATAAAATGGTCGTTACAAAAAGTTTAAAAGTATTTTTTGTTCCTGTTTAGGGAGTTGTGGGACAAATTAAAAAGATTTTAGAAGAAGTTTATAACACAGTTCTTTTTAAGCAAGTCGTAGTGACCATTGTTTGTACCACAGTTACGGATTGCGTTGCGAATGATAACACAGATTAAGTGGATAATCATTATCATACTAGGCCGCAAACATCCACTGCAGTATATAGGCTTTCTGGATAGCCTCAAAGAATTCAGGGATCATAAGGATGGCTAGATGGCTTAGTTAAACTAGCGATTTATTCGATTCCGACATGGGGCCCAATATGGCCAATAACGTCTCGAAAAACTGATACTTAACGATAATAGAAATTTTGTGTAACCGTCTGCAAAACAGATGCTTGAACAGTCTTCAAAACCTAGGTCTTGATTTATGTTAGAAATTATTATACCAGAGTTCATAACTATCTATATTCCTGGAGCATTTCCAAATAAACCTCAACTTCAAAAACTCTTCATTTATATCAATAAACCCAATCTTGTTACATTTAGGGCTAGTAAAAATATCTGACGTCAATAATTCAATATGGCGGACGTAGTTCTTACTAATGGCACATGTCACGTGAAGGCCGGTCCTTTTTACAAAGGGTAGGAGTAAGGGCTGAGACACAATAGATGACATGTTACCGATGGACAATTCTACCGATTAAAACTAATAAGGAAATGGTACTAATAAGGATACGATCGATTGAACTGATTAAGAAAGGGATAACCTAAGTCGAATTGGATGTATTGATGAATCGGTTGAATTTCATTTGATCATCCATAGTTCAGACCCTATGCCTATGTGTATAGTATTTGATATCAATATGCGTAGTGTGAATAGTGAAAGAAAGAAAGAAAAAGCATTTTCTCGTACTTCATTTGGTATAAACAGTCCCAATATACTACTACTATAGTAGAGTCTATAGCATCCCACAGAAATATTTGGACTGCGGGCCGCAAATAAAAATATAATAAGTCAGACTAAAAGACTGTTCGCAATTATGCTACCTAAAATGGAACGCGGCCCTGGAACGCGCCGCCGCGCCTGTGACGCGGCACTAATATCCGGCCGCCATTACTTCTCTCTACCAACTTGCTCCCGACCGGAACGCACGCGCACACAATTGTTCTACAAGAAACTTGTACATTTGATATTTTTCTACATAATAAACTCAAAATTTCTACTTTACTACGCTGGCTGTTTTTCTGAACAATCCTCGAAGATCGAACCTGCCGGCGTATGAACATTTGGTGACCACCGACGAGATCAATGAAGAAAAGGGCATGTGGTGTGTGCACGTGTGTGTTTTTGGTATCTGCTCACAGGGAAGTACGCTCAGTTTTAGTATATTTAAAACGCAATCTATCTTCATAATGCCGCAATCTGCACTAACAGTGTTCCCTGTACTTTGACCTTCACAGCCCACTCGCTATACCTACTTACTTTTTAACTAATATGGAGTCAGATTCTATGTAAACTGAGACACCTAGGTACCTACGAGAAATTTATTACTATACTAGATCGAAGTTCTAAGTTTAATTAATATTAAATCTGAGGTTGCCTACTTTCATGATACTTTACAACCTCTTGACATTTAACTTCGTAATAGGTACCTACCTAATTCTGATGACGATCTATTCTCTTTTCCCTACTACCTATATAACGTAACGATATTAACTAATGCGTACCTAGGTAACTGCCTACTGATTAACTTTGCTTGCATTCCTTGCACCTCGCTTACGGGACCACCCTGGCATTTTCCAGAGTCGTCGTGTACACCTGCTTCTTGGGTCCCGCCGGAATGCGCTGCTGAGAAAGATAACTACGCCTCACAGCTTGCTATGCCTGTGTGTGACCTGCCTTGCTCGTGAGTTGCTGACCTGAGTAGCCGCTGACATATTGTTGTCGCAGTTAATGCACAACTTGCACGGTTTGGCATTTGTTTATTATAATCTACCTAATACCAGGATTGGTATTGCTCGTGTACTCATCAATTACCGATCTGTTCAGTTTGTTGTGCTCTATTTTTCATTATGGCTGAATTAAAAGCTCTTATTCAGCTACGTGGTACTATTAAGGCAAGAATAACTATATTTTCTAAATATTTAAACACTATCAAGCTGATAGATACTGAAAGCCTTCCTAAACACATACTTATTGAAATTGAGTTAAAACTGTCAAGATTCAGAGAGTTGTTTAACCAATTTGACGATATAAAAACTAAAATTGAAAGTTATGAGCCCGAACAGTTAGCAGAAAATGACATAATTGAGAGTGACTTTTGCTTAAATATTGCTAAAGCTCAAGCGTTGATTGATAGCCTTGCTCCTAGTCATGTAGTACCCGATAAGTCAAGTTCTGGGTCATCGTCTAGCGGACAGAATAGTAAACAACGTAGCCGGAACTGTAACATAAAGTTGCCTACCATACAGTTGCCTTCCTTTGATGGAAACTATTTAAAGTGGATGGAATTTCGAGACACTTTTGATTCATTGATTAATAACAACGATACTATTCCAGACATTAATAAGTTCCATTACCTACGTTCATCACTGGAGGCAAGCGCATCAAATATTATAAAGTCTATTGAGTTTACTGCTAGCAACTATAAATTAGCATGGAATTTGCTTACTGAACGCTTTGATAATAACAGGATATTAATAAATAATCACTTAAAAGCCCTCTTTAGTTTTGAAGCGATGAATAAAGAAAATTACAAATCTCTGCGTAACATGATAGATTACTACTCTAAAAATCTTCGTGCCTTAAATACTTTGAATGAGCCTACGTCCCACTGGGACACTTTAATTGTTTTTGTTATGGCTTCAAAACTAGATGGCGCCACAGGTCGAAAATGGGAGGAACACAGGAGTATGATTACTTCTTCTCCAAAAATTGAGGATTTCTATAACTTTCTACGTAATCGAGCGGACGTACTAGAAACATTACAATATAGTAAGAATGATATAACTAATCTTTCACAATCTAACAATAATTATAAAGAAAATAAACACACTAAATCTTTTGTTTCTTCTTCTAACACCAATGATAAAAAATGTGTTGTATGTTCACAAGATCATTTACTTTACAAATGTGATAAATTCAAAGACATGTCATTAGATGCTCGATACAATGAAGTTTCAAAGCATAAGCTCTGTCATAATTGTTTGCGCCCTGGTCATTTTTCTTCTCACTGCAAACACACTTCTTGCAAATTCTGTAACAAAAGACACAATTTATTACTACATAAATCACAGACTAATAATAATACTACTCACTCACCTACTGATACTCCTTCTGTGACATCTCTCCCTCAGGTTGCTGCTTCTCCTCAGGTAGCTGTGTCTCCTCAGGCATCTACTGTTACCATGTTCAATCCTGTGTCACGCTCTGTGGCAATGCCCGGGCAGATCCTCTTGTGCACTGCTGAAGTGGAATTAGTTGATAGCGATACTAATAAGACTCATATTGTTAGAGCTCTTCTAGACAATGGAAGCCAGTCTTCTTTTATAACTGAAAGGATGCAAAAGAAAATGAATCTTTCTTGTTCTAATACTAATGTGTCAATTGCTGGCATAAATAATAGAGTAACTAACACGGATAAAAAGTGTACTGTACAATTTAAATCGCGTATCAGCTCATTCCACATGAGCGTGTCTTGTCTTGTTGTACCTGAGATTACTGGTATGTTGCCTAGCACAAAGGCAAATCACTCCCAATGGAATCTGCCTGATTCCATAGAACTGGCAGATCCAAGTTTCTATAGTCCCTCTGAAATTGATATCTTACTAGGGGCAGACATTTACTGGGAAATTATAGATTCTAAGCTCATTAAGTTAGGAAAAAATAAACCTACTCTACAGAAATCCAAACTGGGTTGGCTAGTATCAGGGCCAACCGGTACGGGTCCTATTACTACTACTTGTTCTAACTTCTCTAAAGAGATTAAAGACACTCTGGCTAAATTCTGGGAAGTTGAAAATATTCCTAATCTGCCAACTAAAGATATGCTTTCCACAGATGCAAAATATTGTGAGAATCATTTTATTGAAAATACTATCCGCCTAAAGGATGGAAGGTTCTGTGTCAAACTCCCTCTACGGGAAGCCCCCGAGGATGCTCTAGGGGACTCTTATCTCATCGCAAAAGGGCGTTTCCTTTGCGTAAATTCCGAACAAATTCTCCTGATATTTTTGATGATATACTACCTACTACTAATCAATCTCAAGACTTTAGCAAACAATCCTCTGTGTTAGGATTAAAATGGACACCTAGCTCTGATACTTTGCACTTTTCAGTCGAAAATAATATAATTCCTAAAATTACTAAACGCTCTATATTATCAAACTCATGCCGAATATTCGACCCCTTAGGTCTCTTATCTGCCTGTACTATTTTTCATAAAATCATACTGCAGAAACTCTGGTTACTAAAAATAGACTGGGATGATAAAATACCAGAAGATATTGAAAGGTCATGGATTGAATTCTACAAAGAGACCAAATACTTTGCTGATATTCAGGTACCTAGATATATTCTCTGTAATTCTCCTACCTATATAGAAGCTCACTGTTTTACTGATGCGTCGCAAGATGCCTATGGTGCTTGCATTTATTTAAAATCAACTAATAATTTAGGTGAAATTAATTGTCACTTATTATGTGCTAAAACTAAGGTTTCTCCTTTAAAATCTGAAACAATTCCACGTCTAGAATTGTTAGGCGCTTTACTTGGTGCAAAGTTACACGCTAAAGTGCTACAATCTTTAAAAATTAAGATTTCACGCTTAGTATTCTGGACAGATTCAACTATAGTTTTAGGGTGGTTACACACGCAACCTAAAACTCTTAAAACTTATGTTTGTAATCGTATCGAACAAATTCGCGAATTAACTGACAAAACTACTTGGCGTCATGTACCTACTGAATATAATCCTGCTGACATGGCGTCCAGGGGCATTCAACCGCGTCTTCTCTGTGGTAATACCTTTTGGTGGCATGGTCCTTCCTTTCTGGCCAAGTCTGAAAATGAGTGGCCCCAATCTAAATGTACCTCTTCAACTTTACCTGAAACAAAAATAAGTTTAAATATTAAAACCCTACCTAATGATGTCATACCATTTGATAAATACTCTAAATTGTATAAATTACAAAGAATAATTGCTTACTCACTAAGATTTATAAAGAATATAAAGAAAAATACTACTAAAATAAGTGGTGAACTTACCTGCTCAGAATTAAACAATTCACTGATCCTCATTGCTAAGATGTCACAAAGAGAGCCTTTCGCAAGGGAAATTCACTCACTTGAAACCTTTAATAAATTACATTCTAAGTCACGGGTTCTCTCTCTAAACCCATTTCTAGATGAAAAAGGTGTATTACGCGTCGGTGGACGGATTGATAATGCGTCCCACTGTCCTTATGGGAAAAAACATCCCATTCTACTAGACCCCAAACACACTTTAACTAAACTTTTATTCGAACAAGAACACCTTCGTCTCCTACACTGTGGCCCTCAACAACTTCTGAGTTCTATTCGTGAACTATTCTGGCCTATCGGTGGCAAGGTGCTAGCTGCTACTACTGTTAGAAAGTGTGTTCGATGTCAGAGATTTAGAGCTAAACCTTTAACTCCCATAATGGGTAACTTACCTCAACCACGAGTAACTCCTGCTCCTCCGTTTGAGACCTGTGGCACTGATTTTGCTGGACCTTTTTTAATTTTAAACAGAAAGGGTCGTGGTGCCAAGTCTTCCAAGTGTTATCTATGCATATTTGTTTGTTTTGTTACTAAAGCTGTGCACTTGGAAGTCGTGAGCGACCTAAGCAGCGATGCTTTTATTTTATGCCTACGTAGATTTATTTCACGACGCGGTAAACCTCACACAATATACTGTGATAATGGAAAAAACTTTGTAGGAGCCAATAATGAACTGAACAGATTGCTTAAGATGAGTGAACGATCGGTCAGCGATTACGCGAGCAAGGAAGGCATAACCTTTAAATTCTCTCCTGCGTATGCACCGCATTTCGGCGGTATCTGGGAGGCCGGGGTCAAGACGGCCAAATTTCATTTAAAACGCATAGCGGGCAACTCAAGTTTAACTTTTGAAGAGTTGTCTACACTGTTTGCGCAGATTGAGGCTATTATGAACTCGCGTCCTATCACTTCTTTATCTGCCGATCCTTCTGATCTCTCTGTCATCACCCCTGGGCACTTCCTTGTGGGTCGGCCATTGACCTCACTGCCTTCACCCGTCACTGAGAAAGCCAGTATCAATAGATACGAACTGGTAGAACGACTACGAAGACACTTCTGGTCTCGATGGACAAGGGACTACCTATCTACGCTGCAGCAACGCGGCAAATGGAAAAGGTCACAAGACCACGTTCGAGCCGGCGACCTCGTCTTAGTTCTGGACGACCAGTTACCACCTATGAAGTGGCTCTTGGGCCGAATTGTGAAAATGTTTCCTGGAGCGGATGGCGTCTGCAGAGTGGTCGACGTCAAAACGAAGGGCGGCATCATCCATAGATCCGTCTCAAGGCTCGCCTTACTAGATTCCCAAGAGCTCCTTGGGGAACCTGTCCCCAAGGGGGGGGAGGATGTTCGCAATTATGCTACCTAAAATGGAACGCGGCCCTGGAACGCGCCGCCGCGCCTGTGACGCGGCACTAATATCCGGCCGCCATTACTTCTCTCTACCAACTTGCTCCCGACCGGAACGCACGCGCACACAATTGTTCTACAAGAAACTTGTACATTTGATATTTTTCTACATAATAAACTCAAAATTTCTACTTTACTACGCTGGCTGTTTTTCTGAACAATCCTCGAAGATCGAACCTGCCGGCGTATGAACAAAGACAATTGTCTTTAATTAAGGAATCTAAGTAATTGGCATTGGGGCAACAATTTTTTTAACATTTGGCTCCAGTTTACTTGTTGCTAGCCGTAAATTGCCTCCAAATTTTCGTTTGACAGGCGGTTCCGGTTTTTTGTTTTAGTAATGTTCGTTAATGAAATGGTTTGATTAACAAACATTATAATATAATAGATGAAAGACTTAATAAGGAAAACTTTCGACAAAAACATTTGTATTCATTGAAAATGGTATTTACATGGCAGGCCGCAAACATATCGATCACGGGCCGTGGTCTGTGCAACCTTTCTTCTACTACTCACACTAAAATAAGTCTTTAATAGGATTCCCATAGTTAACAATTAATGAAGTCATATTCTTTCATTGTCTTCCTTGCGTTTTTTCTTGCTTTGCTTTGTATAAACAGTCCCTCTATAGTCATGATTTTGCAAGGAAGTTTAGGACTGGTCAAGTCCACTATCTTCATTGTAATTATGTTATTTTTATGATGTGCTTCTGATTAATCTACACAACGGTCATTTGATCATGAAAACAAAGTCCTATGGATACTCAGTTAGAATGTACAATTCTCCTTCAAGTTCCACAGTACTACGATAAACTGTCAATTCGACCAAAAATCGTCTAGCTAAACCCTTAGGGTAATATTTGTGGGATCCACGACAGAATAACTTATGGCCGACTTAGCTCGCCGAATGAATTCCTTTTCAAATATTACTCTGGAAATGTGGTGTTTGACAAATAAAACCTTTCGGTGTCGGGCATAGGAGATTAATAGTGTTGGCGGAGATTAATTTGGAAATCTCCGTTTCGTTTTGGCCGAGATAGTGTTGTTATACTGCGTGATTGATTATTGTAGTGTTCATAATTAGGTTTCGAGAATTGGAATTCTCTGATCAAACAGAATATGAATTTGAAAATGGTAATTATAAAAAACATCTTGGGAGGCAAAGTAAATGAAAGAGAGGAAAATGAAGATCTAGAAGGAACTACGTTGACCAGATAAAGGGAAAGCTGGACTTAAAGACGTACAAAGCAGTGAAAGAACTGATGGAAAAGAGATAGGAATGGATAATGCTACACCGACAAGAGTCAAATTCTTTTATGATGATGATGCTGATCGGCATAAATTTAAGATGTCTTCTACTTTATTGGGGATGAGTTTTCGCAAGGAAATTGCTCCTGTCGATACCTGTGGTTGGAAGATTAGGAAGACAGCAAGATTCGGAATAAGGCTGACTGCTGAAGTAGTGTTGGACGAACTTAGGGCCCATCCACACTCGATACTTTAAGCCTTTGAGTATCTTTACTCAAAGCTTTAAGCAGCAGTTTTGTAAGCAAAAGGCAGCCGATGAACGCGAAAACAAGAGAGTCTGCTGCTAAAAGTATCGAGTGTGAACGGGCCCTTAGGTATAATGCGCCAATGCTACACGGTGGATATTCTACGCATATGCACCAAGCGGTTTGGTAATTCTTTCATCATGCTTACTGCTAAAGAGTGGAATTCCTTGACCCGTCTATGTTTCCCGATAGTTATAACTTGGGAGTTACTTCTAGGCAAGCGTGTACCAAAATGAGGTTAAAAACATGGGCTTTGTTATATATTGTGGTATTTAGATATAAATATTAATTGTATTTTTCATTGCAATAATGATTATTATTTAAATTGCGGTTTGAATCAGTTCATGCATTAACAATAATTGTTGTTACCTATTTCGTTATCTAATCAAAACAGTTAGATGCCTTTTTAAAATTATGTACCTATAACAGGCCATGTTATTCTATGCTAATATTTTGTATCGAATACAAGTACTTAGTATGAGGTCTTATTTAGAATTAATTATTTCCGAATTTCAACTTTACTTTTAGATATTCTATGTAGCTTCCTCTACCTCCATTTTCTTTTCTGTTCTGCGTGATATGAAACAGATTGTTCTCGTACCTTCAGTACCAAAACAACACTCTTGTTTTCGTCAATTATCGTCATTAACATAATTTCTATCTGTCAACCTGTCACTGCAAGCAGAGTGTTTCAGAACAAGATAATTGAATTTATGTAATTGAACCAATTGTATTGGATTAATTGAATTAATTTCATTTGAAAATTCCGCAGGTTTTGCATGTTAATCTGGCAAAGAAGGTCGAGCTGTAATAGTCAAATTACGAAATGTTAGATTTTGAAACATTTGAAACTTAGATTATTGATTGGTTTTCGCTAATCAATAATCTAAGATTTGAAATCTATCCTCTATTATTGCATTTCGTCATTGATAGTCCCATACTGCGTAACTTACATAATTAAATATCGCGTATGTACTATAAAAAATCTAAATTGAATTTTTGGAACTGCACGACAACTATTAAAACGGATTGATAAATGAAAGCCATAAGGCAATTGTGCGATTGCTTTTAACTTAACGTCCAGTTAGCCCGACTGCCTTCTTACTAATTTCAAACTGCATTGCATTCAGTCTGTAAATATTGCAGTCCGTCTGAAAACTATATACGTCCGCTTAACTGAGACGGTTGGTGAGTTTATGAATTGTGGTGTGACGCGAGATGTCAGTCACAGGCCCATGATACGCACCATAGAGCTTAGCTTAGCCAATGGTAGGAGTCACCCCGAACCCCGCACCGCGAAACTACCTCAAATTCAGACACCTGTAGCGACACCTATCGCCACATAGAATAACTACTTAGCAAAAAGGCAGCAAGCTAACTACAGTGGCGCGTAAATATGAATTCGACCAATCAGATTACGAGGCCTGCATCGCGCAAGGAAAAAGAATATCGTATCTAACACATATACAACTGTCCGACATTAACCGTCGGGCTTCAGCCAGCGAGGCAATATCAACTCGCCTGGTCGGAGGATTCTCCCTTTTCAATGGAGGAACACTATACCTCATTCCTCCATACATCAACCGTCTGAGTTCAGCGATCGTACTATAGATACCATTGTACGGACAGTACACCTCTTCCTAATTTCGGAGATCACCACCATGACGGTTAAGCGAGGTACCTAGACTGCAGACAGTATGTAATTGGCCGTGACTGATGATCGCTGTCATGACCTATGTGTTTTCCCGAACGTCTAGGACGGGCAGACAATATGGAGTCTGTGACGTGTAATTTACTACGCAAGTTGCTTTGAACAAACAAGTACAAGTTTAGTTGCTACTTCTTATAATATTTATTTCTTCAACTTAAATCTATCGCATAAGGACAAAAGCCTCGAATAAAATTAAAGATTAAAAAAAAAAAAAATGGTCGCGCCTAAACATAGGGTCACGTGACATGACGTCATTGCATCGCTCGTTCAGTGTGTGAATAGGTTATCAAGGAAACACGAAGGAGTAACGTCATAAACTTGATGATGGTGTTTGGAATAACGTTCCGTTTTACGTAATTTATATTAAAAATAATTTATAACTAAAGGTATAATTTTTTAATAATTCATTCATTAAAGTACTTTTCGCAAATTCTATTATAGATTTTGTAATATAATTTAGATCCCTATTGTAAAGTTTGTCATTTTGTCATAGATAAATACTTACCTATCGTAATGCTAACGCTGCTTGGTTTAAGTCTAAATACGCGCTTCCGTTTCTATCTTTATGTATGTCTAAGGAAGATCTGTAGCATAACAATGGTTATTGATGATAGTGATGATACCGAACTGGAAATTCCATCTTGCATACATTACCAACCTTGATGAATTTCATTTTTAACACGCTTTTATTAGCTTCACCTGTAACTATGTAAGAAAATCTTGGAAGTTAAATTTGACCCACTTCCCGGTTTCCGATTGAGCTGAAATTTTGCTATTGAATTTTATATTAAGCAAAGCAGCCTCTATAAGCGCTTTTTATGAAGACCATTATCAAAATATTTATATAAGCTATGAAAAAAAAGAATCTTTTGACAATCATTGCAAAAATTTGATTAATTATTTCATCTCAATATCTGTAGTGTTGTAAAATGAACACACGCTCACGTGTCATTGTCAAGGATACCTTAATGTGTGCGCGGGCACGACTAGAGGTTGTAGTATGATAATTACGGAATTATTACTAAATTACTAACATAATAATCTCTGCGGGTGTTCGAAGACAACGTAGATTATCTTAAAATCTGTATTTACATGGAATTTCATATAAACTTCAAAAAAAATATGGAATTATTATGCTTATTGGTAGGTATAATACTGTCTTTAGTATTATAATTAATTATAATAGAATAGATCTATAAATCATGTAAACCAGATACAGGCACTTATGAAATGTCGAGACTCTTGGTGCACGGTTCCAAATAGTTGGTTCTATGGAGAAGCTATTGTTGGCAGAGTAGAGTAGACCGAGAGAGAGAGAGTAGGACAATGCGGCAAATAACAAGTACCAACAAGTTACAACATATAGCAGGTACAGCTTATATACAGCGATACGCCGAATTAAAGGACATTAGGCCCATATTAAGACCAGTTTTTACAAGTTCAACAAAATATTCCAATGCAACAATTATTTTATGGCGTGTACCTTTTATAATGACTTCTAATGAACTCGCGATTATTCCAGTTAGGCCGCGCACACGCGAGCATATAGTGCTTTTTATTATAGAACTTCCAGGAAATAACATTCTTTGTGTTGGATAGTCGTGTGTCGGTGACTTGCGAATGACGTTTCGTTTTATGCAAGAATTGTTTGAGGAAAGTTTAATTTATGTATCTTTCCTTTATAAAGGTATTTATTTATTTAAAGTGCTTCATGTGCAATATACAAAGGCGGTCTAAGGCTTACATTCAGAGACGACAGAAACGAGTCTAAGCGTGAACTTACGCTTCCATACGTCAATTTTACGAACAAATTTTGACAGATGGAAGCGTAAGTTCACGCTTAGACTCGTTTCTGTCGTCTTAATGCCGTAAGCCTTAATGCCGTTGGCATTCTCTACCAGACAACCTTAGGGTGATGGAGAGACAGTAGATGCACAAAAAAAACAAACTTAATTGAGAGGAAGGTACCTAAATATAATTATACCTATATAACATAATTACACAGGAAACAACTACCTATATAAACTTACATAATAACCTAACCGTCAAAAACCCCCGACACTAACTAGAAAAAGACCTGTAACTTTTGAATAGCTGAACAGATTTTCATGAAACATAGCTAAGATGATAACAGATTAAAATAGCTTTCAATTAAAAAAACTGCATTAAAATCAGTCCACCCGTGTTGGAGCTACGATGCCACAGGTAGATACACAGATGCACATATACACAGATCCACAGATACACACTACAAACTTATATCACCCCTCTTTTTTGTCGGGGGTTCAAAATTACCTATATTGGTGTATATCTGTCGTAGCCAGAAGCGTATACAGAGACGTATTGAGAGGGTTAAAAGTCTGCTACTTGCAAAATCGTTTAGGTAATATCTTTCAAAACCTGTACAAATACTTGAGTATCTAGAACGGTGCAAATAGACTGTAATAGTATCTACATATTAAATTATCTAAATGTTGCCACAACATATTACTCTTCAATGAGTGCACATTTATCATCCAAATCAATATGAAAGCGGTTGCACCCCAAAATATTCCTACATGCTATGACAGTTAATGTCATTAACATTGCATTTGGGAACAGATACTAAATCACACTGTTGTCTTGTTATTATATTAATATTTCTTAATTTTCTTTCTTCTTTCTTGCTTTCTTTCTCATTCAAATTACCAATTACGCAGTACCTATCTAACCAATACTCGACAAAAATAATGTACAACAACAAATCGATCTCAATTCTCACAGTCCACTATACAAACATACCATATCGCATGTCGACACTAAAACAACCGCTACTTCCTCTATTTATTAACAAATTTCTCACTATGTTGGTAACTGTTCCACATGATAAGCTATCGCAGGTCCGACCACCAGGAAATCCTCTGATAATAGCGGTTGAGACACAATAACAGACTGGATGACTGGATCAATCTGTTGTAGAACTCCATCGATGTCTATAGATACGCTCTGTCATACAAAGGGAAGCTAAAAAAATGAGACGTATTTTTTGAAGACGTCAAAATCTAAATTCAATTATGTTCGAATTTTATTTAAATGGAACTGCCATACATGCACTAATGGAATAGCTACTATTATTATATATTTTTTATTCAATACACAAATTAATAATTATGTTTGTAAACGGCATTTGACAGGTGATCAACTACTCCATTTTTCTGAAAATGGAGTACCTGACAGGTCTCACTTTTTGAGTTCACTAAGCATATCTATAGACATCGATATAGAACTTTGGTTAGGTAAATTTTTGGTTGGCAACCCGCGAGTGATGCCTCTGGTGTTGCAAGCGTCCATAGGTTACGGTAACCGCTTACCTTACACTACGCTTTTTACGCTTTGCTTTGCTTAGGATACAGCCGGGCTTCCACTGGCAGCGGAGCAGGCTCCGTACGGACTCCGTTTAACTCGCAACGGTAAACTTCATAAAAGTTCTTCCACCAAGAAAGAGTCAAGCGGAGAGGACTGAACGAGTAAATAATAGTTAAATAACGAACTCGTTCTTCATTTCTGTTTTCCAGTGGAAGGCAATTGACAAAACACTTTCTTAATGGAAGGTAAAACCTATTTTAGCTAGTTTGTTCGGTCTAGCTATAACTTGCTTTTTATAAATTACCCTTACGCAGTGGAAGCCCGGCTGTATGCTAAAAAAACCCTTATAGAATTTGAAATTGCTGAAACTGTAGCTCCATTTTAAGATGTTCTCCTTTATTATAATGTTCTGTAACCTAAATAACGTTTACAGCCATAAGCAAATCTGTCACAACCTATAAAACCAAACTCTATATTCGGACCGATAAAATGAAGCTAGTCTTCAACTCCACGGCAGCGAGCTTGCGTCGGCGCCAGTCACGCCGGCGCCTCTGAAATAAATGCAAACGACTTAATGCATGCCGCTATAAAACTTGACAATACTGAATACGTCACTAAACTGTTTTTATTTGCGTAGATTGTCCTAGTTCAAGATTGTTTTGAGGTATAATAACTGCGGGGTATCTTAGTACAAATTGTATTTTATTGTCCCCAGTCGTCTGCTGTTCCAGTGAGCTCATCGTAGACCACTGCTAGTTAAATACCTCTCGCAATAACCGTCAAAAATCCTTGACTCCAACTCGAAAAAGAGCTGTATCTTTTGAACGGCTGAACAGATTTTCATGAAACATAGCTAAGATGATTTCCGATTAAACTAACTTTCAACTAAAAAAAGTACATTGAAATCTGCCCATCTGTTTTAGAGTTACGATGCCTCAGACAGATACACAGATATGCAGATAGAAAAAAATACTTAGAGAGAGATTACTCGGCGCCAAGACTATTAAAAAAGTGAAAGATATGCAGTTACCAGCATATTGTAATAGCTTCAGACTCAAACTAAGATTGATTATTCCTAGCGTTTAAAATCGTGTTAAAAGCGAATACAAAATAATTTTAAAGCATAACGCCTTTCGAAACAAAGTTGAAAACAAAGTACAAACAATAAGAATGCGCAACAAATAAATCGGAGTGTACGAAGTGTATCCGAGTGTCGACACGTGTTCCAGACACCGGCACCGGCTGCTGTACGTGTTGCGAAGATATCTCCTAATTTATATGTTACACTGTTCATAGTTCGTTGGTATAATTTTTTGTTCTGCCTTTGTTGGTGAAGTAAAATCTTTTATTAGGTTCTAGATAGGTGTGCTCGTGGTAACCTATGTACGAGATGGCCGTGTAGGATCCTGTATGCTTATTCAGTTGTTTTTGTTCTTGTAAATCTTTTCTTGCGTTTCGTCAGTCGACAATTAAGGCGAGATGGCAGCAGCCGGCAGCGAAGCGGCGAGCAGTTTCTGTGCCAAAAATTTCGTAGCGTTTTAAACCTTATCTTCATTACTAAAATACATAGTATCATTCGAAAGCCACGAAAAGGTCGTGCGGCTGCCCGCGACCTGTCAGAGCTGTGGCTCGCGGCCGCTGGCTCACTTCTGCCCTCCTTCCACTGCGTCGCCCGTGCCTGTACCAAATTACAAACGCAAAAACCCACGGGAGGCCGCGCGTCACAGCGCTTCTTGGAATCGTTCCTTGCCGTGCCGTCCGCTGCCATCTCGGTGTGAATTGAGCCTAATTGTGATTAAGGAAGTACTGCACTGTTGCGAAGGTCTTGCTCCTAATAAAACAAGGCACATAATACTAGAACATTCCTGTACACATTTTTAGGGTCTATATTTACAGTGACCATGTCAAACTTTGATGCAACAAGCCAGAAAGTACTCTTTACATACAAGTGTAGTATCTAAAAGTATCAGAAACCTGTTAGCTCTGAACACAAGACGGGAACTCAAATAAAACCTACCTGTTGTGCTTCAAAGAATCAGTTATCAAGATTGAAGTCTAAAGGTGTTCACAAGGCAATAACGTTACGACACGGCGCCGAGTGTTCCAGACGTCTTTGACATAGTGAGATGGCTTGTCGTGGACCCTATTTTGATGGAACGATTTATAATGGCGGGATAGTTGCTTTGACTTTGTGGCAGTATAGAAACTATTTTTATTTTACAAAAAATGTTATGTTAGGTTTTCAAATTAATAGATATTGAATTTTTTAATTTTTCACTCTCTTTAAATAATTCAGATGGCAGCTAATTTATATAAGTATATCAACTACTTATATAAAGTAGCTGGTATAGGTATTTTTTTTAATGAAGTAAAAAACAAGATATCATTATTATAAACATGGTAAATACCCCGTTTTGGACACTAATACTAATGATATAAAAATGTTTAGAAATAACATAATATAGGGAGATAATATAATGAGTTGTATGCATAAATGTATTCACAACATCGATATGAGTTACGGTACTAAGAAGATAAGTCATTAATCAACAATAATAATTATAATTAGTTAGTAATTAATTAGTGTTTTTAGTTTTTTTTTATGTTTAATCTTCTCTCTCTTACGTTGTCAATATGTCTGTGCTGAATAAATGTTTTTTCTTTCTTTCTTTCCTTTTAATATCATGTTTTTATTCAATGGCATGATACTGAATGAGTTTACTACCTACTACTTTTCTACATTAGTGTTCTGTTTTTTACTTTGAAGCGAAAAAAATGGTTTTATGACTTATCTCCTTTTTTCTTGGCATCACAAAATTAAACGATGCTATAACACCGCATGAAGCTGTTTATAACCGTTTAGGCATTATAAAATAAACCATAATTATGTATATTTTCTTCTCATTTACAAATCATGGTGAAATAATATCCAATTAAAAGTCACATTACCCGATTATGAAGCTAATTACAGTTGAAACATGTGATAATTACAGTGAAAATTAATTAAATTACATGCAATGATTGTAATATTAACTGACGGGCACCCTGCGCGCGCGCAGTAACTACACGATTTTATGATTGTAATAAAATTTAATTCTATAAACGACCACACGTGACGTAGTAACATACACACACAAAAATTCAAATGATTTTGGTCATTATTTCCATATACTTAAAGCTGCGTTCAAGTTAATAGTGAGAGATAAATTTTCCATTTACTACAATCGAAAATCAACATTACGCTCACCGCATAAGATTCAATATGAGTTGTTTTGTTTGTAGGCAGAAAAATGTTAATTTTTTGGCCTTGTTCTCGCTTTTACTGTGTTAAAAGACAAACGGACAAAGCATTTTTATTTAGTGATGACTGATGAGTCTTAATCATATAATTGACGTAATCTGCCCCCATTCGACGCTGTTATAAAAGCCGCGTTGTTCAAATGATGATTCAATTCTGATTAAGTTACCATAATATATTATTCGATATTGTACTAAAACAAACCAAATATTAGGTCCTACTTTATTAGCGGAGTATTCATTAATATTGACAACTTTTACTTTGGGACCAACCCTGAAATCGTGAAAAAAAAATCCCGTCCCATACATTTAGTCGAGTAATATTGAATTTTTTGTATGGAACAGCAGTTTTTATTTCGCGATTTCAGCGTAAAAATTGTACAGAGAAAGTTGTTCAGTTTGATAGTCTGATCCACACCCTTAAATTAATATAACCACGCTTTTCTGATACACGTATTAGAACGTACTTAGACTTCGCTTTGGAATAAGGTACTTTATTATTTATTTGACTTCATCGGCCTTAGCGTATGCTTAGCACAAATCCAGCGTGTGAATATAAATTCCAAATCAAAATATAAGCTAAGCATATACATAAGCTTAGCAAAGTTTAAGTAAAGTCTGGGCTAAGTCAAAGTACGTAGTATACTTAGATCTCTCAGTCTTAGAACACTTCACCGTGTATTCAGAATAGGAAAACATGGTCTCATGATAACATTGCAATTATCAAATGTAATGGTAACGATGTCGACATTCCAGTGATATAATTATCATCCTTTATAATCGCAAGCGGCCGCATGAGGCTTAGGATAATGTCTGTATTTCGTCACTTGAAGTGTGTCTTCAAGTGACGAAATGCAGACCAATACTACCATCGGGGCGGGCAATATCACCTGCCTCACCAGCCCTCTCAGAGGTCTCCTCACTTTTTGAACCGCCGAATGCGTGGGAAAAATCAGTAGAACCGGAGGAAATATTAGAGATGCTATCAAGTACTAGCACAGAAAGTGAATACGCGCCGATCATATTGCAGTGAAGGTCGAACTTGACGGCAGCGTATCTCACTGAAGCTAAGAGAATACCAGTAATGTTTTTAATTAACTACAAAATATAATTATTTTGTAGTTAATTAAAAACATGCAGACTACATTATACATATAGAAGCAGACAATACATTATAATATTATATTATGTATATCCTGATGATTTATGATAACTGGTTATAATTTTTAGAAAATAATCTGGAGCTATCAAATTATCTCCATTCTTAATCGTTACTGTTACTGTTAGCTTGTATCATCCCACTGCTGGGCAAAGGCCTCCCCCCTTAATTTCCATGCTGTTCTATTCTGAATCGTATTTGTTTTTAATTGCATCAATTACGACGCTGTTGGGGCTGGTTTTTCCTGTCGAGTCTTTTTTTGACTTGGCCACCCGAATGTTGCATTTGTCTGGGTTGCTGAAATGTGTGTTTCACATCAGGAAATCTTCCGAAGTGGGAAGGAAAAATACGTAACACACCACCATTGTTCTTAATAAATTTGGAGAGTTTGTTTACTTGAAATAGGTGTGTAGATGACGGTGGTATCTGTTGGAGCATTGAAGATAAAGCTTCATTTCTTGCTTTGAAGGTTCTGCGTCTCAAATCAAACGTCTCGGCCCGTTGACCACAAACATATTGAAGCAGATCATCAGAGGTTCTCTTAAAATCAGAATATTCCGACAATAACTTCTTCAAGTCTTCAGTGGATTCTGGAAATTTAACCGAAAGATTCTTAACCTCTTTGGCCAATGCTTTCCTTTGACAGAGAAGGCCATGGACAATTGTGCCCAACACACCATCGTATTTGCTTAAAATCCTGCTTTCTGGAGTCTGTATTCCGAGGTTATTCAATTCAGTATTAATCTTTAACGTACTAAATACAGGAGATGCGTACAATCGTTCCTCCGCATCTTTATATCTGATGTGGTTCCACGCTTCCGTACCAAACTTTTGACAGGCGATGCCTTCCGATGTTATAAGCTCTGTCGGCGCTGGTATCCCTGGTTCGACCTTTACCTCGGGAAGAAACTCCAATTCTGGGGAAGTTGATTGAACTAAATCCGAAACCATGGGCGGCGCCTGCCAATCGTCCGGTGACTCTGACCGTGATGGAGCGGAACGGTTATTTTCCTCATCTGATGAATCATCTATTTCTATAGAGCTATTCTGTGCTTGACTATGATTAGCTGGAATTGAATTAATCCTATCCATAAGAGTAGAAAACATGTTATTCATTCGGTGTTCTAGGTTAATTACTCTAATTCGTTTTGACTTTGCAACACAATCGGCACTTGACCCGGGATCCGGAGATACACGTCTCCTTTTTATGGTTTTGGACTCATCCACCACTTCTATAGATGAGGTTCCATTAGCTCCATTTTTTGACATGGGTCTTTCCCATCTAACTGCCTGATTAAATAACTCAGTCGCGGCGGCCGAACCCCTTATTTTGTTACAAATGGCGGGAGGGCTAGTTATTAAGGCTCTAGTAAATGCCCAATCCAGCATCTTCATTTTCAAGTCACGATATCCTTGTTGAGAGAGACGTGTAGTGTCCGGTACAAATGCCCTGGCTAGCTGGTCAATAGGTACAGCAAATTCTAGCTGGTCTAATATCTCGCGACCAATACAATCTCCAAAAATCTCTTCTTTAGTCAACCGAGTCACTTTCCAAGCAGTCCAACCTTCGGGCAAATGCTCCTGTGCTTGATTTTTCAGGCGTTCTAGGATCTTGTCATCATTTTCCGTCTCGCCAGTTTCCTCCAACAGCTCCCCCAGAGAAACAAGAGACGCTTCTTGAGCCATCTGAAACAATATGACGATTTAATTTCAGATACTACTTCTTGGCCAAATAAAATGTAAGATTATTAGTTACTACTACTTGGCTATACTTAGCCTGTGGCTATCGCTGCCGTCGATTGCGGCTCATCAGCTGTCCGCCGGCTGCGGCTCGCGAGCCGTCTGTCGGCTGCGGCTCGCGAGTCGTCCGTCGGCTGCGGCTCGTGAGCCGTCTGTCGGCTGCGGCTCGCGAGTCGTCCGTCGGCTACGGCTCGTGAGTCGTCCGTCGGCTGCGGCTCGTGAGCCGTCCGTTGGCGGCTCGCGAGCCGTCCATCGATCGGCTGCGGCTCGCGAGTCGTCCGTCGGCTGCGGCTCGTGAGCCGTCCGTCGATCGGCTGCGGCTCGTGAGTCGTCCGTCGGCTGCGGCTCGTGAGCCGTCTGTCGGCTGCGGCTCGCGAGCCGTCCGTCGATCGGCTGCGGCTCGCGAGTCGTCCGTCGGCTGCGGCTCACAAGTCGTTCGTCGGCTGCGGCTCACGAGCAGTAGGTACAATCATAATGGGTTACAATTTTAGTTATCTAAAATCTTGGCAACCTACGTGTTATAGTTAACAGAATTTTCCATTCACAATTACGGTTTAAAATTCACGTAAAAACAAAATAAACAAAAACTTAAATCAATTTCATAAACACAACTAAGTATTTTTATTAGGTACTTACTTTTTCAAGGAAAATGGTGTATCACTCAAGGTTCACTGGCGTGACTTTAACGAACGTCACAGTAGGTTGTATTTGGCGAAAATATGGCGCACTGTTCGATAAATAAATGTAGAGATCGACCGCGTCACGAATCTCGACACACGGGCACTAAGTGACTACTGACTAGCGACTGCGGGGCGCGGGCAGCGTGCGCCGGATGGGGCGCGGCGGAGCGGGTGGGGGGGTCACTGAATACAAATAATTATCAGCTCCGTATTACTCATACGAAACTATGTAGAATCTTGTGTGTTGTAGTACTAGGTATGATAGCTAATATCCAAAAGGTCAAGCCAAATGCTCCAAATTGAAATACCTATTATAATATTTTAACAAATGCGTTTAGAGCTGCTGCTGATGTTGATTCACTTATCATTTATAAAGCCAAGAAACCCATTAGAAATGAATTTTATTTATTTATATTAATATCTATACCTACTTAATTTGCCTATTGCATAAATCAATTTATTCCAAGCAACGTTTGGATGGAATAGAGTGATATAAACACGTTATGGGGCAGATTGTGATGGAACTTTTTAACTCTATAAATGCATTTGTTTTTTTTGTATCAATGTTGCCCACATGTAAACTGTACCAACATAGAATACTCGTTCAGAGGCTTCATCGTATGAACGTATAGACTCACTACGGAACTAATACAAAGGTTTGCGTTTCTGTATGTGTGCAGCCAATCAAGTTGAGTATCTAATTGGAGCCATGAATCAAGCGGGTACTTAGGTCCGAGTTCACTGATAAATTAGTGATAATATAGCAGACGTTTCGGTCAAAATTGTTATGTTATGTGAGGCCCCATCCACAGTCTATATTTTTAGCAGCAGAATCCTGCGTTTTCGCGTTCGTTATTTACTTTTTGTAAGCAAAAGGCAGCCAATGAACGCGATAACGCGCAATTCTGCTGCTAAAATTATTGAGTGGGAACGAACGTTATGAAAGAAAAGTGCGTTTATTGGGACACTAAAAATAAAAACACATCGTGTTTAGTAGAAAATAGAACTCAAATGTTTATTTATGTCAATAAAGCCTCGGCTCGGTATAATGTCAGATGGCAATACTAGTTGGTACCACCTGACGCTGATTCCACCACCCCACCCACTCTAAGGGCCATCTCTTAGAGTGGATAGTTTATTTCATGGTTAAAAGTGACTATTAGTTATGTAGTTACCGTATTTCAGAGATTTTTTAGCTTATAAATGTGACTATGTAACTAAAAGTTATTACTTTTCGACCAACGGATCAAACAACCCACATATTATAATAATATACCTAGATACTATGCTTCTTATCGAATCGATGGCAAAATTAAATCGACGGTTGAAAGGCGATTTTGATCTAAGCTACTTTTTTTTTGTATTTATTTTTTATATTTGTTTTTCCTTAAAAAAATAAAAAAATACAATATGAATGTCGCTTAGAACAAATAGCCTTGCAACCGACGAATGTTTTTTTTTTGTATTTATCAATTAATCATATTCTTTTTTCTTTGTTTTAGGTAAGTGAATGATCATTTTACATTTTACATTGAAGGAATGCTGCGTTGCTAAGGTAAGTACTTAAAGTTTAATTTAAATTATAGATAAAAGTTGTATAGTTATTCATTTTGATAACTATACATTATTACTACTACACACACATACACACACACACACACACACACACACACACACACAAACCCCCGACTTCAACTAGAAAAAGAGCTGTAACTTTTGAACAGCTGATCAGATCAGCAGATCAGATCAGCTGACAAGAAACATAGCTAAGATGATTCCCGAATAAACTAGTTTTCAATTTAAAAAAGTACAGTGATATCGGCGCATCCGTTTTGGAACTACGATGCCGCAGACAGATACACAGATACACATATCCACAGATACACACTACAAACTTATTACACTCCTATTTTTTGTCGGGTGTTAAAAATACTGTCGCTCCGCTCATCAACCCGCTATCTTCAAGTCCGCACACTTTTATTATCAGCAGAACTTTATGTGAGCGATCCACGACCGATCTCACACTATTTTATTTCCCCGTATTGTCAGGACTCAGAACCACTCAGTTTTATTCACAAATCCTTCTGCCTCTTGCATCTGTTATCTCTACCATAATGTCTTTAAGGTGAGCTGGTAACGAGATATTCATGCGACGAACAAATGGGATTTTGATTGCAATAGTACATGAATTAGTGGTTATATGTACTTACCCGGATTTCTTGGGGATTTTGTTCCTTCTGTTTTTATTTTGGGTGATGGTTAGGTGTTATTTTTAGGTTACACTAAATGTAAATATACAGGTTGTCTCTGGAAGTATGAATCAAATCGAATAGAGGCGTGGACAAGGTCATTTCCAAACTTTTTAGCTCTGAGAATGTCGGTGCAATTTTTTACGGTTCAAAAGTTATGATCAATTTTTTCTTCAATCACTTGGTGTAGAAATCAATGATAAAATAAATAAATAAACTATCAGGGCTGTCAATAAAAAATAATTCAGGACATTGTAGAAGAGTGGGCTTTTTCTGTGGTAACACTATAAATAATATTTTTTTAATATAAATTAATTGCTATACATTGATAGCCCTCATAGTTTCTTTTTAAGATTTTTTCTTTGACAACAAGCTGATCGATGCCCATTTTCTTGCACATGAGGGACACACACTTCCATGCTTTATTTTTCATTGTTTTTATTTTATGTAATTTTCTGGTTTTTATTATTTTTCATGTTTGTTATGTGTGCATGCTCGGTGTCCTGTGTGCAAAAAATAAATTGATTTTCTTTCTTTCTTTTCTTTTCTTTGAGTTCTATGCGAAGTGATTGGAAAAATCTAAAATTGGTCGTAACTTCCATGGGGGCCTTAGAGCAAGTGATCAGTGACTAAGATGAAAACATAAGGAACGGTACAGCTCCTAAGTAGGTTGGCACTATTTGGAAGCACGACTAACAGTGAACGGTCAGTAGATCATCGAGAAAGTTCGGTAACCTACAGATAACAATCTATTTATCAATAGCTTGTTGTTCTCTCAAATATCGACGGAGGAATCGCGAAGTATTGCACGATTTAACTAGGGTTCCTCATATAAAGGCTCTGCCTTGCCTTTATATGAAATATAAAAGGCTCATATATAGTTCACACACAGGGTTTCGAATAGTCGTGCTGTTGCGATAACCCGAATACAACAAATATAATGTTGGACATATCTTGAGAGCTCGAAAAATTATGAATCTACATCTATATATTAATTCGTGAAGAGAAAACTTTGTATCCCTTTTTAAGCATATTGCGCGCACGGAGGAGTGTGAGATTTGGCATAGTTAAAGTTTATATAAGGAGAAAAAAATGTTAGGTAACAGTTTTAAAAAAAATACGAATACAAGCTGTAGGTAATTCTGTTTTTTTTTTCAATTGTTAAGTACGAACATTACATTTTAATTTTCTTAGGTTTTGAAGGGAACTAAAGCAAACAAGATAGGCTAATGACGTACTTGAGGCTCTCAGCAGAGGTAACAGAAAAAAAATCAAAAAACATATTTATGCTATGAAAACCGTACTTAATTTACCTTTTCATTTGAACTAGTGGTCGAAATTCAACCAAATATTATAATATATTTTTAGTGCCAAATTTCATACTCCTCGGTCGCGCGCAATATGCTTAAAAAGGGGTACAAAGTTTTCTCTTCAAGTATTAATATATAGATTATGGTCGAATTTCGACCTCCAGGCGACCACTAGTTAAAATTAATATAGTTTACTAGATCATTTCTAATTTACCTACCTTTAATCTCGTAGGATAATAAACGAACGACGTATTAACCGCGTTTACAAAGTTTACCAAGGTAATGGTTAGTTTCATAACATTAGTTGATAAGCGAAGTGCGAGTAATCTATTATGATGCGTCTCAATCAACTTTTATACCAGTTTTGCCATAAAATGACCACATTTTATCGCGTGGTTTGCACTAGTGCTTGTGCTCTGATTGGAACTCAATACATACAAGACAATGTCGCGTAAAAGTCCTATAAACTAAACATGAGCCTCTTAACAACCACTAATATAAATGTTCATGGAACCCGGCAATATTATTATAAACTACGATAAGCATAACCTAATCGTCAAAAATCCCCGACTCGAACTAGAAAAAGAGCTGTAACTTTTGAACGGATGAACAGATTTTCATGAAACATAGCTAAGAGGATACTCGATTAAACTAGCTTTCAATAAAAAAAAACTGCATTGAAGTCGGGTCACAGACAGACACACAGATACACTACAAATTCAAATTCTTTATTTGCTATAAATAGGGTGCATAGAATGGGTGTTACAAGCCCATTTAGCCATCATAAACAGCATGCAAATTTTACCACACACACACACTCTTTTTTGTCGGGGATTAAAAAGGATTTCCGATCTAGAAGACCATTTGTCAGACATTTTGTCATTGTTCCTGTTGCGATATTTTTTGTAATGTTGTCATTTCTATCGAAAAATCATCAATCAACCCATTTCTACTACCACCCATAGATACTCTTGGTAGTTAAAGTAAATAAGATAAGTACTATATTATATTGATGTCTACTGCTTTTTTGGTACCCGAAATGGAAATCTCCTATAATCTTCTTGAATTTTTTTGGCAACCCTATTACCTATACGTATATGTTGTAATATCAAAGTCTTCACAAGGGTATATACCGCTTTACTTATCTCAAACAAAAGACTATTTTCAGTGTAAACAGTTTCAATATTGAACGAATAATCTAGCGGACAGCCGGACGGGGATCACAAAAGGCTTGTGTCCGAAATGGCCCAAGAATTCTACACCCCGTGGGAAATAACAGCGTTTCTTTTTGTTGCCGTCTCGTATCGAACATCGTATCGGCGCGGCTGTCCGAGCTTTTTGTGGGGGTTACGTTAGGAGCGGTGAGCGGGTTACATTTTTATTTTTATTCCAGGGGGGCTAAAAAGGCCGCTTTAGATGAATCACAATATGAATGATATTACAAAATGTCAAAATATCTACTTAATTGAAAACTCTTAATATCATCCGGTTAAGGTTCATATTCGGTAATCATCTGTTTGACAGTTACTATGCAGATCAGTAGATGAATTACTCAATGTGGCCATTTTAGGTCCCCTGTTCACCGCTCGCTAAGCTTAATATGGATGTTATTCTAAGGGCTATATAGCACATTCGATACTTTTAGCAAGGGCAACTAGCCTTTAGTCGCTTTTCGGAAGCTCGATTAGGGATTGCAAATATTCGATGTTTTTCGGTATTCGAATATTCGAATGATTTTTCAGTCATATTCGAACTATTCGAATAATATTCGAATATTTCAGAAAAATTAAATATTTATATAATTTGTCACATTTTTATAGCCTTACAAACTGGTATCATATTTTAATGTAAGTTCGCCTAACATCCCCAATCATTACTAATATTTTGAACATCAAACTTGTAATCAAATGAAATAATTTTAACAAATTCTTAATACAAATGTTCGTCCAGTAAAGTTTTCTCTTCACGTATTAATATATAAATAGTTAGAAGTAATATGAACTTCGACCATAACCAGAAAACCAAAATTTCACAAATAAAATCAAATAATTCTTCTTTTTTTCAAATTGTCCTCCAAAACTCATAGTGGACGTAATCAAAACAATGCCACCAGTATCATTCAATTACCTTCCATTGAAAGTTGTTGAAACCAAATAATACAACTAATTAATCATAATGTTCATGAAATAAAAAATTCTAAATTCTTAAAAAATGATAGGAAACCTACTTGGTAGGAAAAACAATTAGAATCTCACTAGCAAAGTCAAACAATATGTTAATAAACTGTCTACAACATACAAAGTAAAAGTAGCAAATAGGTATTATAAAGAATAAGAATAAGAATAAGAAGAATAAGAATATTTATTTGCTGGAAACATGGTTAAAGATATTGTATTATCAATTTCTTAAGGATAACTAGAAACGCGATCAAAATTACAATAAGAATGCACTGATAACTAACACCTAAGGAGATATTTAAATTGCAAGTGCACGCAATCACTTAAATTGAAAGTTATGAGATCCAAGTGATCCAACGCGGTAAGTACCAATTATAATTAAGGATGTATACTATCGCCAAAGTTATTTAACCTATATGGGGAACATATTATGCGAAAAGCAAATAGAATAGAAAATAAATTAGTATAGGCAGTGAAAGACTCACGAACCTAAGGTACGCGGATAATACCACTATAATTGTGTCTAGTGTAGAAGAGATGGCGAACCTGCTAAAGCATATACGGGAACACTTCCACGTTCTAATCTACTTGATGGGTACGAGAAAGTCAGCGAGTTCGTGTATCTTGGGTCACTGATAACTAGTGAGGGCAGCTGCCATAGATCCGGTATGGCTAAGAGTGCAATTGCAAAACTCGACAAAATTTGGAAGAAACGTGGTATTCACCTTATGAGCAAAGTGCGATTGATGCGTCCTCTGGTCTTCTCAATATATTTATATGGTGCGGAAACGTGGTGCATAGAAAGTCGTGATAGCAGTAAGATCGATGCTTTTGAGATGTGGTGTTGGCGCAGATTGCTTCATATACCCTGGACTGCTATGAGAACTAATGAATCCATTCTGTAGGAGCTCAACATCGTCAAGCGACTTTCCACAGTTTGCCGGGAGCGTGCCCTCGGTTTTTTCGGACATATCATGCGGTCTTCTAAGCATTGTCTGGAAAAACCTTATAATAGTGGGCCGGCTGGAAGGGAAACCCACTCAAGGCAGAGCGCCGGTAAGATGGTCGGATGTAATAAGGAGGGCTGGGTGTAGGCAGCATGCACAAAGCGGTCCACACAACGAAAGACCGCATGGTTTGGAGGCGCGTTGTATGTGGTCGCGATTCTCATCAGTGAGGGAACGATGAAGAAGAGGGGGACCTGTGTCATATAGAGCCATCCGCATTTTTATTGATGTTTCTAGATCATGATGTTCGCAAGTGACCATTGATTGGTCTAATGGCCGTCAATCTGAGCAGTGCCGATCTATTCGAAGATTTGACGACCACGCGTTAGACGTCGCGTTAATAATCAACAAATAATGCTGTAACCTTAATTGTTGTGGTAATATTCGAATGTTCGAATATTTTATAATTTACTATTCGAATATGAATTTCAAATAGATATTCGAATAATTCGAATATTCGAATATCGAATTGCAATCCCTAAGCTCGATACAGCGACTGACCGCTACACTCCGCACATATCACAATCGCAACGATTTATTAAGGCTTGAGCGTGCTACCACCCCGTCCGCCCCTCGCTTCACCTCTCAGCCAGATGCAGCGAGTCACCAAAACTCGATGCAGCATCATAGTATAGTATAGAGTGTGCTAAAACCCACACACACAACCTCTCACCTTTCAGTCCGATATTTTAGCTGTTGGACTATCGCCGCGTTACCGTAATTAGATTTTTGTGATGTTGAATTAGTGTGAGAGAGACGAATAGAGTGTCACATTGGGAAACCTGTAGCGGTTCAAGCAATTAACAATCCTAAGAGAAATAGTGACCTGGAGCGGCAGGAAGAATGTTTAGCACCTATCTGCTTCATCATTATTAAAAGTCTACCACGGTTCTCTGCTATGTAAAAACCTCCTCTTAAGGTCACACTAGATACTTTTTCGCGTTCATTGGATACCCTTTGCTTATAAAAAGTGAATAATGAACGCGAATACGCGCGATTCTGCTGCAAACAATATCGAGTATACACATGCCCCTTATAAGGCTTTTCCTTTCTTTCTTTCTTTCTTTCCAAGGAGGCGGATCAGCCCGCAGAACGTACCACTCTCACAACTTGTACCACACTCAGTATTATTGTGTCGTGTTGTTATTATGACGGGCGGTGTCGGCGGGCGAAATTATGCAATTTGCGGTCGATACTCTAGCGGTGATTTAAGAAAGTGCCGTGTTAAATCGACACAGTTTTCAATGTAACAGTATTATAATTTGTTCTACCGTTTTTGGGGGACTATTTTTTTTGCGTTGATATACGTCTTCGGAACGCAGTTATGTCTTGCGTTCCAAAACTCAAATTGCTGATGTAGCCACGAAGCTCAAATGGTTTAGCTGATCATATCTACCGTACGTCGGAGGAGCTTTGGGCAAAACCAACAAACAGTGGGTTCCAAAAATTTTTTTTTTATTTCTCTCTCGTGTGTTTTCAATATCCGTGCTGAATAAATGTATTTTCTTTCTTCTTTCTTCTTTCTTTCTTTCAAATAGCAGAAAACGGCATCGCGGCAGGCCCAGAAGGAGGTGGTGGGGCGATTTAGATTCCTATTTAAAGGATTAGCCTCTAATAGCAGCAGAGAGGGAAATGTGGAAAGAAGGAAAGAAAGAAAGAAAAAGAATTTATTCCGGAAGAATAAAATAAATAAAAAGGGAGGTAGGCGTTTTCAGTGAAGTTGGACACCGAAGGCTATTAAAAAGAATAATAATAAGAGCTTTTGTGAGAAGCAGAAAAGGAAGCACTTCTTACCGTATACTCGTACATTAATGTAGATGAAGCAATAGAAAGAAAATAAAAGTTCTAAGTTTCTGCCTACCTTTATGGGAATAAGGCTGGATGGTTTGTCCGTATTCAATAAAAACTCTAGATTTAGACCTAGGGTTATTGCGCACATTGGCGCTACACGTGATAATTTACGACCAAACCTTCACAGTATTAGAAGACGCTACTAAATAATAATTACCATTTTATTACCCTCTAAACCAAACAGAACTTTGGTATTGCCATTACCAGAACCCATAATGGTAAAATTACACATACGTTTAGCAATGATACATTGTATGGAACACGTAATTTCATCTTCATATATTTTATGGAACATAAAACGGGCTTTATACCAAATTTCTGAGAGAACTGTATAATATATCGATGTGGAATCGCCTGTGATAATATCCTGTGGGAATAAAACGAATTCCAAGTTGGATTAAGTTTCTTTATATCTTTATATGCGAAGAAAGAGAGGTAATCATTGCGTCCTTGACATTGGTTTGGAAGTACCTAATATCATGTTTTGCTCATAGTACATTTACGATAGGTATTTTACTAGTTCATAATGAGCTCCTCGATCCATATTAGTTCCTATCTTTTTCTCCCAATTTAGCATTGTGTCAACATACATAAAAAAGACTGTTACCAAAAAAAATCCAATCATGGCAACACAGCGTTTCTAATGTCACTACGATATCGAAGCACTCAAAAAAATAACTCAATTTCAAAATTGGAACTGTTATTTTTGGCCGTTACGAAATCATGTTGGGACCTGTCGGATTCGTTCGACAAGTTGGGACAAGTGATGTGAAAAAAAATGCTTATAAATAGTCTCATACAATGGACCGACATTGTAAAAAGGTCGGACAGGCCTCGTTACAAAGGGACCTATTGTGAGATTTGTGAGGCGTCGAAAGCAAAAAATAAAAGGGACTATTAAGGGATTTGAAATGGTGGCCGAGAAATTAGTTAACGGTTAAGTGGTCAACGATTTATTGGAAACACGAGGCCAAGGCTTGTCGTTGATTTATACTTGGAAACCGAGCTTAAGATTTGATCCTGAGAAAGTGTAACTATTTTGTCCTTTTTTATTATTACTCCTGTATAAACCTACCAGTTTACAAACATAAATCACACATACCCAGACACGAGCCTTGATTACGTCAGAAAAATCTGATAGCCACAGCGACCAACAAACAATGCATCCCTTTCTCGCTTATAGACGTTTTCATAAGAGGATACGGAATAGGACTTTTATTTGCGTTAGCAACAGTGGGCCGAGTATGAATGTTTTGACGTAACGTAACGTTAATGTAAGCAAATTTTGAATAAAAAATACTCGTTTAATCCATGATATTTTTTGAAAATACATGCAATATTTTTAAATTTTCATGAAACAAGTGTGTATGTTGCATAAAATTTAACAAAAATGCGATGGATTCATTGTATTTTATAATCAAAATTTGCTTACGTTATCGTTACGATACGTCAAAAATATTCGTAGTAGGACTAGTAGGCCCCCAGCATACAGCCTTTAAACTTCCTTCTACAGAATTCCTCTTATACGTAACAAATCGTTACATTTAGTCACGTTTATTTAATCGGAAGACAGAATAAATAGCCTTGTTACCTGATTAGCATCCCGTAATTCAAGTCGACGGTCTTGGCTTTATTTCTAAGTAAGGAACAAATGCCTTAGGGCATCACTTAGCACTGTCTGAAACACTGCATAGGTGTCTAGAAAATTTATACCAAGCTAGACGGGTGCTCTGTTAAGTTTCTAGGCAACTCTTCGACTCTGTTTTCTTTGAGGTTGTCTTCTGAGCTTACAGAACTTTGTTAATTTAAAATTAAATGAAGTATGGTTTATAATACTTTGACGTCTTTGTGCAGATTTTTGGGCATGTTTTTGCAGTGGTTTTTAGCTGACTTCTTCAGTTAATTTGTGTGCTAAGCTTGAGATGCGCGCTTCAATTTTAAGTTCAGAAAAAGCGTTATTGGGCTTTTCTAATAAAATATTCTCAGTAGTTCACTGGAATTTGGAATTCAAGTGCCCGGTAGATGGCTTTACGCTTTAGCCTGGTAAAGTGACACTATGCATGATGTTCAACACAAATATTTAGCAAAATGTATATTTTACAGTTGTCTAAAAAATATGCTTTTTGAAATGAATGAATTGCCGAAATTCGGAGATCAAAATTCCTACTTCTGCGTCGTAATATACTTGGTCTACCTTCCCTGTAGAGGTTTCCATTCAAAGGTAAATACAAACTGTCCAAGGTAAAGTTTATGTGTTTGTCCTCCCAGTTTTACTTTGTTATCTGTCTGCGGTAGCTCGGACTTGTATGTCTTCGCGATGCATATTCAAACATAGTGTTGTTGGGGATTGTACTAGATAGAATGTTATCTATTTGTTTTGCAGGACTTTTCTCTATAGTTTTAACTATTTGATCCTGCATATCTATTACATCGCTCATTTATTAGCGCTAGCAAAAGCATTTCTATTTATTGCAAATTGTTACCTATATTATCAAATATTATTGAGTTCACTTCCGTCTATTATTAACTCCCAAAAAAAGAGGGGTGTTATAAGTTTGTAGTCTGTGGCGTCGTGGCTCCAGAACAGATAGATCGATTTCAATGCAGTTTTTTAAATTGAAAGCTAGTTTAACCGGGTATCATCTCAGCTATGTTTTATGAGAATCTGTTGAGCCGTTCAAAAGTTACAGCTCTTTTTCTAGTTGAAGTCGGGGGTTTTTTACGGATAGATTAATGGTCCAATCTCTATCCAGTATCAGGTTCAGCTCATCAAAATAGTAATAAGTATATTATTTGACTCTCTTCATGAACTGAGAACACGATAACCTGACAGAAATAATAGCTAAAAAGCATAATAGATATATTGCTATGTTACTCGCAAATCTTTATGAGCCCTGAACTGAACTCTGAACTCTCTGTCTCTCTCCCTCTAGCACCTATAATAAGCGTACTACTATAGGTGCTAGAGGGAGTTCGAGGGCTCATAAAGATTTGCGCGTACTATACACGGTAACTCCATCGCATCGTCGCTAAAGTTGCAGCCTGATTATTCTTGTTTTACGATCACCACTGGGATTTTAGTTACGAAATATAATTTGTGTCGGCATCCGTCGCTTCCAACTTTATCATGCATGCATTTCAAATGCGAATGTATTATGAATCATATCCTCGTCCAACCGGTCACCAGGAATATTGTGAATTCCGTGTTTTAAGAGACTTGTCTAGAACTCATTTGCAAGCGTTTCGCTAGTCCCTTCAGGTATTGGATTAGAGCTAATTTTTTGTAGTGTGCGGAGCGAATGCTATACAAACTGGGGGGCTAAAAAGGCCGCTTTAGATGAATCATAATATGATTCATATTACGCATGTCAAAATATCTACTTAATTGACGACTCCTAATGTCATCCGCATAAGGTTCATATTTAGTAATCATCTATTTGACAGTTACTAAGCCGATCATTAGATGAATTGCTCAATGTGGCCTTTTTAGGTCCCCTGGTCTCGTTGTTAACACGCTTTTATTAGCTTCACCTGTAACTAACTATGTAAGAAAATTTTGGAAGTAAGACAACGTAGACACAGTGTGTAAAACTAAGAACTAAGAGGGAAAGACTAGAATACGGAACATTAATACTTAGATATCTTATAATAACTAAACCTAAATGATATAAATAAAAAAAAAATTGTAAATAAATGTAGGATAAATACTTAATATAAACATAAATCTATGATAAACTAATACATACATACTACAATAATTGTAATTTATTTATTTCATTTTATTTTTACTTCTCTAGAAAACTTACAGCTAAAACAAAATTAGACAAATAACAGTTATCGAAGGCCAATTAAAAGTTTTCACAAATAGCTATATGAATAGAACAGGTAGACAGAGGACAAAAATGTATGTACAGGACAGATAATGTAGATGACAGTAAAATAAAAGATAAATAATAATAATGGTAATAAGGAGGCCTATACTGAGCAGTGGAAGGTTTTCGGACTGATGATGACTTCGCTTAACTTAGCCAAGAATCCCACGACATGTAAGATACCGTTACCTATTCTCATCAATACAGTAGGTACCTTTTTTACATACATAAGTACCACTTTAAAGAATGGCAAATGTCTTCGATACCATCGCCTACAATGCCATTTCCAGGCAATTAACTTCGATGACATCGGTGCTGATTCCGTTGTGCATCGCACTGAACTAAAATATCTCTTTCTCACACACATCATTGAAAAGGGACAGAAAATATTTAGAACTACAAAATTAGTACCAAAATTAGACGGGACTTATGGCGATGGCGACTATATTCAAGTTTATAGTAATAAAGTGGACTAATTTAGGACTAAATATCTTCCCTCCATTTAAAATATTATAGTTAAAAAAATAAAAACCACGCTTTTATCATCCAAACTAAACTAAACGTGAATGAATATCAACTCAATCGGAAATCGGGAAGTTGGTCAAAAACATTCAAGATTTTTTTACATAGTTAGTTACAGGTGAAGCTAATAAAAGCGTGTTAAAAAGACATAGTAAGGCTAAACTAGTTTAGTTTGTAAACAACAGAATCAGTACCAATGTCGTCTTCGTAGATGACAATATGATTGCTACCGGCATTACTTTTCGACATCCGCTGGTATAAGTACCTATACCGTTATAAACGTGCCTACTGTAATAGAAACCTTTTTTTGCGCAGAATTCGCGAATCATGCGTCAATTTTTACCTATAGTGTTCTTTTTGCACTAATAGAAGAATGTTAGAAATAGTAGCTTTTTTCCCCAACTCCGCTCGTTTGGATTGCCGACCAGAACTACTTTAATTTAGGGTCCGGACTGCAGTTAGGTGTTTGGCTGCGCAATGTATCTTTTAGGAACGAAATTGTCTACTGCGCAGCTAACCGGCCATCTTCAGACCGGCCAAGATATGTTACCCGTACTGTAACTTCTAACCAGATACGACTGCTATCATTTCACTCACAGACCATCTGATTCGGTAACCCAACTAATGGGAAATACCGATATTCTATTGTTGGCCTTTGGCTTTGTCCCTTTTAAGGGACTAAAGGAAACGAAAGCAATTACTCCAGGGAAGTGATTGAATAATCCATGCACGTCGACTTTCGGCTGCTCTCGAATTTACGGGTTTGTTGAACCAATGGCTTTATGGTTTCCTGGTGGCGCTATGTGAATGGGACCGTTATTGGGTTAGTCATAGAACCTTGGGTTAGGGAGTGAAAATAGTTATTTGTTATACAAGAGTGCAAAGTTGCTTTTTAACCGCGTGTTCAATTTTGATGACCGAGCAAGCGAAGGATTCTAAAATTGAATCACGAGCGCAGCGAGTGATTCAAAATTAGAATCCTGAGCGTTAGCGAGGGAATCAAAAGAGCACGAGGTGAAAAATCTTTGCACTCGAGTGCAACACGTAACTTTTCATTCCACCTCAGCGAGGAAATGACTAAATGCAAAAAAAAAACGATTAATTCACAAACTTAGTGCACACGATGTTCTAAATTCAATTTACTTTATCCTCTAGAGAATAAAAACGGCTTTTCCACTCAGATATTGAAGATTAAAAATACTCTTTCCGAGATGGTGGGATGAAAAAATAATTTTGTCTCTTTATAGTCCGACTGTCATGTGGACAGAATCAAAGATTTAAATAGTTTTTTTTTGGAATTTATTATGTTTTGCTATGACATATCTAAATTTGGAAATATTCACTACCAATCACAGTAGTTGTATGTGAAGAGTCCCATGTTCAGCAGACAACGGTAACGGGTTGATATGACGACTTGTACCGTCTTACCGTACTTTCGTCTTTGATCCTGTTGTACGAATAAAAGACGTTTCTCAAAAAAAACTTAAAACGGAACATAATTATGAGTACTTCTAAGAGGACGCGAATTTGCGGGCATATGTGAACTACATGTAGCTTAAAAGATTGAAACCAGATAAGCGAGCGAGTTATGGAACGTCTGGCTGTACAGTAATCGTCCTATTTGAAGGATGCCCAAACATGGTGCATCTGTGTATGATATTATTATTCCAGCATATGCAGGTACCGTTTGTTCTTTCTTTAGAGTACTTCTTAATTGTTGTGTATTTGTTTAAAAAAATTCTTTAAATAAAAGTGTACCTACTGATGTTTGTATCCTATTTTTTTTATCGGGAAGTCTTAAAATCGATATTGGAAACATTGGAAAACGAATTTCATACTGATATAATTATGTAATTTTAACCCCTGACAAAAAGAAAGAGGGGTGTTATATGTTATTAGTGTGTATCTGTGTATCTATGTATCTGTGTGTCTGTCTGTAGCATCGTAGTTCCAAAAATCGGGAAATCGGAGTTTCTTGCCGGTTCTTCTCCATAGGGTCTACTATTTGTAACCATGTACCTAGAGTCTCGAAATTTCATAAGTGCCTGTATCTGGTTTACATGAAACAAAGATCTATTTTATTCTATTGTAAAACGGAGGAACCGATTTTAATGCAGTTTTTTTAATTGAAAGCTAATTTAATCGGGTACCATCTTAGCTATGTTTCATGAAAATCTGTTAAGCCGTTCAAAAGTTACAGCTCTTTTTCTAGTTAGATTCAATGGTTTTTGACGGTTAGGTTATCTCTATCTAGATTATTCATCTCAAGAATATTCAAGAATCCATGTCACCTCACAGATTGGTTGACATTAAGGCTTACATTCAGAGACGACAGAAACGAGTCTAAGCGTGAACTTACGCTTCCACCTGCCAAACTTACGAACAAATTTTGACAGATGGAAGCGTAAGTTCACGCTTAGACTCGTTTCTGTCTTCTCTGAATGTAAGCCTAAGACATTCGCTGACAATTTCTTTCATCTACCCCGAAAGCACAAAGGTACTTACGAATTTAAGTACTATAAGCAAGCCAATATACAACGCCTACCTGCCAATGTTTTACATAATAATACATCGTAGGTAGGCGGATAGTCGCGTCACAATATTCGTCCTGCTTGAAGGATGCCCGACGTACGTGTCGCTTCGGTGTGTACGGCGCCGGAATAGTAATGATGTTGTGTGCGATGTGTGAGCGGGAACGGTAAGACGGGTGAACGTTTTAGGGTTCCTGCTATATATTAAAATGGATACTAGTACTATTTCAAGTATTATAGTGAGTGCAGAGTCATAATGGATGTTTATCATATTTTGGCAGAGTGTAGTCGCAATGAGGCCCAAAGACGTCACGCTTTGGTAATGCTAGGTTTAGTTTAGGTTTTTATAATGGTATTTTAGCCTCACAATTGTCAGATGAGGCTAGAATGCTTCTGAAAGTAGTTATTGTGGGTTTAAGGATGCGGTAACGGTTTTGTTTATATTCTTATTAAAAAAGAAATTGTAGGTATACAATCATGGTGTCATTTTCATAATTGAAAAAACCCCCTAAATGAAAAATAAAGATTAAAAAAAACATGATTTTTGGTTATAATGGTAGTTGTCGCCGTAAGTGTAGGTGCTTAATTATTATTAATTTTGATGATAATTTCTTCAGTTGTTTATTACAGTTTATTGTTACGCACAGGTCACTGTCATAATAAACCTACCGTTAACATGACATGAAGTAGACATAAATTGTAATTAGAATTGCTATTTTATGTCGATAAACTTTATTATGATCGTAATTTAAACATAAATAACCTTTTATTTTGCTAGGTAATTTCAATGTAATTTACTAACATTAAACGTGCATATGGCTCTTTACTGTACCTAGTGCTGACACGTCGCTAAAATTGTGCATGAAATGTATCAAAATACCAAGATAATGGCAACCACTCCTTCTAAATTTATATGTCTTTTGAAATATTGTAATGTGTCTGCGTAAGAAAATGGAGGTGAATCACTTTGATAAAACTTCAGACAGCACTTTATTTAAATTAAACTAAAATGATATTACTTTTCATATAATATCGGATTTATGTATTTTAATTTGTTTAGGTTCTAAAGTTTCGAACTTTATCAACGCCTACAGGTCTCTGCGGATAATTTATTACGTGTATGAGTATTCCATTCATGTATCCTTATGTTTCAAATAACAATTAACTATATATGTATAATATTGCCATTATTCCTCGTAGTCTTGGCCTATTAGACACGCATTACCACACCGAGCCTGCCACGCATCGCACAAACTAGCAGGATAGCCTGATATCGTCGATTATATTACTATTGTTGTACTTCTTTTGTCGTTTATGTCTTATTCTTTCTGAGTGCGTAATTTTTCTTTATTTTTTTATTTATTTTAGAGTAAGTGGTTTTTTATTTTCAATCTACTTTGTTTTTTCTTGCAAAATAAATTTCTTAATTTCGCGGAACCCGATTCTCCTACCCGTCATTACCACACTGACGCACACGCATCACGAACTCACCCGCACTCGATATTTCACACACGAGAGCCCACTTATTTAAGGGATCAGAGGTACCCTAGCTGATTTATTCACGGGTCTACTCTAGATTGTTGCTTGACGTCGGGAAATGGCCGACGTCGGCGATAACGTTAGATTTAATGTCCATTCGGTGTAATGGTGTGCGAATGACGTTTGGGTTTGATGGCCTTGTGTTGTGTTTCTGATGTTTCCTCAAGGAAACTAACATTTTCGATTTGGGTCAAATAGTGATGAGAAAATACGGCAATTGTTCCATGAACAATACTAATTCTCAGCCGCAGATCAGATTGAAATTGTAGTCATGTCTCAGCTTAATTTAAATATGGAGAGTGTGGGGATGACAATGAATAATCAACAACACCGTATAACTACACTGCTAGTAACTCTTATAGCAGGGCTGAAATTGAAACGCCCAGACATTTCCAGTATGAGCTGACCTCGCACTGTATAAGCTTTTCGTACAATGAAACGTCAGCTTACTTTGGTAATTCTGGGCAGTTCAATTTCTGCTCCGCTCTAAATGCTCGTAGTACATGCACGCGTGAGGAGCTTATGTCTGCAACTGATTCTGTCATTCGCGTGGCGGAATACTGGGCCAAGTACATTTAATTTGCCATCGACGCGCTAAGAAGAAGAATGCTCGTAGTAAGCCCCCTGGTCTCTTACTGTGCAGTTTCAGAAGAATTTCCTTTCACGCACGCTCAGTTTGTCCAACAGCCGCATAGAGTTTTTGAAAAATGGAATGAAATGATTTTTAGAACGGCAACACGTGAGTGATGCCCCTGGTGTTGCAAGCAGCTATATCAGGTTACAGTAACCGCTTACCATCATATTCTTTAATTAAATATAGAATAGAATAGATCTTTATTTCATGTAAACCAAATACAGGCACTTATGAAGTGTCGAGACTCTAGGTGCACGATTCCAAATAGTAGATCCTATGGAGAAGAACCGGCCAGAAACTCCATGGTAACTCTTTTCAAATAAATTTCAATCTCTATCAGTAAAATGTTGTGGTAAGAGCTGCGACAATAATGTAATTCAATGTGAATACAAATAAGACTAGGATAATAATGATTTGCTTCTGAATAAGATTGCCATGGCAGTTACAAGCTGACCAGTTCCGACAGACAGCACCCGTTCACGAGCATGACGCGTGAAGCATCGCCTCGATCACGAAGATATCGTTAATATCTTCGTGACCTGAAACTGAACTTCTGGATTGGAAGCTATTATGAGAATATAAGCCCCTTATCCCCTATCACAGTTCCATAACTACGGCTCTTTAACTATAACGTTAGATTATATGTCCGTTATGGGTAATGGACTGCGAATGACGTCGATACCCTCGCTTTTGATGGGGTTGTGTTGTGTAGTTACCTTATAGAAAGAAGAAAGAAAGAAAGAAAATCAATTTATTTTTTGCACACAGGACACCGAGCATGCACACATAACAAACATGAAATTGAAATTGAAATTAAATATATATGAAAAAAATAAAAAACAGAAAATTACATAAAATAAAACAATGAAAAATAAAGCATGGAAGTGTGTGTCCCTCATGTGCAAGAAAATGGGGATCGATCAGCTTGTTGTCATTGGCAACACCAATGACGCTGGTTTTCATCGATGACCGACGTCCGTGGGTGGTATGACGTAATCACGTAATGTCGTGTCCATCTTATAGGAAACGTAAGGGAAGATTTTTGTGGTCTGGGATGATACTTATGGCTTTAGGACTATCTAATCATTAACGCTAAACGTGGTTTTTAATATCTTCAAAATTAACCTAAAGTTTCCTAAGACCAAAACTGTCTAAGGCCCAAGTTGAAAGTCAAAGTCAAAGTTTTTTATTTCAACTGAGCCTTTGCAGGCACTTCCAAAACGTCGTGATTCTAGGTACACGGTTCCCAGACGGTTGGTTTGGTCCTGGAGACCGACAATATAACAGACGATGAGATGAAAATTTGCCGTTTAAACATTAATTTTTGTATGGGTAATCGGCCGATTTCATCTTAATCATTCGTTATATTGTCGGAGAACATGGCCCTAAAATATAACAGAAAGGGTTGCTACCTTTAAGGTGCTTTTGCATTGGCGAGACGAGGCAAAGGCTAGATGGGAGACAATTAAAGTATTGACAATGGCAGCTGTCTCTCGGTTAGATAGATAATTTTACTATGGCATTAGCGTAAAGATCATTTTTTACTGTAGTACTCATAAAAATTCGTGGTCTTGAAGTCGTACTCAGTTCAAAAGTGATCGGTTTTACGAAGTTTGCCGATGCGACTTCTTTGTTGTGTCGTATTGTAAAGGTATACCTATCATTGTAAGTCTGAAACAGTCGCAACCATTCGTTCTGAAACATAACATTCACAATAATGTATTATTAAACTCAGTACGTTTCCTAACAATGATTTCATACAGTTCCTAGTGAGCGATAAATTTATATTTAAACAACGATTTGAAATTCAAAGTATGTATATTTATGTTAAACTTAGCTGGAGTATCGCTGAGGATCAAATGTTTATTACACTGACGACAGAGAGGGATACTTGAGCTTAGGATATTGGATATTACCTTACATGGATGTCGATTTATATTTTGTTTCCTCCATCCGTAGGAGGCAAAGGGTGCCAATTGAAGACCAGCCCTGGTTTAAGTTTAAGTATGTCTGTTCTAGACAAACTTATCAGCACTGCTTAGCACTCTCCTCAATTTATTATGTCCTAGTTTTAACATTCCAAAAGCCTCCTAACAGGCTATACCTGAATAATTATGCAAATACTACTAGAAATTTCATAAACTTAATGTCATAAAGGCCCATTAGAATGAAGTAGGTACCTAGTTAGTCCATAGTACCAAATAAAATTACTAAACTGGTCTGTTCGTAAAAGTCTGTGAAATAGAAAACTTTGCATAAATATTAAAAAATCATGAAATATTTTTTTTTTACGTGATTTCCCTTTTTCTTCCTATAGTAAAAGTTGTTCATAATAATGAGTAGGTACAATACCCTCTTTCCATGTTTCCCTCGTACAACGTGTCACCCTGTATGTAGTAGGTATAATAAAATATTATAATACGGAAGTATAGACATAGTATAATATTATAGTAGAATATTATAATAAGGAAGTATAGATATAGTAGGATAAAAGAGCATCCTCATCCAGTAGTTCTGTATCTACATAGTGGTTAACTATGCGTGTTGTAGTACCCAGGACGATCACAATATCCCAGCGAATGTACACGCAATTGCCCTGGCCCCAGTCGATGTAGGTCACCGGTTAATTGCCGTTTCGTTGCAGACAACCAAGTCACCACGATTTTGTGTGCACGGCCGCGCAATTACACTGAAACATTTAGTTTTCAGATAGTTTTGTGTTTTGTTTGCTGACGACAAGGTTGGGTTAGGCTATGTGATTAGCTTTCTGCGCTACGTGCCGCGGGTTCGACCCCCGCATGGAACAAACATTTGTATGATCTACAGATATTTGTTTCGGGTCTGGGTGTGTGTGCATGTGACATGTATTTTTGTAAACTGTACCCTCGATATAGGAGAAACCATAGAGGTTGCCAAAGTTAATAAAAATAACTGTCTGTTTGTTCGCTAACTTCTTTTTAACTATACAACGGATTTTGATGCAGTTTTCACCATCAGTTAGGGCCTATCCACACTCAAAGTGTTGAGTGTGGATAGGTGTAGGTAGGATAGCAGCAGAAGCGCGCGTTTTGCATTCGTTATTCACTTTTTGTAAGCAAAAGGCTGCTAACGAACGCGAAAACCCGCGATTCTGCTGCTAAAAGTATCGCATGTGAACGAACGCTTAGATTATTTTTTATGGATTTTTTGTATCTAAATATTAATACGTGAAGAGAAATCTTTGTACCCCTTTTTAAACATAATGCGCGTACGGAGGATTGTGATATTTGGCATAGTTAAAGTTTATATGAAGAAGGAGTGCAGACAGCTAAAATTAGGGTCGAATTTCGATCACAAGGCGACCACTAGGTATGTATAATATTTTGATATTTAATGTAAGGATAGTAGAGAAATTTTACCCGTGTGAAGCCGGGTACGGGACGCTAGTACATTTAAACAGAAACCTGACCCGATTTTAGGTCAAACTGATCGATGCTTGAATTTAGTTCAGGCATTACCAATTCATACCCAACTATAGTTTCATAAAGTTTTGTCGTTGGTAACTACGTTAAATTATATATTGGATGCGTGGCCATACGTAACCGTAATACTTGTTTAAATAATGCAAGAGATTCATTTAAAAATAGAATTATGATTGTGCTGTTGCTATTTGGTTCATGATAAGTAATGTGATAGGTACATGTTTTTAACCGACTTCAAAAAAAGGAGGAGGTTCTCAATTCGACTGTATGTTTCTTTTTGTACGTCCGTAAAAAAAAAGTATAAACCGATTTAAAAAAACTAAAAAGTATAAAATAATTTTCTGAAAAAACTTAACAGCTTCTGAAGTCGGGGCCTTAATTCTTAAATGCACCAAGCTTGGCAGTGGCATCGACTTCAGAAGCTTTTAAGTTTTTTAAGAAAATTATTTTATACTTTTAGTTTTTTGAAGTCGGGTTTTACTTTTTTTTAAGTTTTTGTTTTTCGATATTAATTTGAATCTGCAAACCGATTCTGCCAGCATTTCTCAGAAGAAATATTTTCCACTCTTCTCTAAGACTAAATTATTAAAGTTATATGTTTGGCCATTTCCTCCATTACCATTTAGGTCCTAACATTTTCCATTTCACTTGTATAATATAAAATAATTCAAAGTGGATAGTTGGAAAGTTCCCTTTTTGGACGGAATCCAACCTCGACACTTACGTCACGACAGAGGCTCGGATACCGCATAAAAAAATGACATACAGAAAGTCCACTTAACACAGTGATCGGTATGCAACCGAACCCCATACATGCCTGAACATAAATTCGCTAGCGGGAGTTATCTACTTACTGGAAAAGTTCGAACTGGCCAGTTATGTATTAATCAAATTAAAAATAAAACAAGAACAAAAACATATGACTGTCTTAATTATAAAATTAATTTATGATGTCAATTATATAAGATGTATCTTCTTCTTCTCTACATAGTATAAAATAAAGTCGTTTTCCGCGTCTGTCTGTCTGTATATCCGCTAACTCCTCCTAAGCTACGCAACGGATTTTGATGCGGTTTTCACAATAATAGAAGGTTTATATTATGTATAATACTTTCATATTCAATATAAGGATAGTAGAGAAATACCACCCGTGCGAAGCTGGGGGCGGGTGGCTAGTCACTAATATTAAAAAGAGAAAAGATTTGATTTTTTGTATGTTTGTTGTTTGTAATGGATAAACTAAAAAACTCACTAAGCCATTAACTCACTAACTAAAAAACTACTGGACCGATTTTAAAAAATTCTTTCACCAGCAGAATGCTACATTATCAGGAGTAACATAGGCTTTAATTTATAAAGATATCACACGGGCGAAGCCGCTTGCGGAAGCTAGTAAATTATAAAATGCTGTCGGAAGCATGTTTTACGGCGTTCGTAACATCATAGATGAGGCACGACTGCATGCTATAATTTTTACATTTATATTTGTTTACAGTGATAATAATATATAGACTATTTATGAGTATTTAGTTTGAGTAAGCCTTCTTAGATTTTTGTATTATGTGGTTTCAGGTCTAAATAAATAATTCATAACATTCGTCTTTAATTAGCATGCGCTGAACGCCTTCCGACCTAATAAAGTATTATGTTGATTTATTTGCTGGTTCTCTGTGAAAATGGCTGTAAATAGGCATCCGCATTGGCCTTGATATGTTTCGTGACGCCCTGCGATGTTCCGTCTGTTGTGGTGATAAGTGGATTTTATGGTTGAAGTAATACATATTAGTGTGGGATTAGTAAATTGGTTTCGGCTGTGTTGCTTTGTAACTGGACTTTAAGGCCTACTGCACACGATAGACCTACCTTGTTTCCTTTAGTTACACACTGTGTCTTCTTTTCTTTTCACTCTTTCCTGTCGCAGGTCTGCTGGCAGAAATTTCTTTAGAAATAAGCAGTACCTTTGTACTTGATATCTTTACTTATTTTCTTTGTCATGTGTATGTGTGTACATAAATAATGAATAAATAGATTTTTTATGCGATCTCCACAAATATATACTACAATACCGCGTAACAAGTATTGGTAAATACCGCGTAAGTGACGATATTAGCCAAATTGAGATTCCGTACCAGTGTATTGCTGATGGTCGCGGGACTTATCTCATTACCGTGACCCCGGAACGTAAAGGGCTATCGAAGGAACACCGTGGATTTTAGTCAGTACAAGTCTGACAGTCCCTCCCGCCCTGCCCGGGGTGGGAGGACTCATTTGATGATTTTACCACGCTAAAAAAAAAAAAAAAAAAGTGTACTGCTGATTGTACTTGCGGTGATTAGCGCAAGTTGAATTTCTTTTCAGAAAGAAAAGAACTTTGTCAGTTACGCGGTATTGAGCTGTCCTCGACAAAATGTTTACTCAAACTGTTACCTAGCAATTAAAAATGCAGATAACATTACCTGATCAAAAGATATAATATAATGAACCGAGTAATTACGTACTGTATCACGTCGGGGTCATCAAGTAAAATTGTGAACGTTGAAGAAGAACTTAATCCCGAAAAAACAATTCCAAGACTTCGAAAAAGCAAGCAAGCAAACTGCACATTTCTGGATAATTCGAGAATTTTCTTTCACCTCCCTTGTCAGCGATTTTACATACAGAGAGACTTAGAACGATTTTGTGTATTGACCACAGTCGTAACAACTGGGTAGCTACCCAATACAATTTATCGAAAATGTATGGAATTATATCCACGGTCACTATGCCCCATTCAGCAACGTAGGCATCCCGTGGTTAGCAGTTTAGGATAGCTAATGATGGCCATGGAATCTCAGCTATTCATAACGTATGCCATTGATGCAATTAGCGCATTGTATCGGGTTAGCAGATGTAGTTGAATTACAGCTCGTAATTAATTGGCATTATTAATGTATGATTGAGTTTGGACAGATGAAACAAGGCGTGCTGAAGGCAACAAAAGCTTCTGCAATGGGGTAGAATTTATAGATTATTCTGTCATTTTTATACCTTCATGAATGTAGGTTTACGTAAAGGATAGCTTTGGCAAAATATATTGAGTCAGTCATAAGTTCATAACTACAAATATAACCAATAAAAAAAATTTGTTCAAGAACTAAAACCCGACTACTGAAAAGCCCTCGACTCCAACTAGAATTGAGGTGATGATCTTCAAATGGCTGAGCAGATTTTCTTGAAACATAGCTGAGAACACACTCGATTAAGACACCTTTCAAACGAAAAAACTTGGTCTTGCGCAGTTTCTCGCCAAATTAATGAATTACTGATACGTGAATATAGTTATTTCCGGAACATCTAATTTTTCATTTAATCCATATTAATATCTTATCCGCCTCAGGCCTCTTACTATAAATACCCAAGGGAAGAGATCGAGTGTTTCTTTTTTACCACGCGTCAATCCTCCACAAAATATCAAAGTCTTTACAGAATTCCAAAGGCTAATAATATGGTAATGAACCTTGTTTTATGGACGGTCAGAGGTCGAATTTTGAGTCATTGAGAGACTCCAAGGGTCCAGGGTTCCATCCCGTAATTATAAATTACCATTTCAAAGAAATTCAAACAAACCGAACGGTGTAAAGCCTCTACTATACTGACGGTTTAAGGTCAAGCGTATAGGGTTGCCAACGATAAAATTAATGACAAAATAATCGTTAATTTTTTTATGATTTTTTGTATTTCGGTACTATGTTTATTTAAGATTTTTCATATAAACCCAGCAGTGAGTAAATGTTTTTTTTTCACTCAAGGATCAATCTTCCTAGTCCCGATCCGATTAAGGGGTTGTACTCATCATTTTGAACAAGTTTTACTACGGGACCAACACTGAAATCACAAAAAAAATCTGCTGTTCCATACATTTAGTCGAGTAATATTTAATTATTTGTATGGAACGGCAGATGTTTTTTTTTCGCGTTTTCTTTTGTTGTCTCATCTATAATTATTAATACGTGAAGAGAAAATTTTGTACCCCTTTTTCAGCATATTGCGCGCAAGGAGGAGTGTGAGATTTGGCATAGTTAAAGTTTATATGGAGAAGGAGTGTAGAAAGCTAAAATTATGGTCGAATTTTGACCACTAGGCAAACACTAGTAGTAATAGTTGTACAATAATCCCTTAAAGGGATCAGAACTAGACAACGTGGGTCCTTATATATTATCTACAGTGATCAAGTGTCCCCGAAATAGGAAGTTTACTCTGTACATATCACGCTGGGAAAGCACAAAGGAAATCACATTTGTGAAATACCTAAGTCCTAATATTTTCTGAGCTAACTTAAAATACTGTTGTACTCAAAGGCGAGCTTTATAGCATTTTAACAATGTATACTATGATACTCACAATATAATTTATCTCAGTTAATTCACACAGCTCGTGACATGATAAGCATCTTAGTTGTTCTTTGTTTCAAATAAGAATAAATGAGCGATGTAATCTTCAAATAGTTAGGATTTATCTAACAAACTTAATTACACAAATATCAGCTGTCTAAAATCTAATCTAAATCAAAACAAATGCAGGCTTCTTAGCGATATCGATTCGTATCGCATGAAAGTCGTCTCGAGGGATGATTGCGAATTTTTCAATGAAATTATTTTTAACCGACTTCCAAAAAAGTAGGTTCTCAATTTGCCTCTATGCTGTGTGTTTTTTGTACGTTTGTTCAGCGATATCTTCGCCGTTTGTGAACCGATTTTAATGATCTTTTTGATTGATTTAGTATTCTTCCGAAGTATGATGAAGTTCTTCGGAGATAGACAATGGATATTAGCAAATCAATCGCAATTGTTGTAATCGCATGTATTAATTACGCCACACATAATAGCAATATAAAATATAATTTAAAAAAAATTAAAAACCGACTTGAAATAAATGAATAGATTGTGAAGTCGGCGCCTTTAATTCTTCAATGCACCTTAGTTTGGCATTGGCACCGACTTCACAAGTTTTAAAATTATTTTATACATTTTAGTTTTTTGAACTCGGCTTTTACTTTTTTTAAAGTTTATTTTATGCTATCGTCAATTCTTCTCGAGACACTTATTGGACCGTTCGAATAATTATGAAGATTTTCAAAATTCTTAATATAAATAATCAAAATATTGAGTTATTGTAAGTATTTGCATAAAAAACCTTAATTGAAACTTCACGAATGTCTTTGAAATAAAATTAATTTGAAATCCTTACATAAGTTCAGTAGATGTGGCTCAAGATAAAACGACATCAAAATGATATATCTTCAAAATTCAACGATTCACTCGAGACGAATTTCATGAACAACTCTTTGCCAGCCCTAAGGTCTTGAATGTGACATAACAGGTCACAAAGGTCATCGCGGGTAATAGTCTAAGATTGTGAAATAAACTTCAATTTCTGCCAGGTTCTAGTACAACTTGTGAATAAATTGCTGTAGTTGTGTTCAGTACATGAATAATTCTTCAGACGAAGTTAGAGTGATTGGAATTCTAGTGATCGATTAACTTTACTTTTTTCTCTGAAAGTTTTGATCTTAATAGAAAAATTTGCTTTTTTGCCTGTATTTTTTCTTATACGGTCTAACCTTTCTACTCCTGATACCTTTGAGGGGTTATTGTACTCGTCATTTGGAACAACTTTTACGTGCCTGTCTGTGGCATCGTAGCTCCAAAACTGATGTACCGATTTCAATGCAGTTTTTTATTTGAAATTTTATTTAATCAGGTATCATCTTAGCTATGTTTCATGAAAATATGTTTAGCCGCTCAAAAGTTAAAGCTCTTTTTAAAACGCTTTTATTAGCTTCACCTGTAACTAACTAACTACCTATGTAAAAAAATCTTGGAAGTTAAATTTGACCCACTTCCCGGTTTCCGATTGAGCTGAAATTTACACATTTAGTTTGGATGACAAAAGCGTTTTCTTTAGTTTTTTTTTTAAACTTATAAAACATAATATTTATTTTAGTTGGAGTCGGGGTTTTTGACGGTTAGGTTATTAGTTCTTTTATTTACATAAGTACCTGAAATCTCTCAATACATAAGTACGCTGTGTGCGAGTACAACGCACCTGATCTTCTTGAAAGATATTACCAATCAATCAAATGCTTCAAAATATCTAATAGAATTACGATCGTCTGGTGCTCAAGTGAACATTTATTTTTGATGTGGAATTAGATCAATTATTATCAAATTATTCAAATTCAGTAGCAATCTTAGTGCTATTAGGTACCTAACTCATTAAGTTTCAATGTGACAAACAAATACATGAGGTGAAAAGGTCATTACGGGCGTCGCAAGTATATAAAAAATTGTAAGAAATATGCAGGTATTCATACCGACTTGTATCAAAATAGATTTTTGACTAGAAATTCCTGAAAATGTCTAGACACTTAAGTTTATAAAAGGAGCTTAGCCTACGTAGCATGAGAATTTTCTCAAACTTTCTCACTCAAATTAATTGTTAAAATCTGTAGAAAATTCTCATTTTTACGTGTGTATAATGTGAGTAATAAATTAGGTCGAGAAAAATTCATGATATTCTAGGCTAGGGTAGGTAGGTAGGGTAGGTCTGGTAGATAGGTAGGGTAGGTATAGTAGATAGGGTAGGTATGATAGATAGGCTAGGGTAGGTAGGTAGGGTACGTAGGTATGTAGGTAGGTAGGTGTACAGTTCTTCTATTGGCGGCACGAAGTTCGCCGGGTGAGCTAGTAATAATATATTATTATTTATGTAGTTAGTAGGTTTCGGATTAGGGTCGCTCTCGTAGGTCGGTTATATTTACTTGGATTTACTATTGTTGGTTGAATTTGGCCCGTCAGGTAACATGGGCTTAACTGTATATTGTTTGGGATAAGCCGCATGAGAATTTGGGTATGATTTATTTTTAATTTGTTTTATTGCGAACGCTTGTATTCTGGACATGATATACTGAAAGGCTCTCTTGAGATTCACTATAGCCTATCTAAGAAATCTTATGTGGAAATATAAATTTATTATTTCTGTAATAAATTAAATGTGCTGATAGCGATTTGGATCCGATACAGTTAAATTTTGTACCAGTCGCGAAAGTTTATAAAACAAAAAAAAACTTATGTTTTTATCTTTAAAAATCGTTGTCCGATTAGGATTACGTAATTAGGATTTCTCCTGTATGGTGGGTACAGTTTACAAACATACATCTTACATGCACATGAATCTAGACCCGGAATATCTACCTGTAGGACATATAAGATATTTGTTCCTTGCGGGGGTCGAACTCGCGGCACGTAGCGCAGAAAGCCAATCGCTTAGCCACTGCGCCAATCGTGCTACCAAAGTTTTAAGTTTAAATATTTTTCCCTATTCTTTTTAGAAATTGAATCGCACTTAATAGCAGTTCTACCAAACTCAATTTCTCGAATCGATTCCAAGCCAACATAAAACCATAAACACATCACCCCGCAAAATATAAACGCTAAACCCAACATTCGCAGACGCAACGGTAAACAACGACAGCAAAAGTGCATTTGCGAGAGAGCACGTCTGCTTGAACCAATACAACTCAATACCGCATCGGGTCGCCGCGCAATCGAATTTTCACGTCCGCTCGAAAACTATTCGGATTGTCGCGTGTGTGAACCTAGCTTTACAACGATTATGTTTGTTTTATTGTATTGTGAGATTTTGGTATTGATATTTGTTCGGTTGCCAGATGCTTTTAACCCCCGACAAAAAAGAGATGGATGGACCGATTTTTTTAATCGAAAGCAAGTTTGATCGGGTATCTTCTTAGCTATGTTTCATGAAGCTGTTCCAAAGGTACAGCTCTTTTTCTAGTTGGAGTCGGGGGTATTTGACGGTTAGGTTAGTGACGTATATATCATTGTTCGAATTCGAAATGTACCTCTCGAAAGTCGAAAGTACTGATCAGTCGAAATAATTCGAGAGGCTTACCTTCAAGAAATATCGGGCTCAACTTTTCTTGAATAGCTTTCAAAAGTTCGAATTTGTACATTTTCTCGAATTCAAGACTCCTTCGTTAGCACAAGAATTGCCGGTTGCAGTCGCTCCGTGTAAAATACTGATATTCAGCCGCATGTAGTAAGACACCGAAGCCGCATGACGTGGAATCCGACGCCTATTGTTGCGAAAAAGCTAGGTGGATGAGTAATGAGTTTGTTTCATTATAAAACTGACCTTTTTGTAATCATAATGGTAATCGAAAGAATTGTTGATGTATGCAGATAGTCCAAACGTATTAAGTTTATTTTTATTATTGTTGTCATATTCGTGATGATTCGGTGACTGATAAGAAAGATGAACTTTATAGGAGGCTCACTTTTAATACATCCACTTGTGCAACATGCAATAAAGGAAATACACCAGTTTATTATCTTAGCGATTGTGTAATACAATGAGTATCAGAAATGCGTCTCAGACCATCAAACTGAACAACTTTCTCTATGGGACCAACATCGTAATCACGAAAAAATTTTCAGCTGTCCCACACATTTGGGTCGAGTAAGTATTGAAGTTATGTATGGGATAGCTGATATTTTTTTCGTGATAACGATGTCGGTCCCATAGAGAAAATTATTAGTAGACATCACTAGTTCAATAGGCTATAGAAATTGAAGTCTAAAATCGAATTAAAGCCCGTTATACAACAGCTACGAGCGAGCTACGTTCGAGCTCGTAGCAGCAGTTTCGTAGCCGTTTAATATAAAACTCGCTGAATAAAAAAGCTTATTAACGGACTGTCATAAGAATAAGAATTATTTAGTTGCAGGAATATGAGTAAGTATAATAAGTTGACACTGTTAGCAATAAGTTCCGTCATACTCTACCAGATGACTGGTGTGCAAAATATTTTAGTTCATATCCACGCCAAGACCAAAAATAACCCAGCATCTTAATGTTTTTAAGGCGTCCCATTAGAAAAGGATTTTGGTACAAACCGACTAAATATTATTTATTTATTTCAGTCACACCGACGAAATATTTACAGACACTAGTTTAAAATTATTTTGTTCCTCAACGCTGTGCAAATACGACACTTAAAAGTGTACACAAACCATTCAAAGCATTAATTACACTAATAATTTATAATTATTACAATAATATCACAGTCTAGAATTATTTAACTTACACTGAAAATTTAATTACTTACATGACTTTAGTAGGTATACTTTTGATGATACATAGGTACATTACATTCTCAATGAACCTTAAATGATAAAATTTATGATAACGATAATTAAATGCTTTTGATGCTAATGATACTTATATTAAAATAGAAGTCTTACCTCTGAATACTCAAACGCATCTCAAGTTTAAGCTGTCGTTAACTCTCGTGCTGTCACTGTCATTTTAAGAATAGGAATCATTTATTTGCATGAATATGAGTTACAGGGTTGAAAAAATAGGTTAGTGAACAGTCCGTCTTATTCTACCTTATTATTAGGTGTGCAAAAATATAACATAAATTAAATACTTATATGATGCAAATAATTAAAACAGGATCAAAACACTTAAACACAACATACAAATGATTATTATTTTAAGGTGAACAGTAACGACAGAATGACTTATAAGAGCGTCTTAGAATTGAGTTGTGTTTCACTATTCGGCGGTTAATTAGGGCCCATCCACACTCGATACTTTTAGGAGCAGAATCTATTTTTCGCGTTCGTTATTCGCTTTTTGTAAGCAAAAGGCAGCCAACAAATGCGAAAATGCCCAATTCTGCTGCTTAAAGTATTGAGTGTGGACGAACGCTTACAGATTGAAATAAATTACATTGATCAATGATACATGCGTGTGTTCTAAGATACTTTTCAGACCTCAAGTATCATTTCAAGCTTCATCTACCCTCAGAAACAATGTTAACGATACACAGTCGCATTATTACATCAACTTGTCACAGCATAACACTAGCTGACATTTCTGCGACACCATTACAAGGCCCTTTTGTATGCGTAATTAATTTCTATAGTGTTTCTCCTTTGACCGCCAACATACCTACTCTCAAAGAAACATGAATCTTAACTATTTGTAATAGAGATTAAAATAAGTTTCGGTAAAAAGAAGGGACCTATTATTTACGAAGCTCGAGTTACACATGAGTTACGACCTTTAGTGAGCCTTTCGGGTTGTCGTTTTGACAAATTTATATGTGACAGTGTAGATGAAGCCTTTAAATAAACGAGCTGGAGTTAAAATATTGTAGGGATTTCCTAGAGCTAAGAAGTTATTTGCATGAAGGTACTTTACATTGATAAGGGAATGTATTATGGATTCTGAGAATAGACCCTTACGGTCCGTTCACACGGCAATATCCTGTACGGTACGCTAATTCATGTAACTAAAGAAGTGCTGTTGCCGCGCAGTTGTAGCAAAATTTTGGTCAAAATAACACTTTTGGTGTTAGCTTCAGTGAGATCGAGCGAGCTCGCGTCAAGTTCGAGCGTCACTACAATTCATAAAATACGTGAATTAATCCTCTGCTCTTTGTAGGATCCTGTTGTTAACCCTCGACAAAAAAGAAAGAAAGAAAGAAATAAACATTTATTCAGCATAGACATATTGACAATAAGAGAGAGAAGATTAAAGTTAAAAAAAAAATATAGAAAAAAAGAACTCACTTCAGACTTCTGACAAATAAGAAATAAAATGATTTTTTAAAAGGGGTGTTATGAGTATGTAGTTTTTTCAAAAAACTTGGTACCTATGTAATATCTTCAAAATTCACCTAAAGTTGCCTAAAACCAGAACTCTCTAACTATAACAAAAAGGGTAGTTCCCCTTAATGCCCCAAAATGCGCCACCCTGTATATCTCTTTATCTTCAACTGCTCAAATATTGCCTCAGCGAATGAAAGTAGCCAGAGGGCGTAATTTTATAACGCGTCGATCATAATTGCAGTGATTCTCGAACTTGATGCGAGCGTATCTCACTGATGCTAACTGAATACCAAATGTATTGTTTTCATCAACATTTTACTGCAACTGCGCGGCAACTGCACTTCTTTAGTTACGTGAATTAGCCTACAGGTCGCTAATACAGACAAACACCACAGTAACCTATCTAAACTTCTAAACTAATATTGTAACGAGAAAAGATTTGATTTTTTCTATGTTTGTAATGAATAAACTCAAAAACTACAGGACCGATTTTAAAAATTCCTTCACCAGCTGAATACTAGATTATCACTCAGTAAAATAGGCTATCATTTATAAATATATCAAGCGGGCGAAGCCGCTGGCGGAAGCTAGTGTCCTATATTGATATTAAGGGCGGGACTTGAGTGTGGGTTGGGAAAAACATCTCATGCCGCCTACGCTACGTAATCAAGTTTAGACCCAGATAAATAGGTTACAATAATATCCTTGGCTTTTGCTACGTTATCCTAGTTAAGAATAAGGCGACCCACGTCTTCCAGTGGGTGTGATGGATATCGGTGCGGTTCCTGTTATCCGGTGATTACCGATATAGCAGCCAGTTTGCGATTATGGGTTTATAATATCGTAGGTAGAGAAAGCGTCATGACATTAAGTCAGCCTTGTATACCATTTTTGTGCATAAAAGTATACAAAAATCAGCTGTTACGTACAAATAATTCAATATTATTCGACTAATATGCAACAGCTTTTTTTTTCGTGATTTCAGGGTTGGTCCCTTAATAAAAGTTGTTCATAATGATTTTTATTTTATTTATTTATTTAAAATGCTTCATGTACAATGTACAAAGGCGGTCTTAATGATCATAATGACTGATAAGTACAATGACCCCTTAAAGGGGTCGAGACTAGAAAGGTAGAACCAGGGACCGGATTACCGATATTTATTTATACCGATATAAAAATATCGATATAATACCGATATACTGGATTTTTTTTATCGATATCGGTACCGATATTTAATTTCAGTACATAAATATCGATACTTTAATTTGTCTATATTTGTATCAATACCGATATTAAAATCGGTATTGAGTATCGATATAAATATCGATAACTTAATACCGGTACTTAAAAAAGCGATATTTTGTATCGATATTTTACCGATACTTGAATATACCGATATATATGTAAAATATCGGTATTTTACAGCCGAATATCGATATTTCTAAAATATCGGTATCCGTTCCTGGGTAGAACCTTATATATATATAAATAAATAAATCCGTCCGTCAAGCGTGGTCTGTGTACTATTGCCCAAAGTTTTAGCAAGCGCTTACAAACTGATTTAATTATGAATAGGATGCCAAAAAAATAGTTTATCACTTTTAACTGAACTTTCTGTCAAATGAAAATATCACTAAAGATGAAACTTCATTGTTTTCACAAGAGGATTTTCCTTTATACATACAAATTAAAGAAGAATATTCTGGAATATTCACCAGCAATCATAATTATACAATACAATACAATACACTTTATTGCACATCAGTAATAGAAGAAAAGATACAATCATTAGAAAAAGACAACTACCAGACAACCAGACAACCTTGCAGGTTAAAAGAGAGGGGTAGTTCACGGTGTAGCAATAATAATAAGAAAATAATTTGGTTCATAAATACTATACAAAACTCTTAATTATTATTTATTTATAATACTTGAAAGTTCTACCTACACCATTTAGTATAGCACAGAGAAATACAAATAGGAGGTATGTATAGTGGAACATGCCGTCCGCCCACTCGTTAGGCCATCAATCCGAAGACTTAATTCATCAAATGTACGGCGCTAGCATTCGTCAACAATCCGGCACGAGCTATTTGTACCAGAAATTGTATGTACATTGCTGTTTTTGTTGATAAAAGATGTATTTTCGGTTCATATTCCTGGAATTATGAAGTAATGTAAAATTAACTTACTTTTATGATCTTATGCATGTTTCAGGAAGATCAAAATCAAAATGCACTGTTACACCTGTGGTTACACCTTAATACCTTTGTCAGAGTTCGTTGCAACGAGAAATACTTACTAAATTATTATCACCACACATAACAGGCGAACTGGTGATTGAAAGAAATAAAAGATACATTAAGCACAATTTAAGTAGGTAAAACAAAAAAAAATAAAAAATAATAATAATTATATTTAATAAGAATAGTAAATTAAAAAATCCAAAATCCTGATTGCGTATAAAGTGAACTTTAAATAAAAAAATCACTTTAAATAAAACAAGTCCATTAGAATTCTAATGCGGAACATAGCGACTTTAACAGTCGGGATCCATTAGAAACCGAGACTGGCTCAAATGTTCCCAATAATGGGTCTCGATTTAACTCCTTTGCGTCGCGCAGTCGGGTAAAAAACAACAGCTAATTGTATGCCATTGCTGCATAATGCTATGATGATCTTATGTCATCTTTTGTCCCTCAGCACGGCCGTCGTACTGTATAGACTCTATACTGTACGACGGACGTATACTATAGAGTATTATAAGCCCGGGACTACACGGCAAGTGCAGGTCGTAAGTCGAGTTAATTCATCAAATGTACGACAGACGGTATTTGTCAACAATTCCTCTGGCGGGAGCTATTTGTACACGCCAGGACAAACTGGGATAACGTGGTAGGGGGTGTTGGTAAGCGAAGTACATTGCTGGTTTATTACTACAAATAAGTTTTTGGTTTAAAATTTTCTCATACCTATGTAGGAAGAGGATATAGGAAGCAAAAATATGATCTCCAATGATTATTTGGAACCATATTTGATCGTAAATATCCGCTGTAAAACAAATACTCAAAATACCCTCAGATCAAAGAGATCCCGAAGACTTACTCGTGGGCTACTCGTAACTACTCGTAAGTGATCTATAGGAATAATGCTTTATGTAACCATAAACCTTCGGAAATCGCATTTCGATATGTTTACAAGCTCTATAGAATAAAATAGAATAGATCTTTATTTCATGTAAACCATATACAGGCAGTTATGAATACTAGGTCTGCATGGAAACTCCATGGAAACTCTTTTAAAATAATAGATTTCCATCAGATTAGTATGTTGTGGTAGGAGCTGCGAGAATAAAGTAATTTAATGTGAATAAAAAAGAAATAGAAAAAAAAAAACAGCCCATTACTGTCCTGGGCACGGGCCTCTTCTCAGAATGAGAAGGGTTAGGCCTTAGTTCAAATTTAGAATAGGATAATAATAATGATTTGACTTTAAATAAGATTGCCATGGCAGTATCAAGCTGACCAGGCCTGACAGACGGCGCCCGTTCACGAGCATGACTACTGCTGGCGGCTGGGGACCTGGGGTGCAGGTATAGACCCTCCAAGAGTGATGAAACATGAAGTTTGCTGGCGCACCCTGGGGAGTCCGCCTTGATACTACCATTGGTGACTGAAAGACCACTACAGCATGAGCAGTTCCCATGTAGCTCGACCGGGCTCGTCAGAAGAAGACAGAAGAAGACATAGTTTTGTATATCAGGTAGAGATAGCCATCCATCTTCATGTAACATCAATTCCCAAAATACTGAAGCAGCAATGTACTTCGTACTAAACGATACAACCACATCGTCGAACCTCAGTACAAGTTCTATGCATTTTCGAAATGCGATGTCGGCGCTATCCGAGCGTTTGATGCATGACTGTTGTGTTATGGTCGCTGGTCGGGAGTGAAACTTGAGCCCAGCCAATAGCCCCATTCGACTGTACGACCATTCCGAATAGATGGTGACATCACGCCCTGTATACTACGATAAAGTAGTTTCAGTAGACAATTGAATCGCTGTACGTACTATACACGGATGCAATGGCAGATTTTGATCTGAAAGTTTAGAGAATAGAACCAGCAGTGTATGTGATTTTAAGCAATATTATCGCTTCTTAAGTTTACCGTGGTAGGAGTTGAATGCACATTCTCAGTGTTGGTTGTTTGGTGGGCGTTCTGATATATGTCTTGCGGTCAGGACTGGTGTGATATCCGCTTCCAAAGGCGCCTGTGTATTAGGTACTACGTAAATAAATAGAGACATCTGTGCTAAGATTTAAACTCAAGGATTGTGACGTGAGCACATTGTTTGATGACTTTATGGTATACTCAGTATTACTCATTCATGTTACATTTATGCATACAGTCTGCAAGTAACCCTTTTTTTTGTCGCGGGCAAATTTCTCACGTGTGTGTCCCGCCCTGGAAAGATGGAGAGTCCAATTTCTCGGGCTTTGGGCGGGGTTCGGGTACGCTTTTGCATTCTTCCGCTCCCCCGCCGGAAGTCTGCAGGCAACACTGCTTTACCTATTTACTTTGGAATCTATTGAATCTGCTGATCACTTCTCAATCAATCAATCCATTAACTAAGCCTATTGCAGTAGACTCATAAAAATAAATACAAAATTGTAATGCCTATGGCATTAAGTCCGCCTTTGTGCAGTGTTTTTTTTTTTACCTGTGCATAAAGCATTAAATAAATAAATAAATAAATAAAATTGTATTTTCGGTGCTGATCATCAAGCAATTTTAGATACGAGCGAACCTGCTGTTTAGTTCTTTGGCTAAAATAACACTAGCGTATGTAAATCAATATACGTCATACGTATTATATAATTATATAGTCGTAGAAGTAATTTCGATGCATATCTCCCAAAGTGCAATGTTGGTGCTATTTGGATTTGATCTATATTTTCACTAAAAGCTTCTGTTATATCGGTCTCCATGGAAACCATTCTAAACCTAACAAAGCTTTATTTGATTTGGTTCGTCGACTATCGTAATGGACGATTAAAACTTGAATGTTTGGAGTACCTATAATTTAAATATAGGTCTACCTCACATGTTGCAGACAGCAATTAAAGAATTTGTACTCATTAAACAAACTTATCGTCGAGTTCTCAAACTCAACAAAATTTTAAGTTTACAAATATCATGCTTTACTTAAAGTGGAATTTATCGGCCAAATGACTTTTAAGAGCGCTTTAAAGTTTTCTTCAAGTATTAAGGGGTTAAACTTCAAATCTATTGTGTTAAGACATGTGTCACAATTTTTAAAAACAAACCATTTAAAATCTACCGAAATCTGACTCAATCTGAATCTGACTGATCAGATTGTAACTGCCATGGCAATCTTATTCAGAAGCCAATCACTATTATCCTATTCTTATTTTTTATTCACATTAAATTAAATTATTCTCGCAGCTCTTACATTAACATTGTACTAATCAAAATTGTAATCTATTATTTGAAAAGAGTTTCCATGGAGTTTCTTGCCAGTTCTTCTCCATAGGACCTGCTATTTGGAACCGCGCACCTAGAGTCTCAACATTTCATAAGTGCCTGTATCTGGTTTACATGAAATAAAGATTTATTCTATGGACATGACGAATGTATTAAGTTTTCTTTTTGCTTTTTGGCTACGGAACAGATAAAGAACACTGGTACACACCAGGTGGTGCCACAGCGTTTTGCTGAGATGGGGGCCATTTTTGGTTTCGTCCAGGTTGCTTTGACTATTGTTTTTCTTTTGTTATTTTTTATGTTTTATTTTTGTACCTTTGTACTTTTATTTTTTCTTTCTTTTCTTTCTTTTTTCTGGTAGTAATACTTCAGTTGCATCGCATTCCAGTCGTTATTTTTAATCCGCCTCCCCCAAGGGTCTAATTCCGTACACAATATCAAGGAGTATGTAATATAGCACATACTCCTTTGTCAGTTACGTTACCAATTAAATCGTCTAGCCAAGTACAAGGCGATGGGTGGCGATGGCATAGTAATTCCGTCCCATCAATGTCTATGGCCATGTCTGTGTGTTTTGGCTTGCCAAAGGCGACGTCTTGTTGACGGACGTACTCAGGAGACGTTGATGCGTTGGCAGGGTTAATTCGAGTGTTCTGTGTACTAAGATAGAGCAGGAGCTTAGGAGCATTACTAACTATATAAGGTAAGACCTTTCTAGTCCCGATCTCCACTTTATGAAAAAGGCTTCAGAAGCTGTTAAGTTTTTGAAAATTATTTTATGCTTTTTAGTTTTTTGAAGTCGGTTTTTACTTTTTTTTCTAGTTTGACAAACAATACATAAAATGCGATTACGGCAATCGCGAGTGATATGCTGTTATTCATTCAAGAGTTCCATTGTCTATCTCCGAAGGTCTTCATCAGATCTTTACCAAATTTGAATGGGACCACCTCGAGAGTATACCCTTTGAAATAAAAAGATAAAAAAAGAATTTTCAAAATCGGTTTGCAATTGGCGGAGTAATGGCGTCACAAACATACACAAAAAACATACATTCGAAGTGAGAACATCCTCCTTTTTTTGAAGTCTGTCATAATACAAATATTTTCTCTTTGTAAGATTAGTGTAGAGTAAACTAAATACCTACATATTATACTGTAAGGTTGTGTGTTTAATACCGTCTGTCGTCATGTTTACTTTTTTTGAAGTCGGTTAAAAATAAAAATCATTTCTTATTCTTATCTATACAGGGTGTCCCAGGAAACCTGTACCAGCGAAGATCTGTGGTCCGGGGACACTAATACTCATCGATGGAAATGGTACCCCCATGTATGTTCTGCGATATTTTGTAGTTTTCGAGAAATTAATTATTTTGTAATATTTTCAGATTTTTCAAAATTGTAGGCGGTTTTAGTGAGTTTCTTTGAGATTTTTCTTGTCAGTATTATGGCTAGAATGTGTGTTCACCTGTTAAAAACACAAAACCAAAACAACCAAATTCTAACGACTAGTAGCTCAGAATATGATCACAAGATAAAAAATTCTGTTTCGGAGAAAATATTACAAAATAATTGATTTCCTTCCTTCGCTGGTACAGGCTTCCTGGGACACCCTGTATATTCATACGTGAAGAGAAAACTTTGTACCCCTTTTTAAGCATATTACGGGCACGGAGGACTGTGAAATTTGGCAAAGATAAAGTTTATATTGAAAAGGAGTGCAGAAAGCCAAAAATTTTATATATTTTGTGGTTGAATTTCTACCAATGGGGGACCACTAGTTCTTTATAATTGTATACAAAATATGGAATATACAAAATATACAATTTACAGATATATACACACAAAGGCGAACTTAACTCAGAATCTGTGTTTTCTCTTTATAATATTAGTATAGAATACCTAGATACTTACATATACTGTAAGGATGTGTGTTTAATACAGTCTGTTGTCATGTTTACATCGTCAGCCCTTTGAAGCACTAAGGCAGTCAGGCTTTCTGTCTTTGACGTTTACATCCCTTTATACATCATCGTTTCTTAGTAAATTGCGGCTGTCTTCATACATACATAATTGAAGTAGATAGGTACTAGCTTCCACCCGCAGCTTCGCCCGCTAAACAAACATTATTTTCCAACAACCAGCAAATTATGAATTTTCCATTGATACACAAGACAACATGTACACAAGATCCTATTTATCTAGTACCCATCCCTTTAAAGGGTTATTGTACTCTTCATTATGAACAAATCTTACTATGGGACCAAATCAGAAATCGCGAAAAAAAAAAACTGCTGTTCCATACAAATAATGTATATATTAATAACATGAAGAGAAAACTTTGTACACCTTTTGCGCGACAATCAGTTTTTGATAGTTAGGTTATACAATGTGTTTGGTCACTATGATCAATTTTATCTTCAAATCCACCATAATAAGGCATTTTGCCCTTGCTGTTTTTTTTGGAAAACAAAAAAATTAAAAAAAACAACCAAATTTTTTCACACTTTTTAAGTTTCCAGTATTTTTTTAAGGTTTTAATGGGAGTTTTTGATAAACTTTTTAGTGTGAACTTATTGCCTACTTTTGTAGCTATCGAACGAAACCACTTTTATGCCTGTAGGACCTATAATATCGGTAGATATGGCAAAATAAATGAACCCAACCGCACTCAGTAAAAAAAATAATTAAAATGGCCGCCATTTCAAAACAATAGGGGCAAAATGCCTTAAGGTGCATTTGTCCATAAAATTGATCATATACACCGGATACCAGACACATTGAATATTAATTATCATGAAGATAAACCTTTCTACACCTTTTTAAGCATATTTCCCTACAATAATAACAGTTTTTGACGGTTAAGTTATGTAATCAATTTCTTTTTACATTAACATTACTGTACGTCAAAAATATTCGTGTTCAGCCATTAGCTTATAACCGTAATTCAATATCCATATAACGTTGGTCCATTGAACGAATCAAGCTCAGAATCTTGAACATTGTTGAAGCTTGGAGGTCGTGACCGCTGCCCGTATACTTTAATCTGATTAACTTCCCTCCCTGGACCGCTGCATTGTTGCGATGAGATTTCATTAAGAAACTATTGAGGATATAGTCGATAATGTTTGGTAGTTAGAATAGAATAGATCTTTATTATATGGTAAACCAGATACAGGCACATATTAAATTGCAATTAAGGCTACGTGCGCGGTTGGAAATACTAGGTCATATAGAAAGAAAGAAAGAAAGAAGGAAAGAAAATAATAAAGAAAAAGCGTTTAGTTTTACTATTATCTATAATTAATTTTAAGTTTTGTTTTTTGTCTTACAGGTTAATTATTTTTTATTTTTTCTTAATATTTTTTATGTTAAGTATATTTTATTGTAGCGGTGTCGGTTACTGTGTGATGTCTAATAAACGTTTTTTCTTTCTTTATTTTTACGCCCAGTATGACGCACGAAAAAATAGTTTTTTCCAGTTTTTATGGGAAGGAATATGCACGTTTTTTTCCAAAAATCGTAGAACAGGCTTACTTAGTTGTAAAGTGTTTAACTGAATTACTTGTATGGAACACCAGTTTTTTTTTTCGCGATTTCTTTTTTGGTCCTATAGTAATAGTTTTTCTCAATGATCTGTACAATTACCCCCTTCCGGTTTTATATAGGTACCCTTTTCAAATAACCGCGTCGAAAGATTTCCACTGTTAGTGCTAAATTGTGACGCTTAACAACTTTTCCTGGTTCCTTCGTAAGTTTATGTACTCATAAGATCCTCATTACATTACACAGTTCACACTTTACCTAAATCTCAAGGTACATAGTTCTATTTACATATCTACCAGACATCGGCTTAACATACACTGCATCTGGAACGATCTACCTCCACCCCTAAGAGAAACCATGTCTCAGCCAGTATTTAAAATTAAGGTTAAGCAAATATTGCTAAAGAAGCAAATAAGCGCGGAGCTTTAATACCACTGAATATAGTAGAAAAAAGGTTGTTGGGATCTGTGTTCTTCATCTCGCTTGTTAATGCTGATCTGTGTTAGCGACCTAAATATACTTATTTATTTATTTACCTTGCTCAAGCACTCTCAAGTGTGGATTTTTATTTTTATTTTATTGTTGTTTTGGGTTTTTACCGCTTTTTTTTTTGTTTTGTTTTATCCATAAGTCTACTTTATTTCATCCAGATGTTGTTGAACACCCGCACCCATAGATTATAAGTTAAGTAGAGACTAAGGGGCGGGCTGAAAACCAGCGTTGATCCGTGCTGTAGCCATGCTGCACACGGATCAACATCCGCTGAGCCCACTCCTATTGCCATACTACATAATTTTAAGACGTGTATTAGAGTTTTAAGTTTTCTTTGTTTTTGTTAATGTGGCAATAAACATTTTTTCTTTCTTTCTTTCTTTCTCTAATGTACGCTGATCATTAATCTGGCAGCCAATGGTTGATAATTATAGCAATGCCCAAAGGACAGTTCCAAGGGTAATAAGAGCCTTGTTAATCAACATTCGACAAATACTGTGTTTTCTTTTCACGTGTTTGATAATCACGTTGCACAATGCTAATAACCTAACCGTCAAAAACCCCCGACTCCAACTAGAAATAGAGCTGTAAATCGGTCCATCCGTTTTGGAGCTACAGTGCCACAGACAGATACACAGATACACACTACAAACTTATGACGCCCCTTTTGTGTTAGGGGTTACAAATAGCAAAAATATAGAGGGTAATAAAGGCCTTGTTAATACATATTCGACAAACATGTTTGTCAAATACTGTGGCTTCTTTTCACGTATTTGATAAGCACGTTGCACAATGGAAAGTAAAATCTTTAATGCATCACGATCTATTTAAGATCGGGATTATACAAGCGGCTTCTCCTGAGCCGCCATTTATAATCCTATTCTTTAATTGCGTGACACGCCATCTATATTTTTATAGAATTACCTATCAATTACGAAGTTTGATTGTCACGTCAAACAGACTTAAATAATCTATCAAACACGTATTTAACAAATTAGTAGACTTATTGGTCACTTAACACGACACCAATCTTTCACTTTCGCAGTTCCATCGTCTGTCTAATAAAATAGGCCAGTTTCCCAGTCGTCACAATTAACCAATTGTTTAAGCAGGATACGTTCATTACGCTCCGGACCACCTACAGAACTCTTTATAAGGATGTGAACTGATATACAATGCTTATTTTGATACCAAATAACTGGAGGTGGGCGGTCATTCTTTTTACCAGAACCTAATGGCGAATGACAGTAACATTAGGTATCTAAAAGATTAAATTGACCACATTAAATTACCTATATTGAAACGTGAACACGTTTCAGTTTCGACAAAGGTTCAAGTTCAGCGACAACATAACAATCGATTAGAGTAAATTCTGCCGTTTAAACATGAATTTTTGTATGGACAAACGGCTGATTTAATTTTAAACATCTGTTAATTTGTCGGTGAAAACGGCCCTTATTATTTTGACGGAAATTCTCTGCTAATCGTGTATACTCCTGCAAAACTTGATCATTTCACCCATCAACTACCCGAGGTGACGCAGTCTCGATATAAAAACCCTGGAGGTCTCATTGCCCAATCGATAATGTCTCGGCTTGAGCAAACTAAATCAGTCCCCCGTTCCCCTAACTGCTAGGGTTGCCAACCGTACTATATATAGTATTCTACTATATTTCGAGTCTGCGTACTATATACTGTTGAAGAAATATACAGGGTGCCTATGAAATCGTCGTCAAGCCGCAATAGGGATGTAAAGGTGTTACAGTTAAATAGCAAAATTTCCATAAAACGGTTAATTTAAAAAATACCGTTGGGAATATGGCCATAGTTACATGGGATAAAGATAATCTTCACAGGTGGAATTTCACAGATGAATTAGACCTGCAGTGCGAGTGCGGTGTCTCTCCGCAAACCATGGCCCACCTTCCATCCTGCACGCGTGAGGAGCTTATGTCTGCAACTGATTCTGCAATTCGCGTGGCGGAATACTGGGCCAAGTACATTTAATTTGCCATCGACACGCTAAGAAGAAGAAGATGGGCTTTTCTGTGGGTCAAGGCCCCCTTTACATCCCTATTGCAGCTTATCTGATGCCTAACCATGTATCAGAACTCATCGTGTCATAATGCGTTCCGAGCCTGTCCGTAATGTCAAATTGACAACGTCAAACGAATTTTTGGTCTGCTTTAATTTGTTTCGGGCTTTCGAAGTGCAAGAAGTGCCAAGAAATATAGGTTTTTATAAAAATAAATAAGTAACAAATAATATCTTTGTTTATTTTTTGCTTTTTCCATAAAATACTTTTTTTTTAATGTACTATATTTTTTTATAGTTTATTTTGAAATGTATTATATTTCCCCGAAAAAATGTTGGCAGCCCTACTAACTGTCGATGTGCCGATATGTTCGTGTAACCCGTGTATGGACTTGTATGGATGGAGGTTCTTGAGCGATGTTGATGTTGTATGTTTGTTTCTATGTTAATTACAAAACAATGAGGCATAAAATAGAATAGAAAAATAGATCTTTAATTCATGTAAACCAAATACAGGAACTTATGAAATGTCCAGACTCTAGGTGCGCGGTTTCAAATAGTAGGTCCTATGGAGAAGAACCGGCAAGAAACTCCATGGTAACTCTTTTGAAATAATAAATTACAATTTTGATTGGTTCAATGTTGTGGTCAGAGCTGCGAGAATAATGTAATTGAATGTGAATAAAAATCAAATTAGAATAGGATAATATGAGTTTTATTAAATCATCTTATTTATTATAATTTAGCACTAAAGTAGTTTCCGGGTACTATCATGGTTAGCAGAATTTTTATTACAGCATGACACATCTACCGGGGTCGCGGGACTTATCTCATTACCGTGACCCCGGAACGTAAAGGGCTATTGAAGGAACACCATGGATTTTAGTCAGTACAAGTCTGACAGTCCCTCCCGCCCTGCCCGGGGTGGGAGGACTCATTTGATGATTTTACCACGCTAAAACAAAAACAAAAAAATATGACACAACTAAGAAGTCGCATCGGCAAACTTCATGAAACCGATCACTTCCGAACTGATTGCGAATTCAAGACCACGAATATTACTAAGTACTTATCAAATTATATAAACAAGCGACTGCCATTGGTGGTTTTGATCAGGTACATCGATGTAATTTCTCAGTTGGGTCGTACTATACCCGTCAAGTGACGAAACGTAGATATTGGTATTGGAGGACAAACTACGGTAAAAGGACTGTCGTATATGAGGGCTAAACTGTATAACTCTATACTTAAAGTTATTAAGGAATCGAAGTCACTTCCAACTTTTAAAAGGCTAATAAAGCACCATCTGAATAATGTATAAATTATAAATTGTAAGTTTTTACCATTTAAAAAAAAAAAAAGTTTTCTAACAAGCGAATTCGTCGCTTATCTTAATTATTATATTTTTCCTCATAGGAGTGAATAATTGTATTCTTTTTGAGCGAAATAAATTTCTTAAACCGTAAACCGTATTGTTCTGGATGAACCAGGTTCATAACCGTTGAGTGATGAAAAAAGTCTTTGAAATATAATGTAGCTGTATTTTAATATTGAATGCATGCAAAGCGAACTGTAAAGTTACAATTTATTTTACCACAAAATGTTTAACTTTAATGTAGGTGTTTATCTAAATGTAAAACGATTTATTTGTTTTTAATCACCGAAAAAAAGAAAAAAGAGGGGTGTAGTGTGTATCTGTCTGTGGCATCGTAGCTCCAAAACGGATAGACCGATTTCAATGCAGTTTTTTTAATTGAAATCCAGTTTAATCCGATAGGTTTCATCTTAGTTATGTTTCATTAAAATCTATTCAGCCGTTCAAAAGTTACAGCTCTTTTCTAGTTGGAGTTGAGGGTTTTTGGCGGTTAGGATATTCATGCAAAAACTCAGTAACATAATTATACAGAAATAAAAACTACGATATTTCAAAAATAGAATCAATTAATTGAAACTGGGACCGTAAACAGTTAAAATAAACTGTTTTATTGACATAAACAAAACGCTTATTTATCGAGTCCCAGTGGGCCTATTCCTCGTTTATAAATATTCAATTATTTAAAAATAAACCACTTTATTTAAACATAATAAACACAGACCCATTTTACTGCGTAAACAAACAATAGTTTGATATTTAAATTCTGAAAATGTACAAAGCTTTTCGTTCCACATCCTCTTGGGGAAATTTTGTTAAATGTTTACTTGAATATTAATAAGCACATGATTTATTTAAAATAAAAAGAGAAAATGGATTCAAAAATACTGTTCAAATCACATTATGCTTGTGTTCACAAAAGGGGGAGGTAGACATGATTTTGTACACAAATGTTGACGTATTGTATCGAAAATGATCAGCTGTCCCATACGTTGGTCGATATTGGCCCCATAGAGAAACTTGTTCAGTTTGATGGTCTGATCCACAACCTTAATTAATATGACCACACATTTTTGATACACGTTGTATACGACCCTGGGTGAAGGATTCAGTGAAAAAAAATCGACATTGCTTGACCGTAAACGGCATTCTAGCGCTCCGCGTGGGTCATTAAACTTACAAACGTGCTCCGGTGGCGAGTGGCAAGGTGAGCGGTAAGTTGACCCACTCGGAGCGCTAGAATGCCGTTAAAGTTCAAGCGACGGTAACAGATATAATTCGTATTTAACCTCCTCACTCGACTAAGGGCAAAAAAATCGCTAATCGAATAAAATTTCACCCAGGTTGTGTCTATGAGCAATCTACTTGGTTTATGGAATTTACACGATTTTTGTTAGGTACAACCTGTATGGTTATAATAAAAGTTTATCGACTTAAATAAATTTATTTAGTTGTAAGCGTAATGATTATAACATTCAGTAAATACCAACCCTTAAAAACATTTCCTATAGCTACTTTACCATCTAACCGAAAAATCGTCCAAAACAAACAAACATCTAATCGATTTATATAATAACCGACTATTCGGACAGGGGTGGCCGGACACTAATAATAGATAGCTGCCCGGAACTGATTCGATGGCACAATTACTAGTATGGTTATGGTAATGGTTTCCCTTGTTGATATGGAAAAAAACTATTGGAAAATTAATGATTTATACGGATATTTGTGTTTTTGATGAGCTACGTGAACTTACTCTGTTATTATGTCGATGGTTAAAAAGGTGACTCATCAGTTTGGCTGTAGCTATTTCATATTTCAATACATGATCATCATCATTGCGGCCTCTGTTGTACCCATTTTTGGGTGTAGGCCTCCTCCAAATTCCTCCACTCCTGGCGGTCTTGAGCACTTGCCATCCAATCCGGACTTGCGTGTCGCCTAATTCCATCCACCCATCGTTTAGGTGGTCGTCCTCGCGGTCTGGTGTGCTGACGTGGTCGCCATTCCAACAGTCTCCGCGTCCATCGTTCCTTTTCCATTCGAGCAATGTGTCCCGCCCATCTCCATTTGCGTCTGGCTATAATGGATACTATGTCCTGGGTTTATTTCAATACATAAGTCGATATAATACCGCAAAATATAACACAATTAACATCGACTAAAAGAACGGGACTGAAACATCTTGTCCATTTCTGGCAATTTATTATTCGACTACGGAGAGGGTTATATGTCTGACCGACCGGTATGTATGTATGTCCATCTGTTCCCTCATAACTTCTGAACTACTTATCATAATTCGACGAATGAGGTATCGTTGGAAGCGTCTTAGTTACGACTACTTTTGTAAATTCTCGTCTGTCATTAATAAAGAATATGTCCCAAAGACAATGCATTACTATGGAAAGAAAGAAATAAGGTTTATTGGTCAACACAATACATGGTTAAATCACAATACAATACAGAAACGCAAAAACCGGGAGTGACAAAGCAGTTGCATATTGCAGCAGGCTTACTTCGGCACGTATGCTATGACATTAAATTAGGCTCAGTGTGGTATTGCGTGACCAAAAGGCTTCAGCGCAGCATATGCCGCAGTAACACTACAGCGCTGGTTTTCAGCTGAAAGCTGAGGTGGCTGACTGAACTTGTTTCCATAGAGTTGTGTAGTAGTGTAGTATGGGAACACATACCAGTCTGGCTCTTTTGCCCCTCCTAGAAATAAATCCTGGATCCGCCACTGTTAATTACTAACGTCATCAAAAATAGCCGAAATTTATTTAACCGTAAAAAACCCCCGGCATCAACTAGAAAAAGAGCTGTAACTTTTGAACGGCTGAACAGATTTTCATGAAACACAGCTAAGACGATACCCGATTAAACTAGCTTTCAATTTAAAAAAACTGCATGTTTTGGAGCTACGATGCCACAAATACATAACACGGATACAGACACACACAGATAGGTTTGTTCCCACTAGTTCTACTAAACAATCCTACGGTAGAACTAATGGGAATTTTTTTTCTCATTAGTTCTACGATTTGTCTTGTTACAAAATAGTAGAACTAGTGGGAATAGAAATTCCCACTTGTTCTACCACAGTTCTACGGTAGAACTAGATACACACTACAAACTTAAAACACCCGCCTTTTTTTTCAGGGGTTAAATATAAATACAGCCATTCGAGCACCACTAAAAATAAAACAAAATAAATGAAACAAAAGCCACACACACCGTGGTCTACCCAAGAGGACTCTAAATCGTTTCGACAAGGGACTTGGACCTCGAGCCTAAAGAATTTTATATACTCTCTCATATTACAGTGTTGGACTAAGATTACTGCAATAAACTTTAAGAACCTCGACTAGTGTAGGGTTATAACAGTCAATTGTGTTACCTGTTATCTCTGTTACTGTTACACAAAAATACCAGGATAAAATATCTGTTACTAAATAACAGCGTGTTATTTTCATACTTCCAGGGCCTGAAGTCCACAAATATCTGCTATCTCAATCGTGTCAGAATAATCCCGTCATTTTTGCAGTATCGTTCAACATATTTTGAGTTCTATTGCATAGCTAATAGAAGTAAAAGTCGGTTATTTGCCAATTCGTCGTGTTGTTCTACAGATTTTGAATACTATTTCCTAAGCAATAAAAGTCAAAATCGGTTGAACGACATTGTAAAAACCAACAATTACGAGAAAATTCTGACACGATTGAGATAACAGAAATTAGCAGACTTGGCCTGATTAAAACCCACCAACTAAGTACTTATATCTGTTTATGTAATAAATGCTAGGTGTCTCTCTTTCTAGCAAGCGTTAACCCAGTTAGAAAGAATGAGAGCAGAACTGTAATTTAACATAACAAACATAAAAAAAAAAAACATACGCGTCAAATTGAAAACCTCCTCCTTTTTTTTGAAGTCGGTTAAAAATAATAAGCAAGGTTCGCTGTGAATAAAAGTGTCTGGTATTTGGTGGCATGGGCATTGACAGGAACAATTGTTATCTGTTATCGTTAAATATCAGTTATTTTTAACTGTGACGATAAATACGCCTCACTACTCACCTCGACGAAAAGGGTACAGTCGTATAAGTAAAATCATCACGCTGTATCCCAAGGGGGGTGAGAAGTTTCAGAAGTTTGTGATAAAGGCTTGGTCGTTTTGGTTTTGTAACATACAGTAAAGTTAACCCGAATTTTCGTTACGTAAAGTCAAAGCCAAATATTTGATAAAAATACATTTTCTGATTCTATTTATCGCTATACAGGGTAATTGAAAAAATACTGAAAACCTCTTAGCACTAACTTTGTATTATGACCCTGAACAACGTTTGTTCTACGACTTTTCATAATTCGAAACTTTTTTTTTTCATACAAGTATTTGAAAATACTATTAATTTCATACTGGAAATGTCTGGGCAGTTCACTTTCTGCCCATTTCTACCATATTTCAACCATTTTCGCTTTTGCGTACTACATTCAATGTTCCAGTATCGTTCGTTGTAGCGGTCAATGCAGTAATCATAACTAGGTTAATTATAAACTTCAGTTTAAAAATATAATTAACCTATTTAGCATGTCGGGTCATTGTACTGGTATAGTTACCTAACAGAATATGTTAACCCTCCCTATGAATCATTATTTTAATACTCGTTGATTAGGCTACTTGCGACGTTATAATTTATTGTATACAAAATTTATGTAAGTATGTATATGGAAATTGTTATTTATAGAATGGAAATACTGTTTATTGTACATCTGATAAAAGAGGAGCAATAAATATCTTTATATTAATACGTGAAGAGAAATCTTTGTACCCCTTTTTAAGCATATTGCGCGCACGTGGAAGTGTGAGATTTGGCATAGTTAAAGTTTATATGGAGAAGGAGTGCAGAAAGCTAATATTACGGTCGAATTTCGACTACTGGGCGACCATTAGTTGGGTCAATATCACCAAATGAAAATTTTTGTCAATTTTGGTGGCTAAATATTTTCTTCAGTTTTTTGAGATAATAAGAACCTGGTATGAAAAAAGAAAGTCTACTTAGTAGACTTTCTTTTCTCATATGTAAAAGTATGTTAAAGTATGTCTGTAGGTTATACCACAATTATGTCTTAACAATTGTTGACTTCGTAGGCGTAATTTAATGCGTTTTCTAAACTAATATAATAAAGAGATAATATTTGATTTTTTCTATGTTTGTTTGTAATGGATAAACTCAAAAACTACTGAATCGATTTCAAGAATTCTTTCACTAGCAAAATGCTATATTATCACTAAGTAACATAATTAAGCTATATTTTATAAAGATATCACGCGGGCAAAGCCGCTTGCGGAAGCTAGTATCCAATATAATGGTCAACCTTTCTAGTCATGAGTTAAGGGGTTATTGTACTCATTGTTATTATTGGCTTCGCTTAAGCTAGACGCATATCTTTTCGCTACTCAAAAATAATTGATTTTACTGAGAAATACATTGTTAAAAGTTGTAATAACTGCAAAAAACTTTAGTTTCAAGTGAGTGAAGTGCTATAAACCCCGAAGCTACAATAAAAACAGTGAGATAAACACAAATTGAGATGAAATAAAACTGTAACAAATATTAATCTACCGGCCATTAAAAAAGTGAATCCCTGACCTACACCAATGTTGTTACCGATGCAGCGACGAAGGCGGAATTAATTTGGATTCTCGCAGTTATTGCAATAAACTAGTTTCTACTCAGTGGGCAGTATTAGTTTGGAGTCACGGTTAACTTATCAGCGTTTTGTTTACCGCGACAATTGTGAGATAACTTAGTGGATCTATCGTAGTACACGCACTGACTTAAACAACTGATACGCAATTAATTAATTTGTAAAATGAATTTAATGCGATCTCCGACCAGTGGTGGTAGCAGAAATGAAGCTAAGGGAAGTTCCCAACCGGACCTGTCAAAGTTAAATGATGATGAGTTGCAAAACATTACTAGCCGTAACAACAAACGGAAACAACCACACGACGATGTATCCGGGCAATTCCAAAAGTTCCAAGACCATATTTCAACATTGCTGACAAATTTCACCACTGAACAAAAGGAAATGAATGTAAAAATAAGAGACGATGTTGCATCCATAAATGAACAGTTAAAAGACATTAAGGCGACCACTAATAAATTAGTTCAGGAGCAAGAAATCCTAAAAACCGAAATAACAAACCTTAAAATTTCTAACAGTACTACTGCTGAGAAGATAAATACACTTCAGACTGATGTTGATAAGCTAAAAATTACCTCGGAGACTGCCATTGCTAAAATTACTCCAAATCTGACTTATTGCGAGGACGTATTGTCGGAAATACAGGAACGCTGTCAAAGAAACAAGAACTTGGTTATTGTTGGCATATCTGAACTTCATTCTGCCAACGCGTCTTCAAGACATGACCATGACAAGGAAGAAGTTATTAAAGCAATTTGCAATATTACCTTAGATTGTCCTCAACCAATTAAACTTCATCGCCTTGGTAAATATAATATTCAAAAAAGTCGTCCTATTAAGATATACTACGCATCGGAAGACATACCCAAATATATATTGCGTAATAAATCAAAACTGAATGACAAATCTATCAAAGTATATCCCGACCAGACACCCCAACAGCAAAGCTACTTAGAAAACCTCCGGAAAGAACTCCAGCAACGCACAGGAAATGGCGAGACAAACTTAAGTATTAAATACGTGAAAGGCGTTCCAAAAATTACCCAGGCTGAATCAAAAAACTGACAGTAATGACATCACAAAATGGCCTACAAGTTGAAACGCAAAATACCATTACTTACCAGATAACAGACAACTATACTAATATTATCACTACTACTAAATCTCTAAAATTCCTATATACGAATGCTCGAAGCATTGTCAAGCCAGGCAAACATGATGAACTTAAATGTATTGTAGAATCCTTCCACGATGCTATACATGTCATAGTTCTAACTGAGACGTGGATCAAATCAGATGAAGAGGCACAACGACTGCAAATACCAACCTATACCCATTACTACAACTTCCGAACAAATACCAGAGGAGGAGGAGTTTCCATTTACGTGCACAATTCTCTGAAGCAAACCTTCATCGAAGAAAAAACTGAAGAGGATAATCATTACCTTTGGGTTCACCTGGAAAAATTTTCACTTGATATTGGAGTTGTTTACAAACCGGAACGGACGAATGTAGCAAGTTTCCTAGACACTTATTCATGCTACTTACAAAAGATGAAAAGAGCTATTATATTTGGGGATTATAACCTCAATCTCCTCAAACCTGATAGAAACGTGAAAGATTATAAAAATTTACTGAAGGAAGATGGTTACACAATATTAAATAGAGTTACGAAAAAACATTGCACTCGAGAAACTTCTACTACCAACACTATCTTAGATCATGTTAGTACCAACTTGCAAGTCACAGACTACAACTCTCACTTAGCAGTTATTGAGTCGTCGTTTTCAGACCACAAACAAATTTACTTTGAAATTAAAAGATTATATCCAGAACTACAACAGAAGATGAAATACAAAAAAACTGATTATGTGAATCTATACAAAACTATAAATGAAAACAAGTTTGAAAATAAAAATGATGACTATTTGACATTTGAAGAGTACTTAAAATCTGTGATCAACAAAAATAAAACTGAAAAAACGAAGATTCTTAACCCACCTAAAACCGATTGGATAAACAAAGATATAATTAAAACCATCAATACTAGAAATGAACTGGGTAAGAAGTTAAAAGAGAATCCTGATGACGCAGAAATAAAGAGGAATTTTATAGCTGAACGAAATAATGTGACAGCCGTTATTCAGAATGCAAAGAGTTCTTATTATGTAAAATCTTTCAATAATTGTATTGGAAAGCCTTTTAAGATGTGGAAGTTGATTAATAGTATAACTTGCAATAAAATAAAAAATAACTCAGCCCCTACAAAACTTGAAGGTCCGATTACCGATACAAAGCTTATATGTGAGAGTTTCAACCATTACTTTTCAACAATTGGTACAGTGCTAGCAAGTGAAATCCCAAAATGTAATCAAAATATTGTAACTGCCACGCTTTCGAGAGTAGGTACAAGTACGCAGGCTGGTATAGAACTTGCAGAGTTGTCACCAACCACTATTAAAGAGGTTTCAAAAATTATTGACGAATTGAAAACTAACACGAGCACAGGCATCGACGGCATCAGTACTAAAATAATTAAATGTATTAAAGATCTACTTTTGGAAGACTTAACAAAATGCATTAACAAAAGCCTTAAGGAAGGAATATTTCCTGATACATTAAAAATCGCCAAAGTGACACCGATACATAAAACCGGAAACAACGCAGATGTGAGTAATTATCGTCCAATATCGGTCTTACCGATTATTTCTAAAATATACGAAAAAATCATTCATAATAGGTTACAAGCTTACTTAAATTCTATAACTTTTATTTCTAAAAACCAATATGGCTTCCGACAAAAATCAAATACCCTATCCGCGACTATTGACCTTACTACTAACTTAAAAACTAACATTGATAAAAAACAAATAGCTCTTGGGATCTTCATTGATTTAAAAAAGGCATTTGACACTGTAAGCCACAAACTTCTTTTTAAAAAACTGGAAAGCATCGGTATTACTCATTTAGCATTAAAAATATTAAATTCCTATCTTACTAATAGGTACCAAGTAGTCGGTATTGGTGAACATCGAAGTGAACCCAAACCCATTACTTGTGGAGTACCACAAGGTTCTATACTAGGGCCTCTATTATTCCTTATCTACATCAACAATATTAATGAAATTGAACTTAAGGGAGTTATTTCACTATATGCCGACGATACCAGTCTTTTTTACTTTGGCAGTAATATAGAAGGAATTGTTAAAGAAGCACAAGGTGATCTTGATAGACTAGCTATATGGTTCCAATGCAATCTGCTTACTATAAATGCTAGTAAAACCAAATATATGATATTTAGTGCTAAAAATAAAAAACTTCAAACACATGGTGAATTAAAAATAAATGGTCAAGCCTTATTAAAAACAAATACTGAGAAATATTTAGGTCTTACTCTTGATGATAAGCTTACAATGAAACCTCACATTGAGAAAGTAAGAAAAAAGATATCATCACTGACTGGTGCACTTAGAGGAATTGTCCGATGTCTCCCACTACAGGTCAGATATATTATTTATAACTCGATGGTTAAACCACATCTCGATTATTTAATCGAAATATGGGGAAGTGCTGCCAAAACTCACCTTAAAAAACTACAAACATCTCAAAATAAAATGATTAAAGTCTTATTCAATTATGATCATTTAACATCATCTCGAAAGGTTTTCAAAGAAACGAAACTAATGAATATTGATCAAATTTATAAATATAGCACTTGCATACTTGTACGTAAAATAATTAATAGAGACATACATACACAAATTACATTTACAAAAAGAATGCAAATTCAAAAGCGCATGACGAGGCAGGCTTACCATATAATTTTAAGAGCTCCGAGGACAAACTACGGTAAAAGGACTGTAGTATATGAGGGGGCTAAACTGTATAACTCTATACCTAAAGTTATTAAGGAATCGAAGTCACTTCCAACTTTTAAAAGGCTATTAAAGCGCCATCTGAATAATGTATAAATTATAAATAGTAAGTTTTATTTAGTTTTCTAACAAGCGAATTTCGTCGCTTATCTTAATTATTGTGTTTTTCCTCATAGAAGTGAATTATTGTATTCTTTTTGAGCGAAATAAATTTCTTCTTAAACCGTAAACCGTATTGTTATCAACAACTTTTATTATGGGATGAACACTGAAATCACGAAAAAAAAATCTGCTATTCCATACAAATGTTTTAATATTATCAACTAAATGTATGGGACAGCAGTTTTTTTTATTGTACCCTAATTTACCGTGCCTGACTTGCATTGAGAAACCGCTTTTTCCTGAACATTTTCGCTAACCATTAAACACATTTCAGATTCCAAAAGAACAATTCCAGACAAAGTAGGTTCCCAATAAACTGTACCATCATCTTCCTTATTAACACTCCCGGAAAGGTCAAGTACGAAAGGTCACACCAAATCAGTCGGGAAAGCTCCCAAAAGTGTATTTGTGCCGATTTTAGTTCCTTCCATATCAGGCAATAGTGGAATTGTATGTTTCTACTGCCCTAAGACCATCACAAATTGATCCGCTAAAACCTTTAGTTTTTGAAGATTCAGACCAAAAAATTGTGTGGTGGTTATATACCTAAGGATCAAGATATGTTGGTTGAAGGTTTATCTCTGTAGGTTCAAAGTTTGTTCCGCGAAATAGAGGGTATGTTAGGGGCGGAAAATTATAGGATGACATGTCGTGTTTTGTTTCTTTGAGATAAAATAAATAGAATTTTTTCTTTCGCGGCATTGTTTGTTGGTTTCGTGTGTGAATAGAAGGTTTTGGTTGAATTATTTTGATATTTTTGAAAGAAAGAAAGAAAAATAATTTATTTGCCACAAAAACAAGACACACTAGAATGACAGACACAGGTAATAAGAAGAGGACAGGTGCATAGACAGAGAAGACATTATTTTAGGGTGGCAACAGTGTAAAATTGAGTAGAAAAAATAATAATTTAAAAGAATAAAAAATATGTGGGTAGGTATATTGTGGGTTTTGTGATTAGCGGTGTATTTTATGTTTTCTATATTCGCTTTTATTGTGGAATAACAACGGATTTTAAATCATATAAAAAAGAAGGTATTGCCAGGAGTGCCGGCCACAGTCTCTGTAATACCACTTTTGTGTCTGTGGCATCGTAGCTCCAAAATGGATGGACCGATTTCAATGCAGTTTCTTTTTAATTGAAAGCTTGTTTAATCGGGAACAATTTCAGCTGTTTCATGAAAATCAGTTCAGAGGTTAGCTTATACTGAAAATGTGGAGCCTGATATGTGTACACTGTACATACCTAGTATGATGATCGATTTTTTTATTTTTCATATTTTTACTACCTACATTCACAAAATAAGAATGAACCAATTGAATGCTAAAATGTGTTTCACATCGTTACAAGACAATCGCATAATGAATCGTTTTACGTCACGCGTCGGTTACGTTGCGTGGGCGCATCGAACGCATGAATTATTGAAACGCTCGGCATTAGCCCGATTCGCTAATGGTGAGTTCACTTTCGTTGAGTCAGTTCGTTGTGTGATTTGGTAGAAGCGGAAGCGAGTGTCATAAATTATTTAATTTGTCATAGTTGTTACTTAATTTGTCACGACAATTTTGGCTATACGATAAGCAGTTTCGAGAAAGTTGCTTAATACTCTCAACATACACCATACTCATCTGTTAGGCAATGAGATAGTTGATCTCATTACCAAATGACTCCATACTCATAGAAGAATTTACTCTATTACGTCCTTACGTAATACCTTAAATTCTCCTATTATAGTAAATAATATAAAACATAAAAAAAAACACAATAATAATAAAACTTATAATTTTTAAAACTCTCTGATGACTCACAGATGAGTATGTTGAGAGTTTTAAAAAGTATAATAATTTTACTATAGTAAAATAATTTAAGGTAGGTATTACATCCATACTCATCTGGTAATGAGATTAACTATCTCATTACCAGATGTGTATGTTGTATGTTGAGAGTTTTAAAAAGTTGTCGCGCGGGCCTGCCCTTAACAAACATGCTATTTGCGTCATTATTTATCTCCGTTTTTATTATGATTATGTTAACACATATCCATTTTGTTATTAGCCGGGTATTTACCTACTGAGTGAGCAGTATCGCGAGGTTTCCTCGAGCGTTTGCCGTGAGACAATTTGCTGCGCGATATCGACATACGATAGTATGCATTCTGTTGCGTTTTATACGATGAGTGTGGAGCGCCGGAGGCCCTATTCCTCCCTTAGTCCCCTAGAAGGTCGGCAACGCATCGATGACTCCTCTGGTGGCAGATGTTTACAGGCGGCGGTGATCATACACTTACCCTACAATACAAAAAAAACTGTACATTCAAATATCTGGCCCGTCATCAAAAACTCCTGTGCCGTCTTTTACAGACACAGAACACCTCTTTGCATAGCCGTAAAGTTCAATCCAAGAGTTACTTCCCCTCGTTACTTATTCCACCACCAAAATTGTTGCGATCCGTGCCAAAGATCCATCGTTGCAGATAACGACCTCAACCAACATCCCGACACTTGTACCATGTACTAACAGCGCAATGTAAATAATTCATTGCGGTACTATTGTAAGCTAATGTATTCAAATACGTTTTTAATTGTCGCGTCTCATTGAGTCATAAAATGTAATTGGTAAGGAAGTGTAGAGGTTAATGTGTTTTGGTCATTAGGCTAATTTATATGTGTTAATTTTGGGACTTTTATGGATTAGGTAAGTTTTGGGTTAGTGTGATTTGTGTTAAACAAAATTTTGTTTTTGTAGAAAGAGAATTAAGGTAATCAGACGTACCTACTTTGTAAACTAGTTAAACGTTGGCCGTGTCATCTTCGGCTGAGAAGTCCACTTCATTTCATTTCGTAAAACACATGGAAAATATTAAGTGGAGCAGCAAAGTCAAAATCATAGTAATTTTTTTCATCTGGGCCTTTGCATGCCCTTTTAAAACGATCATGAAAATCATTAAACTTTATTAGTGTTAAAATACTAGGTCACACAGCAGTTTAATCCATCAACTCTGCCTATCGCAGTCCACTGCTGGAAGTTGAACCATAACACCTGGTTCTTGGCTTCCCGCATGCAGTCTGACCTAGCTACCTCGGCAGGTGTAGCATTACCACCATAGAAACCGGTTTTATCCTCGGAAGAATAGACAAAATAATTGTAGAAAGAAATTCAACTGCTCAGATATTTCCAGTACCAGCTGACCTCGCACTGTATAGGCTTTTCGTATAATGAAAGAGAGAAAAAGTCGACCTGGGGGCTTCCCCAGGTCGAAAGACCGCCTGGCTGGGGGGCGTCCCACACTATCTTGTGTCATCTATGAAGTAAGCTTTTTAGGATTTTCATAAACAAACGAATACTCCTAAGGCTTTAAAAATACTAAGATTTCAACGGATTTCTACTATCTACGATAACGTTTAGATTTCTATTGTATTCATTCATTCGCTACGAAACTACAATGCCATCACTGCCATAGCAGGCATTCGTACAATGCATAGCGTATTCATGCAATACTGTAGTACAATTCGATGCGCCGGTACCAACACAAAATATAATACAGAAGGTCCGTTCTGAACAAAAGTGTGATATTGAACTCAGACAAATGTTTTTAGAGGTAAACTACGATAACATGGCGCGCCCCTCCAAATTACTGTTTCAATGTTTCTAGTCATATCTCCTTACCGAGCAACAAATCCTTGGATTTATTTTTGTTTGACGGCCGCCCAGGTACACTCAAATGCGTTGTGAGTCTTGGTGGCGCTTTGTAAATACTTTCAAACGTTTTGAATTTTGGAGGGTTATCATGGAGGCCCGCCATGTTATCGTAGTTTATTTCTACGGTATCTAGTTTTCCAAAACACCGACCTCCTCTACCGGTCGAGGAGGCTCATGGCGGAGTAAACCCCTTGCACCTACTATAAGCTAAATAACTAAGGTCAGTGGCGAATAGCAGCGTCCCTGGTAAGAAAAGCAGGGTGTTTCGGCGTTCACAACTCGCTTTCTAAGTCTGGACGCTACGGGAAATGTCTGATTTACGAGAGATCTTTGTATTATGAGTACTACGCTGTTTTTAGGCCAATTAAAGAAATTATTTTACTAAAAAGAAATCTTGGATAGATTTCCACTTAGTGAAGATTTGGCGCGTGTCTAGCGTCGGCCATTTTATGGTTCTTTTTCATCGCAACAGTTTTCTCTGTTGAGATAAATATTTGAAGTATATGTTATAGAAATATGTTATATCAACAGAGACAACTGTTTGGTAGCAGGAACCGATTAAAAAGAACCATAAAATGTAAATCGCTCGCTTTCGCGACTGTTAAGTTAAATCTTTATTTCGTTTATCATCGCATGTACGAAATGAACCTTCTTTACCTGTATTTCTAGTGGGACAAGGTCGTCGCATGCATTGGATAGCACTGCAGGTATGCGTGTCTCACCGCCAGTGACGTAACCTTGAAGATAGCTGGGTTAGCTAGCTAGTGGGTATTGTTATAGCGTTTATTTTGTTTGGGTTATTTTCTAAGTAACTATTTCTATCTAATATCACGCTGTTTTTACCCGAAGAAAGAGTTGCAGTATTGTACATCCACGTATTTCACTGATGGCGGTATTGGTTCCATATAAATGGGTGGATTGAAGCTGATTTTTGTTTTCTTGTTTCTTAAGAATAAACGTGCTGCCCTATACCAGGATTTCTCCTGTATTATGCGCTATATGCCTTTACAAATATACATGTCACATGGGTTTGGGTGGAACAACCAATTAGGTCCCGCTATGCTTTTATACACTAGTTTTCTAAGAGGAAAAGTAACGGTGCCGCATTCAAATCTTGGATTATCGACCGCAGGTCGAAGATGTCCAGTAGAGCAGGATACGCCTGTAAACAAAACAAAGTTGTTGATCAGAATCAGAATCAGAATAATATTGCAAGAATCGATTTCATAGCATGATTTATTTTTTAAAATCGGTATACTAGATAATAATAGAAATACACTTTATTATATGTAGACCAGATAAAAAGGAGCATTGAACTAAAAAATCTATAGAATAGATATACTTTATGTACACCAGATAAAAAGGAACAACACTATTCATGTAATCTTTGATGTAACCGAACTATCCATTAGATATCGCTACTCTCAAAAGTTTGGTTGCGAAGGACACACATTCGCTTGGATTCAAACACTAAAATCAGCTTCCTCTGTGACTAGAACACTAGATAAACATTGTCAAATGTCGACCAGCTGGGTCGTAGCTGTAGGATAAATATAGGTATCTCTAGAAATAACTTTGTATTTTCTGTGACCTCGCCAAGTTGCGTCACAGTAGTAGGTTCCCTAAATACACAAATTGAAAAAAAAAAAACCTACGTATGTAGTACCTTTAACGTGCTATACCGATGATGTTTGCAACCTTGCAAGATTAAAATCAACGATTCCAATCGTATAATTCGATCATTGAAATCATTGAATCGTTGATTTTAATCCCATTTGCTGCTATATTGGCTCACCAGTACTAGGCCGTTTTCAAGCACTTTTGCTGCTGCAATCCAGCGACTCTCCAATTATTTATCCACAACCCATTCGATCGAGGGCTCTATTCAGTCTTCGAGATCTGAACGTCCTTAATAAATGTACTGCTTTAATTATTTTTACGTGTGCCACTTGATCCGATGCCATTTAGTAGGTGCACCTACATAAAAAAAGTCTTGCGAAATAAATAATTTTATTATAAGCTACATGAAATGGTTTTTGCTATTGCTTATTTTGTTGCCAAATTAATATATTATTAGTTGTATCGTTCATGTGTATAATAAGTATCGAAGCTATTTTAATACACCAGAGCTTATGACTAAAACCAAACTCTTCATAATTGTATCCTGTGTCCTGAGGGTCAAGCACGAATTTAATTTATGCTGGAGAAATACAAGATTCTGTAGAATCTAGACATTAAGGTGCTAAAAAATAAAATAAAAAATGTGCATCCAAACATAAAAAGATATGGGTAGTGACCTTTGAGTATCTAGAACGTAGTGACAAAACAACTTCGGCAACCGACACTGGAACTCAGTATAAGACGAGTTAATATTTATGGATTTCCATAAACCATTTGGTTTCAATTCGTGAAAGACTCCATCGTATCGATTCAGGAAAATCCAAAAATTGACAGCGAAAACGAAGTACAGACAGTTCCTGATACCGCCCAAAAATCTGGAAATGACGACAACCTTGACATGTGTAGCGTTGGGTTGAACACGATACTGCTATGTCACGAGTTCGACCCAGGGTTCCAACTAAAGTATTTTCTAATCTTAAATGTATGTATCACGCTGTATTCCTCAAAAGTACAGGCAGAGAAGTACTGTTTTACACTCAAGTCAAGTATCAACCCTATGGGGATGTACACTGTGAATATTATCATGCGATACGCGATATCGCGACCCTTTATTGAGGAAATATTGATGGTATTGACGGTACCACAATACTCTTAAAATCCGCGATCTTGGGGGCGTGGTTTTAATAATACTAGTGGTTGACCTATGGTCGAAATTAGACTGTAATTTTAGCTTTCTGCACTCCATCTCCATATAAACTTTAACTATGCCAAATCTCACTCCGTGCGCGCACTATGCTTCAAAAGGGGTACTAAGTTTTCTCTTCACGTATAAAAAAAACATACCCTCCTTCTATGGATATCGGGTAAAAAGGTGTAATTTTTTAATAAATCTTTTATTAAAGCACTTTTCATAGCTGTTATTATTGATATTTTAACATAATTTCTCATTATAATTAAGACGCAAGTTGATGCTGCTGCCGTTTTCCTTAAATTTGACAAAAAATCTACATTTTCCAGCACCCTTGATTTAACATATAAACTGACCTACAAGGAACCACCTAAGCCTTGACCTCTTTAAACACAATCTTCTTTGTCTCCCCTCTCCCTCCCTCCATTGTCATGCGAATTCCTTTAAGACTCGTTTGCCTAACGAGTTTTGGGACAGACAGAGATGAAAGATATAGGCTATTGTAAAAATGGGAATAGGCCCGTTTGATATGAGATTGGTATCTTTTTGCCGAAGGTTTGCTGTTTCGAAATGTTTTCGGGTAGTTTTTGTTGTGTACGTACCTATATTGGTTACGTGGCTATTCTCTCGGGTCTGAAAACTAAGCTTATCGATGCAGTATGGCTTATTTACATATGGAGGCATAGCACACTACAGTTCGTGCGCGAGCTCCGAGGAATCGGGGGCTGAGCAAGCAGGCACTCTGCGCTTCCTCAGGCCCCGATTTCTTGGAGCTCGTGCGCGGACTGTCGCTACGTTTTGCAGCAGAACCGCGCGTTTTTGCGTTCGTTGGCTGCCTTTTGAACGCGAAAACGCCCGATTCTGTTGCAGAAAGTAGCTAGTTTGTCCTTACAAAAACTCTTCGTCTCCAAGCGAGGAATGTTACCAAAGGCCCTAGTGTATGCTTCATAAAACAATTTCAATTTAACGCATCGCACCGACCTCTACAATCATAACCTAACCGTAAAAATCCCTCGACTCCAACTAGAAAAAGAGCTGTAACTTTTGAACGTCTGAACAGATTTTCATGAAACATAGCTAAGATGATTTCCGATTAAACTAGCTTTCAATAAAAAAAAACTGCATTGAAATCGGTCCATCCGTTTTAGAGCTACGATGCCACAGACAGATACACAGGTACACTACAAACATAAAACAACGCAGTTTTTGACGGGGGTTAAAAAGTAGATACCTACTTTTGGCTGAAACTTAACCAACAAACGGAGGCTTTCTGCCTTTTATTTAATGTCAAAATTAAACAAAACAAAACCAATATCACTTTCAAACAACAAAGCTATCTGTCTAATGATTTTATTAAATTTCCGTCTACATTACAATAGGTAATGGAAGCCTTAGCCGCGGCTCTTGTAAATCCCGAGCAGTGCAACCTTCAATTACTTAGGCAAACGCCTGGAGATCCTTAATTACGGGTATCCTTTCTTATTTAAATTTAACTCCGCATTAACGGTATAGAATATGAAACGGAGGGTAGGTTTTGCGTTTTCTGCCTATTTGTGAAGTAAATCATTGTAGGTTTTTAAAAGTATCGTAGACTTTGATAGTTAAGGAAGGAAAGAAAAGAAAATCAATTTATTTGGTTGCATAATTGAGGCAACACATGGAATTAAAAAAAAAATACAGAAGCTTCCTTCCATTGTACGAAAAGCTTGTCCAGTGCGAGGTCAGCTCATACTGGAAATGTCTGGGCAGTTCAATTTCAGACCTGCTATACGAGTTTGTAGTAAGCCCCCAGGACTCTTGATATTAAAAGTTTAAAAGATATAAATCGAGGAACTGACTATATTTTCATATTTCAACGAATGCTATCCATCTTCTTCTACAATTCTCAATTGATTGACGTTGCCTACAAATTATATTTTTTTTTAAAAATCTAATACGGATGCCGTCAATTTAAAGCCAACCTTTACTTAAAAAAGGTTGACTCAATCCATAAAAACTTCACTGTTCCTACATTCGCACATTTTCTAAAACGCGTGAGAGAATAGTTTATCGGATACCTTCAAATCGTCTTGCCATATTTAATAAGAATCAATCCACTATATTTGGCACTGGAGACCAACTAATTGATATATTGCTAAATTATTCATGACCTATTAGGTAGTACCTATGCGTAACTGATTAATTATTATGGTAATGAGAATTCAATACACGTTTCAATTTGTTTAAAATCCTTTATGGATGGAATGTCGTTTAGTTTAAATAAGCGAATAATACATATTTTGGTTTTACTGTTATCTAATTAGAAACGTATCTACAAATCGTAATACGACAACTAGAACTTATTTGACAATTTATATTGGTCATATTGTTATTACATTGGTTTTATCGCTATCATATTGGTCATATTTATTTTTAATTTTATTTTATTTTGTTGTTTTTTCTTTTTATTTTATTGTGTATTGTGTCTGTTGCTGTCCAAATAAAAGTTTATGAAAATAACATTAGTGATGGGTGGAAAGTCATAAAAGTAATTATTATCTTCTAATTACTTAATATTATCGTACTATACAGGGTGTAAGTGACATCGTAATGAAAACTGATACCATGGATTCAGTACATGATTCTGGACAACTCAGCGTAAGGATTTTGCGTCGGTCTTTTCAAAATTTTTACGATTTTGTTCGCAGATTTTTTAGTTAGTTATAAAAACTGTGAACAAAATCGTAAATTTTTTGAAAAGATCTATGCCTTATTCTTATGCTGAGGTGTTCAGATTCATGTACTGAATCCTTGGTATGAGTTTTCGTTACGATGTCCCTTACATCCTGTATATTATAATTCAACCAAGTTTTCTAAGAAAAAAATACTTTTACTTTAGATACATAAAAGAAGAATATATATCTACATACCCACTAGCTATAGCAACAAGATGAAGATATTTCTTTGTGGGCAACGCCACGTCAGCAATACGGCTGTATCTTCTGTGGTAATTACTCGGCAACCCGCCCCGGGGATGTCTGTGTACCAAGAGGAAGGTTGTAAGTTTTGGATGCGGTATCGGAACTCCGGCTTAAATAATATTTATTTAAAATGCTTCATGGACAATGTATCTTAGGGTGATACAGAGACAATGAAGGTAGATGTTCGAAAAACAAAATTAATTGAGAGGTAGGTAGATATAATTAATGTAATAAGCAAGTAAACGCTATATATTTAAGGTCAAAGGTTAGAAACAGTGCCATAGAGAAGTGGGACAGAAGGATTGTGCGAAAAAAACAGAGTGTTTATACAATACAATACAATACACTTTATTGCACACCAGTAATAGAAGAAAAGATACAATAATTAGAAAAAGAAATGTATAAAGGGCGGTCTTATCGCACTTGGTGATTTCTACCAGATAACCTTAGGATGGACAGATTTGCAGATTTTTTTATATTTACTGTTGTTACTCTATTGCAGTCCAATTCTAGACTTAAACATGTTCTTACGTCATTAGTTAAAACTGCTTATTGCTTGGTAGGTCAAGTTGGGCACTACATTCTCAATGGTGAGGTAGATAAGGGTGCTAGTCGCTTACCCTTAGTGATGTATGTCATCCAACGTTAGAGATTTAGCATAAATACATTTTTACTCTTGTTGCGATTTCTAATCAGTGATCATCGTGATCTTAAAAGTGTTGTAGACATTAGTAACTTTTCCTCGGGGTTCGTTATAGTAAATAGCGCATTATCACCAATGACATATTACAAATAGACGCGTTGCCCGCGCTCTATATTGGCAAGATAAATGCAAGGTAAATGCCCTGCACCGACTGAGAAAATGAGCATGCAGCAGCTAATGCCACGTAACTAAACGTCTATATTAATCTTTTTCTAACAACCGACATGGCGTATGGTGGCTTTCATTTTCTTTCCCTTTCTTCGCGCACTGTATAGTTATATGTACTGCTATGTAGCTATAGTAAAGTTTACGCCATTTTGTAGTGCATTAATGTTGGTGTATGGCCCGTCTATTTGTAAAATGTCATTGATTATCACCTCCAGCTTTCCATCTTATCTTTCGTAGTGATGCGAATATCACAAGTTAATAAAGGCAACTAATGAAGGGTTTTCTTTTAGCAACCATCTTTACTTTGCGTTCAAGATGCAATGCCCAAGGGACTAATGTTGCCGGCAGTTGACTTTGAAGAATTAATGTACCGTTTTCTGAGATGTATTGCCAGTTTATATCCAGGTTAAATGAAGATATGGCTTTTACTGGTGTTTTTTCTATTCTGAAGAGGTTAACGCGGAGATAATCATGATAAATAACTCGACTAACTAACATTTTACTAATAAAGAAATCAAAGAAAATGGTTGAAAATTCAATGAAGAACGAATATTCGTTAGTTTGTTGCGAGTAAACAAAAATAGCTTATCCAATTGAAATGAAATCTTATGAATAATTCTCTGAAGGTCAAAGGATTAACATCCAGTAACTAAGTATTGAAAATCGATTGTAGATAAGACTTATTTAAACAGTCATACAGACAGATTCAAATTCACAAATTGAAAGACGACATACACATCGGTGGATGACTAAACGTTACTGAAAACGACGATCAAGCTGTAAGATCTAAAAAAAAAAACAATTTTCACCGAGAGCTCACCGCAGTTTAAAGGTTGGCAACGCATCGATGACTCCTCTGGTGTTGCGGATGTTCATGGGTGAACCGTAAGCTCGTTTGCCGTATGATATAAAAAAAAGTTGTAGGTGGTACGATACAGACACGAAGCAAACTTTGAATTGAAAGAATCAGTCGACAATTTTTTTTTTTAAAACTGCTTCCTGTTTGCGATCATTCTAAACTTTTTGCTTCATCACGATTCAGTAAAGAACAATATTTAGCTAAAATTGAAAATTCTTCCAAAAAGAGCATAAGTAATACATTTTTAATTCTGGCAACCTCAAGAAAACGTGGCTCGTAGATCACAGCGTCTCCAGCAAACAGAATTACAAATTCATGAAAATGTTAATAATTTTTACTGAGGTAGGATTTTTTCTCTGAACTGATAGAAGGGAGGTTTTATTAGGGTGGTTCCGGGGGTGTTTAAGTAGATATACTGTAATTTGAATCTTAATACGAAAGCCATTATTTATTTTAAGTAGGGAAAGAAATGCGTGATTTTTTTTGTGCTGGATTTTGGGATATTTGGAGTGACTGAACTTTTGATATTAAATATGGTAGAAGCTTGAAGGGTGGAAGTTAGTGGGGTTAGACAAAGGTTATTGAAATCTTTGTTTAGCTTCTTGAGTGTTTCTTTATTCTATCTGAAGTTCTCACAGAATTGTTCGGTTTTGTCATCCGGCTGTGATTAAATGAGTACCTATATAAGGTCTTATCTTTCTAGTTCCCATTTCTTTAAGGGGTTAATATGCTCTCCCGTATAAAAACCTTTTATTATGGGACCAATCACGAAAAATAATTTGCCATTCCATACAAATAATTCAATATTACTCGACTATGGAACAGCTGATTTGTTTTTAAATATCTGCTGATCCATATAAGCAAGTGCCACTTGAAGTTAGCGTAACCATTTTTTGGAGTTTACAGTTACTTCAATGCTTTCCTTTAGAATGTAGCTTTTATTCTACGTACTGGGATATAAATTATTACAAATTCATCATCATATTCAATTTCATCTTTCATGCCGCTTACGCTTAGTTTTGCGCACGCCATAATATTAAATAGGCTCCATCATAACACACGCCTACTTTATAGTTCGAACACTCGAACACGTATCCAGAAAAATGGATTCGCATTTTCTTATCCACATAAACGGGACCACCAAATTCTTAGACAAACCATACACATCCCAGAATCAATATCCATCTTCTTATATGTCACGTTCGCCAAACACGAGGCAACATCTAAACGGTCTCGGAACAAATAAATATTTCAGTGTAGTTTGTATTTACGCGACGCCTTCGAACAAACAGTCCTTAGAGTCTTCAGAATATGCTGTTATAGTTTTAGAGTGGCGATCAAAATGGAGGATGTTCAATTTCAAATGAAATAGTGCTAGTTATTGATTGAGTGAAGGTAGTTCTAACCTAGGAATACTTATGCCTAAACAATGACTACCTTCTGGAAATGAATATGTCGAGCCTTTGAACAAACATATTGTTTTATTTCCGATGCTTTGTGTATTTCATTCCATTATTGAGACTACCTATTGAATCAATTTCAGAGGTTGTTATTAGAAGGATTAGGAAACATGTTCATGAATAACATCAACATGTCATCGATATATTAATCCACTTGGCAAATGTGATTAATGCATTATTCTCCTAGTTTGTTGCACCAAGAATGACTATCCAATGATCACATTTGACATTTACCTAATATTTGATAGTTTCAGTACATGGATAACCGATCTTCCGAGTATAACGAACTATTCGCCTCTTAAGAACCAATTTACTCGTTCTATTCAAATCCGAATAATATTGTACCTACTCGTAACATCTGCTAATTTTGTAACGTTCCACTTTCTTCCACAGTTATAGAAACCGGCGACGAGCCAGCAGCATGCAACGGCAGAAGGACCCTAGTCTTAGCCAACCACCAGAGCACAGCAGACGTCCCGATGCTGATGGCCGCCTGGAATCCTCGGCCCGGGGTGCTGCCGAATCTCATGTGGATCATGGACAGGGTCTTCAAGTTCACCAACTTTGGGATCGTCAGCGTGCTGCATGAGGACTTCTTTATACAAGCGGTGAGTGTTTTTTTTTGGATGCCTCATTTGTCTTTTTTCTTTGGCCACGATTTCTTTTTTCAATGTATGTTTTTAGGATGACGCGTCGTTGACGAAATTATGGTTTTTATCAAGTAAATGGTTTGGACCTTTCTTTATCTAACCTTTTGTATGTTGCGGTCTTATCTATTTATGTGTTGCCTTATGTTTGTCCACATTATAGGAGTTTTCCTTTCTGGATGCTTTAAATGCAACCGATAGTAATTTAGCACATCTGAAAAGTTGATCACTTGTAGTCTTGTTGCAACTTCATAGCAATGTTATTTATTTCTCATCACGAAACACAATCTGCTTCAAACTCATTAATCTAAAAATAGCTGTTTTAGAACCTTTTTTACTCTTACTTCATTAAGCTTTACAACAAAATCACCTACCCAGGTGTCAACTAAACTGTAAAACTAAAACGTAACTCCCAATCGTAAAATCTAATCGTTTGACCTACTTAGTTAACCAGGTCGGCTGTCAAAGACCAATATAACCTTAATTATCCTGCACCATAAATTACTTACGATCTATATTGCTCATCGTATTAGGGCGTTGCTTTTTACTTTGTTGCTACGACCGTAGATTTTAAAATAAACTTAGATGGAATTTCTTGGTGTTTATCCTGACTACCAGTCCACAAGTAGATTGCAATGAATCTCTTCAGATTTTAAGGATTAGTCAACTAATCGTTTCATCACTAGAACTTATTGTTTCTTTAGGTTTCGGTTACACAGTGAACATAAAGAACAGACTTTTTATCGAAATTATTATTATAGTGGTCATTTGCCAAGCTAAAACAAGAACTGTTGGATGTTTCTGTTCTGAAATGTTCAGAGTGGCAATGAATGCTATACCTATATTAAAAAATGGGTTTAAAAAGAGCAAGTTATAGTACAAGCTTTTTAAAATTCATTCATTTATATAAACTGTTTCAAAATAATTTTAGTGTGTGCTCTCAAATTCATCTCGCCATCAATTAGGGGACGCTAATAACCGTCGATAATTAGCTCATCCGGGATACGGTTCCCACGTTTCACAAATATCCTATGGTAAGTACCATATGCCCGGAGAGGATTGGAGCGATTTAAGGTGCCCAGTATCCGCCCCTGCGACTTAGACGTCAAAAGTCCTGAGTTTTCCGGGGTGTTGCACTTTAGCGGGGTGTCTTTCGAGTCCATTGACTTAGAAATTTTTACCTGCAAGTTGAACTAGTGGAAGTCTTTGTTGACTTTTACCATTTAGTTACTCCATCATCATGTTTATCGTTATCATATTATACCTGGTAACACCTGTATTCTATGCAAATAAATATTTCTTCTTGCCACTACAAAATATTATAAGAATGTAGTGTAGGTTATGGCGGTCATATAAAATTACAAATTAATTACTTCATGTTCAAGAGAAGTCGTGGATAGTATTAAGATTGTCTGGGTAAAGCACATGATAAAAAGACTTTGCAGGTCCATCTGAACCAATTACTTGGTTGTAAATAGCAATAACTTGTTTATTTCTTCTAGCTGTTACGTTTTTTTCAGTGCATTTATACTAAAGGCTTCGATACTTACCCTTGAGATAACCCATTGTTCAGAACAGTAGTACCAATAGTTGATCAGTACTTCTATTATTAGTTTAAAATTATAAACTCGCTAGTAACTCGAATAATAGTTGTATGAAACTGAATGCGAAGCCTCTAGCGGCTACTACCTATACTGAACAAAGTCTTTTTTATACACATCGCCTATTATTTCACCGCAAACAAACATCACGATTGGATCAGCTAACAGCAGTGCACTCCGTTATAAATTACTAGGCATATTCATTGTATCAGCACTTACATACACTAACATACACTTACATGCAATAGTTTAGAATTACTTAGAAGCCCGTTGTTGATCGTTATCGCATTAAAAGTGCGCATTCCGGACTGTCTCGTGCACCCATTAAACAATATCTTCAACAGTTAAATGAAGCTCTTTCACAATAGTTAAGGCTCCACCGTATCAAAATGATTATACACCTACTCGTAAGATTATAGATAACTGTAGAAAGAAAAGGTGAAAAATCTATAGAAATTTCCAAGATGATATTTAGAGATGTGAGATTGAAACTTGCAGTTACCAACAGGCTTGAAAGCATTTTAAAACTGTGACTATGGTCATAAACCTTTCTTAGAGGCCCAGTAGACAACTGTGTCAATGTTACGTACCCATGGGGTGCCTCAAGGTTCTATACTTGGGCCCTGTATTTTTTATCAATTTAAATTATAGTATAATCATCAAAACATCATAAGGATCTAGGTATATCATGACATAAGTGGGGATCAAGGCTTTTCGGGGTGACCCCGGCAGTTCATCCAAACAAAAACCGTGCTGTTTTAGCCGGTAAGAGTCTCACATAACCATTAGCTTCACCAGGGTGAAGGGAACATAAGAGGAAACCGGCAGGCTATAAAAAAATGTCTGTCATGACATGTCTCTTTTATTTTGGCGCTGAAAATAAGCTTTTGTACTTTGATGCCATCAGTGTTAAGATTTTAGTTAAGATAGATTTTGCTTTTGCTTTCCTAACATCACTTTGTCACCTTTCGCCTCGATACTAACTTAAAACAAATTATTGACTTATAAATGTTCTAAAAATAATAGTACCTACAGAACTCGTGATCCAATCTATCGAATTCGGCTTAATGTTGATTGACTGTTAGAGTTGTATTGATGAGTTTTAGTGATTAGCATCACACAAATCACCTAATGGCTGTCCATCAATAATGTGGTGGGGCTCAATTTTGATATGTGTAACGAGATTGTAGTGGATTATTATAGTTATGAGGTTTATTACTGTTATTGTTACCCTGTATCATCCCACTGCTGGGCAAACGCCTCCCCTTTGATTTCCATGCTGCTCGATCAAGTGCCAATGATGACCAGTCTTTGTTGAATGTGTCTAGTTCGTCCCGCCATCTCTTTCGCGGTTTACCACATCGGTGTTTATAGGTTTATTATTATTTATTTATTGTAACTCCAAAGGTACACCTGTTAGTAAAAACTAAGAACTACGGGTTAATAGTAAAAGAATTAAAAAACCAAATGGGAAATATAGTTTTATGAACGTCGCACCAAAACACTCGTAAAATGCTCCAATGGAGCATCATGCTGAATACGAATACAGTATGTCACGTTCTGGTAAATTGAAAGTAAAATAAAATATTTTACTAGATTTTCTCATGAAACTTGTTTAGATGAAAAACTTTGTAAAGCGAAAGCGTATTTATATTTACTTATAAGTTCTTTACATGCTGGTTCAGTTCAGTAACTGTTAACGTTCGAAAAACGGCTATCCTAATAATATCATAAATGTGAAAAATTTTATGTTTGTGAGTTTGGAATTTGGATGTTTGCTAATCAATTACGCCTTAACGTCTGAATGGATTTCAACTAAATTTGGTATAAAACTTAAATATAATATAGAAAAGTATATCGGATACTTTTCTTCTCGGAAAATAACTCATTTTTCCAGGGAGTCCACGTGGACGGAGTCGAAGGCACAGCTAGAATTTATACTACGTTACGTTAACGTTAAGTGACGGCGCCGTATTCAAACAGAAGAAAAACACAAAAAAAAAAAATGGTACACTTATAATTCAAAATAAAAAATGAAAACATATCGTCGAGTATGCCCGTACCGAAAAGGTTACCAACTCAGCATATGCTGGATGTGGGATACCCAGCGCTGATTTTCAGTTGGCACCGCCAGCGCTGATTTTTTAGTTAACATGATGTCGGTCATATTATTATTTTGTACATCTAATGTGGCTATCAAGTATTCTACCCGACTGATGGTAAGAGGTTACCGTAACCTATGGAGCCTGCAACACTAGGGACATCACACAACACGGGCACTCATGGTATTTTATTATGAAGATTGACAATCAAATTATCCTTTTTCATTCCGATTTCAGCTGGCAACCACATGGCATAATAAACTAAAAGCTTCACATATTAATGTATGCAAATATCACGGCAGATGTCACAAACATGATTAACTGCAGATAAAGAGCGGCTATATTTACAGCGTTTGTTAGAGGGACAGTTTAGTCAGCGCTTATTTATGAGTCGGACACAATTTGCCCACAATTGGCCGTTTTAGTGACGTGATTCACTAACTAACGCCAAGTGTGCGGATACACTGCGGTTAGAATGAACGGAACGGCTGCGATACGATTTCTATTATTCAAAATTATGCTATGAAAAAGGGCGGTAATACAGAAAGAAAGAAAAAAAATTCCGTTTATTGGCACAATTAAAATAAAAACACATCACATTTAATAGAAAAAAAAAAAAATACATTTATGCCAAAAGGTAATGCAGTTTTCACCTTTGCAGACTGTCACGTTTTTAACCCCCGACATAAAAGACGGGTGTTATATTAAGTTTGTAGCGTTTATCTGTGGATCTGTGTATTTGTGTATCCTTGTATCTGTCTGTGGCATCGTAGCTCCAAAACAGATCGACCGATTACAATGTAGTTTTTTTAATTGAAAGCGAGTTTAATCGGGTATCATCTTAGCTATGTTTCATGAAAATCTGTTGAGCCGTTCAAAAGTTACAGCTATTTTTCTAGTTGGAGTCGGGGTTTTTTGACGGTTAGGTTATTTATATCCTAGATTTTCTAAGGAATTTACTTCTGGAGCCTGTGATCATTATCAACTGGATAATGAACTTATATCGTTTGCTTGGCGGGCTGCCAACGCTTTGGAAACTGGCTTTTGGTCTTCACTTTGTCGCCTGGCGCCTCCACCTTTTTAACTAAACGACGCCTACTTTTCTCTAATTTGCGAGAGTACAATAAACAAATTAATTAAAAAAAAATGTAATAGGCTTCACGGCTGCACTAAAAAGGACCCTAAAACAAACTAGACCCTACTTACTTAGGAGAAGTATTTGGATAAAGAAGATAATCTACTTATTACATAAATGACTTTAAAATATTTACAGAGTGTAGCTTTCAGTTAATACTTACATATCAATATTAATAAGCTCTATTAGAGCCGCTCAAGCTTCACAAAGCTCGTGTCTCTCACTGGTGACACAATCCATAGTCATACGAGAACTTTTCTTCCGTACTAATGATAAAATGTCCAAACATTCCCATGCATCTATCACCAATAGATAATCCTTCCGTCACGACACCGACACGACTTAAAATCGTCACTTGTAAACGGATGACAATCATTCATTGTCTTGAAACTGTCTTTGTTGTCTCGTTGCTACATTTGTCTCTTAATGTTTTAATGCTTTTAACTAACATGTATATCATAATGTATCCTATGTACTATGTAGTGTTTAACATATTTTGTTTTGCTTTTGTTTCTGGCTGAAATATAGCCGAAATTGCTGCTGTGATATTTGAGAGAGCTGTATTTTTGGTGCGAGCATTTTGCGCAGTGTTCCAAAGAGAATTATGTTTTTCTTTTTCGGTAGTTGTGCTACTGTAATTCAGTTATGCATCTACTTTGTTTAGATTATGTTTTTGCTTTTACGTAATAACTGTCCATGGGCAAACATCCTATGGTACTCCAATACTGGTCATAAGCCTCTCCTGAGAATCGCTACCATATCCGCCTCTGACCGTTCTCCGCTTTCCTCATCTAGTCTGCTATAGTTATCTTCTTCAGGTTTTTGTCAGTCCATCTGCCTGGACGACGTCCAACACTACGTTTACCAATTCACTGTGTGCACAAAATTTTCTAACAAGTGCAGGCCCTTTGCAGGTTGTGGAGATTTTTTACTGTTCCACGAATAGCACTAAATCAAAATTTTGATTCGTGCCGTTCGTGGAAATTACTTTGGTGCTATTCAAATTAATGCTCTTCGTGGAATACCTCAAAATTATAGATCACTTTGTGCTAAGATCCATACTACCTACTTCTTTTTCTTTTTTCTATCTTTCACGAACCTAGCTTTAGTTGGACATCAACATGGTAGGTGTAAGTCCTTACTGCGTCATTTCATATCTAGGTATATTAACACAAGAGCTCTTAATTCGTCAGTTAGAACACCATTGAGTGTTGTCAGTATTAGTATTAACACTTTCCATACTACCAACAGTACAGAATCAAACTCGTCATATGGCAAATTTCCCTCAAATGTACAGAAAACCTCAAACATTAAGATTTACATTTTCACAGTTAATTATTCAAGGAGGGTTTAAAACGCGGCCGTTGCATTCACCCTTCTTAATCCTGGCTGAGATTACACCGGTGACAAACATTCTGCTAGGGTACGTACGTGAATGTTTTAGTAAGAGATTTCTGTGATATTGTTTTATATACATTTTAAGGGTGAAGAAATAGAATAGAATATATCTTAATTTCATGTAAATCTGATTTAGTCACTTGGTAACCGAGCACCTAGAGTCTGGACTCTAGGTGCTCGGTTTCAAATAGTATGTCCCATGGAGAAGAACCGGCATGAAACTCCATGGGAACTCTTTTAAAATAATAGATTACAATTTTGATTAATACAATGTTGTGGTAAGAGCTGCGAGAATAATGTAATTTAATGTGAATAATAAAAAATAAGATTAAGATAATAATGATTTGATCTAAATAAGATTGTCATGGCAGTTACTAGCTGACCAGTCCCGACAGATGGCACCCGTTCACAACTATAACGGCCTTGTATGATATTGGAATTTTGGTACATATTTGGGTGGTGTTATAATCGGTTTCACTTTCAACACTGCTCTGTTTAGTGATAGCGCTAATATACGTAATAGACAATAATATGGTCAATTGTATGGTCAACAATATAACCAATCTCTATCACTTTACTTTTAATAGAACAAAGTAACGATAAATCCCAATGAATTTTTTTATTGTTACCGGAAATGCCCACTGCTTATCGTAGGTGTTTCCCTTTGAAATAATTCAATATTACTTGACTAAATGTACGGAACAGTAGATTATTTTTTTCGCGATTTTAGTGTTGGTTCCATAGTAAAAGTTATTCATAATGACTCATCATCATCAAGAGGAAGTTCTTATAAGGCGTTATAGTACTCATACTATAACCCCTTATAAGGACTTCCTCTGATATAGTAGGACCTTGCATCCTTATCTTTGTTAGTTTGTACATCTTAGCCCAGATATCTGTTGCTACATTTTCATATGTACTTACAACTCCGTTAACAGTAAGTTCAGTAAAAATCAATGTCTTATTAAAAAAACATACAATGAACGAACCAACGGATGTGACACGTTAATGCCGTACAAAGTTGTTAATGCAGTTGTGATAGCTTTTATTGCGATGCAACAAAGTCTAAAATTAATTGCTCGAAGCATGCCTGTTGTTGTTGTAGGAGGTCGGATGTGTGTGGTTTGATTGGTTAGAAAAGAGCGAGTATATCAAGCTTATGTTTTATTTTCTTCCTATGGTTGAGTTAAAACCGACTGTCCGACCGTTGTGACCTTTTCTTCAAAATCATAGTTTGGTATTTCAACTGGGACTTTGCAGGATTTTCAAAACGTCCTGATTCTAGGTGCAGGGTTCCAAGTGGGTTGATCCTGGAGAAGATACCGGCGAGAAACTCCAAATTTCGAACATCGAGACCCCTCCGTGATGCCTCGGAAAGCACGATAAGCAGATGGTCCCGGTTGTCATATGAATATCTATGACTATCGTTACGGGAATCAGCAGCCCAAAAAGTCTGACAACCGGTCTAAACATTGGGTATAATAATTGGATTGCAGAGATGGCAGTTGCTTCGTTTAAATACTGATATTCAGCCGCATCTGGTTAGACTGGGAGGCAACCCCAACGTAGTTGAGAAAAGGCAAGTCAGATGAGAAAAATGAAGAAAAAATACAATGTCTTTGCTAATAAATTGTAAAAAAAATTTAGACATCTTCTGCAAAAAGTATATTACAATACTAGATCCCTACATTTCTAGTCCCGATCCTCATCATTATGAACAACTTTTACTATGGGACCAACGAATAAATAGCGAAAACAAATTGCTTTAAAAATATTGTTACCCGCTCCCGCTTATAGCTTAAACCGTATTGGAAAGTATTAAAAACAATGTTGCATACCCCTCCCGAAGCGAGTTTACGACCCCTGCCCCTTTTATAGACACAACTAATAAACTTGAATCGCCTTGCTACCGGTAGTGACGCACCGTATCAAAACGACGCAAGCGCACCTATACCACATGTACTTACGATCTTATGGAGTTGTACTGTAGGATATGGAACTCCGATGCTCCGTAATGACTGACCAGTATGGGATTTTAATGATTTTAAGCTTGTATAGTGGTTTCCTGTGATGTACTGGGGTGTTCGATTCCCATAATTATTATGGTATAATGACCAGTGTTGTGTTCTGTTTGTAATTGTTGGGGGTAATTTAAGCGTAGGTACCAATTATTTGTAGCTACGTAACAATGTGGGGAAGGATTATTGAGTACCAAATATCACATTTATATACTCTGGACTCATCAGTCTATTTATTTATTTCAAATGCTACACGGTTCATGCTTCAAGGCGGCCATAATGCCGTAGGCATTCGCTACCAGACAACCTTAGGGTGATGCAGAGACAATGAAGGTAAATGCACCAAAAAACAAACTTAATTGAGAGGTAGGTTGATATGATTATACTTACTTGCTTCCATTGCATTGGCGAGGTCTTCTGTCGATCGCCTTTCTTTTTTTACTCCAGGAAAGAAATAAATTTTAAGGGCGCTCCCATACAACAAACATGATTTTTTTGCCGTTTTTGTAGATAATGGTACGGAACCCGTTAATGTCCATATTAAGTATTTGCGCGCATCCACTCTTAAACAGTTTTCATTATATTTCTTCGTATTTATAGCTGTTAATATTGTTATTGTAAAATTATTTATTGCACTCGTTCGTTAGTGCACCTAGAATCACGATGTTTTAAAAGTGCCTGCAAAAGCCCAGTTGAAATAAATAACTTAGACTTTGAGTACTGTCAATTAGTGTCAATTATTACCTATAAAGTTTTAATGCTTTTAAAACGTTGAGAAAATAGACTATAATTTTTTTTTGCAAGCAACCAACAATAAATATCTCTCTCTTTCTCTCCTAGTACCTACCTCTTTAAATAAGATAACAATTATTGGTAAATGCAAGCAATTATAATTAAGTCTAGTTCACTTAATTGCTTAGTAACAATTGTAATTGGCAATTTGTAAGAAAGCAAAGATATTGGTCCGCTTGTAACTGTGACAATCTTATTCAAAGGCAAATCATTATTATCCTATTCTTCTTTATTCATAGTAAATTACATTATTCTCGCAGCTCTTACCACAATATTGTACTAATCAAGATTGTAATCTATTATTCTAATCTTTCTATGGATTTTCTTGCTGGTTCTTCTCCATAGGACCTACTATTTGGAACCCCGCACCTAGAGTCTCGACATTTCATAAGTGCCTGTATCTGGTTTACATGAAATAAAGTTCTATTCTAAGATTTTTTATTTTTTGTGATATTATAGGTAATTATCCGAAAAATGTTTCGCTGCCATAATTTGTTAGGTAATTTATTATTAAAAAAATTATCCGATGTCTGAGACGGTTACCAAACTCTCAAACTTAAGCCATTAATTGGATTAGAGGACAGCACCGGTATTCAACATCCATCATCCGAGTTGACTGAAGACAAATCTGAACTGAAACAATCGTTAGAGATGTTTCAAGATTAGGAATGCGATGATTGCAGAATAATTGTCCTAATTTTAGGGTTAAAAGGACAATGCTCAGAATAAACTTAGTAAATTAAATGCAAACAAAAAGCATTCATTCTTTTTTTTCTTTTAATTGTTGCCCCTCAGTATTATTTCTCCTGTATCGAGGGTACAGTTTACAAACATACATCTCACATGCACACACACACCCAGAGCCAAAACAACTATCTGTAGATCATACAAATATTTGTTCCGTGCGGGGATCGAACCCGCGGCACGTAGCGCAGAAAGCTAATTAGCCGCTGCGCCAATAGTGTCGTCAATTCTGTTAAGAAATGGCCAAGTTCGATAGCCATAAAAAGAAGAAAGAAACCAAATTCGCTGTTCGGAATTTAACATTCTTGGTTGGATTACGTCATATATCTCTGCCGTGTTAAGCGCATCTCGTACTCGTATATCTTAAAATAGGGTGATTTGAGAAACGCGTTTGAAAGTTAAAACAGTTTTTTCTCTCCAGATGCTTTAAAAATTACGAAACGAAGAAAAAAAATTGATCACCCACTCAGTATTAATTTTGTACATAAGGCCCTGCTATTATTTTACAAATGTAATTATTCAGTAATAAATTGAAGACATTAGAAGTTTTTCACAACTGAGAATCCCATACAAATTGTGTTACGCGGGACCGTGTATCTAAATGACACGAGCTCCGCAAGATATGCTACCTACTATTTACGAGTAAGTATCGAGGTGTGCGTGTTACGTTATGTCTGTCAGCGGTAACTGAGATACAGGCGCGTCGCAAGACAACACACTGCAAAAGTCGCGTTACACGAATTATGAAAAGTCAAATATCTAAGAACTTTACGAACAAAAAAAATTACTTTTTTTATTTGTCTTATTAAACAAACATAGAATAGACGATTAAGACCTGCTAAGCGAAATTAGTGTAATTCAAGTTACACGAGTTTCGTATCACACGGCAGATCTGGCCTTTTTAAAATCAGGCCTCAGTCCAGTCACAGAATAATACTTAGTAGTCCTTTTTACAGTGGGTTGCAGATAATGATAACCAATTTATTGACAGTTTATAGAAACGAACGATTGATATTAGGGAATAATACAGAATATGACATAAGAAAATAGCTCTTATCGTTTCGAGATGCGCAAATAACAACTAAGGGCCCGTTCACACGAGCTACTTCTAGCATCGGCGACTATCGATTTTGCGATAGCATTGACGCTGCATCACGTTTTAGCGACGCGCTGCGTACGATCGCGGTTGCTAAATCGCGCGATTTAGCGACTGAAAAAACGACTTTGCCGGCTCCATCCGAACCAAGTTATTCGGTTGAAAATAACAATGACTTGTTTATTTCTAGCCGTTACATTTTTTCAGTGAACCTGGGTTTGTCAGCACTTTCTGAAACTACTTGTCTAGCACTAAAATAACTGAATAATAAACTGTTGAAGGAAGCGCCTCCAGTTTAGCACTTACTCTCAGGTCAGCGAGGAACTAAACGTAATATAGAAGCTATTCTCGAAATCCTGGATTATTCCTCATTGACTTTACTCGTCGGCAACCTCGGGCGGCTCCCAATTATGTTGGAACCTTTATCATTGGCGTCCAGGGTTATTACAGTCAACAATCTGTGGTAGGTATCCCGAGATTCTATTACAGTAAGAATTTATTCTTAGGTAATAAATATGGAAATATTCGTTACTAGCTGTTGCTCACGGTTTTACCCACGCGTTTAAAAAATATACAGGGTGTAAGTGACATCGAAACGAAAACTCATACCATGGGTTCAGTACATAATACTGAAAGACTGAGCGAAAGAATATTGCGTCGGTCTTTTCAAAAATTTTACGATTTTGTTCGCAGTTTCTATACCTAACTAAAAAATGTGCGAACAAAATCGTTAATTTTTTTATAAGATCGATGCAAAATTCTAACGCTGAATGATCCAGTATCACGTACTGAACCCATGGTATGAGTTTTCGTTACGATGTCACTTACACCTAGGTATATCACTCGGGATAGTGTAGCTTTCTATTAGTGAAAGAATTTTTAGAATCAGTTCAGTAGTTCCAGCAATTACTACATACAAACAAGCAAACAAACTAACAAATACCTCTTTGTAATATTAGTGTACAGATATAGATTATGTATTTCCTCGTGGAGAAAAGAAATTGCTGTTGGTTTTGGGCTAAAGGTGTGAGCTTTAGCTGGTAAAATTCTTTAGGCTTTTTGAATGAACCTATGAATTTACTATTAAGGTTGGCAAACTAGGATTCTTCTGTATTTTTTTTTAATTATAAATATGATTGCATTTAGCTGCGCTTCAATTGATGGTAAGTGACGATACTGCCGAGGATGGATCACGTAAGGCCAAATAATGCATATTCTTGCCGGTTCTTCTCCATAGGACCTACTATTTGGAACCGCGCACCTAGAGTCTCGACATTTCATAAGTGCCTGTATTTGGTTTACTTGAAATATTCTATTCTAGGTATTTTCTATTCCATTTAATACTCTATTTTATTTTCTATTCTATTTAAAAAAAACATAAAAGAATATCTCACTAAAATGCCGCAAGAAAGCTCTAAATATTCATCATTCCTCTAAATCCTGAACCGGATTTCTGCCGAGTCTAATAATTACAAAGGCTACCTTTATCGGAGCCAAGAAGTTATTATAGGAACAATCTCGGGATCCCGGGAATCCATTAGAGATGGATTTATGGATGCGGTTCAAAGGTGTCAGTAGGTCAACTCGGGGATGGAATATTTGGAGGTTGCTCCAATTTTGTTCTATTTTGGCCAGAGTAAGGTATGATTATTAAAGGCATTGCAGATAAAAAGGTCTCAGATAGGTATATCGTTTATGTTTTCCCAAATCAAGTCCAAGATGAGTAACAACAACCCAAAATAAATTAATAGTATAACAACATTTTTAAAAACATACTTTTATACCAATCTCGAAGTTTTAAATTGTCGGTAAAGGCCCAGTCGAAAAAAAAAAAACTTTGACTTTGATTGTGTTTCCTACTCTTCAAGCTCTTTCATTTGATATAGGTACCATATTACCAGGTTTGACAAAATATAGACCATCCGCCATCTTGCGGTGGCGGCCATTATGGAAATATAACAATATTAAGTATTGCATATTAAATTGTCACCAAAACTAGAGGTACATGCACAATTTCATCAAAATCGGTTAAGTGAAAATGGTTCAAAATTCAGTTGCAAGATTTGACCTAAATAAACAAACATACACACATTGCAAGTTAAATAATAGGTTTTAAAAAATGGGTATTTTCTGACCGAGTTTGTACTACAGGATACCTATATTACAGGATTTAAGAACTTTATACAAAACACAAATTACTGACGTAGCTCATAAGGCTGCAAAGTTGAAGTGGGATTGGGCTGGCCATGTCTGCCGGATGCCCGATGAACTGTGGGCTAAGGTAACCACTAAGTGGAGCCCTGACATAACGAGAAGGCGACGCGGCAGACCACGAAAGAGATGGCGGGATGAACTTGATAACACGAACAACGAATGGTTCACACTGGCTCTAGACCGAAAAGCCTGGAAATCATGGGGGGAGGCCTTTGCCCAGCAGTGGGGTGATGTAGGCTAACAGTAACAGTAACAGTAATATTTTATTTCTGTTTTTGTAGGGATTTATTTTTTATTTTTGTCTTTAATCTTCTCTCTCTTGTGTTGTCAGTGAATCCTGAATAAATCTTTTTCTTTCTTTCTTATTAGCTTTCAATTCGACTATCATCACATAACTTTTATTCAAGTGCTTTGCCGAAGTCGAGCGGACAGAAACGAGACACAAAATGATAACAAACAAAATAATAAAATAAGTATTTCTAACATTCGGAGGTCATCGTATAACGTTCAAGTAGTACGAAGATTTATGTCCCAAGTACTTGATATTTTTTTATTTCCGGAGCCTACGCAGGGTGCAATTCAGTTCGTTCACCCATAATTTTATTGTCGAATAATAAAAATACGACTGTCCCATAAAAATGCAGCAATCACCATAAAATTGTTATTATGTATTACGGAAATTATGATTTTGGGTTTATTTATTTAGGAAAAAATTATACCTTCTTAAGAAGAGAGGATAAATAAAATAGTTCCTTTCACAGACTTAACATCAAGTGCCTGAAAAAAATCCGTTTACAGTCTGCTTCCATCGTATTTTCATGTATGCTCAATGCTCATAATAGAAGAACTTTCGTGAAAATGCCGTTGATGATAGATAGATTGGTGAACGGAAAGCAACATTCACTCTATCACAACGTCAAAGTCAAAGATTTTATCCCAACAAAAACATTAAATGTAAAAAAATGCCAAGTCTCTCGATGCAGTCTTTCCATCGTAAAAAGTTTTGAGATCTCATAGAAGCCAAGTCCTATTCAAATTATTTTGTAGTTATAAATCAACATTTAGTAATTGTATCAATAGTTTTCTTTATATTATAATGATAGTGACTTGGCAATGAGCACAAGAAGAAACAAATAAAACGGCATATTTGGAGGAGTTGAAAGTCACACACCGCATGCGTAAACATTAATAGCTATCACAAAATTAATTTTCTTTTGGTTTATCCGTGTCGTCCCAACCGAATTTCGGCAACGGCAGTCAGTCTCATCCAAGACTAGTAAACTGCGCAGGATAATCTGATCACAGGTCTCGTCAGTAACATTTGCATATAATTCCAGGCAGCAAGCAGCTTTTAATTTGTGCTCATTGCCAAGTCACTATAATTATAATATAAAGAAAACTATTGATACAATTACTAAATGTTGATTTATAACTACAAAATAATTTGAATAGGACTTGGCTTCTATGAGATCTCAAAACTTTTTACGATGGAAAGACTGCATCGAGAGACTTGGCATTTTTTTACATTTAATGTTTTTGTTGGGATCTCATTTATTTTTTGTAAGTGTATTTCTTTTTTTTTTTAGGTGACCTCATAATTTCTTGGACTTCAGCTACTGCTTTGCTTAGAACCCATTCTCTATCTCTATCTCTTTTGTTTCTTTTCTGAGGCTTCGTTACTTCTAAGGTAGACAAGTCTGGGCGATATATACTTCGGAGTCGATTATATTCAGCTATTGCTATCTCCTGAGCTTTGATACTACTAAAATTCACATTTATTAAATGTAATCCACCCAAACTAGTCACTCTTGAAAGGGCCACGTATGCTTGACCACAGTTTATATTATTCTTTTCTATTCTATGTATTTATTCATCCAATTGAATACTTAAACAACGAACAAAGTTAACAATGCAGTCAAAATTCATACACAATGTTCTTGCCAAACCGCAAATATAAAATTGTTTTCTATGGTATATTATTTCTTAAAGTTTTTAGTCACTCTTGAAAGGGCCACGTATGCTTGACCACAGTTTATATTATTCTTTTCTATTCTATGTATTTATTCATCCAATTGAATAGTTAAACAACGAACAAAGTTAACAATGCAGTCAAAATCCATACACAATGTTCTTGCCAAACCGCAAATATAAAATTGTTTTCTATGGTATATTATTTTTTAATGTTTTTATAATTATTTTTAATGTTTTTTTAATTTTTCCTTTATATGTGGCTAATGACCTATCTTGGTGCAAAATTTGAAGTTTCTAAGTCTGCTAGAAGTACCTTAGATTTTTGATGATCGGTCAGTGAGTCAGTGAGTCAGTGAGTCAATGAGTCAGTGAGTGACAAAATGGTGTAACTTTGATCGACCGTAACTCCTAAACTATTAATTCAATTGGCATGTTATTTCGAACTTAAGCTTGTTTTAATGCCTACTATTATTCACCGAAAACCTAAACTCGTAGCTTTGTCCACGTCGAAGATATAGGGGGGGCGAAACAGCCGCGAATCGCATCGAGAAAAGATGGTACGGCCGTGCCCGTTTTGCTCGAGACTTGGCTGGGGCACTGCCGTGCCCCCAGATTTCAACTGGGCCTTTGTAGGCACTTTCGAAACATGTGCTGCCTGACCACCATATCCAATGTGCTGCCTGACCACCATATCCACAAAAAAATTATGAAGTGGCTTATTGCAAGCTGTACCCCAAGTGTGAGTTCTCCTCGGCCTCAAACGTATTTACCGTCAAGCCTACTACAGCGACAGTACAAAATTTCGCGCTGGTATCATTATAAATACCTGGATCGGTGTTTATTTTCGTAGGCTCAGCGATAATTGAGTTTCTTCGAGGAGGAGCTTCCGGCTGAATTTAAAATTAACAATTCTTACCAATAGGGTAACCGCTGCGCTGAATAAGTAGATGTAGAAGTACTGGAAGTGATAATGGTCACCCAGTGGTCGAAATTCACTCCTTCTCTATACATATAAATTTTAATTATGCCAAATCTCACACTACTACGTGTGCGCAATATGCTTAAAAAGGGGTACAAAATTTTCTCTTCACGTATTAATTTATAGATATACTTAGATTATTTTAGTGCCTTTTTCCTATCATATGGATTTGCACCCCAGCACGTGTCTGACTCGCATGAGTGTCGCTCGCATGCTTGATGCTATAGTTTCATACATGCTTTTTCTGTACCGCGTGTGGCCCGCAGCGCGCTATCTCACGCATGCGGGTGCAAATCCGCATAACAGGAGAATGGCCCTTAGTTCCAGACTAGAAAAACGAAATCTTGATAGTGTTTGCTGTTTATAATAATAATTGTAAATTTATTTCAAATTATTAAAATCCATACATTTACACTCAATCATCATTATCATCATATTAAATAATTACATTATCTCGTGCGGTAACAGGTTTTTTAAGGCATTCACTTGTCTTGTTATAACGATAAAACTCTGTCGCGGCGCGTATGTTAGCCTAAGGTCTCAATTATGAAGAGGCGGAAAGCCGCGCGGAGCACAAAGCGGCGCGCAACGAAGAGAAAGGCGCGTATCTCCATTCATGGAGAGCGAGCGAGAGAGCGACTCGCCGCTTTGCGCGCCGCGCGACTTTCTGCCTCTCCATAATTGAGCCCTTACAGGTCTCTTCCATTCCTTCTACATCGGTAAACGCATAAAATATCGAGGAATTATCAGCGGGCCCCAGGTGGGGGCGGTTAATTTACCTGCCACCTGATTTCCGAGTAATTAAAGATAGGATTTTGAGGAGCCAACCTATTTGTTTCTGGCCTTTGAGAACTTTGGATATTGAAACTGCTTATTAAAGAACTTACTGATTGAAATGGAACTCGGGGATTAAAGAAGACCTTGTTTAGATGTAATCTCGTTTTATTATTACTTACGTTTAAGTTTATTGGAAAAAGTTTGTCGTAGGCACTGTTCGGTAATTCCCGACAAAGAATGAGTCTACCTTCTATCCGGTTGTAGTTATGGGTAAGAGGAGTATGTTTTTTGCCTTATTATAATACGATTTTAAGACCAAAATATGCAAGCACATTGTTTCATGAACATCATAATATTAAGTTAACATGACCTGAGGGCTCACGTTTTTCATTTCATTTTTGATCATATTGCAGTGACACTCGACCTTGACGTTCGACGACTCACTGAAGCTAAGAGAATAACAAATGTGAAGTTTGATAAAAAAAAACTACAAGTACGCGGTAACAGCCTACAGGCTGAGCTTCCAAAATAATCGCTTTAAAAATTAGACGACATTATAATTGGCGCAGTGGCTAAGGGTCTAGTTTTCTGCGCTAAAGGTGTCGCGGGTTTGACTGTATGACTCATAATATCTATACGAAGTACTACACGTAATTTCAATGAAGTGCTATAATATCAGTTTAATTATAGTAACTGCTGGAGACTTTGCGGTTGGGGCTTTATTAAAGAATATGATGGTGTCATGGTAATACTATTATCTATAGCATATTGTGCCACTATATTAATTTTGCCCAGTGGGTGGTCATGTCATTCGCGTGTCCGTGGCCTTGTTGTGGTCGTCTTGGATACACAAATACCTATGTGTAGGTATCTTAAGTCACTTGATCATTATTTTATACCATACCTGCCTGTTTGTCTTTTTTTTAATATTTGCCCCGCACTATTAAGTATTCCTGTATCGTGGGTACGTTGACAAACAAAAATTCTCACATGCACTAACTTCCAGACTCGACACAACTCTTTGTAGGCCAAACAAATATTTGTTTAAGAAAATGACAAACCTAACCACCAAAATCCCCCCACCCCAACTTGAAAAAGAGCTGTAACTTATGAACGTCTCAACAGATTTTCATGAAACATAGCTAAGATGATACCCGATTAAACTAGCCTTCAATAAAAAAAAACTGCATTGAAATCGGTCCATCTGTTTTGGTGCCACGATGCCACAGAAAGATACACACTACAAACTAATAACACCCCTCTTTTTGTCGGGGGTTAAAAATTAAAGAAAAGAAAATTTATTTGCCGCATAACAAGACTCTAGAATGATAGACATGGGTAATAAGAAGAGGACAGATGCATAGACAGAGAAAAATTTTTTCAAGACAAGGCAACTATGTTTGTTACGTTGGGTCGGCACATGATGATTTTATACCATCCAACATGAAACAGTAAAACCGAGCTTAAACTCGAATTAATACCAAATCCAATTAGTAAAATCATTGACGACTCGATAATTGTTCCAGTTGGCTAGACGCCAACCATCATGTCGTACAAGATTCGATTCCGGCACGACAACCGTCCATTGTTCTAACTGTCCAGAAGATATATGAGGCTAACATTTGACGTAACATGGCGAAGATTGGTGTTGTTGTTGTTTAATAAGCTGTCACTATGTTATGTGGCGTAACTTAATAGAAGTCGTTGCACTGCATTAGACAGGGTAATTGAAAAAATACTGGAAACCTCTTAACGCTAACTTTGTATTATGATCCTAAACAACGTTTGTTCTAAGACTTTTCAAAAAAGTAAAATAAATCCTGCCCATTACTGTCCCACTGCTGGGCACGGGCCTCCTTTCAGAATGAAAAGGGTTTAAGCCTTAATCCACCACGCTGGCCTAGTGCGGGTTGGCAGATTACACACATCATCGACAACTTTCCGAGGTTCTCTCAGGTGTGCAGCGTTCCTCACGATGTTTTCCTTCACAGACTTTTCAAAATTCGAAAAAACAAATTCATATCAATATATGATAATACCTACTTTATATAATCTGAGACAGCCGAAAAATAGAATGAAATGGAGAAGTTGATACTTTGGTCTTTCTGTACGTTAGTTTTAGTACCTAATATTAGCTATTCTGTGGTTTTATACGTAAATTTTACGCACCAAAATCACTGTTTTTGACTAACCTGTTTAGTTTTGGTAAAGTCGTAAAAACGTTGTTCAGGATCATGATACGAAGTTAGTAATAAGAGATTTCTAGAATTTTTTTTAATTACCCTGTATAAGGTCCAACCTTTCTAGTCCCGAACCCTTTAAGGTCTTTTTGTACTAATCATTTACTGCGGGAGCAAGAAAGAAATCGTGAAAAAATTAATTCATGTGCAATACAAATTATTCAATATTACTCGAGTAAATGTATGGAACAGCTGATTTTTTTTTTCAGGAAACCCATAGTAAATATTTTTCATAATGATGAGTACAAAATGGGGTTAAAGGGATGGAGACTAGAAAGCCAGGACCTTGTATTGATTTGACAATTAGATTTTATTAAGTTTTAATGTTGCTGTATCTTCTCTTTATGATAGGAGAGATAGTGAACATTGTATAAGATTTAAAAACAAAATCTTTGCCCAGAACTATGATTTCTCCTGTATCGTGGGTACATTTTACAGACATCAATGTCACATGTACACACACCCAGACCCGAAACTACCTGTGGGCCATACAAATATTCGTACCGTGCGGGGAGTGAACCCACAACACCCAGCGCGGCATGCCGATCGCATATTCAAAGTGCCGTAAATAAAAATAATACTTAGATATTTTGATAATATGTATCGATAAGATTAAAACCAATACCAATCAATTCAGACGAATATTTTTTGGTCCTTTTGCGTAACTTTAATTAAACGCTGTTGATGCTAAGGTACGCAGTTGTTATAGGTCACAGTTGAATACCCAGTCTTAAAAATCATTCATGTCTTGACTCTCATAATTACCAACTCGCACACCAACTTGTCTGCGCTATAAGTGAGCACAAGGTCTTTCTTAAACTAAATTCAATACCACACCGTTTGCGCCAAAATTTAAACCATTACACAAAGCCAGAAATAAAATAAATACAGTGCAAATTTCACAAGTTATATCACTGCAACTTAACTTAGACTTCTTCAAAGCCTCAGCAATGTTGGCAGATTTCCAGAAATGCATACTTGTGGAAGTTCGGACCTATGTTGCAACGGTTCTGGGTTTATCGACTTTGAGAATAAAAGCGACCATTTAAAATAGTATTGGAAATGTCAAGAACTAAAACTCTGGGAGAAGTCCGCTTTGTAGAATTGTTTGTGTGAGACTTGTTTGTGGATTAATATTCTTCTGTAGTTTAGATTCTTTGTTAGCGAACATAAGTTATTTTGTTAACCCTGTATTTTTTGAACGGATTATTTTTGTATCTTTATCTGTTTCTTTTGCCTTGTGGCTTTTGATCGAGAATTAAATATTGGGCAACTTTTAGTACAAATCAAAAGAGTTCTATTGCAATGATTTTGTCAAGTCATACAACGATTTTACCAAAATTTTTGGGCTCTGACAGAGATAATGTTGAGGCACTACATATTAAGTACAATTCCATAGCCGAACATTGTGATATGTCAAATTCAGTTCCTTGTAAAACGAGGGACTTCTTTTAGTAAATCCCTGAAATAACCAAGTAAATTCTATGCTAAAAGAGATGTACTCCTAACTACCTCTAGGTTTTACTACCTCCAAGTTTACATAAAAGTAAGCACTCACGTCTTTCCTACCTTAAATAAATAATTTATTCATAGACATCCAGCCTGAAATTTCAAAATAAGACAAGCTGAAACTTGTTCTAGGTCACTATAAAAGTTTAAGGTTTCCTTCGGCTGTGCGCTGAAATTTTCAGGAGCTTCAGTTGGCTCTGAGCCAGGTGGAGCGGCTCCACACATATTTATTGTGTGTATATCGTGTTTTTGTTCGAGTTTCTGAAGACATGTTTATGAATTCAGGCGGGTTTTTGAAGTGGACTGACCGAGGGCAGTATCTAAGGCTTTTATGATGAAAATTGCTAAGGTTTAAGAAAAGTGCCGGAGTGCTAAGAGAATATCGTTCAATAATAAATGCAATAACTAAATAATTACGAACAATTTATTGAATAAATTATTTGTTTTTCTTACCGCGCCGTTACGTGTCGTCTGAAAATATACTTACCAAAGATCGGAAATCTAAAAACAACCTCTTTGTTTGTCATTCAGTATATAATTTTGAGAGTCAATTGAGGGATGAATAGTATAGACAGCAGCATTAGCTTAGCTATTATCACATTTTGATTAAAAATTAATATCCTAAACTTAGTTAGTAATTTAATTACAGTTTCGAAATAAAATAGGGTAGCTTGTTCCTAAGCGAAGACAACATAGCACATGAGAAAGAGTGACTTCAAAAAGACTGTTCATCGTCCTAAAGATTTTAAGGGCCAAGTTCACCAACAATATAACATAAGATTAAAATGAAAACGGCCGTTTACCCATACAAAAGTTGCTTTCAAACGGCTGATTTGTTTATACTGTTGGTGAAATTGCGCCTTAGTTGCGGATTTCAAAATAATTAGGCCCGTTGTCCTGTGTAATGTAATTATGATTATGTAATGTCAACTTTTAATATTTTCGATTATTTATGCACCAAAAAATTTGTTATATAATTGCTAAACCCCACTTGTACATAAATTGTATGATTTAATTTTAATATAAATTTTCACTCACCAAATCAAATTACAAAACCGTTTCGAATCCAAATTTTCAATTAAAAACTTGAACTTCTCGTCAAAGTTTGACGGCTCAAAATACGTGGTGTACGAATGTACCCTGAATTATATATGGCGATAAAACGCGCCCTACAAATAGCAACGAAGTTTCTTAGTGCCGCCCTCTTGCATATGTTAGTGGGTACGTATTCTAGTGGTACACGTTAAAACTGGTCCTTTTTACCGCGTTTTGGTGCTGAGATGAATATCTTTTTTAATAAGATGGGTATGAAAAATGAAATTCGTTAATAACAATTGCATAGTATTCGGTTTAACACCGATGTATTTTTGAAAAATAATAATAATTAACTGCTTAAAATTAACAGTTTAGGTGGACATTATCAATTCGATAAATTCCCTTTATAATTTTTTGATTCTTACCTTAGTTATTAAGCAGACAACATCCGGCAAAATTACTAGTCCATGAAAATCTGTATTATGCTTCGAAACATACAAATTTTAACACACCAAACTGCACCCTCCCCATTAAATGTCAACCATGTCACATGACATTTTGTCGCGTATTCACAGAATAACGATCTAAAAGTAAACCTTTACGGCAGGTGTATTGAAACCGCTCTCAAATGACATTATCCTGCGCCCCCCAGTGCATACGTGATGCTTGAGGTTACGTCTTAATGGGATTCCAACGTACTATTTCGCGTTTTGGTAAGCGTTTTACGGTTTAGAGAATTTTAGTTCGGCTTTCCTGTTTAATAATGTTGTGGAGAGAGAACGTAAGTGTATTATGTTGTGACAAACATGATAATATCTCTTGCGCAAGGCGCGTTTGTTGTCTGTAAATTCTCTGTATATTTTAGATCATTGTAATTTTTATTTCGATACTTAAATGTTCGAATTAATACTGCATGTTTAAATTATTATTTTGATTCGCTGGTTGTTTGTTGAGCTTTAAAATCAACAAAATGTTTATACAATTGCCTTTGAAACGAATCCCATCCACCCTATAGAAGACATTGTTGGGTGGGTGGATGCGTATTGGGTGTATCATGCATGTAGCACTGGTATGCCTTTTCTAATAGTAAGTCTAAATTAAAACCTAGATAATTAGATAGAATCGGACACTAACTAATTATAAACCACCTAATTTCAAAGAAAATCTTAGTATCATCCCTTAACACAAATATCCGATTAAAAAAAGGAAGTTTAATCACCACTGAATGGCGTTCACCTAATTCCCGCCGAGAACGAATAATTTATCCTCAGTGTCGCATCCCTAATGGAATATTCAAGTTGCAGGGCTATCACCAAAATTACGAAGACAATGGATAAAAGAATGTCTCTTTTCTCCCGTAAAATGTTTGTGACAACTTTTTGATTAATCTGCAGAACGAACATACAAATGAATTTATTGTTATATCTGTGGTGACGGAAATGAATGGTACAGGAAGAATAAGGTGCTATGTGTTTTGAGAAAAAATATCAGTATTGTTTTTTGCTGAAGCGATATTTCAAGTAGGTATTTTGTTTTAATTAGGGAAATGATCAAGTGTACTATTTTATCAGTATCGTAATATTATCATCAAATGCTGTATATGGACCCCTTATAAATGCTTCAATGAAAAGTAGTAGGTGATAAAGTTGTCGTATTTTTATAATCACAGTGAAATGATTATCTCAGTTCATCTTTTCTTTTCGTGACTATATTAAAAATGTTTTATTTGATGTTAAAAAACAGAAATAACTTTTTTATCCATAGCCTCCCCAAACATATCTACTTTACATATGAGTTTCGACTTTTTACGACATTTTTATTCGCGTGCCAAGTGTGTCCTAGACCACTCTCTCTCAGTAAAATGAAGGCGTACTTGGTATTTATAGTGGATTTTAGTGGATAATCCCTTGCCAACGTAGTTCTATGCAGCTTACATGTGTAACGTGTGGAGAAAGGCCTCTTTGTATTGTGGTCCTTTCGACCAACATGTAAGGTTGAAGGACCAATATTTTAAATCAATAAAAAATAATTCATCTTCTTTTGGTCTTTTTTGAATATATTGGTGTTGGATTACAGTTAACCAGAGGTAGCTGAGTATATTGACAGAGAAATATAAAACTAGGTTCTCAATAAAAAAATACGACTTACATTCTAAATAAAAAATCTTAGCAAATTCACAGACCTTTAGGAGCCTCGCGAAATATAATACATTTTCCAGCTAACGTGGTGACCCTACTCCCATTGCGACTTGACGTCAAACCGTAATACCTTAATAAGAAAGTTTGTGGCCACCTTTTCTATACCAAGTGAGACACAAAAAAGTTTAAATAGCATTCTTGTGTTCGGTAGGGAGCGCAGTCATCAAGGCTCTGATTTACATTATATTTTATGATTTTGGTGGAAGCACAAATTCTGTAGTTAATTACGGACTGAAGTTGGCTAGGTAATATAACTGGATGTAGAAATGAGCAAAATGAAAAGACTTTTCAGTCAGTTTTCAGTTCTTACCCCACTGCGACAGACCAGTAGGAGGGTTATGTTTTTCGAGTGTATGTATGTATATTTATTTGGCATGCTCTGTAGCCTAAACGGTTTGATGGATTATTATCGGGAAGATTAGAACCGGTCTCGATTTTTAATGGGTCCCGACTGCTAAAGTTGCTATGTTCCGCATTAGAATTCTACAGGACTTGTTTTATCTTTTCAGTTTTTATACCTGTATACTTTTTAGTATATTTTATTTGATATTACAGCCAATCTAATATGTATTATTAAGAAATTGACATTATGTATTTAACTCCATTGAATTGAATTTATTTTATTACATCTTAGGTATTTACAGACATATTGAATAATATAAATAAATTGACATTGATGCTACTGAATTATATGAAACGGATTATGATTTGATATTCTAAATGTTTTTTTTAAATTATATTATGTAAAAAGTTTTTTTAAAACGATAATTGGCAAGAGTTTAAACTCAACCATTACTCAATGTTTGTACGCCACATGGCAAAACATAGTGTATCTACTGACCCATTGTAACATCTCACATATTATTGTAACCCACCTATGTTTACAAATAAAGCATTCTCATTCTCTTCTCAATATAATAAAATAAATTTTAAATATCTGTATCCGCCAACTAGCGAATCCATCTTCATTACAACCTATTGTTTTCCAATCCGATATTACTAATCAAAGGTCCAACTTTGAGCCCGAACAGTCAAAGCTACATTTTAGCCGCCCAATCAGCAATAACCTGCCGCCCTCTCCCCTTGCCACCCCCCGGTCGCCACAGCTGATTGAAATTCCATTATTATCCATCCCTGTGGTAATAGTAAATCTTTATAACTCGGGATTTTTCCTATCGGCTGCCTTTGAGTTTCCCGCCCTTTGTAGTTGAGGATTTGCTTGGATTAAACGAATGATGGATAAGGATGGCTTGATGCTTTGAAGTGAGGTGTTTGTATGTTTGTTAGACGTCGAGAACATGCGTTTAGGTGTCAGATTGGTTTTGGAATGATAATTTAGTTTGTTTATTTGATTTTCTGGGCAGTTTTATGGTTTAGAATGAGCGTTTATAGTATTCCTAGGATTCCTAGTTTAGTTACAAATTGGGAAATATTCTTTAGTTTTTCCAAAGAAACCGGTTAGGTTTGTTTCTGTATTGTACGAGTATATGGTATGATTTAACCATGTATTGTGTTGACCAATAAACTTTTATTTCTTTCTAGATGACCTTTTTGTATTTCGTACATTTTTAACTAATTTGGGTATTAAACTTTTGAAAGACATCATCAATGTATAATGTTGTACGTATTTTTTACTGGTACTTCGTCATCTTATTAGTATAGCCACTTTTAATTAAGCCATATTTTAAGGTAAAGTACGACGCGGTTTGCGTAGTGGATAAGCGATTGGTTTTCTACGCTACGTACCGCGGGTTCGATTCCCGCACGTGATAAATATTTGTATAGCCTACAGATAGTTGTTCTGGGTTCGGGTGTGTGTGCATGTGATATGTATGTTTGTAAACTTAACACACCATAAAGGAGAATCAAAACTGTACCTTACTGTACTAGCGACCCGACCCCAGCACCGCACGAGTGTAATTTCTCTACTATCCTTACATTCAATATGAAAGTATGTATTATACATATAAAACTTCCGGAAAGAATGCTCAAAATAATGGTGAAAGCCGCATCAAAACCCGTCGTGTGATTTAGGAGGAGTTAGCGAATATACAGACAGACAGACGCGGAAAGCGACTTTATTTTATACTATATAAAGAAGATGCACAAGTTTTAAAAATTCGTATTTTCGTTGTACTATCCACATTAATCGCGTCTTGGTAGTTTACCGATACTGACGTACCTAATGTATAAATAGTGGAATGCGTGAAATTTTCGGCTTGCCTGCACACTAGATGAAAGTGTTCGCTACAAAGAGATATACTACCGACAGTACGTTACAGGTATTTTTAGACTTTTTATTGGAAATGTTTAGTAAAATTGTGTGTTATGAGTATGTCAACCATTTTGTTTGTATTCGTGCAAAAGGGCTCCAAATAACTCAGGCATTGCGATTTTCAGGGTTGATTTTTTTTTGTTACTTTTGATGTTTCTACGTTTACATGTGTTTTGCCTGAGAGTGATCAATATGTGGTTTATATTGAAATAATGTTTGGCGCCAGTGTGGATAAGTGTTCGCATCGTGTAAATAAATTGTATAATTGTTTTATTTGTCGCTATTCATGTCTGTCTGTTTGTTTGCTTACTATTTCTCAACTATGCGATGAAATTTGATGCAGTTTGCACCGTCATTTAGAGAATTTGTTCCGTAATGTTTATGTGTATAATATATTTATATTAAATTTAAAAATAGTATAGAAACCTCTTCTAGATATTTTTATAAGTAATAATATAATAATGCGATAATTCCTTGTAACAAAATTTCTCTATAAATACCAAATAATTGCTAGAAAAATGCTGAAATGAAGAAAAATTGTGCATAAGTAAGCAGGGGCAGTTTGTTAGTCTATTGCGCGGAAATTTTAAAGGACCAAAGCAAAGCCATGTCCTGTTGAAAAAAGAAAAACACGTCAGTTCTTTTCATAATTTTAGGACTATAAAAGATACTTTCTGAAATGTGTGTAGAGCTAGGTCTTATGGAGAGCGCTTATGGAGAACGTTTTTAAAAAAAAAAAAAAGATAAGCGTGAAATAGCGGATAAGGTGATATATTTTAACAGTTTAATGCAATTAAAGATTGAAACGAATCTTTTATGTTTAAATAAACGTATTTTTTGGATTGCCAATTATATTATTATTAACATATTCAGACAGGTCTGGGTGACATGTGGTGAGTATGCGACATGTTTGTAAACTATATCCACGATACAGGATAAATCCTAGCGTGGGACAATGTGTTTTAAAAAAGAAGTAGAAATCATACTTTCCTTTGGCAAATAAGCAGATTATCTTCATTTGTACGATGTCACTACGACGGATGGATACTGCTGCCCAACCGTCCGTATCCTCTCGGACGCCTATATAGTACCCACTTTGCTGTAATAATAGAAAAATCACAAAATAAATCGGAAAATAAAACGCAATTTATCAACCACTAAGCCGAGATCGCTCTCGATCCCACCAAAGCCTAACATGCATAAATTTTGCGCTGAAAATACACCCAGGGAGACGTCTCAACTATTTACCTTACGAAATCTGTCCGTCCAAAATAAAAATGAGGCAGAATATTTTAAATTTAAAAAAGAGACCGTCGAAGTTTTACTGTAGTCGTTTTGTTGAAAAATTTAAAGTCATCTGGCTTCAAGAGGGATATAGGGTTGACAGGACACAGGAAGTTTTGGATTGATTGGCGTGTTACTATCAGACCTTTTTCTGTTAACCCCCGACAAAAAAGAGGGGTGTTATAAGTTTGTAGTGTGTATCTGTGTCTGTAGCATCGTAGCTCCAAAACGGATCCACCAATTTCAATGCAGTTTTTTTTAATTGAAAGCTAGTTTAATCGGGTATCATCTTAGCTTAAGTCTCATGAAAATTTATTCGGCCATTCAAAAGTTGCAGTTGTAGCTGTTTTTCTAGTTCGAATCGGGGATTTTTAACGGTTAGGTTAAATTTATTACTCCCCATTCAACTTGAGACAAAGTATAAATAATTTTACTATGTCTTTTTTGTGGAGAAATACGAAACTAGGCAATCAAAAATTCGAACTCGAAGTAAGTTTCGAATTAGAAGTAGTAGTTTTTTATTTTTATTCTTTATTGTACACAAAATAAATATATATATTGGAATATACAAAAATAAAGTTTAAAGATAAATGCACAAGGGCGAGCTTAACTCAGATTGAGTTTTCTTCCAGTAAACCTTTTAGATAAAAGAGAAAATAAATAAACAATAAATTAATTAATGTTTTGAAATATTTTACACATTTTTTATTATTGAATTTTTAATATAAAAAAAATATAAAAACGCGGTAAAACTCGAATGAGTTTATGTTTGCATCTTTAGAATGTTTTTGTTGTGTGTACTTTTATACGAATAAATAAATAAAATGCTGACCCGCCTGGTGTGTACAGTATCATGGTGGTAGCCCTATGTAGAGTCCATCAGCAAATGAGGCTGCAATGTACCTACCTATATCCTTCTTTTTGCTATTGATCTCTTTACTGGTACTTTCATTTACATTATTTTATTATTGAAACCGTTCATAGAATTGTAAGTCTGCTATAATAGACAACGTCATTGGTATATTCAGAGATGACGAGATGATATTGCAGCTTGATCTATTAGACCTATAGCTATAGCGTATTTTACTTATGAGTATAATTTAATACCAATCATTATATTGAGGAAATTGTAATTTTGTAGTTAAAGAAGAAACAAAAATAATTTTCTTTTAAACTCACATATGAAATAACATAAGAAAAATACAAAAAACACAATAACCTGTACAAGAGCAAAAAAAGTTAAAACTAAAACCCGACTACTGAAAAGGTATGAAACAAGAAAATATTAACACATATTCATAGTGATGTTCAGAGGATAGCCGTGGTCGTATGCCACTTTGCCCTAAAGCTTATGATCGCTTACTACTGTTAGACTGTATTGTTTTGTTAGGGTAGCTGTAGGTGGCATACGACCACGGCTATTGTCTGAACATCACTATGAATATGTGTTAATATTTTCTTGTTTCATACTTTTTCAGTAGTCGGGTTTTAGTTTTAGGGTATCTCAACATTATGCTGCGACATTTGGAAAATGCCACAGTATAACCTTCTTGTAAGAAATTATTAACAGAATATAATTATCATTATATTTCATAACAGTTGGAGGGAATTTAAATAAAATTGTACTGAAATTATTCAGAAAAAAATCATATTTAGCCATCGCTCATACAATGTCAATTTACTTTGCTCCCACCTCCCTGCGAGCTCGAATAAAATTGATAACGTTACTTTTTTCATAAACTCTTCCTTTATTTAGCATCAATCAATTAGTATAGCTGGAAAAAGCAGTATGTTTTTCACGGATCGTGATATAAAAATAAAATATGTAAATTTTTCTGATGGAAAAGGTGTATCAATATTTATTAGTATGCTGTGTTTTTGAAATTCCTGACGTAAAAAACTGGATATATTTTCATATTAAATTTTTGTATATACATTTTTAGAGTAACATTTCTAAGAAAAATATCGTACGTCCATCGGTACGTTCATATTAATCACTTCCTTAATCAGTTTTATAGGTATCACGGACTTTGCATCATTGGGCTTATGTTAGACCTTTAGGAAACTGGATAATATCTGTTTGATATTTATCAACAAACAGATAATTGGTTTTGGATTATCTACTACAGTAAAATTACAAGCCCGAGGTTCCATCGGCTAATTCCGCCACTGCCGAATTTTGCCGATCGAAATACGAGTACAATTTAGCTTAGTTTAAATTAAAGACATAAAATATTGATATTTGATTACTAACAGTAGATAAGCGTGTTCGCTAAACTATCAGTCCTATAAGATTGTACTAGGTTGGTTCAGTACAACACAAGCCAAAATTTCATCGGCTAATTCCGTCACAGCCAAATTTTGCCGATCGAAATACGAGTACAATTTATCAAACGTTCGTAAAGACATAAAATATTGATATTTTTTGTAGTAAGCATGCTCGCTTAATTGTACTTTCATTTCGATCGGAAAAATTCGTTTGTGACGGAATTAGCCGATGAACTTTCGGCTTGTGTTGTACTGAACCCACCTAGTACAATCCTTAAGTAGTCTTCATAATAATAAGAAATGGGGTGCCCAATTCTTAGCCAGGGGGCACACGTAATGCGCGAAATTCACCTATCTCCGACCCCTAAAGATCGAAATAATATGCGTAACTACCAGAATTCACGCGTAGCAGTACTTGGCTTAAAGACTACATTTACATAAATACATTAAATCATTCCCACCGCGCTATCGCCTTCTTTCATCAAAGAATTCATTTTCTGAATATAAATTTTAGATTTTCAACCTCATTAACTCTTATCGGCGATTTAAAAAGGTCCGCTTTGTCCCCCTCGGGCAACGGAATCATCCCCTATTGTGAGACTGTGCCCAAACTGGGATGAAAGTAATTTACCATGATTTGAAATAGGAAAATACTTTTAAAAACCAGACTGATTTAACTGAGTGAATTGGAGTGTATTCTTCCTTTTTGATTGGGTGGAGGTAATTTTTTTTGGATTCGATGTTTCCCTTATTTACGAATGGAGATGTGTCAATTGCGTTTTGTTTGGTGATTATTCGTTTATTTTGATTGATTTTCGCGTCCATGTTGTTTTATATTTATGTAGTTCGATATGGATAGGCTAGTAATCTCTCTCAACATTTATTAGATATAAAATGTGTGGAAAGTTAGGTCTAAGTGTTTAAACCTATATTGCAGTTTATAAAGTTAGTATTAATTTTTTTTAAGAAATTTTGGAATTTTCGTACTCATGTGTCTTTTTACGATAAAAAATCTGTTACCGCGCATGTTTTTTTGTAAGAGTAAATACACACTTTATATCATAAGGTTACAGTACGATACAACTAAGAAGTCGCATCGGCAAACTTCGTAAAACCGATGACTTCCGAACTGAGTGCGACTTCAAGACCACGAATGTTTATTAATACTGCAGTAAAAAATGAACTTTACGCTGACGCAATAAGTTGTAAAATTATATAAGCGAGCGACTGCCATTGGCTGTTCGATCAAGTACATCGAAGTAACTCAGTTGTCTCGTACTAAAATCGTTTTATACAGGATATTTTTTTTATGTAGTACGAAAACTTTGCATTCAGTTTCCGTTTCCAAATGCAACGGCAATACTAAAATTAAAATTAATTTAAAATTCACTGCAAAACAAAATTAAACTTAGATTTTGTATAGCTTGCGCTATTACCAGCGTGTCCTCCATACTAAGTCGAATTTTCGTTTTGTTTTGTATCCCAATACTGCGGTTGCATTTAGGAACTGTTCCTAAATGCAACCGCAGTATTGGGATACAAAACACTTGAATCACTCTGCTAATTATACGCACTACTTAAAAAAAATCCTGTATATAACAAAACGTTTATATCAATGTGCTTCCATGCCATCAAATAATGCCATAAAATTTGCATTTAATTACATACCGCAGAAAAATTAAAGCTCATTTTAAAATCCCTTTAGATACAGAAGGTGCACAACACCAAATTGATCTTCCATCTTGATGCCTCCCTAATACATCAAAAACTACAAATTTAACTTTGCAGTTGACCAAATAAATCTCACTCTTTTACAAAGGAGATAGGGTCTAAATTTAGCTAGGTGGGTGAAATAAGAGTTTGTAAAAGAATACCTAAGAAAAAGTGGGTCCTTGTTGGCAGGTGTATAATAAAAGGTAGACTGTAACAGCCTAGTCGGACGTTAGTAAAATGAGTTCGCGAATAAAATGATTTTTCTACAATAAAATGATTTTTCAACATTAAAATGTCATTAATTCGGGTTTCCGTTTGATTTTAGTATCACCCTACATTGTTCTTTCATATTGTCCTAGATAAATGTACTATACATAACCTAACCGCTAAAAACCTCCGACTCCAACTACAAACAGAGCTGTTACTTTTGAACAGCTTTACAGATTTTCATAAAAATAGCTTTCTATTTAAAAAAAAACTGCACTGAAATCGGTCCATCTGTTTTGGAGCTATGATGCCACAGACAGATATACAGATACATAGATACACAGATATACAACACAAACGGAACAAACGCAGCAAATGCTGAGCTGGCAACCCTTTCGATATGGGCGTGCTCGTCAGTGCAGTAAAATCAACTTTATATTTTTTATCCGTGTTTGTTATTATTTCTGATTATTATTTTTGTTTCTTTGTGAAATTGAAACACAGAGAGTGTTTAAATTTTATTTTATTTTTGTACTGACGATGTATGTCATTCGAATAAATGTTTTCTATTCTATTCTATTCTAAACTTATAATAACACCCCTGTTTTTTTTGTCAGGGGTTAAAAATTGTAACAACGTTATTTTAAAAGAGTATTTTTGGAGTTTCTTTCCGGTTCTTCTTCATAGGACCAACTTTTTTTGGAACCTTGCATCTAGAGTCTTTAACGTTTCAAAAGTGCCTTTTCTATTCCACTAATAAAAAAAGAACCTTGCCCTACTTTATTATTTCTCGGAACAACTAACCTTATAAATACAGGATAATTTTTTACGTAGTGCGCATAAATTTGTATCGCTTGCGCTAGTAAATTATGCGTGTCCCCCATACTAAGTCGAATTTTCGTTTAGTTTTGGATTGAATTTTAGTACTGCGGTTGCATTTGGGAACGAATAGTGAATCACACTGCAAATTTTGCGCACTATACAGGATGTAAGTGACATCGTAACGAAAACTGATACCATGGATTCAGTACATGCATCTGAAAATCTCAGCAAAAGAAACTTGCGTCGGTCTTTTCAAAAAATTTACGATTTTGTTCGCAGTTTTTATAACTACCTAAAAAATCTGCGACCAAATTCGTAAAAATTTTGAAAAGACCGACGCAGAATTCTTATGCTGTGGTGTTCAGATTCATGTACTGAAGTCATGGTATCAGTTTTCGTAACGATGTCCCTTACACCCTGTATAAAAAAATATCCTGTATTTGTTCTGTGCGGGAATCGAACACGGGATCGTGCTATCAAGTGAATCTCAAATGTTCAAATATTCATTTACTACTAACAATAAGTTTTAATAGTGTATCTCTGTTAGTCCCGGGGTATAATTAGTTAGGTTGTTTGTATTTCTAGATAAACAAACCGAGGTTTAAGTACTGAGAGACTAATTTTGAGTAAACAATTCTGTTTATTACTTGTATTTATCTTGACTCTAGCTGAGTTTTTTTAAAAGTCAAAGTTATATGTTTGATCGGTATGTAGGTATGTATGTCATCTGTTTCCTCATAACGACACGGTTGGCGCAGTGGCTAAGCAATTAGCTTTCTGCGCTACGTGCCGCGGGTTCGATCCCCGCACGGAACAAATGTTTGTATGATCTACAGATAGTTGTTTCGGGTCTGGTTGTGTGTGCATGTGACATGTATTGTATGTTTGTAAACTGTACCCTCGATACAGGAGAAATCCTAGTGAGGGGCAATGTTTTAAAAAAAAAAGAAAAAAATAACAAAAAAAAACTTAACTACTTATCATAATTCGACAAATGAGATATCATTGGAAGCGTCTTGATTGTCCACTGGTTATAGGCTATATGACGTTATATTAAATTTAATATGGCGCCCTCTAGAGGGCATAAAGAAACGAACTAAAAAAAAAAATTGTTTTATTTTTGCTTGTTGGGTATCAAATAAAAGGGCTTCATTAGCACATTAGAAATATATATACTGAAAGCTGTTGATAGCGGTATAAAAAAAAAAAAGTAAGTTCAAAAACTATTACCCGTCTACTGAATAAAAAGTATGGAATGCTTATACATTATCCATGTCATTTACAATTTGGAGAGGACACTGGTAGCGTGACACTTGTCCATCATCGCGTGCGAGTTGTTCGAATTAAACGAGGAAATAAGTACTTAGTTTCGGAGCTGCACTTAAACGACTAACAAATGAGGCATTGTCAACTGTCACGAATGTCCAGATTTTATCTAGAGTTCCATTAATAACCTAGTACTTTATTTATTTATTTATTAAATTGTTATGGAAGACTTACAGCTTATCAAAATGGAATAAAGATAATAAGCTAGACTGACAGCCAATTATTGCTAATCACGGTTAAAAACGATTCTAAAAAAAAACTGTGAACACAGCCAACAAGAATGTCCAATATTTATAGTACAGCCAACAAGAATGTCCAATATTAAAAAAAATTGAGTTCAAAACGGGGTATTTATCATGTTCATATCTTGTTCTGAGTGAAAAGGTATGAAACAAGAAACAAGAAAATATTAATAGATAAGTACATATTCATATTGACGTTCAGAGGATAGCCGTGGTCACTAGTCGGAGACTCGGAGTAGCAATTTCCATCCAGTCCTATCTAATGCCAAATCTTTTAAATCTTTTTGTTTCTATATTCGCTTTTTCTTTCAGCTGATCAATGTAGTTTCTTCTTGGTCTTCCTCTTTTTCTTTTTGCCTCTATTTTCCCTTCTATAATGTTGGTAACGAACTTATCGTGTCTAATCAAGTGACCAATTACGCTTCCTCTTCTTTTTCCTATGAGTTTCTATATTTGTTTTTTCTCATTTACTCTTCTTCATGTAAAATTCACACATATATTCGTAACATTTATTGTTTAAAAGAACATAACACAAACCCAATGGGGAATAGTACCATTGGTGTTTACCGCGGTAAATTAATCCCCAACTTCCCCTCTTTGGGTATTAACCATTCATACCTCCGCAATTTCCTTATTTCTCCCAAACGAGTAAGCTATTTCTATTATTTTTTGTTCCCCTTTCATTGCGCGAGGTAGCGATTACTTTCGCCAACTGAATAGTTGCAGTTTGGTCTAAGGGTCCGTTCACACGAGCTATTTTTAGCATCGGTGACTTGTGATTTTGCGATAGCATCGATGCTGCATCGCGTTTTAGCGACTCGCTGCGTCCGATCGTGGTTGTTAAATCGCGCGATTTAGCGACTGCATGGCTGCTGCATCGCGATTTGGCGACTCACTGCGTCCGATTGCGGTTGCTAAAACTATCGCGAATGATCGGGGTAGCGATCGATCGCTGCATCTAGCTTCCGATCGCTAGTGGCCGATGCTAAAAGTAGCTCGTGTGAACGGGCCTCCGAGTCTCTAGTCGCCGATGCTAAAAGTATATCGTGTGAACGGGGTAGCGATCGATCGCTGCATCTAGCTTCCGAAAAGCGACTGAATCGCTAGTCGTCGATGCTAAAAGTAGCTCGTGTGAACGGGCCGTAAATGCGGCTCTGGTAAGAATTTTTCCGTTGATGTCAAGTGCATAGTGGGAAAAGTAGTTTTAGTTTTAAATGGTAGTGTAAATTAGGAAGTGTTTGGGAGTCAAAAGAATGTTTTCGAATGCAGGTTTTTAATTAAGAAGTGTAAAACTGTTTTATGGAAGCAGATTTTTAAATGGATTTTTGGATTAAGAATGAATGAAAATTAAATTGGACATAGCTGAGGATGGCGACATGGCGTGCGATTTGAGAGGCTTATATCCAGCTGTGCACTGCCATAGGGTGATGATGATGACTATAGAATAGAATAGAATAGATCTTTAATTCATGTACAGGCACTTATGAAATGTCGAGACTCTAGGTGTGCGGTTCCAAATAGTAGGTCCTATAGAGAATTGGCAAGAAACTCCATGGAAACTCTTTGTGGTAAGAGCTGCGAGAATAATGTAATTTAATGTGAATAAAAAATAAGAATAGGATATTAATGATTTGTGAAATTCTTATTGAAAATGAAATTGTTTTTTTTTTGTGTTTGCAATTTCGTGTTTCATAGAATCCAGTTTATTTTCAATTTGCATCCGCACATAGCAGATCTGGTAGAGTCTTTAGCAAATACCACAATATAAAAGCATGCGTATGCTTTTATTTTAGAGTAAAAAATCCGGTAAGCATGTATTCGCACGAAAAAATAGACATTGCAGGCTCCATCCAAACCAAGTAACATAAATAATAAGTAAGTAATAAGTAGTAAGGTAGTGGCAGTAGTAAGTGGTAAGTAATATGTACCTTTGACTTGGCTGTCGCATTAGGTTAAGAAAAACCTGTAATGATAGTTTTAAGGCATTTAAATAAATAAATAAATAAGTTATTCGGTTGTAGATAGCAATAAATTGTTTAAAGTCAATACCGTATTTTTACTGCAGATTTCCTAAATTACTGTAAACTTCACACATTTAATGTTACACTCACTGGAGTGATATTTCCACACTCTTACTACTTACTAGTAATTTTTTGATACATTTTACTTTTTCTTAAATTCCGGGCACTTTGTTGTCGTCGCTCCTTACGCTGTTGGACATAAATTACCATATCACCATGAATATCATTCACATACATAAACATAAAATACTTACATTTATCCCCCGGTCTACCCTCACGCTTGCTTATATTTTTATTAAACACGCAAAACATCCGAAACCAATCGGTATTTCTCCCCTATGTCTATCCCCTTATTCCGTGTCATTATTATTCTTTTATTCCGATACGGAATTGGGATTATTTCCATATGTTTGTTTGTGTAATTGATTGGTTACACGTATGGAAAATTATTTTTGATATTTTGGGCATTGTCTAGCCTGAAGCCGGGCTTGCACTGGCAGCGGAGCGTGCTCCGTGCGGACTCCGTTTAACTCGCAGCGGTAAACTTCATAGAAGTGCCTCCACCAACAAAGAGTCTAGCGGAGAGGACTGAACGAGTAAAAATAGTTAATAACGAACTCGTTCCACTTAAGCAAATGAAGTGGTGTCCGTACGGACTCCGTTCGACTAGCAATTGACGACACGGTTGGCGCAGTGGCTAAGCGATTAGCTTTCTACGCTACGTGCCGCGGGTTCGATCCCCGCACGGAACAAATATTTGTATGATCTACAGATAGTTGTTTCGGGTGTGGGTGGTGTGTGCATGTGCCATGTATGTTTGTAAACTGTACCTTCGACACAGGAGAAATCCTAGTGAGGGCCAATGTTTAAAAAAAACTAAAATCAAAACAAAGCAATCAAAAACTACATAGTGACGCTAATACGCTAATTCCTCGCTTTCATTTCTCTTTTGCGGTGGAAGGCAAATCATAAAAGTGTTCGAAACTCTTTCAACTACTACTACTGCCTCCTCCAATGTCGGTCCCTCAATGTTGAGGATCGTGACCCCTTCCCATGATCCTCCTGATGCTTGCTCTCCATTTGCTGCGGTCTGTGGATTGATGAACTACTATTACTAAATCTCATCTATTGTATTTTTATTTGCTTCTCCAAACTTTAAATTAGTTTGTAAAGCTTTCCCAGCAAGGGTGAAAAAGCTCTAAAATACACCAGATTACATAGGATTAGGGAACTTTCGGAGCAAACATACTCGTACATCATGCGATTGGTTCGAACTTAGTTTTAAATTTAATTAAAACGAACTTGGCCATGTTTTCTCCTTAACAAATACAGTCGGAATGTAAATAATTCTTAATTAAAATGAAGGATCATGATCTATACGTGTGCCCCAGAGCTATGTCTGCGGTCTGAGTTTGTAGTTGAGAACCGACGTACGTACAAGACACACACATACACATCGTTCGTATACACAGTATCCAACGGGGATACACTTGGAGTTCTGCTTATACTAATAACATTAGGGAAGATGTTATAAATACTACAGTCTGTCGGGACTAGCCCGCTTGTAACTGCCATGGCAATCTTATTCAGAGGCAAATCATTATTATCCTATTCTTATTTTTTATTCACATTAAATTACATTATTCTCGTAGCTCTTACATTAAAATCTATTATTTTAAATGAGTTTACATGGAGTTTCTTGTCGGTTCTTATCCATAGGACCTATTATTTGGAACCGTGCACCTAGAGTCTCGACATTTCATAAGTGCAGCTATCTGATTTACCTACATGAAATAAATATTTATCTATTCTATTCTAGTACAAACTAGTGCATGGGGTATTGTGATTTGTAATGGGGACCATCAGTTTAAAAAAAACAAGTACCTGCTTAACATTATATTAGAGGAAGGCATCACATTGTAACACAGATAAATAAATATAGGAGCCCTGTATTAGAAGTTATGTACACGATTAATCGGAAAAGGTATATAGGTCAAGCCGAAACCCATCATTATTATGAATCACTTTTACAAAGGAACCTACAATGAAATCGGTAAAAAAATGTGCTGTTCTGAACGAGTAATTCAATATTGCTGGACTAAATGTATGGAATAGCAGATTTTTTTTCGCGATTTTGTGTTTGGCCCCGTAGTAAAAGTTGTTCATATGATGAGTTCAATTTATTAAACAGCGTACAATAACCTATTAACAGCTTTTTTTAAGCTTTTCCTCTCTCTACCTTTTTTGCCTGTATCGAGAGTTCAATTTACAAACATAGGTACATCTTACATGCACACACACCCAGACCTGTAACAACTATCTGTAGGCTGAACAAATATTTGTTTTGTGCGGGGTTCGAACCCGCGCCACGTAGCGCAGAAAGCTACCTACTCACTTAGGCACTGCGCCAACCGTGTCGACGCTTTACAAATCCTCTCCGACTGGATAGTCCTATACACATCTATACACGATTATACATATACGTAAGCGAGTATAGTGTTTGTCTGTGTGCGCTATACGAGTGTAGAGTGAAGCATCTGTATAACATGTATTCTGTGGCCGGAGTTTCTCGTTCGAAAACTGCGGTTAATGTGTCTGCAATTTCGGTATGAAATACTTTTGGCTTTTGTTCGTATAGAGTTGTAAGCGGCGTTATAATTTTACCCGACTACGGAGAGGGTTATATGTTTGACCAGTATGTATGTATGTTATCATGTGTGTATGTATATTCATAATTCTTCCTTGTAATATTATTATTATCTAAAACTGTTCTTCTTATTATTATTATTGTTAATTTATTGCATAATTTTAAGTAAATGAAAGTGTTATGATTTGATTTGGTTTTGTGGCTAGCTTTAAAGTAACTTATTTATTTGTCTCAAAATATGTGTTAATTTTGGTAATGCTCGTCTAGTGGCAACCACTGATCTTTAATTATGTCTTATCTGTGGATAATGCAGTGGACTGCAACATTACTACTTAAAGATTTGTTAACCTTATGTATTATAAATATGTTGTAGTTGTTTGTTATCCCTGAATAAAATAAATAAATTCATAGTGATGATCAGAAGATAGCCATGGTCGTATGCCACCTACAGCTAACCTAACTAAACAATACAGTCTAACAGTAGTAAGCGATCATAAGCTTTAGGGCAAAGTGGCATACGACCACGGCTATCCTCTGAACATCACTATGAATATGTATTAATATTTTCTTGTTTCATACCTTTTCAGTAGTCGGGTTTTAGTTTTTAAGCTTATTTTTTTTTACTTTGTGTACTGTCGGTCTACCAGCTTCTCTTATTGCAGTTATATTGACGCAGTTGACAGGTCGAGGTCATTAGATCTTGACCAGGGACTTGACCTTGGACCTTGACTTGCAAGGAATTTAAAAGTTAGATTCAGATTAAAATATTTCTAATTCGAGATAATTAAACTAATCGTTCTTTAGAAAATAAATATTTTTTCAAAAATATCTCTTTTACTCACCCTAGCTAACCCGTTTTTACTGGCAGCCATGACGTCACAATAATATCATTATTATTCATAATTTGATCGCATTGTACATTTTTTTATAGTGGTCTATAGGGAAAATCTTCGTCTTTGGTGGACGTTTATGTGTCAATTCCGTCCATAAAAATTTCTTAAGTCTCACGGAACATACCTAAAAGTATTATAAAATAAAAGTATTGTTTTGATCTCAACCGCCAATGTTACTCCAAAGCTAAGCTTATGTAAATAGATGTAAAAAAAAAACCTTTAAGTAACTTTTACTTGGATTGCTTTTGGTAACGGAGCTATGATGCGAGGCATAAAACAGGAGTATGTCTTCATAAAATATAGGGCGGGTACCATCTGTCATTATTTGGGGTTCCGTAACAATAAACATTATTATGAGCCTACAGACGAATGCTAAGAATTAGTTGGACCCAGAAGGTTACCAACAAGGAGGTCCTGCGACGTATCGGTAAGAAGTGCGAGCTTTGGGATACCATCAAACGAAGGAAAGTTGCATATCTGGGACACGTATTTAGACACGACAGATACGGCTTTTTGCAACTTATTATGATGGGCAAATACGCAAGAGACACGTTGGTCGCAGGAAAAAAACATGGCTGAGAAACATTCGGAAGTGGACTGGAGTCTCGAGTGCTGCACAACTGTTTCGCCTCGCGAGAGACCGTAAGAAATATGCAGAGCTGACTGCCAACCTTCGCTAGTCGGAGAGGCACTATAAGAAGAAGAGGAAACATTATTATTATAAGCAGTAATCGCCCAGCGGTTGAACGCTTGCCTTCCATAGTTTCGAGCGCATGGCACTCGTGGGTTGCAGCTGAAAACCAGCGCCAGGTGGCCAGTATCACTGCCTCCTTTTGGCACAATAACTCATTTTATTTTATATGTTTTCTTGGTTTTTGTTTGTTTTTTGTTTGGCTTGTAAACTCTTTTTCTTTATTTCCATGCAGGAAGGTTTGTTTTCGAATCCAACCCGCACCTCTGACTTTTCAATATGTGTTATCAGAGTTGCCCATTACTTTCTAAAATACTATTTAGACTCTTCTTTCAACACCCAAAGGCAGTGATGACACATCTTTAGAAAGAAAGAAAGAAAAGAAAAATAATTTTATTCCGTACGGGATAATGACGGCGCCACATTCACAATAGACAAAACACAATAAAAAAGAAATAGGTACACTAATTCTAATAAAAAATTGAAAACATGCCGTCGAGCATATGGCTCTAGCCATAGCTTACACAAAAAATAATTGAACATCCAAAGCTTTCCTTATAAGAAAAGCTCGACGCGTCACCATAGCCCCTGGCCCAAAGCCGCACAAAACACACAACATAAAGAACGCCACCTCACCTTCCAAAAAAGGTATTAAGCCAAAATAAATAACCATTCAGAAGCGAAAGTATAATCCAAATTGGCAAAACTGTTTACCTAACTAATCCCTTTACTGAACGATCTAAGGACCCAAGTCGTGATAAGAATCTTCTAAAACAGGAATCCCTTAAATTGTACCCTTGCTATTATGTGCTTTTGATAATAGAAATCAAATTAATGTGAGGTACCAATTGATGAACAGCGTCGTTAATGAGTTTAGGATTTAACGGTTTAGGAACAATTTTCTATGAATTAGACTTTTTTGGGGTTATTAATTGACATAGCGGGCGCAGCGCACATTGCCTTTCTCCTCAGATGCCGATTCCTTGGAGCTCGCGCGCGGAGTATACTTGCGTGATGCAGGCTTCTTAATTTGATTGGTAGTTAGTTGTACGTTGCTTCGTTGTTATTTCATGAGACCAGATGTCGCTACACATTTCGGAGTAAATTGCTTTCCACCGGGTAAAATTCCAAAATCTGGATTCCTACTAATACAGTTAGAATTTTCTAACAGAAATGCCTAATAATACTTCTTGGAAATCGAATCCAGGTCTTCAAGCTCAGCTGCCGCGTAAGTTGTTGAAAGTGCAGTTATTCATTGAAAGGCTATCAAATTCGTTTTATGTTACTTTTGCTGCTGTTGAGAAAGTCAGGATTTGCGATATTTTGGCTTGAAGCCAAAAACTGTTGGCCTCAAATTTGACCCAGAAATGTTTAAATTTTCTTTGTGCTAGGTTTACATGCTACCTACTTTTCAAAGATTTCTTTGAAAATTAAAGAAAGAGAGAGAGAGAGTTGGTTTTTAATTTTTTGAATTTAATTTTACACTATTGCTATTCTAAGAAAAATGTATTCTCCGCTAGGCAACTGTCCTCTTCTTACTACCCATGCCTATCATTATAGTGTGTCTTGTTTTTGTGGCAAATAAATGGTTTTTATTTATTTCTTTTCTTTCTTTGTATTTATTTCATCGTCATTGCGCCAAGAAACTTAGTTTAATTATAACTGTCCTTACTTCCTCCTTACAACTGTCCTTATTTTCTTTACCTTGTTTGTTTGCTTACTCTGTTTGTCTAGTGCGGTTGATAATCCATTATGATAGACGTAGAGTGCCACAAACTTATCTGACCCGGTCACGGCGTCGCTGCCGTCGCTTTTACCAATGTCATCTCCCTACAAAAATGACATTTTGACGTCATTTTTGTTCTGTAGCGACGTTAGTTCCAATTATGGTCACCGGGTCAGATAAGTTTGTGGCACTATATACTCCGGCACTGATGGCGCGAACTGAGATGCTAACAAATTTATTGTTTTTCTTGGAGTTTGTCAATATAATGTTTCCGATATACACATACCTACACGTATCATTCTAAGTTAAATAAGTATTTATTTCTTCCTTTATACTTTTTATACACTACACACTACCTTCATTATGATATTTAGTTCGAAAATTTATTAACAGTTATAATTATTTATTTCCATATTTAAGTTGTTTTAAGCACATTCGAGCCTATGGCACCCGTGGGATGCAGCTGAAAATCAGCGTCAGGTGGTAGCACCTGGTGTTGCCATCTGACATTATGCTGAGCTGAGGCCCTTTTGGCTTAAATGTACTTTTTTTTCTATTAAATGTGATGTGTTTTAATTTCAATTGTGCCAATAAACGCAATTTTCTTTCTTTCTTGTGCGCCTCACAAGAGCAAAATAGTTTCATATTCCAATAAAACGTATTTTTTGGAAGCTAAAATTACCTTTTTATTTTTTTGTCATATTCTGGTACCGTTCGCACCTCTATTTCGTCAGGGTTGACAGGCGTGACATAATATTTTTGTTTTTCCGATACTCCCTAAAACCGTGGAACCCCAAAAAAGAGCAAAGAAGCAAGATCAACATTGGTTAATATTCGCTCGGCGGGCCAAGTTTGCGCTCCTCATTCATTATTTCCGACAAAGAATGTTTAATGCAATACAAACATCTAGTCGAACTGTGTTTGGGGTTACCGGTTACGGGAAAAAGTAGACGAACATCCACGAAGGGAATTATTGAAAAAAGCGTTTATTTATTTTATTTTAAAGACATCTTATTGCTAACAGTTTTAAGTCCATGCACAATAAGAGATTACAATAATTTAATTTTAAAAACAATAATAGGTACATTTGATAAATAATAAAAAAACAATTTCCATTTATAATCAATATAAAATAATAATAAATTAACTAGATCAAAAAAAAAACATTCATGTCAAAGAAAATCAGATTATACTGCTGCCAATAGTCAACATCTCCATATTATGACGCTCTGCTATGGTAAGAAATCTGCTTTCGGTGCATGAGAATAAGTCTAACGTTGAGTCGTATGTTAGGATTGCGTTAGTTTTTGAAGTGAAAATTCTATATAGACGGTGGTATTATGATTTTTCTGTCACGAAAAAGCGTTACGGCCGCGTGGAGGGGGTAGGCAATATAATTATTGTCCGTTGAAGTTTCACTTCTACTGTGTGTCCCAGTCCCAGCACACATTTCTTTTTTTGTTACGTTTTCGATTTTACTTTGGAGTTCGGGTATTAAATATTTTTTGATAAATAGTTCCGTCAATAGTTTTAATAATAAATTAAGTTAAGAATTTTTTGAAGTATAATTTTTAACCCCTGACTTAACAGAAGGGAGTTATAAGTTTTTAGTGTGTATATGTGTATCTGCCTGTGGCATCATATCTCCAAAATGGACCGACCGATTTCAATGCAGTTTTTTTAATTTGGAAGCTAACTTATTCGGGTATCATCTTAGCGGTGTTTGATGAAAATCTGTTCAACCGTTCAAAAGATACAGCTCTTTTTCTAGTTGGAGTCGGGGTTTTTGACGGTTAGGTTATTATGTTTATAAGTATGACGCAAGTGCATATTAAGGATTCATTTTAATGCTTTCAGTTTAGAGTTGAAATACTAAAACGTATAAAAAAATAATTTCAAGGTGAAATAAAAATCATTTTGATTAAAAATACCTACAAATGTTTTTGAACTCTGTAAATCTTTGATTTTTTTCCAATAAAACGCTGTAGCATTTCATCCATCGGATGTTGAACAAACAATTCTTAATCCGCGGGCTAGGTGGCAACCCGAATGTTTACGGAGACGAGAGGGGGTTGGTTCATCCCCTTGTCACGTGACGTTTGATTATGGCGTGACAAAACACGTCGCGCGCCACTTTTCACCCCCCTGTTGTGCCCATTTGCGGGTTCTGTGAGAGGCAGCCTTTTTACCTGTGGTGGTTAGTCTGTCGGTTACAGATGGTGCAACAAATTTCAAATTCACCGCTAAAAGATCAATATATTGAGCTACTATGTATTATAATATAAAGGTCGGAGATATCAGTTCACGGTGGTCCGTAAACATAAAGATTTTATTGCAATTTTCTTAGGTATAAGAAAAAAATCAGTCCCTTCCAATCTCGCCTTTGTTCGGTTAAGCAGCCAAAACTCAACTTCATGGGAGAAACAATTAAACATATAAAAAAAGTTTTTCTCGATTTTAGCGATGAGTAGGTAAGTTGCCTGCAATGTATAATTTAAGCTTTTAGATTATTGTGATTTTTTTTTTAAGTTCCGAAATATTATTATGCTTTGTTCGTACTGTAAAACGTATAAGTACCTCCTTAGAACAAGCAAGTCTAATAAAACCCTGATTTTAAATATAATTATCCGTCATTTTCTAATTTCGTATAACAAAAAGCGACGGGGTTATCTTAAAACCCGGGTTTTGCAAGACTTGCTTTAAACCAACTTTTTTAATCATACATAGAGAAGAAAATTAGAGTTCTGAAAAATGTAACTTGGTTTGAAAACGAATCTCCACTCAGATGAATGCACCAGATAGTAGGTAGATGGAAGCACCTGCTGGCCGCTCAATAGCTTTTTGAATTGAAGTTTCTATTTCTTGGTAATCATTGATTATCTTCTTATCCAAGGTGGCAGTCCCTTTAAGCAAGTTTTCTAGCAATGGAAAATAACTACGAATTTATTAATCAAATCTCTCGATGTTATTAAGTTCTCGATGGTGTGTGTAGTCCGTCGTAACCCTTTTCATTCTAAGAAGAGGCCCATTAGTGAAACAGTAATGGGTTGAATTATTATAATTATATTAATCTATTAAATTAATCTCAAATTAATGAGAGCGGTTTGTGAATACAGGCTAGATGTGTCATGCGCGTCATCAGCGTGGATGGTCAGACGGATACGGTTCTTTTAGATACAATGCATACATATACTAGTAAACTAAACACTAGAAATGTCTAAATATATACTTATTGGTTTATTTCGACGTATTGGTATACGCAAATTCAATAAAATACTATTTTTATATGACCATGATTTAAATAGCGACTTTTGCCGATAACTTCGTCTGTCACAGTCATTTGGCGAATAAGGATGCCATATTTTGTTTTTGATAAGATTTTCACCATCCACGCTGATGACGCCGATGACGCCGCCGCGGGGTAGTATGGATAATATATTATTATTATCTGCCGTTGTAACATGATCCTCTGTTTCCATTTTATTTACCACCATGATAATACTCCCAAAGTCAGACAACCATGAAGACACATTACATCATCAAAAAAGATTAACAAGAGAACCCATAACGACAAACTTTTACCCTTTATGCGCATTTTTCTCGCTTGAAAACACCCGGTTTCACGCCGCGGCCATGTTAATTCTGTACACATGTACTTTTGTTCTGTCGACACGTGTTTAATAATTGTATGTTTATCTTTATCGAGGGATTTGAGAATCGGGACTGATTGTTCCGATTCGATTATACCGTTGATTGTCGTTGTGTATTGATTGTTGGATCTATTCCTTTCCTTCGGGTGTGCATATAAATATTTGTTTTTTTATTTTTTATCCTTCTGTTTTTAATTTAGTTTACCCAAATTTTAATATAGAATTAGGTAATTAGATAATGGAGAGAAAACCAGCATTCTCCCATGCTGTAGCCATGCTGCGCATGGATCAATATACCCTGAGCCCACCTTTTAACTGGTGACAAAAAAGAGCAGTGTTATAAGTTTGTATTGTGTATCTGTGTATACGTCTGTGGCATCGTAGCTCCAAAACGGATGGACCAATTTCAATGTAGTGTTTTTTATTCGAAAGCTGAATTAATCGGGTTTCATTTTAGCTATGTTTCATAAAAATCTGTTTAGCCGTTCAAAAGTTACAGCTCTTTTTCTAGTTGCAGTCGGGGGTTTTCGACGGTTAGGTTATTGTTCGTTTTCATTTATCTTTTCGTTTTATTAAAAAACGTTGCCGCTCGCTTGGTTTAGGATTAGGATTGTTATATGACGTTAAAAAGTGGCGGATATATTTAAAACCTGGGTTTTACGAGACATGTTTTAACCCATTTTTTATAGTAATAGAAAAAGAGTTTTGTACAAAATGTATGCAAGCAACATCTTCCGTCAGCTCCAACCATGTGCTCCATATCTTTAATATCCACCATAACATTTTTACTCGTATATTATCCAAATACATAGTGATGTGCCAAGGTGCGCGGCGTTCGCATAATAAGCAGAATTCCCGCGACGAGCATAAGGCTCAACACGTGAGTAGAATGGCGACGACAACATTAGCGACCTCTACAGCCCTAATATGGAAGTCAAACGGCCCGACGCATGAACTTTTGGCAATGATGAGCTTGCGTTGCTTAGGGTTACCTGCTTGCGGATATTGTTAAGTCTATTATCCGCACCACTAATTCAGTAGATCATTGGTTTCTGGGACTCAATAAAATTTAGGGTATGTTTTTCCTTGGATGTATTCGTTTCCATTATATTACGGCATTTATACGTATTGATATACGTATTGATATACGTATTGATATACCTATCTAATACTAAAATGTGTTCTATTCAACGCATGACGGGCTTGGACAGAATATCAGCAGTTGAGCATGCCTTACGCTGCCAAGACCATTTTGTATTTTATCTTCTTCTATGATATATTGCCGTCCTACTTACTACGTAATTTAAAAAACAAATAAAAATCTACTAGTCTATTTCAGAAGTAAAAAAAATTATATTGTACAGATTATATTTATTGAGAGTTGGTGGTTTGCGGATACTTTGAATAACTACAATTTTGTGTATAATTACGTACCAATGTAATTGTACACACAAAACATAAAAACTACATCAATAATAATTTCAAACTGCAATTGTCCACCAATTTGCCAGCTAAAAGTGGTGATTATGGTAATATTTTCCCATGAATTGTCCTTTGAAGTGGTTTATAATGGAAACCTATAATTAGTGGTGGACATGTATGGGCTCATTTATGATGAGGATGATATTGGTTTTTAATTAAACCTGATAAATATTTGAGCACTAAATTCAAAAGCCGATATGAACAGTCATATCGGCTTTTGAATTTAGTGCTCAAATGTACTTGTGCAAGCAATGTGCTTTTATTACAAAAAAATATGTATTAAAATAAGTTTATTTGGATGCCGTAGAGACAAAACATAACAGTGTATTTTTGTTATTTATCATCTTACATGCTTTGTGTGTTTATACTCATCTTTTGAACAAATAAATGAACTGGTATATTTTGTGTTATCATATTTTAAATTTCTTGCTTCATATAATAATTGTGACACCCCTACAACATGATGTACTTCTACGACATTAAGTTGAACTATGAACACCGTATAACAGGTCACTATTAAGTCCGGTTTTGTTACTCCAACTTTAACTGTAACTAGTTGGTTATGTCAAGAACTAAGAACTACTATCAATGAATGTTTGCATTATTATACCTTAGGATAGTTACTTTCGAAATGTGACTGTTCCTAGCCACCCCAGGCTAATGAAAATTTCGTTTTTCCTATAGTTATAAGTATTTGGTCGGTTTAATGGCTCCTCCAAGGTAAATAACAGTTAGATTAGCGTTCGTTCACATCTCGATAGTTTTATCTGCAGAATCGCCCGTTTTCTCGTTCGTCGGCTGCCTTTTGCTTACCAATAACGTCTACCACGTCCACGTCTAACGTCTATGTATTTATTACTTGATCTTGAATTTTATTTTATTTTTCTTTCCAATTTTCGTTTATTTTACGTTGCACCCACCATGTTTGTCTCTGCATCACCCTAAGGTAGACTGGCAGAAAATGCCTATGGCATTAAGTCCGCCTTTGTGCAGTGTTTTTTTTATCTGTGCATAAAGCATTGAATAAATAAATAAATAAAATAAATAACGAACGCGAAAACGCGCAATTCTGCTGATAAAACTATCGGGTATGGATGGGCCCTTATTCATGCTTGATCGTTTTAACAGCTTCATTAAAATACTCATTTTTTTAATTCTTTTAGTGTTCTACGTATTGTTAGACAAGTTTAATGAATTTCTGTACACAATTGTTATTCAATATGGGTTCCATACTCAGTGAATAAGGCTCATCACTACATAGTATAAAATAAAGTCGCCCGCCGCGTCTATCTGTATATCCGCTAACTCCTAAACTACGCAACGGATTTTGATGCGGTTTTCACAATCATTTTGAGCATTTGTTCGGGAGGTTTATGTATGTATAATAATTTCATATTCGATGTAAATATAGTAGAGTAAAAACACCCGTGCGAAGACGGGGGCGGGTCGCTAATTAATTTTAAATAAAAATTCATTTAAACTTCATTCAAGGCAAGCATTTACAAGATTGTTTTCATAATGTTTTCAACCGGGATTTTCCGTTCTTCACGTTCAATTTTAACGTTCATGTCTCCCATAAAAGTTCCTTCGCTTATCGCAGTCCGAAAAATTTGTGCAGAGACGTTTTACTAAAAGGTTGTGTCCTATTTTGTGACTCGGGAGTATATGGAAAGATAACTTAACCGTCAAAAACCCCCGACTCCAACTAGAAAAAGAGCTGTAACTTTTGAACGGCTGAACAGATTTTCATGAAACATAGCTAAGATGATATCCGATTAAACTAGCTTTCAATGAAAAAAAACTGCATTGAAATCGGTCCATCCATTTTGGAGCTACGATGCCACTAACAGATACACAGATACACACTACAAACATACCTATAACACCCCTCTTTTTTGTCGGGGGTTAAAAAACGGACAAACAAACCCATTCGCACATAAACCGCAGCGAATCTGGAGTGTGCTGCAGCGATACAGCTCACTCGGACAATGTAACAAATGACCGTAATTGGTCAGCCTGTCGCGTTGTGGTTCGTGGAGCTTTCTGGTAACGTCTCTGGATTACTTTTGGAGTTCTCTGATCGATGACCAAGTTGTGATTTCGCTGGATAAATTGCGAATAAAAGGACAAGTGAAAGGTTCGGTTAGATATACCTATAGCATAATATTATGTAGTGTTATATGTTCTTTTAAGGTTTTGTAAGGTGACATTAGGTTTGATATTAAAACTTTTTTGATTTGATAGTTATTAATGAGATTTAGATATTTTAAGGAGCCACAAATTGTAAACTGAACAGTAATTTCTTTTTTATCTGTTTGAGACTTAGGTTTACATAATCTAAGGTTTGAGATGATATAATCTAAGGTGTGAGACGATTATTCTGTCACCAGAGTGATAACTTTATCCGAGGGGGACAATTTGAATTTTTGACAACTTTCCCATACAAAATCTGTCATGTTTATTTGACGAATAAAACAATATCTGGCAATTGAAAAATCAGCCCCTAATAGAAAATAATGCTCAAATTCTAGTACATCGACTAGTATGTGTATAAAATACCTTAACATGTTAAATAAATAGCTTTCAGCGCTTACAATTGGTAATCAAGAGCATTTTTTCTCGGTTTTAGGTTCGTGTCAAGTAAAATCTATTTTACGTGAAGAGAAAATTTTGTACCTGTAGTGAGCCTGCTGCAATGTGCAATTATTGCTGTGTCACTCCCGGCTATTCTGTTTCTGTACCGTATATGGTGTGATTTAAATATGTATTGTGTTGACCAATAAACCTTATTTCTTTCTTTCTTTCTTTGTTCTTTCTTTCTTCTTTACCTCTTTTTAAGCATATTGCGCGCACGGAGGAGTGTGTGATTTGGCATAGTTAAAGTTTATACGGAGAAGGATTATTTATAATAAATGTGGATGACTTTCGATCACTGGACGACCACTAGTATTGTATAAAAAGATTTGTAGTATTAAAAAAGAAAGAAAGAAAAATATTTTTATTCCGTACGGGATAATGACGGCGCCACATTCACAATAGACGAAACACAAAAAAAAAAAGAATTTGGTACACTTCTTATAAAAAAGTCGAGCATGCCCGTACCGAAAAGGTTACCAACTCAGCATATGCTGGATGTGGGACACCCAGCGATGATTCTCTAAAATTTAGTCCTTATCCTTAGTGAGATCTTTCATTATTTTTAAGTAGATTTGACATGTAGCCATAGTTGTTTCGGGTCTGGGTGGTGTGTGCATGTGACATGTATGTTTGTAAACTGTACCCTCGATACAGGAGAAATCCTAGTGAGGGGCAACGTTTTTTAAAAAAAAAGAAAGAAAGAAAGAAAGAAAGAAAGAAAGAATTAATAAAATCGGTAGTCCACAACGATTTTCTGTTCTAAATAATAACTGTGTCAATAGGTATCTACTACGCACCACAAATTACTTTTCCATTTAACAACATAACACAAGGATTCGTTCTCAAGTAATTATACGTTTAATTCTACTTGTTGCTGGCCGCAAAATTACAGAAATGCCATTAACTTTTTACGACGAACAAAATGGCGAACGCGGGAGAAAACTGGAGGAAAGTTTTCTTTCAGTTTTGTTACCCGAAAATGGCCCTTAGTCCTGCTAATATAAGGCGTATATGGGCAGAAAATGGGGTGTTAGTATGACTTTATGAGATTCTAGGATAGACTTTAATAGGCGTCTGCGCGTTTCCACGCTACTCGGATCGTAACCGAGCGTCGTAAAAACTCCTTGCGTATAGGCTTCAATTGGAGGTTCTAAACTACTGTTGTTTGATGTCTTCTGTGTTGGTATATAGGGGGTTGTTGAAGATTATTTTGCGGTAATGGTCATTCTCTATAGTAGAACATATTCAAACATCAAACATTTATTCGCATTTATGTACATGTGTACTACAATAGTCATAGTATTTAAATGGTAACTAATAAGGTACACGTCAACATAATATAACCAATAATATTATGTAATTCGAAATTAAAATAATCAAAATAATAAGAATGATCATAATTACATTTTAATCATATCATTAGCGTTATAAAATGCCTGCTCAACCAACAAGCCATTTTTTAAGATTTTGTTTAAAAGATTCCTGTGACGATGCGTCGCGAATGTACCTACTCCAGTAGCGGGCTAGTGTGTAGATATTAATGTGTTCTCTAAAACTGTAGTACACTATTTTGTTCTATCATCAACATTTTTCGCAGCGCACGCGATGTAAGGAATTTTAAGGTAATTTTTTTACACCTTGGGTAGATTATCGAAGATTTCATAAGAATCCAAATAAAAAATAAAAAAAAATATAGCCTATATTTCTCAGTGATAATTCAGCATACAACGGATTTTTTTTATCGGTTCTGTAGTTTTTTAGTTTATTCATTACAAACAAAAATACAAATCTTTTTTCTTCAAAATTTTAGTGTAGATGACTAACAAAAGACATAATAACATTACCCAAAAATTCTGAAATAACTGGTTTCTATATTTCAGGGAAACATAGGTTCTTGTTGTTGATATGGAAATGACCTAACATCTATTATAGAATATCCATCAGAAGCTAATTAAACTTATTAACAATCTTTTTAACCCCCGACAAAAAAGAGTATGTGTGTATCTGCGTATTGGTGTATCTGTGCATGTCTGTGGTGTCGTAGCTCCAAAACAGATTGACCGATTTCAATGCAGTTTGTTTATAATTGAAAGCTAATTTAATCGGGTATCGTCTTAGCTATGTTTCATGAAGATCTGTTGAACCGTTCAAATGTTACAGCTCTTTTTCTAGTTGGAGTCGGGGGTTTTTGACGGTTAGGATATTCACCCTATACCTGAAGAAAATTGGCTTAGTAAAGTGAGAACCACTCTATCAAGATCAGGGGCAATGAACTTTCATTAATATTATGCTCTCTTTTGTTTCAGGTAAGACCAGTTTACAGTCTAAGTGCAGTGATAGAAGGCGATACTTTTAGGCTCAGTGGGCCGAGCACGAATGTTTTCACGTATAGTAACGTAAACGTAAGCACATTTTGAGTATAAAAAACGATGAATCTATCGCATTTTTGTTCAATTTTATGCAACAAACGCACTTATTTCATGAAAATGTAAAAATATTGCATGTCTTTCCAAAAAAATATCAGGGATTAAACGTGTATTTTTGGTTCTAAATTTGGTTACGTTTACTTTACTATACGTCAAAACATTCGTGCTCGGCCCACAGATCTACAATATTTTACGTACCTAGTGCACAAAATTTGCAGAGTTATTCAGTGTCCGTTCCCAAATGTAACTATGGGACAGCCGATTATTTTTTCGCAATTACGATGTTGGTCCCATAGAGTAAGTTGTTCAGTTTGATTGTCTGATCCACACCCTAATATTGGACCACGCATTTCTGAAACACGTTATAGATCTCAACCTTTGTTTGTGTGAGTGTTAGACGTCGGTAAAGGTAAGTTTTCACTGAATATTATGAACGTACGGTATTTTGTGTGTGTGAAATTTTGTTTGATGTTTCGAATTATCAAAAAGAAAAAAAAAATTACGTGTTTCGTTAATTTTAGAAAAAGTTTGATCGTTTTTCTTCTTTACCACAATAATATTGTAAGTGTAATCATATTAAGAGCAATATTAGATGCATTTTCGAATTTGCCTACTGTCTTCCTTTAAACTTACACGTCATTAATATACCTCTTCGTACCTACTCCTAAATGCAGCTTTAACAAAACTATCATGCTCCTAAACGTGTGCCGTCTATCGGCACTGGTCAGCTCGTAACTGCCATCGCAATCTGATTCAGAGGCAAATCATTAGTATCCTATTCTTATTTTTTATTCACATTAAATTACATTATTGTCGCAGCAAGATTGTAATCTATTATTATAAAAGTGTTTCCATGGAGTTTCTTGCCGGTTCTTCTCCATAGGACCTACTATTTGGAACCGCGCACCTAGAGTCTCGACATTTCATAAGTGCCTGTATCTAGTTTATATGAAATAAAGACCTATTCTATTCTAACCCCACAAAAAGGCGTCATATGACGCGGACTGTAAACTTCAGACATATTAATCGCAGTAATAAAACAATACGCTAGCTTTATAAACAATACAGATTATTCAGCGGCGGGCCATCTCACCTAGAAACGATAAATCTGCTACCTAAACCACCTGAGCGTTCGACATCCCTGTGATTATGAATGAGGGGACACCCCTAGCTACCACCCTTCAAACCGTATCGCACGCACCACATTCCACCACACAACTCTCAACTTTAAACCAACGAAACTAAGTCTAAAATTGCAGAGACGTTTCTGTACTTAGCGATAACCGAATTAGCGTTCGAAAAGCAGACCCTATTCCGTGTTGCATAGCATACAAATCGCTAATTCTACTTTACTCTGTAAATCCAAAACCGATTGTAGCCTTGTTGCTGGTGATATAAGGTCGGTTTTTGTGTGTTGTTGTGGGAAGGGGGGTGTTATGAGGGTTCGTTTGCACCCCGGCGGGGCCCGACGGCGGCCCGGGCCGAGCTCGTATCCCGGGCGACCGACGTTCGACCCGAGGGCTGCACTTGCACAAAGTGGGTGCAAGTGTGCGCTGCACCTAACCCGCGCGTTCATGTCGATTGGCCGCACAGTTTTCTAATTTCGAATGTTCGCTTCAGTGTGGTCGATTTTTTATTTTTTTCAATGTGGAATCGAAATAAGGCTTACCTTGTACTGAGTCTTGTGACGGTCTGGTTGAATGTAAAAGGAAAATAAACGCTCTGATATAAAGTTAAAAGGTTAACTGTCGGACTTTTATATAAGAATTATATATATAACCGTTTCATTCAGTTTTCTAAGGAACTAACATTTTGATGGCGGACGCAGTCGATTGAAAGAGGTCTGATTGAATAGCCTGATTGAATGAAAAAATCAATTGGGTTCATTAGCTTTTCCTGCGTTAATGATTTTATTCAACAGTAACTATACTGTTCGGATGACGTGCCGTTACTGCCTTACTCACAATAAAAAATGACGTAGTAGTTTAGCTTTTTAGGTGCAATAGGTAAATCATCATTGGTGTGTCCTAAAATATTAAAACCGTTTGACGATCTCCTAAAATAATTTCAATTAGATAAAACTATGTTCTCTAAAATTTTTCAATATTTTGAGGACTTTTTAGTTGTGTCGTACTATAGTACGACACAACTAAAAAGTCGTATCGACAAACTTCGTAAAACCGATCAGTAAATCACGATACCCACTGGTAATCGGGATCGATTCACTTTTGAATGTCGAATTGCGTCGTTCGAATTGTCGTTCAGTATAATTTTTAAACCATACTGCCGCAATACCGCAATGTTCTTTGTTGAACTGTCAAAATTGAATCGATTCCGATTTCGAGTGTGCATCGTGATTACCCTGCAGTTCCGAACCGCGTGCGTCTTCAAGACCACAATTTTTTATAAGTACTGCAGTTAAACGTGATCTTTACGCTGATGCAATAAGTTGTACCTACACTTATTTATATGGGCGACGGCCATTGGTTGTTCGATCAGGTACAGCGATGTTATTTCTTCGATGTATCGTACTGTACATGATAAACTACCGATTGAAAAAAAAAAAACATTGTATTTTCAAAGATTAATGATTTATCATAATTTTATCCATCCAATTTAAAAATGTCTGTGATACAATTTTGTTCCCAAAATATTTTAAAGGTAGCCACACATCAAACTAAACCCACAACATAGTCAGGCAATAGGAACAAAAATAAAGGCGGCCATTCACTTCGGTTATCGGCGCAGTACAGAGGGTTGATTTAACTAGATGGTTACCGTGAACCACGCTCTGCCCACGTATTTCCCCTACATAAAACCTTAGAGTTATAGAAACAGATATGTTAGTTTAAAGGGAATGTTTTCTGCCTATTACAGTAAGGCCTCCTTGAAGAACCAGTAAAAAAAAAAAAAAAACTTCTGTATCTATGATATTAGAGGAAATTAAAAAATGTGTATGAAATGACCGTGTAAATCCGTACTAATAATAAAAATCCGAAAGTGTGTCTGGTTGTTTGTGCCTTCTTAATGGAGCTAGTGAACTGATTTCAACAAAATTTGGCATACAACTTAAATACGACTACAACTTGGGGATGAAATATTTCTCATGTATTTTAATGTGTGCATTAATTTCTAAATAAATAATAGTTATTTGTTATACAAGAGTGCAAAGTTGCTTTTTAACCGCGTGTTCAATTTTGATGACCGAGCAAGCGAAGGATTCTAAAATTGAATCACGAGCGCAGCGAGTGATTCAAAATTAGAATCCTGAGCGTTAGCGAGGGAATCAAAAGAGCACGAGGTGAAAAATCTTTGCACTCGAGTGCAACACGTAACTTTTCATTCCACCTCAGCGAGGAAATGACTAAATGCAAAAAAAAAACGTTTAATTCACAAACTTAGTGCACACGATGTTCTAAATTCAATTTACTTTATCCTCTAGAGAATAAAAACGGCTTTTCCACTCAGATATTGAAGATTAAAAATACTCTTTCCGAGATGGTGGGATGAAAATTTACTTTATCCTCTAGAGAATAAAAACGGCTTTTCCACTCAGATATTGAAGATTAAAAATACTCTTTCCGAGATGGTGGGATGAAAAAATAATTAAATTTGTTGTTCCTATAAATATTTTTTCAGTTAGCACCACAACTTGACTTATTGCATTCCTATTTCTTTAGAATTTCCTATTGCATTTCTCTCCTTTCTTTTTCTTAGTCCCGTACACGCCACTTAATCTTTGCAACCTCCCGCCAGTAATGGGCGTCTTGAAGAAAGCGCCCGGATATTGCCAGTAAACGTATGTCGATATGACCCCTGTTTCCTCCCCTCCCCCTGTACTTAGAACTTACCCGTACAGTGAGGCGAATGTACTTTGATAATAAAATAAAGTGTACTTAATAGTAGGTAGGTAGTTTATTTCACTGAGAAGTTTCCTTGGTTGAAAAATGTTGTGAAGAAAATCCTGGTTTGGTAGGGAAAAAATTGTACGATGAAATTAAAAATTCAAATTCTTTAATAAAATTCTTCAAATGTTTGAAAAATAAATGATATGAATTTGTATTTTAAAACGTCAATTTTCATTTTTTGTTACGATGGAAATCATTCGCCCTTTCTTGTCTGCTTCCTAAGAGTTTTTATTTAGTGTAGAAAAGGTATTATTAATATCTTATACGAGTAATAATCCTTTATTCACAAGAAACACGGTAATATAGATGAAAATAAATGTCAGTGCAGATAGCTGCATATTAAAGTCACACATTGTTAAACATAAATTACCTATAAAATTGCTTTTATTATAATTAATTTCAAATAATAATTATTTACTAGATTACATGTTAATACCTCAGATACCTACTTAATCGTACATTCGCAATATTTTCTCAATGTTCATTGTAACCAGTATTGGAGTTGTATTTTCTATATCGATCTCTGCTGACACATGTTATCCCCGGAAACTTTATCTGAGGGGAAAAACATTGAGTCACGTAATTAGCTAATTTTAACATCAGACCCTCTAGAATAGAGATCATTGTTGGGTAAACATTTTTTTCATAAAATATCTAAGTTCTAGCCACCTCATCAAGTAAGAATTGCTTATTTTTCGCCAAATAATTTGGGAAAAAATAAAATATAAGTACTTAATGCAGAGTGCATTGAGTATAATTATAATATTCTCATAAGTATATATTTATTTTATTTTATTAGGAAATCTTACAGCTAATAACAAAGAATGTGTACAGTTTTTAGTCAAGTTAAGGCCAATTACAAGTACTAGAATATTGATATTCATAATTTAATGTAAGTGGAAACTTACATTAAATTATGAATATCAATATTCTAGACAGTAGGTATTCTATTCTTATACAAATATGAAAAACAATACATAAGACAGCAGCAATGCAAAATGCAATTATGGCAATGTTACAGGAATTTTTCATCTTACTACACCGAGAACCATAATTATTATTAAGCTATTTTTATTATTATACCATTTCGTCTGATGTTTTTTCCTCAATAATATTCCAAAAAACCTTGAATCCCTAACACTCGAGACAATTTGGGGTCCTCAAAAGCTTTAGTACATCGTTTGACTTTTCTTTCTCTTTCAAATAAAAGTTTTTTTTTGTTGTTACCATTTTTTTCCGTCCAAAGTTTTTAATTTGTCCAAGTGCCGTCAAGATTTTTCTTTAAACAAACGAGAATCTTTTGGTCCTTTTGTACGAGTCAAAATCCAAATGAGTTTTCCCCTCAGTTTGGCTTTTATACAATAATGCATTAGCCGCAAATGTAATTTGGGACAAAATGGTTTATTTTTGCGTTTGATATTTATTTTTGGGTTTGAAGACGCCTGTCCTTTTCCCGTTACGCCGATTCAGGAAAAATATACATTTTCCTTTATATTTTATCAATTATTTATCATATCGCATGAGACTGAAATGTTGATTTTAGGAATGCGCTATAAATTTTTGCAATGTGGCAATTATTATTGTGGATCGATGACTTGAAAAAGGAAGATGGGGTGAACTGGATGTGGAGGAGAGAGTGCTGTCCAGTTTTGGAGAAACCGATGTCCAGCAGTAAACTGCAGTAGGATGAGTTGGGTTGAGTGTGCAAGGTTGAGCGTCTTTCCCCTTAAAATTTTCTTAGTGTTAACTAGCCACATTTACTTCACTCTAGTTTCCAGTACTAATTGTCCGTTTCTTTGATATCAATTTAACAGCGCGGTTAGCTCAATGGTTGAGCTATTGACTGATGCGCTAGGCACGTGAAATGTGAAACAGATATTTGTATAGCCTACTGATAGTTGTTCCGGTTCTAGGATGTTTGTGTATGTGAAGATTTAGAACAAAATAACACCAGTATATGAAAAAAAAATCATCGTTGTAGATGACTTGGTACCTACTGTCCTAGTTCAAATCCAAAATACTGATGGTACTAGACGACTTGGATCAACTAACACATAGACGTAAATTCTCTTCCTCTAGATAATAAAACTTTATCTATCTACGAGTGTCTAACTGTACTTATACCGCATTAAAGAACTATAATAGTACTATAAACAAGCGACACGTGGGAGTTAGTGGGCGTATCAGAGGTGCGCTGACGCAACGAACAATGAGCGGTCGTGTTGCAACATCAGTGATGCGTTTCAAGTTTGTGTTGTAGGTACTTATATTGGCTCTGGGATCTATAGTTACGAAATTTTCAATGATAAATAGATACATCATCGAGTACGAGTTGATAGATTGGTTGATGGAAGAGTACCAAAGATAAAATAGACCTACTTGTGGACAAAGGACAGCTTATATTTTTGTAGTGGGGACCAAGGAGATAACATGGGGATTAACACCCAATTTCTCAGAGGCTGATCAAATTTAACCAGCTGTCAATTATCGTGGCCTGTGATATGTATGGTTGTTGATGGTGTTCAACTAATCACAACAGCTAACATGAGGTTTAACATGATCAGAGATTTGTCCAGCGTTTCAGAAACTGGGGGTAAGTGTAATAAACCATTATTAAACATCTACCTACCTAACAGTTTACAAACATACATGTCACATGCACACACACACAGACCGGGAACAACTATCTGTAGGTCATACAAATATTCGTTCCGTGCGGGGAAGGAACCTGCAGCACGTAGCGCAGAAACCCAATTCCTTAGCCATTGCACCAACCATCATCTGATAGACAAATGACAAAATATAAAAGTACCTATATTGCTCCACAGATTCGTAATAATTATGCACAGATTAGTAAATTGCTCTTCCTAGTAACTCAGCGGAGTATAGACTAGAAACTTTGTTTAGTCATAATTTGTAGTCTGTGTCTTGCTTGATTGGCAGGAATTCGATATCCGTGGCAGGAATGTTGTTGGTTGGGCACGGCATAGATTATAAATTCTTTTTACGTTTTTGTTTGTGTTGCGGTCAGTCGGTATACTTGCTTTACTTACCTATTCATTGTTTTGTTGCTGGGATGGCAAATGTTTGGTTTAGATGCTGCTATTTTGTATTGTATGTGTGTCGTTTTTGCTGCAGAAATAAAATATTTTTCTTTCTTTCTTTTTCTTTCTATAGAAGCAACATCTGTCAGTTTATCCAATTACACCGGGCTAACGCGTGCATCCCTTTGGAACTTGACAGACAGGAAAAAATTGCCTCAACGAGAATTTTGGGGCGCAAAGTCCCTAGTGACGGGTTGGGTGCAACGATAAAACGGGATTCCGAATCAGCCAAGTGATTTATTTAAATTGTGAGCACCCGACTTTGAAGATTAAAGTTTGGAGATCTTTTTGTTGGAATTTGGTATCAGTTGTTGAAGTTGATGAAGATGGATTATGTGGACTTGTAGAACTATTCCAGTTTAAGTTAAGGAGAAAGAAAGAATGAAAATAAAAATATTCACACAACATTTTCAATAAACGAAACACAAAAAGAATTATTTCTTAATTTTGTGAAGTCGGTTTTTACTTTTTTTAAAAGATTATTTTGTTTTTCTATTTTGATTGGCATAAAATAATACATAAACATGCGATTACAGCAATCGCGAGTGATATGCTGTTATACATTCAAGAGTTCCATTGGTTATCTCCGAAGGTCTTCATCAGATCTTCACCAAATTTTAATGAGACCACCTCAATTTTTTTAAATCGTTCTGCAGTTGACGGTTTTATCGCGTAACAAACATACAGTCGAATTGAGAACCTCCTTCTTTTAGTGAAGTCGGTTAAAATTAGGGACTAATCTAATAAATCTTTTTTTTTATAGGCCTTCGGCAACGTTTATTATATTTATCTAGATTATAAACAATAGATACTTCTTCTAAAATAAACCTTTAGATTTCTGTAAGTATAAGGCTAACTTGTACGATTCAAAAAAATATTAATGTGACATATAAAATAACTACCATGTTTAAACCAGTAGCAGAAAAAATAAGTGTTTTTACTAAGAAAATAAAGTGCACAATTATTACGAACTACAACTACATTAAGAAAGCCATTCTTTGACAAACACTCCGCGAATTAAAAACTCTGAAATAAAGTACTATTTTCTTCATAAAAAAGGAATAACTCACATTTATCTGCAGTGGTACAGAAAATTCGTGCGGAAAAGACTGTCGAGCAGCAGCCTTTGTCAACATTAAAGCTCAGCGAAAACGCATAAAGCAGTTCCACTACAGCTCTTAGTCCAGGATTTTTTTGAAATAGTTTCGCTACACTGTATTTTGTGACTAGCTCCTACTGTTAGATATGCGATAGTGAAGCTAAGCCTACACTACATAATTCGTGTTTAGTATTTTTAACTGACTTCCAAAAAGGAGGCGGTTCTCAATTCGGATGTTTTATTTTTATTTTTATTGCATGTTCGGGCATTACTCCGTCATAATACCTACCTATATATCGACGGATTTGCAAAATTATTTTTTTGTTCGAGAGGAATTTATGTCGACTGGGTCCCATTTAAATTTGGTGAAGATAGAAGCTGTTAAGTTTTTTAAGAAATTTATTTTATACTTTATAGTATTTTGAAGTCGGTTTTTACTTTTTTTAAAGTTTTTATATAATATGTCGAAGTCAAATTGTAGAATCCGCCACATTACAAAACGGCAGCTGAATTGTAAAATCCGCCGCAATATACGTAAAACGGTTAGCTGCTTTACAAAACAACTGTAGGCTCTGTAAAACGGTTAATTAAGGTTTACGCGGATTGTTGCACGTTGTTCAGGATCATAATACGAAGTTAGTAGTAGTTGGTAGTGTCAATTCTTCAAATATCAACCGGAGATTAGAATCGCGATGCGAGATGTTCTTGCAGAATAGCTCCCCTGAAACTATTCCAATGATGCGTCACCACAGTACGCATTTAGCCGTACTAGTGGTCGCCTACTGGTCGAAATTAGACCGTAATTTTCGCTTTCTGCACTCTTTCTCCATATAAACTTTAAATATACCAAATCTCATACTCCTCCGTTCGCGCAATATGCTTAAAAAGGGGTACAAATTTTTCTCTTCACGTAATAATTAGATTCCAAATCACGATTTAAGTACAACTAAAGGCCTATTCAGACCTAAGCGGTATTCGCTACCGTCTGCGGCAGAGAAAACCCAGTGGGTATGCGGTAATATTACTGTTCAGACCTAAGCGGTATTCGCTACCGTCTGCGGCAGAGAAAACCCAGTGGGTATGCGGTAATATTACTGTTCACACCAAAACGGATTTCGCTATCCCGCGCGGTATGTACCTCTACCCACAGCGGCAGCGAATATCGCTCAGGTTTGAATAGGCCTTTATACAGGGTGACTGGTAGAACGAGGGAATCATTGAAGAAGGGTAGTGTACTCATCATTATGAACAACTTTTACTATTGAAACAAACCTGAAATCGCGAAACTAAATCAGCTGTTCCGTACATTTAGACACACATATTTATATGGAGCAGCAGATTTTTTTTCGCGATTTCAGCTTTGTTCCCATAGTAAAAGTTGTTCAGAATGATGAGTACAATACCTTCCTTCACTGATTATTTCGTAGTCACTCAGTATACTTAGTATTGCTCAACAAATATTCAAACCATTTACAACGAGAAGCTCAAGGATATTCAAGTTATTATTCGCTTGCGGCGGAATCTGTTCCTAAAGCAGAATGTTCGTACGGTTTTGTGTAAATTTGATTTTCATTACGAGCGCCGCAGACGTGTGCACTCCACGTATTGAGTTTGTAACATTTTTATATGGGATAACATGCATCGTTTCATTTATAAGAGCTCAGATTATGAAACTAGTTTTTATCATATAAAGTTTGAAAAACTTTCCTTTTATACAGGATATATTATTTATGTAGGTAGTGCGCATAATTTGTAGAGTGATTCAGTCTCTGTTCCTTAATGCAACCGCAGTATTGGGATACACTTTAAAACAAAACGAAAATTCGACAGTATGGGGATACGCATAATTTACTAGCGCAAGCCATAGAAAATCGTTTTTTTGTTTTTATTTTGGAGCGAATTTTAGTTCTGCGGTTGCATTTGGGAACGGACACTGAATCACTCTGCAAATTTGCGCCAGGCTTATGTCGTTTCCACGACTACATACTTAATTCATCATTGCTACATTCATATAATACTTACCGCCGAATACTGAAACGCTACTCAATTTTAAGACGCTCTTAAAAGTCATTCTGTCGCTACTGTCCACCTTAAAATGACAGGGACAGCACGAGAGTTAACGGCAACTTAAACTTGAGATGTGTTTTCAGTATTCGGGGGTTAGTTGATTAAAAGAATACGATAAGTATTTTGTAAACCCAAAAGATAATTGCCCAAACCAATCCGATGAAAAGAGATTAGATTCGTTTCCATGCATGATTTCCTGCCCATAAAGATTCAAAGCCCACAATTTTCCGATAAAATGTGATCAAGTAACGGAGAAATGCAATTTTATATTCATGTCCCAAGGGAAATAATTACTCACATTATTCGGGAAGACTTCCCCTGATCGTCTATGGTTAGGTATAAAATAAGAATAATACCTTTAGTACTGCTAAAGAGTGGAATTCCTTGCCGTCACAAAATAGTTATATTATTCAAGAGTTCCATTGTCTATCTCCGAAGGTCTTCATCAGATCTTCACCAAATTTAGGGCTGTAATTGAACTAGCCAGAAATTTCCAGAATAAGCTGACCATCCACTGGACGAAAAGCCTATACAGTGCGAGGTCAGCTCATACTGGAAATGTCTGGGCTGTTTAATTTCAGCTCTGAAGTCTCCACTAGTTATTGAGTTTATTCATTACAAACAAAAAAATCTCTTAATAATATCAGTGTAGATTTATTGGATCACCAACAGAACATACACACATGCAAGAAACCAACCACACCTATTTTCAATGAAAAAAATCACAACTATTTATGCCCAAAAAAAAATCCGATCTCAACAAAAATATAAGAGCAGCACATTACTTTAATTTTGTGCCCCCTGCATGCCGTGTGTGCATTTTTCCTGGGTGTCTGGGCATAGGGCATGCGAACACAATGCATCTTAATGAATGCATTCCAAAGTCACGCGGCCTCCCCTGGGCTTTTGATGTGCCAGGGGACGCAGTCCTGTATTTAGGTGCGTGTTCTTGTCAGTGACGTTTGGTCCTGTCGTACGGTGCAATTACGACGTGTTTCATTTTCAATTCATCATGAAGTGGCTGTTTAAATGATCGCTTGTAATGATGAGAAATTATAATCGTGAAAGAAATAAATAAACATAATTTATTCGGAAGTTTAAGTGCGATACCACAGTAATTAAAAACAAAACCAGTAATTAAAACACAGGTATAGAGTGTGTGTATCCTAAAGGATTGGCCCCAAATTGCCATAAACTTAGAAAAGTGGATGAGGGAAGGAAAGCCTTTGCCTTGCAGTGAGACTCAACAGATTAGCAAAACAAATATGTGTGTATGCGTGCGTAGACAAAGCTTCTTCGACCGAATTCTCCGATCAATTTGACACTTAGCAGCATTTTATTCATACGCTTTTTTACAGGTTATTAGCATGTCATTTGGCCCTGGTACTCACAAAACAGGATTTAAGCTTCAAAAAACAAATTGTATTGTTTTCGTTCTGGTCCTGTTTTGATAACAGAGAATCTAATCTCTCTAACAAAAATTCCTATTTCAATTGCCATAGCAGATCGGAACTCAATGAATATTCTACCAATACGTCGTTTATACGTACAATAGGAAATCCGCCCAGACGAAGATGACCGAGTAATCCGCAAATATGTTCATTTGTCACACGCGACACATTAGATATTTATTGCTAGGGTACGAATGTGACTAGTTAAGTATTGTGTGTGTGTCCATATACGCACAGCTATATATCAAGCTATAGATTTCCAGTATAAGCTGACCTCTCACTACTTGAAAAGCCTGTACAATGTGAGGTCAGCTTACACTTGAAATATATAAAAAAAAGTATGTGATGCACAAAAGGATGATGCCAGGATTTGTATGAACTCTGGTCCCACCCTCCAATAGCTACGTGTCATACATCGTTGGATAGGTATTTTTGAGCTGAACAAAAGTTACTATGGCGCCAAGTTTCAAATCTTAGTCCGTTCAGAGTTATTCATTATTAAACATGTCAGTTTAACAATAGTTAAACATTATGCTTTTCCCTAATACAATACAGTTTTTGAATTAATAATAGTATTATATACCTATCTACCGTTATCATCAGAGTCGTAAGGTATTTTTAGAGATAAAACACGATGGTAAGGTATAGTCCGCGCGCGAGCTCTGAGGAATCAGCACCTGAGGAAACGGGCACTTTGCGTTACGTCCGACCAACTCTTCTTACGACTCTGATGATAACGGTAGATGGGTATTTAATACTAGTAGGTATTAATTCAAAAACTGTATTATATTAGGGGAAAGCATTATGCTTGACTATTGTTAAACTGACATGTTTAATAATGCATAACTCTAAACGGACTAAGATTTGAATCTTGGCGCCATATTAACTTTTATTCAGCTACAAAATACCTATCCAACGATGTATGACACGTCGCTATTGGAGGGTGGGACCAAAATTGGCATCATCCTTTGCAGAGTAATTCTGTGTCCGTGCCCAAATGCAACCGCAGTAATAAAATTCAATTCAAAACAAAATAATTTTGTATGGCTTGCGTTAGTAAATCATGCATATCATGCATGCATGCTTATTAATAATTACTAAGTCGAATTTTCGTTTTGTTTTAAAGTGTAAATATAAACCGCAAAGGTTACATTTAGGAACAGAGAATGAATCACAGGTAGCATTACGCCTGTCTTGCAAACAATTTGAATATATAAAAATAAATGTGTTACTGTCGCAAACATCAAAATTATATGTCTTATCTAATGTTATCTTAACTTAGGTACAATGTAAAAACCTAGTAAAATAGAAAGAAAGAAAGAAAAAGTATTTATTTGACACAGCACAAAAACAACCTCGTACCTATTCAATTTCCCGTCCTGGATGATATATTTCACCTTAGTCCATCATTTCAAAGCACATAACGGATCTAGAACCAAACTGATCTGAAGCCTATTTTACTGAATACTTGAAGACCTAGCTACTAAGTAGATAGGACCCTATTTTTACAACGTTCGGTACAGTCGGCAAAAGAATTGGTCTACCACCCTAAGATTGCAATTATTTTGTTTGTACGCCATAAAACAAAAGGCTCGATATTCTTTTGTCAAAATCCCCCGACGCCAACTAAAAGAAGAACTGTAACTTTTGAACAACTGAACAGACTTTCATGAAACATAATAAGATGATACCCGATAAAACGAACTTTCAATAAAAAAAACTGTATTGATATCAGTCAATCCGTTTTGAAGCTAGATGTCACAGATAGATACACAGATCTGCCCTGTTACAATACCCCTGTTTTTTCTCGGGGTTTAAAAACAATGAAGTTTTAAATTTAGTGAAATTTTCATTTGATAGGAAGTTTTGTTAAAATGGATAGACCACTTTTTTGCCTTACCGTATACCTAAAAGAGCAAAATTATTAAAACATACCTACCCAAGTCATAAATGCGTGCGTACCCTCACCGTGGGGTGAGGTGGACTCGTATGTGCAAAAGACAGAATTTTGTTAGCGGACATTCGATCGCCCGCGGCATTCCTGCTTAGATGAAGCACTTATTAAATGTACGCTGTGTATGTAATCATTGCGTGTGAAGATTATGTGGGTAACAGAAGTGACGTAGATTAAAACATTGTGTTACCTACCTATTTTCTAAGAGGTTTTTAAAGGTTTGAATGATTTAATCGCATTTGATTCTGTCGAAGTTTTTTTTTTTGGGGTCGCTTCAGTCGCTCTAGGTGACTATGCCAGCCCCATGAAGTTTTATTTAAAAAAAAAAAAACCAAGAAAGAGACAAGTGCGGAATATGTTAAAAAATATATTTACTTAGTAGTTTCACTAGTAGCGCAGTGCGATTGACTTTCTGCGCCGCACAGTTTCGATTTGAGATTTGTCTGTTAAGTATGCTCGAGATAAGAGAAACAAAAGTGCGACAAAGTAAAAAAAACTGACTCCTAAAGTAGTAGATTTTCTTTTCAAGAGACTTAATTTATGCGCATCGTTTGCGGCGTTTTAAAAGCCTACAGCAAAAAATACACCGCAAATCATAAGCCCCTCTTACCAAGCATAATCTTTGCATCTTCTATTTTAATTAAGTCCAGCGAAAGCCGGTCGACGTAATATTCGCTCGTGTTCATACGTGCGTCACATATGAGCCGCGTATGTGTACTAGCCTTTGATGACGCTATTATTGGTTGACACGCTGAGATGAGGTAGGTTTTCTCGATGAGAAATGTGCGCCTAAATGGAATATAATTTGATGAGTTCACGGAGATATTTTTGCTGAAAAGATGTTTATTTTTGAATGACAAATTTATTTTACCTTTTTGGATTTTCCAGCGTATTAATCAAGGGATGTTTGAGACCGTTGAGAATATTTTGGGATGAAAGAAACATGTGTCTTTGAGGAAATGAAAATGAAATGAACTAATTGGACTGTATGGGACTGAAAAAGTGTATGTGTTCATAGAACCTTTATTAGTGCCTCATAAGTAAGAGCCCGTTTATATTAGCGACTGCTGGGCGTGCGCGTTCGATCAGCGCTTCCACGATGTAAACGCCGAGTGCACGTTGGGCGCCTGCAGAACTTGGCGGCGGCGCGGCGGCGTGGGTAAGTAGATCTGCACAATTATACCTATCGACACAAAAATGAGGTGCGCGCGTCGCCACAAAGTCGACTAACAGACGCACAGCCCTAGCTGACGTGGTGGCGAGGTGACGTGAGCGCTGCGTGCATGCTGGCCAAACTTTCGAGGAACGCGCACCCTTAACAGATGACGCTCATATGAACGGGTTCTAAGAAAGTTTTCGTCTAGAAAGTATTCGTCTAGAAAGTATTTAAACCTTTTATTGCTATCTTATTTTCGATATCTAAGAGTATGAAGCCGCAAAAACTAACCAAACGATCTGGTCTTTTGATCCGACTGTCGGATCTATAAAGAATCAAATTAGAGATAAAGGCCTTGCCTCCTACAATTCAAGCAAATTACATTCACACAAAATTAAACTTTTATTTACCATCATTTAATTCCCATTGAAGCTCCATTTGGCTCTCAAAAATGTCATCTCTCGCATTAATCATTCTGCGTAGGATTCCTCTTGGTGCGGAGGTACGCGGCACATTCCTGGCCTGCCCCTAATATACCACGACATAATTAACAGGCCTTGTGTAATGACTGGTCGTTTGTCATAGCAACCGACGTAGGCAGGACTTTAGGTCAAGACTAGTGTAACTTAGGACTTGAAAGTGTCGAAAAGGCTTGTATTCATAGTCACAATAAGTTGAGTTAAGATTCCGCTAGTCAGTCATACTTCCATACAGTGCCACAAAATTATCTGACCCGGTGACCAAAATTGGAACTAACGTCGCCATAGAACAAAAATGACTTCAAAATGTATTTTTTGTATAGAGATGACATTGGTAAAAGCGACGGTAGCGACCCCATCACCGGGTCAGATAAGTTTGTGGCACTATACAAACGTAATAATGTGATTACTCCACTGTTTGACTCTGTACGTTCAATAATTAGAATGGTATCGATTTGGTATGGATGAATGAATGGTTGTCTCATAATTATAGTCTGTGTGGAAACAGAACAGTAAAAATACATGTCATTGATTTGATAGTTACGTGCCTCGAAACTTCCATATTTCAATAGAACCTTGGGTGTAAATAAATCACATAAGGAGTATGGAAATAGTGAAATAGTTCCCATACAGGCATAGTTTATTTATTCCAAAGTTAATATAACTTTATTTTAAATGGATACATTTAGTATTTTTTTCTTAATAAATGCCCAAAGGTCTGTACATAAAGATTTTCGCGCTCGTTTTCGATCTAAATCATCGTAGGTATAAAGCATTCGATGTAAATTTAGATATAAATCATAATTTCTATTGCTAATTACTATGTTTATACCTTTCTCAAACGATGGTGGGATAGCATGCATTTTAGCCGCGCCCGACTCGACTAGCGCAACCTTAATGAGTATTTATAAGGATAAGATACGATAGGATTCTCATCGTCATTTTTATTTACAAAAATCTCTTATTATTGAATCTATTTTATAAAAGTCGAGCTATCCTGTAAATGACATTATTACACCTATTTTTTTTCTTACTAAGAGGTTGTAATTGTATTTGTACTAGAGAGGTTGGCTTTATTAAATCCGCGGTTCTTATCACAGATTCTCCCTGGATCTACTACAATTGGACAAAATTTTGTGATAGATATATTTTTCGGTTTAGAAATAACAACAGTTTGTAGCAGATTAACATTTCCAATACAACAAGATAATTAACAGAACGAAGACTATAATTAAGCTGGACCACCCATTTGTTCCGAGAAAGCCTGTTTACTTACGGAATTAACAGACGCCTCCTGCTGAGATCAACATAATTCAAAGATGAAACCTAGAAACGATTTAAATAATACGATTTACAACTCTTAGCGGGTCCCACTTATCTTGGGAATTGAGGCACTGCGCTTGGAAAAAGATAGTATTATTTAAGTACTTCTGACAGAGGACCTGCCCACAGACAGCGAGCATAATATCCCTTCGATATTCCTTTAATTAACCCCCAAACAAAAAAAAGGGGTGTGATAAATTTGTAGTGTGTATCTGTGTATCTGTCTGTGGCCCCAAAATGGAAGGACCGATTTCAATGCAGTTTTTATTAATTGAAAGCTAGTTTAATTGGAAAAAATTCTAGCTATGTTTCATGAAAATCTATTCAGCCATTCAAAAGTTACAGCTGATTTTATAGTTGGAGTCAGGGGTTTTTGATGAAGACAGGCAACTTGAGTTCGGATATGTAGCAGACACTTTTATCAACATGAAAAACAAAATTACCAACATGGATGGAGAAGAGCTACTGCGAGCATAACTATTATTTATTTTATTCTGGGCATCTAGTAAATATTAAACGGCATCGCGGCAGACCGAGGCGAAATCTAGTTCTGTTTTTGTTTTTGCTTTACAAATTTTTCTTACTATATATCTGCTCTTCCATAAGTCACAACCCCTTAGTCACCACTTTCAACAAATACATAAATAAATAAGGTAGCCATTTCTACCCAAGGGCCACATACACACCCATCCCTCAATAAAGTAATTAACAGCCAGCTGGTACTGACGGCCGGTCATCCATTTGTCATAACAAGAAGCAACACCAAAATATATCAATAGTTATCATTTTCCTTCCCCTTCGCGTTTGTTTTTGTTTCCGGGTTTAAGATCTGGAGTTCGGAAATACGATTTATGGCGATAGACCCGTGTCCTAGCAAGCTGGGACCTAATATAGTTATTAGTTTGATCAGATCATGATTACTGCTGCATGCGTCATGCTCGTGAACGTTTACAAGGTAACTCGAAGTTTAGTCTTTCAGGATGATATTGAAGGTTACCAGAGTCGATGTTCATTACCATTTTAGTTACCCGATAGATCCTTGTATTGAAAGTGAAACCCATTATAATACCACCCACATTTGTACCAAAATTACAATATCATACGAGGCTATCATGAACGTGAACAGGCGCCGTCTGTCGGGACTGGTCAGCTTGTAACTGCCATGGCAATCTTATTTAGAAGCAAATCATTATTATCTTATAGTTACTTTTTATTCACATTAAATTCCATTATTCTCGCAGCTCTTACCACAACATTGTATTAATCAAGACTGTTATCAAAAGGTTTCATGGAGTTTCTTGCCGGTTCTTCTCCATAGGACCTACTATCTGGAACCGTGCACCTAGTCTCGACATTTCATAAGTGCCTGTATCTGGTTTACATGAAATAACGATAATTATATTCTATTTCACCCCAATGATCCTATGACCCCTCTACCTAGTAGAATGATAATTTTTGAAAACCTTTGTCTATTTATTCGTAATTTCTTTACAAAAATTAATTTTTTCTAGCCGTGTCTAGAACAGAATAAGTAATAGTACTTCACTCTGTCACGCCAAACACGTTTCTTCTGAGTGCTCTTACTAAATAATTGACCGTTCTAGTTCAATATTCAACTAGCAGTCAAAGAGAAATAAAAACTCTACTAAGTTTAAGTATTTTTAACCCCCAACAAAAAAGAGGGTTGTTATAAATTTGTAGTGTGTATCTGTAGTATGTGGCACCGGAACTCCAAAACGGATGGATTGATTTCAATGCAGTTTTTTTAATTGAAACTTTGTTTAATCTGGTATCATCTTAACTATGTTTCATGAAAATCTGTTTAGCCGTTCAAAAGTTACAGCTCTTTTTCTAGTTGGAGTCGGGGGTTTTTGACGGTTAGGTTAGATTATTCATTCTTTCTTTCTTTATGTTTCCTGAAAATGTGGTATCCTCACACAAAAATTCTCCATCAGATACCAACATAACATCCTAGAACTCAACTTGTTACCCTAATATCGCCCTCAAGAACTTGGAATTAAATTTCGCCACTTGAAAAATTATTTCTGATTGCGCCTATTAACATTAGACCAAGATAGGGTTGGTTATCGATGGCTTAATTTCCAAGAGTTATTTGCATCGAGTCAAACGCGTGCCGACTTAATTCCTCCAACATCTGCATATAAATGGATGTAATTTTGTACTGTGACAGCCCTGAGGCACTCCAGACAAATGTTTGCAGTCAGGGCTGTGTTCCTTCCGATTATTGGGGGACACTAATATTGTCCCGTCTGATTGTCAGTACCGGTTTGTTTTGAGTGCTAATGAGGGCAACCCTATGCGTTTGACGAACTCAAAAGTTAATTTAGAGACGGGGCGGTTGAATATATGAATGTTTTATTAAGTTGCCCCCTACTACGTTTTTCATTGATTTTCTTTTTCTCAGTATCATTCAGTAGGTTGTTCTGAAAATTGGGGCAATTTGACCAAAGTTAGTAACCTCTGCAGTGACTTCAACTTATGTGTGTAATGCTTACGTATTGATTGTTTGATTGATGATTTTACAATATCGTTTTTTAACCCCCGACAAAAAAGAGTGGTGTTATAGGTTTGTAGTCTGTATCTGGGTATCTGTGTATTTGTGTATCTGTAGCATCGTAGCTCCATAATGGATGAACCGATTTCAATGGAGATTTTTTAAATCGAAAGCTAGTTTAATCGAGTATAATTTTAGCTTTGTTTCATGAAAAAGGTACGGCTCTTTTTCTGGTTGGCCTGGTTACTTATAGTAATTAATATGATAGTTGCTGTCGCAAACAAACGTCCTATTCCATATCCTCATAAGAAAACATCTATAAGCCAGAAAGGGATGCATTGTTTGTTGGTAGCTATGGCTTTCAGTTTTTTCTTATGTAATCAAGGCGCAGCACTTTAAAGCTTGGACCTTAATTTCGGAGCTAAGTTATCCTTTCTTATATTACAGATCACGTCTAAAGTATCTGACGTCAACTGACGTAATTTTTCCACCCCAACTGAAGTGTTTCCATACCAAAATCGTACTTAAATTGTTGCGACAGCGTAAAATGCAAGCGACAAAGCCATTAGTTACAAAACTTGCCTAGTGTTAATATAATTCGTTAACACAGTGTCACTTTGCCACTTAATCTGCCTAACAACACTTTGTGACACTGTAATTCGTATTCTGTGCGCGGATAATGTAAGGCGGTGGGTTCATGTTACATTGAGTAACACTTCTCACACATGTAGATATACAGGATGTCCTGAAAATCAACGTCAAGTCGGAAACGGGTGACAGGCCAGGTGGTTAAATTTAATTTCTCCCTTTGTTCTCCCCCAATATCACCAGGATTCATAATATCCCCCTGTGGATGTCCAGTGCTGAACATGAGTCTCTTTATAGAAGTCGGTCGTGAAATAATTTACTGTCGTAATTGCCAACATTCGCGAAAATGATTCTGATCGGGATAAGTTGTAAATATATTTGCACAAATGGATCTGTCATCAAAATAAATTCGGTACAATGAATATACCATACAGTTAGCACTACTGCGTGAATATTTATTTACCTAGCTGCTACGCTGCTACTAAACGCTTTTATTAGCTTCACTTGTAACTAACTATGTAAAAAAATCTTGGAAGTTAAATTTGACCCACTTCCCGGTTTCCGATTGAGCTGAAATTTTGCATACAAGTTCAGTTTGGATGACTAAAGCGTTTTCTTTAGTTTTTTTTTTAAACTATAATATTTTTATTTTGAGATAAGTTTTCTTTATTTGTCAGACATAACATGTTACTATTTGGTGTTATAAAATACATAAAGATATAAGTACCAATGTGAGAACACATAAAGGGCTATCTTGGGGTGCCGGACTCCTGACGGCTAAACTCACTAAGGTGGTCCGATTTTGGACTTCAGGAACTCTTAAAGAAGCCTGAGACTGGGCCACGCGTGTAGGGCATATCTCTGGGGGAGGGTAGACCGTAAAGAGGTCCTCCCTTTATCCGCCTATATACTTCTATGAACCTAGGATACTAAGCCAATTCAAGATCCTGTGTAAAAATATGCTACACACCATTTGTAATCAAAACTTTTCCCGCAAAATATCTAATATCTCGCCACCCTTAACTAAGCACATCTACCCCAGCCTTAAGACACTTAGTCCTGAAGTTTTCCTTACAAGGAAATGACTGTGCTAGTTTACTTAGACACGATTCCGTTGCCTTTGAGCTGCGTAAAGATTTACAACCTAGTTGAAGTAATTGGATGTGTTGGCAAGGTGGGAAGCGCAAGTTGCGAGAAACTTTATCGAGATGAGTTGAAGTTGAAGTTGGAGCTGCTTAGTGAGAGGTTTTGATGGTATGATTCATTGTTACAAACGAACATGGCTACAAAAACTGGTCTGACAGCTGAAAGTGCGCGCCGCCACGTGTTTAATATTGAATGCACGTATAAAATACATGAGAAATATGAAGTAGGAGCATAAACTACAAAGATACTGCTTATTTCTAAAGAAATCTCTTCCAGCAGACCTGCGAGAGGAGAGTTTAAAAAGAAGAAATTTATATTTATTTGTTTTTTAAATTAAGATTGTTATCTTTCACTGTATTTCAAGTATGTTTAAATTAGAACACCATATTTAATTGCTTAATATTATATATATTAAATTTTTCCTTTTCCCCTCATAATTTCTATTGCTTACCTGAGACCGTGTGTCACTGCAGGGGTGCTAACTGCAAATCAGCGCTGGGCTCTTCGCGCCCAGCAAATGCTGAGTTGGCTACCCTTTCGGCATGGGCAATGGGCATGTTTGACAGCATATTATAATATATAATATTTTAGAAATTTTATTTCTTATTTGCTTCATTTTGTAGTACCTATGTTAGTTTGTATTCTTGTAAGTTTTCGATAGTGTGTGTAATCCACCAACCCGCACTAGGCCAGCGTGGTGGACTAAGGCCTAACCCTTCTCATTCTGAGAAGAGGCCCGTGCCCAGCAGTGGTTCAATAATGGCCAGGATAATTTTTTTTATGGTCTTTTCACTTCCCGGGCCAGTAGCAATTCAGTACAAAAATGTTACATTTTTACTGTGAGATTCTTGTCTAAAAACAGATCAACACTTTTTCCAGTGAAAAATAGATCCTTAAAACTACGCAAAACTTTATGTAGTTAAATGTTACAGACACGAGTACCAAGTTTTGTATTCAACTATGAATAAGACTCGTGTTAATGAGACCGAGTTCTGAATGCGCCACGCAAATGATGTGCCGACAACCTGCAGTTTGGTACCTATTTGGTTTTAGCTTTATAATAATGTGTTGGGGTAAATGGGAAGGAATGTTTTTAGACATGTCTTAGAAAGTTATTTGTGGAAAGAAATGAAAAAAAAAATAATCATAACCTAACCGTCAAAAATCCCCGGCTCCAACTAGAAAAAGAGCTGTAACTTTTGAACGGCTAAACAGATTTTCATAAAACGTAGCTAAGATGTTATCCGATTAAACTAGCTTTTAACTAAAAAATACTGCATTTAAATCGGTCCATCCGTTTTGGACCTACGATGCCACAGGCAGATACACAGATACACGCCAGAATCATAAAACACCCCTCTTTTTGTCGAGGGTTAAAAATAGACTATAATACTTTTATATTTAATTATATATATTTTTTTTGTAATAGATTTAAGTTTCTATAGTTTTAATATTTTGATACCTCTCATTATTAGTGTACATATTTAAGTTTATATTTTATGGTTATATATAGTTTGTTTTAGATTAAAAGGTAAATTTTTGAACATCATGATTATTATCATTATTATTAAATCACATTATTCTCGCAGATCTCTTACCACAACATTGTACCAATCAAGATTGTAATCTATTATTTTAAAAGAGTTTCCATGGACTTTCTTGCCAGTTCTTCTCCATAGGACCTGCTATGTGGAACCACGCACCTAGAGTCTCGACATTTCATAAGTGCCTGTATTTGGTTTACATGAAATAAAGATCTATTCTATTCTATTCTGCCGCGAGAGCCTTGCAGATGTTAGCCCAAGAGATATAGAAGGAGATACTCCGGGTCAACTTTAGTTTGATTCTAATTCCAGAATACGTTATAAGAAGCTGCTTCTAACAATAACACACTAAATAATCAACATCATCTCCCGTACCCTTATAACTGTAGTTCCCATTAATATTATATTACTAATTGTTTAGAGCATTTGCCATAAATACGGCTTACGACCCACCCCCATAATACAAGGTTTAATTTACCGTTGTTATTATGTGTTACGTACATCTTATGACTGTAGGATGTGGTGAAAATGTATGTAGGTAGATATATGTTATTAGTGGCATGGGAAAATTTTGATATACCGAGTGCGTCTCGCCGAAAACGGGTGAGATAGGCTAGGAGGGCAATTCTCGTTTCCAACGAGATCATCTTGGAATCGAGTTTGCAGTTCGAGCGCTTTTTCGGTTGTAAAATCTCGCAAATTGCAATTGTCGATAGCAGTGGACAACGCACGCAAAGGACGATATTCCCGCTTGTTTTGTATAGGTTGTCATAGAATCCACATCGAATCAAATCGATTTGACGACACGGTTGGCGCAGTGGCTAAAAGATTAGCTTTCTACGCTACGTGCCGCGGGTTCGGTCCCCGCACGGAGCAATGATTTGTATGATCTACAGCTAGTTGTTTCGGGTCTGGGTGTGTGTGCATGTGACATGTATGTTTGGAAACTGTACCCTCGATACAGGAGAAAACCAAGTGAGTGAGTGACCAACCAATGTTTAAAAAAAAAGGAAAGATAGAATCCGTACGCTTCTAACGGACTATCAGTATTTATAAACAAAGTAAATGAACAAATTCTTCCGTCGTGCGAAGCGTGCGTGCGGTACAGTCAACGCAAAACTTAAGTCATTCAATACACATGCAAGTAACTTTTCTACGTACTCTGAATCTGACGTACAATTAATACAACACACGATAAGATCACTAGGGCTGTCACACTTCGCAAATTACAAATTGGCACGGCCAGCAATTTTATTTGCGTAGCGTGCTTTTTAATTTGTCAAAGTGGCCCTGACAAGGGTTGTACGGTTATAACGGGCCCACGATAATTTGAAGCCTTTATAATTAGAAGGGAAGGGTGTAAAATTCTCATACTTTGTAATTTGTATAAATTGAGTCAAATTGTAATTTAGAAAGCGCGCTTTTTACTTTTGTTTCTTTTTTTTTTGCTTTGGTGTTGTTCATTGGGGTGTTTGAAATTAATAACATGAAAAGGGTATCTATAGCGTAAAATTGGACGTTTTGAATTTCGGTGCTATATTATTAGTTGGCGATGCGAAAATAAGGGTTTAGTTACACAGAGCTTTTGGACGAGTTCTAAAACTTTTTTCTATTGTAAAAAATGAGAGAGGGAATAGGCATTATTTGAGCTTGCATGATCCATCAGCAGAATCGACACTTACCATCAGGTGAGGTCAAACACCACAATCAAAAATCTCAATCACCGCAATCAAATTTTCAATTAAAAATAATAATGACACGTATATATAAGTAATAAAAAAAAACTTTTGTGTTATTTTCTTGTGACTGTTGTCATAAGTGGAATAAAATTATTTTTCTTTCTTTCTTTCTTTCTAGTAAAATTAATCAATCAGAATTTCACTAGATAAGTATCTTTTTTTTTTAATTTGATTGCGTTTTGTTTAACATCACGATTTTTATTTTCATTTTAAGACTGGATTGTTTCAGTTGAAAAGGGTAAGAATAGAACATCCAGTTTGCCTGCTGGCAGGTCACCTTGCCTATAATCAGGCTCTAACTATGCTTGCTTTACTATTGACATTAAAATAATATTAATATTTTCTAAGAACAAATGCTCCTATAACTTATTTATTAACCAATCAAACGAATAGTCAACTAAATATGCCTTTTTCAACAACATAAGTTGAGACTTACAATAAATATTATAGTTTAAAAAAAAAACTAAAGAAAACGCTTTTGTCATCCAAACGAAACGTGTATGCAAAATTTCAGCTCAATCGGAAACCGGGAAGTGGGTCAAATTTAACTTCCAAGATTTTTTTCATAGTTAGTTAGTTACAGGTGAAACTAATAAAAGCGTTATAAAAAAGACAATAATAAAACATTTTGGTACATATTCTGGACTAAATCACAATTCACTTACAACATACGACGGATTTCTACTTCATTAAAACAATTGACAACATGTATTCCCGCATACATTAAACCTTTACTTCACAATGAACATGCTCCATGTTCAAATACCAGTAAAAGTCTAGTAAAACAATAAAACGTCCCAATGTTATGATTAAAGGAGGGGATTGTAAATTTTGAGGCCGAGAATTATGCTAATGATATGAAAATCCGGCCCTTGTTCGTCGCCGACAAGTGTGGCGAAACATGCACGAGTGGTTGTCGCCAACCCTAGCGCTCTGACGTCATCTTGTCGCGGCATAATCGGGTGTATTGACGTATATATTTATGAAAACGGTACTTGTCTTGGGCTGAATTTTGAGAGTTACAAGTGGCTGTATCTGATTGTACTAAATTAGGTAGGTATTCATTTTACCCGTCTATTTAAATAAGGCTGGCGTTGATTCTATATTGAACGATTATTACTAAAACCGGATATCTATGACTAAAACCGACTTCAAAAAACTAAAAAGTATAAAATAATTTTCCACTTGAGAATAATGTGCCACTTCCAATCTACGTGCATTGAAAAATTAAGGGCCCCAACTTCTGAAGATGTTAAGTTTTTTAAGAAAATTATTTTATACTCTTTAGATTTTTGAAGTCAGTTTTTATTTATCTTAAAATTTTATTTTATATTTCAAAATTTTAAGTGGCATAAACAAGAATTCCATTATCTATCTCCGAAGGTCTTCATCAGATATTCACCAAATTTAAATGGGACCACCTCGAGAGTATTCCCTTTCAAACAAAAATAATTTTCAAAATCGATCTACAATTGGAGGAGTAATTGCGTAAAAAATAGACAAAAAAAAACATACCTGAGTCGAATTGAAGAACTCCTTTTATTGAAGTCGGTTAAAATACATACGACCACGGCTATCCTCTGACCATCACTAGATGAATATGTGTTAATATTTTCTTTCTTTATTTTCTTTATTTTCTTGTTTCGTACCTTTTCAGTAGTCGGGTTTTAGTTCTCGAACTTAATTTTTTTTGATCATTTATAAATCTATACATATAAAAATACTTGTCCTGACCGACAGACTGACTGACTGACTGATCTATCAACGCATAGCATAAACCGCTGGAACTGAAAACCTGAAATTTTGACAGTATGTTCCTTTCATGACGTAAGCATCCACTAAGAAGGGATTTTTTGGAATTCCACCCCTAAAGGGGTACAATAAAGGACGAAAGTTTGATTGAAATTCTGTTATGTTCCAGTGAAATCTGTAATATCGACTTCAACGCGAGCATAGCCGCGGGATATAGCTAGTATAATATATAAGCACTAAACATTTATTAATAACTCACGGGAGCGAATCATTTTATTTAGAAACGTAACGAACCGTTTTTATCGGTTCGTTTGCTTCTCTGATCATAAATGAACGGAAAATTGAATTTATTTCGCGTATTTCTAAACGATTTGATATGTTTGTATCATCACTTGATAATTAAATTAATTTATATTGGAAGAACGCATTACGATTGCATAGCGAACATTTTTTTTGTAGAAATATAATTTAATCCGCGACCAGCACTCGGAACTAGCGACCTTCTGGAAGAAAGAATTAGATTCTGCGAGCAGGGGTCGCGGTAGCTCAGTTGTCAAGAGCAGCTGGTGTATTGGACCAGTAGGTCGCAGGTTCGAATCCAACTCGCGGTTGAATTTTTCTGTCCACAAAATAATGTTGATTACCTATGTATGTTGTTTGGATTTATAATTGATTAATAGGTTTGTAATATAATTAGGTAGAAATATATATCCAGCCCATTCCTGTCCTACGGCTGGGCACAGACCTGCTCTCAGAATGAGAAGGGTTAGGCTTGGTGCGAGTTGACGGACTATACACACCATCGATGACTTTATCGAACCGGCTAAGGTGACCAGGGGGGCTAAAAAGGCCGCTTTAGATGAATCACAATATGATTCATATTACGAATGTCAAAATATCTAGTTATTTGACGACTCTTAATGTCATCCGCATAAGGTTCATATTCAGTAATCATCTGTTTGACAGTTACTATGCAGATCATTAGATGAATTGCTCAATGTGCCCTTTTTAGGCCCCCAGGTGTTAATCAAGTAAAAAATCAAATTCTGATCTGCACATGAATACGAAAAGTCAGAGGTACGGACCGGATTCGAATCTAGACTTTCCTGGATGGAAGGCAGACGTTCAACCGGTAGGCTTTCACTTCTATTCTCTACATGAGTACCTACATTTATACTAAAATTATAAAGAAGTAGTTTGTTTGTATGTAGGAGGTAATCTCTGGTGGAGTCTCTAATAGTAAGCTACACTATCCCTGAGTAATATAGGCTTTATTTTTTTATGATAAAAATAAAACGCGAGTGAATACGCGGGCCACATCTAGTATACTTATATTTTTATATGATGCTTATCATAATTGCCTATTTCAGGCATAGGTACTACCAGTTAATCGAGTGAAATGCGTTACCATAGTTTATTTAGGCAGCTGGCTGGCAATGTGCCACTATTCGTTTACCTATGTGACCTTGAACCTTCAATGTACATTCTTATAGTACTCTGACTCTGTCTGGCTTTTAGTTGTAGATATTCTTGTACTTTTTTTTTAAATTTATTTATTAAACATTTATAATTACATTTTTTTAATCTATGACTGCTAATGGAAAACGTTGTGGTTTATCTTGAGCAGTCAGGTAGTTACATTCTTCATTTAATCCAATCCTTATCCTAGTCCCTATCATTACATAAATAGTGCTTTTTAAGTACATGTTTATGTTTCTCGCTATTCATGTAAGTACACATTTCTAATTTTTGGACTTGGCTCACCATTTATCTTGAAGACAATATTGAACAGGTAATCTTCTGTTTCTTCTGTGTCTGCATGCTTTATCCTAGGCCACATCATCGCTTACCATGTTATCATTGCAATCAGTGCAGTGGAATAAGTTAAGCAGTGTTGCACTTATTGATACACTACTATTGAACTAGAAAAAGAGCTGCATCTTTTGAACGGCTGAATCGATTTTTATAATACATAGCTAAGATGATACCTGATTAAACTAGCTTTCAATTAACTGCATTGAAATAGGTTTATCCGTTTTGGAGCTACGATGCTACAGACAGATACACCCTACAAACTTATAACACTCCTCTTTTTTGTCGGGGGTTATAAATAGGGTAGGCTTACACATTCAATATCATTACCAAAATATATTTTTTGTTTCTCACTTAACGACTACTTAAATTGAGTTGAATTTGAGAATACGGTGGTTAAAGATGTTATAAAAATAATTGGTATTTGGCTGAATAACTTAAAAAAATAAACACAATTTCTGATACGATTTCAGCCTCAAACAGACTAACGCGGAACTTTGATTAAAATACACATGATGAAATGTCTTTTGCATTCTTCCATTGATATAATCCCCACTATGACGTCACTCATAAAGCATAGCACAGACAAGTGTAATCCGTAAATAATGATGTGCTTGCGAACAACGCAAATTATTTTAAAAGAGACTCCGGATTGATGTGTGCTGTGTGCAATCGGCTTTGTACAGTATACGATCAGAAATGCATGAGCATACTAAAGACTGTATTCGTTTGCGACGCGATGGTGCGTACGAGCTGTTTGTGTGAGTTATACACACCACGTAATGAGACATCACCACATTTACCACACACGCTAAGAAGTTAAATAAAATGAAAGAAAGTATATTGCCGTCGCATAGATTTATAATCTAGTGTGAGCGAAGTTGTAAATCTATTTGCCGTCGCTTGTCAATACGAGTATATGCATGACCTTGGTGACATTCATTCATCGATGTCATTGTATTGCTTTATTTCAAGTAATTCTAACAATCACCGATAGCTATGATGCATAGTGCATGGATTGCGATTAACTTAGCGTAGGATCGAGTCTTAGGGAAGACCGTTATATTTTTGTTTAGATATTTATTATCCTTTTTTTATTAATAGGTGGATTCGTTCAATGATAAATATTAAAGTAAGTTATTATTTTCTGGGTTATCTTTACAAAATTGTAAACAAAAACAATAACAACAATAACAAAACAAAAACGTTTATTTGTTTTAATTACAAATCTTTATAAACAAAACACTTATTAGATATTAAGTTTATAGCTTATTCATTTTCTTGACGAAAAGAGGATTGAAACTATACTCCGTTTGAAATAAGATTAGACACGTTTAACAAACCCTTTTACAGTGTATTCAGCCGATTTTGACTTCTATTCCGTACGCATAAGGATGGCATTAAAAGCAAAAACGTATTTACGATAACAAATGTTTACTGCAGCTGTAATTTGTCATGTCACCAACGTAATAGAAGTCAAAATCGGTCGAATAAAGTGTAAATGGAGTTATTTAAATTTCTAATGTTATTTCGAACGGAGTATAGACCAACTTTAATTCTTGAACTACCGACCTATATGTAATATGGCCAGCAATTACAACTTAAATATTATACCTATAAACGAAGAGCAGACAGTAAATAACATATGGTTATGTTTATTGTAATCTCTTTTCTTTGATATGAAAATGACAATGAGTGAATAAAAATTACAAGCTTTCATTAGTAAGGGGTATAACACTTGTAAATTACCAATATTTATTGTAACTTCCACAGCTGTTTTCAATACAGTCAAGTAAGTGTCGACGCATTAAACAGTAACACATATTTAGATATTGAGGTTATAGTTTAAGTATTCGTTTTCTTGACGAAAAGAGGATTGAAACTAAACCTCAAACGTTACAACTTAAATCTTTTACCCCTCACGAATAAACCATGAGTGATTAACTAACTCAAGTAAGTGTCGACACGTTTAGTAGAAGACTATATCTAACATTTTGGTTCTCGCCCGGTGAATCGGACAATTATCCTGGACAGAAGATATCTCTAAACTCTTCAGCTGGATAACCGATGAGCACAGTAGGCAGCATGACATATTATCATATAATACTTCCACTTAACTATGTTTTATTCACTACAGCGTGTGTTATCCTTACACCATAAATTAAGTCTTCCCTTTTGGCTAGATTGAACATTATTTCATCTGAAGATATAGTAGTGTCCCAGTTGAAGTAAGTATAAATAACTATTCTCGTGTGAACCGTTCTTGTTTACGTCTTTCTGTCAAAAAGGGTTTTTAGCTGGTCTTCAGTGATGGAAACCTTCAGCGTGGAGTGCATGGCGAATAGTTAGTAATGACATGTCAAATAATTCTGCAAAATGTTTCGTTGTTATGTAACCACTTGTTTCATATTCGTTCACCATCGACTACCAGGGCTACTTTCTTCCTCATTGGTATCTCTTAAGTCTTATACCACCGACTCACAGCATTTCTCTATAACAAATAAAAAGAAATACTAATAAGCATCTAGCAAAATACTAAAACTGATTACTATATATATTATCTATATATTTACATATCTATATATTACTTTTATATATATTATACTTAAACATGTTTATTATACCTATATAATTATATAAATTAAGAAACCAAACAATAATAAGAATACATTTATTAGAATAAATATTATTCATCATTCATTCATCTAAATAAATAAACTTTAAAATGATTTATCTTCTTTAGTTTTATAATATATAAAGATCATAATAAATAATAACATTTGAAAATAAATAAAACATAATACTCACAGTTAGTCCGGTTTCATTAGAATATTTGGGTCATAATTATATCGTCCACTTTTATAGGTAGGGCAATAATATTCCCCCTTCGCTTCGATTATATTAGCCTGCATTTTGAAAATTATAGATAACCATAACCACTGCTAATAGATTTAATCACACATCACTAACCAATAATAACAACACTAACAACGTTCTATTCGATCTAAATGACTTGAGTCGTAACTGCATCTGTCTACCTTACAGAAATCTAAATAGTTTATTCATATTTCTGTTGTCTACCTGCTAACTTTTCATTTTATATTAAAAAACGAACGAGACATCGCGGTAGGCCTGTTATTATTATCCAACTACTACGTTAAACATTGATGAATGCCTCAAGATTTATGAGTATTATTAAAACTTTAAAAAAACTATGACTGCCTGTGAGGTTTGAACCTACGATTCACCAATCAATACCAGGGAACGTTATCAACTTAGCTGGCTTGAGATATACTAGCAGTATTGAAATTATGGAATACAATCAGTTGTAGACAACGGTGCATGTGTGTGAGTGTCTATAGTATAGAAATAGAAACTACTTCGTAATAGAAGGTCGTAAGTCAACCCATTAGCGTCAATCTATTGCTTTGTGAGACTGCTCATGCATTTCTGATCCCTACCGTATGTGAGACTTTTGTTTTTTTGTTGTAATTATATTTTAAGTATGTTTTAAGAGTAAAGGTAATAGGGAAACATGTATTTTATTATGTTTCATGTGAGTTTGTGACAGAGAGATAGAAGAAGCTGGAACGGCTGAAAATAAATAAGTTCTTGGTACGGATGGAGCTTGAAATGTTAAAAAAATCTACACTGAAACAACGTAACGGCTAAAAATAAACAAGTTATTGCTATTTACAACCGGGTAACTTGGTTCGGATGGAGACTACAAATTTCGTTATTTCCGTATACTAACATTCATCTTGAAAATTATGACGGGCTGGAAAATTTCTGGATAATGATGTATTTTAAGCAAAAGATCTATCTTAAGGAAAGACCAGGAAAATGCTAACACACCAAAGTTTGTATAAGTAGGTATATTTTTATTTTTATTTCAAGTTACAATATTTTTGTTTATATCTATATATACTCCCCAAACTTTTAAGTTTGATGGCGAGACGCGCTCTGTTTTAATACTAAGTAACTATACTTAACCCACCTTACATTATCTAATCATGCAACATGCTTTAAAACAAATTAAACAAAACCACTAGATATTAATGTACATACTGAGAATTTACATCTCCATGACAGCAGACGCTGACTACAGTTTATTTCACCTCATCCTGACAACGTCTCCAATCCAGATACATTATAGATAATACATTTACAAGAATACAAAAATTAAAAGCGTGGAGGAACCCTTACATCTCCCGTCATTATAAGAACACCAGTCAATGTGATGCACTTAAAGAAAATTATATTTCCCAACTTCAGCATAAAGGAGTGAGTACGCAAAGCGGGACTTTAATGCTTCCGAAATAATATGAGCAGAATCGCTATTTAAGTATTATTTATTGCCCAAACTGTGCCCGGGTAATTATTTAGGAAGCTACCCGGGGAAGCTATTAGAATGTACTGTTGTGGACCAGTGAACCGCGGTTATTTGTATCGTGTATTGATTTCGTTGGTTATCGGGTGGTTTCCGGTTTGGGTTTAGGTATGGCCGTTTTCAATACCTAAGTAGGTAGAGATGAACTACTCCAAATTACTGTTTCAATGTTTCTAGTCACCAGTGGCGAAGGGTGACAGTTTTAAAAGGGCAAGCCGTCCCAGAAACGCTCTCTAAATATTGCTGCAATTCATGCTGCAAGACAAAAATCCATACCGTCTCTTGTAATCTATATATAGTTATGTCTGGAAGAGCTCGACCTAACTGAATAACAAGCCTTTTTTTGTCAGTTGGATGAGTAAATAATATAATATTACGTTGGTCTATGCACTAACCAATTCCTAAAGGGAAGCCGATGAGAATCGGGTTGTATGGACTCTTCGCCACTGCTAGTCACATCTCCTTCCCGAGCAACAAATGATTGGATTTATTTATGTTTGACGGCCGTCTCAGTACGCACACATGAAAATACTTTCGCTTTGTAAATATTTTCAAACGTTCTTCTTCATTCTTTCTAATACATAATACGCTCTATATAATGTCCTAATTTATAAGCAGAGGTCCTTTTAAAAGGTTACTTTTACTATGGAACCAACACTGAAATCCCGAAAAAAAGTCAACCTTTCTATACATTTAGTCGAATAATTTTGAATTATTTGTATGGAACAGCCGTTTTTTTTTCATGGTACTTCATGTTCATAACCATCACTGTGTAGCTGAATTACTTCATATTCATTAGTGTAGCTTTATATCCCAAAACAATAGCCATTACCCAAATAAATATAACGTGACGATATTGCATTCAAACGCGCTATTCTGAAAAGTCAATATGGCGATGCGTTCCATTAACAAATGCATGTATGCCCGCGTTATCAGTGGCGAACAGTCGACGGGGCGCGGGTCGCATACGGCACAGTACCTTGAAAACAGTAGAACTAGTTCTATCAGGGATGTTTTTTTAATCTGGAAAATACTGCACTGTCATAGAATGGCAACGTAGCAAACAAACTGTTTAAAAGATACAGCTTATTCATTATAAATAATGTAAGTGCAAGTTTCCTCAAACGTCAGCCCAACGTACACGCGCTTTTTGTATCCAACGAGGCTCTGACAATCTACTCATGGTGGAACAATTAGCCAAATTTCTCAAGCTGGTAATGAGTAGCAACGCAGTTTTACCCGTCTAACCAACGTCAACGAGTGACTTTTAGCAACCTTTCTTTTTCTTTTCTTTTTTGCCCAGTGGCGTGCACAGATATTTTTTACAGAGTGGGCAAAGTAGTGTTATATTTTCAAGTTATATTACGATATTTGTGGTTGACCATCTCACCCTAAGGCGTGAACGACTCAAATATTATTAAATTAAATTATATTTAGACGTATTAACTTCTGTTTTATTCAATACTTAATTTATTTTAGGTAGGCAGTGTCTTTTAGTCTCTATGGAGTGCACGTCGCCACCATTATTTTTTTATCCAGAAATGCGTGCAAGTTGTTTTGAGTGAAAAATATTTTTGAATTGACCTACTGTTATTACTGTACTATATCGCGATAGTAACTAGTCGGGCGCCAAGTGCAATATCCGCTTTGACCGCGCGTTCCGCTAATTGATTCCGACTCCATTCACTACAAAACATATTGCCCGCCGTATTTGAAATATTTTTTAAAGTATTGTTTTGACCAATTATATTTATTTTAATATACAGAGTGTGTAGCGTTTATTGGAGTCAATTGGATAGGATCTTTTACTATCTGGGTTTTCTAACTCAGTTCGTTCTTTTAAAATTAGCATGTTGTAAATTATAATTTAGTCTAAACTGGGCTTAGTACAAGAGTTGTATATAGGAAGCAGTAAAAGCCTAACGGTTGACCGCTTGCCTTCAAGCAGGAGGGTCCGAGTTCAAACCCAACCCGTACTTCTGACTTTTCGAATTTATGTGCGGATCAGAATTTGATTATCACTTGCGTTAACGGTGAAGGAAAACATCGTGAGGAAACCTACACACCTGAGCCTCATACAGTCCTCGATGGTCTGTTTCGACACCAGGCCAGCGTGGTGGACTAAGGCCTAACCCTTCTCATTCTCAGGAGAGGCCCGTGCCCAGCAGTGTGACAGTAATGGGCTGGATTTGTTTTGTTTCGTTTCTATGTAGGTAATATTCTGTGAATATTTCCTCTGACATATAAAAGCAATGTTTATGATATAAAAGATTCGGATATACACGACCATGTTTCCGTAGGTATTTTTGTGTCCAAGATCCACTACATATTCCGGTACCCAAGACGCGTTTGGTCCTTCAAGGTATTAGTTGTCAACCCAAAAATAATTTGTGATTGATTTGGGTTTCTTTTATTTTATTTATCAAGTATTTGTACGGTTTTTATGCTGATTTAGAGATAAAAAAATATGTATTAGTTCTTTTTGTTTCTGCGAAAAATTATTGTTTTTTATGTTCTTGAAGGCTGTTATCGCCTATACCTACATAATATTATCGATCAAGGTAGGTTTCAATAACCGAACGAAAAAGAGCTTACCGGCACAAAAAAATAAATAAATCAGGCAATACAAAGAAAACCTGTAAAATAACCTACCCGTCAAAAACCCCCGACTCCAACTAGAAAAGAGATTGTAACTTTTAAACCACTAAACAGATTTTCGTGAAACATAGCTAAGATGATACCCGATTAAACTAGCTTTTGATAAAAAAAACTGCATTGAAATTGGTCCATCCGTTTTGGAGCTGCGATGCCCACAGACATATAGCAAACGCTGTATATCTGTGTATCTGTGTATACGCAGATACACAGATACACAGTTCAAACTTATAACACTCCTCTTTTTTGTCAGGGGTTAAAAAGAAGAAGATTAAATCTTAAACAACTTACTGAAAATTATCCTCAACCTGAAGAAGATAGATAATCACTTAGTGATAATTATGATTTATCATAACATTTGAAAAGGTTGAATTGGTACTCACTATACAACGTTTTCGCTTAAAGCGTCGATGGTAATCGTTGTAAAACTCAGTTAATTTTAATAAAAGCGATACCAGGCGTGCGTCCACTGTATTAATTACTTCGAACCAATCAGTGTGAGTGTTTAGTACAGCAGGCAGAGACTCGAGTGCTTTTGGGTTTCGGCCTGGTTTGAACAATGCATGTAGAATTGTAGATAGGTACTTCAAACTCTTTTCCATGCGGTGATGAATGTGTTCGGATTGGAGGATCACCCCGTTTGCCTATGTAAAATCCGCTTCCGGTATGGAAAACAAAAATAGAACGTAGTAGAGAAGTTATGATTGATATCTGTATGACGCTTCCCTTATATTCTTAATTGGGTGACTGACTTGAGTGTCAAGTACGCACCCAATAGTATTGTATATAATATTAGTGGTACTTATGATCTTTGCTGATCTTTTTTTTTTCTTTATGTAATTTTGTATAAATTCAGGTCGAATTTTAGCCGGGTAGCCCACATTTATAGTATGCTTGATTTATGAAAAGAATATCCATGGAGTTTCTTGCCGGTTCTCCTGGACCAACCCACTTGGAACCATACACTAGAATCACGACGTTTTGAAAGTGCCTGCAAACGCCCAGTTGAAATAAAAAAAATTGAAGAGGTACTGCGTATTTTTCAACTTGATTTCCATAACAAATCCTACACAAAATATTATTTACGCAATAAATCAACTTCCCGACTCCCATCAACTAGTTTTCCACTAACTTATCCCATTAACACCCAGTTCCCGATCAAAACGTTGACAAACAAAACAACCTGACCCCAAAGGGACATTTTTCACAAACGATGATGTTTTTATATTTATTCCTGCCGGCTCCGGCTCCGGGAGTACGGGAGTACGGGCTCCGTTGAAATTAATATGCCTTTGAACGATATTGCTGGAGGCTTCACAGGCTTTTTTTACGTAACTGTTCACAGGCAGAAACTAGCAGTTTAGCGTTCGTTCACACTCGATACTTTTAGCAGCAGAATTGCGAGTTTCACGTTCGTTGGCTGCCTTTTATTTATTTATTTCAATTGCTTGCCACACTTACAGTGTTCCAACGCGTACAGCAAGCCAAGCAACTACACACTAAAGAAGCGAATACAAACATTAAGAACAAAATTATAATTATTATGGAATATGTCATGAAGGGAGACCTTCCGATGTCACTGAAGCGGAAACTCATTGACATGTGCATTCTTCCCATTCTGACCTATGGCGCTCAGACTTGGTCTTTGACTAACATCCAAAAGTCCAAACTCAAGGTCTGCCAACGTGCTATGGAACGTAGTGTTTTAGGTGTTAAATTAACAGACCGTGTTCGAAACACTACACTGCGCTCCAAAACACAAATTACTGACGTAGCTCATAAGGCTGCAAAGTTGAAGTGGGATTGGGCTGGCCATGTCTGCCGGATGCCCGGTGAACTGTAGGCCAAGGTAACCACTAATTGGAGCCCTGACATAACGAGAAGGCGACGCGGCAGACCACGAAAGAGATGGCGGGACGAACTTGATAACACAAACAACGAATGGTTCACACTGGCTCTAGACCGAAAAGCCTGGAAATCATGGGGGGAGGCCTTTGCCCAGCAGTGGGATGATGTAGGCTAACAGTAACAGTAATGGAATATGTCTACTTGCGGTTCCTGAGCAATCAGGGCGTTGAGCAAATTCACGGCCTGAGCCGTGGGAGTATGTTGAGCAGTCAGTGTACGCACGACCGCTTTTGCTTACATAAAGTGAATAACGAAGGCGATAACGCGTGGTTCTGATGCTGAGATTATGGATGGGCCCTTCGATCCAGAGTTTTTGGGGACAAGAATGCTTAATGGTAGATTATAACTAAAGCTACGTGTCAAGAAGCTTTGGATTTGAATACATAAATACAAGTTGTTTTTTTCAACTTTTTTTTTAAAGAAATTATGAGAGTTGATCAAATTTGTAAACAAAACTTGCTTTCAATAATAATTTGTAGAATATATTATAATATTGAATATACTTATCATATTTTAATAATAGTCTCAATTTATATTTCTATTGTTCAAATAAATGTACTGTTTATCCAGTTCATACATAAAATCCTCGCTTTCGCTTTATTATTGCATCTTTGTGAATCAAATACATATGTATGAACCAATATATTTTCCATCAAAACTTTAGGAAAAAACATACCAATAGAAATTCATCATTCACAGTTTCCAATACTACTATAAAAAACGGCCATGGCAATATCCATTGCCTTCAGGCAGTTAGATATTCAACAGATACATTTATTTGCCAACCAAAATTCAACCTTATTTTCGCAATCACAGAATTCAGAATAAATTTTTCGATCTACATGTAAAAGCCATTGGAAAATTGCTGTTATGCCAAGCAAAATTAAACCTTAAATCTACATGATAAGGTTTATAAAGTTTGTTGGATTGTCGCAGTGACCAGATACGATAGCTTTGTTGACGCAATCAACGTTGGCAGGTCACAGTACGGTCAAAGGTTCCGTAGATATTTACTCGGACATACATACATACATATACATTTGATATAGTTTGTGGAGGGCGTTAAAAGCGGACTATTGATTAATCTCCCTGTATATACATGGATTGTTCAATCTGATACAGTATGACGCAACTAAGAAGTAACATCGATGTACCTGTGGGCCGAGCACGAATGTTTTGAGTTGACGTATCGTAACGTAAACGTAACCAAATTTAGAACCAAAAATACACGTTTAATGTATGATATTTGTTTTTAAATATTATTATTATTTATTTATTTATTATCAGCCTATACTGTCCCACTCCTGGGCAAAGGCCTCTCTCCATTTTCTCCATTTCTCTCCCGCCTTTTCATTCCATTCTTGAAGAAATGTATCCATTTCGTCCCGCCATCTCTTTCGTGGTCTGCCGCGACCTCGTTTTATTATCTCAGGGTACCAGTTTTGTGCTATGTTAGCCCACAGTTCTTTTGGCATGTGGCAGAAGTGTCCTGCCCAGTCCCATTTTTGCTGGGCGGCCTTTAGAGCAACGTCAGCTATCTCCGTTTTTGAGCGCAGTATAGTGTTTCGAATACGATCCGTTAATTTTACACCTAGTATACTGCGCTTCATAGTTCGCTGGCAAACCTTGAGTTTGGACTTCTGGATGTCAGTCAAAGACCAAGTCTGTACTTTTAAATATTATGCAATATTTTTTCATTTTCATGAAGCAAGTTTAATCGGGCATCATCTTAGCTATGTGCTAAGATGATGCCCGATTAAACTTGCTTTCAAGTAAAAAAACTGCATTGATATCGGTCCATGCGTTTTGGAGCTACGATGCCACAGACAGACATACAGCAAACGTACAACAATCCTCTTTTTGTCGGGGGTTAAAAATGTAAAATATATTTTTGAACAAACCGAAAATTGTCAGTTTGTCGTCTACTTTTACTGCATACGGTATTTTTATACGTATTCATAAAATCTTTTGTCTTGAAGAAACGGCCTGTAAGTTAGCTGTAAGACTTGGCTATTAGAGACCCTAGAAGGACTTACACTGACTTCGTTAGTGAAGAAATAATCAAGTGCGCAGTACTCGCAACCGGCGCGTTCATGTATTAAGTGATGCTTGAATGTAAATATAGTAAAAGGGGTATGTAAACATAGAACGTGGCGTTCTGCATTTTCTACCTACCCCTACGGGAAAAGGGCGTTAGACCGAATGGGAAATAATTTCCCAGAAGTTCGGCAATCCGTTCTGAAGATTTATATAAAGAAAATTCGAGTAAATAATTCTATTATTATTTAACAAAACCAATTTCATTTATGTGTCTAAAATTCACTCTTATTTTCATATTAAAATACCTAACCAGCTCTTAGCTAATTATAAATTATTTTATGCAAAACAAACAACTAACATATTATAACAACATACATAGAACATAAATTGCATTATTTAGCGTAGCATCCGCCTTCCGTAGCACATGCACGGCGTAGCACGCGAGCTACGAGAGCCGTAGAGCTGCTACGCGCGTAGATACGTATCTTTATTGTTGCGTAGAACGTGATGAATGGAAGCTTGTGGTTTGAATTTCTCTTTGAATCTAACCCACATATTGTGGGAATTGTTATAACTATATAATTTTATATCTTCACGCTTGTAACCTCAGAAGGGGTATGCAGAGGGTTATGTATATTGTATAGTACATCCACATTACGCTGATGACTATTGACTGTGATGGTAAGATTATTACCACATACCGGGGAAATTTTTATGCTCATTTATGCATCGGTCAAATGGTATTGGAATGCATAGACGCTTTTTTTGACAGAAACAATTAACCAAAGTTTTATCATAATCGGATGAATGGTACAGGAACCCATAAAAGGCAAATACGACGATTCTGGTTGACGGCACGATTGGCGCAGTGGCTAAGCGATTAGCTTTCTGCGCTACGTGCCGTGGGTTCGATCCCCGCACTGAGCAAGTATTTATATGATCTACAGATAGTTGTTTCGGGTCTGGGTGTGTGGGAATGTGACAGGTATGTTTGTAAACTGTACCCTCGATACAGCAGAAATCCTAGTGAGGGGCAAAGTTTTAAAAATATATATCAACTGACAATAAGAGATGTTCTTATTGCATTGATATTGTTCTTATGCTGGTATCGAAATATTATAAGATTTTCAGTACCTTAGTGTGCGTGTGCGCCACTGCCGGTTTCGACGTCATCGGCGTGGATGGTCGGAGGGATACGGTTGTTTTAGATACAATGCAGTCTATATACTAGTAAAGAAATGTCTAAATATATGCTTATTGGTTGATTTTGCCGTATTTGTTTATGCAAATTCAATAAAATACCATTTTTAATTACCATAATTTAAATAGCGCGTTTTGCCGATAACTTTGTCCGTCACAGTCATTTGGCGAATAAGTCTGCCATATTTTGTTTATAATAAGATTTTCACCATCCACGCCGATGACGCCGCCTCGGGCATCGGCGCACACATCTATCGCCTAGTCGTTATTCTCAAGCGATATTCCAAACAAAAACTATTCGACGAAAAGCAATAAATCTTTTTATTTATATTGTGAACCAAGGCTCAATATTTGGCTCCGAATAATTTCGGAATTCTTCGAATAATTTCAAACGTTATTACATTATTCTATACAATACTAAACTTTTGTTCAATTTAAGCGGGACTCCACTAAATTCTGAATTAAGCTCGTTCATTTATTTCGCAGAAATTGAATAAGAGGCTTTGAAAGAAGAATAGAGGATTTCGTATCGCTGTATTCTTTTGAGTACATTATTGAAACTTGTTTTTCGCAAATATATGAACTAGCTGTGCCCTCGGATTTGCCCACGTAAAGATTATCAAAAATATATCGCGGGAATATTTTTCCCACAATATTTTTATATATATACCGATTGGAAAGGGTGTTAAAACCGAAAGGGAATATTGTATTCATCATTTAATTATAGGAGCAACACTGAAATCACGAATGTAAAATCAGCTGCTCTGTTTTTAATTTCAATATTACATAAACGTATGGAATAGCATATTTTTTCGACATTTCAAGTTTGATCCTATTAGCTTAAAAATTAAAAAAAAAAAAATCAAAGGGTGCGACGCAAGATCCTCCACGAGCTTACCTTAAAAAGATTACAGACGAGATGGGTGGAGATTTTATAAATACATTTTACCAAAGGTAGATAAAAGCTATATTTTACCAATTACGACAACACATTGCTACGCCGTAGCATCGTAGCTCTGAGCTACGCCCACGTCTGTTAGTACGTGGGATTATTTTTCATAAGAGCATTATTTTTCTCCAGCTTTATATTTCAATGTTCTTATTTGTTTCATGTGTCTGTAATAATGTTTTCGAATTTCACGTTGTTTTTACGTTTTAAACTGTTTTTAATCCCCGAAAAAAGAGGGGTGTTTTAAGTTTGTAGTGTGTATCTGTGTATCTGTCTGTGGTATCGTAGCTCCAAAACGGATGGACAGATTTCAATGCGGATTATTTTAATTCAAAGCTAGTTTAATCGGAAATCATCTTAGCTATGTTTCATGAAAATTTGTTCAGCCTTTCAAAAGTTACAGCGATCCATCTGACCTCAGCCACCCAAATACTGAGAGACATCTTAAGATTAGACCGGTTATCAGACTTTTTGGGCTGCTGACTCCCGTAACGACTGTCATAGGTATTCGTATGAAAATCGGGACCAACTGTTTAACGTGCTTTCCAAGGTATAGAGGGATATCGATGTTTGAAGAAACGGTCACCCATCCAAGGAATGACCGCAGCAAGCGCTGCTTAACCTCGTTTATCGTAGCTATGAAGCTACAAGCCCCTCGAGTACAGAGCTGTTCCTTTTAAAAATAGCTTGGAAAGTCTTTCTTTCGGAAATAAACAGCGCTGATCGGAATTCGATTAGTAGGCGGCTCGGTCGGTAGCTATAAATGTCTCATTTGTCAAATTTTATGGTTGACCCGCCCTAGTCAGTAATGTTTCATTCCACGAAGGACCTAGATTCGTTTTGGAACTGCTATGGAAGTTAAAACTGGCTATCGAAGGTTAAAAGAAGGAAAGAATTAAGAAGAATTGCTATGCGTCTCGTATGCGTTTCGTGCGTCATACTAGACGTTAAAATAAAAACCTTTCCTTCTTTCTCTGAAGGTAAAAACTGGCCACCAAAGAAAAAACAGTTAAACTAACTGCTCGAGTATTTATCAATGGCAGCCTCAAGCTGTTGACTCTTGACTGCAAGAGCGGTCCTTGTACGTTGATCACAAGGTAACTGCTCGAGCAGTCCGTGTACGGCGGGCCTTAAGCTTCTGTGCTGTAGCCATTCATACATCGGTATTTTAAATTTCGAAATTCCGCAATACAGTCGGTCAAAACTGATAAAAAGGACCATTTGAAGTTATCTTCAAATAAACTGGGTGCCGGAGATGTTATCACATGAAATGAAACTAGGTATTTGGTATCATGTCCTGAAACCGTACACAATAAATCTACGTTTTTACTTAAGTTTTTTTTGCATAATTTTTCACTCTGCTATCATTCGACTAACTGAAGGAACATCAAAGTAGAAATTTATGTCACATCTATCTGGTCTACATGTGAAAATAAAAGCAATTGTGGTTAGAATAGGTTGGCGACGTTACAAACTTTGCCTAAAGATCGCGATAAGTGTAAAATTCTGATTCAAACTATTTTATCAAGGCCAAAATCGGAGGCTGCAAAAAAATTATGTCATTTGATCACAATCGCTCAATAGTGAGTCGTATTAATATAGGTATATATTTTAAGCTTTGTGTATACTTTGTAATAAGGTATGATGGGGTTGGCATGTCCATATTGGATAAAAACCCCTAAATAAAATAAAGATATCAATAATAATAATAATAAGTCTAAAATTATGAAATTTTTATGTAGTTCCTGTGGCTAAACTACAGATTGGATTTAATAGATTTTTTGGGTACGGTCACAGAAAGTGATCCTAAATACTTGGTTCCATTTAATGTGATATCCCCTGTGGCACTCTGTGTACATTGGTATTTTAAACTTCGAAATTCCGAAGTACAGTCTGTCAAAACTGATAAAAAGCACTATTTGAAGTTATCTTCAAATATAGAACGGGAACGAACATTGGCCCGGTGGCCTTGATTCCACATTATTGATGAGTTCAGGATTACTCGATGCTGAAGTCGTTGGTGATTGATATCGCCGGTCGTTAGGGCCGATTTTATGTATTTTTCCTGGAAGGATCAAGTCTTGTTCGTTTATAGCCCACCTGATCGTAATTGCTTCCGAAGGTTCGGTGTAAGAGGTCCGTAAAAAGTAGTTGATGTTTTGGATAGAATACGGTCTTAAAAAGGAATGGTATGCTTGCCAAGGCATACGTCGGTCTCGGGGTCCGCTGCCTTCGGGAATTTATTTTAATACCCGTATTATTTATTTTGATTTTATTAACTGACTTAAAAAATAGGAGGAGTTTTTTTTCTTTTGTATGTTTGTTACGCGATAAATCCGCAAATTGCACACCGATTTTGAAAAATTTGGTGAAGATGTGATGAAGACCTTCGGAGATAGACAATGGAACTCTTTACTTTTTTTATATTTATACTCTTTATCTTTACTTTTTCCCTCACTATGATTTCTCCTGTATCGAGGGTACAGTTTTCAAATATACATCTCACATGCACACACACCCAGAACCGAAACAACTATCTGTGGGCCATACAGATATTCGTTCCGTGCGGGGATCGAACCTGCGGCACGTAGCGTAGAAAGTCAATCGTTTAGTCACTGCGCTAACTGTGTCATCGTGTGTGATTTGCTCATGCCATGGTCACCACAGATCGTGACGAGAATGTTCTCACACGAGGAAGAAATTTCCCAGCAACCCATAAAATAAAAATATTATGTTCAAAATTACTTAATCACAGTATTCTATTTAATTTTGACAACACCTATAAATATATCGGACAGTGTATTTTCTCCCTTTTCAAAATCTGAAAAACAGAAAATACAGGAAACTGCACGTTCTAAACGAAATTTTGCACAGTGCTGTCGTCAAAACATTCCGTAGAAATAAAATCCGACGACACGTCCAGACTAAGCCGCGGATTTAGTTAATTTTGTGAAACGAAAATTAAAAATGCCCGAAAAAATGTAAACGTGTCGTTTTTAGAAAATTGTGTTTTGAATTTTTTGCTATTTCTTACTCTGAGTGAAGCTTTTGACATGTAATGCAAAAGCGAATTCTATGTAAGGAAAAGGTATACTGAATTAAAAAATAGTATATATTTTAAGCATGAGAAGGCTGATCCTATGTATAAAAAAAAAGAAATTACACCATTCATGTCTGCGAAGCTTTTTATATTATTCTTTTATATGAAAAACATTACAAACGCTCAAGTTAAACGAAACATATTTTATTCAACGTAATGACATATCTATCATAATATAAAAATCAATACGAGTCGTCTGTGACAATCCTTTGAACGTCACTCAAAGGAACAGTAACAGGTAAATGAAAAAAATCTATCACTCCAAATAAACAGTGGAAAGGGGGAATAACTATAGCCCAAAAACGTTCACAAAGGGCCTGTCAAAAACATCGAACCTTTGAAATAATGGCCGTTAGATTAACTCTACTGACGAAGAGAAATGTACTTTGTGTTACTGTCATTTATTATTTTTGTGATATACAATTTTTTGGCCACTTTATCATTGTTCGACGCAGTGGGCTGTTCAGGTGATGTTTAGTGATTGTGAAACTGATTTGTTTTGGCCATGTCGCTATAACTGAGGATATTTTATGAGATGTATTAGTGGTTATTGGAGTTGAAAATGTTGAAAACTTTCACACGTATTGATGAAAAAAAGACACCACAAGAAATTATAATATATACATGCGGTCTAGCAGACAAGAGATTTCTAGACACAAAAAAGTCAAAGTCAAAATCTTTGACTTTGTCTTTTAATAAGCAATCATAATAATCATAAGCAGTTTCTCAGTGTCATCTTTCCTATTTAATTGTATTTTTTTTGTATTTAGTTGTACTTAAACTGTTAAATTAATCGGACGGCAGTTTATTGGCGCGGGTGACTCGAATAGAAGACTAATAATAATACCCATAAAATCAAACCAGTGAAAAAAAATTGTTTCTGGGTGGTTATGGATCTTCATAAATCCAGGCAAAGTTAATGAGAATTAACCAGAACTGTCTATTAAAATATCAGAAGCGAAAAGTACCATTATCTCATTATCTAAAGTACCGGAATTATACCTACTTTTATTGAGTTATGAATTTTGATTAGATTTTTTCTCTCAAAGGTTCAGTAGCGCGTCTTCCTTATTTAATTAATTTGGCATTTAATGTAATTTATCGCGAACCCTCCCAAAGTCAAGCTTTTCTTATCAAGTGAGATTTTCAAATTAAAAAGAACCCTTTTTTTTAAGTGTGTAGTATCATCATTTTTGGTAGGTTTACTTAGAGCAAATTAATCAGGATCATTTCGGGGAGTGTCAATGATTGCTGTAATTGCATCCCCTGCATCTGTTCTTGTTTTAATTATTTTGATGTATGTCTTATCATAATATTTGCTCCGCTGGGTTTGTTCCAGACCCTCTCAAATTAAGATGCGGACGTGTTTATTCAGTTGTTTTCTGTCTCCCCTTCAATTTCTACGTCTTTCTCTCTTCCTTTATTTTCAATATAGGAGGAGATAAATACATGAATGATTTCTGTAACTCACAAAAGTATGAGCATAATAGCTTTGTACCTTTAATTATTTTATAAATTAGTGTTGTATCACTTTGATATCGATGTTTTGTCTTTTCAACCCCCGACAAAAAAGAGGGATGTTATAAGTTTGTAATGTGAAGGTATCTGTGTATATACAGATCTGTGTATCTGTGAATCTGTGCATATGTGTATCTGTCTGTGGCATCGTAGATCCAAAACGGATGGGCCGATTTCAATGCAGTTCTTCAACCTTAGCTATGTTTCATGAAAATCTGGTCTTTTTCTAGTTGGGAGTCGGGGTTTTTGACGGCTAGGTTATATTGATACAATTTATATTGGAATTAATAATTGAGTAAAGGTAAAAACTAAGTATTTTCAAAACGTGCCGATAACGACACTTTAGTTAAGAATTTAGTCTGACTTTCAAGAAAACCAATTTTAACTAAGCCAAATCTTCGAAAGCGCTAAGTGGGGCTTTTTACTTCTTAATTAACGCTTCGTTCATAAACATAACGAACTATTAAGTTAGTAAGTTATAATAATTGCCTTTATTGTTAGACGAAAGTTTCAATAAAATTGACCTTGCCTTAGCCTGGTACTTATTCAGTACGCTAACTAATAAGAAAACTTCTTTATTCGGCCCTCTTTAGTTTTATTATGTTTTATCTGCTCTACGTGCTGCGTATACGGCTCGGTGAACTGGCAACATCTCTTTGAAAATATTCTGGACGTCATTGTAGCGTATTTTTTTTTTGTTTAAGTAAAATTTGTGATTCAATTATGTTCTATGGGTGAGTGTTAGTTGCTTGCTGGCTTATAATTAAAAAAAAATCCTTTTCTAGGGTACTCATTTATATTATCATGCATGTCGATATTTTAATGTAAGTTTAAAATCCATTAACAAAGTTACTGATGGAATTTTGTAGTTTCAATATCACAAAGCTAAAAAAAAATCTTATTAAGGTGCAAAAAATGAAGGCTTTTGTATATATTTTTATTTCCTAGAATCAACGAAACTGTAATAGTTAAGAAGAGTTTTGTAAACATTCTTCTTTGGATGTATAAACAACAATTGAGAAATCTTTGCAAACTTATAATATATTCTCAGTAGGTACCAAACTTCTATGTAGATAAAAATAAAATCGTATAAAACTAGATGGAGCATTTCGAGCGAGCAAAGTTATTAACACAGTTTCTCTGTATTGGGACTTTGAAACTGTCAATTTCCTTTCGCTATCGTCTGCGCCACTATCGCTACAATAAAATTTTATTGGCTCGCTATCGCCGCGTTAAATATCTATAGTCGAACTATTGCCATGAATTTATCGATACACATCAACAGCACTACTCATAACTCGGAGTTAAGGTCGAATCTCAAACAACGCGACGCTGAATTGCCGGCAAATATGAGCTCCAACTTAGGTGGGCACCGAAATTAGATTTACGAGTTCGGGAATTTTCGGAACTCACCGGATCAGTACCGAACCTGCTGGGGTACGCATTATCATATAAATGCGGAGTTGACGGAAAAATATTGCCGAGATGTGCCGTGGCTCCACCTGTAGTCAGTTGAGTAAAATAGGTACGTGAGCCAAATAATACGGTGTTTAGGTGTAGGAGCCGGGTGATTCTGTTAACTGTACTGCATGAATGTTTTATTTGCGGAGTGCTGCCTCGGAAATGAGCCATGATCATCTTTGTTTACACTTAATTCTTTTTCCTTTTTGATATCTCGATCGACGCTTTTGTTTTGAGAATTGCTATTAGGTGCAGGAACGTTTTCTTTTTTAGCTTTTATCTTTGAGAAATTTGATCTTTAGATACACGTGCCATCTTTTAAAACACTCTTATTGTACATTGTATTGAGTTTTATTATTCTGTCGTAACATTTAATATTTTATGTAGCGTCACAAGGAGAATATTTCTGAATGCTAAAACTTGTATGAGTCATGTCTTTATTCTTCACCAATATTCCCCCTACAAGTGGGGTAAAAAAACATATCTCTTAAGATTAACCAACGGAAATAAAACAGAAATACTTTCCATTAGGGGAATAATAAGAAGATCATACATTATTTAAAATGGCTTAACGGCGCTCTTGTGATCAATAAAAATATTATATGAAAGACCTGGTGTTTATTTCCAATGTTATAAAAACAGTGTACTTCTTCTTCTTAGCGTGTCGATGGCAAATTATATGTACTTGGCCCAGTATTCCGCCACGCGAATAGCTGAATCAGTTGCAGCCATAAGCTCCTCACGCACAGTGTACTGAAAAATGAGTATTGCCAATACTTTGGTTGAAAATATGAAAGTTAATAGTTAAAGTATCAATGAAACGTTGAATCGAAGGCGGACATTGGCAATGAGCTGGAAAAAGGAGTCACAAAATTATTTCCTGTCGAAGCAAAAATTCTAAATACCTACCTAGTACTACGATTATTTGAAAAGACAAATCAACATACATATTTGCTCACCTACATCACAAAAGACTTCTTTTCTCTTTTACACATGTTTACATCATCATTAACAGGCTCCGCACGTGTCGCACCTACGTTTTTTGTCATAAAAACAAACTGTTTGACACTAATGCATGCCGTCACAAAATTTCATTGCACCTTCATATTTCCTGCTATTATTTTTTGGATCCCGTAACCGTTACATATAAAGGCCAAAAGGGATCCTTTTATACCAATTGTTTCGTCATAGCCTCATAATAAAAACCTTTACGGAGCTAGGGATTAATGCGGGATAGTTTCGGGGGAAATTGCAAGCGGGGCGTAGGGATCCCCCAGGGATTGTGAGGTGGGGTACCTAATAGTATTTATAATGCCGGCGTGTGGGATTAGGCAAGTACGTGAGGTTACCGCAGACCTTGTTAGCAGAATATGTGTTTATGTTGGCAGATGTATTCGGTCTTAAATGCCTTTTCTGGTTCAAATGATTGGGCTCTAAGTGTTAACTGTAATGTGTAAAGTTTTGGAGCTTTTCCACAAACAACAGATGATAAATTTAAAGATAAATCAGAAAGCTGTGTAATAAAAGTACGTATTCCCGCAATCAAAGTCACAAATTACGAATGCTGCCTAATCTGCAGTGTCCCACTCAACCTTCAAAAAGATTACTCAATGATATTACAGTGGAACAACTCTAATTACTTTTCAAACGAAGCTTCAAGTAGCACCACATTTCCTCATAAAGGAAACCACGAAACATAATAGCCAGGCATTTCAATATAGCTGTCTGCAACATGCGCTCACACAAATCCAACATTCCAAATTTTATTAGAGCGGCCACCTGAATAATGCGTTTTACATCACGTTCATGAACAAAAGCTAAGTTCTAACCCGCTGAAATGAAATTCACTAAGTTACGATTCAAATTGGCCAGCCGTATGCTGTAGTAGTTTCTAAACTTTTAGTTCACAAACGGGATCATAAATAAAATAAAATAAATAAAATAAAATAAAAAACCTTTATTACCCTAAATACATACTAAACAGAAAAATAAAAAAGATATTATTGTTTTTTTTGTTTTTTTGCACGCCTTTTAGGGTCCCCATTTCTGGGTATAGGTCTCCTCCTTCCCGTTCCACTGAAGTCGATTTCTCGCTGCCGTCATCCAGTTGGTGCCTGCCGTGAGCATGATGTCGTCTCTCCATCTCTTTCTTGGCCTTCCTTGCTTTCTTTTTGTTTGCCTCGGATACCATTCTGTTACAAGCGTTGTCCACCGATTATCAGTCATTCTGGCGACATGTCCAGCCCATCTCCATTTAAACTGCAGAGCCGTCGTTACTATATCACGGAGTTTTGTTTCTTTCCTAATGTCACTGCATCTTACCTTGTCTTTCAATTTCAAGCCAAGCATGCTGCGCTCCATTGATCTTTGGCAAACTCTGAGTTTTTGGATCATCTTTTTGTTATAGGTCCAAGTTTGGCAGCCATAGAGTACACACGGTAATATACATGACTCGTACACTTTCTTTTTAATTTTAGTATGTAGTTTACTTTTAAATATTTGTTTGTAGGTCCAGTACACTTTCCAAGCTTTTGCTATTCTTCTATCGACTTCTTTATCTTCGTAATTGTCTTCATCAAAGGTGATTAGCTTTCCTAGATAGATATATTCTGTGACATATTCTAGTTCTTCATTTTCTATAATTATAGGAGAGTATTGGCCATTTGTCATAATTTTAGTTTTTTCTGTGTTCATTTCCAGACCAGCTTTTGTACTTTCTATAAGTAGTGTTGCTATCATTATTTGTAGCTCTTCTGGGTTTTCAGAGAGTAGTACCAAGTCGTCCGCAAATCTCAAGTGGTTGAGTTGTTCTCCATTTATGTTGATTCCGTACTCATCAATGTCTAGTCTGTTGAATATATATTGCAGTACAGAAGAGAATAGTTGTGTCGATAGCGGGTCTCCTTGTTTGACACCTCTTTCGATATTAAAAGTCATTCCTTTTCGGTCCAATTTTACTCGAGACTGGCTTTGTTTGTATATGTTTTTTATTATGTTTATGTACTTTTCTTCTACTCCTTGCTCTCGTAATGCTTCCCAGATTGATTGATGGTGTATTGAGTCGAAGGCTTTTTTGTAGTCTATGAAACACATGTATAGTGTTTTGTTGTATTCCCTATACTTTTCGAGTAGTTGTGTAATTACTTGTAGGTGGTCTATCGTACTAAATCCACTTCTAAAACCAGCTTGTTCTCGAGGTTGGCAAAAGGTCAGTTGTTTGTTCAATCTTCTTGATATACACATAGAGAACAGTTTGTATATATTTGAAAGTAGACTGATTGGGCGGTAGTTTGATATGTCATTTGGATCTCCTTTTTTGTATATCAAGGTTATATCTGAAAGGCCCCATTGTTCGGGTATCGTCTCATTTTTTAGTATTAAGTTGAAAGTTTTAACTAGTGGGGTTACTATTGTGACTTCTAGGATTTGCAATATTTCATTATTTATACTGTCTGGGCCAGGGCTTTTACCAGTCTTTAGTTTTTTAATACTTTGACGAATTTCATTTTCCATGAAGTCTGGTACTGTACTATGCAGTTTGATATTTGTAGGTTGATCGCAACTATAGCGTCCACCTTGGCAGTCAGTTATTGTATTAGCATACAGTCTTCTGTAGAAATTTGTAGCGATAGTTAGTATTTCTTGTCTACTGTGGCAAATTTTAGTTCTGTCTTTGAGAGAAGGTATCCAAGGAGTATGTGTTTGTAAGTCTCTGAACGCTTTTTTTATAGCACCTGTCTTAATCACATTATTTTCTATAATTTTCATTTTATATTCAAGTAATTCCTTTCTAATCATTTTGTTTGTAGATTTAAATAAGTTGCTTAATTCTTTGCGTTCTGCCTTTGACTTGCCTTTTTTATCAATTAGTATTTTTCTTTTTTTGATTTTATCAATTAGTTCCACAGAGTAAAAGCATTTGTTTGGTTTAGTTGCTTTGGTGTTGCTGATTGATTTTGTCATATTTTCTTTGATAATACCTTCTAAGCCATTGTAGTATTTTTGAACGTTGTTTTCACATTTGTTCATGTCTGTGTAAGTTTGTATGTCTATTTTAAATACTCCAAAGTTTATATTTTCGAGTGGCTTGTTTCTAAACTTAATGCGTTTCTTTCTACTTGTTGACAGTATCATTACTGATCTTAACAAGCGATGGTCGCTTGGGAAGTTAATATTTAATACCTCGTAGTTTGTAAATTTGCTTTTTTGGTTCGATATGATATAGTCTATTTCGTTTTTAGTTTTGTGATCAGGTGACATCCACGTCCATTTTCGATTTTTTTGTTTTTTGAACAGCGTATTGATGATGGATAAGTTGTTTTCATAGCAAAATTGTAATAGTCTGAAGCCTCTCTCATTTCTTCGGCCATATCCAAAGTTTCCAATGACAGTATTTTCCTTTGATTCTTGTGAGCCTATTTTTGCGTTAAAATCTCCTAATATAATTTTATGTTTGTGAGACATTGACATTGCTGTATCTATCTGGCTGTAGAAGAGTTCGATTTCGTCTTCGGGGCTGTTTTCAGTCGGTGCATAAGTTTGGATAATAGATATTGACTCCATGTTCGTTCGTAAATTCAGTATTGCAACTCTGTCTGATATCCCTTTGAAAATTTCTATGCAGTGTTTGTATTTTTTCTTTATAATAAAACCGACTCCATTTCGTCCCCCTATAACTCCAAAGGAGCAGAATATGCACCATTCTCTGTCTTCTATTGTATAACCGGCTTTTTTAATTTCACACAGGCCTATTATGTCCCAATTGATTCTCTTAAGGGCGTATTCTAGTTGTATCATTCGTTCTTCGGTGGTAAGTGATCTGACGTTATATGTACATATTTTATACCTTAAATTGTGTTTTTTGATTGCAGGAGGGTTTTGGTCTGACTCTTCCATGGTGACCAACCTTGTTGGAAGACATTTAATTTCGTTTTTTGATTTGTTAGGGTTTCTTTCTGTTCGATAAGGTGAGACTTTTCCTTTTTGACGTGCTGGTGGTTGCTAGATTTCATTTGTTGTAGTATCAGTCATTGGTTTATCAGATCTGGCATCCGTGATTGCTAATGTTGGCTGTTTGATTTGAAGGAATTTTGTCATCGCCGTTGGTGTGCTCAAGCCTGTTTTGTTCTTTTTTGTGATTTTATCCTTGCGTAAATTTTTCCCTTCAGGTGTGGATTGGTTTTGTGATGGTGGGGTAAGGGAAAGTTGTCTTTTATGTGGGTTTTTGTTATTATCTTTTTCATGTATAATTTTATCGTATTTAATAGAAGCCTTAATGCCCTTCTTTTCTTCTTCAAGCACCTTTGCTTTCAGTTCTTTTCTGATTTCTAAAACTTTTTTAGGGTAATCGTGTTTTATATATATTTGTTTACTCTGAACCCTACTTTTGTTTTTTAGAATTCTTATTTTCATTTCCAAAGTAGTCATAGTAACTACTATTGGTCTAGCTCTTGAGCCTTTCATGCCGATTCTTTTGACCACTTGTATATCTTTATTAGTGCACAATATGCCTAGGTCCTGGTTAATAATGTTTAATGTATCATTCAGTAGAGTGAAGTAATCTTCTTCGTTTTCTTCCACACCAAAGAATATTATGTTACGTTCCCTAATAGTTTTTTCTACATTATCTATTCTCTTTTCTTGTAATATTGTTGTGGTTTGTAGCTGGGTAAATTGGTCTTCTAAGTTGTTAAGTTTTGTATTTATTATTTCTGTTACGTTCTTAGTAATGTTTATTTCCATTTCTGACATCTTATCTTCCAAATTCTCTTGCATTTTTCTTAACATTATTTCTATTTTATCTTCCATTGCTGATAAGTTGTAAAGAAACACTACAAAAACAATTTCAGTTGGCGGGGATCGATCGTAGTGGCACTCGATTGAACAGCTGTCGCGGTCATTCAACCGTGGCTACACAGACTTACTACAATACGGCGAAATAACGCTTCCGGTTCGTGTGTCAATGTAATTAGAACTGCTGCCTAATCTGCAGTGTCCCACTCAACCTTCAAAAAGATTACTCAATGATATTACAGTGGAACAACTCTAATTAATTTTCGAACGAAGCTTCAAGTAGCACCACATTTCCTCATAAAGGAAACCACGAAACATAATAGCCAGGCATTTCAATATAGCTGTCTGCAACATGCGCTCACACAAATCCAACATTCCAAATTTTATTAGAGCGGCCACCTGAATAATGCGTTTTACATCACGTTCATGAACAAAAGCTAAGTTCTAACCCGCTGAAATGAAATTCACTAAGTTACGATTCAAATTGGCCAGCCGTATGCTGTAGTAGTTTCTAAACTTTTAGTTCACAAACGGGATCATATCTAACATAATAATAACATAGTATAGCAGGTTGGTACCACTGGTACTATGGAAGTTGGCACAATTTTATTTGACATTACTGTAAGAGAGAAAGGTGGCATGAAGAATCAGATATGGGAACTAAACGTGACAATACCCTCTGTTTCAGAATAGTCAATGTTAGCTACATTCCCATATCCTTCCATACAAATGGAGTATTGAACGCTAAATTAGACTTTTATCGTTAACATGTACCTTTTTCAGTCTTAAGAATAACATTATTACGATGTCTGCGAGGGAAAAAACAGCAACCTATGTGGTGTAGCACATGTCATAACGTGTCTTAGAAATTTCCTTCACACAATGTATTTTCATTTCTTCTTCACTATGATTGCTTTTTATTCGTTTATTGAAGTAAGTATATTACTCACATGACTTGCGATTAGAAAATCTATAAAGTTAAAACATACATTTACTTTGAAATTATCTAGCTCGGTATTATTCTTATCAATTTTAGTTTTGGAAAATTCTTTTGGAGCCGATTTAAGTTATTTATTCTTGCGTTTGCTTGCATTACTAAAGTCTACATCATCAAGTTATTTTTATTCTTTCCAGGTGCCTGATTTCTCCATCCTTTTTTAATGTCAGACCATAACATATTAAAAAAAATATAAGGATGTGTGCAATACCTGGTCTATTTAATATGAAATATCTCTCAGCTCTACATATTTCGTGGTAGGGGAGCACACATCCCTATTCATAGTTGTAAAATATTGGGCAAGTTGCAGGGCACGGTTCGAGATGCTTATTGAATTATATACGTATCTGAGTCCATTGTTGTAAGTTTTAATGAATGGCCTTCCCAGTCCGAGGCTTAAAGCCTCCGCACGTGGGCCACTTTATGGGACCAGCCTTTATTAATTTATGGCATGGGCTTAAAAATGTCCGGGTAATTTAGTGTATTTTAATCTTAATTAGAGTGAGGCACTTAGTGAGGGACTCGCATAAAGGTTAGTTAGTGTCCCTGATAAGGTGAAAATAACGGTTCGTCCGAAATAAGGTTTCTGTAGATGGCAAGATAAAGAGATGAATACGTAAGAGGTCTTTATGCGTGTTTTATTCAAACAGTGAGTAGAATTTGTGTTATGTTTCTACCTGTTTTAATTAAACCTAGCTCTTGTTTGGATCTGCCGTATTTATGTAGCTAAAGGAAGAGTTTAATGATAATATTATGTATATTTCAAATAAGATTTAATTTTAGTTTCGTTTGTCCAGTTGATATAACATAAATTGACAATATAGTGTTATTGGATATAGTTACACTTTCGGAAATGAGGTTTCATACACTTACCATAATGGAAAATTTATCTACTAATGAAGTCATTAACAGAAAATGAAAATCTCATTCAACCGGTGTGACATCCCATGCGTTGATGGAATTACGATATCGTCCAAAAACACATTAATCAACCAGCTTTATACACAACCTGGACCACGATATCGCAGTTATTAATCGCTGAGTTTGTACTAATAATAAACTATACCGACCCATTTCACTACGTAATAAAAAGCGGTAACAGACTTAATTACTGTAAACGAAAATGAATAGAGATATTTGATGATATCTTTATTATGAGTCGGCAAACAGTTGCTGCTGAGATCCAAAGTTTATATTTTACCAAACTTAGATTAGTTGTCGATTGCTTCAGAAACAATGCGGTTTTAACTAACAGTTAAGTTATCTGACGAATTTATTGGCTCATCGTAAATTATTATTGAACAAAGGTATTCGCGGTTTCTCCTATTAATTAAATTGGGTAATTTGATGAAATTTATCGCAGCGATGGCCTACTATTTAGTCTGAGACGAAGTAATTTCAGTTTAAAACCATTTAAATTGGTTTCGAAAACTTTCGTTTATACTTCTCGCATTTTGAAGAATCAATTACGTGTTCCTTTATAGAACTCTTAATAGAAAATTAGGCGTTTTCTTCCGCCGAGAGGCTTTTTAACATATTTTATATATTTTCTTACAAAATATCTATTATTTGTGCTCTTTATTGTTAAGATACATTCATGTTCATGACAATCATGCTTTAAATGATTTTATACGTGACTCTTCTTTTCTTACTACGTTAAATCTACCATTGTTTACAAACAGAAACAATAAAAGAAACGCACAAAAATGGTTCAGATTAACCGATTTAATTAGTTTTTCACACAAAACCTCGCAAAACAATGGTGACACTAAGCATAATGATGTAATAATAGCGAATAACGTAGATAGACAGCCGCTGTCAAAATCTTTGTCAGCTATCAAACTTTTTAGACGATTTTGTTTGCAAACAGCTCGATTTTCCGCTAACGCAGATGATTAATTAAACAAGCTGAAACTCTGATATTTTCTTTACTGACACTTGTATATTGAACATTATTATGTACGTCATGAGAGCTATTTCAGGTTGTAGCTACCAATTACTCTTCTTCATTGTATGGATCGTAAGTAAAACCGCTGTGATAATGGCCTTGTCTGTATTATAAGTATTTTATTTATTTTATGAATTAATACTTGTTGCGTTAGTAAAATGATGGATCAATTGATAACTGTGGGCCGGGCACCAATGTTTTAGCGTATCGTAATGTTAATTTAGAATAAAAAATACACGTTTAATCCATGTGTTTTGTTTTGCATTTTCAGGAAACAAGTTTGTATGTTGCCTAAAATTGAACAAAAATGCGAAAGATCCATTGTATTTTATTAAAAAAAAAAACTGCTGTTTTTGCAAATAATTCAGTATTAATCAACTAAATGTATGAAACAGCAGATTTTTTTTGCAATTTCAGGTTTGGTCCCATATTATAAGTTGTTCGATGAGTAAAATAACCCTTTAAAGGGATTGGAACTTGAAAGGTAGGACCTTATATGCCCCAACAATACCGAATAAATTGAAACAAAACACTGAATAGTTTGTAATTTCTCTTTATTATGAAATTACATACTTAATACATCATCTACACAAATGTAGTTTTAAAGAGTTTACTCGATATAATTGTTACAACTAGTGAAAAATTTTATAAATTTTTTCACTGTAAGAAGGATACCACTCAATGAGTTCCCCAAGACTAAGCCTACCTTATAAATATTAGTTTTAATAAGTCTTATTTTATGCGCACAACGCGATTGAGGTTAACTAGTATTTCATACGATTAACATATTCTTAAATTAGGCAGTCCAACCTTAAAATTCACTTTGGCCCGTTCCAATCACATCAAAAAGTTAATAATTGATAAATTTTCTTAAATTAATTAGTATGCTTATGATAGCATCTGGTGCACAATAATTTGCTGTGTTCTAAACATGCAAATCTTGCGCAACTTACGCAAAGGTCTCGCGATGATTTGTTCACGCGTGCTTGCCGGCAAACATGACATCTTCCCCGCGACCCGGTTCGATTACATGTCGAAGATAAATCAGCCAAATCTACGTTTAATTCAACATCTAATGGTATGGGTGTGTCTAATAACTCACACATTTTTTGTTTCACAGTCTTTGGTAAACGCTCTGAGTGCAATCTCCTCTGTACCATCGGTTTTATCATGCTGAGTGCCAGTTCTGTTTGAAACTCACGACGCACAATTCTTTCATTCGGTCCTCTGTTAAAAGTGTAAATACACAATGCATTTAAAGCAGCTATATTCATTAAGCGAAACAATATCGTCGCCGGCCACCAACGGGAATTTCTTGTGACATCGTTCTTAGAACACATTTTATCCATTATTTCTACAGTTGTTTTAGTCCGATCATAATTGACTTTTATTTCTGGTTTGAGCTGATCACCTGAGTTGTTATCAATAGAACAATCACTATGCTTAGTGGACATCAAAAGAGCTGCTTTGTCTTGCTTACAAATGTATTGGACTAAGGTAGCAACATGACTGAAACCAAAAAGTGATGAGTATATAACTTTATCTTTAATTGTTCGGAATACTCTTGGCACTTCTTTATTATTTGGTTTTATTGAGCCAACTATTGTAACTTTCTTATCGAACAATGTTTCAGCAATCTCCAATGTTGTGAACGAATTTTTCATGGTTACATTACGATACTCTCCTTGGATGGGATCAGTCATTCTCACAACAATGTCTATCTTACGATTACTAACTTCATAAGGCCCAGGATTATCACCCAAGTAAAGTTCTAAATTGTAGGTATATGGATACTGGCAGTCCACTAACGCAAACATCTTGATTCCGTATTTAACGGACTTTTTAGGCGTATGTTGACGAAATCCACATCGCCCTTTGTATGCTGTCAGTAGCTCACCAAATGCCAGTTCATGACTGGGTGTAAAATGTTTTTGGAAATTGTTTACAACTATTTGGAATAATACCCTGATTGGTGCCATCTTATCTTCAGTTATTCGGTCAGTTAAAGGGTCATTAAAACGAAGATTTTTCATTAAAAATCGGTATCTTTGAGAACTCATTGACAGATAAATTGCTTCCATTCCGATACCTTTTTTTGAGTCGAATAATTGCAAGAAGTTTTCTTTGCTAGATTTTGAGCTGCCACCAAGAAACAGTATTCCTAACAGTGCATATATTTCTACCTCGTCCGTTAATTTTGCATCTCTCTCCCTTGCAAACTTCTTTTGTTCTCTTATTATACGTGCATTTGTATATTTTGCAATCATATATATTATGCTTTCATCAAAGAATAAACTAAAACATTCTGATGGTGTCTTTTTCGTTTTAGCGAAATCTCTAGGACCAGGTTGAATGTTTGGAATGTACTCACTTTGTAAAAATACTCTCGCTTCTATTGGCTCCTTCATCCATTTAGTTCCTTCGAGGCCTAAATAATATTGAGAACTGGGTCCTTCAATCACATTAAAAACAGTTTCCCAATCAAGATCTTCTACATCCGTGTTATCTTCTGCTCCGCTGCCGTATTCAGTTCCAGAGCTTTCTACCTGTTCTTCGATATGATCTACACCACCATCCGAAGCTTCTGGAGCATCAATAAAATCTTCCTCCCTGTCTTCGTCTAGCCATCGTGCTATGTGTACCTCTGATTTCTGCGTCATTTTTACCTATAACAAAATAACTACATTATTCAGAACAATGGTATGTATGATATGTTATTATTATTTATAAAGGCACTATATTTTAAGTCCCAAGACTAAGAAGTAACAATTGAGTGTAATAAAAATATATAAAAGATCTGAATGCATTGCTTTTATGTCATATCATCGATATTCGTCAAACTAATGCCGCTAGACACTAAGAATCTAATTTATAACAATCAGTTATCATAATATCCCAAAAGTATAAAAATTAAAGCAATTGAGATAACCACATAAGTTAAAAAGTCGAACATAATTCCTTTATCGTGAATCGCGATCATCTTTAAACTTAAACCATACAAGTTGAAGCTATTTATACATTTTGATAAAAGTTAGCAATCTATAACATCAAATAGATCGGCACGGATCCGATTTAGGTTCGCAGAAATACGGGAGGGCGAGCAAATTGAAGCCCCCGCCAGCCTTTGTGTGCCTACAGGTCGCAATGACATGAAACGGGGAACCCCGCAAACCGGGGGCTTCAGTCGAACTATCTCTGCGTCATGGCTTCATCTTAAAATATAAAACATTGTAGGTTTACTTAAAAGAACTCAAAATATGTAATATAAAAAACCACAACAAAAAACGCTCTGCGAAATTTCAATTTCTGCGAAACGCGTGCGCGACAATTTAGAACATGTCTCGCCACAATTGTTGTGGGGATGAGCGCAACCAACCATACTGCGCAGTGATCGCGTTCTTCGTTCAATAACCACCCTCAGTATACGAGCTTAATAATATCAAAAAAATACACAATAATACCTAATTTACGGTTATCAAAAAAACATACGTGAGTGGTCGCGTGGATGACACACGTTGCACTGCTCCGTAAATGCACTTTCTGACACAACCATACGCTTCAAGCGCACGGCCGACACTGATGTTACTGAATATCCGCCCTCGTTAAATAATATTGACGAGATTTATTTACGTGCGCTACAATTAAAGTGTTTTCAATTGCTCTACATGGATGTTTAATGATATCTACGCGACCTAAGGTTGATTCTTATATGAAAATTCTATGATGATATAATTATTTATTTCATTTCCAAAGACTTTCCCAATACATTTATTCTTGTTTGCTATCTTTTTTCAATTCATTGGTTTCATTTAACTACACAATATATAATAATAATAAATTGGATGTAAAATAAAGGTAACAGTCGTCTGGACATTACAAGTCCCAATGGGATCTGGAAGTACTTTTTTTTAGCAAATAAAAAGGTCACCCACCTCGCTAAAGCTTTTAAGCGCATTGGAAACGAAATTTCGTTTCACGAACAAATTTCAGTGGCATCAATCGGTTTAGACAGCATGGCGGCTGGATTCCGCTCTCATAGAATAAAGTTACGTCAGACGTTAAATTATATGACGTTAACACAATTTGTGGAACTTTATTCGAGAAATACTGAGTTTTTCTCGAAGAAATCGGAATATTATTTGACATAGAAACTCAGAAAAAATCTTTTGCAGCAAGAGATGAAAATTCCATGTATATCAAATTCATGATTACACGTCTTATATTGCCATAGTAAAGCTAGACGTGGTACGTCTGAAGATCTTTTATTTGTTTTACTGTCGTCTCGACCTTGTAAGGGTTTCGTGTTGGAATGTATTCCATGTTATTGGCTTTAGTAAAGCGCAGGATCCACTGCGAACGAAACCATGACACTAAGGCAACTAAACTAAGCTATTACCTACTTGACCTCAGTCTGTTCTACTTTAGCTTAGCCCCTAGTGGAAACGAAATTATGAAAAAGACTCGTAGTGATGTGAGCTAAGCTAAACTAAGTTAGTCCTAGCTTAACTTCGCTTGCAAAGGAATTTGCGCTTTATTACTGTTATCAGTGAGAAGTACACTTCTGTGAATTATAATATCAACTGTTGCATCTATTGAGGAAAAATCTACGCTTCCATATGGGAAATGTAGTCATTTATTCACTACTGGAGACTAAAAGTAAAGCCAAAGACGCCATTTTTCAAGTGATTTCCAAACACTGTGCAGAGGACATCATAACCAACTTATATATTGCTCCAAAGAAAGCTTTTGATCTACGTACAATGTACATTCTTAGGGTGTCTGAAACCCTAGTAGTTAGTTCCATATCTTAGCACATGCTACATGATAATACATAACTTAACAATAATCGTAACATCGGGAGTAACTTACTGTTAGTTCAAAGCCGTTCTCAATTCTAGTACGAATATATTAACGAAGTTGCCGTTTTAGCACCTGTGCGGTAATGCCCACGCCATCACCCGCCATAAAATATTGACGTCCGAACTACTGCACAGTCGTCTGTCTGTCTATTCTATGACCGCGGAACAAGCGGGGCGGCTGCGGGGCGGCTGCGGGACGACTGCGGGGCGGCGGCGGGGCGCGGGCGGCGCGTACCTGCGCCCGGCGACTCCCGCCATGGAGGGTTTCTGTATTGATTATTTGAGGGCGTTCACTTTCGCCAGTGTTTTAATGCGAGCTATGAAAATGTTTTTATTGGCAACTTGGCAGCCCCAGCGCCAAACTGAATAAACAGACGAATAAATGTACGAAAGCTCTCGTAATGCCCGATTATTCATTTTATACCGTCTCGCTTATTTGTCGATGCTATATTTTTTCTTCGTTTCGGTAATATCTGTTAAGAGCCTTATTTTGTCGAAGACCTCACAACTTCGCTTTTCAATGATTATTTCATATTTCGTTTACTGTCATTCTTTCTTCGTATTCTATCAATAAAATGAATTCTTGATGAAAAATTGTATTCTTTACCGTGAGGTCTTTGTGTTCGCCGCTGATTGTTTTATTTTCAGAGAACGGCTCTAGTTTCTCTTATATTGTCTGCGCTTAGAATCGTTAGAGTTCTTTGTTGTTATATGTCTGAGTATTAGTGCTTACAGTGCGGTTCCGCTTAGCTAGAGCTGTCTCCAGCTAAATAGTTTAATTACATTGTTCACGGCGTGTGGAGTATGAGAAAACATTGTTAGACGACATACTAACATTTGTGTTTGAAATAACTATTATATTCAGTGTCTCACCTGTTGAGGTTTTTTATGATTTCTTTTAATACTGTTTCTTGTTTTCCATTAATTATCGTAATAAGTAAGTAGTAAGAATTTCCAGTTTCCTAAACTGTGGCCTACAGCTTTCATCATCATCAATGATCATCATTAATGTCGATATAGTTACGTGTGTGTAGTGTGATGGATTGCTGATACTGCTAAGTTTCGTAATGTCTATAATTTAGCTTACAATTTACTATTAAGAAACGTCAATCTTTGATACCTTTCATTTCTAAGCCTAACTATAGTTTCCTTTTCTGCACCTAGCTTAGAAAGAAGAAAGTGGAAGACTCTTTTGAAATCGGTATTATTTCAGTTGTTAGTAACTACTTCTCTCTCGCAATTTTAAAATAACTGTATGCCAAAATTCCAATCATCAAACAATCGACTTTAATACTTAGATGAGCTTCACATCACTCAGGTCATAAATGTAGATACAAATGAAATGTTTTACATTGAACTTGACTACCAAGACCTCTTCACGACCGAGTTTCGGTTCTCGCCACACTGCTAGGTCCATAAAGCTACATTGACATGTAAATTTGTAACGATAAAGTCTAAAAGCTTTTCTTTGAAAGCGGATTATGGTTCTTTTTATATGGCCACCTATCTGTTTGTTCAGGTGCTATTGAATGTAGGCCGTCTTTGAAAGGTTTTAGGACCTCCAATCTTGAGTGATTTACTTTATCCTAATTATTTTGTACCTATGAATAGACAAGATTTTCATTTCTTTGTAGTTTTAAAGGAGACTATAAAACATTATCAGGGAGACCGATGACATCATCTATCGGTTTATTAATATTATAACGCGATCATCAATGTTCCTGTCAAATGGCGCGATTATACCAATGTCTCTCGGGATCGCTCGTTGTGGTCGAGCCAGACTGTCGTGGACAGTTACCGCATGTTTATGAATGACTAGAGCATTAACTATTATTTAAAAATACTTTTAGCAAAAATGGAATAATTTTAAAGGTTTTAAATAAAGTGTTCTTCAAGGATGTCGTGGCTTAGTGTCAGATGAAATCTTATTTCAGACTCGAGCTTATCCAAAAGAAACAATTAGGTGCTTGAGATTTCCACAAGAGATGAGGTTTTGCTCAAATCTAATCAATCATGATAGATTACCTCTCCATACAAGTTTCTATAACGTTATATAGGTCCTTATCCTTACGTAACCTAAAGGTACCCTTATGTGCAAATTCCATATATGAAGGCGTCACAAAAACTGGCTCACTAATCGTTTATCATATTCTGTCTCGGTAGAGTACCTGCGCAGATAATTTATGTGAATATTTCGCGAAGCTATCGGTAGGAAACATTAATTTCCGGAGAAGTAACGAGATCGCTCCACGCACCTACACTGCGATGTTTTTTGATGGCGTATTTCATGTTGGAAGTTTGTTTGAACAGAATTACATGGATTATTCAATTCAATTCAATTCATTTATTTGTTTGCGAATATGGGTTGTACATGTTGTTACATAAGTAAGGTAAGTATCACCATAAACGGCCATTCAGCATGCAAACATTAGAAACACGTACATAAAATTTACACAAAAATTAATAAAAAATGTCGTAGTAAATTCCAATAAGATTAGATTATGATACATTATTAAAGACAAAGGGACATTAAATAAAAATTACAATAATTTGTCTAACAGATATTCTCTAACAGAGTAGTAACACTTTTCAATAAGTAATTTTTTTATGTTACTCTTGAACACATTAAAGTTTGGAATTTCAAGTAGTCGATTTGGTAAATGATTGTATATTCGTGGTGCCATGCAAAATATACTGTTATTTAATAGTGCAGTTTTGTTCGATGGAAAATGAATTTTTTGGTTATGCCTTCGACTATTTAACTTCTCGAACATATTAATATTGCATCGTGTAAATAGCACTACTTCGAGGATATAAACACAAGGAAGTGTAAGCAAGCTTAGCTTTGAGAAAAAAGGCTTACAGCTATCAGTTTGCTGTAGTTTACAAATTGCTCTTATACACCTCTTTTGTGATTTGAATGATTGAATGAATGATTTGAATGAATGATTTGAATTATATTAGCATGTATGTAGTTATGAACTCTTAGCCTTTAAGAAAAGGCTTTGGCACCTTGGCAACAGTTGAAACTAATCATGCTAGGTCAGTCCAATCAATATACAATACATTACCTCGTAAATGTGTAGGTAGTACCAATTAAAAAAGAACACCTTTCATCTTCTCTTTATCTAGCATTTTTTCATCCTATGAATCCATGTCTCGCTTTGCTGAAAAGGAAATAAGTGTGCGGTCATTCGCAAGCACGACCCTCTCCATCCGAATTTTGGCGTGGCAGTCTTTCTTTTTTTAAAGGAATCTCTGCATCCACGCAAAATCCTCGCATCACGTTAATCGGATGCAAGGCTTTAACTGAACTCAAGCAGTCTAATAAACGTCACATAATTCGTCCATAAAGGGCCTTATTTTATTACTGGTGAAGACAAAATGGGTTTGGGGGCAATAATAAGTTAAAAAAGCGCGCCCTTTCCCTAATATCGTACAGAGCGAGCCACTCGCAACGAGGTTTACGTGACCAGTGTCTTAATATACACCTTTTATCTAACTGTGCTACTGTTTGGATGGAAGGACGACCTATCTTTAGATTTGATGGCAGAAATTATCGTCCTAGTGGGTTTTGATTCCGAAACTGATTATTTTAAATTTCGAAATATGCAAGTTTCCCGTATTTTCGCATTAGAAGGGTGTTGATTTTATCTAAAGGGTACACTACGTCAAACTTTCCTGTGTGTGTCATGTTGTCTATGGGACCTAGAATCACAACGGTTTTTAGATAAAAGTGTCTCCAAAGGCCCTGTTGAAATAAAAACCATTGACTTTGACTTTAGATTCTGTGAAGAGGATATGGACAGCAGCACCATTCTTGTGCACTACTTTTTTATCACTTACTGATCTCAAGTCCAGATTTCGAAGGAACACATAACAGGATAACAGGGAACTTTGGATTTGTTCGATCAGATCCTCCTAATAGAATCCTCGAGTCTAATGAGTTTCTCTCGAACTAAAGTCTGCTAAACCTTTGTTCTAGTAGTCATAAAATTGCACAAATTTTATGGGACACAGACCTAAAACCTGGAACATTATGAAAATATAAATCGTGCAAGTCCCCAAATCGTAGGGGAGTATAATGAAAACTGGTGATTTAGTGAATTCAGGGGTTACTAGTATACCAGGGTCGGTAAATTCTCCTTAATGGAATTATTTCGATTCTCTTAATAGTTTTCGTTTTGGTCTAGAAATTGATGATTCTATTACTAGAGCTCTAGGAGATGATCACTTTTATACGTACAAAAGATTATCGGATATTCCTAAAGAATAATATGAACGAAAATCATATCCAAGAATTTGATAACTTCAGCATCTTCTCAAGTATTCCAATAGAAAATATTTCCATCGAAGAAACATTGCAGAAATGCCGACGCAATTTTACGAAAAGAAGTGTATCTGAAATGAGCTCAATATAAACAACAATTTTAACTAAATTCTGTTTAATTTTTCAAAAGCGCTCTTCCCGAATTTCCAAAGACGGGATCTATTAAAAGCGTCGAAATTAAATTCGCCGACTTACTAGATGAGTTTAAGATTATTTATTCCGTTCCCTATTTACGCCTAAACAACTTTTGTTTTTCCAATCTTATCAACCTTATGTCTTTCAAAATAAAGACTAGTTTTGTTTGTTTGGTTACGTTGATTAAATTTGTTATTTACCTGTCAGGGGTCAATTCTGTTTGTGTAATGAATTCCGGTTTAAGCGCCCACTCACACAGGCTATTGAGGATAGCGCAAGGTTCACTGTGACCAGACTTTTGTGAATCAAATTGGCTGTTACAGTGATATTTTAAATGTAATAACATAACAGAAATAATAAGACTACGCAGAATTGATTTTGAGAAGCAATGGCGGTTGCCCTGTCATCCAGACCGAAGGCTTTTTGTAATATTAAAATATTTTTCAAAAGCAAACTACTTACTATTAAAGCAACTGCTTTTCATGATGGCGTTGATAAAAAGATAAATGCAGCTGCCAATAGAAATCTAAATCGCTGGGTTACTGCCGATCCGATGAAACATGATCATGACATTATTGACCCGGTGTTTTGATAATGACAAGAAGACCACGTCACATAACTGTTTCTACTGAATCCGCAAGAGCCTGGAAATATTTATAAATATGAAGCAAGCCCGAGTTCTTATTACCATTTTAATGTTGCATTATGTATAAAATGTTTTGAAACATTCTCACAGATAGTCCAGTTTGTGTAATGGGAATTTTAAGCTTAAAAGGATTATTTTAATAATGAAACAGGAGAAATGGTGGAATGGGAACGCAATGGTAAAGTTTGTTAGAAACATTAAGGTGAAAGTATATAATATTATGTTCAATCAACAGCTGTAGGTATACCGTCAAAGAATATGTAAGAAAACTTTGTATTTACCCTGCAGCTTGGTTTTTAGCAGTCGGATTTCGGAATTTCCTTTACATCTTGCTTTGTTCGCGTTTTATCTCTAGGTTTAACATCGTATCAGTATCCACTTTGTGCAACTATCATTTGGACTGTTAGCTATTTTTGCCAAGTGCCAATAAACAACACTTTAATTGAAAACAAATTAATTGATAAGCAATATTTGCTGGGAAAGTGTTCTGCTTTTCTAGTAAGCGGTGAAGTGTGGATAAGTATTGTCTTTATGTAAAGGTCGACATTTAAAAACACAAGAAATCATTTTCTCGTTTGAAAAAATATTTTAGCTTTCTTTCTTCAACTGGGAAACATTATGTTCAAGTCAGGGATAAGACATATATATAAGATCCTAGTTTATTAGTGCAGGTCTTTTTAAAGGATTATATTACTCATTATTATGAACAACTTTTACGAGTACTATGGCACCAACACAGAAATCACGAAAAAAGTCTGCTGTTCCATCCAAATAATTCAATATTATTCAAGATTTTTTATTCGCGATTTCATCTATATTTCCATAGTAAAAGTTGTTCATAATGATGAGTACTATAACCCACTATAACAAGGTTCTCCGCTAATAAAGCCGGACGTTATATAACAAAACTGAAAAACACATGAAAATCCGCAAAAGCTCTACACCACTTAAAACAGACTCCATCTAAAGCCGGGCAAGGGAAAAATCCAAGTACCCTCATCGAATGTCCATCGGGAGGGCCACTAAACCAATCATTAACTTAAACTCGCATGTCCAGACATTAGACGGTCCTGTCCATCCCATTACAGATAAAAGGCACTAGCGTCCCGCAGATTTCGATTGTCCCTTTCTTGGGGGAAAGGGCTGTGTAGGGTTGTCGAAAGTAATTTGGGGTTTACCTGTGTCTGAAAATTCGGACAGGTGGTCTGTATATAGGTGTGGTTTGTTGTGGTCACGATGAGTAATAAGACGAGAATTTTGGGTCGACCACTTAATTATTTCCTTTTGTAAGGCCAAGCCCGTTCCCTTGTCTGCTTCTCGTTAGTTTTACTGATTTTAATTATACCAAAAGTATGACGATTCCTTTCGAAATTTTTTAGGCTTTTCTCGACTTTGGGTTCATTTAATGCTTGTTATGGAAAAAAATCTTCCCGTGTTTCATTTAATGTAATCTTGGGAATGTTGGGGAACAACTTAATTACCACTTCGCTCATATTAGCTATTTCTGTTTTTCATGTAACCTGTGCCAACCCTATTGGGGATACTTTAGCCCTCCTGCCGCTAGTGTCTGGCGACCATGACCCTTGCGATAGACCTCTTATAAATGTACCTACATTGTTTCAAGGCAACCGTCTAGTATTGATCACTAACCCTGGCCTCTTAGGCTCTGCGTCATGTATCCAGGGATATTGAGATGAAGGGTAGATTGCTACTTTACCTGGTAAAATGTAATAGCGAGAGTGCGAGAGTTAGTTGAAATTAATTTGGAGTCGTGCACGACGTGCCTTTGTTAGTCTAGAAATATTTCTGTGGATTTTGTTAATTAAATTAATTAAATTGTTCAAATAGGAATCGTGCTTCGTAAAAGGTGAGTATCTTCTATAAAGGATATTTTATTATGTAGTGCGTATAATTAGCAGAGTGATTCAGTGTCCGTTCCCAAATGCAAACGCAGTACTAAAAGTCACTCCAAAACAAAATAAAAAATTGATTTTGTATGGCTTGCGCTAATAAATTATGCGTGAAATTTCGTTTTGTTTTAAAGTGTATCCCAATACTGCGGCTGCATTTAGGAACAGAGACTGAATTACTCTACAAATTATGCGCACTACTTAAAAAAATATCCTTGGGCCCCTAAATCGTAATTAATAAACTTAGAATAAAACTTATGTATATTTTATTTCGAAAATGCTTCATAAATAAAACCGAGCTATGTATATATTTTACTATAATCAATGAAATTGTAGTATACAGTAGTAGCTTTTTCTAGTTTTTTCAAATCGATGGTATCGTGCGCTTCAATATCAGGGTAAAAATACTTAACTTTATAAAATTCAGAAAAATATTTCAAAATTCTAACTAGTCAACAATATATTTTCGAGGCAATACTAAAAATAATTCTAAGCTATTATGAACAATAACTTGTGCAAGGCACGTTAAAATCGCGGGGCGTTTCAAAGAAAATCGCGTTTTTATTAAATATTTCCCCTCCGAATGGGAGCCGAGACGGTCGCGCTAAATAACAGGAATACCGGACGTTCAGACGCGAAAAATTTTCAAATAAATATAATAACGATGATAGAGAATTCCCGGCGAATATTGAAATTATTTGTTTTTATTTTCGAGAGAAATTTCGCTGTAAATACCTATTACATAGACTGGAATGACAAAGTCGATATTTCTATAGGCATAGTCAGTCTTGTACTCGTAACTGCCATGGCATTCTTATTTAAAGGCAAATCATTAATGTCCTATTCTAATTACTTGTATTAACATTAAATTACATTGCATCACTATAGTCTATAGTCATGGCACTATAGTCATGTTTAGTCATTATTTGTAATCTGTGTCTTGCTTGATTCGGCACGGCATAGATCATAAATTCATTTATGTTTTTTATTTGTGTTTCGGTCGGTATGTCGGTATATTCACTGTTGCTGGTGTGGCAAATATTTGTTATGGATACTGCTATTTGTAATGAATGTGTGTCGTGTTTTTGAGGTTTTTTTTTTTTTTTCTTCTTTCATTATTCTCGCAGCTCTTACCACACCATTGTAATAATCAAGATTCTAATCTATTATTAAGAGTAAGAGTTTCGTGGAGTTTCTTGCCGGTTCTTCTCCATAGGACCTACTATTTGGAACCATGCACCTAGAGTTTCGACATTTCATAAGTGCCTTTATTTGGTTTACACTAAATGAAGATCTATTCTATAACTCAGTCACATTTTAGCAAGTGTAATTTTAAACTTCGTCAAAGCTGTGCCTTCTATATTTATTAAAAAATTATTATTTCCTACTTTGCCCCTCACTAGGATTTCTTCTGTATCGAGGGTACAGTTGACAAACAATAATCTCACATGCACACACACCCAGACCCGAAACAACTATCTGTAGATCATACAAATATTTGTTCCGTTCGGGGATAGAACCCGCGGCACGTAGCGCAGAAAGCTTAGCCATTGCTCCAACCGTGTCCTCAAATATTGAAGTACGTATTCCATAAAAGAAATAATTTCTAAATTAGAAATCAAGGTGCGATAAAATTTAAGCCCAAACACCTTGGACAACCTGTAAACGCAGATTACTTACGTGAAATACTTATTTCTGTAGAAGCTTGTCCATAGCGCCACGTGTTATATTTATTTGTTTATTTTATGTTTATTCTTCACTGTATTTTGAGTATGTTTATATTAGAACACCTATTTAATTGTTTATTATTAATATATATATTTTCTTTTACTTTTTCCCCTTTTTTTGTTTCTATTTCTTACATTGTGCGTCACTGCAGGGGTGCCGACTGTAAATCAGCGTTAGGTTCTCTGCGCCCAGCTAATGCTGAGCTGGCTTGTCTTTCGGCATGGGCAATGGGCATGCTTGATACCTATACATTCATAGATATTAAAAAAAAAACTTATTTGTCTCTTTGTAGTGTGTTGTCTTGTGTTATCAATGTGTCCGCGCTGAATAAATGATTTTTCTTTCTCTCATAAATGGATTATGACAGGCTGTATAGGTAAAAGCCAAATTATCTTCGACAAGAACTTTCACTTGATTCCGCCGCTCTTCCAATAATTTCTCCTCCATACCTACAACAACAGTTAGCGATAATCAATTCTGAACAAAACAACTATTTGCAACAGTTAATCAAGTAATGGAAGTCTATTCATCATAAACTTGTGTCCCCAACTTTGAGAACGCTGTCGATACCAGAGACATCGAAAATTTGCGCAATTGTTTGTTTTCAGCTTTATTGACATCAAAATTATGGACACAAATCTTTAGTATTTTTAATCTGTGTTTCTTTATGTTCGTCTTCTTCTTTTCTTTCGTATTCGCCCGATTTCTCATGGAAATTGCTCACGATTATCTTTGTATACTTTTTTATAGAGCTAGACGTAATCGATTGGCTGACCTGCTCAAGCTGTAAAGCAGTTTAGATCTGCACAAGAAATCGCATTGTGTTAAAATGTCTGTGGTGTTACACCATTGAAATTACCTACATTTTTAGACTATATTTTGTCAATTTTTTTTACAGATTTATTATCAGACTCGTAAAATCCTAAGCTATAGGGTTTTCAGTAGAGTAATGGATTTAACTTAAGCTTACGATATATTAAATCATCTACGTAATAGATGTCTGGAATTGATAGGCCAAATTGAATACGAAATTAAGTGTAGTACTCGTATTAGAATAGCTTCAAGCACTTTAAATCTATATTGAATTCGTCAATAAAGAACCTCTGAAGCTCCTTTATAACCTCAAAATTGCCTCAAATCTAAGCAACTTTCCACATACAAAGCGACAATCATTCCACAAAGTTCACAGTAATAAATTTTGAAGAACAATTTTCTGAGTGAGGCCTTCATTTGCTCTTGAATTATAAAAGTTAGTCCTACTTCCATTTGTGGCTAAAATTTTAAATCATTTCCAGCCAGTGACGCACATGATCCTGATTAAAGCGACCCTGTTCGGAGCCCCTTCGGCTATTTCTTTGTTTTATTCCTAACGCTAATTTTGTATCACAAAAGTTCTACGTGAACGCGTACTTAGGTTTGCTTTAGATTAAAAGCGAGAGCGGGAAGACGCAGAGGTAGCGGGTGATTAGCGAAATAAAATTATACAGGGTATTGTAAAGTTGGCAGGCCCAAAAGGAGATGGCTGGATAAGCTGGACATTTATATAAAGGTTTGCCCCAGATCGCAACAGACCGGGAGAAATGGAAAGAGGGGAGGGGGGCCGTTGCCCTGCAGTGGGACAATTACACTATTCTCGCAGCTCTTACCACAACATTGTACTAAAATCTATTATTTTAAAAGAGTTTCCGTGGAGTTTCTTGCCGGTTCTTCTCCATAGGAACTACTATTTGGAACCGCACACCTAGAGTCTCGACATTTCATAAGTGCCTGTATTTTACATGAAATAAAGATTTATTATATTCTATTCTAAACCAAGTTTTTAGAAAAATATAAAATAAAGAGCCAGTATCTTCACTACGTCACCAGCTTCTGGCTTACACCCCAACATAAAGTCGAGTACAGACAATAAGGAAGGCGCCGGGAGGTGTCGTCCCTAGGCGCCCCCTCCCCTCGCCCTCCCTTTGATAATTTATTATTGAAACCTCGTCTCCATTCTTTTCTTTTGTAATATTGTCTCTCGTTCCTTATTTGTTCCGTGGTACTAATTTGTTTGTTATTTTTTTCTTATCGGCTTCGCTTTTGTGATGTTTAATGAAGTACGTTTGTAAGTCGTTGGCTAAATTCTTATTAACATTCGATGGGTTGTAATTGGATGGGTTTTCGTGACGTTTAGACTTTGAGTAGGGTTTAGACTACATGTACCTATCAGAAATGCGTAGTCATATTTAAGAGTGTAGATCAGATCATCAAACTGAGCAATTTTCTCTATGGGACCAACATCGTAATCGCGAAAAAAATAATTTGTCACTTGAGTTTGTGTCGAATAAGTATTGAAGTTTTGTATAGGACAGCTGATTATTTTTTCACGATTACGATGTTGGTACCATAGAGAAAGTTGTTCAGTTTGATGGTCTGATCCACATCTTTAAATATGACCACTCATTTCTAATACGCGTTGTATAAGTAGGGGAATTTGATGATTCAAATGATTATTTGTACGAGGTGGTGGGTAGCCAGAATTTTGTGCTTGGAGATTTGGATTTTACCAAAGTCAAAGTCAAAGATTTTTATTTCAACTCGAACTTTTTTTATTTTATACCAAAAGGCTTAGTAGCATTTACTTGAAACATTAATTAAGAAAGAAAGAAAGAAAAAGTTTTTATTTTTACGCCCAGTATGACGCACAAAACTTAAATAAACTTACACCAAAAATTGACATTGTTCTGCTCAATTAATTGTTGTTTTGTTTAATTACTCTATTTGATATAAAAATAGATAGATAAGGCCCATCTTTTTTCTTCTAGAAATAAAAGTTTGCTTCCAGCAGGGATACAGCTTACACACAATAATGCTTTTATGAACCTTAACGGTACATAAAATGAGCTGAAACTCTTTTTGAAGAGTTCAAAAGATATTTGTGTATTAATAGGCAATTTTTGTCTATTGTTAAAAATAGAGTGTAGGTAATGTATACGGTGGAAATTTAGTTTCTATACAGCAGAGAACAGGCGGGCTTCTCGCGTAAAAATATTTCTCACTATTTTAACATCATCGTCAATGCTTTGAGTACCTTTGTATGTATCTAGATATATTAATATTATAAAAAGGTAACATATATGTTTGTTTGTACGTAGGGGGTAATTTATAGAACTACTGAGCTCCTGACCACCCTTAAAATTGTTTCACTAGTAGACAGCTGAACTATCCGTGCGTGATATTATAGGCTATATTTTATTTTGATTAAAAATAAAACGCGTGGTTGAAAGTGAAGTAATTGATAATTCTCGTTCTGATAAATTTATCATTTAGTTCCTTAGAGAAATCTTTTACCAGGCCCTGGACAATAGCTCAAAAAAGACGTACCCTATTATTTTATTTTTATCTTGAGTGAAAACATCACAACAATATGTAACGAAAATATTTTCTCTCGTAATATGTGAATATTGTGTTTTCTTATATCTACATTGTACAGACAACCTACGGATTTAGGTAACATTGACGTAACAGCCTAGAGAGATCAGCCGGTTCACTCTGTACAAACGGTCGAAAAAGAATTAGAACTAGAACCAAGATTCAAGCACATATCGTTTATTAACACTGTTTATTTACGTGAGTATATAGACTGAGATATAGGTGAGTGTCTATTTACCCATCCAGGTACGTTGACCATACGGCTACTGTTGCTTGCCATCACAATTTAGAGAAAGAACAATTGGATTCCTTCCTACGAACAATTATGATTTTTACCCGACTGCGCGACTCAAAGGAGGGTAATTTGACAGTTTCTTTGTGCTTTTTTAATTATTCACAGTTGCAAGTAACAGCCATTTTCAGGAGGATGAACACTTTCTGAGGGCGTTCGAAGTTCGTATACGTTAATAGCGTAACGCCAATAGTGAAATGTATGTGTGTGTTACTCTCGAAAGAATATAAAATGTCCATCTTTCAATGACCTTTAGTTCAGTAGGTAAGTATCCGCTAACCCTTTCAAAATTTAACAAACGTGGCGCTAGTGGTACATTCCATTACCGATCGATCGGAATTATTTTCGACCGTAAGACGGCTGTTTTATCAACGCTGTGTATACGCACTATCGAGGTTTCACCAACTTGGGAAAACTAAGGCGTTGGCAACGCGCCAGACAGACAGATATTACGTGCCTAATACACACTAATATAATAAGAATGGGCTGATATTGAAGGGTGAAAGAAACAAAATTGGACCAGCAAAAGATGATAATTGTTTATATACTTTTGCCTTAGGAATTAATAGCTACATCCTTCAAAGGGGTAAGGGATATCTCTCTGTATGTTTGTTACGTTTTCATGACTGCTGAAGCGATCTTAATATAATTCGATAAGAAATTAGACGACACAGCTGGCGCAGTGGCTAAGCGATTAGATTTCTACGCTACGTGCCGCGAGTTCGATCCCCACACGGAGCAATTATTTTTATGATCTGTAGATAGTTGTTTCGGGTCGGGGTGTGTGTGTGTGCATGTGAGATATATGTTTGTAAACAGTACCCTCGATACAGGAGATACTTAGACAGCCAAAGATTAAAAAAAAAAAATTGTGCATCATGAGGAAGCCAATCACAAACATCATTTACCTTGACATTACAACTAGGGAGAGTGTGTATGAAAGAGCCAGGCTTTGAAAGAGCCGCTGCAATTTTCTCCCACTTGCTAAAATCTTACCATAATTTAATTTTACTCTTTATATGACAATACTGAATGTCTGTGGGTCACAGCTATTCAGTGTTGTCATATAAAGAGTAAAATTAAATTTTAATTGATTTTGGCAAATGGGAGAAAATTTATCGCCTCTTTCAAAGCCTGGCTCTTTCATACATACTATCCCCTACATTGTTTTTGCCTACCCAGTAAGAAATATCTGTGTACACCACTGGCCTTGAGCTACCTTCATACACAAAGGCACTGTACAAAAAAAATAAAAATACAGGGCGTTGCACCTCAATATTTTGATTAAATATTTAATTAAACTCAAAATGACTCCTGTCTGCGGATCTTTTGTTAAAAACAAGTAGTTTGGGAGAGCAAACAAGCCAAAGTTAATTTCGATTCGAGCGTGGCGCTGACGAAATTTTTTAATAAAAACATCACCTGCGCGCCATTTTGTAAACAGGGACGAATTGGAGTAAAGTGTGAAACACGAGAATTTTCGGTATGTTTAATTTTCTCTCTTCATAAGATTAAATTAAGGAAGTGTCGTAAAAAAAATACGGATTTTCGAAAAAAAAATTGTGTTTCGTAAGTGAATTTTAAGGCTGAATTAAATGATGAGCCCCTTTTAGCCTGTTATTAACGTGTTTGTTGATATTTAAGTACCTACACACGCTTGATCAAAGCACGCGAAATATAGGTTCCATGACGATTTTAGGGCCCATCCACACTCGATACTGAATCGCGCGTTTTCACGTTCGTTATTCACTTTTTGTAAGCGAAAGGCAGCTGATGAACGCGAAAGGCAGATGATGAACGCGAAAACGCCCGATTCTGCTGCTAAAAGTATCGATCGTGAACGAACTTATAATAATGAAGTTTAATTAATAATAATTTGATTCATTTGAGAAAGTTAATTTTGTACTTTGGATATAATTGAAATTAATGTCCTATTATCATCACAGCTACACTTAGCTACAGACCACCCTATTATTTCCCAGGAGACTCATTAAATTAATTGTTGACTTTCACATGACAATGGGCAGCATCATCTATCAATGTACTAATAATATCACATTGTAATTACTGGTCATCCAATTGTGTAATTACACCAATATTCTATAGGGAATAGAATAGAATAGATCTTTATTTCATGTAAACCAAATGTCGAGACCCTAGGTGCGCGGTGCCAAATAGTAGATCCTATGGAGAAGAAACGAGAAGAAACTCCACGGAAAGTCTATTAAAATAACAGATTAAAATCTTGATTAGTACAATGTTGTGGTAAGAGCTGCGAGATTATTGTAATATAACATGAATAAAAATAAATTTGAAATCCCAGTTCAGTCAACTTTCAGTCATAGTGTAAATTAATTACGAGAATTGGGCTTCTGATTGCCAGCAGTGGGAAAATTTAAAGGTCTGATGATTTCTACATATTATAAAAATAATAACAAGGATAAAACAACCATAAATATCACTTGAAGCGAGACGGCAATAAAATTAAACAAAAACCTGGAACACTTTACCATGAATTTATAAGGCATAAAAAGACAGCCCAAATAAATCTGAACTCAAGAAAAAAATATTACTTGCAAAAAAATCTTACGAATATCCGGCCCTGTACAGATGTTTGTATGTAGATGAAAGTGGTATCACAAGTAAGGTCAGAAGAACCATTTGTAACAAAACACAATGAGGAACACAAAAGTTATTAACTCATAAAAAAATTGTATTAATTGGTGCTCAGTTTGATATTTGTATTTTTATTAATTAGGCTGTGTACATAAATAATAAAAACTGATATATTAAAAAAAAAAAAAAACTAGTAAAGTAATATACTAAAATACTTGTTTTGGAAAAACGGAACAATCTGGATGTTTATTTTATTTTATTTTATTTAAACTGCCTTTAATCCTCGTATCAATCAGCTCGCAAACGTCCAATATTGGCCATGCGTGTCTTCGTCACACTACACAATGAATATTTATGAAGATGAACGCAGTCTATTATTTTCAGCATGCAGGCAGACATTTGCTGCCCAGTTTCTTATTTCTTATTATTTGGGGGAAGTGGTAGAGTAATAACTAAGCCCCTTTGTCACTATTACAGTACCTCGTCTAGCCGTAAGCCAATTATAAAATTGTTTATGGCTCTGGTGGAGGGATTCAATCTCATCTGATGAGATTAGATGGCCTCCAAGGTGTTGGCTTCTTGTATGGTGTACTAAGTCACACTCGCATAGAATATATATGGGCGTCTCAACCTTCTCGTGACAGAATCTGCAAATTGTGGTGTCATTAAGGCCCATTCTGTACAAGCTTTTGTTTAATTTTGCAGTGCCCAGTAAGAGTTCTTGTCAGAATCCTGATGCGGCTCATATAGCAGGGCAGAAATTGATTTGCCCAGACATTTCCAGTATAAGCTGACCTTTCACAGTAGGAAAAGCCTATACAGTACGAGGTGAGCTCAAACTGGAAATGTCTGGGCAGTCCATTTTCTGCCCTGCCATAAGAGTTCGTTGTAAGCCCTTTTCATGAAAAGTGTCTCTTCCGCACCTCTTCATCTTCGATACCCATACTTTTGACTCATTATAATCGCTGTTTACGACACCAACGGTAGATGGCCTAGTACCACATGACAGACAGTGAGCCTTCTGTATCTATCTGTTTAGTGTATGCCAGGTTGCGCAGTTCCGTGAGGGGCGCAACAATGTACCTCGTTTGATAAATTGCGATATTGTTACCAAATGCCTCCCTGTCACACAGCCAGACACATTAGACCCCGATTTCTTTATCCCCATCCAACAGACTGAGGTCACCTTATTTTGGTCTGTCTACGGGGATTTTTTTGTCGAGTCAACATATTCTGCTGGCGTAATTTGGACCGGTTCATTGGATTGTGTTAGGTTGTTGCCTTTGACGGGAATTATCTGTGAACTAGACTGCTGATTTTGATGTTGTGATATCTACCCTTAATGAAGGAAAGGCAAATTGTTCTGTTTGTATCAAAAGCCATGAAAATTGTCAACTCCAAAAGCAATGGCATTAAAATTTCTTTTTTATTCATAAAACGGTTTTGAGACTTGAATTGTAACAGAGATACGTAGATAGAAACAGCAGAAAAAGATGAAAAAAAAAAAAAAAAAAATTTTTAAAAGATTAAAAAAAAAAACCGTTCTACTAAGTCTATTAATTAAATAATATGTTACTCGAATACTCTTAGCTATATAGATCAGTCGATCAGCAAGTTTAAGTAGCGCTTGCCATGATCTGTCCTTGGATGGGTGACCGTTTTTGTAGTGATTGGGTGGCGGAGGTCAGATGGCAGTTGCTCCGTGTAAAATACTGATATTCAGCCGCATCTGGTTAGACTGGGAGCCAACCCCAAAATAGTTGGGAAAAGGCCATAAAGATGATGATTACTCGAATGCACCCATAGCTTCCAAAGAAAACTTCATCTTTTTTAACCCCCGACAAGAAAGAGGGGTGTTATAAGATTAACGTGTCTGTCTGTGTAGGTATCTGTCTGTGGTATCGTAGCTCCGAAACGGATGAACCGACATTCGTTTAGTTTTTTTAGTGTCATAGATAATTTTATCCCGAGTGTTCTTAGCCATGTTTCATGAAAATCTGTTCAGCCGTTCAAAAGTTACAGCTCTTTTTCTAGTTGGAGTCGGGGGTTTTTAAAGGTTAGGTTTTCCAACTCTTCAATTCCCGGTGACCCTGATTATGCACATACCTACTCTTTGTTCCATTGTGCAATGATCACTTACTTTTGAAGCATTATACGAGATTTTTGAGTCACATCTCAGACTATCATTTTCACCTCTCTAAACAACTTTCTTTCCACCAAATTCTCCCTAAAAACATACACACATTTCTAAAGGAGATATTCCCAGATAAGGAGGTCCCATTCATTATACGAATTAAACTGAGCGTAACATTCATTTAGTAATGACTACACGTGCAAGTCACCGTCCGGTCATTCCGCTGCTAACCATCAGTTAAGCCGGTCCGACAGTTTTGTATAACTAATTGCGATTTTGAAAGGGTGCTTTTTAATATACTTGGAATTTAAAGGATATGGACGCTTCTTCAAAAAAAATACTCGTGTGAATGTATTTTTAGAAAGAAAGGATTATTTTTAGGGATCCCTACCCAAAGGGTAAAACGGGACCCTATTACTAAGACTCCGCTGTCCTTCCGTCCGTCTGTTACCAGGCTGTATCTCATGAACTGTGATAGTTAGACAGTTAAAATATTCACAGATGATGTATTTCTGTTGCCGCTATAACAACAAATACTAAAATATAGAATAAAATAAATATTTAAGGGGGCTCCCAAACAACAAACGTGATTCTTTTGCCGTTTTTATAGATAATGGTACGGAACCCTTCGTGCGCGAGTCCGACTCGCACTTGGCCGGTTTTTTTGAAGACGCAAACAAAACTAACGAAACACGACGAAAGAATAAATTATAAAAACACATAAAATAATAATCAAAATAGAAAGAATAAAAAAGTATTAAAATAAATTAAATATCTACATAATATCTATAAACTACCACGTAACGTTGCGTGTCATCTGTGCAAAGTTTTTGACTTTTTTCGCATAAAGAACAATTGCTTGTTCTTCTGGAGAGTCGACATGAGCTATTGGAGAGGATAGCCCAAGATGGGTTCTCACCACGCAATTTAAAAAAAAGTTTTTGTAGCTTGCATGTCATAACGTCCAAATAATTAGTGTAATGCAACCGCACACGTGCGGGATTACGCGAGTAATTTCAATATGAGCTTGCGGTCCCCGCAAATATGGATGCCAGATTGGGGATGGACAGGACAGCCAATGGACGGTACGGTTAGCAAGCAAAAGGAATAATAAATCTTAATAATAATATAAATGTGACAGTTTGTAGAGATGTATGTATGTTTCTTATTTTTATTCTTTATTGCACACATAAACCATCATAATAAATAGTGCATCTACCATGTTTTTGTCTCTGCATCACCCTAAGGATGTCTGGCAGAGAACGCCTCAGGCATTAAGGCTCACATTCAGAGACGACAGAAACGAGTCTAAGCGTGAACTTACACTTCCATCTGTCAAACTTACGAACAAATTTTGACAGATGGAAGCGTAAGTTCACGCTTAGACTCGTTTCTGTCGTCTCTGAATGTCAGCCTAAGACCGCCTTTGTACATATTTGTATGAAAAGCATTAAATAAATAAATAAACACAAATAAAATACATCTACATAGACGAGCTTAACTCAAAATGTGTGTGTATGTTTGTTACACAATCACTCATAAAACGCTAAACAGATTTGGATTAAATTTGGCACACCATTGTTAGGTCATTCACCCCCGACAAAAAAAGAGGGGTATGTTATAAGTTTTTAGTGTGTTTCTGTGGCATCGTAGCTCCAAAATGGATGGACGGATTTCAATGCAGTTTTTTAAATTGAAATCTTGTTTAATCGGGTATCATCTTAGCTATGTTTCATGAAAATCTGTTCAGCCGTTCAAAAGAGTTTACAAGAGGGTATCATAGATACATTTTAGGTTTGGCTATGTTCTTCCATTTATATAGTTTACAAACATTTAGGAATAATACATATTTTGGAACAAGGTAATGTAAAAAAAAAAAAAAAAAAAAAAGTATTTATTTGACACAGCACAAAAACAATGTCAACTCAACAATCAGTTCAGTGTCAATGTCAACTGTCATTGACACTCGTTCAGCATGATATCCACTAGACTGAACTAGACTGTTCGATTGATTTGTCAACCGTACCTGCATGCAGAGTCACTGTGAGTAGGCCCGATGCGTTTGCTGGCCTTGCCAACAACCTTTTGACGATCGTCTGATTATTCGAAAATACACAAGTCAAAGCTTTATTTGCAACCAGTACACTTCCGATAACATCGCATAGCGATTGCATCGTTAATGTTTAGCCCTAATTGTGTGTATGTCTGTGTGTGAGCGTATGTAATATCCAGGTATAGTGATAGGCATGACATGACGCAAATTAATCTAGGATTAAAACCTATGGTGTGTTGTTATAGAATTTTACTAACGGCACGTTTGGCGCAGTGGCTAAGCGATTGGCTTTCTGCGCTACTTGCCACGGGTTCGATCCCCGTACGGATAAATATTTGTATGGCTTACAAAAATAGTTATTAACGTGATTACGTCATACCACCCACGGACGTCGGTCGTCGATAAAAATCAGCGTCATTGGTGTCGCCAATGACAACAAGCTGATTGATGCCTATTTTTTTGCACATGAGGGACACACACTTCCGTGAATTGTTTTTTTTTTCTTCATTGTTTTATTATTAATTTTTCAGGCTTATTATGTTTTGTGTCTGCATGCTATTGTAATTTTGGTGTTCTGTGTGCAAAAAATAAATCTATTTTCTTTCTTTCTGTTGTTTCGGGTCTGGGAGTATGTTTGTAAACTATACCCACGATACATCAGAATTAAAATGATCTTTTACCAACACCGTTTTTTCTTTTCGAGATATTTCTAAATTCGCTTCTCATGCGTATTGCGGTCTTCCAATATAAGTATTATTATTGATATTTTTAACATGCTTTTATTAGCTTCACCTGGAACTAACTAACTAACTATGTAACAAAATCTTGGAAGTTTTTGACCCACTTCCCGGTCTCCGATTGAGCTGAAATTTTGCATACACGTTCAGTTCGCTTTAGTCATCCAAACTGAATTAAAAAAAAACTGTAGAACACGCGTGTTCTATAGTTTTTTTTAAACTATAATATTTTGTTGTAGTTTAAGCGAAGCCTAGTAACATAACTTAATATTACTCTTCGTTTTCACTACAAAATTCTTATTTCCATGTCCACAAACAGACTGGTCATTCGATGCTGATGCCATACGAGTGTCGAGCTCCCCAATTATCTAGTTCACGCTCCGTTTGGTACGTTTCTGTGCTAATACCGTTAATTCTGACCCTTGTATACGGTTACCAGGGGTATACAAAATATTTTGGGTTGACTATGGTATCTCTAACACGTGGTTTCTCATGTAGTTTTATGGTTTTTGGTAGGGAAATTAGATTTTTGAGTGAGTACGGATGTTTATCGAACGAAATTATTTATTTTGATTCGGGCGAATATAGAAATATATTTTTCATTGGTTTAGGGTTTATATTATTTAAAGCCACGTGTCATTTAGTTTGGTAATGCCAGCGAAATGAAGCATAATATTTATTGGTAATAATCCATTATATAAGTTTGTAGTGTGTATCTGTGATCTGTGGCATCCTAGCTCCAAAACCGATGGACCGTTTATAATGTAGTTTTTTTTATTTGAAAGCTGGTTTAATCGGGTATCATCTTAGCTATGTTTCATGAAAATATGTTCAGCCGTTCAAAAGTTACAGTTCTTTTTCTAGTTGGAGTCGGGGTTTCTTGACGGTTAGGTTATATTGAAATTATCACACAACCACTTACTAAATGGAATTAGTCTTAGAGGATAGAAATTAGTAATACTATATTCATTCGTATTTTGAAGGTTTCAACTTGATACCTCACCAGTTTTTTCAACAATATTCATTTAACCATCATTTTTAAAATGTTTTTGAAAAAATTTAGACGAAAAGTTTGGTTACATCTCATATTAATTTTTTTCTATAGTTTATGAATTCAATGAATGTAAAATTCAACGAATCAATTTGAATTATTCAATTAATTAAGTAATTTATAAATGGCACTTTAATTGACCGTCACTAAACTGTCTATTGTCTGGTTAGTGACCTGTTTGTTTACCCTTCTATAAGAATGGATTGATATTATGTACCTTATGTCACAGAATAGACAATGCTCTTAGTATGATGTGTAAAAGAGTTGTATGCCACCTATTTTTTAAAATTAAATAATTGTACTGATTATACAGTCAGTAAATAAATGCAATATCTACGTAAACATAATATAGTACATTATGATATAAGTGCGGTAAGTTGAAAATTACAGCCGAGGCGATATTGCTAGCGGGAGCCGTAGGCGAGGGCTACAAGAAAGCAGAGGCTGTAATTATCAAAGCGCACGTATGTCATACGACGTTTTATAATATATTTGCGAGGAAATAAAAACAATACAGCGAAAAGAAAAAGCGCGCGGAATAATTTTTACTTGTTCACAAATTAGCGATGCGCGCACATCAGCCCTTTATTTTTAAGGCAAAGGCATAAAAACAGCCAGTATTACTAATAAAGTAAATTAATATTTTTTTGTTTTTGTTACAGATAAATGGTTGTAATTTATTGTCAAAATTAATTAAATTAAAGAATTAAACGTTTGTTTTTTTATATTTTATCTCCCAAAGTTAATTTTATTCATAAAATGTTGACCACTTTTATTTACTTTTTTTTCTGACATTAAAACTCTTTGCTAAGATTTAAAAAAGTACCGTTCGTTTTAGACGGAGCATCTTGATAAACCGTGCGTTTTACATTACATTATCGCACAAGTGCTTAATGAGATACATTACGATATTGAAATTGGTGAAATAAGAGACCCTTTACGAGCAAATGTGTTATAAAATAAATTACATATTGACCTTGTATCTACAACGGGTCAGCGGCCTGCAAGACCGCTTGCATGCGTTTATCCTGTGGTTTACCATGCCCCTTCCCCGCGTCGCATACCGCACCCGAGCCGTGGCCGTGGGGGCGCCCCTCATTTAGTAGTGCTCGAACGGTTACCAAGGAAGGCTTGTTCGTTTGCTCGTGCGCGGTTTGCAGGTAAAATACAGTTTTTTCTTTGTTTCGCGGTCTCTAAGACGCTACTACGATATTTAATTCAGTGCACAAGATAGTTATTTATTCATTTTGTATTGTTCTAGTTGTTATTAACTATGGGTGAACCGAGTACTTCGGCAAACGTTAAAGAATGTGAGACTCGGTATTTCGTAGATGTATCAAGGCGAGTTCGGAAGGGAGCTACAGATAATAATGATTCTGATGACGATTTCGATGAATGTAATCCTATTAAAAGTGAACCTGACTCTGATTCATATTATTCTGACAGCGAAGACGAAACTACGAAGAGAAAATCTAAAAGACAAACACAAAAAGCAACAAAATCAGATCCTTCAACATCTGTGAATGCATCAGAACTAAAAGATCATTTTGCCTTATGGAGTTTGTACTTTGACGAATCAATGATTTCGAACATTTTGGCGTGCACCAATAAAAAAATTGCAATGATTGCCGCTAAATATTCAAACAAAAGCAAATCAGATGTAAGTCCTCTGGACATAGATGAGCTTTACGCTTTTATTGGCCTATTGATATACACCGCTGTATTTAAATCCAATGACGAAAATCTCCATTCAATATTTGCTACGGACGGTACCGGTCGCGAAATATTTAAATGTGTCATGTCAAGAAATCGTTTTATTTTATTACTGAACACGATATGTTTCGATGAGTCTACAAGTCGCATTGAGAGCCTAAACGAAGAAAACATAGCACCGGTCTCCCACATTTTCAATAGTTTTGTAGCAAATTGTCAAAAACATTATACTATTGGACCACTTGTGAGTGTTGATGAGCAATTCATTAGTTTTGAAAATTATCGCCAGTCCATAAAGCGAAGAGAAAGAAACCCTTTTAAATATGGACTCAAGATACAATTTTTATGTGACGCTGAAACAAACTATTTTTACAATGGCCATCTATGTACCAACAAATGCTCAGACGCAGAAGTATTCCCAAATTCTGATCTTGTGATATCAAATGAGGATCTGGGTTCTTGTGCTGACAGACCAGAACTGCCTTTCCATGGAATGGCAGGATTTACTTTAGAGGAACCCACTCGAAAAAGTGTCATTTACACTTGCAGGCGAAGAGCAAGATCGTGGCATATGGGTATATTCTATCATTTATTGGACATTAGCACTGTGAATACTTATATCCTTTACCAAGACAGTGGCAAAGAAGATGATATAGAAGTATTTCTAAAAGACCTAGCTCGAAGTCTTGTTACTAAACATCTGTTGAACAAAGTTGATAACGTCAGACTGGCTCACAACACAAGAGTTACAATTCGTCGTATTATAGGAACAGCTGCACCTCCGTTAGTAACTCTAACTACGCAAGATGTTTGTCGAGTTCCAAGGAAGACATGTAGGATGTGTCCTCCAGCGAAAAAAAGGAAAACTAATTACTGTTGCTTAGTTTGTAAGATTCATATTTGCTTGCAGTGTTCTGCAACGGTATGTTTGCCATGTGCTGCATGCGTTTCATTTTAAGTATAGGTATTAATTATGTAAGCGTTTAAATTTGATTATTTTTACTCGTAGATAATATTATTTTCTTCTTGATATATCTTATTTTTTAAATATTGTTTACTTCGTTCGTGATGATTGTGGAAAACTCACTCAAAAACTGTTATTTCTATAAATAAATGATTAACTACCTTATACGATTTTAATTTTTACACTAAACCTACTAGCTACACACGCTGCATTACGGAATTTATAATGAAAAAAATAGAATCACGATTCTTAAAATTTATAAGACACAGTCTAAAAAAGTTCAACTAGAATTTCAAACAAAACGAGCTGGAATCTCCAATTTCGTACCACAAATATGTAGATAGGCAACGGAACTGTTACGGAAAACTAGATAGGCAGCCGCTATCAATTTCGTCTACAAAAAGAGTGGTCGAAAAAACTAATGAAAATCCTTTCATCTGGCGAGCACTGGCGCAATGGTTGCGGCCAGGAAATGAAGACCGCAAACTTTGCCCCAATTTGTTGTACGGATGGGAATAGTGATGTACGTTGGCCGATAAAATACGGGACTCTGAAAACGGGAATCGGGGTTTAGGATTTTGGGAAAAAATATTTATCGTGGTTGATATTTTGTGCAATAAATACTTATAATACTTTATGGAAAGCCATAAAGTATCTATTGCAAAGAAAACCATAGGATAGGTTTTCTTTGCAATACAGTCGATAAACTTAGGTACTTACTTCTGTGGGTACCTAAGTTTAACGATAAACCTAAAGTGCGGACCTAAGGAGCGGGCTCTGTACGGACTCCGTTTAACTCGCAACGGTAAACTTCATAGAAGTGCTTCCACCAACAAAGAGTCTAACGAGAGGACTAAACGAGTAAAAATAGTTAATAACGAACTCGTGCTTTATTTCTCTTTTGCAGTGGAAGGAAATTATCAAAGGTCTTTCATAATGCAATGTAAAACCTATTTTAGCTAGTTGGGGTCCGTTCCGCCCAGCTATTACTTACCCTTTCGCAGTGGAAGTCCGGCTTTATGAACTGTCATTTTTTCTACAGTATCTACTAGTTTTTTATTGATTCTTACAGCGTACAGTAATAAACAAAATAAACACTGTATTTTTCTTCAAGTCTTAGATCTCTCCTCTCGCAGGTCTGCTGGAAGAGATTTTTTTAGAAATAAGCAGTACCTTTGTACTTTATGCTCCTTCTTCATATTTCTCATGTATTTTATGTCTGAATTAATTTTTAAATAAATAAATAAATCAGTATGAATTTTTGGTATAACATTACAATGTAGTATATTATCATAGTTAAGAAATCTTCGATGTTTATATCTGTGACAACTAAAAGAGTGTAGGGTGAGTTGGGGGAAGTATAATGAAAGTATGCGAATTAAACTCCCCAACCTTGTCAACATAAAAATTTATTAAGTCGTAGGTACATGTATGCCCGTCACTATAATTCCACTTCCTAAGGTGAATGCGCTGTACTCTCCTGGCTCAGCCTCGAAGTGGTGTAGGCCGCCGAGGAGGTGGCTTGCGGAGTTGGTGACCCGCAGATGGTGACCCGCAGAGATGGTGACACGCGGTGAGCCGTGTCACGCGGGAAGGTGGCACCGAGGTGGTGATGGTGCCGATGTCACACTGGTATATACCAGCGGATAAGATACCGGTATAGTGCACCTGGTATAGGGCAGCCGATAGGTGGCAGCCAGTAACAGGAGCCGGAAAGAAGAAGCCGGTAATCCGGTAGGTAGCACCCCAATATGGGGTTGAAACACACACAGAATTTAAATATAAAAATCGGCCGCAATAAATGGCGGAGACCACTAAAAATTCACAATTAGAGTGTGAGTACTAGGAGCTAGTGCGCCTCCCAAGGCGGCCGACGACGGAAAGGCCAGATCAAGTGCAATGTCGACGCCGGTACACCGAGCCATATTGAAGGTCAAGACCGGTTCTTAAACATTAGTGCGCGCTACAGTATATTGGTTGTATTATTCTACATTTTAAACACACAATTCTTATTGTAAGAATCGACTAAAATGTTCACTACGTTACAATCTTACAGAAAATTGTAAGTTGGTCGAGGGAAATAGGTTGTTAGGTTGTTACGCGCGTTCGTAGGTACGCTAGACCGGTAATTTAAAATTGCATACTTACATTTTTGCTAATGTTTATGTTCTAGTACTGCACTGTGTAGTTAATAGTTATTCATCTTATAAAGAGAAAATTACATTTTAACAGTAGTCATAAGATTTAATTTATGTTACAAAATATTTGGCTTTCATTCATATAGGTTCTGATGATAATATTATTTAAATAACTGTCTGATAAGTGATAGTGTTTACGATATGGTTAGCTAGACACGCAAACATAATATAGCCTCTATAAGAAAATAACCAAAAATCTAAAAAAATTACACCAAATCCCGCACAAAACTAGGTATCTTTATAATTCTCGTCTTACGAATCCCGGAACACGGTACATCACTACCGATGGCTCGCTGTCCACAATCCAAAGTTCTACCCTTGGAGGAAATTAACCAGAGGCCGGAATATTTTCGTGGCCTGTCTTTATTTCTTTGCCATGTTTTGTTAGGTCGCGTTATTTCGTCTTAGATACAATGATATCTTGATTACGTAAGATAATAGAGCACACTGTTAGGTTAGGTATGTGGATGAGTTTATCATTTTTTAGGTCATTGGTTAGGTTAGGTATGTGGATGAGTTTATCATTTTCTGTTGTACGTATTGACATTGGGCATGGGTTTTTGAGTCTCTTAACTGTTTTTTTTTTTGTAGTAAGGTATATTTATTTTGACTAGTGGTCGCCCAGTGGTCGAATTCGACCGTAATTCATTAAAATTAACTTTCTGCACTCCTTTTCCATTATAAACTTTAACTATGCCAAAAGGGTACAGAGTTTTCTCTTCACGTAATTATAGAATATGAATCATCAACATTACAAACACTACAAAATTAGTAAGTTACATAAAAGTCTCGCTATTCTAGTGTTGCAACAATTATAGTCAACTACATTTTTCTACATTTTTCTTACTCCCTCCCTAATTAATCTTATCACCTCAACTTCACCCCTAACGCACCAACCATGATGATTAGACGCAAATTCACTTACATTTTTCAACAAACCGTATTAATGAAAGCAATATGTCTTCGTACGATCAACACGGCCCAACGAAGCGTATATTTTTTAACTGTCTGTCCTACATGAGCGATACGCGATGAAATATATCAAGCGGTAGAATTATTTATTGGAAAGTCGTGAGCGTTTACACGGTTAAAGGGGTGTAAAGAGGCTTTTTGAATGAATCATGCATTATACCCAATGACATTTTACAAATAGACGGGCCATACACCAACATGAATGCACAACAAAATGGCGTAAACTTTACTATAGCTACATAGCAGTACATATAATTATACAGTGCACGAAGAAAGGGAAAGAAAATGAAAGCCACCATACGCCATGTCGGTTGTTAGAAAAAGATGAATATAGACGTTTAGTTACGTGGCATTAGCTGCTGCATGTTCACTCTCTCAGTCGGTGCATTTACCTTGCATTTATATTGCCAATATAGAGCGCGAGCAACGCGTCTATTTGTAAAATGTCATTGATTATGCCATTCAGATTTGTCAAAAACTGTCCAAAAAGTAATCCACTACATATTATTTTTGATTTTGTTGCTCTCAATTGGTGGTGACGATTATCAGCATTTAGTGAATCGTAATTATCGATTAACATTGCGCTTATTTTGTACGTATCTAGTGGAGAAGAATATTTTCTTCAAGATTGGTACGGAAAGACAGACATTTGCTATAGACAGGATGAATTGAAGAAATGAAGAAGAAGATCGTACTTACAAAAATATATATTTACATTGACCTTCTACTACAATAGATATTGGGTCCGCGCTCAAAAGTGTTCGAGCCAAAAGAGTTCCAATACGAAAGAGTTCCAATCGCGCGCCAGTCTTTGTTTTGTCAACCGACAGAATACATGTCAAAGATGCGGCGTACTGTATTCTGAAAAACTTGAATAGGCTGATAAATTGTCGCAAGTAAAATTAAGCTGTTTACTAATGACGATACGGTTTGAATTAGAATGTTATAGATTTTTATATTTCTTTAAATGTACCTACGCTTAAATAGGTTGATTCGGGACACACTTTTCGTGAAATCTGTTCTAGCCCCGCCGTCCAATGTAGTCAGTAGGTCAATGTTTTATATCGCTTAAATAGCTATAGCATCACACTGCTCGTGTATCACAGAACGCCTTGCACTAAACAATGGGTGTTTCACTGACGCTCGCGCACCGCACGTGCTGGCCAGCGAACCGTGGTTCCGCTTGTTCCCAACAACAGTTGTGACGTATAGGAAATATTTCTGTGGGTTCCCTGGAGTCTTGTATCATATTGTGGTTATGCGGGTGCAGGTGGTGAGATATGAACATGTCAAAATGGACAATGGTTTATTAATTTTTTTTGTTTACTTCGATATTAAAATTTCTAGAAAGGATAAACTGAAATAAAATAAAATCAATCTTTATTTGTGAACATTAGTAGGTGTACATGGTGTTATGAAAAAATGATCTCTACGTTCTATAAATAAAATTGGTGTAAAAAATATTTATCTATAAATTATTTCCAATTATAATTATTAGATATTATAGAAAAAATTACAAATTTTGCAGTATGTTAATCGAAATAAAATGTCAAAACAATTACACAAATAATCACTAAAAATAATGTCATACAATTCCATTACCTGTAAATTATTATAATAATTATATCCTCTTTACCAGAAAAATTGTCAAAACTCAATAGCTATCATCGAAAATCTACTTAAGGTTGTATTTTACGACGATTTCTTACTTTTGAGGGGGTGAAGTATCAGCCTAAGCCCCACCCACTTGGGGAGCTCCGTTCACGCAATTACGCAATTGACGTATTAGACTGTGTGACACACGTGTCACAGAATAGCAATATTAATTAACAACATGCAGTATGACACCAGCAAATACTTGAAAAATATAAATCCATAATATAGTATACCCAGTGTCCTATATTACGCTAGAACATCTTCCTAGTTCAGATTCCTCGCTATGTATGCAGATGAAGAGCTTCAAAATTGAAAGAAATAAAGAAAAAACATTTAAATCGGACTCGCAGACGAAATTACACACAAACACAAACACACAAAAAAATCAAATAATTATAACAATAACCTAACCGTCTAAAACCCCCGACTCTAACTAGAAAAAGAGGTGTAACTTTTGAACAGCTGAACAGATTTTAAGAAAAATCCCGATTAAACTAGCTTTCAATTAAAAAAACTGCATTGAAATCGGTCCATCCGCTTTGGAGCTTCGATGCCACAGACAGACACACAGATTCGCAGATACATAGATACACAGATACACATTATAAACTTATAACACCCCTCTATTTTGTCGGGGGTTAAAAAAGTCCTGCAAGAGGCCAAAAAAAGTCCCTATCTCAGCATATCCTACGACAGATAAAATAAATACCGCAGCGCTGGTTTTCGGATAGGACCGTGGTGATGCCACGGACAACCACGATAACCCATAATACATAAATAATGGTAAAGATTTTATTTTAAATTGCTGAATCATTTTTCTAGTGGACTGCAAAGCCCATAAAGAAATAAAATTAAAAGAAGTAAAATTAGGTTGGGCCACCGGCAAATCGGTACCTATCGGGCCGACACATTTTAAAATGTCAGCGTTACGATATCAGTGTAGATATCGTAAAATTTTCATTTTGATACCAATCAAATATTTTTTTTACCCGTGACCATGGTGCTTGCAACAGTGCCGAAATATCGGGAACTCAAAACAAAATATGAACATTGTAAATACCCCGTTTTGAACTGTAATACTAAAATCAAATAAATATATACAAGAAGATAGAAATATTATGTGCTAGTAGTTATGTTGAATAATAATAAAATACAAAATTGTTATAATTAAACGAATTTTATGAAGTAAAACTGAACTTTTATTATTTAAAATAAAACAACACACATTCGTGATTCATAGAGTAGAGAGTAGTGAACCATAGAATAACATTGACACTGATAAAAAAAACAACGACAAAGAAAGGCGGCAATTTTAAACTATCTTCAACAAAAATTACTTGAGTATAGTCTTTTGATTTACATGATTCGTTGTGTTCGATTACATTTTGCGTAATGGACTGTCGACAGACCAACGGTGCATGGAAAAACCTAACAAATGGTTATAGTTTATTAAATTTTATTTATGTATTTGTTATTAGTCTGTATAAAAAAATTGTATGAGTAATAAATAATAGGTATATATTCAAAAAATTCCAATTATACTGGTTGTCTTGGTAGACATGTCATTATTACGAGGTTTACAAAAGTTGATAAAAATACGTTCATTAGTAGCGGGAATATTTGTCGAAGTTCCATCGCTATTTTTATGTAAACTGGAAAATGATATAAGTACTATGAATATTGTTCTATAAGTAGGTAAATAGAATATATATAAAACTTCATACTCTTTGTTCTCAACACTACAAATTGTCATACTGATTTTTCTATACTACATCCTATAAAATGAATTCTTGACGGAGATGTCAAGAAATTATTTTAGCATATTGATTTTATAAACAAAATACTTAGATTTTCTGAATAAAAGGCAAGTTACTTAAACTTCCTGTTTCTTTTTAATAATTTTTTTAATGATTATACTGTCATTCTTTCTTTTGGTTTTTAATAAAGTGTAAGCGCAGGAACGTCAAAAAATTTGCACAGGTCCGACCTCGATGCGCGCCGAAACGCGACTGATTGATGGCAGAGATGACAGAAATCACGAAATTTGTGGTTTTTATCAAATTGTGACCAATATACGTAATATTATGAAAAAACTACAACCGATTTTCGTTGGTATATTTGCGACCAATATTGTGATGTAAAAATTATTTGAAATAATATCATTTTTTAGAAATAATCTTGTAAACACTTTTTTTATAGAGCTAACTTTGCGATTTTTTTTTATCGAGCCAACTTCATTCAATCATGTATCGGACAACCGTGCAAAGATTGTCACATCTTCAAGTTTGATATATATTTTTTTCGGGACAAAGAAATAAGAATTTCTATTCAAAAAATTGTAAATACAATTCGGTTTTTGCGGCATTCCTGTAAAAGACCCCCTTAAATATCTTATTAATTACGCACCTAATTAGCCATTCATGTAGTTTCATGTGTGCAAAATTTGCAGACTAATTCAGTGACCGTTCTCAAATGCAACCGCAGTACTAAAATTGACTCCAAAACAAAATCAAAATTTGATTACGAGTATGTCTTGCGCTAGTAAATTATTATTTATGCGTGTCCCCCCATACTTATTCGAATTTTCGTTTTGTTTTAAAGTGTATCCCAATACTGCGGTTGCATTTAGGAACAGAAACTGAATCACTCTAAAAATTATGCGCACTACATAAAAAAATATCTATTCACAGCAAATGAAATAGAAGGTCGCTGGTTTTGACACATTCCAATTTCGGTCTATGTACAATCGGCAATTTTTCCAGTCGACTGTCCCAAAGGCTAAAATCGTTTGCGCCCGGCGTCCAAACGCAGAGTTAATAACTCTAAGCGGGCCGCAGTCGTTCAAAGCATTTTGTTTGCAAAATGTATCATCGCAACGTATCGTGACTGTACCTATGTGAGAATGCAGAATAGAATAGATCTTTATTTCATATAAACCAAATACAGGCACTTATGAAATGTGGAGACTCTAGGTGCAAGGTTCCAAATAGTAGGTTTCATATAGAAGAATCGGCAAGAAACTACATGGAAACTCTTTTAAAATAATAGATTACAATCTTAATTAGAACAATGTTGTGGTAAGAGCTGCGAGAATAATTTAATTTAATATAAATAAAAATAAATTAGAATAGGATAATAATAATGATTTGCCTTTAAATAAGAATGTCATGGCAGTTAGAAGCTGACCAGTAGGCTAATTCACGTAACTAAAGTAGTGCAGTTGCCACGCAGTTGTAATAAAATATTGATCAAAATAACACATTTGGTAATCTTCTGCTTCTTCTTTCGTTATGGCAATTGAGCCGATGTCGACTATTCTGCCATTTGGTAACCTCTGAGCTTCAGTGAGACACGCTCGCGTCAAGTTCCAGCGTCACTGCAATACGATCGGCGCGTCTTAAAATTACGTGAATTAGCCCTCAGGCCCGACGACAGACGGCACCCGTTCACGAGCATGACTCAATGTTTCAATCTTCTTCTTTCGTTATGGCAATTGAGCCGATGTCGAATGCTTCAATCTTGGCCCAACGTGGGGATCCAAACTGGGAGCAGCAGCTCGACTTATCACATACACTTTTTCATCATAAATCTGTTCTTACCTATTGCAATTTACAGCAAATTGTCCCTCGGTACCTACTAATTAAAAAAACTTGATTAATATTTATTTTTTAATAATTTATATTATATTATTTGTCTACTTTTTTATCTACTGTTGGGGTTTAAAATAAAAAAGCTTGGTGCACGTGGAGCAAGCTTAACTTGTTACATCACAATAATTTGGTTGAATAAATTATATTTAATTATTCAGGCACGCGTCACTTCCGACTGTCGACGCTTCTGCGGCGCCATCACACAAAATAATTTACAGAAGGTCCACTGGTAAACGCCGTGTATTTTTCCGTGGTTGTCATAAAAAGCGACAAGGCCTTAGTTAATAGTATGGGCAGCACATTTTCCTTTGTGCTAATATGACAATATACCGCTTGGTCAATATGGCAATGTTTCGTCATGACACCTAATGTTCGTCTGTGAGGAAGACTATTTCCAGCAGTGGACGTTTACGGACTGATGATTATGATCAGCGATATTTTCTTCCAAAGGGTATTTTACTATTTTTTCCAACCAATATATTTAAAGGATTATTGTTCACATGAATATTTGACCTCCCCCATACAGCCGCGTATCGGTCGATAATGTCGCAGATATTTACATTTTGTATTAGAAAGAAAAGAACATTTATTCGGCACAGACATATTGACAACATAAGAAAGAGAAGATTAAAAATAAAACACACATCAAAAGTTGACAAATAAGAAATCAAACGAAATAAAATATCACCATTTCATATTTTGATTCATTATCGCCTCAGTGTATAATATCGTATTCGTCCTAATACAAAACAGAACAGAATACAAAACAGAATATCTGCTATAATATTGATCGATAATAACGTGGCTGTATCGAGTCTTGAACTTCCGTACGGCATGGGTTTTCTGTCCAAGTATCTGTTTAATTTACGTGGTGCGCACGCGCCGGCCATGACCGAGACCTCATTTGCACATCAATGTGTGTATATTGACGCATCATTTAATTACCTGAATTAATTATATGTTTATTTTTTTGGGGGATACCTTGATTGCAATGTCGAGTCGGGAATAAAGTTATACAGAAAGTAATGGATGAGATTACCTACTTTTTATTTTTAAAGTTATGTATTTACAAATACAACTATAATAAATAATATACAATATTATGTAACTACTTGTATAACTCTAGGTATGGCTTTTTAGTTATAGGTAGACATTTCTCATAAATATATCCAAAATAACCCTGAAAATAACAACCAAATAACACATAAAATCATATATAACCATATAACTAATTTCAGGCACCCAGAATTAAACATATTTTGTACAATAATCAAGAATATTAACCTGAATATCGCGTGCCTAAACCAGGTCGCATTTTTGCAGAAAGAAAATAAAAATGGCCGCAATTAAAACAAAAATAGAAAAAGAGGGAAGTTGGCCGCAGGTAATTAGGCTTGCTTTCTATGAGAACGGCACACGTAGCAAGTTTTGTGGTACAGTGGCGGCCGAAAATGTTGTACAGAACATAAAATGTAGGTGGATTTGGTGGTGTGGCTAGCAGCTTAAATATTGCTGATCCAAAATTAAAAAAATATCTGTACATAGTATAAAATAAAGTCACTTTCCGCGTGTCTGTCTGTCTGTCTGTATATCCAATAATTCCTCCTTAACCACGCAACAGATTTTCACCATCAGTTAGATAATTTTTCACGGAAGGTTTATATTATTATATTTATTTTGATATTTAATGTAAAGATCGTAGAGAAATTGCTCCCGTGCAAAGCCGGGACGGGTCGCTAGTACAATATAAAAATAAATTATTTATTAAATAAAACATTAATAAATAAATATTATAAATGCAGCCCATTACTGGCCCACTGCTGGGCATAAGCCTCTTCTAAGAATGAGAAGAGTTAGGACTTAGTCCACCACGCTGGCCTGGTCCAGGTTGGCGGACTACACACACCATCAAGAACTTTATGAGGTCCTCTCAGATATGCAGGGTTTCTCACGATGTTTTCCTTCACCGTTAACGCAAGCGATAATCTTACTCTGATCCGTACATAAATTCAAAAAGTCATAGGTGTGCCAGTTTCAAACTCAGAATTATAAGTTTTTATTAGTTTGGTTACCTATGTCTGTAGATGTGCAAACAAACAAACAAATATGACAAAAAGTATATTTTATCTTTTAATTGAGCATCAAAACGATTTCATTAATTCTTTATAATTTTAGAACCCGATATTCTTGTTCTCATTCCCTTTATTTCAATTCAAACACGCCAAAAGTTTAAGTCCAACCAAAATTATCCTGTGACCATTTAACATCGCCGCCACTGTAAACGTTACAGTAAGATTTTTCCCTTATCTCACCGTAGTAGCGGTAACGATGCGAAAGTTTTCAACTAGATACCCTCGTTACTACTCCTTGGACGTTTGTAACGAGACTTTTTTCTTTTAACGAATTTCCCTGGACGCAGTTTTGTGTATACTTTCTTCGTGCCCGACTTGTAATAGTTTGAACGATTAACAAGCTCAACTTGTGACGGTTTACTCAAAGCGGATTATCTGTAAGTGTGCCCAAGTTATTTTGGTCGGGCGTGTAATATGATTTTTTTGTTTAATCGTATTATGTTATTGGAGTTATGAGCTTATGTTTGAAGTGATAGGTTTCAGTTTCCTATTATATACAAAAATATACAAAATTATGTTTCTATGTATTTAAGAGTATACTGGAAGTGTTCTTACTTGAAAAGTTGACTCTTTACCTAAGTTTCCAGTTTATTAAGCTATCTTTTTTTTATACAACCAATATGGAAATCTATTTGAATATCAAGAGGTATTTGTTTGTTTGTATGTAGGGGTAATCTGTAGAACTACTAAGCCGACTCTAAAAATTCTTTCAATACAAAGCTATAATATAACCGAGTATTATAGGCTATATTTTATTTTGATAAAAATAAATTTCGCGGGCAAAATCGCGGGCAATAGCCAGTCTTGAAATAAAATCTGGGGGCACGGCAGTGCCCCAGCCAAGTCTCGAGCAAAACGGGCACGGCCGTACCATCTTTTCTCGATGCGATTCGCGGCTGTTTCGTCCCCCCTATATCTTCGACGTGGACAAAGCTACGAGTTTAGGTTTTCGGTGAATAATAGTAGGCATTAGAACAAGCTTAATTTCGAAATTACATGCCAATTGAATTAATAGTTTAGGAGTTACGGTCGATCAAAGTTACACCATTTTGTCACTCACTGACTCATTGACTCACTGACTCACTGACTCACTGACTCACTGACCGATCATCAAAAATCTAAGGTACTTCTAGCAGACCTAGAAACTTCAAATTTTGCACCAAGATAGGTCATTAGCCACATATAAAGGAAAAATTAAAAAAACATTAAAAATAATTATAAAAACATTAAAAAATAATATACCATTGAAAACAATTTTATATTTGCGGTTTGGCAAGAACATTGTGTATGGATTTTGACTGCATTGTTAACTTTGTTCGTTGTTTAAGTATTCAATTGGATGAATAAATACATAGAATAGAAAAGATAATATAAACTGTGGTCAAGCATACGTGGCCCTTTCAAGAGTGACTAGTTTGGGTGGATTACATTTAATAAATGTGATTTTTAGTAGTATCAAAGCTCAGGAGATAGCAATAGCTGAATATAATCGACTCCGAAGTATATATCGTCCAGACTTGTCTACCTTAGAAGTAACGAAGCCTCAGAAAAGAAACAAAAGAGGTAGAGATAGAGAATGGGTTCTAAGCAAAGCAGTAGCTGAAGTCCAAGAAATTATGAGGTCACCTAAAAAAAAAGAAAGACATACACTTACAAAAAATAAATGAGATCCCACCAAAAACATTAAATGTAAAAAAATGCCAAGACTCTCGATGCAGTCTTTCCATCGTAAAAAGTTTTGAGATCTCATAGAAGCCAAGTCCTATTCAAATTATTTTGTAGTTATAAATCAACATTTAGTAATTGTATCAATAGTTTTCTTTATATTATAATTATAGTGACTTGGCAATGAGCACAAATTAAAAGCTGCTTGCTGCCTGGAATTATATGCCACTGACGAGACCTGTGATTAGATTATCCTGCGCAGTTTACTAGTCTTATTTATTATTTATTTGTTTGAAGAGGTAGGGCACTAAGCCCCTTTGTCACTGCGACCTGCGAAGATCTATTGTGACGCCTCTTGTATTATTACAGCACTCCCTCTAGCCGTAAGTCAATAATAAAATTGACTATATTCTTGGGGTGGAGGGATTTAATCTCATCTGGTGAGATTAGGTGGCCCCCCAGGTGCTGGCTTCTAGTGTGGTGTACTACGTCACACTCGCATAGGATATGTATGGGCGTCTCATCCTTTTCGCGACAGAATCTGCAAATTGTGGTGTCACTAAGGCCCATTTTTTGTAGATGCTTGTTTAGTTTGCAGTGCCCAGTGAGGGTTCTTGTCAAGATCCTAATTCGGCTCCTGTTCATGGAAAGCGCTTGTTCCGTAAACTTTCTGTTGAAGCCTGTGAGAAGCGCTTTGGAGTGTGCTTGGCCTGAGGACTTTTCCCAGAGCTTGATACTCTGTTTATAGCCCCAGGACCTGAGGTAGGTGGAGGTTGTGCACTTAGGAATTCCACAAATGGGTTCAGGGCCCATTGTGGTGCTTTCCGCTCCAGCTCTTGCTAGCTCATCGGCAGTTTCATTACCACCGATGCCACTGTGTCCAGGTACCCATCCTATCGCTACCGAGTTCGATGTTCCTAGTAAGTTCAGCAGCTGGACACACTCCTTGATGAGTTTAGAGTTGATCTCCTCTGAGTTAAGGGCTTTAATTACAGCTTGACTATCAGAGAAGATAAAGATGTGCCTGTTTAGATAGGCTTTTTGCAGACTCTCACGAACACAGCCTATGATGGCGAGTAGTTCTGCTTGAAATACAGTGGCGTATTGCCCAAGGTTAGCAAATTTTTGCACCCTTGGTTGTCCTCCGTGGTATCCAGCTCCTGCTAGACCCTCTTTCTTTGATCCATCGGTGAACCAAACAATATCACAGGTCCGGGGTTCGCAAGGCATATTGTCCTTCCATTCGGACCTCTGAGGTATGAATGTCCTAAACAGCTTATTGAAACTGTATTCTTTTAGCTGAACATCAGAGGGCATGGCTGTGATGCTTTGATTCATGAGGTTTTCGTGCAGAACTCTCATGATTTTTGATCTCCATCTTGTCCTTCCTGCATGGTTAGCCCTTAGCATGGCTGCTCTAGCGTCCATTTGCACCTGCACATGTAGTGGAACGAGGTTGAGCATCGCTTCCAGGGCAGAGGTCGGAGTCGATGAGAGAGCTCCCGTTGTGGTGATACACGCGAGTCGTTGGAGGCTTGTAAGATTATCTCTGCAGGTTACCTGGTCAACTTTTTTGTGCCATACCACACAGCCATATGTTATCATGGGCCTTGCTATAGCTGTATACAGCCACAGCGCTGCCCTTGGTCTGAGTCCCCATCTTGAGTTGACCAGTCTGCAGGAGGCCCCTAAAGCGATTTTAGCTTTTCTAGTCACAAATTTGATGTGTTGATTCCAGGTGAGTTTTTGATCGAGGATGATCCCTAGATATTTGACTTCACTGGAGAATTTGACTGTTTTTCCGAAGAGAGTAGGCTGTTTTAAAGCCTCCAGTTTCCTCTTTTTCGTAAAGGGTATAATAACCGTCTTATCGGCATTCACCGAGAGTTGGGTGTCTTTGCACCACCTTTCTATCTTCCTGAAGGCTGTTTGCATTAGGTCAGAGATGGTTGATTGGCATTTGCCAACGGTAACCACCACTAGATCATCTGCGTAGCCTTGTGTGTAAAAGCCAGCGTTGTTGAGCTCGCTTAGCAGACCATCAACAACCAGTGACCATTCCAGGGGGGATAGGACACCGCCTTGTGGACATCCCCTGTTAAGTTTTACTCTTACATTGGAGTCTAAGAGGGTTGTTGATGCTACCCTGTTGCGTAACATGGCTTCGATCCATTTAGTGGTCGTTCGGTCGATGTTGCGTGTTTCCATGCTTTGGACTATGACGTTTGTCGAGGTGTTATCAAATGCCCCCTCGATATCCAAGAAGGCGCAGAGGGCAATCTCTTTGTCTTCGATGGCTTTTTCTATAAGATCTACCAAGTCCATCACTGCAGACTCAGTTGATTTGCCTTTTTGATAGGCATGTTGTTTTGCATGCAGGGGTCTATCAATCATGTAGGTGGCCCTGATGTGTTGGTCCAATACCTTCTCCATGGTTTTTAGCACGAAGGAGGTGAGGCTTATTGGTCTATAGGATTTGGGTAGCGACTTGTCTCTATCTCCCCCTTTGGGGATGAAGGTGACAGTGACCCTAGTCCACGCTGTCGGTATATAGGCCCATGCAAAGCTGGCTCTGAACACCTTGATCAGCGTTGGCAGGATAATATCTAGCCCTTTTTGAAGAAGTGCTGGGAAGATGGTATCCTCCCCACCGGACTTAAAGGGTTTGAAGCTGTTAACAGCCCATTTGATCCGGTCGGGTTTGAAGATGAGGGAGGCCATGCGCCAGTCCTCAACCCTCGGTTTGTGGATCTGGGAATTTTGCCCAGGGGGTATGTCCATATTGTTTAATTGCACCGAGTCCGGGAAGTGTACTTTAGCTAGGAGCCTCAGTGTTTCTTCTGCGGATCTTGTGAAGGTACCATCAGGGTATTTTAGTAGTCCAAGATGGGATTGAGGAGACTTTGAGATTATTTTGTGAATCCGCGCCGCGTGTGAGGTGCTGTTTATCTCCTCACAGAACTTGCGCCACGATTTTCTTTTGGCCTTTCTCAATTCTTTGTTAAACGTAGTAAGTGCTTTTCTGTAAGCTTCCCAGTCTTTATCCCTCATGGCTCTGTTAAACAGAGACCGGGCGTTCCGCCTGAGTCGCTCCAGATTTTTGTTCCACCAGGGAACATCTCTCTTCGCCTTGGAGGTTTTAAGTGGGCAATTCTGGAGAAAGGCGGTGTTAATGCCGTTCTCAAGATCGCCCACCGCTGCCTCCAGTTGGTCGCGAGTTTTGACGGATTTGCTGATCGTAAGCAGGTTTGTACAGAGGCAGTCTCTGTAGCCTGCCCAGTTGGTCGTCTTTTTATCTCTGTAGGATTTGGTTGTTCTTTCCGCAGAGTAAGATATGTCGAATCTTAAATGTCTGTGATCAGACATGGATGCATCCTCAGATACATGCCAATTAATCGCGTGGTTATATAAGGTCCCTGTGCAAAAAGTTATATCTAAAACCTCCTGTCGAATACTGTTAACAAAAGTCGGGCAGTTGCCCCTGTTAAGAACAAGAAGGTTATTGGATAATAAGTAATCAAATAGTAACTCACCCCTAGAATTGGTGTCAGTGCTTCCCCAGCTGGTGTGGTGGGCGTTGCTGTCACACCCCACGAGTAGCTGGGTGTTCGTCTCCTGACTGTAAGTTACTGTGGCGGCCAGTTGTAGGGTAGGGTTTGCTTCATCACCGGGTAGGTAGGCGGAGCAGGCTATAGGCCTAGTTCCTCCTCCCGGGAGTTCCACGTACGCAGCGACGCTGTCATCTGTGCACATGGAGGGAATTGGCAAAAATTTTATGTTCTTTTTGAACAGAATGCAAGCTCTGGGTCTTATGCCGTCGGTATTGTAAAGCAGCGTGCCTACGGAGTTAAGGCCCATGACCGTATTTCTATTGATCCACGGTTCTTGGATCAGAGCCATATCAAGTTTCTCTTCAGCAAATTTCTTGCAAAGGATAGCGGTAGCTGCCTTTGCGTGCCTCAGGTTGGCTTGAATGACTTTGAACATAGTTGTTGGGTGGGGTTTGGTGTTGGGAGGGATAGGAATTTGGGATGGGGGTAGGGATCGGGAACGATTTGGTGAGGTGGGTTTAGAGAAGTTAGGAGGGAGGGAGGTTACTGAAGGGGTTGCGTGCAGCCTTCTTACTGGAGTGCTCCTTGACCAGCGGGGGCAGCTGCTTTGGCCTGCCCGCTGTTCTGCCTCCAGCTCCACGACTCCTTCTTGCACCCCTGGTGGCATTGGTATGCCTACCAGGGGGCCGGACCACAGGTATAGGATGGAGGGGGTTTTGCCCAGTCCTAACCTCCGCCGTCATTAACCTTGGCCGTTCGCCTGCCGCAGCCTTTCGGAATACAGCGAGGGCGGCATTAGAAACGCCACCTTTGCCTCCTCCTAAGGGTGCGGACAGTGATGCCGAGGAGGTTGATGCAACGGGTTCGGTTTGTGGCGCTACCGTGTTGGTTGCCATTGGCTGAGCAGCAAGCCGCTCAGTCGTAGCCTCCTCAGGTCGCTCCTCTGCCTTACCCGTTGCATCATCCTGCGATTTGGCTTTCACCTGAATATGGATTCGGCCAAATCCAAGAAATAGATAGCAGGAGCTATCTATGAGAGGTCCGATTGAGGAATCGTCGAAGGAAAAGGTCACCGTCTGACCCTTTTCTTCGACTCTCCTATTCACAACCCTCCAGCTTGTGAAATCCAAGCCCACGTTTTGGGCCTGGAGGCGTCTCAATAGGGACGCTTGGTCCAGCTTGGCGTCCTGGATCCATGCGATGCCAATCCTGGGTTTCGGCATGTCACGTTCATCGACGATGGATAAGCGTGCTCCCTCCCAGGGTTGGATCTTCGGCGCGTGTGTGATGAGCCACTTCTTTGACGCCTCATCCGCACAGTGGAGCATCAACCCACCTGCTCGGTAGGAACAGCTAAGGAATCGGGGGCCTTTGCCGTCTACCTCCTTGTCAACGAGCTCCATGATCTTACCCTGGAGCTCCTCGATTTTCGGCTGGGTTATAGGCCCAGCAGCATCGATGATGCCCATGCGAGTGGCACCAACGATTTCGCGAAAAGTCGGTTTAGGGGCAGGCCCATGCAGCCTTGCTACCTTCCCCGGCTTTTCCTGAGAAGAAGCGCCGTCTTGTCGTGGCCTTTTCTCAGCCCTGAGCTTCTTCTCTTCATCCAATGCAGCCAAGTATTCCGGAAATTCCTTGAGGTGGATTTCGCAGAGGGATTTGGCCTCCTGAAAGGATTTCCCTCGACTCATCCACCACGCGATCCTCTTCTTGGCTGCACCAGAAAGCCTTTTGTTAGGCTTTTTGCCGTCGCCTCGGGAGTCATTTATGCCCTCGGTGATGGCCGTTTTAAGTGGTTCGCTAGGGCTACTGAGCCCAGCTTGCACTGGAGATTCCACGAGGACAGTAGGGAGATTTAGCCCGTCTGTCTGTGGATTATGAGTATGTTCCTCGAAGATATCTCCGAGGGACATATCCGAAGAGGGGCTGAGAAGCGCCTCTTCGGCAAGGGGGGAGCTAGTTATTACTAGCTCCGGGATGGCCTTATTAGGTTTATCTTTAAAGGTACTCATATAGTTCCCACGAGTAGCTAGGGAAATATAGGTCGATCCCCACAGAGCCCCGCATGTGGAGACAAGGCAAGATAATCCTCGAGGTCGCCTGGTATCGAGGATCCTCCGTTCGCGACTGAGCTACTCCTCAGCCATTCATCCATCGGCACGGGTCGGGTGACACCTTGGATTGAGTGCATAAACTTAAATAGATAATTAATTATAATAGGTAAACTACAAAGATGTGTTACTAAATGCATACTTAAATAGATAATGATTTTTAGGGGCGAGGTTTTCTCCTCCAGGATAGAAGGAAGAAAGGATTGGATAGGTTGGAGTAGTACTAGGACGGGAACACAGGATAAGGTTTAAGGATGGGTTGCCCACACAGTGGGGTTATGTGTGGGCTACCCTTCCCTTGTCCGGGGTTCAAGATTGCGAACGTTCCCCGTCCCATTCAGCCGAAACCGGTGGGGTTAGAGCTGAATGAGGCGGGGCGAGCTATCCGCAGCCTGCTCACCCGCTCGGTAGCTTGGGAAGAAAGCTCCCCCCGCAGCAAGCGATACAAAGCCTACAAAGCACAAGAAGCAAAATAAGCAAAGCATAACTTAGCGCGAGAGCCCGAGTTACTAGTCTTGGATGAGACTGACTGCCGTTGCCGAAATTCGGTTGGGACGACACGGATAAACCAAAAGAAAATTAATTTTGTGATATTAATGTTTACGCATGCGGTGTGTGACTTTCAACTCCTCCAAATATGCCGTTTTATTTGTTTCTTCTTGTGCTCATTGCCAAGTCACTATAATTATAATATAAAGAAAACTATTGATACAATTACTAAATGTTGATTTATAACTACAAAATAATTTGAATAGGACTTGGCTTCTATGAGATCTCAAAACTTTTTACGATGGAAAGACTGCATCGAGAGGCTTGGCATTTTTTTACATTTAATGTTTTTGGTGGGATTATATTGACATTAACTTGCTCTGTACCAAAATTTTCTTTATCAAAACGCTTTTTCTACCCTCATCCGCCGCTGGGTTCGCGTACTAACTAAATATTAGCATATTATCATCGCATCATGTTCAATTAAAACTTACACAAATGGTGCTCGTGGCAGGGTTCCGTACAAACTGTTCCGACAAGATATCCGGCTTTTAATTGTGGTTCTCAAAAGGGTAAATAAAGGTGCCAAATGATGAATTAGTTTGTAGTTCGGTTAGAGTGTTTCTCTCTTTCAATTATGAGTTTGTGTAAATAGTTGGTTATAAATAAAGCAATAAAACTTTTAGGTGGTTAAAAATACAAGCATAGAATAGAATAGATCTTTATTTCATATAAACCAAATACAGGCACTTATGAAATGTCGAGACTCTAGGTGCACGGTTCCAAATAGCAGGTTCTATGGAGAAGAACCGGCAAGAAACTCCATGGAAACTCTTTTAAAATATTAGAATGATTACGTAGATTACAACCTTTATCAGTACAATGTTGTGGTAAGAGCTGTGAGAATAATGTAATTTAATGTGAATAAAAATAAGACTAGGATAATAATGATTTGCCTCTGAATAAGATTGCCATGGCAGTTGCAAGCTGAACAGTTCCGACAGACGGCGCGCGGCGCCCGTTCACGAGCATGACGCAGCGTCAAACAAAACACAACAGCTTTAAGGTACAATATCGCGCTGCAAATACCTAGCTGTTTCTCTACAGCATGTATCAGAAATACGTAACCATATTTACGGGTCCATCGGGTGTGAATCAGACCATTAAACTGAACAACTTTCTCTATAGGACCAACATCGTAATCGCGAAAAAATTATCAGCTGTCATAAGTTTGGGTCGAGTAGATTACATATTCAAGTTTTGTGTAGGACAGTTGATAGTAGGTTACCAATCAATGATCGGTATTTTTCTTTTATAATGTTCCGTTAAGCTTTAGCTTTAGCTTAGAGCTACTGGTCCATGAAAGAGCTCATGAAGGGGGACCTTCCAATGTCACTGAAGCGGAAACTCGTTGACATGTGCATTCTTCCCATTCTGACCTATGGGGCTCAGACTTGGTCTTTGACTAACATCCAAAACTCCAAACTCAAGGTCTGCCAACGTGCTATGGAGCGTAGTGTTTTAGGTGTTAAATTAACAGACCGTGTTCGAAACACTACACTGCGCTCCAAAACACAAATTACTGACGTAGCTCATAAGGCTGCAAAGTTGAAGTGGGATTGGGCTGGCCATGTCTGCCGGATGCCCGATGAACTGTGGGCCAAGGTAACCACTAAGTGGAGCCCTGACATAACGAGAAGGTGACGCGGCAGACCACGAAAGAGATGGCGGGACGAACTTGATAACACGAACAACAAATGGTTCACACTGGCTCTAGACCGAAAAGCCTGGAAATCATGGGGGGAGGCCTTTGCCCAGCAGTGGGATGATGTAGGCTAACAGTAACAGTAATGTTCCGTTAGGTTTGTAATGTGTAGGTACCTACTAACCTAAGAGCAAGTATTGAACGTAGATGAAGTACCTACCAAATAAACGTAGCAAGTATTATTTAAACGTAGGTTTAATACTTGCTCTTCCTACTAACTCAGCCATTGAGTATAGACTAAAAACTCAGTTTAGTCATTATTTGTAATCTGTGTCTTGCTTGATTGGCAAGAATATTATTGATTGGGCACGGCATAGATTATAAATTCTTTTTACATTTTTGTTTGTGTTGCGGTCGGTCGGTATACTTACCTATTCATTGTTTTGTTGCTGGTATGGCAAATGTTTGGTATGGATCAGTATGGTATGGATACTGCTATTTGTATTGTATGTGTGTCGTTTTTGCTGCAGAAATAAAATATTTTTCTATCTTTCTTTCTTTATAAGACAGTTCGAAGTTCAGTCTCTCACGATCGCTTTGAAGTTTATTACCAGAGTTTGATATTCATTATCATTTTAGCTACGCGGTAGACGGGGGATCCCCCCTTTTCAATGGAGGAACACTATAGGTACCTCGTTCTTCCACACACTGATGCTGTCAAGAGGTTGGGCAGACGGTAGTCTACATATTATAAATAAACCCTACCCTTTTACACACACACACGCATCTATATCTCCTGCACAGTGCGCCGACTAATTAGTGGTCCCCAGTCAAAGACACGCGGCGTTGAATTAAATGACTATGTAGCTAATAAACTAACAATGATATTATACAAGGTATATTTAAATACAGCGTGTAACGAGTTCTGAATATGTATCGGAAATGTAAGAAAAATGCGTAAGATACGAATGATTTATTTTAAAACGCTTTTATTAGCTTCACTTGTAACTATGTAAAAAAATCTTGGAAATTAAATTTGACCCACTTCCCGGTTTCCGATGGAGCTGAAATTTTGTATACACGTTTAGTTTGGATGACAAAAGCGTTTTCTTTCGTTTTTTTTTTTAAACTATAATATTTTATATTTATTTCAGATAACAAAAACCCATACATATACAGGTGGCGTAAAATTTTGGGGCATTTAAGGGTGGCGCCCCTTTCTGTTATAGTTAGAGAGTTCTAGTTTTAGGATGATTTAAAAAATCCCATTTTTTGTTTTTGTAAAAAAGGTACGGTAGGGATCAGAAATGCATGAGCAGTCTCACAAAGCAATAGATTGACGCTAATGGGTTGACTTACGACCTTCTTTTACGAAGTAGTTTCTATTTCTATACTATAGACACTCACACACATGCACCGTTGTCTACAACTGATTGTATTCCATAATTTCAATACTGCTAGTATATCTCAAGCCAGCTAAGTTGATAACGTTCCCTGGTATTGATTGGTGAATCGTAGGTTCAAACCTCACAGGCAGTCATAGTTTTTTTAAAGTTTTAATAATACTCATAAATCTTGAGGCATTTATTCATCAATGTTTAACGTAGTAGTTGGATAATAATAACAGGCCTACCGCGATGTCTCGTTCGTTTTTTAATATAAAATGAAAATTTAGCAGGTAGACAACAGAAATATGAATAAACTATTTAGATTTCTGTAAGGTAGACAGATGCAGTTACGACTCAAGTCATTTAGATCGAATAGAACGTTGTTAGTGTTGTTATTATTGGTTAGTGATGTGTGATTAAATCTATTAGCAGTGGTTATGGTTATCTATAATTTTCAAAATGCAGGCTAATATAATCGAAGCGAAGGGGGAATATTATTGCCCTACCTATAAAAGTGGACGATATAATTATGACCCAAATATTCTAATGAAACCGGACTGACTGTGAGTATTATGTTTTATTTATTTTCAAATGTTATTATTTATAATGATCTTTATATATTATAAAACTAAAGAAGATAAATCATTTTAAAGTTTATTTATTTAGATGAATGAATGATGAATAATATTTATTCTAATAAATGTATTCTTATTATTGTCTGGTTTCTTAATTTATATAATTATATAGGTATAATAAACATGTTTAAGTATAATATATATAAAAGTAATATATAGATATGTAAATATATAGATAATATTTAAAGTAATCAGTTTTAGTATTTTGCTAGATGCTTATTAGTATTTCTTTTTATTTGTTATAGAGAAATGCTGTGAGTCGGTGGTATAAGACTTAAGAGATACCAATGAGGAAGAAAGTAGCCCTGGTGGTCGATGGTGAACGAATATGAAACAAGTGGTTACATAACAACGAAACATTTTGCAGAATTATTTGACATGTCATTACTAACTGTTCGCCATGCACTCCACGCTGAAGGTTTCCATCACTGAAGACCAGCTAAAAACCCTTTTTGACAGAAAGACGTAAACAAGAACGGTTCACACGAGAATAGTTATTTATACTTACATCAACTGGGACACTACTATATCTTCAGATGAAATAATGTTCAATCTAGCCAAAAGGGAAGACTTAATTTATGGTGTAAGGATAACACACGCTGTAGTGAATAAAACATAGTTAAATGGAAGTATTATATGATAATATGTCATGCTGTCTACTGTGCTCATCGGTTATCCAGCTGAAGAGTTTAGAGATATGTTCTGCCCAGGATAATTGTCGGATTCACCGGGCGAGAACCAAAATGTTAGGTATAGTCTTCTACTAAACGTGTCGACACTTACTTGAGTTAATCACTCATGGTTTATTCGTGAGGGGTAAAAGATTTAAGTTGTAACGTTTGAGGTTTAGTTTCAATCCTCTTTTCGCCAAGAAAACGAATACTTAAACTATAACCTCAATATCTAAATAAGTGTTACTGTTTAATGCGTCGACACTTACTTGACTGTTTTGAGAACAGCTGTGGAAGTTACAATAAATATTGGTAATTTACAAGTGTTATACCCCTTACTAATGAAAGCTTGTAATTTTTATTCACTCATTGTCATTTTCATATCAAAGAAAAGAGATTACAATAAACATAACCATATGTTATTTACTGTCTGCTCATCGTTTATAGGTATAATATTTAAGTTGTAATTGCTGGCCATATTACATATAGGTCGGTAGTTCAAGAATTAAAGTTGGTCTAGTTTCAATCCTCTTTTCGTCAAGAAAATTATTAAGCTATAAACTCAATATCTAATAAGTGTAACTGTTTTGTTTTATAAAGATATAGGTAATTAAAATTTAATTAAGATTTAATTAAGATGTAATTAAAACAAATAAACGTCTTTTTTTTGTTATCACGCGTTTTTGTTTGTTTTGTTTTTGTAAAGATAACCCAGAAAATAATCACTTATTTAATATTTATCATTGAACGAATCCACCTATTAATAAAAAAAGGATAATAAATATCTAAACAAAATAACAGTCTTCCCTAAGATTCGAACCTACGCTAAGATAATCGCAATCCTATGCACTATGCATCATAGCTATCAGTGATTGATAGAATTACTTGAAATAAAGCAATACAATGACACCGATGAATGAATGCCACCAAGGTCATGCATATAACGACAAGCGACGGCAAATAGATTTACAATTTCGATCACGCATAAATTTATGCGACGGCAATATACTTTCTTTCATTTTATTTAACTTCTTAGTGTGTGTGGTACCTAAATGTGGTGATGTCTCATTACGTTGTGTGTATAACTCACACAAACAGCTCGTACGCACCATCGCGTTGCATTCGAATACAGTCTCTAATATGCTCATGCATTTCTGATCGTGTACTGTACATTCAGCGAGAAAATTGTCGACTTTCAAAAATCTTAAGTTCATGTTCATGTTTTTGGCGAAATTGAGAAAATTATAAATAATTATTTCCCATACATTTTCTATGCAAAACATAGGTACCTACCTTCTTATGCAAGTGATCTAAAATTATTGTACTGTTCACTGATACATTAAGTTAATTGTTCTTGCATAAGCACTTTATAAACAATCACCTTGTTGATTAGAAACAATACATATTAACAAAATAAATAAAATATTGTAGTTAAACAGTTAAGCATCGGATAGCGTTTCTTACTGTGACGCTCCGTCTGTTACTGAGCTCACGACGAGCCCGTTGTCCACTGCTGTCGACATGTCTGTCGATATGACATAATTTCTATTGCGATCAGATATCGCTATTCTGACAGCTTGACTCCAATCAGACATGCACAACTGTGGATTGAGTTGTTGGATAGGTACCTACTGGGCGTCTACCGCGAAACTAAACTTGTAATGAATATCAACTCTGGTAATAAACTTAAACACGATCGTGAGCGGCTAAGCTCCGCGCTAACTAGTAATTTTTTTCCGATTAGGTATGCTGTTAGGACTCCCATCTTTTTGATCGGTATTTTTTTACAAGGTAGCTCAAAGTTAAGTCTGTCACGATCGTATTAAAATTAATTACCAGAGTCGATGTTCATTACCATTTTAGTTACGCGTTAGACTCGCTGATTGTTGTAGCTATATGGATTGCTTAATATTCCATAATTCTCTTTTCATGAACTGATAGAAATAAATTATATAAATTATACCTATTATCTCTAATAGAAAGTTTACCTATAATAAGATTATTAATGTGTATAATAAGAAAGCAAATAATTAACAATAATAAAATTCTAAAGAAATTTTACTATCATTATTTTAGGCATTTCTGTCTCCATCGTCACTTAAACTGAAAAAATATCAAATCTAAAAGATGGAATCTTATAATGTTGTCGACACAAAATGCGTGTCGACAAAATTGGAAAGCCGCAACCCAATTGGACGGTCGTTAACGTTTTCAAAAGTCCTGCCGATCGTTCCCGATGGTTCCCGATTGGATCTTAAGGATAGTTCCTGGTTGTTCGGTTCATTGCACCCGTGGGAAGCGAGCGATTTGCGTTCTTCCTGGACTTCAAAGAACAAGTCTGCATTCTAGATCTTCTAGGTTTGTTGATATTGTTGCCATGGGAATCGGGTTAGCACGTTCATGTGGTATGTTCAAGATAGGCTGTGAACTGAGATGGAAAAAAAAACTGTACCTGAGTACAGTATTTATGTGCGTCGCGTCGTATGGTAGACACCTATAATAAATTTTTTAACTAGTGGATATTATTGCTGTCTATATATGACGTCTTATTACAAAAGATTTCTAACAAGTATTATAAAACCTAGGCTTAAAGATAGCCCACCATCTCTTTTTGTTTTATAACGTTAGACAGTAACGGACATATTTAAAACCTGCGTTTTACTAGATTTGCTGTAGCAATATTTTTTTGTAATAACTTTGTGGCGTTAATAATGCAAAGGAAAATATTGGGCATAAGTAAAAATCTGTCAATGCTATAATCACAGACCTCGGGAGACAAGACAACAAGATACCATTAGCCTTTTAAAACGTCCATTTAAAGTAACAATTAAATAACAATCTAAGCTAGAAACCACATACAAACACGACTTCCAATAAATAACATTAGAGTACAATAAGCAACAAAAGGCTAAACAAAAAAACAATATATTTCTATCGAACAGAAATCGTGAGCCGGTCATGTTCGGTACAAACACAACAGCGGGTTTAATTAAAACATCGCGTTAGCCGACCCTTGCGTCCAATCAGGGGTGGTCCAAAAGTTGCCCACTCATCGACGGGCCAATATCGACAATATCCATTAGACGTACCCCTATGACTATGAGTAGGGCTGGTGATGAGGATTTTATTTGAATTTATTAGTTGAGTATTCTTTATAAAATAATATGAAATAACTAATCTTTGGCCGCCGCCCGAGAGAATACGATCCTGACACAAGTCAAAATATACTGGTTTTTTTAACTAATCTATAAAAGAAAACAGTATATTTGACAGGCATCAGGAATGCATTCTCTCGGGGGCCGTAGTAGTTTTCTTATTTTTTCTTTAATAAAGAATCGAGTATTTACAAAAAAAAATGTTTTTTATGTACACACTACAAAAAAGAAAAATACATAGAATATGGAACGCTTAAGTATAAAAGGTACTGCTTATTTCAAAAGAAATTTTTACCAGCTGACCTGCGACTTATACACAAATGCTTTCATATTTATCCTAGAATTTATTTAATACGCCTGTTTTTAGCTGCCATTTTTAACTAATCGTTAATTGCTAAGGAATGTGTGATCAGTCTGATATAAGTTTAGAAAAACATAGAACTTGTTGATTTTGTGCACGTAAAAGTACATAACCCTTTTCTACATCTATGATAATTAGGAGCCATTTTGGTTGTCCTATTTGAACCTATATTTTATAAAGATAAAGTTAAAAACGCTACTATGCTTGTTTATGTTTTCAACTTATTCTTGAAGTAAAAACTGACAACCCTAATACCACCAGCAATCTCGATAATGACGTATGAAATGCACGTTAATAGTTATCGCATTGTGTGGGTGACTGTACGAGCCCTTGAGTCAAGACCTATAGTACTTTTACATTGTTATCAGAATTCATATTAAAATATGCGGGAAACTATTTATCTCTGATTATCCACGGTATATGGCTTGATGAGAGTAATTTTTCATAGCGAACCCTCTGTTAAGGTTATCAATAAAACGACACGTAATCTTGGAGGCAATGTAAGGGCTAACTGATGAGTTGATATGGAGTAAATTTTGGGGTGCGCCGAACACCAATCAGGACTAACGTATACATAACCTAACCGTCAAAAACTCCCGACTCCAACTAGAAATAGAGCTGTAACTTTTGAACAGCTGAACAGGGGGCCTAAAAAGGCCACATTGAGCAATTCATCTAATGATCTGCTTAGTAACTGTCAAACTGATGATTACTGAATATGAACCTTATGCGGATGACATTATGAGTCGTCAATTAAGTAGATATTTTGACATTCGTAATATGAATCATATTATGATTCATCTAAAGCGGCCTTTTTAGCCCCCCTGATTTTCATGAAACATAACTAAGATAATACCCGATTAAACTAGCTTTCAATTGAAAAAACTGAATTGAAATCGGTGCATCTGTTTTGGAGCTACGATGCCACAGACAAACACACAAATACACAGATACACACTACAAACTTATAACACCCCGTTTTTTTGTCGCGGGTTAATAAATGTATAATAATCAGTTTTGTTTCCATAAACCCTTCCAATCTTTGGGATATTTCCGTTTAAAGTTAAAAAAACTGACTCAAAGATATCTCAATTTCATACAGAATTCAACTAACCTAACTATTTTTGTCAACAGGGCAAGGCCAAACGTGACCAATCTCTGGAGGATCTGAGGCAGCACATCCACAAATATTACATACCACTCGCGAGGCAGTTCATAGTACTGTTTCCAGAGGGAGGCTTCTTGCACAAGAGGAGGGAGGTTAGTCAGAGGTAAGAACATTTCAAAGGACCTTCTTTATGAGAGGGGAGAAGGACATATGTATAGATGTCATTTCAACCCTTCTTCCACTACGATAAATAAATAAATCCAGCCCATTACTGTCCCACTGCTAGGCATGGGCCTCTTCTCAGAGTGATAAGGGTTAGGCCTTAGTCCGCCACGCTGGGCTAGTGCGGGTTGGTGAACTACACACACCATCGGGAACTTTATGAGACTCTCTCAGATGTGCAGGTTTCCTCACGATGTTTTTCCTTCACCGTTATCACAAGCGTTAATCAAATTCTAATCCACACATGAATCTAAAAAGTCAGAGGTGCGGGCTGGGTTCGATCTGAGACCCACCTGCATGGAAGGCAAATGTTCAACCGCTAGGCTATCACTGCTTGCTACCACTAGGATAACTTAAATTATTATATTTCCTTGGTTAACGACGGTTGAAAAAGACCTGAAAGAAGCTCAACTCGACACTAACACAGCACAAAATCGTGCACAGTGGAGAAAAAGGACAAGGAAGGCCGACCCCAAGTAAATGGGAAACATTATTATATTTCCTTGGTTAATAAACAATAATTATTCAGAAAGAACAAACTAAAAGTTGATCCTCATCTCCCAGGTTTGCAGAAAAGAATAACTTGCCGAAATTGGAATATGTATCGTTACCCCGTGCCGGTGCTATGAAGGTGATCATGGAAGAAGTGGGGCCCCACAGGGACCAGGGCGCTAGTACATCTAAAGAGGATTCTACTAAAAAAGGTAAATTAAACTGCTTTATTATTTATGCATTGTTAGCATCAGTGTCTTAGTTTATTATTATTTGGGCCGTTCCAAAATTCTGAATTATATATAGGTAGGTATATTTTTCCTAGATACCTTTATATTTTTTGTAAAGGATCACTAAATGAATGATATAAATAAAATTATTTTCTGCGTCATTTCATAATTGGAAAATCTTTAACATTTTTCTTAATGTTTGAAATAATATAATTTTGTTAATGCATTAATTTCTGTACCATTTTTTGTACCTTAGAAGTTATTATAATACTTATTACCAATATACCATTCACAGACGACAACGCGAACGCAAAGTTGATCGTGGAGTCCAAAGTTGGTGAAACCATCGAGTGGATCCTGGACGTCACCATCGCTTACCCTGACCGGATTCCTCTGCATCTTCAAGACGTGGTGTGCGGGATCCGGCCTTCTTGTGCCACCCATCTACATTATAGACTATACCCTAGTAGTGAGGTAAGTAATTACGTCAAATCATTCCAGCTTAAAAGTATCAAAAGCTTTAGACGAGTCCAAAAAAGAAAATTGGCTGTATTTGATTGTTGTCTGGCATTCTAAGATGTCATAAGATAAGTAACATTAGAGGGCGATAGGTTTCTCAATATTTAATGAAAAAACAATGGCTTTAGCTTTTATTGGATTGTCTAAAATAAACGATTTCTTGAAATTGAAACTAACTTTGAATAAAATTTTGCTAACAACCTTTTTTCCTTCAAATTAATTATTACGCTTCAGTCAATTCTAAAAATTCAGCTAACTATTCACAGAATTTTATTAACATAAAAAGGCTTTTCGTCGGCTCTGTAATGGGCCGTTATTTACGCCCTGAGACCTATAAGTTACTCGTGATGAGATGAAATGATTATGCAGTCCGCTTTCCAGCAGTTAAGAGTAGACCCGTCAAATTAATTTTGGATTCTTCATGCTTAAGAAAATTTTCTTCCAGGGCTTGTTCCCACATGTGTCATGACGATAATAGTCGTCCTGTTTAAAAATCATGGCTTGTACATATAAATGGAGTTGTTCACGTATGTGAACAACTCCATGGATGACATTACATGACATTACATGGATGACAGTACATGCCGTGCTGTATAGCACGGCATGTACTGTCATCCACGACTTTTTTACTCTGTGACGACAGACTGTCAAAATAATTGAAAAAGCTAGACGGCAGTCATCCAAAAGCTAAGCAAGTCGGTCGTTTAACGATAAAAAATGCGACGGTAACGGTGGAAGTAGTGACGGTAGATTGTCGAGATAATGAAAACAAAGACGACAGTCGTCCAACGATGAAAAAACGTTACGACACACTGGGAACGCATTCAACATTAAATCATTATCTAAAATTACTTTTTCTCTACAGGTACCAGCAGACACCGAAGGCATGACCCAATGGCTTTACGATAGGTTCGTTGAAAAGGACAAGATGTTAGAAGAATTCTACCGCACAGGCAAATTCCCCACCAAAGGCAGCGGTCCTCATCTAGCCAGGGTAGTTAGACAGGACAATCTTAGATACCTGATCCTCCATACTTTCTTTATAGCTTCTACTTACTTACAATATGTTGTGGGACGAGCAATCTTTAGTTATATGTGGTAACGGCATATGTGTGGGACCAGACGTGATTTTTACATTACCAGGATTTGTGTTAACATTTTGTGTTTTCATGTCTTTTTTATTGGAATGGAGTTTTGTTGATTCTGCAAAGGACTTTTTGCAAATTGAATTATGTCAATCTTTTTTTACTAATTCATTTTCAATGGAATATTGTGAATTTGTAGAATTTACAATTTCATAGCTTTTTATAGTGACCAGATTTGACTTGTGTTCAAATTGATAATTATCAACCAGAAATAAGTCTTTAGCAAGGTCATAATATTCTTATTTTTGTTAAAAATGAAGTCCTTATTCTTTTTAAAGAGAGCAGAACTCCAAATACCAACCAAATAATGTAATAACATTAAATAGGTTAATGAATCCTCTCTTGATATCTGAAGCACCCTACAGCCATTATCGATATTATGTTGGTATACCATTAAAAGACAAGAGCCTTAATTTCGTCACGTCTGGTCTTCGTAAAATGATGATGTAATGATACGGTGGTTTTGAATATTGACTGCTAATATTGAAAGAATAATTCATAGGTTTTTAATACTTTAAGTAGAGTATCAGCAATATAGCTAGTACTATTAATACTAGAGTGTTTTATCTTATAAACAAACGAATCAGTCACAAAGGTTGTTAATTTGAACGGTCAATTGGGGGCCTACCAGCGTCTCTTATTGCAGTTATGTTTAAGCCTTGAAGGAAATTTCGTTCACTCATTTTTGTACCATGACGTTACAGATGTAACGTCATGGTACGAAAATGAGTCAATGACTGACATCATACTAGCTTTTATATGAAGTGTCTCCTGTCAAATTGTCGTTATAGGCCAAAATAGTGCACTTATTCGGTCCTTCAGCAGACTAAAATCAGACATGATTTAGAGACGTCATGGTACCAAGTGAATACGATGTACATTATTGACTTATAATAAAATGCCTTGATAATTAACCGTTTCCTATTTGAGGCTGGTAAGCCCCTGGTCCTAATATCGGTATCGGTTGGTAAATGTATGTATTTCCTGCTAAACTAGTCAATCATTTATCTCTGGGTAGTCTGTCGCCATATTTGATTACAAGATTAAACACTTCTGTTACAAATTGTACCACAATGTCATTTCCGTTTAAACTAGTCTAGTGTACTTACAGAAGCATATTATTTAGTTGTGATAGAACTAATAGGAATCATAGTTATAATAAGATTTTAGTTCTTTTATGAGCCGTATCGGTTCTTCTCATATGCAACGAAAAATAATAATCTATTCACTAAATAAGTTCTTCTAATTTTAGAATACCTTGATGATTGCATCATTTATGCACCACAATACCCATTCTTAAGCAGTCAGTATTCAAAATCTAATTTGCCCTCATTTTAAGAAGGTGCATGGCGGAAGTACATTTTTTAATTTTAATTTACTTGTACTTTAGAATTTATTTAGTTTTTTTTAGTTTTAACATGTGCGTTTGAGGTTACCTCGAGTTTGACATATCGAGACATAGCTCGGTTGTTTTGTGCCCTGGACACACTTAAATAAGACCAATAAGCACCTTTTTTTAGTGAGAGAATGCGTACGTTCGATACTGTAAATTCATTGGAAAAAACGACTTAAGGAAATCGTATTTCCAATCGATTTAAATGTACAACAGGTCGTATGTGACACGAAAATGTGTAAATCAAAGCGTGCTGTGACATACAAGTCAATATATAAGTAAAAAAAAATGTTAGCATAGTAATTGTGCTTCGCAATGAACCAAATTTCAATCCCTTGTGACAATAAAAAAAGAAAAATAGACGAGTTTTTACGCCTGACTTTTATCACGTTTCACGTTCTACATAATCAGATCCTCTCGCTTCAAAGTTTGAATTTAAAAAAATCTAATTTTACACGAAGAATTCTCGAGTCAATTCGTGGAGAGAATTCTAAATAAATTTGAAATAGCGAACGATGTTCGTGGTTGGCGTTCGGAAAAAAGTAAAAAAAAATCCAGATTGAAAAATCCTAAAATTATTTACGAGAACTTTTCTTCAAACGTAAATACGACTATGGAAATCGGTGTGATTTTTCTCTCTGGTTTTATATAAATAATTCGTAGCTTAAAACCAACATACCTAATACTTTTTTTCCAACGTCGATTTTCAAACTGCGTGCAAGGATACTTTGTCAATGTCTAAATTAGAAATAAGTCGATGTAGTATGAATAACAATAACATATAAGATCACGTTTCTGTTCTAACTGTAAATGTGGGCATCGTTCCTTTTAGTTCTTAACTCTTGTACAGGTTTATTCAAAATGTAACTATTTCTAAGTGGAAGTATGTGTTTTGTGGTAAAATTATAATATGAATTAATGAATATGCCAAAACATATTTGCCGTAAGTGCCTAGGCTTATATTGGTGTAGTTTATCATTGTAAAAAAAATGTACATACTCCTAAATGTCACACAAGATTGTAATTGATAGAAATATCTTAAAAATGTACTTTAAATTCGCAATGTTTATGTTAAAAGCCAACGGAGCGAAGTCGGGAGAGTTCACACTAAGTATAATATTTTTGAATTTTTCTCCGTAATTTTAAAAGCACGATACACACGATTTATATTGCAATAATTACTATTTTTATTCCGAATTTAAAATAGTAAAATAATAGATAGACGAATTGATCATATCTAACCAAGTTCCTTTATTGTCATGTCCAAATGTGTGCCTTTTCAATTAACCAACTTTTGTTAAAACATGTTGAATTTATTCGAACATTTTGAATTTATTCGAACAATTAAATATGAATTATTTGTATTTAATCATAAATAATATCATTAAAGATCGGTAAAAATCCTTTATTTTCTTATTTGAAAAGTAATTTTGTAACAAATTAAATAAGTATCATTGTGACCATATCAATATGAATGTGATTTTTTTTCTTAGAATGGATAAAAAAATTGTGATCGCTACCTTGAATACTGTAATTTTAGCTAAATTATTTATCAATTTAAACTGCATAATAAACCTTATAGATATAACTTAAAATACACTGATATCGCACATTTAAATTTTTCTGATATTTACACGAACACTTTATTGAAATAAAACTAAGTTACTGGATTTGACTCGTCATATTAAAGAAAAGAAAAAATAAACACTTAAAATGCCACAATAAATATAAGAATGATACGGTTTAAATTAGGTTTTTCTCCACTTATGCAAACTAACAAGTAAAGAAAAATCCGTATACTTAATTTTATTTCAGAGCGCACTTCAATTTTAACAAATCCTTACGCCTCAAAAGCTGAAGACAAATGAATAGCGCATTTTCTTCAAGTATTAAGTTTTAAATATTACGTATTTATTGCATTTAACTATCAAATAGTTTTCTATAAACAACATAATATAAACTCAATAATAATTTAACTTAAAAACGTCTATTTTCTTTTAAACCAGTATTTGACGCTACTGGGCGGAATAATTTGAATTATAATTTTTAGTTAGTTTGTGAACAATCCTTTATAATTTTTGTTTTTTTTATTAAAGGATCCGATTGTTTTTAATAATGTGATGTTCAATGACTATTCGAATGTCGATGATCTTTGTTTTTTTTTATTTGCTATGATCGTAATACTTTTAGATGACAGTTATAAGTTACAGACATACAACTATACATATAACTGTATACAAATCTTTAGTCCAAAAAGTGTGTAAAATAGGTAATTCAGATTCAAACATAATAATGTTATCAATATCTGAATACACCTGACGTGTAGATTTTTTTATTTAAGTCGATTAGGTAAGTAGTTGTGTCATTATGGTTTTGTGGAATATGTTGCCACAAAATGTATTTGGCTTAGTTTCAATAATTAAAAAGCCATTGAAAACGCATTGAGAAACAATGTAGCGCATAATTTGAAGGTATAGGTTTATACGAAATGAACATCACTGGACTAATATTGTTTTAAATTAATGTTTCTTTAGGGAGTTCTCATGCTGGTCAATACATATACAGTTCGAATAAAACTTTTTCATAGTTTATTTAGTACCAAAAGAGGTAATTGTGTATTCGCAAGTTTTCGGACGACTTCATATTGTTTTGCTGCGAAACTGTACAAGTGGCACTCGCAATCGTTTTATATAAATAAATTTTCTTTCTTTTTTTCATTTCTCACTTTATCTATAACTTTTTGACAGACTGTACTTGGTTAATTCCTCGGATCTAAAGACCAGTCCACATTCGATACTTTTAGCAGTAGAATTGCGCGTTTTTCCGTTCGTTATTCACTTTTTGTAAGCAAAAGGCAGTCAATGAACGTGGAAACATGCGCTTTTGCTGCTGAAAGTATCGAGTGTAAAGGAACGCTAGTTCGTCCATGATCGTTGCGACTGTTCTTGTATTCCTTTGTTTCTGACTGCAAGTTATAAAAAATTGAAACCACTAGTATTAAGTCAATGCCAAAAGGACAATCAGTTGATTTTAATGTTATTCGGTCAATTTAGGCCTCAAAGCGATTCCATGTCTATAAGTATGAGAAGTCCTTAAATCGGAATATTAACAGGGATGTGTGATTGACGTTCCCAAAGCGAGATTCAAGTGATTTAACATAAGGATTTTAGTTGTAAAAATTTGGATTTTTTTATTTTATTTGCCAATAATAATTTTAGTTTTGTTTTTGTCGAAATTAAAAATCTTTCGATTCCAAAATTAGGGTGTTGTTAAATTAGATAGTTTGGGATACTTGGGTCAGTGTGATTATTTTTAGCAGACATGTTGTTGTTTCTTTTTTTTTTGAGTTAAGTTTGTTTTTTGTCATTAAGGTAGGTATGTAATAGGCAAGTAACAAAATTTTGTGATGCTTCTCGTGTTTTAATTTACTTTTAGTTTTTGCTAATTCTGTAAATCCATTTTTTTTGTTTAATACTTAAAACAATTTTATTTTTTATTTCTTAAACGTTAGAAATGGTCGGAATGGCAACAGTCCTTAATATGAGTGAGATAGGGTAAACTGTATGGCTAATATCTCGAAAAAAAATGTTAATGAGATTTTATTTTTGACGTATACGAAAACTTATATCAAGATTGTAAACGTTTAATATTCAATTAAAAATTATTTTGGAACCAAAATTGTACATGTTTGTAAAGAATATTTAGGAGACTAACATGTTTCAATGAGCTAAAATTTCCGGATGGAAAAATCGACTCTGGTTCTGATTTCCATAGTCGTAACACGAATTTATTTTCCTAGGTCGATATATTTTTCCTGCCGGAAATAATAACTGTGCGTTTCATTTTTTATGAATTAGATATCGAAAAAGATTCAGTGTAATGAATTCTAATTGTACCGAATTATATCTTATCTATTTAATTGGTCTTAACTACGTGATTTGTATAAATGTCGTTAAAACTAACTGTCAGTGGTATATTGTCTAACAATATCGAGATAATTTAAACTTTATGAATGTCAGTAATTTATATAAATTACACCTAAATATATAATGTTTGAATTGTGCATAATAATGTGGCATTTTAATATGAGTTTCCCTCAAAAATAACAAATAGGTACAGTCCGACAAATAATTGGTCTATCATCCTAAGGTTGCAATTTGTTTGTACGCCATAAAACAAAAGTCTATATTCTTTTGTAAAAATACTGAAGATTCAACTTTAGTGATATTTTCATATATTATAAGGAAGTTCTCTTATGGCCGGGGCTTCCGCTGGCAGCGGAGCGGGATCCGTACGGACTCCGTTTAACTCGCAACGGTAAACTTCATAGAAAAGCTTACAACAAAGAGTCTAGCGGAGAGGACTGAACGAGTAAAAATAGTTAATAACGAACTCGTTCTTCATTGCTCTTTTGCAGTGGAAGGCAATTGTTAAAACTCAATTCTTAATGGAAGGTAAAACTTATGTTAGCTAGTTGGGGTCCGTTCCGTCCACCTATTACTTGCTCATTACCCTTTTTTAGTGGAAGCCTGGCTTTAAAATTGATAGACTACTTTTTTGCCCGACTGTACCAAAATTTACGTTTATTGTAAAAAAAATATTTGTGCAAGTTATTTAAATAAAAATAGATTGCACAGTGCACACGGATAATAAATGAAATAAAATTATATTTATATTCCTGTGGTAAATAAACAATTTAATTTTCATAATATAACTTGCAGAAGTACACTGAAATAACATATTGGTTAGAAATAAACAAGTTATTGCTATTTCCAACAAAATAACTTGGTTCGGATGGAGCCTGCAGTCGTTTTTTTTCGTGTAAATGTGTGAAATGGGCTTACAAAAACGAATACATAGTGTGTCATTGAAATGTTAAACTTATTTATTTTAAAATGACTTACTACTAAAAAGGACGGTAAGTCTAGAACAAAATTCACGAAAATTGTGTCCCGAATCAACTTGTATTATAAGCGTAGGTAGGTACCTTTAAAGAAATATAAAAAACTATAACATCCTAATTCAAACCGTATCGTCATTAGTAAACAGCTTAATTTTACATGCGACAATTTATCAGGCATTTTAACAATACAGTACGGCATTTTTGACGTGTATTCTGTCGGTTGACAAAACAAAGAATGGCGCGTGATTGGAACTCTTTTTTCGTTTTAGAACTCTTTTGGCTCGAACACCTAATAAATGTCCATTGTAATAGTAGGCCAATATATTAATAATAAATATTTCAAAAGGCGGAACTATATGATAAATAGAACTGATTGTATGTAGATAATTTCTGTAAACTTATTTTAAAAACATTAAAAATAGGTGGTTATATTAATATAGCAAGCCACAGAATAAAAATAAAAAGGACGTAGTTAAACGAAAAGCATCCAACCGGTAGGTTGGTAGCTGTGCCAGAAGGTATTCTAGCACAGCTAGTTTTAAGATATTCGATTTTACTAGTGGTCGCCCAATGGTTGAAATTCGTTTGACTACTCTACTAAAATGTATGGAAAAGCAGATTATTTTTCGTGATTCTAAGTTTGGTTCCATAGTAAAAGTTGTTCATAATGATAAGTACTATAACCCCTTAAAAGGACCTCCGATATTAAAGTAGGACCTAATATACAGGATGTTTTTTTATGTAGTGCGCATAATGTGTAGAGTGATTCAGTCTCTGTTCCTAAATGCAACCGCAGTATTGGGATACACTTTGAAACAAAACGAAAATTTGACTTAGTATGGGGGGACACGCATAATTTACTAGCGCAAGCCATACAAAATCAAATTTTTATTTTGTTTTGGAGTGTATTTTGTACTGCGCTTGAATTTGGGAATTTTGCGCATTATTTAAAAAATATTCTGTTGAATGTTTTGAATTTGGATTATTTTTAATTTTATCTATGAATACCTGCGATGTATTCTTTTGAGCTTATTAGGTATAGTCCACGACTGGACGTCCTCTGTTTGCCACACTAGGCTTAACATTGAAACTGAACAAATATTAACCTACTCTGATCTCGATATTGTTGTCAATAGCCACACAATGAGCGGAATGCTTAGCTCGCTGTACATAATTACTTACGGACAATGATCCACGGTTTGTCAGTAAACACGTTTGTGGCACTCCATCTGTCGTTTTATTTATTTACCTTTTATTATTATATATTTTATTTATTTACTAGATTTTGAAAGAAAGAAAGAAAAAGAAAAAAAAAAAACAGAATTTTGTACGATAATATTTTTTTTCGCTTGACTCATTGTGAGCCAATAAAACTCAAAGATTCTTGAATCTAGTATATTAAATTAACTTATAAAGTATTACAACGATTGGATGTTCATATAGCGGCGGTCGACAAGTAAGTGAACGATGCCGGTGGGTTGCACTTTGTGTTTTTAGATAAAAACGCCTGTACAAAATGAATAACAGAGTAATGCTTGAGTGTCATTACTTGTGATAATTACACTAGGCGGCGTGAGCGTAAACACACTGTGCAAACTTTTATTTCTCCTGTATAGAGGGTGCGGTTTACAAACATACAGCTTACATGCACACACACCCAGACCCGGAACAACTATCTGTAGATCATACAAATACTTGTTCCGTACGGGGATCGAACCCGCGGCACGTAGCGCAGAAGGCTAATCGCTTAGCCACTGCGCCAAGCGTGTCGTCTCGTCTCGTCGAATTAGTTTTACTAGTATTATTAATTTTAATTGTTGTATTTTTTGTCTCATAAGTTTTTTTTATGTCGCTTACAATGTGATGTCTAATAAACGTTTTTTCTTTCTTAGGTAAATAAACAGACAAACTGACTTTCTTCTCTGTAACTGACTAACACGTAACAATGCTGTTTAAATCCGATAAGAAAAGTGCAATTTGTTAAAAAGAAAAGCGATCCTAAAAACTGTCACATTTTGTATAACCCTCAGAAGAAAGTCTTCCCGGGCAATAAACTTAATTTTTTTTCTTTATTTCTAACACTGACAAACAAAACAACGCAATAATAACTTAACAGAACAATACTGCTTACATTCCAACATTATAAGGTGTGAAATATAACAGCAAAAGACTATTATCATTCATGACCCTTTACATTATCTTTTACCAGGATACCTTGGTCCCCCGTCACCTTCACAAAAGATCTATTTTCGTAGTAATTAGTTTTAGTAGGAGGGGGTGAGGAGATCAAGTTGGGCTGGTTACTCAGCCACCCTTGTCAGGAGAAGAGTGGATTATGTTGAATTTCGGAGGCATGTTTCGGTGTGCTTGTGATTAAGACAGCCTTAATGTGAGTCTTGAGTTCTCTGAGAAAAACGAAATATTTTCCGTTTTATTTGAAGGTTAGGTTTGGTAATTCCAGACGTTGTTAAAGCTAGAAGCTGCTAGGAGTTCCGAATTCACACCGAATGACTGGGTAATCAACTGTATTAACAATACCCGAAATCTCTTAGTACTAACTTCGTATTATGATCCTAAATAACGTAGTATGTCCTACCTATTAAGATTTTGACAAAAAGAAAATGTTTTTCGGGTGTAAAATTTACGTAAAAAACCACAGAATAGCTAATAGTAGGTACTAGATGTGTGCGCCGATTTTTGTTTTTAATTTGTTTAATTTCATTACTTTATTCGGCTTAATTTGATTTAATTGTTCTGTAGAATTAAATCTGTGTTTTTATACAGCAGTTTTTGATCATTTCTCTGCTGTAAAATTTTACCAATAATTTTAAGCTATTACCAAAATAATGTTAATAATTATAAATGAAGTAACGTCAACCGTCCCAACTTTGCCTAGACTCCTAATATTGCCTAGACTCCTAATATTGCCTTGACTCCTAATATTGCCTAGTACAAGATCGTTAAATTTGCGCGCCTGTGTTAGGAGTCACTTTGCCTTGTACAATATTTCTGGACTAAGCGCTGCCATTTTTATGACAAGTACCTAAGCAATTAAAGACTTTCTATCCCAGGCAAAGTTAGGAGTCTAAGTTTACAAATATCAGTTCCGAATGTTATGTATAATTACTAACAAAAATTGAGATCCCTGGCGCCAACAATTTCACTTCGTTGCCATAATTTTTATGATTTGCGTAGGAAGATGAACAACTAAAGGCCTATTCAAACCTGAGCGATATTCGCTGCCGCTGTGGGTAGAGGTACATACCGCGCGGGTTTCGCTCAGGTATTTAGTATCAAGTACCGCGGCTAGAGCGACCTGAGCGATATTCGCTGCCGCTGTGGGTAGAGGTACATACCGCGCGGGATAGCGAAATCCGTTATGGCGTGAACAGTAATATTTTTGAGGGGTGGATGTTTAGCAGTATGGAAAATAGGTAAAGAAAAAGAACGGAATTATATGAGAAATAAAATTTACTCCGAAGACGTCAAATAGAACAGTAAAAATTCCAGATGTCAGATTGAAACATCTTTTTAACATGCTGATATAAAACCTCTAATACGCCCCCTTAATCAGCATGTACTCCCAACTCTGTTACGCACTTAATATGCTTACAAACAGGCAAGGCTTTTGTTAGAATATCTGCCAACATGTGATCGGTCGACAAATATTTAAGAACCACTGGTTTGTCCCTGAGTACGTCCCTGATATAATGACATCTTATGTCAATGTGCTTACTACGACTATGAAACACAGGATCTCTTGCTAGACAAATGGCTCCTTGATTGTCTACGTACATTGACACATGTGACATATTACATAAATTAAGTTCGCTAAGTAAGCTATTCAAGTATACTGCTTCCTTCATGGCTTCACTCAAACTTACATACTCGGCCTCAGTGGATGAAGTAGCTACTGTTCTCTGCTTCTGAGATTTCCACGAAATGGCCGCACCACCTAGTATGAATGCGTAACCTGAATATGAACATCTATCCATCAAACAGTTACCCCAATCCGCATCCGCAAAACCTTGCAAACTTTTACTAGTCTTTTTATAAACAAGACAATAATTAATTGTTTTCTTCAAATAACGAAGAATACGTTTCGCCGCAATCCAATGACATTTCTTAGGACATGTAGTAAACTGAGCAAGCTTAGAAACAGCATGAGATATGTCAGGCCTCGTTCCTACACTCAAATACATAAGATCACCTATCAGTTCACGATAAGGCCACACTTCGTTCGTGTCTTCCTTATTAATTTCAAACTTTTGTCCTATTTCCAATGGCGTCGAAACAGGATTGCATTTATCCATGTTGTATTTCTTAAGAAGGTCATGAATATACTGCTTTTGCGACAAAGAAATTACATTATCCTTTTTCTCAATCTTAATACCCAAACAGTATTTGGCAGTACCAAAATCTTTTAACTCAAATTTATTAGCTAGATCCTTTTTAAAAGTGTCTATCCACGTTCTATCCTGACTTGCCACTAATATGTCATCGACATATATGGTCACTAAGAGCATTGCACCATCTTCTCTCTTCATGTGATACATACATGGCTCATTTATAGTTCGTTTCAAACCAAACATCTTCAGTTTTTCATCCAACTTTAGATACCATTGCCGACCTGCTTGCTTCAAACCGTACAAAGATCTTTTCAATCGACAGATATTGCCTCCTTCCTCCAGATCTTTGTACATGCGCTTTCCTACAGCAGAACTTCGACTTTCTTCCTTCATCAGTTTACGAAGACTATCCTTAAAAAGCTCAGGAACTTGCATGTAAACTTCTTCTTCCAGGGATCCGTTCAAGTATGCCGTATTTATGTCCATTTGATGTATTTCTAGATTTTTTTCAGCAGCAAGAGCACATAGCAATCTGATCGTTTGAAGTCTAGCCACTGGAGCGAAGGTTCTATGGTAGTCAACACCATACTTCTGACTATAGCCCTTTGCTACTAGTCGTGCCTTCTTTTTCTCCGTTCCATCGATGTTTTGTTTTATAGTTAAAACGTATCGACAACCTACGACTCGACGATCCATCGGTTTTTTTACTATATCCCAAGTATCATTCTTCACAAGACTTTTAATTTCAGATAGAATAGCTTCCTCCCAGCCATTGCGTTCATCACTTTTCAATACTTCATCAAGTGAAATTTCTGCTGCCGCTGAAAAGTATTCCATCTCATCATCCTGTTGATTTGGTTCTATATTTGTCTCTTCACTTGTATCTGGTTGCATATGATAAACCTTTTTCGGTCTTCCACATTGACCTTTCAACAGCTTTGGTCTTCCAGGACCACGTTTAAGTCTCGGTGTCCCACCTTCACTAATAGGATTTATATTACTCTCATTAGGTATCTCATCACTATCCACAGTGAACCTATCTGTCAATTGCTGGCTTGAATTGATATCTAATCCTTGATCAACTTGTTCATGATCACCAATATCAATCCTATTATTGGCATTAGACTGTATTTCTTCGTCAATATTTGACAATTTTATTTGTTTAGGTAAAACTATATCAAATTCTCTATAATTTTCCTCTTCTTTCAATTCATCTTTTTCTTTGGTCACTTCTAATAAAACTTTAGAATCGTTCCTTACCTTAATATTTGAAGAATTTTCATGAAATTTTACGTCTCTGGCAATAACAACTTTATTTTCAGCCGGTACCCAGATTCTGTAACCTTTCGAAGTCTTTGGGTATCCAATCATTACTCCTTCTCGAGCACGAGCATAAAATTTATCTTTTCCTGGTGTCTTGTCTAAAATAAACGCTTTTGTTCCGAAGCTACGAAGGTCTTCTAGTTTCGCTGGTTTTCCATACCATCTTTGATACGGTGTATCGCCATTCAAGCTGCTAGTAGGACATCGGTTTCTTACATAACAAGCGGTCGCTACTGCATCAGCCCAAAAACCTGTAGACAAGCCAGATGATAACAACATGCATCTCGCCATTTCCACCAATGTGCGATTCATACGCTCACTCACCCCGTTCATTTGTGGAGTATGAGGTACAGTAAGTCTTTGCTGAATACCTTCTTCCTTTAAGAATTGTTCAAATTCTTTATTACAATACTCTCCACCATTATCACTTTGTAGAGATTTAATCTTTCTACCAGTCTGTTTCTCAACATAACTCTTGTAAGTCTTAAACGTGTTTAATACTTCACTTTTCTTGCTTAAAATGTACACTTCACACCAACGTGTACTGTCATCAATAAAAGTGACAAAGTATTTTGCTCCACCAAGAGATGCATTTTTCATTGGACCAACTACATCGGAATGTATCAATCTTAATAACTCATTACATGGACCGTTAGACCTCAAAAATGGTAATACACTCATTTTACCTTTCACACAAACACCACAATTATATACTTCTTTTAGATCTTCTTCCCTTACGTCAACACCACTACTATTCAGTAGCTTCATTAGATCTCTTGCATTCAAATGCCCCATACGCTCATGCCATAAACGTAAATCTACATTCCTAGCATTCATCATCACATCATTTACTTTTCTCACATAATATAAATTTCCTATCCTTTCAGCAGTCATTTTCACAGTGCCATTAGCATCAGTTACATAAGCAGCATCTTTGTCAAAAGTGACTACATGCCCCTTATCCGTGATTTTAGCTACTGATATTAGATTGCTCCTAAGATCAGGAACATATAAGGTGTCACGAAGCTCAATATGTCGCGTATTATTCGTATTCGCAGTGCATAATCTAACGCTACCCTTACCGTTAACATTTGTTGACAGATCACAAGCAAGGTTCAACTTTCCTCCATAAGGTAACAATGTATCATTAAACATGCCTTTGTCGTTACAGAGATGGGATGTACAGCCGCTGTCAAGAACCCATGATTGCTTATTAATCACATCTGAAACATTTAAACAATTAAATACATCTAAACATTCACTTATTGGTTCTTCTATTTCAGTTGCACACCTTGTCTCCTGGTTTCTTGTCTTTAAGTGACATTCAGAAGCCTTATGTCCGACATTATGACATTTGTAACATTTATACTTGAAACTTTGGTTGGAAATCGTCGTATTCGGGTTTGTTTTCGATTTTCTCTTAGGTCCACTTCGTTTTACGTACATCGCACCTTGTACCTCTGTCGTGCTTGTACTCAACTGTCGCCTTGACATGTCTTCCTCCAGAATTTTTATCTTCAAAAATTCTATATCAGGTAGTTCATCACGCGACTCCATTGCACATCGAAAGGTTGTATATGATTCAGGCAGGCTATATAGCAGCAAAATCGACAATAAATCACTATGAATTTTTATATTCATATCACCGAGTTTATCCACGGCATCTATAAACTTAGATAGGTGATTGCTCATATCGTCACCCTCCTTCATGTGACTTAAAGTAAGTTCCTTCAATAAAATAGCTTTCCACGCAGGACCTTTGGAAGCATATGTAGCCTCAAGCTTTGACCATATTTCTCTAGATGTGGAACATCCCCGAATATGTTTTAGCTCACTGGGACTGATAGCTAATATTAGGTCTGCCTTCGCCTTTTCATCATTCATCAACCACTTCCTCAGTTCTAATTCATTAGCAGTCTCCTCATCCGGTTTTTCATTTCGCCCACTTACATAGTCCCAATTATCACTTTTTATAAGTAAGGCTCGTACCTGAATTTTCCAAGTGTCGTAATTATTTTTATTTAATAACTCGATCCGCGTCTGCATCGTATCTCCTGGGCCCATAACCTTTTGAGGGGTGGATGTTTAGCAGTATGGAAAATAGGTAAAGAAAAAGAACGGAATTATATGAGAAATAAAATTTACTCCGAAGACGTCAAATAGAACAGTAAAAATTCCAGATGTCAGATTGAAACATCTTTTTAACATGCTGATATAAAACCTCTAATAAATATTACCGCATACCCACTGGGTTTTCTCTGCCGCAGACGGTAGCGAATACCGCTTAGGTCTGAACAGTAATATTACCGCATACCCACTGGGTTTTCTCTGCCGCAGACGGTAGCGAATACCGCTTAGGTCTGAATAGGCCTTAATGTTGTTCAATCCCCGCAACATGAAAGATAAAACATCATTTTCGCCCTGTTTAATCAAAAACACTTTATTCGATCATGGCTGAATATTTTTTACAACACAGACAGTACCTATTCCAATATTCTTTGAACGAGAGAAAAATAAACATCTAAATAATAACCTTACCTTCGATATAATCGAATATCGAAGTACTTCCTCTTTTCTGAAGGAGGGCAAGCTGAAAATCGCTCCTTCCCGCCTGTAAATAACATTTTTAGGGTTACGCCGTAAAATAGACGTCGTCTGAACACGTGTCGTCGTATGGGTTCCGTGACGTTGATATACAGGGATCTGGATATTTTTCTAGAAAGCCCTTTGGGAAAATTGTCTTTTACTTGTAAAGAACAGAACATAAATCGTGTTTCTTTGACATAGGTAACTGAAATGTAAGCAAAGAGTCACACAGAAATTAAAGTATCAAAAGACATTGTTATTTTTATTATTTATGTATGAAAAGTATGTAAATTTTTTATGTATGAAAAATTACGTACGGAGCCATCTCCGCTGCCAATGGGAGCCCGGCTTTAAGATAGTAGACCAATTCTTTGGCCGACTGTACAGGGATAGTTATAATCTATTTTATTTTAATTAACAAACACACAAATCACACACAACTTAGGTATGCTAAAACCATTCCTCATCACTAATTTGTACGCCACTATATGCGGCTGAACATGACAGAACATAATTTATTTTGTTTAAGATCTTGCTTGCTTTGTATGTACACCATGTTTAAACAAATAAAGAATATCTTATCTTAAAAAAAAACGATAAAAAAAAAATTTAAACAAAAAAATATAATTATTATAATGATAAAATTAGTATATTAAGTTAATTTGAACATTTATTATTTATAGGTGTGTCTTTGAGGTCAGTCTCCGTTAATATTAAACTTTTATAAAACATCTCTTCTTATTTCTCTACATCCATGATCCAAGTCCACATTATGAGCTTGTCTGCAACGACAGTCGGGTCTGTATTGATAAAAAGAAAACACCATTTATGTTTTATGCGCCCGCAAAATGCTACTTGTACTGTAATTTTGCAATAAACAGTTTCGTAAAGGAATATTCAATAAAGTTGTTTCTTATTTAGAACTAGCTGTACCCGTGGCTTTGCCGATGTGACAATATTTCGATTAATCTAAGAATATAGTCTCATTAGTTACTTGACTGTATGGAAAAAGGTTTCTCTTTAGAATTTATACTGTCATAATCTAAAATAATCTAATCTGTGCAATAATTGAATGAACTGCTGCACTTTTTACTAATTGTCCGAAATAATAAAAAATGCGCTTTGCTTGGATGGGTGACCATTCTTTACTCTCCTTGAGATCCGTCCGAACCTTAAAGAGCAAGGTAGGTCGCGTTCACGACTATTTAAAAAAAATGCCTATGATAGTCCTAATAGAGTTAGTCAGACAAAAAGACAAAAATCTCGTCTTATTTGGAATTATGCTCAGTAGACGGTGATAGGCTCCCCCCTATAATACACATGTCACACGTCTACCTACCCTTCGGGAAATACAGGAGAAGAAATAAAATAAATCCAGCCCATTATTAAAACTAAAAACTCGAGAAAAGTAATTTTTGATGAATTTATGTAAAATTTAACAAAAAAAAAGATATTTCCAAGGAAATACATTTTTTTTAAAGTTTAACGTCGTATTACTTTCGTTCTGTAACCTGAGAGTTCACCAATAAAATTATATATTAACCATATTTAACGATAACCACATTATCATATTTTTAGATTAGAATTTTTTTAAATGTTATTTTTAACGCATTTTTTTCATCTCAGAAAAAAAATCATTTTTTTTTACATCACTAAACCATACCGAAACGTCTACCAACTCGGTATTTGCTGGATGCGGAACAGCAATATATCACAGACACTTATTATATTATTATGTATATGAAATTATTTTCTCTCATATTAAAAGCCTCCAGTAATATCAGCAAAAATAAATACAGTCTACAAAATAAGCTTCGTATTTTTTCTTCTAACCTGTTTATTCAAACTTGGAGTGGCAATATAGTCTGCAGGTGTACTTAACAGCCAATATCATTTGAGTTACTACATAATATCGCTCTAGAGCTCTTCAAGGCAGACGACTTTGTATTGTGAGACGCAGACGACGCCAAAGAGGTAAAATTATTAAACCAAACCAGCTTGAAAGCATTTGTATTGGTACTTAAACTTATTCTAGAGAAGAAATAATAAACGCCACTTTTAATAACCTATCTAGAAATGGATATTTGAGATTTCAGGAATGTAATTTAATTCTATCTATACTCTATAGAAAAAAGAATAACACTGTAGAAATAAGTTATTGAGCCACTGACGTTAAGCCGGGCTTCCACTGCGAAATGGTAATGATGAATGGTATGATGGTAATGAGGCTGGACGGAACGGACCCCTAGCCAAAATAGGGTGGTAAACCCTATTTTGGCTAGGGGTCCGTACCGTTCCATTAAGAAAGAGTTTTGACAATTGCCTTCCACTCCAAATGACAAATGAAGAACGAGTTCGTTATTAACTATTTTGATTCGTTCAGTCCTCTCCGCTAGACTCTTTGTACCAACACTTCTAAGCACTTCTATGAAGCCGTTTCGAGTCCGTACGGAGCCCGGCTTTACACAAGAAAAGCAAATTAATAGGCTAATTACTGAATTTGAATTTGAAATCTCAAGCTATAACTTGGTAAAAAAGATAGATACTATCTACTGAGTTGAAAACCGAGGTTAAAAAAAAATAGATTTTGGTCTTTTTTACCGACCGATTTTTTTGTTAACGACAGTTTTTGTTACAAAAAACTTTGTACTATCATCACTTTCTTTTGATGTTAACTTCATTACAAAAACTATGGTATTTTTTGTTAAAAGTCCAGGAAGCATATAAAAGTAAACACAGACATAAAAATCCAAAAGAAAACATTTCTCTTTACAATAATGTCGCGAAACATCCCTAAATTCGAGTCAAAAACACGTTTTTAGCAAAAAAGGAAATCTTTAAGAGTGACTTGCTTTCAGAAGATTAACCGGAAGTGGCGTACTTTGTGTAGTTGTCGCCCCCCGCCGCTAGGTGGCGCCGGAAATGAATGTCTGTTTGTCTTCCTTTCGCACCTGAATTTTCTTTTATGTGATTTTTTTAGAATTTTGTGTATTTTTGTGTTTTACAATAGGGTTTTCCTGGTCCTGCAATCATCTCATTCAATGCCCAGACTATTTAGAAAAGGAATTGAATGGAATGATTTCAAGATTTATGTTAAGATTAATTTCTATTGTTATTGGAACATTGGGAAGCTAAAAAATATATATAATTCTATGACGTCATCGATCGAGGATAGAAAAAGGTCTTTTAAATGGTAAGTTTTAGCCATTCGACAGTAACTTTTTAAATTATTATTTTATACAACGAGTAAGTAATATTGTTACGAAAACTGTTACCATGGATTCAGTACATTACTCTAAACCCTTCAAAGTACATTACCGTGACCCCGGAACGTAAAGGGCTATTGAAGGAACACCGTGGATTTTAGTCAGTACAAGTCTGACAGTCCCTCCCGCCCTGCCCGGGGTGGGAGGACTCATTTGATGATTTTACCACGCTAAAAAAAAAAAAACAAAAAAAAACCCTTCAGAGTAAGAATAAAGAATAGGTACGCCTTTAAACAAAATCTACATAATTATTGATAAAATCTACAAACAATATCATAAAAAGTTATAAGACCGACGCAACCCTGTACTTCTTGTGTCCAGAAACATGTACTGAAGCCACGTTATCAGTTTTCGTTATGACGTCACTTACATCCTGTATAACTAGATATTATACTAACAAAACTCGTCGAATAAAAGACAAAACCAAAATAAGAACGATCCAAGTAACGTGTAGATAGATGTTTCATATTTTGTAAGGTTTTTTTTTTTGTTTATTGATTCACAAATCGGACATTAAAATTTTCTTTACATTTGAATGATTATCTTAGAATAAAAATTAAATTGTATGCCCTAAAATTGTGAACACAGCATGCATTTTAAGTTGAACTTACAATCAATTCGATATTACATTCAATCAATTTAATTGCACAACAATAAAAATATATGTGTAGGTATGTAGCCGCTTAACCAATTATATTATTGATAAAACGGCTCTCCAAGCTTTTCTTAATTTTAACCTTGAAGTTTTGTCAATATACCTAAATTCTGTAGGCCATCTTTCCTTTTCGTTAATTTCAAGTGACTATCATAGTATAATAAAATAAAAAACGGAAAATTTGAAAAGCAGTCCAGTTCACTGAAACTTCAGTCACAAAAAAAACTAAAAAACATGGTTGGCATTTCAAAGCATGGCATAAAAAGCCATTGAAATTGCTCAATGCATTGGAAACGCTACGATAACCACAGTATGATGGGGTTGTAGGAAGGGTGACCACCCTAGATGAGACATATGGACACGCCGTGCATAATCGCGTTAAGCATGCGGCTGTGAAAAATTACGGGATAGTGTGGTTTTAAATATTTTGGTAGTGAGGTTCCGCATATAATTTTTTAAAGATTGTTAATAATATATTTTAAGAATAATGATTAAAAACCTTGAATTATTAAACCTGCAGTGATAGCCTAGCGGTTGAACGCTTGCGTTCCATGCAGGATGGTCTGAGTTCGGACCCGGCCGACACCTCTGACTTTCGGATTCATGTGCGGATTAGAATTTGATTTGGATGGCATCTATAAATAATAGTCTATTTTCATGTGCAGTCCCATATTTAAAACAAAGACGGATTTACAAATACATTTTAAGAATGTGTTTCAGTACCGCACTCCATCTTCATTAAGTCGTATAAAAGATGGTTCTGCTAGCCTCTTGGGGAAACCGCCGTGAAAATACATTACGCGAATATTTTTGTTCAATATTTAATTCTCAAAAGTTTTTGCAATGTCGTTGGTTTGAATAAAGGTGATTAATTTATATTTAAAAAAAAAATTATATTTAATAAAAGAAACTGCAAATTATAACGGCTTCCTATATGGTATTAGCAAAAATTCTGGCCTTATTTAAATATGGTGGATATTTAAAGATTAAAAACGTTTGGAAGAAAATAAGCTCTATTCCTGTTGTTTTTTTTCTGTATCAGAAAGAAGGCTTTAATTGATAATTTTCTAATTTGATTGCATAGTTATGTAAATAAGTTCAATTTCTATCGAGAAATTGTTTGTGTGTGCTAGCTCGCGTGTAGTAAATAATACTATTGTAATATGACAGCGGAGAATGTTTTGATAAGGAATGTGTTGTGTCGCTTCTTCTCCACATCTATAATACATAGGAAGCGGAGAAGGGCATGCCATACTGTCTTATTTTATTTTTGTGGTTTAAAAAGTGCTTCTAAAAGTTTTTTTTGATAAAAATATTTTTATCCCTTTTTTTTTTTTTTTTTTTTTTTTTTTTTGTTTTTTAGACCGCCCATTGTACATGTACATATTTATGATAATGTTTTTTTTGTATTTCTGGTGTACAATAAAGTTTATTGTATTGTATTTTATTTTTACTTCTGAAAATATGTATAATAACCCGTTAAAGATGTGACTTCTGGAAGTCACCGGTGACCTTAAATAATACATTTTCTATTCTGCCTAATGTCTGGCAGTTAATGAGGTAGAGGGCAAACACTATTCGATATAAAAAAAACACTAGCTTTCATATCTCTCCACGGAACCCTTTCAACACGTCACGCCTCATCACGGTTCACGTCATCGACATTCAATTAGCTATGGGCGATACTGTGGAACCCTAAATAGGGGTGAACGTCATGACTGACGCGTCATTGACGTGTTGGCGTATTATTGAATTTATAGATTTGCATGCGGGCAATAGACTCTGTATGTCTAATTGCTTTTCCGGAGGATATAGGTTTTCCTCTCGCGGCAGCCTCGTGTACTTTGTCTCTGAGTGAGGAAGCTTGTCCCGCGAAAAACGCGAGGCCAGTCAGTGGGCCAAGCACGAATGCTTTGACGTATCGTAACGTAAACGTAAGCAAAAGAATAAAAAATCCACGTTTAATCCACGATATTTTTTTGAAAATACATGCAGTTTTTCTACTTTTTCATGAAACGAGTGTTTATGTTGCATATAATTGATCAAAAATACGATAGATTCATTGTATTTTATCATCAAAATTTGCTTACGTTAACGTTACTATACGTCAAAACGTGCTCGGCCCTCTGTACGCGGGTATGGTGAACTATGGGTGTTATTTCTCCGTCCACGGTGTTATGAATCTGGGTCCGTGATTTGCGCGAAATCCGTTGCCATGACTACATAGCCTGTAATATCGTAGCCGCGACAAAAAACATTATTGTTATGGAACACACATTTGCGATTTAAATTTTCCAACATGAAAAAGCACGGAAGAATATCCTCTCCCATGTAATCCCACATACCTAATACATACATAATGAAGACAGGTAAGACCACTCGATCCTCGGAACCCAAAATCGCCCAATCACGGGTACGTACCTATCAATTAAATTAAGTCCTAAACAAACAGAGAATCAGGCAAATCGTTAGGTTGGCTTAGAGATAGGGATGGGCAATGGACGTGGGACATTCCAGGATATAATAACTGTGCCTCGACTTTGTTTGGTGAGATAGGACATTGGGCATTCCGAATGTACATTCTCCTGTCCACAGCGCCATGTAAGTTAAGCTGATAGGTACATGTTCGGTTCAATGTTGCTTTCAATTTGATTGCTTCAATGGCATTGAGACATCTCAACACATTTGCGCAATCTCATTAAAAGCTTATCGCTTTCAATTTCATATTTCAATGTGCAATGTTCAATGCTTTTCAATGAATTTGTTTCAATTTGGTTGATCCGTGTAATATCGTCTTAAATTAAAGATTGTTAGATCTAAAATCATATTTATTGGTTTATCACTTACTCACTAAATATTACAATATATTCATCTCGCTCGCATGCTTCTGTCACTCATCATTCGCTTATTCGCTCTTACATTACGCTATTAAACCATTAACTATCCTTTTCTTTCATCAATGACGTTCCATACCTAACACATCTGTATCTGGTGACCTCGAATCCTTGTCTCTTTGTATCACTGTATCTTGAATCTTGATCTGATATGGTGAGATGGGATATAATACTTACCAGAGTGGTAGGTGCTTTTTTCCTAACCCTTTGGTGTTAGGAAAAAAGGGAGGGAAAGGAGAAGGAAGGGAACTAAGGGAGGAAGGAATTGGGCTTACTGCGCTCCACACTCACCGAATGAAACGCAACAGTACATTATGTCCCACTACATTGCATTACATCACTACTGTTCGTAGTTTAGACTTGTACAGTACAGTTTGCCAATCCCGTACAATTGGGGTTTATCTTTGTGGTGACTTAATTGGTTCGCCATGTTTGCTCCAAAGATTTGCGTATGGTTAAAATAGTTGTTTTAGTTATTTTATGTGTAATAATATTAGTCCTTTTAAGTGGAAATTTAATTAAATCTTCTTTTATGGGTTGATGTGAGAATCCGCTTTGAATAAGGCGCTCACAAGCAGGAGTTTCTCTTCTTCTTCTTCAAATTTAAGAGGCTTACTCTTGTCGGTGTAGCTGATGCAGCTCTCTCCATGTTTCCCTCTTCAGTGCAGTCTCCTTAACCTCCCTATACGACATGACAGCAGCTTTTTCTTTTATTTGGCTCATGTAACTTATGCGTGGCCTTCCTCTACCTCTCCTTCTTTCTAGCTTTCCTTCAATTATGTTTCCAATGAAACTATCTATAATAACTATCTATCATGTCGTAAGATGGCCTATCATCATTCCTCTCCTATTTTGAATAATGTCCATAAGTTGAAGTTATATGTCTTAAAAAAATCGAGACCACCTCATATTTTTCCAATAATGGGTCCCGACTGTTAAAGTCGCTATGTTCCACATTGGAATTTTATTGGACTTGTTTTTTTATTTTCAGTTTATATTTAAATTTACTTAACTTATAAAGCAGTTGGGTTTTTTAAACTAATTACTCTATTAAGTTCCACATGTCATCAATTCTGACTTTGTCGTGTTTAAATAATATTATAGTTTAAAAAAAACTAAAGAAAACGCTTTTTTCCTCCAAACTAAACGTGTATTCAAAATTTCAGCTCAATCGGAAACCGGGAAGTGGGTCAAATTTAACTTCCAATTTTTTTTTCATAGTTAGTTAGTTACAGGTGAAGCTAATAAATGCGTTTTAAAAATCAATATATTTTATACATTATACATTGTTCAATTCTAATAACCATTGAAGCCTTCCAAATATTTACCTATCTACATGTAGGGCATCACAAAGCCAACAATCTCGATCAGTCTCCTCTGCTCACCCCATCTAGTGCTAGTGTGAAGGTGACGCAAAGCTTTGTGTCGCCCACCCAATAGCCCTGAGTAGACTAGATAGAGCTGCCCAAAATAGCCCGAGGTTCGTTTAGTTGCTTGCCTATTGGTTTTCGAAAAATAAATAAGATTGTTTTCTCGTAAGGAGCCGAGTGAAAAGATGCCGATGGAAAGAGCGATGGTCGGAATCAAGCTGCGCGACCGCAAGCTCAGTGAATGGATCAGTAGTAAAACTAAGGTGAGTGACTTGCTGGGCACGATAGCCAGGAAAAAGTGGACATGGGCAGGACACATTGCTAGAATGCACGCTGGCCACTGAAGACTCCTAGAGTGGAGACCTCGAGCCAACACCCGAGGGCGGGGAAGACCGCCGCAGCGCTGGTTGGACGACATTAGACGACCCGGAGGTCATGACTGGATGCGTCGGGCACAAGATCGCCAGGAATGGAGGAGACGGGTCTTCCCTTGGTCTTGGTCTGGTTGGATGGTGGCCACCATTATGATAATGAAGGAGCCGAGTAGCTTGCGGTTTTATGCCTACCGGATGAAAAATTCTTGGTCGTTTAACATTTTTGTACAGGTTCCATATCGTTGTTGATAATCCCATACCGCGTAACTAACATTGTTAATTAAATACCGTGTCAACTAAGTAACGTGTATGTACTAAAAAAACCTCCTTCCCGGATCCTTGTGGTAGAGCCTAGCTGTAGTCAAGAACTGACTAAACCTCGTAACTGGACTGGCTCGGCCGGAGAAGTACCATACTCTCACAGAATACTAGCGTAAAGTATCATCCTGCTGCGTTTCGTTGGAGAGTGAGAAGTCCGGAAGCCCGGTTGTCAAAAAGACTAGACGCTAACCTCACCATATTTGGGAATCGTTTAGGATGATAATAATATTTCTTCAACGGAGTGATCACTAATCGTTTAAACTTACGGTCAAGTCAAAATGAGCCTTATCAATGTAAGAATGCATTGGCAGAAACCCATGGAGGGATCATTATGCTTTATCCATTACTAGCTCCCGCCAGCGGCTTCGCCCCCGTGATATGTTTATAAATTATAGCCTATGTTACTCAGTAATAATATAGAATTCTATTGGTGAAAGAATTTTTAAAATCGGTCCGGTAGTTTTTGTGTTTAACCATTACAAACAAACATACAAACAATCAATTTTTTTCTCTTTATGATATTTGTTTAGATTACTTTACTTGCCTTATACTTAACCATCAACTCTCTCAAAACTAACGTTCAAACGCAGCACGGTTCATCAAAGTGATTATTTGAAACAGTTACGTAGCTATATGGTATGAACCAATCCAATTTTAATCCCACTTTGTCCAATAAAACTTTCCAAAAGGGCTTATGTATTTACTGTAAATTGCTTTCACCTTTTTGTCTGAAGAACATGGATTTATCATGCTCGTTTATTATTTTTAAGAAAGGTAGCGGGATTTTCCCCTCAAAATTAGAGCTGTCCGATCGAGGAAGTACCTCCACCTTGCAGAATCCAGCCCATTACTGTCCTGTCACTGTTGGGCACGGGCCTCTTCTCGGAATTAGAAGGGATAGTCCACCACGCTGGCCTAGTGCGGGTTGGCGACACCGTCGAGGACTTTACGAGGCCCTCTCAGGTGAGCAGGTTTTCTCACGATGTTTTCCTTCACCGTTACTGCAAGTGATAATCAAATTGCGATCCGCACATTAATTCAGAAAGTCAGAGGTGCGGGCCGGGTTCAAACTCAGACCTTCCCACATGGAAGGCAAGCGTTCAATCGCTAAGCTATTCACTGTATTAAGTAACTATAACAAATCTACACTTAGATGAAACCACTTTGAAAAGGTTTCAACTTCTCACCCCTACCAAAAAGCAACTTGAGCTCAAACGAAACTTCCCTCATTACACCTGTCTTTCCAACAATTTTTGCAACATGTCCTTTCCTGTTAACGTTACGTGACGGGCACGTGACGCGACTACGGACGACACTTGTTAACACTTGTTCGAGCGTCATTAACGCCTGATCCCGAAGAAAATTCGTAGTAAAGTGCTCGGATAGCCTAAAAGTTGGATGAGTTGGATTCTCGGATCATAGAAACATTATTCAACTCGCTATATTTTGGCCAAGGAAAATCGATCGATTTATAAGGTAAAATAACATACCCGTCAATAACCCCAGAAAACTAGAAAAAGAGCTGTAACTTTTGAAGGGATGAACAGATTTTCATGAAACATAGCTAAGATGATACCCGATTAAACTAACTTTCGATCCATACCTACAGTCGATTCGGTCCATACCTACAGTCGTTACGGGAGTCAGCAGCCCAAAAATTCTGAAAATCGGTCTAACCTTAGGGTATCAGTGTCTCCCAGTAATCGCCGGATGTCAGATGGCAGTCGCTCCCAACGTTATTGGGATAAAGGCCAGGCAGATGATGATATATGAGAATTGAGTCTTATGTGCACAAGCCCATACATACCTGCACCTTTTAGCAATTGAAATAACTATCCGACAACTATATGTAGTGCGCGCTGTCTAAAACTTACACAAATCTATTTTATATTAATACGTGAAGAGAAAACTTTGTACCCCTTTTTTAAGCATATTGCGCGTACAGAGGAGTGTGAGATTTGGTATCGTTAAAGTTTATATGGAGAAATGGAGGAGTGCAGAAAGCTAAAATATATATACGTCACAGGGAAATATCACTGCGTGGATCCAGTGGAATTATAATGCCAATGAAATGAGCCCGTGAAATTGTGAGAAATGGAGGCGGTTGACAAAGTCTCGTGCAATTATAATTTTAGTAGTGAAATTATAATATCACTGGTTTGACAATAACACGGCTACTTAAATAAAATTATGGTCGAATTTCGACCACTGGGCAACCACTAGTAATAATAAATCTAAAGCCAAGCCGTTATCTACATTTCTAGTACCAAACATAAGGATGTTAGAGTCTGAGAAGGGTCCGGACATTAGGCATGTGTTGCTAACAATATTAGGCTGTATTGTAACAAGGTTATTTTGGCCAATTTCGAGATACTTCTCTGTATTTAACATTGCATCATGCTCAGTAGCTAAGGAGCTTAAGCCAAGACCCAAAAGCATCTGGGTCCACTCCTGAAAAATCTTAAATTAAGCTTGATATTATAAATCCTACTTTCTAAATAGTTCACTATCTACAGTAGAACACTGTCGTAGCATCTCGTGGAATCACTACAATATCATCGTCATATTATATTATACCATTAATTGTATGCCTTATACCATTAATTGTATCATCCCGTCCCATCAGAATACCAGCATTATGCTGAGATGGGGGCCGTTTGATTTCGTACAGCGGGTCTACCACGTAACAAAATGGTAATGAACATCAGACTCTGGTAACTAACTTCAATAGGTACTAATAAGGGAATAAACTTCGAACGACCATGAAGTTCGAAGTTTAGGCTCTCACGATCGTACCTATTGAAGATTATTAATTCAATATTAGAACAGCAGATTATTTTTTCGCGATTTCGCTGTTGATCCCTTAGTAAAAGTTGATCATAATGATGAGTAGGTACAATAAAAGGGATCGGGGCTAGAAAGGTCCTTGTGCCTATAGTTGAACACACAGAATATTCAATTGAAATTCTTCCCACAGAGAAACTGTAGGTGTAACAATATTATACAAACTAACAAACATAATTCCATTATATTATTATAATTACAAATTGATTAACATACATGTACCGAACAGATCTTCAATACCTTTCTTTGTTCAACATCAAAGCTGAAGTAAGCTTAGAGCAATAATTAACAACGACAAATTTACACAAATATCGCCCTAAACACATACACATAAAGACGACAATGCCATAAATATAGGCAATCGTATAATCATTTCATAGTACTTATAGGAAATCACGCATGTATTACGACAAAGTTGTGTAACGACTGTGTTAAAGGAAATTGAACCGTCTGACGTAGTAATAAGGAGGAAGTGACAGCAAATTTGATTTGATGGTCGTATGGTAGTCATTTAATGATGTCGTGAACGGCTTGCTTTGATCTCTTTTTTGGTGTATGGTGTAAGAGAAGAGAGGTATTAGAATAGAATAGAATAGTCAGTCATGTCACAATCAAGGATAGGTTACCAAAAACTAAGCCTCGTTTAGTTAATAAAATATTATAGTTTAAAAAAAAAACTAAAAAGAACACGCTTTAGTAATCCAAACTGAATGTGTATGAAGAATTTGAGCTTAATCGAAAACCGGGAAGTGGGTCAAATTTAACTTCCAAGATTTTCTTACATGGTTAGATAGTTAGTTACAGGTGAAGCTAATAGTCGGCTAGCGAATCACTTAAGAAACTGTACTCGGCTTAGCCTCGTCTTTCTAATATTACTCAGGCGTCAATTGCTGTATTTCAGGTCTGGACAGTAATGTACTATTTGTCTTCTGACCGATTGACTTCTTTACCAATGAGGGCCCAGACAATCATAATTTTGATAAAGAGATATTTTTCTCTCCTGAAGAATCTCCTCTTACATCTAATCAATTACCCCACACATCCGTCCTATGGTGAAACTTATCCGCTACCAATAGTTGCGGCCTATCAAAGGGGCGGAACTTCGGCCAACTTCGGCAACTTTCGTTAACTCCCGACTCGGTAACGAGATTTTTTTCAGATTAGTTCGCTTTCGTTTAATAATGAATAGGTCTAATCAGTGAGCAAACTTTTTTAATTTGCCAAAAGCTTTTGAAAGTGGTCGAAGTGGTTTTAATAAAATGATCTTTTAACGTCAAAGATTTCTTCGGAAGAAGTGAAGACATCGATCTAGGTATTGGTCTTTAAAAGTTCGAATATTCTTTTTGATCCTAAGATCTTAATTTGGCTACTGCGCAGGGATTTAAGTGGATAATCTTACCCTGATCAAGAGTTGGAAAAGTAATTGCAATTTTTTACATTTTATAAGTACTAGATAGCCTGATAGTCCAGCGGTTGAACGCTTGCCTTTTATGCAGGAAGGTCTGAGTTCGAACCCGGCCCACACGTCTGACTTTCTGAATTTATGTCATATCAGTAAGGACACCTGCACATTTGAGAAAGACTCATAATGTTCTCGATGATGTATGCAGTCCGCCAACCTGCACCAGGCCAGTGTGGTGGACTAAGGCCTTCTTAATCTGAGAAGAGGCCTGTACTCAGGAGTGGGACAGTAATGGGCTGGATTTATGTATTTTACTTATAAGTACCTATATCGAAATTAGGTACTGTGTTTTGAAAAGTAAAGTTTACTGTCATAGTTGGTCTGTCTTGGATCGAGACTAAGTAGTCGCATCTTAATGAAGAAATTGGTTGTACGCAAAAATCCCTAAAAGTCAAAGTCAAAGATTTTTATTTCAACTGGGCCTTTGCAGGCACTTTCAAAACGTCATGATTCTAGGCGCACGGTTCCAAGTGGGTTGGTCCTGGAGAAGATACCGGCAAGAAACTCCATGGATACTCTTTTCATAAATCAAGTTTACAAATATGTGAGGCAGCGGCAGCGGCCCCGGCTAAAATTCGACCTGAATTTACACAATATTACAAAAAATAAGACATAATATTACAAAAAAAAGCCTAAACACCGTAAACTTAACTGTACCTGGTTGACGCCAGTAAAATGCAAGAATGAAGAAATGACTATACTATACTTATACTCGGGAGCAATGAATCCGGGGTACCAACCTAATAAATCTTAATATCTCGGAAACTAAGAACGATAGCTTATTCAAATAAAGAGTATTTTATAGACTATATTTGGATGGCTTAGTTCTAAAAGTCACTAAGTCCATTTTTATCGATTTTGAGTTAGCCAGTTCAAAATAATTATCTTTATTTTCTCTATCGATTAATCTAATCCTTTTTTCAATTAAATGACTTACGAACTATTGTTTTATTTATTTTCCAAATTTATATAAACAGCCATTACTTTTAAATGGGTTTTTTTTCACTTTAAATTATCATATCTCAAAATGAAGAAAATGGAGTTAGTGACTTTTAGAACTAAGCCATCCATTTAATACCACTCAAAAAATTCGCTTCGGGAACTGAAAATTGGATTGATAGAGGACTGCGAGAATATTCCACAACATCGCCTCAGAAACTTTGTGCCGTATGCAAACACACGGAGGTAATACAAAGTACTAAAATGTGAGAAAATGACATGGTTTGAAACGGGTGGTATGGTAGTGATCATGCATAAAAGCCAAAGAAACACACAGGAATGCACTAGGTTCACCCCTAGTCGGTAGGTACTTATTATCTTGAAAGATAGAATCCTCAAGTGTCGCTACTGAGACCCAATGCAATCTATATGCAAATATGCGTTCCATCCAATTAGAAATGACTTATTTTGTACGCACTATGTAGAAAAAACGCGGCGTTTTGAACGCGTGCGCATTTTTAATCCCCAAAAAAAGTCAAAGTCAAAGATTTTTATTTCAACTGGGCCTTTGCAGGCACTTTCAAAACGTCGTGATTCTAGGCGCACTGTTCCAAGTGGGTTGGTCCTGGAGAAGATACTGGCAAGAAACTCCATGGATACTCTTTTCATAAATCAAGCTTAGGTACTACACAACAAAAGGTAGGTGATATAAGTTTGTAGTGTGTATCTGTGAATCTGTGTATCAGTATATCTGTAGATCTGTGTGTCTGTCCGCGGCGTCGTAGCTCCAAAACGAATAAACCGATTTCAATATAGTATTTTTTAATTGAAAGCTAGTTTAATCGGGTATCACTTTAGCTATGTTTCATGAAAATCTGTTCAGCTGTTCAAAAGTTACAGCTCTTTTTCTAGTTGGAGTCGGGGGTTTTTGACGGTTAGGTTACATTTCTTTGAAAATAAAGCCTACCTGCTGGCAATTTACATCACAATGTCTGATTAAATGGATACTTGCCACCGACGTGAAGAATGTGATGGGATGCCATTATATAAAACAAGCGGCACAAAATGGTACGTTATGAAACTTCCTTCGCTTTTGGCAAAGGAAGCATTTTTTAAATATGGCTTCAGTAGCAGAAAACTTGCAGCTGATAAAATGAAGATGAAGATGAGAGAAAGAAAATAATTTATTTCTACAAAAACACGACACACATACATTAAAAATCTTCTTCTTCTTAGAGTGCCTCTCCGACTAGGGAAGGTTGGCAATCAGCTCTGCATATTTCTTTTTGTCTCTCGCGAGGTGAAACAGTTGTGCAGCACTCGAGACTCCAGTCCACTCCCGAAGGTTTCTCAGCCACGACTTCTTCCTGCGACCAACGTGTCTCTTGCCGGCTACTTTGCCCATCATAATAAGTTGCAGAAAGCCGTATCGGTCGTCTCGTCGACAATAAAAATAGCAGCATCTATATTATTAAATGCAGAATCCATCTCAATTAATTAAATTATTTTTTTGGTTAGCAGAATAATTATTTCAGATTTATTATTAAGTGGTCTTGATGTAAGGCTATAATTAAGTTTCGGCTTTTCGTGCGTCATACTGGGCTTAAAAATAAAAACTATTTCTTTCTTCTTTCTTTATCTATAATTATGTTTAATAGCGGCCCATCCCGGCTTCCCACATGTGGACATTTATTTATATACAATAATAATTTTGTCCTATCATCAATAGTTTTCGCAGCGCACGCGATTTAAGGAATTTTATAGGTATTTTTTTTACACCTTGGGTTACATTATTGGAGTTTTCGTAAGGATCACTAATTAAAAAAAAAAAGATATAGCCTATGGATCTCAGTGATAATACAGCATACTATTGGTGAAAGAATTTTTAAAATCGCTCCAGGTGATTTTGTGTTTATTCATTACAAAAATACAAACAAAAATAAAAATCTTTTCTCTATAAAATATTAGTTTAGATATCACAACATTTCACTCACAAAGCATATTGATAATACCATCATCTCTCACCGCTCATTGAAGCGGCTTATGACGCTCACCAGTGCTAATTTCCAAACTTCTAATGATTTCCAATAAAATATTAGACGCTCCAAAACCGCAGCTGTTACCGACCCGAGTGCGAACCCCAACTTTCCGAGGATAGATTATTGCATTGTCGCGTCATTTGCATCTGGTAACACCTATTTGCGTACGAGATTTCTTAATAAGGGAATATAAATAGGGGTACAGTGTTAATGGAATTTGGTCAAGTGTGTGCTTGTAATTCCTTGCTGGTAGGGTAGAAGATTCGTTTAATTAAAATTGACTGATTTAAGATTCTCATTTCTTGCCATTAGTGTCTTGAGAAAATATTATCAGGGTTAAATGCTATGAAAACAAAGTAGTAGGTTGAGCATAATCTTGCATGCGATTTCTTTAGATGCATTTAGTTTAATGGTAGAGTAAACTAAACTATTTTTTAACCGCCTTCAAAAAAGGTGAAGGTTCTCAATTCAACTGTTTGTTTTTTTGTATTTTTCTTCAGTCATATTTTTGCTAATTATGAACCGATTTTAATGATTCTTTTTATCAAATAATTTTCATAAAAAAACTTAACTGCTTTTGAAGTTTTACTCTTGAAGTTGGTTTTTACCTTTTTATTCTACCATTGAATTAAGATAGGATTGGAAAATATTGTATAATCTAACACCCGTTATTCTGCCAATGTATACGCGCCCTTATACGTGTTTTTCATTAATTTTTCATATAATGATCACTATTTATGAAAATAGCAGAACACAATGAAATAAAATATTCCTTCTAAGTACCCAACATCAGCATAAAATTTTAGAATTAATACGAACCGTCATCAGAGAAAAAGGAACCTTTAATATTTTCAGTATTTCGAAACGCAAATCTCCGTTCCCTAATTTAAATGTACCACAGTGTCCGGCCGTGCTTAGTCGGATCCTACAAATTGGATATAGTCCTTTTTATGAACCGCACTGCTTTCCGAAACGCTTTCCACCGGATGAAACCGGATTTTTCTTTAGGACTGCTGTGCGCGAGATTAGGAACGATTGAAACGCTGCGTTTTTTTAACGTCTTTCGTGGCAATTTTTTGTGTCTGGCAGATCTGACAATATAGAATAAGTAGATAGTATCCGAACCAAAATTGGATGCATTGTTCTACTATACTTACTTGTTATTATTGTTTATTTAATTTTAATATATTTTTTTACCATTACTTCGGCGATTTCTTTCGCCCAATTATTTAAGATAGACAAGTCATGGGGTAGCAGGTATTCATGATGGATCAAAAACTCTACGTATAAGTTTATGCCCAGCAACATTTTTTGTTTGTGCTTAATTTTGCCTAATGTCTAGTCCGAATAAATGTATTTTTAACCGACTTCAAAAAAAGGAGGAGGTTCTCAATTCGACGCGTATTTTTTTTTTTTTTTTTTATATTTGTTACCTCTTTACTTTCGACTGCGTGAACCGATTTTGATGATTATTTTTTTGTTTGAAAGGGCATACTTCCGAAGTGTTCCCGTTTAAATTTGGTGAGGATCTGATGAAGATCTTCGGAGATAGACAATGGAACTCTTGAATGAATAACAGCACATCACTCGCGATTGCTGTAATCTCATGTTTATGTATTGTTTATGCCACTCAAAATTGAAAAATAAAATAAACTTAAAAAAAAGTAAAAACCGACTTCAATTTTTTTTTACTAAAAAGTATAAAATAATTTTCTTAAAAAATTTAACAGCTTCTGAAGTTTATTTTATTTTCTTTGTATAACATGGTATAACTGAGGAAGCACAGCGATAGAAGATTAATAGTGTAAGCTTTAGCGTGTGTGTAGCGATGTAATGTGTACCTATTTCTTTTTGGAGATCATAATAAATATAAATAAACTTGGCTGATGTAAAAAGGTGCTAATTAAAAAAGCCAATAGGTACTCTTAATTTATTTGTTGGAGCTAAAAAACGCCACGCTTGTATAAGTCCTTATTTCAAATCGTATTCAGTAGTCAAGTGCACGAGCCCAGTTGGCGTATCCGAAGTGCGTCTAATTCGGATAAATTCGTACTGTTACGGTTAATTTAACGGGGCCATCCCTATGATATTTTGTTTCAATGCTCAGCTGCGGAATTCGGACAGATGGGTTTGATCTGAGTTCACTTCACTGGAGTTTTTTGTTTGGATAAAATATATTCATGTAAATTTATGCTTATTTTTTGTTGTACCAGTTTTATTTCTGCTCGTCCATAGTCAAAGTCACATTATTTATTTTCAAACGGGCCTTTCAAAGCGCTTCCAAAATAGCTCGTATGGCTCGTGGCTCGTAAACTTAGATTATTTAATAATCTAAGCTCGTAAATAAATAAATAAATAAGTGCACGATTGTAAAATGTGGGTTAGTCTTATGAAGAAGAGATCGGTAAAAACTCCATGGAGACACGAGAAAATAATCGTTTTAAATCTATAAAACAAAATCGAGTTAATTACACCTTTTATAATTCAAGAACGGCTGAACCGCTTTTTATGATCTTTGATTTGTTGGCATCGATGTCTATAGATATGCTTAGTGAACTCAAAAAGTGAGACGTGTCAGGTACTCCATTTTCAGAAAAATGGAGTAGTTGATCACCAGTCAAATGCCGTTTACAAACATAATTATTTATTTGTGTATTGAATAAAAAATATATAATAACAGTAGCTATTCCATTAGTGCATGTATCGCTGTTCTATTTAAATATAATTCGAATATTGTTAAATTTAGAATTTGACGTCTTCAAAAAATACGTCTCATTTTTTTAGCTTCCCTTTGTATGACAGAGCGTATCTATAGACATCGATGTTTGTTGGATTTGTCTCCACCCCGAATAGCAGAATAACTGTTCTATTAAAACATCGGAAAAAATCACAAAAAGGTGGTACGAAGTTCACCGGGTCATTTAGATCTTCAATAAATACATGTTGTGATGAGAATTATGTGACAAACAATGTACTTGATCTGTGAAATGAATACACACAACTTCTCACATTAATACGAGATAATACTTCGTCCAGACAGTCTTCAGCAAACTTACGACCTCGGGCCATTATGAGCTCTAGTGTCAACGAATCTATACATTTTTATACAAATAAAAAAAAATAAGTGTCTTTAGGTTATGTCAAAATAACAGCTTTTGCCTAAAAGAAAACGAAATTAAACAGAGTACTTAAAAAAAATGTCTCTCTGTGTGTCTGTTTATCTGTCTATTTATTAATGTAATCTAATGGCTAACCTCCGAAACGCTGCGCTGGCGAAACGGCTGGATGGATTTTGACGTGACTTTCACTGGCAGATAGCTGATGTTATAAGGAGTAACTTAGGCTTTTTTTTGCTAAATCCCACGAGGACTATGTCACGGGTACAGCTTTTTTTTTTTTTTTAGCGTGGTAAAATCATCAAATGAGTCCTCCCACCCCGGGCAGGGCGGGAGGGACTGTCAGACTTGTACTGACTAAAATCCACGGTGTTCCTTCATAGCCCTTTATGTTCCAGGGTCACGGTAATGAGATAAGTCCCGCGACCCCGGCAGGCTTCGGCCCTCTACAGGGGGGGCCCCGTCATCACGGGTACAGCTAGTGCTAAATATAATGTATTAATTTTTTCTCTTACTACCCACATAATACTTATCAATGCAAAAAATATCTAGGTTTGCATTTATCTTCTCAGATCTCCAAACTGCTTACCACAAGAGATTACAAACGAGGCTTATCATCGCGTATTTTTTCCAACGATCACCTGCTGAGCGGTGGGACGAGCGTAATCGCGAATAAGCGCTCGATCGAGCGAAGTGAGCGAAGTGAACCACGGCGAAAGACAAAAGTGCTGAGTAGAGGTAAAGATGCTGGATGGGCTAGGGTAGTCATGGAAACGAGTGTGTTTTAGAAGAAAATGTATTTTGTGTCAATTGTTTAGTTCTTCTTCTTAGCGTGTCGATGGCAAATTAAATGTACTTGGCCCAGTATTCCGCCACGCGAATAGCAGAATCAGTTGCAGACATAAGCTCCTCACGCGTGCAGGTGGTGGGGCATGCGGCGCAGGATGGATAGTTTAGTTTAATTAAATAGATATAGATGGTTTAGATTAATTAAATGGATGGTTTGGTATAATTCGATAGATAGTTTAGTATAGTAGATTTTTTTTAGGACCAGGTATTTTTATTATGTTTTGAAGCGGTTGCATTTGGGAACAGACACTGAATCACTCAGCAAAAATTGCGCACTAAATAAAAAATTATCCTGTATATCCAAGATTGGATCTCGGAAAGACCCGCATGATGATGATGAGGATCGACTTGAAAACGCATAACAGAGATACAGAAAAAGATGAGGAGATAATATATATTTTCATCCAGCCACGTAATGTTTTAGGTACAAATTGTCTTTTCCAGTTCATTTTACATCCATGTCAGCTCCTTGTGGGCTGGATCGGAAATCACTTGGTCGACATTTGTGTCTTGAGTGTCTCGCGATATACCCTTGTGTGTCACCTACATGCCTTCACGCTCTTCTTGCTTTATGGGAGTCGCAGGATTATATGCTATGAGGTTTTATTTGTTCCTGCTGGAGGAAAGCGATGGATTTTATTCTCTAGTTAAAGAAAATAGTTATAGCAGAAACAATTTTCAGTCTAGCCAAAACTTTTTTTTGCGTCTCGTTCGAAATTCAGCGAGTGTTAATTTGGTGAAGAGTTTTCCGATTTGCTGTAAAGCACGTGAAATCGAGGTAACGGGGAATACAATAAATAAATCTCTTTGTGTAGAATTCCGAAACGTTCTTAAGACTCCGGCAAACATAGCATTTATTGATTATAATTTTGATGACCGAACAAAGTCCACGAAAAATAAAATATATCCTTCTTTGGAGTGTTGTGTGTCAAGGGTGCCAAATGAAAATCAGTGCTGTGTTTATTCTTATGCCCAGTAAATGTTGAGTTGATATCCATTCGGTACTGGCATGCCGACAGCACTTGTTTATTTTTATTGTTTTACTTTTGCCATTTTTTTAATTATTATTTTTCCTGTGCATTGTGCTGTTTAATGGCTAGTCCGAATAAATGTATTTTCTTTATTTCTATTGAGGCTATTCCAATTGAATTAAAATATAACTATATAACGAAGCATGACATTAAAGGCGTGTTATTTTCTATTAAATTATTATAAATTAGCCTTCCTTTTTGAAATAACATTTTGTTGGCACCTATTAAACTTTCTACCCTAAAAGATAAGTTAAGAATGTTCAATTTCAAATGTTTATCGACTTGACTTGATGACTTTGAGTTATTTAAAACGTTTGCTAATTAAACAAGAAGTTTCCTATCAATTTAGGGAGCCGAAACAATGAACAAGCTTTTAATTAACAGACCGGTTTTGAAAATTATTTTTCTGTTTGAAAGGTTATTGTCGGGTGGCTTCAGTTTGGTGAAGACTTGATGAAGATCTTCGGAGATAGACAATGGAACTGTTGAATGAATAACAGCATAATATCACTCGCGATTGCTGTGATCGCATGTTTATGTATTTTTTATGCCACTCAAAATAGAAAAATAAAGTAAACTAAACTACTAAGTATACAATAATTTTCTTAAAAAACCTTAACAGCTTCTGAAGTCGAGTCCTATAACTCTTCAATGCACCCAGCTTGGTAGTGGCACCAACTTCAGAATCTTTAAAGTTTTTTAAGAAAATTATATTATACCTACTTTTTAGTTTTTTGATGTCAGTTTTTACTTTTTTTAAATTTAAGTTGACGGAACAGAAGCTTCAAAATCGCGATTTTCCTGAAGACTCAATTTCATAAAATCATCAAAGTAATTTTCTTCCTCATTTTTGTCAATTTCATCCAAACTAATTTAGCAATTTAACGTCATTAGATTCACCATAACAATAAGTTCTCACCCAAAATTAGGTGATTTCTACTAACGATGCCATTTAGCCGGTCGATTGCGGTGATCGGCTAATACCTGCCGATAGCCGATGCGGATGTTAAGCGACGATTACCTTTGTTTATTACGTCACATCGGCTTTTTGGAAGCCTTAGGCCGATAACGAGGAGTCGTGCTATCAGTGTGTTGACAATCTTGGGAACTGTCGTAGAAGAGGGTTTTGGGACGATTTTATTGGTTTAAAAATCATTAAACGACAGATTCTTTGCTGGTAAAAAGAACCTTCTAGAGCTAACCGACCCGGGACCTCACACTCAGCAGTTGTGCTTATGACCATTGGCCCATTGAGGCAATTGGGAGTAGGTAATTAGTTAGTTTTTTTTTATTTATCACCCGATTTAAAGTTTTCCTTTTAATAAAAATCGCCAGTCGTAAAAGATTCTAAGCTAGCTTTTGCAGAATGATATTAATAGACCATCCACACATTTACTTTTTCATCTTAGGTTGTATTGTCGATCTAAGAATTGATCCGAAATGATTATGGACCAATGGACCATCACACGCTAGCCGTGGACCATACGACATTAAAATATATTTTTTTAAACGCTTTTATTAGCTTCACTTGTAACTAACTATGTAAAAAAATATTGGAAGTTAAATTTGACCCACTTCCCGGTTTCCGATTGAGCTGAAATTTTGCATACACGTTTAGTTTGGATGACAAAAGCGTTTTCTTTAGTTTTTTTTTAACTTTACCTAATATTTTTTTATTTACCATCATGTTATCAAGAGATCGCAATAGGAACCTACCAGCCCTCATGTACAAAATGACAAACTTTGCAAAGCTTCAGTAAATAGGTATTTGTTGACTGAATTCGGAAGCGAGTTCTGAGGATCTGTTGACCTGCAAGTTGGATGACAAGTTGATAGATTTGTTTAGCTACGGTTGTGACAGACAACGATAATATTGAGATAGAACTCCCCTGGTTGAATGTGAACAATATGGCTGGGAACTTGGAGTCGAGAGACTTTTTCCAGCGCGGCGGGAGGACATTCTCATTTTCTCCACTCTGTGTCCTCCTTGAGAGAAGTCAAAACAAAAAAATTTAGAGAGCAAAACGGTAAAGAGATGGTTTTGTCTTCCATTTTTCTTTTGACAAACCCGTCTTCTACATCTTTTGCCTCCTTGGTAGTAGTGTCTCGCTGGCATGCCAGTAGGAATGGGTCTGCACGACCGGGCAAGTACTACCCTCGCACAGAATATCGACGTTAATTAGCAGTATTCATACTTTTGCGTTTCGTTCGGTGAGTGTGTAGCGCCGGAGACCCAATTCCTCCCATAGTCCCCTTGCTTCTCTTTTCCCTCCCTTTTTCCTAATACTATCCTAAAAGTTGAGTTCCCTTCATTGTGGTCGAGCTTGGCGAGGCTGACACATGCGTCATGCTCGTGAACGGGTGCCGTCTGTCGGAACTGGTCAGCTCGTAACTGCCATGGCAATCTTATTCAGAGGAAATTCATTATTATCCCAGTCTTATTTGTATTCGCATTGAATTGCATTATTCTCGCAGTTCTTACCACAACATTGTACTGATACATATTGTAATCTATTATTTATTTGAAAAGAGTTACCATGGAGTTTCATGCCGGTTCTTCTTCATAGGATCTACTATTTGGAACCGTGCACCTAGAGTCTCGACATTTCATAAGTGCCTGTATTTGGTTTACATGAAATAAAGATCTATTCTATTATATTCTAAAGGTGGGCAACGCATTGGTGACTCCTGTGGTGTTGCGATGCTTATGGGAGGCGGCAATCACTTACCATCAGGTGAACCGTAAGTTCGTTTTCCCAATACATTATTTAAAAAAAAGACAAAACGAAAAATTATTAATAATATCTAAATTAATTTAGCTGTTTGCAAAATGTGGGTAACAGCAATTTTATCTCGTGAACGCTCAATGTAGCGGTTGATAAAAATACCTATTTTCAGCAATGCTGAACATGGGACCCCTATAACACTGATGATAAAATCAAAAAGAAAATACTTATGCTTTTATTGTTTGATCATACGTACATCTTATCCACTCCACATTAATCGATTAAGACAATTTCGTTAGAAACGAAGCGAGAGCAAAGTGCTCAGTTTGGGGTCTCAAAACACGGACTGCACGTTACACAGGGGTGTACAAGTACGTTAATTCCCGAAATAACTTGTCGACACAACCACTCCCTTTGCCTTGGGGTTACCATGTTAAAACAACATTTGGGATAATGCTTTCGCTTCATCTTGGTGTTTCTCTGGCGTATTGCCAGAAGTGAAATTGAGCCACGGTTTCAAGGAATTTGGATAAGAGAATCAACGAGCATCAGTATTTACTTGGAGTAAGGAACTGTGGTCTATCGTTGTCATATTCAAAATATTTTTCTTTACGGAATATAGGAATACGTTCCCGCCCGTCTTATGGCAATCCATAGGCGATGGAGTAATTACACAATTAGTACTTTTATTTGATCATTAATTAATTAATTAATTAGTAACTAACTAACTAACTAACTAAATAATGAATTAATTACTAACTAACTAACTCTATTTAATTAATCATTACTAATTAATTACTTCATTAATAATATTTCTCCTGTATCGAGGGTACAGTTTACAAACATACATGTCGTCGTAGATTATTTTTCTTTTTACGTTTTTGTTTGTTACGGTCGGTCGGTATACATAAGCTGCATGCTGCATGCTGCAGAATAAAATATTTTTCTTTCTTTCGTCTATATATATTTTTTTATATAGATATATTGTGTATATATATATATATATGTATGTATGTATGTACTACTGTACTGTGAGTGATATTGTATGAATACATGTATTCATAGATATATATTAAAAAAATATATACATTTAAAATATATTTTTTTTTTATAGGTATATTGTGTATGTATGTACTACTGTACTGTGAGTGATATTGTATGAATACATGTATTCATAGATATATATTTAAAAAATATATATATATATATATTTAAAATATACATTTTTTTTTTTAATTTACATTTTCTGCATTTTCAGACGAGCGAACTCAAGATCCGGACGGGGGCGACGTCGGGGAGGGCGGCAAGGAGCCCGTGGCAATCGGGGTAGGGGTCGCGGCAGCAACGCTGTAGCTGCCGACGCCCTGGTGTAAGTTTTTTTTTTAACATCATCATCTAGGTTTTCATAAAAAGTGGTGTCTTAGTTTTTAATTAATTTTGTTTCCTTTTATATATTAGGATTGGCATTATTGGCAATCTCGGGGGGGAAGGGGGGCTGCGTTATGCTGCCCCCTTAGAGACGCCGCTGCACACGAAGCGGCGGCGTCTCTGGATGCCCCGGGATGCCGATGCCAGCACCAGTGGTGCCGGCGAACCAGCGGCCGCGGCCTCGCCCACGAGGGACCCGGAGCCCGAACCTGAGCCTGAGCCCGAGCCCTCGACGTCGCACTGGGTGCCGTCCCCTTATAACGCCGCCGAGCACATATTGTTGTGAGTACCTAATTCTGTACCTAATTCTATTTTTTGTTTTTCTTTCACATGAACTTGCTAAGGTGATTTTTTGTTTCAACAGTGGTCGACCATCGCCGGCGTCGACGCCACCGGTTCCGTCGCCCGCAGCGTACGAGATATGCAGCGGTGCCAGTACTCCTCGGAGTTCGCAGGTTACTCCGAACCCGAGGAGTGCTGCCTTCCGCTGCCGTCAGCCGCTGCGGGAGGCGGAATGCCGGGACGCCGATGCCAGCACCAGTGGTGCCGAACCAGCGGCCGCGGCCTCGCCCACGAGGGACCCGGAGCCCGAACCTGAGCCTGAGCCCGAGCCCTCGACGTCGCACTGGGTGCCGTCCCCTTATAACGCCGCCGAGCACATATTGTTGTGAGTACCTAATTCTGTACCTAATTCTATTTTTTGTTTTTCTTTCACATGAACTTGCTAAGGTGATTTTTTGTTTCAACAGTGGTCGACCATCGCCGGCGTCGACGCCACCGGTTCCGTCGCCCGCAGCGTACGAGATATGCAGCGGTGCCAGTACTCCTCGGAGTTCGCAGGTTACTGCGAACCCGAGGAGTGCTGCCTTCCGCTGCCGTCAGCCGCTGCGGGAGGCGGAAATAGACTACGCGGTCAATTATGGTAATTTTTTCTAGCCTACACTGTCTCATGATTTTGTCGTCGTACATAGTTTAACAAATTCTTCTTGCTTCTTCTTCTAGGCAGCGACTTTGAGACTGGGAGCGAGGACGATGACGACAACGAGGACGTGGGCTATCAGATGTTTGTGCCGAGGTCTCATCGTATGTTCTTTGAAGATAACGATGAGCCTCCGGCACCAGCACCAGAGCCCACGCCCGCCGTGTCGTCGTCGTCTCCGGCACCAGCACCAGCACCAGAGCCCACGCCCGCCGTGTCGTCGCCCGACGTCGAGGACGATGGGGTACAGCCCAATTATTTATATGATTTTGTGTGGAGAGACTTCCCTGATCCTCCAGTTTGTATGACTGAGAGGAGAGAAGTATTCTCCGATAGTAATTGTGGTCCCACTTCTCCATTGCTCACCCCTTATGATGCTTTTACTGCCATATGGGATCGAGAATTTATGGAGCACATTGTTACCGAGACGAATAGGTATGCTCAGGTATTAACGGACAAGCAGATGGAGGATGGTTCACTTGGCCCATGCAGCCGTATAGTTCGTTGGCATAATACCGATGTCAACGAACTATACGTCTACTTTGGGTTGCTTTTGACCTTCGGTTTGGTGGTCAAAGGCACCCTAAAAGAGTATTGGTCAAGTGACGAAATCCTCTTGACGCCGTGCTTTAAGCGCTATATGAGCAGGGACCGATTTGCCTTAATTTCTCGCTGCCTTCATTTTGTTGACAACAGGACTGACTTACGGACAATGCCAAAATCTAAGGCTAGGATTTTCAAAATCTCCCCCGTAGTTTCCCACCTCAATTCTAAGTTCCAGTCGCTCTACCGACTCGGTCGCAATATTGCGATCGATGAATCCCTCACTCAGTGGAAGGGATGGCTGGAAATTAAGCAGTTCATCAAGAACAAAGCCGCATCGGTAGGCATAAAGACGTATGAAGTATGCGAGGCCCAAACTGGGTATTTGTGGAAGTTTAAAGTGTATGCTGGGAGAGAGGAAGTGACGAATGACGAGGTGACGCCTGTCTCTGGGATAATAGCGACCCTTGTTTTCGAGCTCCTAAAGGGGCTTGAGAATAAGGGGCACACAGTGTGGATGGACAACTACTATAACAGTCCCGCCCTTGCACGCGTTTTGAAGACCTTGGGGTTCGACTGTGTCGGTACATTGAGGACTAACCGCCAATGTGTACCGACACAGTTGGCGAACCTCAAGAAGTCGGACATGGCGGTCGGACAAGTCTCCGGGTGCACCAGTGGGGACGTTGACGTCCTGGTGTGGCGAGACCAGAACCGAGTGGCTCTGCTCTCAACATACCATGGCGCTACCGTTCACACTGGCCGCACCGGGAGAACGAAGCCGACCGTCGTCCATGACTACAACGTGTGCATGGGCGGGGTTGACAAGAAGGACCAAATGTTGAGTGCGTTTCCTATGGAGAGGAAACGCACTCTCATTTGGTACAAAAAGTTGTTCAGGCGTCTTTTGAACACTAGCGTACTCAACGCGTTTATTCTTCACAGGCACGGAGACCCATCCGACATACATGCGCGTATCAACAATCACCGCGAGTTTAGGCTAACGCTAGTGCGTCAGCTGTTAGCCAGGCATAAGCCCGAAAGCATTGCCCAACCTATCGTGGTAGGGCTCAACTCGGGTACTGGGTCCATATTCTCCCAGGAACAGTTAAAACACCATCTGGTAGAATATGGGCTCATCCCGGGAAAGCGGGAGAGAATTCGGCGCACTTGTGTGGTGTGCCACAAGCGTGTGCCGACATACTGTCCCGCTTGCAAAGTGGCTTTATGCCATTTGGGGTGTTTTTGGACGTTCTCTCACAGGTCGCAATGAGTTCACGGTCTCATTTCGGCAGAGGGAACGTCTTAAAGCACCTCATTCTCGCGGTGTTTGCAGGTACGTCGCATTTCCTCTTCCTACCCTTACACAAATACATTCATACTAAACAGTGACACACTCTTCCTTGCATCCAATGACATAACTACACAGGATGTTCATAAGACGTCTGGGCAACTTAGTAGTCTTGTACATCCACATTGTGCGTGAATGGAATGCATGCACTTGTGAACGATCGACGCATGAAAGGCTGGAAGTCACCGATGCGGTATATGGATGGGATGTATGTTAGTTGTGGGTGAGGGATTCAGGTCGGTAGAGTGACCGTCCCTTTGCTTTTAATTACCTCCCGTTCTGCTCATGTAGTGCTCATTGCATCCGGGAATTCCTGAGCATACTTGGCCAGACGGTAACATTTTGTATTTTGTTTGTGTGTATTTTGGTATTTCTTGTGTATTTTGTGATTGTATTTTAAATATATTTGAACATTGTCCTCACATAACTTTTCGGGAACAATGTTCTTTCATGAATGTAAGAAATTGGGATATTTCTGAACCTATGTTTATCTGATACATTTCAGAAATTTGTATATTTGCAATTTGGAAGTTGCACATTTTTCATGAATGTAAGAAATTGTGATATTTCTAAACCTATGTTTATAATGTTCTTTCATGAATGTAAGAAATTGGGATATTTCTGAACCTATGTTTATAATGTTCTTTCATGAATGTAAGAAATTGGGATATTTCTGAACCTATGTTTATCTGATACATTTCAGAAATTTGTATATTTGCAATTTGGAAGTTGCACATTGTATTTTAAATATATTTTAACCATATATATTTTAAATATATTTGAAAATATATTTGTATATGCCAAATATATTTCACATATATGTCTACTATGAGTACTGTGTATTTTTTTTTGTGTGTGGGTTTTTTTTTGTGAAAATATATTTATATATACCAAATATATTTCACATATATGTCTACTATGAGTACTGTAATTACTGTGTATTGTTTTATTTAATTTTAATAAAGGGGTTTTTTTTTTGTGAAAATATATTTGTATATGCCAAATATATTTCACATAATATGTCTACTATGAGTACTGTAATTACTGTGTATTGTTTTATTTAATTTTAATAAAGGGGTTTTTTTTTTGTGAAAATATATTTGTATATGCCAAATATATTTCACATAATATGTCTACTATGAGTACTGTGTATTTTTTTTTGTGTGTGGGTTTTTTTTTGTGAAAATATATTTATATAAACCAAATATATTTCACATATATGTCTACTATGAGTACTGTGTATTTTTTTTTGTGAAAATATATTTATATATACCAAATATATTTCACATATATGTCTACTATGAGTACTGTACTTACTGTGTTTTGTTTTATTTAATTTTAATAGTGATTTTTTTTGTGAAAATATATTTATATAAACCAAATATATTTCACATATATGTCTACTATGAGTACTGTGTATTTTTTTTTGTGAAAATATATTTATATATACCAAATATATTTCACATATATGTCTACTATGAGTACTGTACTTACTGTGTTTTGTTTTATTTAATTTTAATAGTGATTTTTTTTGTGAAAATATATTTGTCTACGTAATCCTGTAATTACTGTTTTGTTTTATTTAGTTTTTTTTTTCCTTTTTATTTTATTAATTAAACCTATTTTATTATCCAATAAACCTGTTTTATTACAAATAAACCCCTAAACTCCACACATCTACACACCTACCACACAAACCACGAAATATATTTCACTAAAAAGTCTCAAAATGGCGTATCCATACTTGGCGAGCCGTAAGTACTTTAGCTTTGTATGGCAGTTTTAACCATTTTCATTGTTCTATATTTTTTTTGTTACAACAGCTAGAGAATAGTATTGCATAGCATTGGAAAGGTAATTTAATGTAATTTCAGGAATAGTCTTTATATCATAAGACACTTGACTAGTTTCAGTTTTATAAGCATTTTTGTAAGACCCTGTTATTTTGTGGCTTGGTTGTAGACCTTAATTGACGAGCTCATACCTCTCATATTACTCATTCTTAACACATGGGATGTTTTGTAATAGTTAGTAAGCATCTTGAACTGATAAAAAACCCATAAGTTAAACAAGATGTGACACAAATAGAACTACGCCGGCGAGCGGGACGAATATCAAGTGGCCGTATATTTTTTTCTGCCGCGTTCGACGGTTTCAAGTTTCATGACTCATAGTCTTTGTTCATCTTAGTTTGAAGGTATTGTTATGATTAAATCTTATAGTTAATGAAACAAACATTGTAAATGAACATTTTTATTACATAAAGATTAGTTATTTTCGAATTCCGAACCATTTTAATTGACAATAAAGTATAAATTTCGAATGTTTGTGATTGTGGCAATTATTTGAATTTGTACGATGGCCCAAATTGCATGACAATTAGATAATCAGGTAGGCAATTTAATCTAGATTACGAAACACTAACTTCTTCATATAGGTTTCATAGTAAAATAGCGAGAAATCGTCGTTTTAGTGCAGAGGGGCGTGCGCGGCGTTTTCGCCGTTTTCGCTCGCGGGGGGGCCGCGCGTCGGAAGTTTTATCGGCCGGAGGGCCGGCGCGCCGGAGGGGTTATGAAACATAAACGTCAAATTGATTGTGACAGCTCGTTTACTTTTATAATCTATAGTGCCACGGCCACGAGCCCTACTTATTATTTCTATGAGTGCCACAGACTTATCTGACCCGGTGACCAAAATTGGAACTAACGTCGCTACCGAACAAAAATGACTTCCAAATGTCATTTTTGTAGGGAGATGACATTGGTAAAAGCGACGGCAGCGACGCCATGACCAGGTCAGATAAGTTTGTGGCACTATACACACACTTCATTTTAAGAAGACTCTAAAAAATATTTATTTTATTTATTTACTAGCGACCCGTCCCCGGTTTCGCACGAGTGCAATTTCTCTACTATCCTTACATTAAATATAAACCTTTCGGAAGAAATGCTCAAAATGATGGTGAAAACCGCATCAAAATCCGTTGCGTGATTTAAGCGGAGTTAGCGGATTTACAGACCGACAGACGCGGACTGTGACTTTATTTTATACTACGTAAAGATGTACACACAAGGAAACATGGTAATAAAAATGTTACAGACATATTAATATGAGCACAATGGAACTAGGGTGACCTGTCCAACAGTTAACCACTTGTACACAATTAACCATGTCCGGTTAATAGTGTACTATAGTGTGGACACATTCAACAAATTCTCATTTTGTTTTAAAACATTTTTTTCTCTAAATTCCTTTGGAAAACGAACAGTCCTTCAATGCCAATATGTAGCTAATGAACCTGCCTTTTGACCAGAGTAGAAGAAAACAGGTTTTTAATTAACATTATGAGATATGGTGGTTTGAATTTTATGTGGTTAACTGTTGAACAGGTCACCTTTTTTCTGATGAATTTTTTCCAGTAGTCCCGCGAATTATGAAACGACACAGTTCGTGTATTAAGCCAGCATATCCACCCTACCCGCGACTAAGTTTCAATTAAGCCTTCCCCTCGCTCATTCGTCGCTTCACCTAAGCCTTACGCGGCAGGCGCCTACAAATAGATTACGGGATTTATACCACGATTGTTTAGACTAGGAGATAAATTTTGATAGAAGCTCTTTGTTTCACGAAATATAGTATTAAAATTAGATTATATTTTTTTGGGAGAGTATTATTTTAGGGAAGGTATTGTTTACGCGGAAATTTAAAAAAACACTGCATAAGCTCATACTGATAAGATAAGATTTTTATTTGTTAGAACATGGGTATACTTTAAAACTTGTAATGTAAGGTGTTAATTTTTCTAGGATCTACATGTTCTGCCACATAGTATGGCGTACAAAGAGAGAGTGTTCGTTCAAAGCAAAGCAAATATTTCTCTTATTAACATGACTTACAATTCAAAAATAAACTAATCAAATAAAATGTAACACACAAAATAAAACAAAATATTATAGAAAACATTACGGTTATGTACATCTCCTCAAGCAAATTTCAGCAGGTGGTGATGGCAACTTTGGACCGGAGTAGATGGAGGCAGATTGTCCGCTTGAAGGGGTCCAGTCACCACGATCCTCAGTAATGAGGGACCGACTGAAGAGAGAGACATCTAATCTAACATCTTAATAATAACATTTACAACAGCCAGAAAGAATAATGAAGGAATGATAATAATACCAGCTAAGAGAAGAAGGTTATACCGGGAACTCTAACTCAAAATTGGAGCTGCCCGACTGGGGAAGTACCTCCGCCTTGCAGAATATCGTAGCCAAATAACACTGCTCTTTTGCAGTGTTGTGTTCCTAACGGTAAGCAAGGTCGCTAGTGCTCCTTCGGGAAGCTTCACCCCTACTACCAATACGATGCTCGGTCTAAACTAGGGTCTTAGTAGAAAAAAACCTGACCTCGGAAAAAAACTGATTTTGTAATAAAGTCGGATTTAAACCAAGGTCTTAATTTGACACCTGGCCTAAAATGGCCGCTTTAGTTGAATCACAATATGATTCATAAATTACAGATGTCAAAATATCTACTTAATTGACAACTCCTAATATCAGCCGCATAAGGTTCATATTCAGTAATCATCTGTTTGACAGTTAATATGCAAATCAGTAGATGAATTGCTGAATGTGGCCTTTTTAGGCCTCCTGGTCTTGTTAGACCTCGCCTATACTCAGGTTTAACACATCTTTTGTAATGAGACTGATTACATCTACTACCTACATTTTTCTAGCTTCCTCTCCATCCAGATTGTAAATCCAGTTTTATTACTAGGTCATCTTGGTGGTCAGCGCTCAGGGAGCCGATATTAGATACCCACACAATGGTAGGCCTGCACAAGCTTTTACCATAGATAAAGTACGTACTCGTACCGAACAGTTTTGTAGAGTACTGGCTGGAGGGGGCTTATTACGAGGAACGAGATTGTATGTATTATGTATTGCAGAAATAACTGGATTAAAAGGAACTAGAGGAAATACTGTTATTCGATTACGTATACGTCATATTATTTGCGTATACCTATAAAAAGTTAGGGTGATAACCTAACCGTCAAAAGCCCTCGACTCCAACTAAAAAAAGAGCTGTAACTTTTGAATGGTTAAACAGATTTTCACGAACCATAACTAAGATGATACCCGATTAAACTAGCTTTCAATTAAAAAAAATGCATTGAAATTGGTTTATCCGTTTTGGAGCTACGATGCCACAGACAGATACACTGATACACAGATACACAGATACAGACTATAAACTTACATCACCCCTCTTTTTTGTTGGGGGTTAAATACAGATTAGTGCAATGTACTACCCGCAAAGCAAATGCCGGAAATAGTGAAGCAGACTTGCGTTGTTGTGCTTTTGCTCTGATATTTTCGTGCGTTCATATTTTTCCATGCGGGACTCGATCCTGCGACCCGCGCAGTTCTCTTCAAATTATAAAAATATATTAACATATCTATATCTTTACTAATATTATAAAAAGGTAAAATTTGTTTGTATGTATGTAGGGATTAATGTATGGAACTACTGAACCGATTGTAACAAATATTTCACTAATAGAAAGCTACACTATCCCTGGGTGATAAAGATATTTTATTTTGATAAAAATAAACCGCGAGTAGTTATTAAGTTGTTTTTTTTTCAGTATTTCCTCTATGTTTTCATATTTTATTAAACCAAAATGGTTTTTTTCTTCTTTCTTTTTAACTATACCTTGTGTAGTAATTATTAATAAGCAAACAAATTATCGTTATATTACCGAAACCATAATAGTCCCTTTTAATAGGATTTTGATATTGTGACCGTAGCCAGTAAGGGTCGCATTGAATTAGATTCTCCTTTCACAGCGACTTTGTGAGGTAACTATATTTCTCTTGCATTGTGCACGGACAGATTTCAGTGAATATTGTCGAACAGATGAGGTTTCTGCTCTATCCGGCTATTGTAAGGAGTGCTACATTAATATTTGTAGGCTCTTATTGTGAACAGGGCTATTTTGAGAGGTTTTAAAGGCTATAGTTTAGACCAAAATAACAAATGTAGTTGGGGCAGTGGCTAAGCCAGGGGTGGGCAAACTTTTACCTTCAAGGGACAAGAAAAAGCCTAGGAATTTCATACTGTAGTCTTCTTAGAAAACTTTGTACCCCTTTTTAAGCATATTGCGCGTACGGAGGTGTGTGAGATTTGGCATAGTTATAGACTTATAGTTTATGTGGAGAAGGAGTGCAGAAAGTTAAAATTACGGTCGAATTTCGACCACTGGGTAACCACTAATAATAGTAATTTTCTTAGTAATAATTTCATAGTCGTTTACTCAGTTTTTTCGTTCATATAGTCTTTGCATCGATTTGTATCGATGCAAACACCATGCAGGTGTCTACATTTATTTTCGCAACTATTCGTGAGGTATCTATAGAATAGAATAGATCTGTATTTCATGTACACCAAATACAGGCACTTATGAAATGCCGAGACTCTAGGTGCGCGGTTCCAAATAGTAGAACCTATGGAGAAGAACCGGAAAGAAACTCCATGGAAACTCTTTTAAAATAATAGATTACATGATTACTGGTAGTAGTGATGGTAGTGGTGGTAGTAGGTTGTCTGGTAGAAATCACCAAGTGCGATAAGACCGCCCTTTGTATGTACATTTATTTTTATTGTATCTTTTCTATTACTGGTGTGCAAAAAAGTGTATTGTAAAGAATAGAAAACGTTTATTCGATACAAGCAAGACATAAATTGTCAACACTTAAAAAATTTAAATTAAAGAAACAAAAATAACAAACAGGAATAAAAAATAAACACGAGATAAGACTTACTTTAAGGGCATGGTAAGGTACTAACCTATCACGGTCCTGCACTTTACCATCAAATGAAGACTAACTCACACATAGGAACAGTGATTGTAACTGTCAGTGTATGAGGCACATTGCAGAGAACGGCACTCTCGGGACGCAAGTTTGACGCTATGTTCTACTTTAGTATGAGTGTTTGTAGTTTTGATTCTATTTTCTGTTGGTCTATTGTGGCTTCAGCGGGTAGAATTTCTAATCATGCATTTATTATTTTATAATATTTTTAGGATACATGAAGTTTTAACTTCCATGCATTGGAACTTAGATATAAGTGTAAGCAGTGATAGCCTAACGGATGAACACTTGACTTCCATGCAGGAGGGTCTGAGATCAAACCCAGCCCTCAGATTTTTCGAATTTATGTGCGGATCAGAATTTGATTATCACTTGCGTTAACGGTGAAGGAAAATCCCGTGAGGAAACCAGCACATCTGAGAGGGCCTCATAAAGTTCTCGATGATGTGTGTAGTCCGCCAACCCGCACTAGGCCGGCGTGTTGGACGAAGGCCTAACCCTTCTCATTCTGAGAAGAGGCTCGTGCCCAACAGTGGGACAGTGATGGGCTGAATTTATTTACTTATTCATATATATATGCTACATGAAAATATTTTTCTTTTACTTCTAACCACAGACAAAATTTTGTCTGTGCTTCTAACTATCTTAGGTAATACAGGCACAGTTGAGCAATATCTCAGTGAATCACGATTCTGTGTTTGGATATAACCCGCGAATTTCTGCAAAAATGTTAATACTTAGGTACATAGCTATCGGCTGCTTGATTACGTATGATAAATATGACAGTTGGTGTCGCAAATAAACGTGCTATTCCGTATCCTCTAATGAAAATGTCTATAAGCGAAAAAGGGATGCATTCACTGTGTCTCTGGGGTCACTGTGGCTGGCAGATTTTTCTTACGTGATCAAGGTGGCGTACACCACTTAGACTCCTGCTCGTTCTGTAAATGTAAACAAGCGTAAAGCGTTCTCTGTAAACCAATATTCTATTTTCAATATTTTATTTCTGAAATCGAATGATATTCGATATTACTTGTTTGGTTCTCGTGATTCCCTCTGGAATAGAAACTTAAACTGGCCCGGGATTATCGAATGTCGAGCTTTGAGTGTTCGAGTCAGGTATTTATAGAATAGAATAGAATTTTATTTGTCTGAAAATAATATGGTGTTTTAACAGATCTTCTATTAATAATTACAATAATAACAAAATTATTCAATTAATAATTATAATAAATTTGGATAACTAATTAGGATGTTAATTATTAAGTATACAATGTAAAAAAAAAAGGTTAAATACATATGTACACTAGGTATGTACTTTTTGTCTGCAATTTTGTTAGTGTTTATTGTATTCTTCTGAATATCCTATTTTAGATAATTATATATATTTTTTTATATTTTGTATCTATTCTAATATTATTTATTTGTTTGTTTGTATGTAGGGGGTAATAGTATCACCGAAACGGCTGAAGTGATTTCGACGGGACTTTCACTGGCAGATAGCTGATGTTAAAAGGAGTAATGTAGGTTAAATTTATAATAGGGAGCCGCGCAAAAAAGAAATATTATATAGTACTAAATATAACTATTCATTCCATAACAAGTGTGATTTTTTCCTCTGTGAACCTTTCTCATATACCTAAATACATTGACCTACAATGGACGGTTTGTCTAGAACAAAATTCACGAAAATGTGTCCCGAGTCAACCGATATTAAGCGTAGGTACATTTAAAGAAATATAAAAAATATAATATCCTAATTCAAACCGTATCGTCATTAGTAAACAGCTTAATTTTACTTGCGACAATTTATCAGCCTATTCAACTTTTTCCTAATACAATACGGCATTTTTGACGTGTATTATGTCGGTTGACAAAACAAAAGACTGGCGCGCGATTGGAACTCTTTTTAACACACTTTTATTAGCTTCACCTGTAGGCTAATTCACGTAACTAAAGAAGTGCAGTTGCCGCGCAGTTGCAATAAAATATTAATCAAAACAACACATTTGGTAATCTTCTTCTTTCGTTATGGCAATTGAGCCGATGTCGACTATACTGCCATTTGGTATCCTCTGAGCTTCAGTGAGATACGCTCGCGTCAAGTTCGAGATTCATTCACAGTTCGCAACACAGGTCAAGTTCGAGAGTTTGGATGACTAAAGCGTGTTCTATAGTTTTTTTAAACTATAATATTTTATTTCGTTTTAGAATTCTTATGGCTCGGACGCTTTTGAGCGCGGCTCCAATATCCATTGTATTAGTAAGTTAATGTATACATACAACTTTTACTGAACGCGTCAAAAATAAATCAGTTCCTGTAAAATTATTCAACGTACCCTCCACAGTGCTCTTGATAGATCGTCGTCACCGGTATCAAGCTCTCTATCTTCATAAATTGCTGAAATCCCCATCAATCTTAGAACAACCCTTATTTATAGCTTGTGATAAAACAAATATTTCAAGATAGGCGTTTTGTTAAAGTAGGTGAAGCCTTGACCTCTTTTGTTTCTATGTTTTTTTTTAATTTTTACTTTTGCTCACACTATCCGTTCTTAATTCAAGAAGAACTTACTGCCAGCAATTTATTTTTTCTTTGATTTCACAAACGAATCTTTTAGAACCGCCCCTTAATTACCGATGTAGTAGACAGTTTGCGACAGGCGTAAGTCGCGCGGTAGCTGCTGTCAAACATCGCTTTGGTATTACGTATTTGCCGATAGCGACGCGACAGCCACCGCTTACTGGTTCGCCCTCTGGCGGACAATAAACGAACTAAAAAGTGCATACTTGGTGCTACAAGCGGAAGAATGCCGTACATAATACGAATTTGTTTGACAGTTCACGACCGATCGCGCTCCGCAACTTTTATTTATGATGATGATTTACTATAAAACTCCATTACCACTGACTCACTGACTGACTGATTGACAGAATTGTTCTCCCAGAAGGAGTCGTGGGGGGTAAAAGTCATGTATTAAGGTCATATAGCTGCAGGTCCAGTGAGTTTGGAAAAAAATCGAAATGACCTGAAAGTGGAACGCTGACTGGAACTGCTCTACGGATCTCGAAAACGAAAAGTCGCAGACGCACGGTGCCGGAACTAAAAATGTCGAGGACCCTGAGGCCGATGGACGAGCCGGTGAAAAAAAGATGGCTTCCATACAAAAAAACATGGCTGCCATACAAAACCAAATATCATTTATTTTACGTTATATTACAAGCTCCTCAGGTCCTAAAAAGCCCTCGCGGCCCGCGCACCGCGCGACCTCTAGTTTATTTATATACTTATTCTTTATTGTACACCAGTTAAAACATATACAAGGTGTAAGTGACATCGTAACGAAAACTCATACCATGGGTTCAGTACATGATACTGGATCATTCAGCGTTAGAATTTTGCGTCAGTCTTATCAAAAATTTAACGATTTTGTTCGCAGATTTTTTAGTTAGGTATAAAAACTGGGAACAAAATCGTAAAATTTTTGAAAAGACCGACGCAAATTTCTTTCACTTAGTCTTTCAGTATCATGTACTGAACCCATGGTATGAGTTTTCGTTACGATGTCACTTACACCCTGTATACACATGTAGGTAACACATGTTACTATGGGACCAACCGTAAAATCGCCATAATAAAATCTGCTTGAGACTTGCACCCCATATCTAGAGATGAAATAAGTAGATACTTATGAAAAGTGAAGAAGAGAAACCTTTCACCGTCTAGACAACACGACACAACTACTTAATCTATAGGGTAACTATTCATCGCGTATAAAAATATTTAGCCATTATACTACACAACAAAGAGCTCCTAATACAATGATATTAAATCTAGACTGAAACACAATATGTCCTTTCTCAGCGCAAACAAAGGGAAGCTTAGAAAAAGATATCTTGAAAAAGAAAATTTTAAGCAGAAGTTTCTTTGGGATACGAAACTTAAATAAGCCGCACAAAAAATAGACGTAAAAAATGTTATGAAAAACGAATGATTTATATTAGGCCTCCTTAAAAATTTACGAAACCAAGACACCGATTTATTACATCCTACTGTAGAGTCATGTACTTTTAGACATGGCAAAATGTATTTCATAAAAAACAAATTATACCACAGCCTTCTGTAAAGAGAAGATAGTCCTATTTATTGATGTAAAAAACTATTAGTATGAGTTGCAAAGGTTAGACTAGTTTATTCAAAAGACGGGCTAAATTCTTAAAATTATTTCCATTTTGCATTAGGTATATTTTTTTCAAATAAAATACAATATTCGCATAAAAATTTCAGACTAAAAGCCGGTTTATAAAAGGCTGATCAAATCTATCCAGTTGTCAAGTCTCATGTCAACTGATAAGATTGGTTGTTGAATTTTTTTTTTTTGTTCCAATATTGGTCCAATATTGGTCCAATCACAATAGCTAATATATAATTTAACATGATCAGTTGAATAATGTTTAATCATCGTTTATAATTACGGGGGAAATAGTGTGCATGATACTTACTTCGATTTCTCAAAGAAAAATCGACAATTTTGTTTTCGTACATCATAATCGGGATCCAGCAGAATATCGGTTTCAGGTGTCATAGCCTGGCAAATGCTGAGTTGGACACCCATTTACTGCAGCTCAGTATACACCGAATAATTGCTCATTATAGCCACATTTTTTTTACTTAATTTTGCACTGTTGCCAACTTAAGAAAAACGACTCTCTGTCTATGCAGCTGTCCTCTTCTTGTTACATATGTCTATAATTATTCTAGTGTGTCGTTTATTTGTGGTAAATAAATGCTTTTTCTTTCTTCTTTTCTTTGCGATTGGAGACTTTATCAGCCTTTCAAAAACCGAGCATAAGTTGAAGAAAAATAACTTATGCGACTTCTGCCACATTCTAAATTCAAAGTTTTATATTTTCTACCCTCCTAATTTAAACGTCGCTTAATATAAATCCCCTCATGAATTTGTTTTCGAAGGGAATATTTGTGTATTTTCTTTCTGGGCTCAAATATTATAATAATATCAAATATCGTAACATTTAATATTTTATATTGGTTTTGGTATCAAAATATTATATCATATTCCTGTGGGTATTTGCGTTCTGCGTCACAATCATACTTATACGGTAATCTGACGCAGAACACAAACCTATATCGATGATGTCGTAATTTTTCGTAAAGATACACTATCGCTCAATCTCGTGCTGAAGTGGTAATGGGCTGGCAATATTAGCCGTAGAACCGATGACCGTTGGGGTAGACGTGTTCTTGAGTGGAAACTGCGAATCGGCAAACGTAGGGTAGGATGCCCTCAGTCTACGTGGAGCGACGATCTTCGCAGTGGCTGGTAACAACAGGGTGAGAGTAACCGGGGATCGAGCCAGATGCCGTGCGATTGGAGAGGCTTATGTCCAGCAAAGTCAAAGTCAAAATCTTACATGTACGTGTAATTTATTGTTCTTAAAGCATAGCATTGAATTCCGGCACCCCGCCACCCAACAAGAAAGTTTTAATTTAGAAAAATATAACACGGATCGTGTCGGTCGGACGTGATATTTTTCTAAATTAAACCTTTATTTTTATATTATTTTCAATAAATTATTTATTTGCTTTTATTTCTTTTATTGGAGTTTGTATCTGAATGTAAAAAAATCAACTCAATCGATCAGTGTAAGTGTAAGTTTAAGATTACGTTCATACGAAGTTATCGTTTTTATAGAAAATGTATGGAAAATAGTATTTTGTATTTTTTTCAAATTAAGTAAGAACCATTTCGTCAGTTGTTTGGAGGAACCATTCGTGTTGATAAATAGAGTCATTTGAACACCAATTAATAAGTTTTTTGAGAAATGTCCATTTTCCCGCTGACTGTACCTTTTTTCAGAAAACTAATAATAGGGTTTTTAATATCTTCAAAATTCACCTCAAGTTTCGTAGGACCTCTTACTATAACAGAAAGGGCAGATAGTCACTCATAAAGCCTCAAATTAATATTTTTTTTCAATTTCGAATTTTGGGGCCATTCGGTGTACTAGAGACATTTCCTTGAATACCTCTGAAAAAAAATACCGAAACAAACTCATTAGCGTCTGGAAAGGCTTTTTAAAGAAATTATCTGTAAACTATATCTACCCAGTACCCATGATACAGGAGAAATATAAAAGTTTTCTTATAAATAAATCTTATTTCGAACCAAAGCCTCATTTTGTTTCAGATGAATCACAAATTATTACTCGAGCATACTTTCAATTAGTATGCTCGAGTAATCATTTTTGTAATTTGGAATAATTTTTATTTAACCTGTAACTTACCGGTTACCAGGTTGTATTAGAAAATAATTCTAACCTTGCGTCCTATTTCGTCTTTCTGTGGGCGATGAACTGTGAAAAATAAGGGTTTTAGGCATCGATGTCTATAGATATGCTTAGTGAACTCAAAAAGTGAGACGTGTCAGGTGCTTCATTTTCAGAAAAATGGAGTGGTTGATCACCTGTCAAATGCCGTTTACAAACATAATTATTAATTTGTATATTGAATAAAAAATATATAATAACAGTAGCTATTCCATTAGTGCATGTATCGCTGTTCTATTTAAATATAATTCGAACATTGTTGAATTTAGAATTTGACGTTTTGAAAAAATACGTCTCATTTTTTTAGCTTCCCTTTGTATGACAGAGCGTACTCGTATCTATAGACATCGATGGTTTTAGGGCCCATCCACACTAGATACTTTTAGCAGCAGAATAGCGCGTTTTCGCGTTCGTTATTCAGTTTTTGTAAGCAAAAGGCAGCCGACGAACGCGAAAACCCGCGATTCTGCTGCTAAAAGTATCGAGTGTGAACGAACGCTTACTCCAATATAATTATGTTTTATGTTCTACCAAGATATTTTCGAAGAATACTAAATTAGTCATAAATAATAAAATAAATAATTGTTCCCCGTTACCGGTGGGCTACTAATACTACTGTTTTATATTTTTAAATGTTTTTGTATGCTTTTTGTAAAAATATTTATAATTTTAAAAATGTATGTGTAAATAATATTGAGATATTGAGATATGTAGCGTACGGTAAAAATACTGTGAACAAAATATCTCAATTCCTTGATATTTTTCATTGTAATCTTAATATTGCCTGGAGGTTACTTTACCCTGAATGAGAAAAGAGGCTCGAAACATCAGAAGAAATTAAAATTCATCCGCAGGTGTCGTGTGCAAAGTTACCGCCGAGTTCAAGATCCGTGTTAGATGTTGGTGAAGACTGTGAAGAGCCTTGGAGTGGTATTCTGGAGAATATCTTTGACACAATTTAATTTTTTTAGCCCCTTTTGTCTCTCTGCTGGGCAAAGGTCTCCCCCAAGTTCTTCCATATATCTCTTTCGTGCGCCGTTCATAATTTAATAATTGAAATAAAATATAAAACATATTCAACTGATTTAAATTTTAAAATAAAATAAACATTTAAATTAAATTAAAATCGAGTTATAATAGTAATTACAATTAAAATATTCAAATCGACAGTTGAAAGGCTATTTGTTCTAAGCAAATTTTTTTTCATGTTTTTTATTTTTCGAAAAACGAATCTTGTAAAGTAACGATTTTAGATTTTTTAAATTAATTAATTAACTAATAAAATTCGTTAATAGTATTATTCTCGACTTTTCATAAGTGCCTGCATCTGGTTTACATCTTTTTTTTTTTTTTTTTTTAAACATTGCCCCTCACTAGGATTTTCCTGTATCGAGGGTACAGTTTACAAACATACATGTCACATGCACACACAACCAGACCCGAAACAACTATCTGTAGATCATACAAATATTTGTTCCGTGCGGGGATCGAACCCGCGGCACGTAGCGCAGAAGGCTAATCGCTTAGCCACTGCGCCAACCGTGCGCACACACACACATGAAATAAAGATCTATTCTATTCTTATTCTGTTCTAAGAACATCTTCCTCGTCATTCCAAAAGGGATCACAACGACATCGCTTCACCTCTCCATAATATCGCTTCGCCACAGCCTGCGCGAACTTACGTAATTTTGACAAGTTTAAAATTTTCCCCCCTCCTCAGCCTTCGCCTGTCATTCTTTGAAACTTTACGTGAATTAGATGATGTTTTTGGGGGACAAGTTTGAATTAAATATTGTTCGTATTTGCAATATCTTAAATATTTTCTTTTGCCTAGGTATATTATTTTAAGGAAATATTTTATTTTTGTCCTTTATCCATTAATTTAGTCTACCCCTGCTTGCTTGGACTCGAAGCTATATAACTACCGCGCAGATCAGTCGATCAATGAGGTTAAGCAGCGCTTGCCGCGGTCAGTCCTTTGATGGATAACCGTTTCTACAAACATCGAGACGCCTCCGTGCCTCGGAAAGCACGTTACGCAGTTGGTTTCGGCTGTCTTACGAATCCCTATGACAGTCGTTTGGGAGTCAGCAAAAAAAAATCTGACAACTGGTCGAACCTTAGGGTATCAGTGTCTCCCAGTGTGTTGGTGGCCAGTATCACTGCCTCCTGACATTATGCTGAGCTGCGACCTTTTGGCACAATAACTCTTTTATTTTATATGTTTTCTTTCTTGGTTTTATTTATTTTTTGTGGTGCTAATAAAGTATTTTTCTTTCTTTCTTTCTTTCTCCTAGTAATGGGTGGCGGAGGTCAGATGGCAGTCGCTCCGTGTAAAATAGGTACTGATATTCAGCCGCATCTGGTTAGATTGGGAATCGACCGCAACGTGGGTGGGAAAAGGCTTAGTCAGATGATAAGATTTCGGCGGATTCATCTCGACTTTGATTTTTCTTGATTTTATAAATATATTATATTAATAATGTATGTATATTATTTGTATAGTATGTAGGTACGTGACATATCTGATAATGTAGGTAACTATATATTGTAATGTAAGTATATGTGTATTGAATTACTTAGGTTCTACTCAAGTATATTAACCTCACCTAATAATGACTAGTGCATCTACCATGTTTTTGTCTCTGCATCACCCTAAGGTTGTCTGGCAGAGAATGCCTTAGGCATTAAGACCGCCTTTGTACATACTTGTATGAAAAACATTAAATAAATAAATAGATGACCCGCTTGGTATTCAATTCTCAATTCTCAATTCAATTCTCAATTCTTTATTGCAATCCATAATGTACACAGTCATACAGGTGGTAAGTATAAAATAAAGAAACAATTATGGACCCTGTCGGGCACAGCAAAAGTTTAAATAAGTAGGAGAGAGGAGGAGCGCTTTAAATTTTTTTCATAATATGAAAAATTGAAAATGGTTTCTCTTGTGAAAATATAATATAATATAATTATATATTATCACTTATCATCTATATTATTTGTTTATTCTCTATTTTCTCTATTATTTATTTATTTATTATAATATGTGTAAGCCTATCTATTTATTTACTAATTTGTTATATTAAATTATATATTATTATTATTTATTTATTATTCGCTTAAATATTTTTTATTGCAATTAGTAGTTGTATGTAATATAATTAAATGTTTAAATCAATACTGATAAAGCTCTTAATTATATTTAACCTATTTATTTTTGATATTTTGCATAACAGATAAACTAATATATTCTATATATCATTGAATTTATCCATTAGATATTCGTCTATTGTGTAATAGCTTTTATCGATTAGGAATTGTTTTAATTTATTTAAAAATATATTAGTTTTGTTTGCTTGTTTTATGTTTGCCGGTAATTTATTATAAATTTTTATAGACATAGAATAAGGACTAGAAGAGTGCATTTTAAGGCGGGAGGGAGGCAAATTTAGTCTGGTTTTATGGCGTAAAGAATATTTTGTTTGTATGTCTTCTCGTGTGTTATAAGAATCTGGGTATTTGCGAACTAGTTTACATAATTCCAAGATATAAATACTAACCAAGGTAAGAACTTTGTGCTTCTGGAAGTAAGGCTTGCAACTATCTGTTTGTTCTATGTTGGCTAATATTCGTATCAGCTTTTTTTGTAGGGTGAATAGGGAGGGAGCATCTGTGCTATTTCCCCATAAGATGATGCCGTAGCTAAACCAAGCATGGGCATACGCATAATATGTGACTAGTGCGGTTTGTAGGTTGGTAGTCTTTTTAATTTCGCGGAGGGCATATGAAAATTTTGAAATTTTTGATTTAACTTTCTGTATGTGTGTTTTCCAGTTTATATGTGTGTCTATTGTCAAACCTAGGAGAGTGAAATCATTAACTACTTCTAATTTTTGTTGATTGTATGTAAAGTTTATATTTATTTGGCTTTTTTGCCGAGGATAAAAAGTTATTAATTTGGTTTTGGTATAATTAATTTCGAGATTATGCTCGCTCATCCAATTTATTGTTTTATTAAGAGTAGTGGTAAGCTTTTCATTTAAGTTAGCATTTGTTTGGCATGAGGTGAGGAGAGAGATATCATCTGCGAACAGAACACATGGCCCGTCTATGGTTTTGGGGAGGTCGTTTATGTATATGAGGAATAGGAGGCAACCTATAACACTTCCCTGGGGAATTGAAGCATGTATTGGCTTGACATCAGATCTTATGAGCTGTGTTTCTTTTGTTGATTCATTATAATATTCAATCTCAACTAATTGCTCTCTGCCCTTTAAATATGATGCAAACCAATCATGGGCTTTCCCGCGTATTCCTATTCCGTGTAGCTTATTTAGCAGAATTTTAAATTGCACCTTGTCGTAGGCCTTAGTCATATCGAGTAATATTCCTATTGCGTATTGCTTGTTATTTATAATGTTTAAAGCCTCTTGGATGTACTTATAAACTGCTAACGTTGTTGATCTATTTTTGCGGAATCCGTTTTGGCAGTCATCAAATATCTTATATTTTTCACAAAAGGAATATACGCGATCGCACATTGCTTTTTCAAAGACTTTAGATGCTGTAGGTAGAAGGGCAATTGGTCTATAATTATTTGGATCTGTTTTAGAATTCTTTTTATGAATAGGTTTTATTAAAGCTTTTTTTAGTAGATTGGGGAAAATGCCTTCTTGGAACGATTGATTAATTAATTTATAAAATGGTAAGGTAAGTTCGTTTGCACACTGTCTGAAAAGAGTTGGTGGGAGTTCGTCTATGCCGTGACTATTTTTGTTTTTTAGGTTTTTTAATATTTTATTTACTTCGTATCCTTCGACTGGTCTAAGAAACATAGTATTTTCAGTGGGGTTAATCACTGATGTTTCTCTCAGTTCGGAGCCGGGTGTTTGGGTGGTATTTTCCCCAATGGATGCGAAGTAGTTATTGAATATGTTGGCTACTTGTTTAGGTTCTGTTTCTAGGTGTGGCGTTTGTAATGTTATATTTTGTTTATAATTGTTGGTTTTTTTGTTCGTTCGTTCTTTCACTATGTTCCACATGGTTTTAACCTTATTTGTTGATTTATTCATTTTATTTATGTAATGTAATTTTTTCGCCGTTGTTACACATCTTTTTAGGATTTTTTCATATTTTTTATAGTATTTCGTAAGTACTGAATCATTTGTTTTTAGTGATAGAATTTTTAATAGTCTTTTATTTTTACAGGATTGTTTTATTCCAACGGTTAGCCAATAATTATTTTGTTTTGTTTTTAATTTAAGTCTACGTGTAGGGATACATTCTTCTAAGATATTTGTTAGTATGTTATTGAACGAATGATAGTTCTCATCTACATTTTTATTCGGTTGTATGATATTGTTCCAGTTTTGTATATTTAGTTTGGATTTGAATTTTTGTATGTTATTTTTATTCAGTAATCTTTTGTTGACAAACCAAATGGATTGTTTTGTTTGTTGTTTTAGTATCATATGTATAATTGTTCCACTGTGGTCAGAAAATCCTAATTCTTCTACAGTTGTGTACATATTATTGTCGTTAAAGTTTGTGAATATCAAATCTAAACATGTTGATGTGGTTTGTGAGATACGCGTAGGTTTTTTTATATGTTGTACAAATTTATACTCTAACATGAGATTAAGTAATAGGTTTGCTTTTACGCTATTTTCTAAAATGTTGATATTAAAATCTCCTCCTATTATGACATTAAATTTTTTATATTTGTTATTTAAACAATGCATTAATAGTTTTAATTGACTAATAAAAATTTCTTCCTCTCTTCTATTCCAGTATATGGTAACTATTATTAGATTTTGCTTTGGTAGCTTACATGCACATACTTCTACACAATATTCAACAGTCATATCACCAATATCACAACATTCTATACATTCTATATGCTCATCTAATAATATACAGAGTATCAGTAGAATACTAGCTAATTTTTGCGGCAGAATCGCGCATTTTCGTGTTCGTTATACACTTTTTGTAAGCTAAAGGCAGCCGACAAACGCGAAATCGCGCGATTCTAAGGCTTACATTCAGAGACGACAGAAACGAGTCAAAGCGTGAACTTACGCTTCCATCTGTCAAAATCAACAACTTGCGCTCATATTTGTATTCAGAGACGTTCGGAACACGACTTAAACTTAACGTAAACTAAGATAAGCCAAGTAGTGAATATTGACTACTTAAGACGACATTAGCGCCGCCAAGTGGGCTAAGGTGGAGTTAATATCGACAATTTGAGATTTTCAAGTCTGACTAACCTCATAACTTAATTAAATAGGTTTATGTCTCAGATATTTTGTTTCGCTCACTCCAATTGCATTTTGTATATATTGCCATCCTGTTTTAATTTTTATATACCTACGCCTGCTTATACGTTTTCATAAAAACCGTAACTTACCGATAAACATTTTGCTTTTAAAAATGGCCATAGAGAAGAGAGTCTTAGCTAAGCTTACACTGCGTCTCTGAATACGAATTTTGAAGATGCGCTTAGCGACGACTTTGCTTAGAGCGGTCTTCGCCCGTCTTAAGGTCATGTCTTTGAATGTCAGCCTACTACGTCTAACTACTACCTACGTCATCGGTTGTCGACATCTCGTATAGATAACAAGATTTCTGAATACTTTCTTACAAAACTTAAGAACCACAATTCACTCTTTTACATTTTCTTTTACCTACTGCAATGACAGACCCAGGTCTGTAAAAAAAACATTCAAAATGTAACACTGTACACATCAAGTTATCTCATGGGATAACAAAGGCATTTGAATTCACAGTAACACACGGCAGTCTACCCCTCCCCCGGGAGTGAAGCTTGAAGAAGGATATTGTTACAAAAATCTCAAGAATTCTATCTACGTGTGTTTTGGTTATTTCATTTTGAGATGAATTTGAGTGGTTGAAATTTTTGAGATTCGTTTTTAAAACGCTTTTATTAGCTTCACTTGTAACTAACTAACTAACTTAGATGTAAAAATATATTGAAATTTAAATTTGACCCACTTCCCGGTTTCCGATTGAGCTGAAATTTTGCATACACGTTTAGTTTGGATGACAAAAGCGTCTTCTTTAGATTTTTTTTTAAACTATAATATTTTTATTATTGAAAATGGTATAACATCTCTCCATGTATAGGTCTATACAAATAAATAAAATTGAAGTGTCTGTTTGTAATGTCAAAATAACAGCTTTTTACTAAATGTTTAATATGAAAGTATTATTACGGTATTTATAACTAAAAAACATTTTTTTTTGTCTTTCTTACTGTCTGTCTGTTTTTTTGTTTCGGCTTATCCGAAACAGCTGGACCGATTTTGCCGGGACTTTCACTGGCAGATAGTTGATGTTATAAGAAGTAACTTAAGCTATTTTTATTTAAAAAAAAAAAAAAATAGATTAGGGACTTTTTTTCGCGATTTCATGTCTGTTCTCGTAGTAAAAGTTGTTCATAAGGATGAGTATAATCCTCCTTCAATGTTTCCCTCGGTCAACCAGTCACCCTGTATAATTTTTTTAATAGTGTTGCTGTTACAAGATAAATTATAAAATGAACATTGTGATTGATAATTGTACAATGCCAGACTTGTTATGAAAAAGAATATCGATGATTTTCCGAGATTCTAGTCTGCAACCTTTAGATAAAGAAGATTTTCGCAGTCCATGAAATAAAAATCCATTAGATGCCTCTGGCTATTCCACGGGAGGAAATGGACAGCTTATTTTCAGCCCCACCGAATATTTATTTCTGCATTATTTCTTCCCAAAATATAAAACCCGACACGCTCCTTACAAAAAGGGTTACCATTATTCGAGAAAATATTTTTCTTCTAAGCTTAGGGTGAAAGCTCCAATTTTCGTCCGTTCGTACCTAATTGTCGTTTTTACCCTACACGTCACGTGTTGACGGAAGTGATATTAATTTAGGGTTCCGTAGGGTGGGTAAACAATTGACCGTTTGGTGTATTATTGTTATTTTCCCTTTGGACCCTTTTTCGGGGATTCTGCGTCTTTATTTTGAAGGTAAATCGTTCTGTGTCAACATTGATCAATTATGTTGGTGTTGCATTGTTTGTAGGACAAAGGATTAGTATTGATGTCATGGGTACATAATGTATGGGGTGATTAATACCTTGATACCGGTTACAAAACGGGTACTACCTAGCTATTATTATAGGCAGGGTGCTAAGCAAGATGCAGGTGGCAACAAAGTTTTCAAAAGGATTTTCACTGTTTTCAAAAGGATTATTACTGAAAGTTGTTGAAGTAAAATGCTCCTAAAACTATAATTACTAAGACTTCTGAAAATCGACAACATTCATCATATTTGTACGCGACACGGCAAAATATAGAATAGAATAGAATAGTACGGAATATATTGTTATTTCATGTAAACCAGATACCTACAGTCACTTATGAGATATCGAGACTCCGCGCGGTTCCAAATAGTAGGTCCTATGGAGAAGAACTGACAAAAAAATCCATGGAAACTCTTTTAAAATAATAGATTACAATAATGATTACTACAGTGTACTTAATTATATTATTTATAGTGTTTCTATCTACCCATTGTAACATATCACACATTATTATAACCCAACTATGTTTTCAACAAAATCAACCTCATTGATTCAGGAAAAAACAAAATACCAACAACAATTATTCCTACGCTGCATTTTTGAAAAGTACCGATATTTATTTACCTAATAATTGCAGTATCATTAATTCTGAGTTATAACTCAAGATTCATAAACTTTATTACCCATAAAGTACGTTGTAGGACCAGATGCATTTCGAAAAACTGAAAAGAAAATGCAATATCAATTTTGATAATCTTTGAAAATTAGATCCGGATTTTTTTCCTTGATTTTTTTAAAACTTTTCCCTCGGTACGGTTTACAAATATACACGTTACATGCACACATACCCGGACTCGGAACAACTATCTGTAAGCCATACAAATATTTGTTCCGTGCTGGGATCGAAACTACAGCTCATAGCGCAAAAAGCCAATCGATTAGCCGCTGTGCCAACCGAGACACCCGTATTGAATTCGTCGATAGGTATTGATGAACTTGATTATTTCACTAATATTTCGCGATATTATCGCAGATAATTATTGATGTAGCTCAAAAAGCCGGTCAGCTTAAGTGGGACTGGGCAGGACATTTCTGGCGTATGCCGGTCGAACTGTGGGCCCACATAGCTCAGAACTGGTGTCCTGAGACAATAAGACGGGGTCACTGCAGACCGCGAAGGAGATGGCGGGACGAGTTGGATGCCTTCCTTAAAGACTGGCCTAATACAGCGCGGGATCACGAGAAGTGGAGAGAAGGGAGGGAGGCCTTTGCCCTTAAGATTGTCTGAAGCTGGGGTGCAAGGAAAGACCCCCACGGTGACAAACCTTGATAATGCGACATAATTTTGTCGACACATTATCTCGTGCGGATACAGGAATTGTTATGACGACAAACTTTTGTCGCGGTGCGCATGTTAGCCTAGATGGGTAGTCAATCTCGTATTACGGCGTGAGTGATTTCCATGTGGCAGCATGTGGGAAAAAAACACAAAATAAATAAATCTCACGCCCTCCTAACAACTCACAAAATACCTTAATAATAAACACAACTCCAACAATCGAAAAAGTATTTGGGAGGCGACGTCACCTCATTCCTGACAGCGCGGGGATCCTGCAAACTTTTTGATTAATTACATTTCGCTCGCCGTAGAAATATTGCCACATTCCAGGTAGAAGTTATGCGAAAGGTTGCAGAATTAACCATAGATAGAGGTGGCAATATGAATTTTAATTACATCTTGGTTGTAGCATTCGCAGCTTAAAGCAAAAAAGGTATTTAAGAATAGCAGGCAACTCTGGTCGCGTAAGTATGCACTGCCCATCGTCTAGATCGTTGTGATAATTGCCTTCTCAATTTTTAAGAGTACCGATCTCCAAGCATCTTGACGTTTCTTAATTAAAGCATTTTTCTAGTTAAAAAAAAGAAATATAAAAAATGCAGCTATCTTAGATTATTTAAATGCTAGGACAACGGAGAAAAACCATTAAATCCCACCAGATAACTCAGAAACTCTCTAAGATGTATACATTATTTAAATTATAAATCTCTAATGCGTCAATTTACCAACAAGTTCCTAACGTCAAGGGATTCTTAATAGATTTTTTCAAACATTGATTTCTTGTTTTTTATTCAGTATGCGGACTCTTTACATACAAAAATCTAATAAACGTCACGTATCGATAGGAATTTGATGGTATTAATTATAATAGAACTTGTGCGTATTTTTTTTAAGCCTTGTCTATACATGCCTAACTCTAAGTGTAAAGTATGGAGCGCGACTTTCAAGTTTATTACCTGACATGTTTGAAATACCGGTTTTATTGTAGGGGAAGGGAGGCGGGAACGTGTTAGGAAGATTTTTATATATTTACATTATGTAATGGACTCAAAAGTCACTGGGATAGCTGCCAAGGAGTTGTAATATTGGAAGATGTATTTTAAATATGTCTGTCAATCTGAATGTTGATTATTTTTTGTATAAGAAAGAGCGTTCTTGAGTGAGTGATGCTGGCGCTCTCTGGGTAGTCAGCCCACCAATTCTAGTGTGATAAGCTTATCCCTACTCGACAGAAAAACATTCCATAAATATTTATTCCATTCATTATTTTAACTCTTTCATTTCCTACCAAGTAAAGTCCGTCGCTCTTTTAAAAATCACATTTTCATAGACATTTTAAATTTTACTAAAAACGTTCCGTCAAATACGTTTTAATGGACAACGCAGCGGTGTTCCATTAAAAACTACAAGTTTTGCAAAACAATTTGGAATCACTCAGGCATAAGTAATCAAAATGTTGGATACCTATCGTAAACAATATTTCAAATTACAAGTCTGTTAGTAATAGTTTTTTTATGAAAAATATTTTTGAAAGATCTTTATTTTGGGTAATTGTTCAATAAATAAATAAAATAGGTATCAAATCAAATTAATATTTTAATGATCTATTGTATTTCTGGTGTAGAATAATGGTACATTACTGACCAGGCATGAAATAATACTTTGCAGCTTTTCTGTAAGTCAATCTTTTCTTTCGCCGCAGACCGCAGGCAAAATAAATCAATTTTACAGGTTACAGGCAACCAAGTACTCGGTTGTAAATACCAATAACTTGTTTATTTCTAGCCATTACGTTATTTCAGTGTAGTGTGTTAACTTTGCAAGCTCCATCCGAACTAAGTACTCGGTTGTAAATACCAAATACTTGTTTATTTCTAATCGATACATTTTTAAAGGAACCTCATAATTATTGTCGTTTTGCAGTATTGATATAGGTAAAGGCTATTAATTCGTCGATCACACTCCGGTCACAAGTTGGACTAAACCCTTCCCAACCGCAAGTACTCGGCTACCTGTGTTATTGATGTTAGAGATACAACATGCATGGAAGTGACAGGAGACATTTCAAAGGACAGGTAGATGATTGAACTATCTTGAATAATAATAATAATAATTAAGACAAACAAATCAAATATCTGGACTTGGCTCGCGAGGTTGTCGATATGTGGGACGTGGAGTCAGCAATCATTGTGCCGATAGTCGTAACGGCTAATGGCTTAATTGCCAAGAGTCTCGACCAACACCTCGAGAGGCTCTCGCTAGGTGGCTGGATCAAGGGCTTGATTCAGAAAGCAGTACTCCTTGACACTGCGCGCATTGTCAGGAGGTTTCTCTCTCTAGAGCCCTGACCACCGGTAGCTTGGACCCTGTTCCCGATGCCGGTGGCCTACTACTCTTTTATATTTTTAAATGTTTTTATAATCTTTTTTTTTTATTTAATTGTAAAATTATTTAAAAATATATAAAAGTATGTTAAAAATTAAATAAAGGAAATAATAATTAATGTCTTTATTCGGGTAACTATAGACCCATAATGTGTTAGTAAATACATACTTAATAACTATTGTTAGGTTTATACAGTGAAGGTACTTAAAATCTAGAATTTGGCTGGATTCTCTCAACATGAACCGCTGAGCAGCGGTTCAAATAGAAAGAATTCAGTCGGCCAGCTATCATGGCCATGACGCGGTTAAAAAAATTAGTAAGTAAGTAAGTGGTTATAATGATGAACCGAATTTGATTAAGTTTTTCTTTGCAAGGTGTTTTAATCGAGAGTGTTCTTAGCTATGTTTCAAAAAAATCTGCTCAGCCGTTTGAATGTCATCATTCATCACCACTTTTCTAGTTGATGAAGAGATATAATTCTAGTCGGAAGTTTGAAAAGAGTTATCATGGAGTTTCTTGCCGGTTCTTCTCCATAGGTTCTACTATTTGGAAGCGTGCACCTAGAGTCTCGACATTTCATAAGTGCCTGTATCTGGTTTACATGAAATATAGATCTATTCTATTCTATTCGGAGACGGGGGTTTTTGACGGTTAGGTTGTATTTCTTTTTCATTCACACCATCGATATTCGCACATCTGTCTGTCGCACTTCCATGGAGCAGTGAATTTATCTACGTAATTATTGCAGTTATTGCACCAATGGCGTTCACTCATTTTGCAGTTAAAACGACAGTTTGTTTTAATCAACCGTACACGCTGTTGTATTGAACCCATTTTTAACCGTTGACAGAAGTGCTGAATGACCAAAAATCAATCGTATGCGTGAGCCGTTTTTAATTAAGCACCAATCAATTTGAAATGTTACTGCTTTTATGGGCAGTTCATAATATTTGTAACGTGATATTATGCAGCAATAATGGTTTTTTTCAGGGCTTCATAAATTTACTAATGCTCTGTAATAATTACATTACTTATAATCAAAAATAGCGACCCGCCCGGTGAAATTTCTCTACTATCCTTAAATTAAATATGAAAGAAAGAAAGAAAGAAAGAAATAAAAAGTTTTTATTTTCACGCCCTGTATGACGCACAAAACTTAAATAAACCTACACCAAGATCACTTAATACTAAAAATTGTCATTGTTCTGCTTTGAGTATCTATACAAACCTGAAACCTTCTGGTGAAAACCCCATCAAAATCTGTTGCGTGGTTTAGGAGGAGTTAGCGGATACCTATACCTACAGACAGACAGACGCGGAAAGTGACTTTATTTTATACCATGTAGAGATGTATAATATTTTACAACAATCACAACATTGATAGTAATGATTTTATGATTAAAGCAGTGTAAAAAATATTCAAAGATATGAAATCGCCAAAAAATCTTCTGTTCCATATATTTAGTAGAGTAACATAGATTTTTTTTTATGGAATAGGAGAATTTTCGCTATTTCAGGGTTGTCCCAATTGTAAAAGTTGTTTTAAAGTATAAATGTAGTGTAGGTACGCCTTTAGGAGTATTGTTTGTTTGTTTTGATAAGCCGAAACGAAATGTAATAGTTTCTGTTATGTACTCTAAAACATACAGCTAAAATCTCATGATTGACCCATCCAGTTCAAAAGCATCTTTAATACGAATCAGGGACAAAGTTATTTCAATTATAATGCAATTAAAATCTAATTTTGTGGGTTGTTAAACTTTGTCCGATGGATTCAAATTAAATTACACCCGACCAATATGTCGTCGGTATATTTTTGTAAATATGTGTTACGATGTATAAAACATATTCTCATCTACAATAAAAACAAGGCGGTTCCATTTATCCCAAATCCGGCCATAGAGCTAACTTTATTTATGTACAAAAAAACTTGAAATAACCATGCCCTGCAATGCAATGTTAAATACTACAGCTGTAATATTCATTAATAAAAGTGGACTACATGAATAAACCAATAATATGAGGAGCGAAGCCAGTTTGAGACGCTAAGCGAGCAAGCAATCGGCGCGAGAATCGCTTCAGTGTGAACGGCCAGGCGAGCGGGCGAATTCGCGTGCCACAGCGCGGGCGGTACGCGGGCGGATTCGCGCTGGTGTGAGCGCAGCTTTAAGTGAGCTAGCGTAGGCTATGGACATGAAAGTGGAAGACGAAGATGAACTCAAAACTATAAAAGAAATTATTATTTTTACGAACAAGCCAGAGAACTTATCTACTTAATTTAATTTCTTAAAGAAAATCAGTAAATTAAGTCCTCTTCCACGTTAAAAGGATTAAGTATGAAGTAATGTCAGGAAGATACCTATGCGTTGGTATAATTGTAAATCTTAGTGGTTTGCCTAAGAAAATTGGGCTTTACAGTCCCCATATAATGACAAAGATCAAGAATCTGGAGATAATTCTAGAACTAACAATCAAATAACGCTTTTTAACGAGAACATACCTTAAAAGAACCCGAGGGACCGGACTCAAGAACATCCAACCACTACAAACCTGGCTAAATAAGTCTCCTATTATACCACTACGGCATGACCAATTTCCATAAGAAGTCTTGCCGATAAGACAGAAGAAGAAGCACAATGACATGCCGTGTCAAATTCTGAGAATATTAGACCAAAGAACAAAGATCAATCGGGCAACGTGCAGATGGTCCATTATAATTACAGGAAACACAGCAAAACCTTCAAGTCTAGTTCCTCAAAAAAGATTAGGAAGTCCTTACAATTCCTAAAATAACACTAACTGCGTTTAATCTTAAAAGATTAACTCCAGACTCCAGAGCTTCACATCGTGAATCACAATTTTAAAGCAAATAAAAAAAGATAGGAGCTGACTGTAGTACTTTTCCTTAAGAGACTTCATTTAATCTCGGCAGCGACTTGTGTTAAATTGCCGACATCAATCCACGCGATTACTGTGCCCTGCGCTTGTACTGTTTTGTGTGTTTTTGAAGTTCTTATCTTCACGTTATGTACTTACTTTAATATGTGTACTTCTTAACTAGAAGTAGGCTTTACAATGAGTTTCGTTTCTTCTGTGGATTTATTAATTGGACTGCCAGAAACAACATCAAGGCTGTCTGCTGTAGAGGTTATGGACGATTTTGCTTTATACAGGGTTATTTGTAAAACACCGGCAATGCTTTAAGGGGTGAAACTACTCATCAATATGAACAAATTATACTACGGGACCAACCATGAAAACGCGAAAAAAAAATTCAAACTTTTCATACATTTTGATGGAGCATGGTATGTATGTATGTTTGTATGAAAAGTTTGAATTTTTTTTCGCGATTTCTTGGTTTGTCCCATAATAAAAGTTGTTCATATTGATGAGTAGTTTCAACCCATAAAGCATTGCCGGTGTTTTACAAATAACCTTGTATAATAACGTGTCTCAGAAATGCGTGGTCATATTTAAGGTGTGAATTAGATAATCAAACTGAACAACTTTCTCCATGGGACCAAATCTGAATCCTGAAAAAATTATCACCTGTTCCATACGTTCGGGTCGAGCAGGTATTGAAGTTTTATTTCATACATTACATGCATATGAGAAGATGACGCAATCTCCAAAATTCTAATGAACATGCAACAAAAAAATCATTCATATTTCAACACCATATTAGAACTGCTGAAATGATCCAATTTTCTAAAAGTTCGTCGATTTTAAACAAAACAAAGCTACCTACCATTCTCCAATTTCTAAAATCAACTAAAGAGGGACCATTCCGAATTTAGATGTCTACTTAACATACCTATTTATACCTATTGAAACGGTAAAGGTATATTTCGTATTAAAACTCGAGACTTTCAGTAGCCATGATAGCAAAGAACCCCAAAATAAAGGGGTGGAAATTCTACCCCCTAACACGTAAAGTTATCCCTCGTGAGTTGTAAAACTACCCTTTCTTATTCGAGCACTGCCTGGGGATACAGCCTAGAGCCTAGGGGAGGTCTGTCATAGAGTATGTAAGATCCTTTCAACCAATAAAGACGTGACATATCTTTATTCAACAGAAGCGACGACTAATTTGTTACCTAAAGGAAAGTTTAAGTTTTGCTGTGGTTATTGGAAGGCTCATATTTAGCAGAGGGCTGATTATGATGATAAAGATTATTGACAATGTCCTTGAGTCGATGCTACAGGAAATTCATATTCAGTCCATAATTATTAGGCTGGGCATATATTTTAAATTTGCTTGTACGTTTTTCTATACTATCAAAATTTTTTGACTCGCCAACACATTCGACTCGATTTGATTCAGATTTTTCTGTCCTCGAAATGACGCAGTGAAAATATAATACACGTTCCTAAATAGATCTGTCAAAGTACCTCACAGAGGCGACGGAGTTTTATCCATAAATGCACAAGCTGCACTAATCGACAGTGTCGACACTGTCGTACTACGCATCCGGTACTCTTTACGGCTTATTTGCAATGAAGGAGTTTTATAACCAGCCTGTATCCTTTATTTGCAGTATTTTAACATCACCTGGTATTACGCCATCTGTCCATGGCGTCATATTAAGGATGTAACGTGTTTATGGTTTTTTTTGTTGTTTATGAAGCTTTTTATTGGGTCCGTAAAGTTTCAAGTCATTTTTATGAATTTTCAGATGTATTTAGTAATAAATAAAAGAGAATTTTTGTATTTATCTCGTGTCTATTTATGGGTAACTTATATTTTTTTCAAGAATCTAATTTTAGCGTTTTGAAAGTGCCTGCAAAGGCCCAGTTGAAATAAAAATCTTTGACTTTGACTTTTGACTTTAAACTTTAATAATTTTGATAGGTTTCAGTGTACTTAGGTATCAAACATTGTTTTAAATCGGACTTTTCAAAGTTGTGACTTCGACAGAAAAAGCCATCTGAAAATTAGTCGCAATTGCGTGCTAGTCGCGCGATCGTTTCTTGTCGCGTCGCCGCAATGTGCAAAATCGGAGTTCACTGGTATTTGTTGCCACATAAGGGAAGAAATAATGAATCACCTATTTTCTCTTGCGAACAAAATTCGAATTCCCGATAAGGGGATCAGATAGATGCAGAGGATGTTTTTTAACTTAAATGGGAATTATTTTCTGAATTGAAGAGCATTTTGATGCTCATTTGGAAAGTAAAGTGTGTTCTGTGTGCGAAATACCATTTTATATCTGAGCCTTCGCTCTGTAAGCAGCCAAAGCGGGACTTTCTTTTTCTTTTTACGAATATTTTCTTTGTTTTTTCATCTGTCATTATTCTAACCGGCCAGCGTCTCTTTACTTCTTTGACTTGCGTGACTGTGGGACACTATAACCTCTTTAGCAGACACCTATTTGATAAAAGCAGAATATTTAAATTTAAATTTCAAACCAATTCGAAATTGAAACAGTAGCAAACTATTGAAACAATTCAATAACGACATCCGTGATTGTTGCAAAGTTTGTCACGGAACAATGCAGACGCGACACAATGCCCAATTACTGAACGCAGTACGCAGAAACGGCGCAGTTCATTCATGTGAGAGCTTGTTAGACGCTCGTCTGTGTCTAGCTTACGGGGGAGTTCGGTTCTTGCGACTTTTCGATGAATAGAATAGAATAGAATAGAAGATTTTTATTTGTCTTTCAAATTACATAGGTAGCAAAGAGATACATCATATAAGAAGGTAAAAGACAAAAAGGTCTTGGAGTCGCTAGGCTGGTTTTAAAATCGTAACTCCAGGGTCAGCACGGTAGGTGGACAAACCCGTTTTCTTTAAACTTTGTCTTCTTGACAGAAGACAAAAAAAATATATCCCCTTTGCAAGAGCTATGGCGATGAGGAATAAAAATATTTTATCTCCTTAAGACTAAAGACCCAATTTATTAGCCTCGGGACTTAATGGGAAATTCATGGTTTTGTCTCAGATTTTCTCTACTTTTTGTGGTGCTACGGCTTGCCTCATACTACCATCTAAAACAAAATTATACGTTAGAATTCTGTAGGGTGGGCAAAGTTAATAGGCCTTAACAAATCCTCTGGGCATAAGGCTGCAGTTATATTTCTTTACTAAGTTGAAAGTTTCCTTTGCTCAGTTAGTGCTCATGCTCTGCAGCTGTACTAGTTCCCACCTAAATGATGCTAAGCTGGTAATATAAATGTTTAAGGATAAAGGTCTGATTGAGGGCCCATCTACACTTGATACTTTTAGCTGTTTGTTGTTCGTTATTCACTTTTTATAAGCAAATTGAATGCGCGATTCTGCTGCTAAATGTATCGAAATTTGTAAAACACTATATCACAATTTTATAACAAACCAAGATAATCGTTAGTGGTACGATTCTGTGGTTTTAACTGTGACCATAATTTAGCCCAAGCCGAGTTTGTTCATCAGTAATTTTTTTTAATTCTTAACTTTATACACAAATTTCAGATTTTACTCAGAAGTGAAAAAATATTTATTTCTAGATTTTTCATTGCATTTGGCAGTCGTAGCAGGGCGAAATAACAAGTTTTCTTTTTTTTGAGAGTTCTTAATATTTTCCTAATGTTTGCTGCCTAAATTATGGTAGAATGTACTACGATCAGAAAAGTTTGTTAACACCTTTATTTATGTACCTAAATTCTATGAAAATAGACAACTTTTCTATTCTATTCTAACTGCTCTCTCTAGCCTATGAGATTCCGACTCAAAGTCGCCGCAATAAAACCAACCCTTAACTAAAGATGAGAGAGGGGTGACCACCTGTGCGGGGGGAGGCCAGACGTCAGCTATCGATTATTCGAGAGTGAATACAGAGAACTTGTTCGGGACCCGGGAGCATTTCCTTTACAAATATCTCAAAATTTAATATACACCTTAATACTTGTAATGTAAGGTTGAATTTCGTGTGACAGGCTCCATAAATCACTCGTGCTCATCCATGTGTCTATAATGACGCTTCAATCCGTCAAATTAGAACTTAAAATTGACAGCTCCAAAGTCGAATTTTGTTTGGCAAGTCACGTCGCTTCGTATTACGGAATCAATTTACGTTTATGAAAATTTTTCAGAGTACGATTCCATGTAATATTATGGTTTGCTCCGGAATTAAGGCTGGATGAGATTTTTGTATTATAATGAACGTATGTTTGCCGTCTTGAAATTGGAGTGGGTTGGTGTTGGTTGGTTTTGTTTGAATAAATTATTCTTTTATGAAGTGTTTTTTATTGATATAGTACTTATTGCCACAATCTATTTTGTTGACTTGTCGAAAAACGTAGTTTTTAGTAGGTACAGTGTGAACAACTTAATATAAATATAAGGTCATAATTTATTACCAGAGGTCTTTTTAAGGGATTATAGTATACATCATTCATTCATTCAGGGTTCGATCCCCGCACGGAACAAATATTTGTATGATCTACAGATAGTTGTTTCGGGTCTGCTTGTGTGTGCATGTGACATGTATGTTTGTAAACTGGTACCCTCGATACAGGAGAAATCCTAGTGAGGGGCAATAATTAAAAAAATAATAAAAAAACAACTTTTACATGGAACCAAGCCTGAAATCGCGAAATAAAATTAGCTGTTCCTAAATATTTAGTCAAATAATATTGAATTATTTGTATGGAATCATGAGTACAATGAACCCTTAAAGGGACCACCGCTATTAATGTAAGATTTTGATATTTTTAGTACATACGCGGTATTTAACGATGTTAGTTACGCGGTATTTAACAATGTTAGTTACGCGGTATTTAACAATGTTAGTAACGTAACACGTGACACGTAACACGTACACGTTACGTGTACGTAACGTATTGTTACTTTTATTATTATTTTTGGATCGTGTTTTTTATTTTTTACTTTTTATTTTTTGTCTTCATTTGTTACTTCTTTTTTTTATTTGTTTTAATTTTATTTTTTTTACTTTTTATGTGTGTCGTAATTTGTGTAAGAAATAAATCGTTTTTCTTTCTTTCTTTCTTTTCTTTAACGCGGGTGGAATTATCAACGATAATATTTATGTGGATAAAAATTGAGATAGCCCGCACATTTACCTATATTTTCTAAATCTAAATCTAAAAGGAAACTAATGTAATTGCGATAGAATCTTAGATAAACAAGATATCATTTCACATAAAGACACAAGTTGAACTACAGTAAACTGTTAAACACATTACTTGACTATCATGTTATCATGTATCAAGATAACTACTTAATCTATGAATTCGTAATGATGGTTATTGATTTTGTCTTACATTATATACGAATTATCCGATAGGTGCTCGGTAATGTAAGCAGCTTTGGTACTCTATAGAAACTTACACGTATACAGGGTTATTTGTAAAACACCGGCAATGCTTTAAGGGGTGAAACTACTCATCAATATGAACAACTTTTACTATGGGACAAACCATGAAATCGCGAAGAAAATTTCAAACTTTTCATACAAAAGATTAACCATCAAAATGTATGAAAAGTTTGATTTTTTTTTCGCGATTTCAAGGTTGGTCCCGTAGTAAAAGTTGTTCATATTGATGAGTAGTTTCACCCATTAAAGCATTGCCGGTGTTTTACAAATATCCCTGTATACAGATAAGAAGTAAAGGCCGGCTCAGATGATTATCTAAAATTATAGTAGTTTCTTTAGTTAAGATTGTCTTTGCAGTCTTCGTTAAGTTTAATTTAATCCGATCATTTACACGGTTCATTTTATTCAATTCAATTTCAATTTATGTCCATAAACATTTACAATATAAAATACCTTCCATTGGTTAGCTAGGCTAGGCCTGTATCTTGGGCCCTTTGGCGGTAGTTGACGATATAAATATATTAGATATAGGTACATATAAGTTAAATACAAAAATTGTGTCATATTTGTGTATTGTGTAATTATGTATAATTGAATACGTTACTTCTAAGCAAGCGTGCACCATCTTCGATAATCAGAAAAATTGCAACAATTCGGTAATTTCGTAGTCTCAGTCAAAACGCCTGTCTTCTCACAAAAAAGATACACTGCCTTTATGCCCTACATTTCGGCAGCGAATAAAAAAGAGCTATTAATTATAAAGACAATGAGAATACATCAGTCGGTGTCCGTATTTCCACAATGAGGTTTTCATCCCTTTTCCCTTCGTCGTCCATATACAGATGTTTTGTTAGGAGTAGGACATACGGTTGTACCTAAAAACAAAAATAAACTTCAATTTTTTTATTAAAAACCGACTTCAAAAAGCTAAAAAGTATACTAAGTTTTTTTTTAGCTTGCTGGCGACACTGGCACTTTCCAGTCCCACCTGCCATCGGTTTGGTGGCTTATGTGGCTCACCCACCTCCATGTGCGTTGTGCTATGACAAGGGCCACATCTACAACCTTAGTTCGCTCGCGAATCTTGGCGTTCCTGACCCTATCAGTACGTATGCTGACGTTATGATGTTGATAATCCTTATCATCCTAACCAAAAAGTATCAATATACAATTACGTATTTTGCTTGACTCATCTTTAGAAGACTGGCCATCTAATAGACATAAAATTACTGAACCAAAACTTCATAAATTAGATCACAAAAGAATTAAATTAAATATACTTTTATTTTTATCGCGTTCATTCCATGTACCCGGACCCTTACGCAAACTTTTTTGTTCAGCGTAGAAAACAAGAGGAGTGAATTGATAACGTCATACTCACTGCATTGAAACGGGTCGGTCAGTAAGAAAGTTGGCTGTTCACTAGACCAGAACCAGTGATAAAGTATTCCTGTGACGTTGGTTATATTATCACTCAGGGTGCCCTTGCACCCCGAGTTGGCGTCATAAAATGGTGGCAGCACACCATTTGCACCCCTAACTGTGAACTGAGGACACTCCCTTAGAAAAGCCGACAATCTCTGATTGCAAAGGAATTAAAATAGCACTGTCATAATTTTATTTATTAAGATTAAGCATCATTAATAATAAAAACATTTACAATTTGGTGTATAAACAAAAATAATAAGTACAAGACAACATAAAATCATATTAAATTAAATTTCTAATACAGTAAAATTAAGACTAATAATATGATAAAATTTGAATTAAAAATTAAATTAAAATTATAATATAGGTTAATGGAAGCAATAGATTTTCTATTGTGTCTATTTTACACCGTTAAAGGGTTAATTAATGTCAATCTATTTTAAATGGAAATGTTAATGAAATATTGACGTTTCCTTTTCTTGGAGATTGACCTAGGGGTAATTCACGTAATCTTATGACGCGCCGATCATATTGCAGTGACGCTCGAACTTGACGCGAGCGTATCTCACTGAAGCTAATAGAATACCAAATGTGTTGTTTTGATCAAAATTTTACTGCAACTGCGCGGATTCATTTATGTGCGGTTCGCAATTTTATTATCACTTTCGTTAACGGTAAAGGAAAACATCGTGATGAAACCTGCACACCTGAAAGGGCTTCATGAAGTTCTCGATGGTCTGAGTAGTCCGCCAACCCGCACCAGGTCCGCGTGGTGGACTAAGGCTCATTCTGAGAGAGGCCCGTGCCCAGCTGTGGAATAGTACCTAATACTCGTAAACTGTATTGATTATTTCTTATTATAATAATCGTCTTTGAACAAAAAATCGTCTTATGATTCCTGAGATTCGAAAGACGAATTCACACTCGATATTCTTAGATATACTTATTATTATTCATATTATCATCATCACAGAAAATTCAATATCCAATATGAAAAGTGTATAAATAAAACCCATCCAAAAAAACTTTATCAATTCATCAGATTGATGGGTCGATACCAATTTTATTAATTGGAATGTCGTCCGCCGTGAAATCGGTGATGCCACTTGCAAACTATTAAATTTTACCCCGGTAATATTGTCTATTGGCTGAAAGGGCCATTGACGTCAATCAGGGACCCGTAATTTGAAGGGATAAGTGTAATTGAAACGAGAATGGACGAAACTGTGATAAAAGGGATATGAATTTAGGATAGATGTTTAGAGATAGAAATAAAATGGCGGAAAATCAAAGAGATTATGTTTATGAAGAGTTTCAGAATGTACTTATAGTTAATTTTAGGATTTACTTTAGTACCTACCTATAGGATGTAAATGATGTTATATAATTTGTTATACTTACAGGATAATTGAAACAATACTTGAACCCTTTTACCTAGCACTAACTTTGTATTATGATTTTGAACAACGTTGTTCTACGACTTTTCATAATTAGCTTTTTTTTTTCATACAATTTAAGAAAATTCGCTTTAGTTCCATATTTTAACTGAACCAAAAAATGGAATAAAATAGAAGAGTCATATATTATCCTAAACCAACGGTTTTGAAAATAATGTAAACATACCTACATACATAACGCCTTTTCCCATGTGGGTAGGCAGTAACCACAGACCGCCATGTGCTACGATCCATAAATACCGCTTTTGCTTCATCTACTGTAACTTAATTCATCGCTTCATACATGAACGCCGAAAAAACAAGTACCTACAAAAAAAAAAAAAACAGAGAGAGGACGGAGTCCCTAAAATATATATATTTCCGCAAAATACATCATAAGACACAATGATAATAATTAACAATTCCGTACCTAAATGTTTCGAGTTCATTAGCGAATAAAACATAATATATGATTATGTTACTAATAATTCAATTATTCTCACTCAAGTTTTTTAATAAAGCATAATGTGAAAGGGGCTGCCATATAGAGTGCCTAGCTACTGGGATCCACTGTAAAAAGAGCTCTGAAAAGGGAAAGCCCTATGAAATTATTGTCAGTAATTCCGTAAATGGAAGCTTAAGTGACACTGGTTACATTAGCAGTTGTTAGATAATAATATTATTTCATTAGATACTTTCTTATTTAATTTGGTAATGCGGCAGACAACACTATTTCCTTGTACAGTGGGCTAACTACGAACTCTTATTAGCAAGGCGGACAGGTCAGACATATCCAGTATGAGCTGACCTAGCACTGTATAGGCTTTACGTATAATGAAAGGTCAGCTTACACTGGAAATTTCTGGGCAGTTCAATATCTGCCTTGCTTTAAGACCTTGTAGTAAGCCCCATACATATTTCTTTTCTTTATATAACGTGTATCAGAAATGAGTGGTCATATTAAGGTGTGGATCAGACCATCAAACTGAACACTTATCTACGGGACCAACATTGTAATCGTGAAAAAATAATTACCTGTCACCATATAAAATTTCACTACCTACTTGACCCAAACGTATGGGTAATGACAACTAATGATTATTTCGCAAGTACCTACGACGTTGGTTATCTACATAAAGAAAGTTGTTCAGTTTGATGATCTGATGACCCCGCATTTCTGATCACGTTGTTTATTAGGTTTATGGTTTTTACTAGAAACAAAATTTCCCTAACTACAATCATTATTGTTATTAACTATAATTATGTACTATGCTCTGTGTTTTCTGTCTTATTTACTAAACAATTTTTAAGTGTCTAGAAAAACGTAAAGATAATTATGAAATTCATGTTCAATATATTTATTTATTTACCAAAACTGCATGTGGTAAAAGATTTTTGTGTTTTGTAAATGATTATTTAATTAATGAGTTGTTTACTAAATAAGACAAGTATGAAATAATAAGAGTATAAATTAAAATATCGAATAGAAAACTTAAAAAAAAAATGTACATTATTTCCTATTGTTATTTGCAAGATTTAAGTTAGCGACATCTTACGGTATAACTTGCAACTAAATGGATAAGCACCAGTCGAAATTGCTTACCGACACTAGACATATCTTAGCAAACGTTCAATAACCTAACACAAGATGGCGTTCTATTAAGAAATAAATGGGTAGCCTAATAAACTTGCATTATTATTTTTTTACTGTAAGAGAAGAATGAATAATTGTTATTTAGTTTTGTTGATACCCTAGCTGAACGCTTGCCACGAAGGGGGGTTTGAGTTCAAACTCAGCCCGTACCTACGACTTTTCGAAATTCAATAAGTGGATAGTTTGATTATTAGGTACTTGCGATAACGGTGAAGGAAATTATCATGAGGAAACCTGCACATCTGAGAGAGCTCCTTAATGTTCTCGATAGTGTGTAGTCCGAGAAGTCGTACTAGGCCTAAGGAAAATGACGCGAAACAAAATGGTTGATGAGAAAGTAAAGATAGTACATAAAACGTGCAATACTTACGAAAGCAAGCTTGTTATTATTCAATGTACACTGTGCAGTGACCTTGCTAACAATGCAAATCAGTCGTATGGGATTTATACTGGGAATGTTTTCCAATCTCTATAGGGTTATTGGTAATTAAATAATAGTGCTATAGACGCTTTTTTTTTCGGCGGTAGGTGTGAAAAAGTAAAGACGTATCTCTGTCCATTAAATTTAATAAAAAATACTTTTAACTAAGTTTTACCAATTCTGAGTACCTATAGTTAGTCAACTATATTGTATTTAACAGTACTCACGTTTGCAGTGCTTTTTATGTAACATATAGCACAAAATTTACACCACCTGCCAGCTCATCATTGACATCCAATAAAGTACATACTTCAAAACACATATCACATCACAATGTCACAACTTGCGGATATACTGACGGCTCAGAAGACTCTTGAGGACTGCTTCACTAAGAAGATGGAAGATCTTGAGGCACAGATCCAGAGTGCGGGACCGACCAAAGATACGGTGGCAAAGGTAGCTGAAGAGTTCCGCACATTTAGAGAGCTCGTGTTCTCCATGCTGGGGCTACTCCGGCAGCAGATTGGTGAGTGCTCCAGGCAATTTGACATTCTGGAAACCAGGCATCGGCGGAAGGCGGTGATCTTCTTAGGTGTTCAAGAAGTCGACAAGGAGGATACCAGAGTGCTTGCTCTTGATATTATTCACAACAAGCTGGCCCTCAACAACATTGCAACATCATCAATTAAAGTCTGCCATAGACTGGGGGCTGCCAGCAAAGTTCACCAGCGGCCTATTCTGGTAAAGTTCTCTAGTGTAGATGACAAATCTGCAGTATGGAGAGCAAAGTCAGGCCTGAAAGGCTCTTCCATCACTGTTAAGGAGTTCTTGACTAAAGCCAGGCAGTCCATCTTCGTCAAGGCGCGCCTGCATTTTGGAATGCGCGCTTGTTGGACCCAAGACGGTGTTATTGTCGTAAAGGCTCCTGACAATGAACGGCACAAGATCTCCCATATAGACGAACTGAATTCCCTTGTCTTGAAGTATCCCAAGGTCCAAGGTGTATCCTCAGCAGCGAGTAGGAATGGTGTCGGAACTGTAGAAGATAGACAAAATCCACGTAAATAAGTGTTTTACATTCATTGTTTTCTGTTCATGTCTTCTTTTATGTTGTCCAACTACTTACTGTGGCAATCCATAACAATAACATATCATTTTCATTCTTCCTCATTAGTGTGATAGGTTTTGGTCGGTATAACCATGTATAACACAATGTTTATGTAGTAACTTGAACTTTCATTTAGCTTTTGTACCTTCATTTTGTATTATAAAATTTTGTTCTTTTCATCACAATTCTATTTTGATATCAATTATTCACTTGTCGGTGTCATCTGTCAATGTCAAGCAAACATCAGTTGTCACATTTGACATTTTGTTGCTATTGGAGGGCGTTCCGAATCTTCGTTACCTTTGTTTACGTTGCATACTTGCGGGAAGTTGCGTTCCAAAATGCAGTGCACTTTTCCGTGGGTGTGTTCCGGAATATTATAACAAATTATTAGTGTCATTTTCTTTGTGTATTTCACAGGCCTGTGTATTTAGTTTGTAATCTTTTCTGTTCCTTTGTTTTATTTGCATGTTGGTGTTAGCTGGCGGGTGGTGCAGAGATGCAAGCGTTGGAATTAGCATTTTGCACTTAATTTTTAGCGTATATTATATTTCCTTAAGTATTTATTATAATTATTAGATATTTTATATATATATTTATAATATGATTTCTGATAATGAATCTTTTCATTCTGCCAATGAATCTGGTATGTCGTCTGACGATGAGAGTTTTTGTTCTGCAATTGCCACCCTTGGGGATAATTTGCATATTACTTTTAATCAACATCAGGGCCGGCTGTTGAATGTTTGCCACATCAACGCACAAAGTGTTCCCAGTCACTTTAGTGACTTATATGAAGCGTTTGGTGACACTAACGTTCATGCCATCCTGATATCAGAGACATGGCTCAAACCTCATCTCTTGTCTACCTCTTACGCCCTCCCAGGCTACACTCTTATCCGAAATGACCGGATTGGTAAGGGAGGCGGCGGTGTTGCCATTTACCTCCGCTGTGACTTCGCTTACAAAATCCTATCTTCTTCCTCTTCGGGTTATTCTGCTTCCGCTGAGTTTCTTTTTCTAGAAATTTGTGTCAAAGGAGCTAAAGCCATTCTCGGTGTTATTTATTGTCCCCCTACTGTTGACTACTTCACTGAATTCGAATCAGTATTAGAATCTTTGGGTTCTGAATATGCACATCACATCATCATGGGTGATTTCAACACTAATCTCCTTTCTCATAACTCCCCTCGATCCCGTAAACTACTGCATCTGATCGAGTCGGCAAGCCTCCATGTCCTACCACTCCAAGCCACTCACCATAACGTTATGGGGGAGGACACCTGGCTCGATTTAATCCTCACCTCCAATCCTTCTCTCGTTTCCTCTCATGGGCAGCTTGATGCTCCCGGCTTTTCCCACCATGACCTCATTTTCATCTCATATAATCTTAAACCTCCTAAGCCCAAGCCTAGGGTTCTGTACAGGCGTTGTTTTGCACGTATGGACGTAGAGAAACTGCACAGTGATGCGTCTGCTGTCGACTGGAATGCATTGCTGGAAGCCACTACGGTGAACGACAAGGTGCTCATTTTTAACCAGGTGGTGATCGACCTCTTTGACAACCACGCTCCGATCAAAAAGGTAAAACTAAAACGACCTCCTGCGCCTTGGATGACGAAGGGCATTGGTATGGCGATGAGGCGAAGGGATCGCGCTTTTCGCAAGTTTAAAAGAGATCGAGTCGAGGAAAATTGGACACTTTTTAAGGCTGCTAGGAATCGGTGTAATTTGATGATTCGCAACGCCAAACGCCGCCACATTCTTGATAACATCTCTACCTCTTCTTCTGCTGATATTTGGAAGTTCCTTGGAACTCTAGGTATCGGTAAATCGCGACATTTAGACCTACCGAATTCTATTGGCTTAGATGATCTAAACAAACATTTCTCCACTTCTTTCCCACTAGATCCTCTTACCAAACATAACACTATCAATTTCATAGCTGGTCTAACGCGTCCCAACATTAACCCCTTTCATTTTTCTCCAGTTGATTCGGGGGAGATCAAAAAGATCATCCTTTCCATTAAATCTAAAGCTGTGGGATTTGATGGCATCAGTCGCAGTATGATCACAGCAGTATTAGACCATCTCCTTCCTGCTATCTCCCATATCATTAATGTGTCACTTGACTCGGGGGTTTTTCCGTCCATGTGGCTTAAAGCCTATGTCTTACCCTTGCCCAAAATTGCTAATCCTTCTCTTCCTGGTCATTTCCGTCCTATTTCCATTCTTCCTTTCTTATCTAAAGTGCTAGAGGCCTGTGTTCACAAGCAGTTCTCCCAATTCATCTATCTCAATAACCTTTTAAGTCCTCTTCAGTCGGGGTTTAGACCAGGCCATAGCACTGTCTCTGCCCTTCTTAAAGTGACTGGCGATATTAGGACATGTATGGAGGACACTAAGGTCACTGTACTCGTTTTAATTGACTTCTCCAATGCCTTTAATACCGTCAGCCACGACATCCTTTTGTCCATCCTTTCCCATCTTATGGTCTCTTCTGAAGCACTGGAATGGTTTTCATCTTATCTTCGGGAGCGCCAGCAGTCAGTCCATGTTGAAGAGCGCTCTTCAACTTGGTGCAACCTGGAAACTGGCGTTCCGCAGGGCGGGGTACTATCTCCTCTTCTTTTTTCTGTTTTCATAAATCTTATTACTCAAAAGCTTCAGTGTGCGTATCATCTTTATGCCGATGACCTGCAGTTATACTCTCAGGCTAGGGTAGAGGATTTGTCCGAGGCGGTCAAATCCGTAAACCGCGATCTTGAAGCTATCAAGAACTGGGCTGACGGGTTTGGTGTGGCGGTAAACCCCTCTAAATGCCAAGCCATTATTTTAGGTAGTCACCGTAATATATGCAAAGTGGGCAGTCTTGCTATCCCTTCTGTCATCTTTAATGGTTCAGTCATTCCCATCAGCTCCAGTGTTAAAGATCTCGGCTTACATCTCGACTCTACTCTCAACTGGCAACCTCAAGTTGCACATGTAAGCCAAAAGGTGACAGGTGTCTTGCGGTATCTCTATCGTCTCAAAAAATTTCTTCCGTCTCATACAAAGGCAATGCTTGTGCAGACCTTAATTCTTCCCATAATCGACTATGGTGATGTGTGCTACTTCGACCTGAATGCAGATCTACTCAACAAACTTGACCGCCTTCTCAATAACTGCATTCGATTTGTCTTCAACCTCCGTAAATATGATCATGTTTCTGCGTATCGAACACTTTTAAACTGGCTTCCCATTCGTCAGCGCAGAAACATGAGGGCACTGACCACTCTGTTCTCTATACTCTACTCCCCAAATTCTCCTTCTTACTTATCTTCTCACTTCCAATATGTTTGTTCCAATCACGTCAAATATCTTCGTTCTTCAAACAATCGTCTTCTTCAATGTCCCTCTCATCGCTCTGACTTTATTCATTCTACCTTCTTTGTTCAATCTATTCTACTATGGAATGCACTCCCTCTTGAAATCAGGATGGCTAACAGTAAGCTCTCATTTAAATTTAAAGTGCGTAAATACTTTCGTGACAAGACGGCGGCAGATTCATCTCGACTCTGATTTTTCCGAATTGTATTTTATTATTTATATATGTGTAATTAGTTTATTCAGCATATTGCATATTTATTTATATAATATTATGTTGGTAATGTTTATGTAAGTTTATATAGTTGTTTTTAAGTATAATAGTTATATCTCTCATTTAAGTTTTTTTTTTTTTGGTGCATCTACCTTCATTGTCTCTGCATCACCCTAAGGTTGTCTGGTAGAGAATGCCTACGGCATTAAGACCGCCTTTGTACATTGTACATGAAGCATTTTAAATAAATAAATAAATAAATGCCACGTAACTAAACGTCTATATTCATCTTTTTCTGACAACCGACATGGCGTATGGTGGCTTTCATTTTTTTTCTCTCTCTTCACGCAATGTATAACTATATGTTAGTACCTACTGCTATGTAGCTATAGTAAAGTTTACGCCATTCTGTAGTGCATTAATGTTGGTGTATGGCCCGTCTATTTGTAAAATGTCATTGGCTATAAGAGGTTATTGTACTTCTTTCTCCGTCCACGATCATTGTAAACAAATTTTACCATGAGAACAACACTGAAATCGCGAAAAAAAGGATAGTTTACATTTTTATGGAATAGAAAAAAGAAAAGAAGGTCGACTGACACAAACGGTGATAAATATTCCGCACCAGTAAATCCGCATGCGAAAGTATATTTGAATTTAATCACAATGGAGTAGGTATACAATTCAATGGTGGTAACCTATGTTCTCACTTTCCATCAAACTTAGGTTGTATATTATGTTCTACAGACAACACAACATGTCTCCGTAGGGTACTCGAATTCTTCGGGCACATTGCAAGGAAACCTGGTGATAATTTGGAGAAGATGCTCATGACGAGCAAGGTGGAAGGGAAAAGACCCAGGGGGTTGAGCCCAATGCATTGGACTGACCAGATCCGCTCGACACTCGACTCCAGTGTGAGCGACGCCATTCATGCTGCAGGGAACAGGGCAAAATGGCGGAGTATAGTCCAGAAGAAGGTGATCATACAAAGAGTTCACGACCCTCATCAGTGAGGAAAACGACTCATGGAGGAGGAGGATGTTCTACAGCAACGAATAGGTATATTATTACGTTTCTTTCTTTCTTTTATTATCTATTCCGTGCAAACTAAAAACAGAATTTGGCGGTTGGTCGCTTTTTGCACCCACGGAAAGTGAAAGGGTTGTCTTTTCCATGTTGGAACACAAAAGAATAGAATAGAATATTCCTAATCTTCATTTCATGTAAACCAGATTCAGGCACTTATGAAATGTCGAGACTGGGTGCGCGGTTCCAAATAGAACTTAACTAGATTCTTTGGAATAGACCGCTTACCTATGTCTATGAACAGCAAAATTAAATAAAAAAAAATATAACGAATAAAGTAACTTTAATAAAAATCTTAACAGCTCCTGAAGTCGGTGCCAGACTTTGTTAAGTTTTTTATGAAAATAATTTTATTCGTTTTCAGATTTTTAAGTCTGTTTTTGTTTTTTTTTAATTTAATTTATTTATCCATTTTTTTTAGTTGAATTAATAATAATTACTCACACAAAAATAAACAAAATAATATTTACTTTCGAGTGTTTAAAGAGTAATGACGTCATCCAGAGAGGGAATGTGGATGAAATACCTAGATAATATTATTATTGAAGCTAATCTAAAAAGTATTCAACCAAAGACAATAAATTTATATGGGACAACAGACCGGCCTTACTCTTCCAAATGAAAAAAAAAACACAAATGAGCCTAGAAATCACCGAAAAAATGTTGTAAATAGAAGAAAAAAAAAAGCAGTGAACAACCTCCTCCTTTTTTTGAAGTCGGTTAAAACTTAACAATGTTAAACCATCCATAGCCAAGTCAATATCATTGTAACTTGTCACTTAAGTTATTACCAATTGTCTTCAGTTGACTTTTCCTTGGGCATTCACTTTAATTAACTATTATTTTCATTGGTTCCCATGTTGCATAAACCTATCACGAACAAACTCGACGTCAGAAATGTTTATGCATTATGTCTCAATGCATTATAATTATTATCAACGAAGCCCTTAGATTTATAGTATGTTATGGTACTGAACAACAATAAACAAAGTTTTTACTTTTACCTTTTAATTTATCATAAAACCCACTCAAAATTCAACCTAAATCTTATATTCCTAAAGCTATTTTTTGTGTGACAAGTAATCTGAATCATGAGGTGCAAGTTTAAAGTATAAACCACTCAAAAGTAAGCCTAAATTGTATCTGTATAAGGTATTTATTTGTATGTAAGTTAAAATAAAGACAAGTAGTGGTTTGTTGACTGTGCAAAGAATCATTGCGCTATTGCTCGTAGTGATGTGATGACGTGGGCTCCAATTGATTTTTGAATTTCGAGTGTGTGTTAAAAAATACGAAATTCGCTTTTCAACTTACTTTGAGTTGTGGATTTTTTTCGAGTACTATTATTTGAGTGTGAGTAGTTATTTTTTATTTTTGTTTATTGTGTAAAGTCTGTGCGATAAAAATAGGGGGAAAATGCATAGATTTTTTGTTATTTTTTGATAAAATTTTGTAAGGATTTTTATATTATTTTATCCATTTAGGAACTTCTGATATAGTAATTTTATATTTTTGGCCTAAGTTTTAACATAAACTTACGTACTTATTAATTAATAAACTTAGAGTATTTTATGGTAAAAATGCCAAAGTCCTGTGATTATTAAAACTAAACGTGATGTAGGTAGTATTTATATAGGTATATATTTTAATATTTCGATTCGTCTTCTAAAGAAATATTTATTATTTTATGATATTTTTAGAGGATAATTTTCGACTTCCATATAAAACAATAAAAATAAACATCCTAAAATATTTTCCGAAAGGGCCGAAAACATTTGATACCCGCCAATAAATATTAAGTATCAAATAAAAAGTATTTCCAGTTTCCTGAAAAACTTACATAAATAATTGAAAAACAAAACAATTCATACACGTTTATGTAAACCGTGTCGGCAAAGTGTGGCAGAATAATTACATTCTCAATTGCAGTCATTACTAGATTAGGATCAAATGTGCAGTCGTTTGGAACTGGTGTCACCTGCCATACTTTGTTTGTATAGGGTTTTTCATATATTATTATATTTCCGCACTAAAAATTGCAGTATAATTTTGATGTACACATCACTATCACTTTCAAAAAAGGAACTAAATAGTAGATAGGTTCGCAAGATATCGTCTTTCACAAAACTAGGCAGGGAGATATGAAAATCATTTTATGCAGTATCAAGATTTTTATTATTTTTGTCGTCAACATAATAGGGTAGTTGACTAATATTAAAAATTGACAAAGATTATATAATTCCCATATAGTAGGCAGATAAATAATACCATAGTTTGACATTATAATTAAAATCGGTGAATTAATGCCGCAGTTATAAGCTTTAGAAATTTCTGTTTGAGACACTATCCACCCTTTTCCCGCAAAATGGAATATGTATGAAAATGGCAAAATTTACTATGACATTACTAACTAGTTTATGACGTCACAATTCAGTAGCATCATCTCTGTCTATTAAGAAATTTAAAAAGCTTATAAGTTGCCTGCATATTATTTACAAATATTTAATTTATTTTTGCGCTATTACTTAAGTTCATTTTTGTAGATAAAAAAATTACAGTCAAATACCCTATTAAATTATAACATGAAAAGTATGGTTTTTTTTTCTAATATGCATATCAATCCCATTATGTTGAAGCCAATTAGATCAAGACTATAACTATTTCTGCACAGTGAATTTTTGACTTAGTGTCTACCAAATTAATAAAAAAAAGTGTTCATTATTTTAGCCCCATTTAATTTACTGTAGTTTTTACCTATTTCCCCGTATTCAATCATAGTTCAAATTAGCATCCGCATGGGTGTTCTGACGGCTAATTATTTAACTACACACGTTGAAACGCCAAATTACTTTTTTAATTGCTCATGTATTTTAACGTCAATTGCTTGGAGTATTATGAACACCGATGCCATTTTCAAGCCGACAAAAAAATAATTACGGGTTAAAAATAATCAGTTCCTTGAACCTTGTTTATCGTTGATAACTTGATGAAATTCTGATTTTTACAATGTACATACAGCAGCAACTGCTTTTCCTCAATTTTTAACTGACTTCAAAAGGAGGAGGTTCTCAATTCGATTGAATGTTTTTTTTATATGTTTGTTAAGTGATTACTCCGGCAATTGTAGACCGATTTTAAAATTCTTTTTTTGAAAGGCTCTCGAGGTCCATTTAAAGGTGAAGATTTGATGAAGACCTTCGGAAATAGACAATGGAACTCTTGAATCAATAACAGCATGTTTCTGTATTATTTATGCCATTCAAAATAGAAAAATGAAAAACCAGTGATTAAGTTTATTACCAGTGTCGTTGTTCATTACCATTTTAGTTACGCGGTAGACCCGCTGATTCCACTTCGATAAATGTGGGGAGATTGGATTGGAACAGCGCACCTAGAATCTCGACATTTCATAAGTGCCTGTATTTGGTTTACATGAAATAAAGATCTAGTTTACTCTACAAGACCCCTAATCTATTTAGATGTGACTTTTTTTACCGCGCCGGATACTTAATGTTACAAAGACAAAAAATCAATGGGCAACATAGTCCTAGTGTCCAGCGTATACAATATGATATTAACAATAAAAACATATTTTTATCGGTGTATAATTATAATTATATCAACATAAACTTATAATTAACTTTATAAAAGTGAAAACGATTTGGTTTCACTTTCAAATTTATTAGTCAGTGCAGCACTGTTCACTGAATTTATGTGACAGTGGCATGAGGCAGTGTAACTATTCCATACAGTGTTCCATTGTTCTTATTGTTTACATTAATTATAAATTGATGATAATTATCATGAAACCTAATAAAAACTTAATCAGAAATGTTTTTATAGTCAGTTGTCCAGAACTTCGTCTGCGTGGATTTCCGATTTTCCCAAATAAACAACTTTCTGATACTGACGTGTCTTTTTTTAAATTAATTCATCAATCGTCTATTTTTATTTTTCTTAATACATAACTTAACTATGTACACTGCCTAATTATCTGAAACATAAAAATACAATTATAAAATTTAACTTTAAAGTACTCCTCCACCTCGCTCCTCGCTGTCAAATGACAGCGTGCCCAGAAGACTGACAGCATTGCACGTTGAATGGCAATGCTTATTATTTGATCAAACAATAGGCCAGCTCCCTGGTCATGCGTAGTGTCCTGTGTCGACCAACTGTTTTTCAATGTCTCTAAAAAGATGTGCATTTCGTCTTATTTTGTCATTTCATTTCATTCATTGTCTCATCCATAGCAAGATGCACCCGAGATTAAATCAAACTCATGTTACTCCAACTCAGTATTCTAATGTTGGATCGCTACATTCACTACGGCATTTTAAACGCGAAGTCGGCTTCTAAGTGTCTGTCCGGCCACCTTATTGGCTACGTATGTATGGTCACAGATATAGAACTGTGGTCCATACCAAGTTAGACTGTCGCACATGTAGCTGTGACATGCCTGCCGATAAATTGACAGATTTAGGTGAGCTCCTTAGGTGCAGATTATTGCAGTAGTCGAGTCTTTCGCCTTTTATACAACATTATTTCTTAATTATCAGAAAAATAATAATTAAGGGCACTTCTCACCATTCTACATAATTTTTTATATCGGACCAACTCTAAAATCGTCATAAAAAATTGACTGCTCCATACATTTTGACCCTGTTATGTACCTACCTATCCACTTTTGTATGGCAGTTGTTTTTTTTCTCAATTTCTGATAATTACTTTCTGGTACTTTTTTTTTTTTTTTTTTTTTTTTTTTTTTTTTTTTTTTTTTATCGTGGTAAAATCATCAAATGAGTCCTCCCACCCCGGGCAGGGCGGGAGGGACTGTCAGACTTGTACTGACTAAAATCCACGGTGTTCCTTCGATAGCCCTTTACGTTCCGGGGTCACGGTAATGAGATAAGCCCCGCGACCTACTTTCTGGTACTTAGCAAAAGATAATTGTAGAATGATTAGCACAGCAAGCCCTAATTATTTTTTTCTGTTAATTAAAAAATAGTGGTGTCGAAAGGCATTTTTTTTATTTTTTATTAACTGGAAACAAGATACCAAGTTTCAGTTTAACTGACCAATTTTTGCATACCTACTTGATGATCCGCTGAACAGTTTTCATAGGACCATGTAGAAATAACCCTAAAGCCTGCAAAACAGATGTGATGTTGTTAATTTTTGTTTAATTAAAATTAAACTTTGAGTATCAGATACTCAAAGAAATTAAATAAATAAATAAAAATTATACTTAACACAAATTTTTCGAAATAATCAAAAGGGCTATCCTATTATATAGAGACTATATTATATTTATTCGAATCAGTAAACATAATTTCAAATAATCTACCACGGCTTACCAACTTATAAATGCGTATTATCAGTTTCAATCTTCGTATTAAAATATGAGAAACGTTTAATATCTGATGTGAAACTACACCGCAAGCCAGTGCAGCAGTGATATGCAGATTTTATACCAGAATTAATTATTGGAAAACCTATCATTATAATATAATATGGTGTGAATAACTTTTACTTAACGTTGGTAATGGTTTTATACTGATGGTTAGCTCCCGATCTATGAAACAATTTAATATAATGCGTTGCCATTTTCAAAGAACTTTCAGGCAGTGCGTTTTCCTCACGATGTTTTTCCTTCACCATCATCGAAAGTGAAATCAAATTCTAATCCGCACATGAATCCGAAAAGTCAGAGGTGTGGGCCGGGTTCGAACTCAGACCCTCCTGCATAGAAGGCAAGTGTTCAACTGCTAGGCTATCACTGGTATAGAGAATTTCGTTTAAATAATACTATCGTAAATAAATAATTATTCTTTAAATTTACTAAGTTGGTTTTATATAAGGTTATAAAGGTTCTTATACAAATAAGTATAAACTTATCAAACTCTTAAAAATATTAACCAAACCGTATCATATCGATGTTGACACTCCGTGTTCGGTTAGTCACGACGCCGTAGCAGACGACAGTGTTCGTTTTGATCACGATTCTGCATAAATAAATGGGTTGATGCCATTCATTACTTAATTTAGAGTGAAAATGGTGTCTTCAAATCCATCGTATTTGCTACTGGTCGATGGCTCACGCACGTGCATTGTTGAATACTTAGCGACCGACACATTACTGTGTCGTGACGCAACATTGACCGGTCAAACGAATCTAGAAAGAAAGAAAGAATAAAGTAAGAAAAACCATTTATTTGCCACAAAAACAAGACACACTAGAATGATAGACATAGGTAATAATGAATAGGACAGGTGCATAGACAGAGAAGACATTTTTCTTAGGATGGCAACAGTGAAAAATCTGTTTTTATTGGTGTGTCACTTAGAGTACAGACTAAAGAAAGGTGCGTCATATCATAACGAGTTTTGATTAGCAGAATCTCACTGCATCAGAAGGCGGTTGTGGCGCAACGCGACACAACACAATATTGTAAATCCAGCTTTAGGTTGGCCTGCACCTGTAGCATGACTATTTCTATTTATATTCTTCCAAGAATAAACAAAGTTCTTTCTATCGATCTTGACATCTAGACTCGCATTTCTACGTAGAAAAAGACAAAATATTCTTTCCATAGCAACAGGGAAGTATTGATGTAGTTATTCTACCCATAGATTTGAGGGAAGCGAAAATATTCTAAGTTTATGATTCTACCAGATCCTACCGAAGAGACGAAATATTTCTACAATCTGTAATTTTGTTTGTTTTTCCGTAGACAAAACCCGTTTCTATGATGGCTATGCTAGGTGAGCAGGGAAGCTCGAATGTTTCAAAATATCTAAAAAAAAAAGATTAATTTCCGGGATTGTTAGTTTTTATACATGGTCCACCCTCTTAGTCCAGTGATCGAGACTCCACTTTTCGCTTTCGTATGAGTTGCTTCCTGACCATTATTAGTTGTCTGTTGGACTGTTTTGTTATCATCACTTTACCGTTCTTCAGAATATACCATTATCTTCAGAATATACCATTATCTTCATATCTTCAAATCGTCTATAGCCATAGGACTGAGAATAAGCTCCATTTTCTAGCCGAGTTTTAATTTTGGCAGAAAATTCCCCTTTAGAAGAATCCCCGTTGACTTCAAGGTCTTCTGCAATCTTGGTATCACTATGCAAATAAAAACTGCACCCAATTAAGTAAGTGCCTTCAATAAACCACTAGGGTATTGTCCTTAGAAAGTGGCCTCGAAGTAGGTGAGTGCAATTCACTTAGCGCATAAATTATGTTTTATAGCGCAATACTGACTTGATGACCTGGAGCCTTAGGGCTTTGATTGTTTATCATTTATCTATATTATAGCGACTGCCTTATGGAGGTACTATTCTTCGATGGGTAGAAATTCCTTACGCCTTTTCACTTATCAACACGATTATGTATCATAGTGGGTTGATCAAAGTCATTTATGGTTTTATAGGTTAGTGCCGAAGAGGCCTTCGGTCCACTTTTTATTAATGGTTCACAACTCGGCTAATATAATATCACCTGCATTGAAATGAATCTTAAAATAAGAAGTGCTATTATGAGCTGAAGTTACAAATATTATATAAATAATAATAATTTTACAACAAAAATAGTAAAAAAGGATATTTCTATTCTATTCGATTTTAAACAATAAATGTTTCATTCTATTGATAACTAATCTCTGATTAACTTCAGAACGAAATGAACAAGGCTTCATACACTATTAAAATTTATGCATTGCGAAACACCTATGCGTGACGATAATCAACTGTCACATATTTTACATTTTAATTACGATAAACATCATAGTTACAAATCATTTGTTACATAATTGATTTAATTATAACCAATCTGTTCTTGGAAATTAAAAAAAAATGTAACAGTTTGGTAAAAACACGCAAGTAATAAAGCGGGCCACACACAAAGCAACATTTTGTGTACTTCTAGAGAGAAATTATAAAGGCAGTAAAGGTGTGTTCAAAGTAGTAGAATAATATAATACACAGAATACAGAACACGAGGAAATACAGAAAGAACATAGAACAGAAAATGCATTCACAGTACTTAGATTTCTTCTATTTGAAGTACAAGAAACTGATTTGCATTGATAACAGATATTTATTGGCACTTTTCCTACACACCTGTGGCTTTATAGACAAGTAATGAAAATTGCGTACCTTGGTGATAAGCAATCTAAGTCCGATGGGTCCAAGTCAAGAATTTTGTACATTTTCATTATGAATTGGTACATTCTCACTATGTTACGTTTAAAGAAATGCACCTTTTGACGTCGCTGTACAGTTGAGTGATACTCAATCTGCATAAGTAGGTACTCATGTACTCATACATTCTACGGTAAAAAAGGATTTAACATTATAAGTTATTTATAAATCAGTGTCAAAGACTGTAAATAAGCTCATCAGACAAAGCAAACACTAAGAATAGCTAAACTATCTAATTAATCAATAAAAAAATTATCGTATAGAAAAAAAAACGATGATCTTCACCTAACACTTTTAGATGAACAAAAAGCTATAAAAGAAGAATTTCCCACAGTAACAATAAAACATCATTATGCTCAACAATCGATAACGTTGCTTGGGAATACCGTCTCTTCCCATAAAATCGGCATACTTTATATAGGAGGTAAAATACAGTTATCAGACTTAGTCATATTTTCATAGACACATCTAGAAAGCACCTACTTTGTCTTGTTTTCCAAGGAAACATCACCTATGGACAAGAGGAGACTAAACCAGCGTAATGGGCAGCAGTAATATTTTGGTCACTGATGATGATATCATCAAGAATTCCATCAAGAGGTGCCTTTACGTAAAATGAAAATTCGCTGTATCGAAGACAAAAGGAGTCCCAAATACAATCAAAATCTTCGATAGCCAATGGAATAGAAATGTCAATGAAATTAATGAAATTGATATCTACAGTTACGTCAATCTAGAACTTAAATTTGGAGATTCCAGTCATAATTAAGGTCATGCGTGTAATGATGAGTAGGTACATCTTCAGCAAAACAAAACCCGTGTTTGCTGTAATTTCGTAAGCATATACCAAGTTTTACTTTCCTGAGAGAAACAATAAGGTTCAAAAATATAATAGAAACCCAAATTTTTAACAAAGATATAAAAAATTTGTCAGTCATGTGTAACGTATCTACTCAAAATTAGAACAAAACCAAACCCATCCTGGCGATTATAGAAATTACAATGACATCGAATACACTAATGTCCTTAACCGACAAGATTACACTCTTTATAGTGATCGCTTACCATAAAACGATCTACCTCGTTAACCTAACTAGAAAAAGACAAGTCATTCGACATCTTGTAATTATGATGCACAATTTAACACGGAACTCTATGGATACACCTTAACAGCTATGGAAGAAAACTAAAACTTGTAAATTTGGATTTGATGTTGGAAAAAAGTAATGTAGACAATTGTAAGTTAAATAGGCAGCTCTCAAAAAAGTTATACCCGTATAAGCATTATAATTATGTTATCCACTTTTCTTATGAAAAAGAATTGTTCGGCCACCAATACCAGTTTGCCTACAGTAAGAAGCGAGATAAGTGCCATTTGCATTTTTACACATTTGATGATCTGTAATACAGGTTCTACCTACATCACACACCAGTCTCTATTTTACGTGTATTTCTAATAATATTGTATGTTTCTGTGATGATGAGAAAAATAAAGATATATTCTATTCTATTCTATTTAACAGGTATAGCTTCAAACCAACTTGGGCTTTTACTAAGAGTTTGTCTTTTGTATAAACCTAACTTTTGCATCATTAACCGAACCAGGGCCACATGTCAGTGGTGCTAGCGGTTAACAGACTAATTAAAGAGTGTAACTTATTGTGGTATTGTAGTTTCATGCACAACAAACATGTGTCTTTCCAGGTACAGAGGTCAAGAGTCGCTCTATCTTATCTAAAAATTCGCCACATCACGGGTTAAGGTCATACGCAAATTCGCGAATCAGCGGATCATTCTACTTCCAGTCACGAATTGAATGGTACTTTTGGAAAACTGTAGTACCAAAACTCGTGACTAAAGACAAACGTATATTGCGAACATGATTACATTTGACCCGAATTTCTACTTACTCGTGCGTTTACAAAAATAAGGATATATGAGAGAAATAAGCTAAACTTTAATGATAGGTGTAACGAGTTTCTGATTCAGATTCCTTCAACCATGTAAATTATTTTGAGTATTTAATATCTGAGACTAATGACTTAATGCTCGATACACCTAAATCATCAGTAGTTTAAGAAGCATGAACAGATTTTTCGTTACAGTGTTTGGATTTACAGTCTATAGAAGTTATCATCTTCGATGGCATTTCTTTTTATTCTTCGTAATGCTGAGCGAACATCCTTCTCTTTTTGCTACAATTTAGTTGTATGTGCTAATCGAATTTAGATCTGCCAGTCTGGCTGCTGGTCTCCTAACACTTCTTCTGATAGGAGCAATGGCTTGTAAAATTTACGTATTGAAAGTAGTTATCCTATTCTTTAGCAAGGTGGTAAGAGATATAATACAATGGTACTAATAATTGTTATGAAATTGGTCAACGTGCACTTTCTAATGAATGCGATACCATAAGGATTTGATTTGAACATTTTATAAGACTGTGAATATAAACTAATTTATCACTTTTCAAACTGTGTAAGTCCAGATTAAAACTTAGATCTTCGGCGTTCCGCACTAATTCACAGCACACGACAATTCTTCACTCATGAGGGAAAAATTAAAGTCATTACATGATTTACTCTAAAACCACTTTTGCTTTAAACCGACCTTGCCACTGAAACTCTAACCTTATTCATATGGAATTTAGTTTCATTTTGTAAAGCAGTACACGTGCGACAAGAACGTTAGATTTCAAACAATATAAATTGTTCATTTTGTTTTTAGTAATTATGGTTCCCACATTCGTCTTATAGAAAATAGTAACGGAAAGTGCAGATTTAAAAATACAAACACCATAATTATGGTATGTTTGTAACTATGTTGATTTTGGAATGGGCTATAAATATGGAGTATTGTACTCCTTGGCTATAAATAACGCATCCCACGCTTGCGATTCTATCTAAGGGATGCATGGAGGTTGATTTTATAAATCAATCAATTTTGTAATCATATTTTTACTTGCACTCGTCACATTTGTTGGACAAACGCGAGCTTCAGACGTAGTCAAGGGAAATACGCAAAGCTCGTATTTTTATACGCATCCATAATTTTAATGTTCAACGCACACTTACGTGTTGAAATACCAAATACATTTGCGAATCCAATGGATCTTGCGATCTTTTTAACACAAGCAATGTAAAATTGATTCCAGAGCTAGTTGTAAAAGCCTTCGAGGAAAATACTGCTGCATTGCTCATTAGCCTAACAATTTGTCGTTACTAAATACTGTTAGCTTACCATTATTTAAAGCCTATTACTTGCAATTCATAGTGTAAGCTATTTAACTATTCTACGTGCTATTTGCTTACATGGGTACTTTCGTCGGGAGAAATCGCACGTTTAATGATTTTTGCAATTAGTGCCTAAGTAATACTTGCAACTATGTACATTAATTTGATTAGATATTTTATAAAGAGCATTGATACAGTATATAAAATTGTAGTCTATAATCAATTCATCGAGATTGGAAAGCGCGCCGGCACCTGCAAATAATTTATTTTCTATTGTTTCTACTTTGCGTCCCTTACACATAAGTAATGAAATACGAATAAAATCTTAACTTGAAATAAAGTTACCTGAATTTAACAAATCTGTAAGAACTTTTATTAGCAGAATATCAGCTACCTTTCATATCATGCGCAGGTCGTAAAAGTAAAGATAATAGGTAGATTCAACTATGACCCCTAGCATTAAAGTTTATGGCAAATTTAACCATCGCTGGGTTTCTTTAGTGTGAACCTTGGTAAAATATAAATCACTATCATGGAGTTTTCATCGTAGTGCTCTTGGCCTTTTGCCCTTGGGTTTGTGTATTTCTATTTTAATCATTCTCATGCCACTATCTTCATTTATAAGGACCTATTCATAGAGTATTATCTATCTTCTTCTCAAACACTTTAACCAATCTTGATAATTAGGAGGTGCCTTACAAAATAACTAAAGCTTATATTATCTTTGGTATATTGAGCAGATACCTATTTAGACAACATCAATAGGTCTATCTACATGTTTAAATCGATTAGTCACAAATCAATATAATATTGTAATTTAATTTTTTGGCAGTACACACATAGATAATAGTAGTAGTCACGGGACTACTGGAAGAAATTTCATTAGAAATAATTAGTTCCATTGTGCTCATATGTCTGTAACATTTTTAGTACCATGTTTCCTTGTGTGTACATAAATAAATAAAATAAATAAATAAGTAATATTTTATTAAGGTCTAACAAGTCTTGAAAGCTAAATAATAAAGTCGTCAACATAATATAATTTGACGGTAACAATAGCCCACCCGCTAGCTCGATGACAGGCAGGTCGTGAGGTTAAAGGTTCAAAGCCTGCCCCTTTGACTTGGCGTAGTAGATTCCTTAATTAGTAAAGTTGCAAAAGAAAACTCATAACAGTTTTGGGAATGTATTTTACAAGCTGCCAATAATCCGATTTAAAAAAAAAAAAAAAAATTGTATGTACCTCTAAAACATGCAATTTAAACAAATGACGAAAACTATGTAATCGAATGAAAGTGAAACCTGTCTAGCTGTAATATGCATCAACTAATAACAAACACTTGTATTACAGACGCTGTTGACGAAGAACAAAAACTAAAAGAAACTAGAAACTTTATGATGGTGGATAAACCGTATCAAGATTGGAACGAACTGGTATGAAGGGATGTGAAACAAGATTAAATCTACGAGAAACCGCTGGATTAAGAGCGGTTGAGGAAATTGTCGTAGGAAATATTAATAGCGGACTAATGTGAGGACAAACAATAAAAATCACTAAGCACTTGAAAAAGTGATTGTTGATTCTGAAACAAGTGATGATGTCAACATTATATTTTGGATTACCGCTGTTGAGTTGTATAAGATTAGAATGTAACAGGACGATAATCTGTTCTTAAATTTTGAAGAATTTTTTTGTGTTTGAATCCAGTAAAGCAGAGTGAAGAGAAATATTGCAATTGTAGTAAAGACTTGCATCAATTCGCAACAGTGTAAGCATAAACTGATCGAATCGATCAAAGAAAGGAAAATCGTTCATCGTTATTGTCATCACTTATTGTTCGCGGCGCACTTGCACATGAAGAAAATATAGCCTTCAGATTTATTAGAGAAAGCAAATATATTATTACCTATAGAAACTCTACGGAAGACGTCAAAGATAGACTGTTCTCAAGATTATTAAGTCATCAAAGTCAAAAGTCAGCTTGTTAAGTAATTGAGTATCATCACAATCATTCCAATAATTTAATAATCAAGACAGCAAAATTGATAGTTGTAATACAACCTATTATTTACTGCACCAAATTACGCTTTGCGGTTGAAAAACCCTGATTGTTTTTTGTTCCATCGAAGATTTTGAAGATGCAGACGAGACAATTTGATTAGCAACGGTAAATGTAATTTTGCACGGTATAACCTTTGAAAAGGTTATAAGAAATAACGATGATATTATGAATCGTAATAAAGAAATACTTTACTGGTACCGTGAAAGAGAAACAGTGTTATGGCACAGAGGAAAGTGATACATATTATTGAAGAAGTGGAGTGAACGAGTGCAGGTAAGCACTGCACTGGACAAATGTATTTGGCAGGTGAGTTGTTTTGTTTTTATAAAACCTAGTCTAGATTTAAATTTCTGTTAGAGCATTTTTATATGGAAAGTGAAACAGTATTAATTTACTTTGATAGAAATCATAAATACCAATAGGGATCTTAAAATATCAAGGAAAGGCAAAAGAAATATAGGTACTTGTATTGTTGATGTAATCTTCTAGTAAACGACTGAAGATTTGGATAATAACAACTGTCATTGTCATTTTAACAAGAAATAAAGGTGAGAACTTCTTGTAAAATTTCTCATGATGATTTCTTCAATATTATTTATACTAAATACAGATTGGCGCAAAATTTTGGGGAACTAAGGGTAGCAACCATCTTTGTTATAGTTAGGAAAATTCTGGTCTTGGGAAAATTTAGGTAGATTCATTCAGCGAAAGATACATTTAGCGAGTAAACTGAGGTTTTTCAAAAGTTTAAGTGGGGTTTAATCGACTATATTCTCAACAGAAATGTTTCTTCCAAACAACCGACGTATTCGTACTTACTGAAATTGAGAAAAATACTCTACACTATACTCCCATGTTCTATGAAAACAACCGTTCGTATGCACTTAATCTGTAATTGCTGTACCTTACACTAATATAATTAAACCTCTAAACAATTCTTACGCGTGACTGCGACCCCATTTTATTAGTCCGTAAACCGTGTAATTTTACGTGATGAATCAAAAGTTAAATAATAAACTCGTTTCTGATTTAACACATGCAAATCGATTTAAAACAAGTATATTTTCGAGTGTGACGAGAGATTCACGCAATAGTTTTATAATACATATTTGTAAACTCCTGAGCAATTCGTTTTTCTAGTGATCTTATTCTAAAGGACTGAAATAACCAGAAGAAAATATTGCAGTTTTATTTAATCTGATAGTTAGGTAGTTGATATCATAATAGAATAAGTAATCTCTAGGATCACTTAAAGCAACTGAAGATCCAGCACGCTTGTCTTCCGATGAAATCACTCAGAAATTCCATTCTTCATTCGTATTATTTACAGTAGGTTACCTAGGCTGGTTATAAAATGGTTAGGCTGGTACTATTTGCCTGCGGTTTTGAAGATGAATTAGTAGACTGAGACCTCTATTAGGCAGAAACAAATTGCATTATAACTTTTCTTTGGGGTTTAAAGTAATTTGTAGGATCTACCAGTAGAAGTAGTAACAGTGTTCTAGAAACTTTTTGGTATGGTATGACATTTTGACTTGCAAGTTATAGAAATAATAATTTTTAATTTCTATTAAATTCAAGTTCGTTTGCAGATAAACAACGTAAGTAAAATGTCAGAGAAAATAAATTCGTAGCTTTACACCACTGCAGCTGAAAATATAAAGTAAATCTTAATAGTAAAAGGAAAGCTTGTAGACCACAACTTATTTTAGTGCTAACTGCCAGACGTCTTTTGTTTCAAAGAAAAATTGAATATCAATGAAATTACTATTTATGCGGTCATTAATAAAGATACATTCAACTTGGCTATAGAAGAAAATGATGCTAGGATGCTGGAGAAACCTGACCTAAAACCATTTTTCTGGTTCCGTACTTATCTTTCAATTAATAATCTCAATCTGTTCACACCACTCTCAGTCCACTACTCTCCCAAGTTACGTCGCAAATTTTCTGTTCTGCGTTTACTGCTAATATTAATTATTTCTGGTTCGAAAAAAGGTTCAACTTCGTTTAAAGAAAAAAAATAGATGAAAACATAGATATTGAAGTAACTTGAGAGACACCTATGTCAGACTTACCATCTTCATTCTGAATACTGTGCCTATGTCTGGTAGTAGACTGAATTAAGCTAGTAACTAAATAGGTAACTGGGGCAACTGCATTTGCACATTATGAATTCATCAGTGAAGAATAAAGAGCTGCTGTGTAATCATATAAATAATCCTTATGTCGCTTCGAATGACACCGCTGGAGATGGAGCATTTCTTAGAAGAGAAGCATACGACATGAATAATGTACGTGACACTATGTAATACTAATAATACAAAGTACAGAACTTTGGACCACCTACACTCAAATCGGTTTTCAACAGGGCGAGTTTTTTGCTCAATTTCTCTAATCTCACTTAAGAAGCGATAGTAACCGGTAGTTAAAAAAAGTCGAGCTATTATTTCTCAGTAGCAATACCTTCAAAGTAAGACACAAAAAGGGCTACAGTTTTTGTTCACAGTAGTGTTTAAAGTTAACAAAAACACGTTGACTGACAGCCGTAGAAAGCGATCGATGTATTTAAATTTAAATAGGCTTAGGGAACTATTATCCCGCGAAGTGGAATGCCAAAGTTGCAAGATTTTGAAAAATCATTACCATATTGTCACTCATAAATACACATTTCATGAGTATGGAACGAGCCGAAATACCTATTCAAAAATGGTTTGAAAATGCTGGGAAATTATATGAAAATTGAAGATTTTTTGGCCATTATAACGTTATATATTAAAAGCTAAATAACGCGTAAATAAATTAAATGATTATCGATTGCTTTTAAAAAAACATTCAGTACACGTAACTCAAAATTTTCATGCCATTGGTAACAAACAGATATGAATCTCAAGACTTGTCACTCCAAAGGAACACACTCATGATATCGCGACATTATAAAGTGCACAAAAAATGTAACTCTCGCATATTTTCAATGAAAGCTTCGAAAACATTACGTGTCTGGACTATAAAACTGGATACCTACTAAAATATTCTGTGTGCGCGGCGCTCTTTTTTATCATTCTTGTCTTTACTCGATTGTCACCTTGGCCTTACAGGGTTAGTAAAATTCATAATAGCATGCACTCAACAGCCTTACCGTCATCATAATCTACAGATTACAACTCAACCACATAATACAGCCATTAATTGAATTTTGTTGTATAGGCAATTGGATTTTTTGAAATATCGCATTTATTTGCCGTCTCGTTACATACATGTGTGTTTGGTCCTTGATCGAGTAAAACCTGAAATTCTGGAACCCAATGAATTTGCAATTTTAAAAAAACATAACTACTTATATAATAGAGAGAACTTAGAGAAAGCAAATTTTCCACTACTCCTTATTCTTGCGGTGCGTGTACTTGCACTCTAAGCGCTACTAAATATGATCTGTCACGCGTTGTATCTAAAGATCACAGTGGTAGGTCATCCTAGAAACCTAACAGTTCATTATTTATACAAATTATTTCTGCCCCATAAACAATGAGAAAATATGGGCGAAAGAGTCATTAATAAGTATGGCAAAAGATAAATAAAGAAATAGTTCGCAGCAGTCAGATTAGGATTGACTGAATGTTGTTTTTTGAGTGGTTTCTTGTTATACTGAATCCGTATGTGTCATTTACAACTTGCTTGATATCATAACTTATTAAGCTTCAATAGTTAACAGCTTAAAAAATTGAAATACTCTGTTTATGTCAACCAGGTTTTTTATCCAGTTGCGGTCATGCTTTTATAACCTTGTTATTTTTTAATAAATCTTTTGATTATTTTTTTTCTATCTTGTGTCGTTTGCGCAAAATATTCATTTATTTTCTTCCTTTCTTCTTCTTTCAATACAAGGATACGATTCAACCTCCTCAAAGCTACCTCTGAGAAATCATTTTCTAACTCACGTTTCTCAAGCAGGTTATCGATTTCATCTGTTTTACCAGTGATACTCAAATTGAGACCACCCAAGTTTTTATGTGAATGAAACAATTTTTTATGGGAAAAGCCTAATAATTAACCTACATTGCATCCGGGTAATTTGCAGCTGACTGATGAGGTTCTGTTAACCGAAACATGATGGTAATATCTACCTTCTTAACAGCCAGAACACTAGGGAAGCATTCAGATATTTCTGGCGGCCCACCAGCATGAAGTTTTATTGGTTTCCTTTTCACATCGATCCTACTATTGTATCACCACACAATAATAACGTCATCGATTTACATACATGGACCAGTCCATGTACATCGATGACGTTATAATTGTGCATTTACCTGGGTAAATGTGGTCCACCTATCTAGTGGTCCTAGTCGTCCTAGTGGTATCCTAGTGCAACTGAAATGAATTAACTATTTATTTTTGTAGCTGGGGTATTGGGTTTTCTTGAAGACTTCTTGTAATGTTGCGTTAAAACATAAAAGTTTGACAGTCGGTATCCTATACTACCTTTGTAAGGAAATAGTTATAAGTTAGTACTCCAAGATGTTATCTCTCACGATTCAGCGGACACGGTGCGTCCAATAACTGTCGCTTTAATTGAGAGATTATCTTGTCGTGATGTGCATGGGGTTTAGAAGCATTTATGTTGAATGGCTGTAAGAGAAGCATGTTGGTACAAAAGGCTGGTTACAAAATTTTGACTAATTACATTGAATTGGTAAGCTTTGAAATATCCTCAGTTTTCATCCATTATCAGAGCTGTATTCGCGAGTTCACTTATAAGTTTTCGTTCGGTTTCTTACTACGCAACGCTTTAACATCAATGCTTATTTGGATACACATGCTTATTTGGATCGCATGTGTATTTTTAATTAGCAAACGAATTGATTGTTCAATTTTGAAGGATGGAGAAATATAGGTTCTCTCTTTAATATGTCATTCATAGTACATTTTTTTAGGTGTATTTCGAATGCACTTTTCTTTCTTTCCACCTATAGCCGTTTTCTTCACTAGAGTTGATGGCTTTGACCTTAGACATCGATCACACGGCTCTTACTTGAAAGTTATTTTTTTTCCTCAATGTACGACGCACGCAACCTATCCCGTGTGATTATTATTACGCTAGTTATATAATATCTATCTAAACAAAGATAATTAAATCAATTTGTTGTGGTAGCTGCAATTTTGTCCAATCAACCTCAATACACACAAGCTAACCTATCAAAATATTGGCGTAATAAACTCTATCTTTTAGCACTGTTCCTTCATTAGATGTCAATAGGTAGGTATACTTAGGTGATATTATAATTGTAGGTTACCCAGGAAGTTGGGCACTTTAGATTTTAGTATCCACAGTTGCTTGATTATATCCATCTAATTACCCAACTTGTACATCCAATTGCACCTTGAATACACTGAACTAAACCCCAATCTGAAAATATGCCTATTTTTCAGTTTTCTTAAATGTGGACAATATCGCCATCTGTTACAATGCTTACGTACTAGAAAGTTTTGAAGGAAATGCGCACTGTTGCAAGTACTGAAATATTTCCATAGATGGCGCTACACGCGCATCAAACTTCAACAAGTTAACGCTAGATGGCAGTATTACAAATCATAATAACACCATTTTTTTTAATTTTCAATATTTTATGTTACTTTGTAGCTAAGTATTAAGGTTCGGTTTCACCATTACGAAAAAAGCATTAATTTGTGCTTAAGTATAAAGGAAGTCTACAGAGTAGTGTCAGTTTATTTTACCGATCTCGTTTTTACGCAGCGACTGCGTTTGGCGGCGCGGCCGGGCCGCTCCGATTGGTGAAGAGTTCGAAGCGGGCCAATCGGCACGCAGAAAACACACACATGAATTTGTTAAACATTTTACAATTAATATGAATTAATATTTATTATTATTGAATTAGTAATTGATTGATCCTCACGCTCAGCAGTTGCGCTTGCGGAAATTAATCTTAATATAATAGAATATAATTATCTTTATTTTATGTAAACCAGATATAGGCACTTATGAAATGTCGAGACTCTATGTGCGCGGTTCCAAATATATAGGTCCTATGGAGAAGAATCGGCAAGAAACTCCATTAAAATATCTAATATAAGTATTACAATCTGGAATAATATGTTGTGATAAGACTTCCGAGAATAATGTAATTTAATGAAAATAAAAAATAAGAATAGGATAATAATGATTTGCCTCTGAATAAGATTGCCATGGCAGTTACAAGCTGACTAGTCCCGATAGACGGCGCCAACCATAAAGGTCGACACACACGGCAGCTATAATGTATCGTAAGATCACAATATCCTGTTTCAACATGTTCCATATATTTCGAGTGAGACAGCATAATTATTATCTTACGATTATAGCTGCCGTGTGTGATGACCTTAATGAAGGGACTCAACGACCATACAAATGTAGCAGGCAATTAAGTTGTATAGTGTATACATAATATTATGTAGTAAATGAACCGTTATAATTAAGTGTAATAAAAATGTTAATAAGCCGTTAGAATAACCTACTTAACAAGAAGATACCTAAGTCTCATGTACTAATTGCTAATGAGTCGAAGTAGGTCGTATGCTAAATATCCCACTTTTGCCTGCTTTCCAAGATGTTAAACCCAAGTATTTGTGTAGGTACACGGTGTGTTTTAAGTAATTCTGGATATGAAGGATACCTATCTACAGGAAAAAAAGAATCTCATTACTATTTTCATCATTTTGAGTGATCAACATACCTACTAAACCTAGAATCATATCTTACCTCTACATTGTATTAATCAAGATTATAATCTATTATTTTAAAAGAGTTTCCATGGAGTTTCTTGCCGGACCTACTATTTGGAACCGCGCACTTAGGCTGACATTCAGAGACGACAGAAACGAGTCTAACCGTGAACTTACGCTTCCATCTATCAAACTTACGAACAAATTTTGATAAATGGAAGCGTAAGTTCACGCTTAGACTCGTTTCTGTCGTCTCTGAACGTCAGCCTTAGAGTCTCCACATCTCATAAGTGCCTATCTGGTATACATGAAATAAAGATATATTCTATTCGATACCTTACTGAGTTAAAATAATCAGACTAATTTTTCTTTCACGATATCAAAAAATAATTTCAGTTAAATCATTAGGGTTAAACCATTTCTATTATCATCTAATCGACAAAATACCTGCGTTTAAAAGAGCATTGTTGTTCGACATCTGTAATATGCATCAATAAACTACACAAATGACTGAATGAATGTCAATGTTGATACAAGACGCCCCATGGCATTTAAGATTCGTACACACCTGTAATGTATTAAGTATTTTTAAGTAGTCCACACACAAGCGGCGTCAGATAACAAGCATCTTAAGAATTTAAAGATCCAATGACATTGTTTACGTCTTAGGAAAACTGTAAATTAATTTACATAACATCCAAGCCGCATTTTTGGACCTCTATTTTCTTCCGAAGGTCTGTCAGAAGACAGAATCTAGTTTCCCTGTGTCGACACAGTTCTTGTTGGAATGCACTGTGTCTTGTGTGTCCTAATAGGGGAAGTAGCACGACATACCGTTATGCATCTTCAACAGTCAGTCTATCGGTATACACGGTGGTAACCGCGCGTGTCGCAACGGGTAATCGCGAGTTAACGTTTAGTTCGTTTCAAGTATTAATTAACGGTAAGTTAACTCTTTTTTGTGATGCGGTGCGTTCAGCCGTTTTTATTGGATTGCGTTCTGAATTTGAAATTTTGTTCGAATGTGCTTTGTTTTATTATTTGAATTTTTAGGAGATTGTGACCATATTATTCAAATTAAAAGAATTGTGGCACTGTAAATAATATTTTCCAAAAAAAAAAATCCTCTCTTTCCTGTAATTTGAAATGCTGGAGTTAGTTTGTTATGGTTCTCGTCAGCAATGTGTTAGTAACCTGTTATCCATCCGTTGCTGCATTCTTGCGGCCAAGTGCGTTCAATGTCTCCACTATAACATAATATATGATACTTTATATTTAATAGACCGGCTTGGACACTTTAATAGATCTACCTTATCACCACTTATCCTGCAGGTAATAACGGTGCGGTAAAAAGATTTAAACTTGAAAGCTTTAAGTATTTTAAATTGCAGTTTAGATGTTAAAGTTTGAATAGATTAGCTGCATTCCTTTATTAGTTCATTAACAACAAATAAAGACATAATAAAAGTTATCGATAAAAAGATTTGAAATCCAAAATTATTTTTTTCGTCATTTAGGTATTCTCAGATTTTTGCTGGAAAGAGTAATTTAGAATTGAACATAATAACTGTTCTTCTAAATCTTTTGAGTGCCTGAGAAATCTTAATTATATAATATGAATAGCTAATTATCCGACTGACCGACATATCAATGCCCGACCAAACGGATAAAGCTAGAAGCATATAGACAGCACAATTTTATGACGTTAGTATACTAATATTTTTGATAACTGACTTGGGGCAGAGCCAATCGGGTAAAAGTTAAATAAATAGATAAGACTGCTAACCCGACGAATCCGAGGGGTGAAATGTGTTTAAATGATTAGTTATCTATTCCAAAACAATTCTTCATGCGTGTGTACACTAAAATTCTCTTACTTGCACATGCACTTGCTAAATTCTTGACATTGTGCCGGAGAGAAAGCATAGACTTATGCAATGCGTAGATGAGAATTGGTAAAATAATTAATAATTATTTTGATGATCTTTTAATTATACCTTCTTACATTCCCTCATAGGGCAGGGTGAAGTCCATTTCTTTATGATGAAAATATGGTTTCTACACTTTTTACAATTAAACTTTCGTATTAATCAACATAATCGAACATTGTGCGTGCAAGCATGGTCTTCATCCTTTTGGTACAAGTGTGTCCTCCATCTAGAAAGTGGTTAAGCCTGAACTTTTATATACCTACATGTATTTTTCTTCTTAATACTGTTCTATATTGTTATCTATGTGGGTAGTAGCTACATTATTTTATAATAGTAATGTATGATTTTTTGTTTCACTTTATTGTTGGCAGTACTATGTTATTCATAGTATTTTTCTTAGAAAAAAGCCCTATTGGCTATCAATCTAACTTACTGTCTTTGTTCTGTTTTCTTCAGCTGTGAGTCTTCCATAACAATGAATAAATAAGTAATTTCTAACATTAATATGTATATTCTGATTAGTAAAATTGTGAATGATTGCACTTTTTCTATTTGAATTTTTATGAGTTCGAGCCTGTTAAGTGGTAGGTATAATGGTGATCCATTGTGGGAATGCGAAGCTACGTTTTTTACCTTGTCTTTCAGGGCTTAGGATTTCATGGTTGTAGTGTTATACAACTACTATGACATAGTTTACATTCTACTTGTCCTTATATAAACATCTCAATTCATTAAACAACAGCATTGTTTTTTGTTTATTTTTAAAAACAATAACTTCATCTATATTGCGGGTTGTTTCTCATCGAAATGTTTCACAGCGATGGTTTTCAGATGAAATGCCTTCTGATATAAATGTTAAGCCCAAAGGATTCAAGAGATGATAGTATATACTTATAGCGTGTATCAGAAACGCGTGGTCAGAATCAAGGGTGTGGATCAGACCATCAAACTGAACAACTTTCTCTATAGGACCAACATCTTAATCGCGAAATATAATCAGTTGTCCCGTAATACGTTTGTGTCAAGTAGGTATTGAAGTTTTCTATGGGATAGATATCTGCTATCCACCCTTAAATTTTAATATGATCACGCATTTCTGATACACGCTGTATTTATATAAAGCCTTTTTTGAAATGGTCGTTCAGTCATGGTCATAATAATGTCAGTTTCTTTATTGCACTCTAAAAATCTAGTTTAGGACTTGTCATGGTAGAGGTGGTAATGTTTAATAAAATTATTGAACTATCATACATATTTCTATTTGAAAAATTGAAACAAAACCATTTCATCTATTCTAATAGGTGTTTTCAGTTAATTTAATACAATTAAAACAAGATGTTGTTACTGTTTTATGTATCTATGAACTCTATGAATTCGCAGCTTATGGTAGGCTTTCCTACGTAACTTTAAAAATAAATCCATAACTCTTCATATTTCACTAACCTCCTTACTATACATCGACAATGACATCTTGACCACTAACAGTTTGTACAAACAAATAACAACGGGTGAAAGTGTGGAGCCTCGATAGTGGTCGCTTCTTGAAACATGATGTATAACATGTAAAGCTACATTTTGTTTAAGATGTAAACATTCTCTGAACAAATGCCTACACTTGTTTTCCAAGTAATGGACGTACAACTTTTAAATGGCAACAATTATTTTTTACCGAGGATTTCTAGTGTGAAATTTAAATCGTAAACATAATTAATACTGCAGTATAAAGTAAATTCCCCGTAAAAACGTTTAAAATTAGGTTTCTATTGATATCAAGTGCTGCATTAAGATCTTTAATCTATTCACCAGCAAGTCCTCCAAAATCTTTTGATACATTTTTAGTGATTGAAAATACGAGTAGGTACAGTCGGCAATTTTTCCGATCGACCATTCTTAAGGCTAAAATCGTGTGCGCTCGGCGTCCAAACGCAGAGTTACTAACTCTAAGTGGGCCGCAGTCGTTCAAAGCATTTTGTTTGCGAAATGTATCACCGCGAAATATCTTGACTTTACCTACATTATTTTCTAAACAAAAGTTTATTAATTTATTAAAACAGAATTTGTAGTACTTTGTGAAGGTAAAAATCGTGTGTAACTCTATATTGTTGTACCTGCCCATACGAAACGTGGGTCTGAACATTCGTAAGTCTGTGGTGGTGTAATGTTTCCCTATACTGAATCAAGGCTACTTTCGCTCAAAGATTATTGCGTTTTAAGGGCACTTTCATTCAGTACAAGTTATCCTTGTTTTAATAAGTAGGTATAACCATCAGGCTTTCTCGTTCATCCGGGAGAGACTCAATGTTTTGAGTTTAATATTATTGATGCACTGCTTTTATGCTTGGAATTTCGATCGCATTTGTAACACGTCTCCCCTAGTTTTGTGTATGCTCATGGATTCTATGGATACATCTGTTTTGCTCCCAAAATTATTTAAACTAGGTAAATATTTTTATGGGTATAAATGGGATATTTCGGAAGATGAGAGTCAAGTTTTAAGTAATTACGTGTAAATAAGAAGCGGGCAATCAATCTCCTTATGAAATTACAATACAATTTAGAAATCTTTACGTCACGTCTTCTCGATTAAATAGATATTATTATATTCTAAGCAAGCGTGACAGTATCATCGCATAACGTCAAAAGCAATCTGAAATAAAAAAAATCCCTCAAGTATTCACAGCCGTAGCATAAAAAGCATGTAACACTGCTAACAAGCATAGGAAACAATCTAGTTTCTCTAATGCATGAAAAGGTTATACAGTAGAAGCTCCGCATGAAACCGGAGAATAAGCAATTATCATGGATTAAGAAATTGGTCACGCGTTTACTGATGGCACGCACTTGGTTTAATATAGCAAAATGGATTCAGGCAATCTGGAAACAGTTTAAAAAGAAGAAGTTCATAGGCTAGTTCAACTAGTTAACTGTGAGAAGTAGGTCTTTGCGGTACTTATCAATGATGAGGACGTGAGATAGGATAGTGACATTATATTTTCATTAGTACCAATTCACGTTAAAGTGCTGGTACACTTTGTTCTCGTTACGAACGCTTCCAAATACGTTAATGTTTCAGGAATAAACGAATAGTATAGCGGTGGTATAGGCTTTGAATATCATAAAAGTTTGACAATTAAACCATCCTAGACTTCCTAAACTCACGTAAGACAAGAATGGATGGAGTGTAGCATTTGAAGAAATGTTATCAACCCATCACAAATATTACCTACATTCTCATTTCTGGCTGTTGGCCTTTCCGATTTGCGTGATAAAAATAGCTAATACCTTCATCCATAACCTTTAAATGTCCACTGCTGCATGTTCAGTAGTTTTGATCTTCTTCATCCTTCGTCATATTTCATCATCGCGTCATGGATAGGTTTTAGGGAAATATTGCCATAAAAGATTGCTATATGCTTGGGATTTTGTATTGCGTTGTTCTTCTGTAATGTTTTATTAGTTTTGTTTGCATTTTCCTGTCAAAAATAAATAAAATTTCTCGCTTTCTATCGAGTATAATTTATTACATAATTATGTGCACAGGAAGATAAGCAAACATTGTAGGTACATCCTGTGTTAACATAACCTTTTATAAACCCCACGAAACGAGAGGGACTGATAATTTTTTTTGGTAACAACACGTCTTCACAAATATTTACCTTTGTTTTATTAGAATTCCGGCATGCAGTTGAGTCCTACATGTTAAATGAATGTATAGGAAAAGCAAAGATGATCTATCTACCTATTTAAAATTTTAGTATGATGATCACTAGCGTGAAAGTGAAACAGGCTAATATCGTGAACAAAACTAATTCAATTTATCAATAGTAAAACATAAAAAGACAGATGTGTGTCAGTCATTGTGACCATTCAAGTCCCGTTGTGTTCGTGAGTGATGTGGCACACTTAGCCATAAATGAATGGTTTTTGTACCTTAACAAGCAAAGGATGGCTTTCTTTGCTGTTTGAGAAAGGGAAATGGGTAGGTCAGCAGGTGTCCTTTCAGATACTTTATATAATAAAGTAATTATAATTAAAACTAATGTAAAGTCACAGATGAATAGAAAAGAAGAGACAGAACCAAGAAAAGCTGAATCATGTGATGTGGAAAATATGACACGGTTGATAAGGAAGTAAACATAGATTACGTCTAACAGAGAATAAAGAAAAGAAAAAGCGGTGATCAATGACATTTTACAAATGATGAATGATAATTAAGTATTTTAGAAAAATGTTATTGGCGGTGATGAAGTTTTTTTAATACGTCCTTGTTTCGTTAGGAAGTTGAAGAAAGTGTAGGTGCAATGAAATAATTATGAATTTATCATCGCTTATAGATCATGACAACAGATCTTTGCAGGTGGCAGTGATAAAGGGGCTTACTGCCCTAGGCTTCTACCCTCAAATAATTATGATCATCGCTTATCGATCTTCTTAAAAAAGGTTTACTGGTATTTTTGAAGATATACCTAGTATACAGTAGAGTATCTATATATTAATACGTGAAGACAAAACTTTGTACCCTTTTTTAAGCATATTGCGCGCAAGGAGGAGTGTGAGATTTGGCATAGTTAAAGTTTATATGGAGAAGGAGTTCAGAAAACTAAAATTACGGTCGAATTTCGACCACTGAGCGACCACTACACTAGTAACATAAAATACGCTGGAAACCTGATTTTCTTTGGTAGTGCTTCAACTTCATTAGACCAGGAAATTGATTTGAGCTCCATACATTGATTTCTTAATCATGTACTGAAGTAATTGTTTACTAATGACTATACAATAGTATAATTTGTAAGTTGACTTTCACCAATCCATGGATGGAATACCCTTGGAAAAATATAAGATTGCCAGATAGAGTATGTAGAAATATGTAATATTTTGTTTCCTAACCGACTGTTATGTCAATATTGCGTTACTCAGAGTTCATTGTTTACTCCATAACGGAAACAATCGTAAACCATAAAAACATACGGTCAATCTGACACTGTATCATTACGCTATACCACAACAAGGGGCGGGCTAGGAAACGAACCTAAAACCAATGTCACAATCTATGAAACAAAAAAAACATAATAAGTTACATTTGCAAAAATAACACTTTTCATATCACATAACACCATCCCTACGCCTTAGTTATAAAAAACCAACTTTATTCCCAAGAAATAAAGAAGAAAATGGATTGTTCGCTTTTCGTGTGTTGTGAAGCGCAAAGTGACATAAATTGGAAAGTGTTTCCGCCTATGATGGGCCAACCATGCCATAGCATTGCACACAAATTATCGTGTATTGATACAAACTGTTTATTATGTTTGATATGACAAGCATGTACTCATGGGTTAACGCACTGTTACTGCGTTCGCAGTGTATTTAGCTGGAAGTTCCTAGAAGGTTTTATGTACTTAAGACTAAGTGTTGGATATACGTGTGGTTCCCGGAAAAGAGAGCCATCCCCTCTGTGCCTCCTGGGTTTGATACAAGGCAACTGAGAGAATATTTCAAGAGACTTGGCAGATATTACTTAAAGAAGCTACCGTCTTATCTAGTTAGTGTTTCGTAGTTCTGCCAATTATTTAAATAGTCATGACTAAAATGAACTATATTGAGGTAATAAAGTAAAACCAACCTTAGCATTATATCGATCCGGAAACTAAAACTAAGAAAAAGACTGGATTTAGCAAAAGAGTAAAGTAATTATTGATCAGGAGATCATAATAAGTGGATGGATATCGATCTTTTAACATATTGCTCAAAATGTAGCTAATAGTAAAAGATATATGAACCGCGAAGTAGATTCGGTTCATAATGCGTTCGATACAATCAAAGATGATCTCATTTCTTTCTTTTAAAAAGAAAAATGCTTAGAATTCGGTCAATCACGATTGGAATCGAGAACGCGAATTTATACAATTTGGATTGTATGCAGCTATGCTTACTTCTTTACACTAGGCCAATATTATATAGCACATTAGTCATTTTACATGAATAGATTGTGTGAAACATGACATGACTGAGAAGAAAGTGAATTCTGAGATGACATCTGATGATGATGAATGAAAGAAAAAAAAACAAATAAAAATGGGAGAACAAGAGGATGATGAGTCATTTCTAATATAAAGTTATTATGAATATGACAATCGAAGTCAGAATACTTTGGGGAGTCATCATAATTATTTGAAAATTATTTCCATAGATCCATACTTTGGGTTATACAATATTGCTTTAAATAACAGACGATTGACAATTAAGCATTGCGTGATTGATGACGCTTAATTTATGAAAAAGAATGGTAGTAGTACCTCTATCATTAGCTTTAAAAGACTCGCAAATACTAAATACTACCCTTCGAAAGCAAGCAATCTCTTCTAGTAAAAACAAGTAGAAATGGGAACGCGTGCCAACGCGCGTCAGTTATATCATTAACATAATAATCGTGCGCAACACGGCCGGGTTAGGTGCAAGTGAGGAGTGAAAGAGGTGTCCGCGAATGTTCTAGGTCCATAGTCCCTGGCATAAGAAGTTACATTTGAATAGTCAGTTCATAGCTTCTCTTATTGACTTGTATACCTTTCTTCTACTTGTATTTCAAATTCATGAAGACTGAGACTCTCAATACAAGTAATATATTGTTTCGGTTGAGCATTCGGTTCGTATTTTCCATTGCGTAGAGTATTCTCAAATGTTAAGATTACCACAACTTCTTTCGGACAACAGCTATGTTTAGTATCCTATTCTGTCAATTTCATTCTACTCATTGGTTACATGTTAAATGTTATTACTGCTTGGAATTCGGATGAATCTTGAAATGCTAAACGCGTTCATAAACACTTCTCAAGATTACATAGAGCAATTACCAGACAGACAGGTTGTGACCTAGAAACGAAATCTAGATCTGTATTACTAGAAACATGTTTATTTGCTTACCATGGTTATCTACAACCTAAATGATTTAGATAAAACTGGTTTTAAACTAGCACTAATGAACCTGGCTTTGATATAGTTTGTGACTTTCAAATGCGATAAAATTATTTTCCCACGCCAATATCCTTAGGATTCTCTCTCTCGACTCGATTCCTCTAAACTTTTTCTTATTATAAGCCGACTTTCGGTTCATTTGTTAAGTCATGATCCAAGCATATATGTATGAAATTTTAATTAACAATCTTTATAAGAATTAGATTTTCTTATCCCTCTTCCCTTTAATGTAATAATCTAGTTTATTAACCGTCTCTTATGAACCTTGTGGATAGGATCAGATTATTTCATTGTTAGTTGAGTAACCAACCTCTCATTAATAGTAAATTATCAATCCGTAACTTGAATATAACAATTTTCCGCTTTTTCTTTTTAACTTGACACTCGATGTCAATGTACCATACAAGTAGTAATTAAGTAGTTGAATGTTACGGTCAAGTACGATAAACATGGCAGTGGGAGGCTGCGGATGAACTGGAAAATTGCATCTTAACGCTGTTACTGCTTTGGGTGATAGAGATATTATAATGACGACAAGTATTTTTTTGCCTAGTATAAAGGGTATATGAATGAATAGTGATGCCGCGGGCATAACATTATTTCCTTGATTTTCTAATACTGCAGAGAGTATGGAACACCTTTCTGGTCTACCTATCATCACTCCTAATGCTTGTTTCAAGACAATAACCACAACTCAAGCTTAGTATTCCCAAGGAACTAATAGTTTTAAATTAGATCTTGATAAAAAAATAGATCTATCCATCGATATTTCGTTGGATCGATCGATAAATCTAATTTTTTTATTGGGATTAAGCAGCCGTTTCCTTCGAATGCGAATTAATTGTGTACTAGTAGTCACCCAGAGGGCGAAATTCGACCGTAACTTTAGCTTTCTGCACTCCTTCTCCATATAAACTTTAACTATGCCGAATCTCACACTCCTCCGTGCGCCTCATTGCTTAGAAAGGGCCAAGGGGTACAAAGTTTTCTCTTCACGTATTAATATATAGATAACACTGACGACGTAATGCAATCCTTTCCTCCGAAATTCCTTCGTTCTTTATGGCGTAGGCCCAAGGGTAGGCCCATGTTTATCGGACGTCAACAAACTCTTAATGGATACCAAGAAGCAAGCTCTCAACTTCTTCATAACTTGTTTTGTAGAAAGTTAAGGAAAATTTTGTGTATGAGTCATAAGTGAAATAAAATCTGAACTTACCTTGAATCTGAGTTTAATATTGTATCTTTTGAAGATATTAATGAGTTGAAATTGTGTCAGTATTACAGAGACGTTCAAGGCCTTAAAGAGTTGGAATAATTTGCCTTCATTTTGTTTCCTTCTTTTCAAAAAGGTATGAATGTGTGTCCACCATTCAACCGCAACTCTTTTAGTTGAGTAAGCAGATATTGTAGTATTTTTGAGTAACAAAAAAATATTTTAGCTCTCTAAGTAATTACGTTTTGAATACGTTAATGTCACAGGTGCTCTGTATTTGGATAGAAGACAAATCTTTACTCGGATTTAAGTCTCATTGTATTTGGTCTTGCCAAAAAACTTGGAAGATTGTGATCAAAGAAGCACTTAATGGTCATCATAACTTCAAATCGAGGGCAAAAACTGCATCAAAAGCATTGCCTTCCCTTTCCATCATGAAGATAAAAATGGCTTGTTCCGTCCTTGAAAAGCCATTCTATTTTTATACATTAAAAATAATTTTCTTAAAAAACTTAACAGCTTCTGAAGTCGCTGCCATTGCCAAGCTAGGTGCATTGAAGAATTAAAGGCCCCAACTGTTTATAGTTTTTAGTTTCTTGAAGTCGGTTTTTAGTTCTTTTTAAGTTTATTTTATTTTTCTACTAGCTGTACCCGCGGCTTTGCCCACGTGACAATGTTCGATTAAACTATGATAGTCACTTGAAATTAAAGAAAAGGGAAGATAGTTTTCAGAATTTGTATTGACGAAAACTTACATTATATGAGATCTGGGCAATAAAATGCCTTGTTTTATGGGGAGCACGTATGGGAGTGAAAACAATCTACACGTTACTTGGATGGGTGATCGTTCTTTACTTGAGACCCCTCAAAGAGCACGGCAGGTCGCATTTACGATTATTTTAAACAAATAATCTATTATAGTGGTAATGGTTAGGCACTCAAAAAGACAAAACCGTGCCTTCAGCTTTATGGTTTAATTATAAACAGTTTTTTCTGCCACCGTGCACCGTTAAGACTACGCTTTCTCGCTATTTTGTGGTTGTCGGATATTCATCCCATACAAAGATTAATCTAGGAACACGTTAATTATGCATACACTGCATTCTATTGTTATTAAAGTTTACGAAACCTGATTGTCCGCTAAGAAACAATAGGAAAAATTAATTCAAAGTTTAATTATTTAAATCTATTATATGAATATTGTCTACGAAATGGGTAATAAGTGCAGAGTCTGCTGCCGACCGTCATAACAACGCCTTGATTGCATCAACAATCTCATCTGATTGTAATTCTGTCCGGCGCTTCTTGGGCAGTGAGCTCTGCTACGAAAATTGCTGACTCATCTATCCACTACATCCGGATTGCAAATGACTTTAGTCCTTCTTCTTTGTGTCGATGGTACATACGTCCCTAGGTTTGTATAATCTGCAAATTTTGCCACCTCTATGATGCTATTATTGGCAAAATAGAGGTGGCTCAAGGTGCAGGTATTGGGGCATATTGAGCAACATAGTAGCTGTGACATCGTTTGAGGGATAATACCACATCTCCACCTACCGCTGTTTCCTCGATATAGCCCCACTTGCTCATTTGCTCATACTGCACTTGCATCTGCCTAATTGGGTCCAGAGTCGGTGAAATAACTTTCATGTGATCCAAGTGATGATCGTTCGATCGGATCGTATCTGGCAGAAAATTACTCACCGCGGACTTGATTACTGGTGAAGAAAGTTTCTCCAACCACAATGTATTTGCAATGGGCATCGGCTGGACAACCCGATAGTGCCTCTCTAGTGTTCTAAGGAAACTGTGCCGACTTTTTAAAGGCTGCGCTGATAATTAAGCACTGAATTGACCACTGAATAGTGGATGTCTGGTGTCGGACTCCTTTTTGTGTTTTTGTACGCAACGTCTCTGCGAATTTGTAGAAGTGCTATGCTCACCGTAGGATACCTACACCATATTGAGAGTGATCGGTTTAAGTCAGCCGGTGATAGTTCAACATGTGTCATTTATCTGACCGACACTTTTAGTTACATAGTTCTTTTTATTTGATTTTCACATAATGGTTTTTTCAAGTTAACGCTCTGTCAAGGGTGACTTCCAGGGGCCAGGGGTATTGCTATGATTAATTTCGAACTCTACGGTGATTTCAGCCTTGATCCCACTCGAAAACTTAACGTCGACAAACTCTTCTTCGTCGACAGACGCTGTTCCAACACTCCGAAATTACGCTACTTCTGAACCATGAGCAATAAAATCGGAAAAAAAGTAAAAGAGTTTATAGCACAACATAAAATAAACGGAAAAGCAAAGAAAACATAAAATAAGTTGAGTTATTGTACTAAAGCATATAAAGCATAATGTCAGGAGGCAGTGATACTGGCCACCTGACGCTGGTTTTCAGCTGCAACCCACGAATGCCATACCAGCAATCGCCATTAATATTCCTTACGCCTTTAAGTATTTTGAAAACCCTTAAATACTTACCTATATTGTGAATATTTGAACATTACAAATTAAATTATTATATAGAAGTCTGCCTACCGGAGTCTGGATGCCGTATGAATAAAAAATACGCTTTAATAATAATAATAATATATTTATTTGCGTAAAACATGGTATATAAAGGTGTTATATTACAATTTGAGATCATACATGTTTTGCTTAAAATTAAAGCATGCAAACTAGTAACATTACAATTTATGTTCAAAAAATTCCTTAACAGTATAGAAATTATTTTCATTTAGCCATTGATACAATTTAATTTTAAATAGCCTGCGATTAAGTGTTTTTAATGTATTAGGTAATTTATTAAAAATACGTACACACATAGCCACGCAGCTTTTGTTATATTTTGTTAACCTAGGGAGCTCGTCCAGTACGAGTCTGTATTGGTCACGCCGACTCCGAGAACTTATTTCTTCTGCTGTTTTGAACAGTTCTTTATGTTTCCCCACAAACATGCAAGCTTCATATAAATATAATGAAGGTAACGGTAGCAAACCAAGCTTTTTAAATATTGGTTGACATGATTCGTCAGACGGAATACCGTATATGGCTCGCACACATTTTTTTTGGGCGATAAATGCTCTTTTTTGGTCAGTACTATTTCCCCACACAATTAGTCCATACCGTAACGAGGACTCAACGTATGCACGGTATGACATCACAGCCGTTTTTATATTTGTTACATTCTTAATCTGTTTAAGGGCGTAAACGAATTTATTTATTTTATTGCATACATTGTCAACCTGCGGTTTCCAGTCTAAGTGTTCATCAATTATTACTCCCAAAAATTTTGTTTGTGTTACTTGTAAAATTTTTGGTATATTCATTATAAAATTCAATTTGTTATTATAAGATTTATTAAAATGTATGCATACAGATTTATTAAGATTAATAGATAAATTATTATTATTTAACCAGTTAATTAGATTGTCTATTGTATTATTTATGTCCGTTTCATGATCAGCAATTGATTTATATTTTTTATCAGTAGTAATGATTATGGAAATGTCATCAGCAAAAAGGAAACATTTGTGATTGGTTACATCAACTATATCGTTTATGTAAAGTAGGAATAGGATAGGACCCAATATGCTACCCTGGGGCACGCCGTGCTTTACATTTTTATATTCTGACGAATATGGTCTCATGTCCCTATTTTCATCAAGTTTATTGACAGCGACACTCTGTTTTCTGTCAGTTAGGTATGACGCTATCCACTGAAGTGGCAGTCCTCTGATTCCGAAAGCCTCTAATTTTTGTAATAATATATCATGTGAAACAAGATCAAATGCTTTCGACAAGTCAAAGAATAGTCCTGTTGTCAGCTTACTGTTGTTAATATTGGTCAGTACAGATTTCAAAAGTGAAAAGATTGCTAAGGTTGTGGATTTATGTTTTTGAAAGCCGAATTGCTCTTTTCTTATAATATTATATTTTTCGCAGTAATTAATTAATCTTTGATACATACACTTCTCGTATATTTTTGACAAGATGGGTATTAATGCTTTTTGGCTTTTAAAAATATTGGAAATTAAAAACTCGCCTATAAATTACTACTAATGCCATCTAGGTATAAACAGACGAATTAAAATATATAAGGCTAAAGAATAAATGAAAAAGTACGTTTAAAAATATATATCTAGTAGTTTAGGGACAACTGACGAATCATTTCATCACGCTTTGTGTTTTAGGAACATGACAGTGAGTGTCATACATAATGATAATATGTAAAAGTAAGATGCCAATGACCGAACATCCAGTAATTAATGTAATTAGTCTATAAAGATACCATTTACTATGCCATTCTGTGTCACTGGTTCCAGTAAAGACTGGATTATTTATTGGATCCATCGAGGAGTTTAAATTTATAGGGAAATTGCGAAACTAATACCAACATATAATTGCTTACCTCCCAACAAAAATAGCGAAATGATTTCTATTGTATATAAAATGTTAATCGGATCTATTAACTACAATCATCCAACATTTCAAATGGATTCGTCATATAGGTAGCGACTAATAATTGTACGCAGACATATTGGTTTATTGCTCACCCCCCTTTGACAATAGCGTAATAATGTGTACCCTATATGTTGACCAGGCTATTAACGGATTTTACTTTAAAATTTCATGACGATCTGTTCGGCGGTTTGGCCGTGAAGCTCGGACAGACAAACAGACAAACAGACAAACAGACAAAAATTCTAAAAACTATATTTTTGGCATCAGTGTCGATTATAGATCACATTCCTTTTTTTTTTTTCAAGAAATATCTAATGTACAGTTTTCGCTTCGTTACGATTTTATTATAAGTATAGATTTTGAGTAGCATAAAGAATACAGAAACGTGCGATTACAGCAATCGCGAGTTATATACTGTTATTCATTCAAGAGTTCCATTGTCTATCACCGAACATCTTTATCAGGTGACAGGTCTTCACAAAATTTAAATGGGACCACCTCGAGAATATAGACTTTCAAACAAAAATAATTTTCAAAATCGGTCTGCAATTGGCGGAGTAATTGCGTACAAATAAACACAACCTACAGTCGAATTAAGAACCTCCTCCATTTTTGAAGTCAGTTAAAAATAACGGCTTCTTACGGCAAACGTCCTTCAAAAGGCTTTCTAAACACTTACAATATTAATATAATTTTAAAACTATTAATGTCACCATAATCAAGATTAAAGGTAACGGAAAAACGGGAACTTAAAATGTGTATAACTAGGTCAATAATGTGTTGGGTATGGAAGTCGAAACTTGTTGGTCATGGTCGTCCGTTCGATGACCTTATGTTGTCTCTTTCTAGTAAAACTCATGATTTTGTACGGCTTGTTTCGGTAGGTTAAAGAAAGCCTCCGAGAGAATTTAAATTAGGAGACTGAGACCTAGAGATAATCAAGTTAGGATTATTGATTTCAATTGCAGAATCACAAATTATTCTTAATTTTCTAGGCATTATCCATCTATAGCAGAGTATAGGTTGATGAAATTAGGTACAATAGAAGGTTGAGAGAAAGGAGATTAGGAAAGGTTTAAAAACTGATGTAAAGTGAAAATTCAACATGTCTTTAGATACTTTTATTAGAATCCTATCTTTTTCTTGAGAACATTGAAATGGAATAAATTGATTAATGGTCGTTTAAAGACGTTTTCAATGTATTTTTTTTTTACATTAATATAGGTATTTGTTTTTTATTATGTTAGATATTTTTTTTTAGTTTATTAAATATAAATTCACTACATATTATTAGTTCACTAACGAAAACGCGGTTTATCTATGGTGAGGCGATTAAAAACCATAAAAAAGCACATTATATTATATTCTATATTAAACATTTATTTGATTAGGTACTTATCTACAAAGTGTTTATTTAGATTTTTTTTACATAACTTTGGTTTAGTAGTTTCATATAATTTACTTACAATCTCCATAAATAATCCACTTAGTATAGCAGGTGAGGTAGTAAACATTCTTTGGTTAGGTTTTAATGCGTCTTTTATTTTTTATGTTCAGTGTGTCGTTATTTGTGTAAGAATAAAGTGATTTTCTTTGTTTATTATCTGTTAGATATATTTCATTTTGAACCTATTTAACTGATGCATTGACATCATTTTTAATGTTACCAAAAAGCTTCCTACATGAATAACATATCATGGAGGTTCTTCCATCCTAAGAAGAAAGCCAGACGATATTTATATTAAAGCAATTAATTTGATTGCAACAGCTTGCAGTAAAAAAGATTCATGCGTTATAAATATTATATTTCAAGAATATGGATGGAAATTGCAGTTCTAAGAAAAAAGGTGGATCTCATATAAATATAGATTTATTTATATTAATTTACTAGGTATATGCTAAGTCCATAAACTTTCAGATAATTACTGATATTATATTTTATTAAAAATCGTTTTTATATAATTCAAACTGAATAGTAGAGAACTCATAATAATAATATTAAACACGTAATAGTAATAAAAAAAAACACACTGTCACGTTCTCTTTCTAAATGTCACAGTGATAATGTCACAATGTCTAACACTAATAATAAGCAACGCAATATCCAATACATAGGAATAAGTAAAAGTATGATGGGATTATAAAGGCTTCCAAAATACTACTTTACGGTACTATACAACGCCTTGTTTCTGTGATCTGAGATACAACGGTATTTTGTGCGTGTTCAATAATGACGTACCTATATTGACATAAGTCCTATCCTAACGCATGTGTCAATGGACCTTTATAGTGCCACAAACTTATCTGACCCGGTGATCAAAATTGGAACTAACGTCGTTCCGTACGGAGATGACATTGGTAAAAGCGACGGCAGCGACGCCACGACCGGGTCAGATAAGTTTGTGGCACTAGCCTTTTTTACACCTGGACATCCAAGATGGGTATGTGTACAATGTTTTTACTAAATGAATTCGCTATCATCGTATTCAATAAATGATAGCAGATTTGTTTCTTCACGGAAAACAGGCATTGCTTCAGCAACTGCATTTCCTTACATGACTCTAAATGTGAATGCTAGCTGTGTATCTTCATAAACATTAGTAGCAATTTTAGCAATCTAAAACCAGTTCTAATATTTCTTTAGGTCAATGCATAAGGAACTAATACTGAGAAAGTAGTATTCTAAAAAGCAGCGCCCCTTTCATGTCTGCAATTTTAATGTGTTAGTCATCAATCATAAGAACAAAAAAACCAAGAACTTTTTCTCTTTGTCTCTCGCTAAAATTGCGTAGAAGCCACAAGTATTTTTAAGCCTCAGTCAAAATATTTTTCATTGTTTTTAAAATAATAAAAATGTTTGTGGTTTCATTGTCGTTTATGTTATTATGTTGGACTGATTCATAATTAACTGACTTTAGAAACAGAGATTCCCATGCGTATCCTTCCATTGAATATAGCCAAAAGCGGTAATATTTAATGGGATTTGTGGTAGTCTTTTGTGGCTTCCTTATCCATTTGACCTCATTTGGAGAACAAAGGTTACTATGTCATTATAGCAAAAAAAATAACTGCTACAATACGACTGCAGGTACATTATAAGTAGCAGTCCTCCAAACTAAAAACATTAGCTACACTACAACATTTGTGATACAATCACTGAACTGAATAATGTTATGAAAAATAATATCAGGAATTTCCTAAAGACCATAGATTGGTTAATATTTTGAAGTAGCTGTACCAGGTTCATTAAAATACAAAGTAGTGTTCCTAAGAGGATCTCTGAAGCTGCAATAATAAACTGATTTCAATGGAATTCTTTTGATTATCCAAAAGCTAGGAGTCTTTTTTTTTCAAACGCATCAATTAAGAGTATATCACTTTTTATTTCATTGGTAAGTCATAAAGCCTCAAATCCAAGTCCACGCAAATAGCCTTGGCCGATATTGTGGCTGCCTTAACGGTACCTTGAGGTTAACGATGGGTTAACGGATCGTTTTTTAGTTATACACTGTTCCACCGGTTTTATTTTTACTTGTTTTGTTTATTTTTAATCCGGATGGAAATTGGAATGTTGAACATTATTTGGGTCATCGAAAACTTTGATAAACTTGTTTGGTTATGCTTTATGTCCTTGTATTAGGTAATGAACATATTTTTATGGAATATAGAAAAAGGAAAAGGCTAGGTTGATGATAACGATAGTATAGTAGATAAAATCTTTCTTATAAATATCTTGAAGTAGAATGTATTAAATGCCAAAATCAAATGCCTTTTATTTCTGAGAAATGATATAAATGGTTGATAAACCATTGAAATTAACAGGTACAAGGATTAAATGACTTGAACTTCAGGCTTGATATTTGCTATGGAAATTCTTGAGGAGTCCAAGCCAAGTAATTTAAATAATAGCGTTTCTTTATTTGAACGACTTAAGCCTGTATCGACATGTTTGTACTTAAAATTAATACTTTTTATGTGTAGGTACTATTAATTATTTTGTTATTTTATTATCTCTAATGTTGATTTCTCTTCTTTGCAGGTAAAGTTCGCGACAAACACCATGACGAGGAGAAAAAGTGTGTGTTTAAAGTGGACTTTAGTTTTATTAATAGTTATAGTGTGTCCGTCTGCTTATACGCGACCTCAAGAAGTATCCTCAGCTGTTGCTACCACAAATAGTGCACAGAGTGAAATATCCACACAAGCACCAATAAGGTATAGATTTAGTAATTTAAGTTTTAATAGATATAAGTTAGCACCTATAGTCATTAGTTTTGTAAATAAAACAAAATTAGAGAATAAAACGCCTAGTAATGTGTTTCTTAATTTACATAGTTATGGTAAGAATATTAACAGTCCTACTACCAAAACTTCTATTGAAGAATTAGGACAAAGAAACGTAAATTCAACTCTTACTAGAACAAGTCGACTAATACGTACACACGGCACCAAAAAGAAGCATAGACCAAAACCGGCAATAAACTTAAACGAAGATGAGGCTTCATCTCACGAAAGAAAAAAACCAGCAATTAGAAAAGTTATCACAAAATGGAGAGATAAAACAAAATACGACGATTTGAATTTTTCATACGAAGCTACCACTTCGCATGCCAATGTTAAAGCAGGTACGACGAAGTTTAGTAGTACTCGTCCAAATGATGACTTAAGTACAGAATCTTCTAGCGAAATTAATTCTAAAAGATATACAAGACCTCCAAATGATATGAATTACAATATGTACAATTACCCGCGTCCGCAATATTCAGATGAATCCCAAGTTTATTCCACTAACTTTCAGGTTATAGATACTCACCCACGACCTACAAGACCTCCTTATTATCACACTAGTTTACCGATGCCTACCCCCATCATTACAAATGTAGGTTATCCAAAACCCTGGACTCAACAAAATACTCGAAAAACTACTACACAACGGCCAATATATAATACAAGACCCTCAAATTATGAATATCATAATAATGTTCAAAATTACGGCGGAAATAATTATGAGGTTTCCACTTTTCCACCGTCAAATTCATATACTGACAGAATTGTTATAAGACCTGAAGAATACAGCCCATCGGCTGAAGACTGCCCTACAATATATTTAACCTTGAACAACACTTTTCAAGGTCAAGGTAAAGAGGCCTGTCCTGATTTGAACATTGCGGTAAACACAAATGTAATAAATAAAAATGTTGTAATTGAATCTGAGGAAGATGGTGACACTGACAGCTTTTTTCCTGAAGGTTTTGGGTTAGGCTTAGGAGACGATTCAGCTACCGATTCATCTAAAGATGAAGATTATTTCGAATCGGGGGAGAATCAAGAACAAGACGATGATAGTGCGTCAACCGAAGGCACAGAGTTGTCAAACTATCAATCTGCAAATAGTGTAGTGCAACCAGAATCTGCTGAATCGGGTGGTTTTGGAGCTGCATCTTCGCCAAACTCTGCTCTTTCTTTACCTGGTCGGCCAGCAAACTCTGATGATGATATATTTGGCATTTCATCTTTGGTAGATTTCTTTCGACCAGCATTAGGTGTCTTAGGCTGGTTAACGAGTGTAAATCCTCTAAGTATTGGTCTATTTCCTTTATTGCTAGCTCCTCTTGGATTATTATTTGCAGGCTCAGGTATAGCTGCGTTATTTTCTCCATGGTTCTTGCCATATGCAAGAGAAGCTCCTAAAGTCGTACATGTGTATAGACCAGAATGGCGCTGGGATGACGACCTGAAGACTTGGCATTTACATTCTTTTCCAAATAATAGGAGATTGGTTCCTGATTTAGGAAGGGCAAGTACGGAAACTAAAGAAGGAGGAATAAAACCTACATTCTTCGGTAAATTCAAGGAATGGATGAAAAATGTAACAAATGAATGGAGAGATACACAAAATCAGCTCATGGTTTTGAATGGTCGGAAATTGAAAAGGAAGAAAAGAGAAACTTGGATTAGACGCCGAAAGTTAAACTAAATATGTATGATAAAAATCAGAAAGATACTAAAGTTCTATTACTTAGGCAATTGAGTTTATTGATAAGGTCGGTTTCAAAAATCAAATACCGAAACTACAATAGTATTTGACAAAATATAAAACAACCGCGGGGATACCGATATCCTAACGTTAGACCAGAGGCTAGTGTAAGTTCCTTTCAACAATTTAGATTTCAAATTTCGAAATTGTTAAAAGAAACTTCTAAGGGCTTAGGCCCGTGAAGATTTTTTATTTCTCGTGGCCTCTATCATTTCTGTATTCGTATGATAATCGAGAGCACTGTGCTCTCCAGAGAACAGAAAATAATATTAAATTTTCTAGTTACAATAAAAAATGATATAAAAATAAATTAGAGAAGAAAAGAGAGCCAAAGGATTTTTTTTAACTAATACTTGCAATAAATGTTTGATGAATTAAGAATAAAGCAAAATTTGAATTAATTTCTGAAATAAGTAAACTAGTGACTTTAGGTGTTAATTAATTAGAGTATCACCGGCCGCCTGATTACGTATGATAAATATGACAGTTGCTGTCGCAAATAAACGTCCTATTCCGTATCCTCTTATGAAAACGTCTATAAGCGAGAAAGGGATGCAGTGTTTGTTGGTCACTGTGGCTGTCAGATTTTTCTTACGTAATCAACTCGCCGGTTTCTTATTACACGTCTAGTTTTTAATTAAATACCATATAATTTTAAGGTCTTGCTTCAGTTCATCATTCTTCACAATTTTATTATGATTTAAACAATTTTATTATCGGTTTGGCACTTTACGAGTAAATTCCCATATAGCCTTTCAGACCCATTTAAACTAATATTATAAAAAGAAAAGATTTGATTTTTTGTCTGTTTGTATGTTTGTTTGTTTGTTTGTAATGGATAAACTCAAAAAATACTGGACCGATTTTAAAAATTCTTTCACCGGCAGAATGCTATATTATCACTGAGTAACATAGGTTATAATTTATAAAGATATTATGCGGATGAAACCGCTGGCGGAAGCTAGTACCTAATAAATACACACTTATTAGTGAAAGTAGATTTTAGCATTATGGTGATAATATTCAGACCTTACACAACAGATAGTGCTAATGTCGTATTTTTGACGAAATATATCTAACAGTATTATTAATTAATCTTTAGATAATTTATTCATATTTCTTATGATTTATTTTTTAAGTTACTAACATAATTTATTTTAAGTAATATTACTAAATTAATTTAATTTATACCTTATCAAACCACATTTTTATTTTTATTATTATAATGTGTGTAAATACATCAATATTTATTTTAATTTATTATGTGTAGTAAAAACTGTACAAAATGATTATTTAGACTTTATTATTTATTTTTGTTTGAATAAACAATAAATTAATCGTAATAGCATGGTGTTCCTTTTATTTCTTATTTTAATTAAATTATAAGTTTTTTTATGGTGAGTAGTCCGCCAACCCGCACCAGGCCAGCGTGATGGACTAAGGCGTAACCCTTCTCATTCTGAGAAGAGGTCCGTGCCCAGCAGTGAGACAGTAATGGACTGGATTTATTATTATTTATATATTATGAAACGTCAAGTAGTAAATATCAGATGACCAATGGGCCAAACTTACAACCCAATGGGTCCCTCTACATGGCAAGTGTCATCGCATAGACCCAGATGGAGATGGCGGGATGAGCTGGACTTCTTTAATAAAGACTTGTTATTAGGAGCTTTTGATAGGGAGAAGTGGCAAGAAAGTACCGGGACAATAGAGGCTAGTAGTAATAATAATTATTAAGTATGGTTATGACAACACTTGATCCCAGTCAGAGACATAGGCGTGTAGGATTGAGATAAAAATTATCCGAAGAAATATTATTTTACCTTCTACGATTTCTTTGTGTAAGTATCTTTTAACATTCTGGATTTTACGCATTGACCGAGTTCTGCGTGCCGATTGGCCTTCTCCGAGCTCTTACCAGATAGCGCCCTAATTATCGATGTGGCAGACAGTTTCCGACTAGGCGAGGTAATGTGCCTTGCGAGCCAAAGCCGGTTGATGTCGGGTTATCGTACATTATAATACGCTATTTAGCATGAACATTTTACTTGCGTGATTCAGGATCTGAGTTGCTGCTATATTCTGATAGGTGGCACTGTTGAAGACTATTACCATATTGTTAATAGAATAGAATAGAACACTATTTATTGTACACCGATAATTTTTGACACAAAATATGCTTATAACAGATATTATACAAAGAGCAGTGTAGCTGTTTCTTGTAGCACTACTAGATGTCGCTACAGTATGCCTGTAGCAAATTATATAATTCCTCTATCGTTCCTTATAGTATCCCACGCTAGGGCAAATGTGAGGTGAATATATATCTGATCTACCACAGCCTGCAAATGTATCACCCAGAAATAAATAATAATAATAATAATAATAAGTCGATGTTGACTTTAAAGCGTCTATTGCCTGGCTACGTTTTGGGGACTTGTTTGGGGAAACCGAAGGTTTTGTCTGTGCAATTATGGATGAAGTTATAATGACGAACAACTACCGGAAATATATTATAAAGGATGGGACGGTTGACATTTGTCGGGCATGCCACTGTCCCGGCGAGTCCCTTAGACATATCATATCGGGTTGCTCTCGTCTTGCTAACGGTGAATACTTGCATAGACATAACCAAGTGGCCAGGATAATTCACCAACAACTTGCTTTGAAATACAAACTTGTGGATTCTGAAGTACCGTACTACAAGTATGTGCCCGACCCAGTTCTCGAAAATGGTCATGTCACGTTATATTGGGATCGATCTATCATCACTGACAGGACTGTTGTCGCCAATAAGCCTGACATAGTGGTGATAGATAGATCAGCACGCCGTACAATGATTGTTGACATTACCGTCCCACATGATGAGAACCTCGTGAAAGCCGAAAAAGACAAACAAATCAAATATCTGGACTTGGCTCGCGAGGTTGTCGATATGTGGGACGTGGAGTCAGCAATCATTGTGCCGATAGTCGTAACGGCTAATGGCTTAATTGCCAAGAGTCTCGACCAACACCTCGAGAGGCTCTCGCTAGGTGGCTGGATCAAGGGCTTGATTCAGAAAGCAGTACTCCTTGACACTGCGCGCATTGTCAGGAGGTTTCTCTCTCTAGAGCCCTGACCACCGGTAGCTTGGACCCTGTTCCCGATGCCGGTGGCCTACTACTCTTTTATATTTTTAAATGTTTTTATAATCTTTTTTTTTTTTAATTGTAAAATTATTTAAAAATATATAAAAGTATGTTAAAAATTAAATAAAGGAAATAATAATAATAATATTCCACAACTATCACACAACCTGTATAACAAATAATACCTAACCTGCGGGTCTACCGCGTAACTAAAATTGTAATGAACATCGACATCGGTATTAAACTTCAATACGATCGTGACAGCCTAAACTTTGAGCTAACTTTAAAAAAAATACCTATCATATAGTTGGGACTCCTATCTTCATGATCGGTAAAAAAAAAACAAGTTAGCTCAAAGTTTAGGCTCTCACGATCGTATTGAAGTTTAATACCGATGTCGATGTTCATTACAATTTTAGTTACGCGGTAGACCCGCTGTTCTTTAAAAGCTTAAGATTTTCATTGAGAATTGAAATCAAATCCATTTATACCTTACTCGCATAAGAACATATAATACATAAGTGCTTATGATAATTGGAACGAATAATGAAAAAAATTTTTACAAGATAAAAATATAAACATTGATTTCTATGATTTACCTATAACTAACATAGTATTCTCTCTTTATTTCAGTGATACCAAGAAAACAGAAGATGCAGTGCAACGACAGCAACCGGCAACTCCATTACCTGAGAACACTTCCCGCGATGTCAAATCCAAGGTTCCGATACGAGAATCCATGGAAATGGTCGCCATCCAACTTCTTGATAAACCTAAAACTACGTCTGAAATACCAGTCATTGCTGATACTAGAATACCGCCAAAACTCAAAACACAAGTCAAACATAAAATAAAAACTAGAAACGAAAACGGCGAAGAGATCGAAAATGCACACCCTGGAGTAGCAGTTCCCGTCACAATCGAAGAATTAGATAAAGAGAACAAAATCAGCGATGTACCTAATGAATCTTCGACGTCAAATGAAGGTATCTCCACTTGGATTTCCCTAAGTAACACTGTTAAAGAAAATACATCTACGGAGCCGCCTAAAGCAGAGGAAATTACAAAGAAACCCAAACCCGTGGCTTCTAAAAACAAGCCAAAACGACCCCAGAATAACAAAGTAGCTAAACGTCCAATAATTGGTAGCACAAATAAGGCTGACTTAGTAGCCAGTGGATCAGCTATCAATGAAAATGAATACAACAAAATTAAGGACACAGTATTGTCCAACGTACAGAAGAATAAAAACACGTCAGTTCGTCCCACCTCTACCACCACTACTACAACAACAACTACAACAACCGAAACACCTACAACGAAGAAAGAAACTAAAGCTCCAGCTGCACCAGTCATCACAGTAACTTCTAAGCCAAAGAAGAAGAATAAGAACAAACAGAAAACTAGCACCACCTTCGCCCCTCCGATCATCAATGAATCTGCATTACTTCCTACAGAAGCAAAGGAACAAGAAATTGAACTTGAAGTCAGCACACCACCAACAACAACTAAAAAGCCAAAAAGAAGCTCGACTAGAAAGAAGAATAAGAAGCGTAAGACACCTAAGCCTAGCACTGAAGTCGCTATATCGGATGTCAAGACGGCAAATAAAACTAAATCAAATAAAAATAGTAAAAAACCGGTAGTTGAAACTGGTGCGATCACAACTCAGATCTACAATTACTTGTCTAGAGAAGTGATGCCATCTGTAGGCGTAGGCATGTTAGGCCTTGCTAGTTTAGTGGGCATAGCTGGATACTTCTTATACCCATTCGCAACTCCAGTCCGTAGAACTTTTGAAGTTGACAAGAACGATGACATATACAGAAATAATGCTGAGGAGTATGCTAACGATGGCAATGGACAAGCCGAGGAAGAAATGTTGGGAACTGTATTAGCTGGAATGCCGGCTCATGCCAAACAGAAGTTAAATCCTTACGCTGCCCAAACTGCTGCTCACATCAATAGATATCCAGTGAAGAAGGAACAAGATATTAGGTACAGACATGTAGCAACTGGCTACAACCCTAATCAAAATTATGGTAATATGCATTACGCACAGCAAAAGACAGGGATAGCTCATGCTGCCGTTTATTCAAAGCCTATTCATTACAGCCCCCAGTATGAGACTAGACATGCTTACACTACTGAAGGAAAATTTAATTTTGAGAAAGCACAACAACCAAATTACACTCCATACCCTGCCGTTGAACCGATATATGCTGCTCCACAAACTGGCCCGTCAGGCATCTCATCTTATGGGAACGAAAATTCTAACTCTGTGGTCTACGGTGTAAAACCGGCTTCCGAGTCAGATTTCAAACCGGTTTATCCATTTGAAGGACAATTCTTTAGTGATACCACCAGCAGTTCTGTGACCTACCAACCAACTTCAATGTATTTAGGTTCAAATAATGATGAGGATAACCAAGACGTTGTAAAATATGAGGATGATTCTAGCGCAACTTCTGAAAATGGAGACAACAAATTCGTGGTTGGTAATGTTCCAAAAGAACTTGTAGATTCAGCTACACCCGCAGTTGTACCTGAACATGGGCCAAGAAAGTTGAGAAAGAAGCGTAGCATTTCTGGTTCCTTAGAAGAACTTTTAGCTCAGAAAGAATCCAACAAAGATATATTCATTAGCAACGAGATTGATGACGTTTACGTCAGTAACCCTATAAGGAATCTAGCGTCCAGTGATCCTGGTGATGTCACAGTACTATCTAAAGATATTACCACAGTATATGCCATATCTGAACCTACTAAAGAATCTAACACTTCTGAATCACCAACAACGGCTAAAACAGAGATTGTTGAAAGCGTGTCAACTATACCAATAGACAATAAAGATGAAAAAACAACAGAATCTGAAGTACCTAACGAAACAGAAACAACAACAAAAACGTTTAAAGTTTACGAGGTATTTCCTTCCAGTGATACTGACGTAACTGAGCGAAATAGTCCCTTATACTCAATGCCAACTACTTTCAAAAGCATGATGACTGAAACTACGACTGAACTTAAGTCTGAAACTACATCAACGATGCCTACTTCAGTACCTTTATCAACTATGAAACCGAGCCCAACTTCGGATCCATCGAGTGATCCTGATGTCATCACGTATCCTCCTTTGAACAACCAACAAGGAGGATTCTTCACATTCCTACAAAGACTTGTCGACTTCAAGTTAAGACTTGGACTAGGTATCCTGCAAACTACTGTCGACGCTTTAAGTAGGTTTAGAAATGATACAATGGTGAAAGTAGCAAACGCATCCCGTGCGCACCCACATACAGGATAATTTTTGAACAGTTACAATTGGGAATAATCACCGATATTATAGGAGCTTGTGTTTTTAAATCAAAGTGTATTTGTCATGTTTTTATAGTAGCTCTTTTGAATGGTAGAAAAGGGTAACTCATAGAAAATAATGTGAGTTTTGTCAACCTATTTTTGACAATTTATATAAAAACTAAATTTTAGACTGAACAATACTCAATAACTTTTCCTTAGAAATTACTGAAAAAGAAAAACTATTTCGGAAAGTATTTTATATTTCTTTTTTATTTTCATTTAAATTGGACATTTGCTGAATATAGATATTATTATAATTAAGATAATAAATAATTTAAGTTATTATAAGTACAGGGAACAATTATAATACCTATTATAATATTACTATTGTTATAAAAAATATTAATTTATAATTTCAGAATGCTGTCCTCGGTACTCAAACTGAGGGAAGCCTACTGAATTTATATTGTGATAAAAATATTAGTATTCTATTAGAAATTAAAGAATAAAAAAATATCTTTCTTTTTAGAATATTGGGATAAGTCTGTTTTATTGTCGTATAATAGTAAAAAACTTTCGAGCTTTTTATTACTCATCGATAATGTAGTGTTAATATTAATTTACTGTTTATCGAAAAAGATCTGATTCTGTATCGCTGCTATTACATTTAGGGATGTTATTGTATCGCGATACAATAACATTTATTTATGATTTATTGTGTTGCGATAAAAATCGTTTCGTGGCCCACACTTGAGGAGAAGGCGAGAATAAAAATATATAAATACTAACATAATCATAGTAGTTAGTATCATCATTAAAAAAATGTTCTGAAAAAACGATATTATAAAATTATTCTATACATCATACATTATTACGTTAACAATTTACAATCATCATAATATGCATTAATGCACCCATTACACGTATCCACTATTATTATTATTTTTTATACAAAACTTCTGTGTAAATATTGAAATAAAGATTTTTTGTAAATGTTTGTGTTTTAATATAAAATTACCTGATGTGTTTGACAACAAGATCTACCGGTAAAACTTCCAAACTTTGCCTAGATTCCTAATTTTGCCTAGTATTAATTAACCAGTTATAAAAAATTATCTGACCCGGTGACCAAAATTGGAACTAACGTTGCGACGGCAACGCTATGATCGGGTCAGATAATGTTTGTAGCACTGTGCTTGCACTGTGCACACTGTCAATTTTCACAAATGTCAGTAGCGATAGGTATATACCAGCCGATACCAGCCGATAGCGAGAAAACAAAGAAGACCAAACAGAAACAAAACAGACAAGTCTTGCCAATACGGGAAACCCCATAATATTTTCTGTGCTTGTGATGAACAAAGCAGTGTTACTGATGCACAAGGGCTGGCGTCGTTGTGATTACACACAAACTTCTACACGCATAAATTCTTAATCCAATTTATCCATCCACTCTATTTCCACTATATTACTATACTCTTTGTCTATTTCATTCTATTGGCCGCCATTTGAGTACCTACTTCAAATTCACCAGAATATTTGAGAGTTTTATTACAGCGCCATCTATACTTTGATTCCGGCACCAGCTTCTAAACTGTCAAGCGTCAAAACAGTTCTTGTATGGCTTCAATCATACACTATTAGATGGCGGTTTTATAAATAGACATTGTATTACAAACAAAGGAACAAATCCACACAATTGATTTTGGTTTATTAAATATTTTATATTATCTATCATATTGGTATTTATGTCTGGAAACTTACTACCATAGAAGCAAAGGAGGTACCGAGGAATCTAAATTGCTTCATAGTCTTTTTGGTGGGTACTCTACTGTTATTATTAATTTCTGGGTACCTTCAACTAGGAAAAAAGTATCAATAAACGAGATAATAATTAGACGCCAGACTTTGATGGTTAGTGACAGAGTGTACAAGATGCAAGTGAGTGGAAGCTTTATTTGTGCCTGGGGTGAATTAGGTAGGTACCTCAGAAAAATGGCGACGAGTAAGTACATACAAGTTGATCAGTTTGTTGCTTGAAAGTACCTACCTAGTCAAACGTTCGATTTGAAACATTTGTATGGCATACAGATAATTGTTCTGAATCTGGGTATGTGTGCCTGTGCATGTAACATGTACCTATGTTTGTTGTATGTTTGTCAGTTGGATGACTAAATAATATAATATTACGTTGGTCTACGCACTAACCAATTCCTAAAGGGAAGCCGATGGGAATCGGGTTGTATGGACTCTTCGCCACTGGTACCTACCCACAATATACGAGAAATATAAGTATCAATGTTTTTTTTTATAAGATAACAAAAGATATATTTTTTCTTCCTCGATATCATTTGGCATTTTTTTTAAATCTTTTGTATCGGTATGTGGTCTCCCATTAAAATAGCTCATGCTGTGATGAAAATATTTAGCGATTTATACGTCACTTTTCTACAGAGGCTCTCGGGTCAGTCTACGGAGCAGCATTGAACGTCTACTTGGTATGTACCTATGTAGCTTATAATATCTGGTTTCTATTAATTACCTTGCGGTAAATTATAGTTACTTGCGGTCTCGGTACACCGCCATTGAATACTGTTGTATTATGAGGGATTATGTTGTGTAATAAGATAAACATAGAGCAAACTTTTGCATCTCATTCGCTTTAGTAAGCTGGTGTTGTTGATTTGTAAATCCACAGAATATACTTTCATGTAAACCAGATTCAGGCACTTATGAAATATCGATAGTAGGTTTCGAATTTTATTTTATTTTTGTCTTATATTTATTTACACACATAATACACAACATAACAGTGTAACACCAAGGCGTTGTGTAGTTCAGATATGAACACTAAGTAACTCAAAAAAGATTAATTTAAAAAAAAATAAAAAAATAGTAAAATTTTAAAAATATTAAATATTTGGGTATAGTGGTATTTTCATAGATATCCGGGTATTTTTGATGTCTCTTACTATCTTTTGGTACCGCGATTGGATACCGGATTACGATAGACGGTAGGAGAAGTGTCGGAACACTGGCAGAGTGGCAGCCAAATGAACATTATTAAAGCCTCTAAAGAATCGCGGGAAAGACTTCCGTGCTAACATGAGCGCTCAGAAATATTCATATTCATATTCATATTATTTATTTGCGTTCCACAATGTAATAATTTTGTCGTCGCATTATTCTGTGCGGAGACAGATTTTTGGAGGGATTATCTCGTCGTATCATGACGACAAAACTTTATCGCGGTGCGCGTGTTTAACCTTGTTGGACGCGATCAGCACAGACCAGGGAAACGTGGTATAAAAAGAAGGAGGTCTATAATCAGCAGTGGGTAGAAACAGGCTATCAATGATGATGATAAATTATTTATTTACTTTTATGCGGTACGAAACCAATTATAATAATTAAAGATTCGACGACACGGTTGGCGCACTGGCTAAGCGATTAGCTTTCTGCGCTAAGTGCCGCGGGTTCGATCCCCGCACGGAACAAATATTTGTATGATCTACAGATAGTTTTTTCGGTTCTAGTTGTGTGTGCATGTGACATGTATGTTTGTAAACTGTACCCTCGATACAGGAGAAATCCTAGTGAGGGGCAATGTTTGAAAGAAAAAAAAGAAAAAAAAAAGAAAAGAATTACAATAATTATTAAAGGTAGGTACATAGGTAATTAATTACACATGTAAACAAAATAATACAGCCATACATCTCTCTCACAAAAAAGCGGACACTCCAACAATATCCGCCCATCCATCCACAAACAAGTCACAGTGAGTATTGGCATCCAGAAGAGCGTGCGCGGTATAGGCGAGTTATAATGACTTTAAAGAAACACCTGTAAGTTGAATACCTACTAACTCCACCAAGACACCAGGAAAATGTTTGGACTAGGGAAATAAACATAACTAGCTGTACATTTTTGATGTCCCCTAAAACGAATTGATAATAAAAGTCAGCTAAAACAGTTACCCCGACAACAATAAAGTTGGCCCGAGTTAACAGTTTAATAATAGACCTTAACCCTGCGGTCACTAGCAGGGTTAACTAAAAGGGTTCAGTATTACGACATTGTCTAAAGGTTTTATGGGAATTGACTTTATTTGAAAATTTTGTGGTGAAGGGAGTGTATATTGAATAATCACCAATTTGGTTTTGGTATAGTGGGATATGGTGATTAAATTGCTATACGTTATTAAAATTTATACAAAATTAAAATGGTGAGGTACAATACTGTTACCTATTTCTTTTCTGTTATGTCCATCCAAAGGTTGTCTCAGATCGCTGTGTGCAATAAGACAGCCCATTGTACCATTAGCTTATGTGAATCTCAATCCTCTTGTATTACCAGGTGTACAATAAATAATTAAATATAAATCTTAGTGATAATATAGGTATTACAGTGATAGGTTTCTGTACTAGGATAAACCTGTGCCACAGGCGGCAGGAGTGTTTACAGTATAGTGCTTAAAACAGATTTTTTTGCTATAATATCATTCACTAGCGGCCTGCCCCGGCTTCACATGGGTGGACAATTTATCCACCCGTGTGAAGCCGGGACAGGCCGCTAGTGATATAGTAATTTTGTTCTATCATCAATAATTTTCGCAGCGCACGGGATATAAGGAATTTTATAAAATTTATTCGTTTATTAGACAGCAAAAAGCCACACAAATAAAAATAATAAAAACCAAACAAATAAAGATAAAAAGTAAAAACGAAAAATAAAAACTTACTACCTACTACCTACATGGGACTTAATAACGTCATCTGCCAAATGTGGGTGCACAATCTGTACACCTCCGCCAAACCAATCTGCCTGGCCTTTATCCCAACTAAGTTGGGGTCGGCTCCCAGTCTAACCAGATGCGGCTGAATATCAGTATTCTATACAGAGCGACTACCATCTGACCTGCGCCACCCAATTACTGCGAGACACTGATCCCCTAAGGTTACACCGGTTGTCAGACTTTTAGGGCCGCTGACTCCCGTAACGACTGTCATAGGTATACGTATGACAACTGGGACCAACTGCTTAACGTGCTATACGAGGCACGGAGGGGGTCTCGTTGTTTGAAAAAACGGTCACCCATCCAGGGATTGACCGCGGCAATCACAGCTTAACCTTGCTGTTCGACTGATCTGCGCGGTAGCTATGTAGCTACGAGCTCTTCACACCTCCACCAAATCCTTCGGGGAATACATTCGTGATGGTATGTGTTATTAATAAAGTAAATAAATTGTTTGACTGTTACTAACAATTTAAATTCCCTATGGTGTACAAAATGTCCTAAGCCATAATAATGCGACCCTTGAGGTCAGATTAACACGTCCGCCGCTGCGTGCGGTCATTATGTCCTACGCGTGACTTTTACACAACCCCTAAATCGCATTCTTTCCTGTTGCGTTGGGGTTAATATGGTGTTCTATGGTAGAACAGAGGTTAGGAGGCGAATTAAGTTGTGTATTCTATTTTGTTGATACTCTGATGGGTTCATAATGATTTGGGATACAACTTGTACATGACTTGGTGTAAATATTAGGTTTCTTTGTGATAATTGGATTATTTTAAATCAGAATGTGTGAATTAATTTGCTTCTTCTTTCGTATCAAAATTATAAACACTTACATTTCCGACCAATATGTTTCGCGATGTCAAGGTCAGTGTCATTTTTATTTTCATTTTTTTAAAATTATTATTTTTCTACATAATTTTATACTGTTGCCATTTTAAGAAAAATGTCTCCTCTGTCTATGGACCTGTCCTTTTCTTATTAGGTACTGTCTATAATTCTGAAAAAAAAAAAAAACTTTTATTATGCACAACAACACACACATACGATAACAAATATGCTATAACGAATAAATAAATAAACAAAAATACACCAAAGTAAACAAATATACATGACAAAAAAAAATAAGAAAGAAGCAAACATAACTATCGTAACATCGTAGCTTCTAGTGTGTCTTGGTTTTGTGGCAATTAAATGATTTTTCTTTTTTTCATAGTAAAAGTTGTTCCTAATGATGTGAGCAACACCCCCTTAAAGAGATCGGGACTAGAAAGGTGGAACAGTACTTCTACCATGAGTTTTCCGTGCCGTCTAACGTTCACGTTCACATGCAATATTTGTATAGTGACTTTAGTTCACTATTTATACCACTAGAGGCGCTGAAAAAGTTCCCATACAAATATTGCATGTGAACGTGAACAGTAGAGGTACAGGCGTAAATCCACATTCAAAAAATAACCTGACAAAACACGCCTATCTTGAGCGATTACCAAATCAGTCTAAAACTGGCGTTAGTTATAAACTTCCCACTGTGTCGGATTAAGACTACCTTTGTTCTATAACGCTTTCGTATTTAAATCGAGACCAAATCATTCTGTAGTTGTGCGCACGGACAATGGCCTTAATTTATTCCGCTGGGTTAATTTCGTATACAATTTTGCTACCCAAAAGGCCGGGGCGCGACGTTGCGGTTTTTACTACGGAAATTTGATAAGTATGAAAGGGATGGGACGGCTAGCGATAGTTTATGGGACATCTAGAGGGTCGAGGATATTTGTTCGGTGATTATTTGCGTGGATATTGAATGGATTGAAATCTAAAAGGTCAAGATAATTTATTTTAGGGTAGGATAAGTAAGGCGTCGTGTTATCCTGCCTGCAAATAAGTTATTCGTTCCCTTGCTTATTTAATTTTTATTTATTTTGGGTATTCAATTTTCAAAACTGTCAAAAAGATCAAAGCGCAAATAAACTGCATCGGTAGTTAGGCGAGTGAAATTTTAAGAAAAAATATTATATATCATAGAAATATAGCAAACGGTCGCCGGCGCAGCAAACAAAACAGCAAACGATTTTCTTTTGTCTACTTTATGTCGCTTGACAGGATAACCGCTGAATCGCAAATATGCAACCATAAACAATTTAATAACATTGATACTAAACTCAATTACACCTAATTAAATTGTTACTGTTCACGCAAAATATAATTGTGTCCCGTAATCTATATTTTATTGTGTTATTAATTAAAATCGGCCAGCGAGGGTTAATGTAGTGTGACCAACACAAAGGCACGGGACACGCACTCACCCGTGGTGGTACGAATATAATTTATTAGAAATCGTGGTCATCATTCGTTGCCATTGTTTAGGTATTATTGGGTAGCGAATTTGTTTTCTGTTAAATTTTTTGTGATAGATTTTTTTGAAATTCGACCATTGTATGAATATATTTTTTTAATCTTCTTTTTCTACATTCCGCCTTTGTCCTTTAATAACATAACCGTCAAAAACTCCTGACTCCAACTAGAAAAAGAGCTGTAACTTTTGAACGGCTAAACAGATTTTTATGAAATATAGATATGATGATACCCAATTAAACTAGCTTTCAATTAACAAAAACTGCATTGAAATCGGTTCAATCATAAAACAAAAATATTAAAAAAATACCAATAAAAAAAATTACATACCGTACAGCTCATTTTGAACTGACACATTGTTCCATTAATATACTTTATATTCATAGGTACAGTCGGCCAAATAATTGTTGTACCACCCTAAGGTTACAATTTATTTGTACGCCATATAAAATAAAAAACATCTATATTTAATCGTCAATATTATGAAGTTTCAACTGTAGTGATATTTTCATTTGATAGGAAGTTCTATTAAAGACAGACAATTTTTTTGGCCGACCGTGCATATCGGTCGAATTTTGATTCTCCCTAAAAAGGATACAAGGATGGATCCCAAACTCCCCCATACAAATAATAAATGATATGTTTATACTTTAACCAATGGTGCGTCACCTATAATGATACTTTGGATCTCACAATATACATACAATGTGACCTACTTTCCTTGATATAGTTCATTAAATCAACAAATTATGTGTTAAAAACTCTTTGACAAACGCCATAGATTTCGATCGGGATAAAATGGGAACTAAATATAATAAAATGGGAATATTATCGAATCGTACCCGCTGTGTGTAATGTGCCGTGAGGAGGGTAAAGGATTTGGGTGGCGTGGAGTCGCAAGCTGTGATAAATTTATGTGATGTCATCCAATATTTCTGTAATTTTTTCTTGATATCGTAATAGAAAATATATTGACTGCATTTGACCCTCGATATTTTTTTTTTTTGCTATAAAACATTGCCCCTCTCTAGGATTTCTCCTGTATCGAGGGTACAGTTTACAAACATACATGTCACTTGCACACACAACCAGATCCGAAACAACTATCTGTAGATCATACAAATATTTGTTCCGTGCGGGGATCGAACCCGCGGCACGTAGCGCAGAAAGCTAATCGCTTAGCCACTGCGCCAACCGTGTCGTCCCAATTTGGTCGCAGGTTTAGTTCCAAATCTGTGTGTTTAAGTTTATGCATGTGAGATTTGTGTTTGTAAACTGTAATCACGATTGGCATGACGGAAAAACTTAAGGAACGCTTAATTACTTAATCAGTCATAAGCTTTTCCTGTACCATGGTAGTGTCGTGATTAAAACAGAAAAAAATATGAGGTACAGTATTCTTCTGACATGTAACTCGAATCCAATGTTACACTGCTGGATAAAGTACGCAAGTACACATTCAAGAAAGCAACAAAATTTCCCATATTACTGAGAAGGTCAAAGAGCGACGCCTTAAATTGTATAGACATATTGTGTTCCGCTACTCAGAAGACCATATGGTGCAAGTGATTCTTAACCTACCTACTGGAATACCTCCCGCCACCTGGTTAACGACAGTCCAGAGACACCTGGAGGAGATAGATAGAGACGTTGCAACCGCTCTAGATAGAGATAAGTGGAGAAGGTAGACATAGAGAGCTGACCCCAGATAATAGGATTAGGTAAAGGTAAGAAAAAGAAGAAGAAGAAGAAGAATATGAAACTCGAATCCAAAACTTTCAGATTCGTACCTATACTCCGTTCGAAATAACATTAGAAATTTAAATAACTCCATTTACACTTTATTCAACCGATTTTGACTTCTATTACGTTGGTGGCATGACAAATTATAGCTGCAGTAAACATTTGTTATCGTAAATACGTTTTTGCTTTTAATGCCATCCTTATGCGTACGGAATAGAAGTAAAAATCGGTTGAATACACTGTAAAAGGGTTTGTTAAACGTGTCTAATCTTATTTCAAACGGAGTATAGCGTAGCTATAACTTTCACGAGAAAAGAACAAGTTACATACAAACAAAAATACAATCGCATCTCCACACCACATCCTATTCTCAAAACCCGAAACTGTGACACTCATAAATCTACACTCGTCGATACATCGCGTTGACAATCCGCGGTCATGTCGCGGTCGTGTCGTGCTCGTATCGTCCCCTTAACGTTCGTTCTTCGCCACACAATGAGAGTTATGATCCGTGATGGAATCGCGGGCGACACTATTAATTTGTACACGCGTGTGAGTATTTCTGCATTGTTTAGGTAGATTTATTGTCAGTAGTAATTGAATTGCGATTGTATTGTGTACACAGCTTTGGTAACGAGATTTTGTAAAATTTACACACATGTTCCCTCATAAGACTCCCCATCTTATTGTGAGGGAATATGAAAATAATTAAACCTTATGAAATAAACCGTGTCAGTCCACATGCAAAGATACCCTATGACCAGTATGGAGTTACGCGTATTGTTGTAATTATTATGCAATTGTTAGGCTATCAATAAAAAAAATATCAACCTTTGTTTAGTTAACGAAATATTAATTTAAAGTTTTTTTTTATCAAAATTAAATAATCACTTTCACAAAACAGTCTATTTAAGTTTAATGACACCAATAAGCAAAAAGAAAAAAAAACATATTTTTGCATGTTTTCACAAAATATTAAATTTAAATATCTTCGAAACTAAAAACGGCAATAAGGCTAATATACTTTGTTATGTAAATTGAAGTAAACCTAATTTCATATAAAATATTAACAAACAGACACGTATTATAAGAGATAAATGGGCACACGTAATCCTGTGTAATACACATACATACACACATATTTGGTTTATTTAAAATAAAAACTTTTCTATTATATTCTATTCTAAAAAGAATTGGCCACCCCTTTTTCAGATTGCCATCGTAAATATACGGACTATGAAAACTTCTCCAAAAGATAAAAGATAAACTTCTGAAGAAGAATCAAATGAGAAAGAATTAAATTTATTTTTAAATGAATTTATAGTATACCAATTAGGTACTTGTATTGTTGATATCGTTATTCGTGCCAAATACTTTTGTTTTATAACCTAACCGTCAAAAACCCCCGAATCCAATTAGAAAAAGCGCTGTATTTTTTTAACAGCTGAACAAATTTTCATGAAACGTAGCTAAAATAATACCCGATAAAACTAGCTTTCAATTAAAAAAAAACTGCGTTGAGATCGGTCCATCGTTTTTAGAGCTACGATGCCACGGACAGATACATAGATATACAGATATGTATACACAATACAGACTTATAACACCCCTTTTTTTTGTCGGGAGTTAAAAAGATCACTCTCTTGTCAAAATTAAATTTCAACTTTAGTTATATTTTAATTTGATAGGAAATTCTGAAAAAATTGATAGACCACTTTTTTGGCTGACTATACTTACATATCTTTTATATTGTCCTATGACGTCAATGAGATAGTAAAATGCATTTTATTGTGAGACCCACAGACACTGTAAGACTTCGTACAGTGCCAGAGGCAGGGCTGTGGATGACAACACTTGATATAAATAGAAGACGCTTTTATAAGTTTCTTCATATCATGAGGGAGAGGGAGTAATTTTCGTGAATTTCGTAGAACATGCGATAATTAATTTTAAGCTCTGTAATTATTATAATTAGGTACTTACGAAGTAATAATGATTTTACGTAGGTAGTTCCTGGGATAATTAATAATTTCTTGCCATCTACAAAATGCTGGCAGTCACTTTCTGGTAAAACATAATTGGCTTTTTTGATTAAGACTTGAACAGGTTCTAACAGAAATCGTTTAATTTCATGCACGCGCTCTACTGTTCAAGTGCTCATATACAAGAAAGAAAGAAACATCATTTATTTGCCCCCACAGAAGACACACTAGAATGATAGACATAGATATGTACAGACATATTGGATGAAAGATATTTCGACAGTAAAAAATAATTCTAAAATGAATCATCTGTTACCTTCGCTTGACAATCAACGGCATTGTAGCGTTCCGAAAACTTACTGCTCACTTTGCTTCTCGCTCCAGGATTACCTTCGTAAGGTCAATGACACCCGCGGAGCGCTAGAATATAACTGTCTGTTGCCGTTACAGACGGTTCGTTTTCGTATTTTTTTTTACTCAGTCTAAAGAATCCTTCACTCATGATGGGTCTATAAAAGCGGTATAGCGCGTTGTTTAGGGCCGGGATTTATACGATTTTTGTCTTAGTCAAAATGTACCTATTCATAGATTTTCGTCGATCGCCTACCCTTGTCCCAAATATTGTTTGGACTCCATGATAAAGCAACCACATCCACAACCAAATTAAAGGGAGATGTCGATGATGTAACGTTACACCGGCTATCATACATTTCAGGCTTTAAATAATGAAAATATGTGTTTTATTCATAGACATTTGTATGAAAAGAGAGCCTTAGCTTATCGTGCTTTCCGAAACAAAGCATTACAAATGAATAAAACATTGATGGAACACAATAATTATGTAAAATATATTTTTCGCGAGGATCAGCAATTTTATTTCGTTTCCATACGTCAATATTATTTCATAAATAGCTTTTAAATATTGCACATTGTATTTACATTTCAGTCAATTAAATCTTTATTACACGAATTATTAATTTGTATCGAGCGTTGGATTAACTTTAACTGCTAAAAGCTCGTTATAAATATGGTTCAAATATTTCTTTTAGAGATCCGTGGTCGAAATTCGAATTTGACAAATTGACAATTTCTGGTCATCTGATATAAAACCTTCTAAAAAAAATTACCGATCATGAAGATGGGAGTCTCAAGTTTATGATTCATCATTTTTTTACAAGGTAGAAAGAAAGAAAGAAAGAAAAAGTTTTTAGTTTTTTTTGGTAGCTCGAAGTTTAGGCTCTCACGATTGTAATAAACTTCAATACGATACGATTCAATACGATTGTAATGTAAGTAGGTATATGTGTATTGTATTGTATCAGTACAGATGCACTAACACTGTTCACCGTTCAAAAGAAATTTATCCGTATCCTGGTAAATATACAACAGATAGATAGCTGCAAACCCCATTTTATAAAACTAAATATTTTAACTCTGCCGTGTATATATATACTCGAAATATGCAAATTCGCTCACAATCACCAAGACTTTTACACCAAACGAGAAGACATACAAACAAGACACACACTCCGACACAAAACACGACTTAACCTACCATCATCCCGCTTAAAAATACACTCAACAAGTCCTCTGGTTATGTCAATAAAAATATACAATATGTTACCCGAATCAATAAGAGAAGAAAAAAAACTACACCTATTCACAAACAAGTTAAAAAAGTTATTATTGAGAAAATGTTACTACAGCGTCAACGAATATTTACATGATAAATCCCTGAAACTTGAAAATTAATGTTTTTAGTGATTAAATGTCCACGTTATTAGAATAAGTGAAATTATAAGAATCCTGTTTTTAGTCCATAATTCCTGACATGCATGGTGCACTTTGCAATAATAATTCAAATGTAATTAATGTAATTGGACTTTAAGATAAAATTAATTATTTCTTTCATATTTTTATTACTAATTTAAACAGACTTGTATTGTACCCATTGACATACCTACTTAATATTCACAGTGACATTTGATGTAATATTATGACATTTTTATATTTATATTTATTGTGATTTGAACAATTTGAAATGAATTTTAATAATAATTTAACTGTTATCTAAGCCTAAATCAATTGATAATGATTTTGCATACCCATGTGACGGCAGAACAATGGAGAACTAACTTCCTTATCAACATCAATGCACCAATTTGTATACCCATGTTTGCAAAGAAATAATTTATCTAAGTTCCTTGATAGGTCCTCTCAAAATTTCTTACTTTTGCTGTGCCCGACAGGGTCCATGATTGTTACTAAAAATGTTTACCACCTAAGCCTACATTGTGGAACGCAATAAAGAATTGAGTACCTATTGAGTATTGAGTATTGCTTAGGTTCTACATAAGTAGGTATATTATTATCCTCACCTAATAATAATGACTAGTGCATCTACCATGTTTTTGTTTCTGCATCACCCTGAGGTTGTCTGGCAGAGAATGCCTTTGGCATTAAGACCGCCTTTGTACATATTTGTATGAAAAGCATTAAATAAATAAATACGATTGTATTGAAGTTTATTACCAGAGTCTGATGTTGTGGTTGTTTGTTGTTGTTGTGTTGATTTTGTTATGCGGTAGACCCCCTGGTCTGGGTGTATGTGCATGGAACATGTATGTTTATAAACTGAACCCTCAATACAGGAGAAATCCAAGTTTGGGGCAACATTAAAAAATAAGAATAAAAAGCATATGGCAAATTTTTAGCCTGAAACCGCACGACAATGTCTGTTTATACCAAAAAATAAAGGCGAATATTATTTTTCTACCTATTTAGGGGCATATTTTAATAACAGCAACACCCAATGACAGCTACAAACATTACCTTACATTCTCCCAAAAATGCGGAACCTTTATGAAAAACCTATTTTTACCTATTCCATGAACAAAAGGGTTTTCCACCGCGGGGATTAGAGTGTTTTTTGTTAAAACTCCGGTCTCTATACAATTTATGATGACAATACGAAATGAGAAAAATATTATCTGTTGGAATTTTATTTTGGTGGTAGAAAATAGAGTCGGTATGAATCGGGTTTCATTACTGGCAGGCACGAATTATTTGTTTTATTAATACAGCCAATGTGCCGCTGCAACTATATTGTATTATTTTATTTATGAAAAGAAAAAACAATTATAAAAAATAATTAACTATCATGTGTTTCTACAGGGTGGTGACGACGTTACGACAATAAATGAAACCACGTATTTGGTATCACGTTCTGTGACAGTACACAAAATATCTATCACATCCAATCAGTAGTTTAGCCACAGGAACTAATTAAATTTTTCTTAATTTTACTCATATCACGATCTCTAAGTGACATTTGAGAAGTCTCTGACTTGTTCTTACCAAAATAATCTTTATTTACACGAAAAGAATAGATAAAGATGACATAAGTTTCTACTTATGTCCCTTCACCTAGACGAATGAGAGTAGAGTGAAATATTCAGCAAAAATTAAAATGCGTGAAAATGGTTGTTTTTTTGTGCACGGCTTCAGAACGTGATACCAAATACCTACGTGTTTCATTTATTGTCGTGATGTCGTCACCACCCTGTATATACGAGTACAATATAAATTCTAAAAGACCGAGGTGCGGACCAGTTTCGATCTCAGACCCTCACGCATGGAAGGCAAGCGTTCAAGCGTTAAGTCTAGTCTATCACTGGTCATATGTTATTTATGATTATGATGATATATTATGTTTTAATTTTATTCAATCCAAAATTCTGAGTTACTGTATAATCCTTAAGTACGAGCCAACTTATCTCTTCAAGTTGGGATCTGAAGAGACAATTTTATTCACGTGAACGAGCAGGAAATTAAATCCTGTAAAATTTCTAAAACCAGACGTTACATTGATAGCTGTTTCGATGAGATTCTTTTGGAAAAATTCTACTTAGTCAGAACCTAAAACCCGCAGGAATGTTCTTAGAAAGCTTATAATATTCATTTAACTAGTCAAATCAAATCAAATCAAATAATTTATTCATTCCTTACATTTCGGGTAAGACGAGATCACAAGTTTTAAAATTTGATCGAGCAAAATATGCCAGAATAGGCGATTGAATTTATTGGATTAGGTAAGTAGCTATTTAATTTAAAATACATTGTTAATTAAATAAAAACAAAAAATATTTATACAGTGTGGTGACGATATGACGTTAAATGAAACCACGTTTTTGGTACCACGTTCTGTGATCGTACACATATTTGTTTTACTTATCAAAAATGCGTAAATTAAATCGCAATTTTTTTTTTAAATATCCCTTTTATTTTCTGCAGATATAAATCATTTTCTCACATTTTAGTACCTACTTCGTATTACCTCCGAGTGTTGATGTCATGCGAATTGCGATTCGGCATACGGCACAAAGTTTCTTAGCGATGTTGGGGAAAATTCTCGCATTCCTCTATCAATGCAATTTTCAGCTCTCGAAGCATATTATTTGAGTAGAATTAAATAGGTCTATAAAATACTCTTTATTTGAATAAGCTATCATTCTTAGTTTCCGAGATATTAAAGGCCTATTCAGACCTAAGCGGTATTCGCTACCGTCTGCGGCAGCGAAAACCCAGTGGGTATGCGGTAATATTACTGTTCAGACCTAAGCGGTATTCGCTACCGTCTGCGGCAGAGAAAACCCAGTGGGTATGCGGTAATATTACTGTTCACACCAAAACGGATTTCGCTATCCCGCGCGGTATGTACCGCTACCCACAGCGGCAGCGAATATCGCTCAGGTCGCCCTAGCCGCGGTACTTGATACTAAATACCAGAGCGAAACCCGCGCGGTATGTACCTCTACCCACAGCGGCAGCGAATATCGCTCAGGTTTGAATAGGCCTTAAGGTTTACTTTATTGGTGACTTGGATTCATTTCTCCTGAGTGTATACAGGATGTAAGGGTAAACACCGTTATCACTCAGACCATGGGTAAATAACATAAAATAAGTAACTTAAATTATTATATGAACAATTAAAAAAAAAACCGTTTACACGGCGCGATGTCATGCGCTCACTAGCCAAACAGCGTATGACCGACTACCACCACGCTGCTGGCACTGCCAGTAGCGTGGCGCGCACCCCCGTGTCCCTCTCCCGTAGTGAGATGCAGGATTGTGATCTCTAAATGGTCATTGACATTGGGATTTCATAATTAAAAAATAAATAATTTTGTTATTTTTCATTGATTTTACGTTTTATAAGTGCCAAACCACTGGTCTCAAGGATAACGGTGTTTACCCTTACACACTGTATATTTATAAAACTAAGTTTACGCACGTTTACTTAAAAGGCTACGATGGATGATGATGGACGATGTTTCAAACGATTTGTCACAGCTTCCACTGACAGGACGTGGGAATTTTGAAATATTAGCTCTGTTTCGGTCTAGGTTACGCCTAGGTTTAATTTCATATCCTTTGTTTGAAAGCCTAGAGGAAAAATTACGTTGCGATGGTAAATGTGTTCCTTTGTTTAGGATGTTTGTATGGATCTTTTTACATAGTTTATACTAATATTATAAAGAAAAAAGATTTGTTTTTTTGTATGTTTATTTATTTGTTTGTAATAGATAAACTGAAAAACTACAGGCCCAATTTTAAAAATTCTTTCACCAGCTGAATGCTACATTAATTAGTGAGTAACATTATAGGCTATAATTTCTAAAGATATCACGCGGGCGAAGTCGCTTGCGGAAGCTTGTATAAAATAAAGGTTTCCGCGTCAGCCAAGCCGAAGCCAAGACTCACTTCGGGTCGCTGAGGTAAAGGAGTAAGTAAGTAGGTATCTATGGTATAAATTCAGATGTAAAGTTTCCAAGAAAAAGGTCCAGCAATTCTGTAAACCAGTGATAATGGAGGTTCAAATAGTTGCGTTCAGAGACACAGACACGACTCGGCAATCTTCCCAAAACTTCTTCAAACGCGACCGATGGAATTACTACGGTACAGTATTGAAAATCATATTATTTAATTTATTTTATTTTTTGTCTTCTTTAAGTGGTAGATGTCCACTGCCAAAACGGACCTCTTTTTTAACCCCCGACAAAAAAAGGGGTGTTTGAAGTTTGTATCTGTCTATCTGTGTATCTGTCTGAGGCATCGTAGCTCCAAAACGGATAGACCGATTTCAATGCAGTTTTTTTTAATTGAAAGCTAGTTTAATCGGGTGTCATCTTAGCTATGGTTCATGAGAATCTGATCAGCCGTTCAAAAGTTAAAGCTCATTTTCTAGTTTGCGTCGGGGGTTTTTGACAGTTAGGTTATTTTACATGTAATACTGTCTATCCCTTAGTAAAAAATGCCACTCAAGACCACTCATTATACCATCTTATTAAAGGTTATGACTCCTACAAAACTTGTGTACGATAAAGAGTTTCTATTCTATTCTATTCTACTTTCGCGTTACGAATGCTAAGAATGCTACCATAAAGTAGTATTCTCCAAGAGATGTGTTTCGGACGGAAGTTGCTGTACGTATTATAGATACAAGAACAAGTGGCGTGCTTACACAGCACTAGCTGTTCACTGCGGCTTCATTCGCATCCTAAGGGAACTACTTCATGTACCCGAATTAAAAGGATTCTATGTGTAAATCCAGGTCATACTCTTCCTGTGTGCCAATTATCATCCATATTCGTTCAGCCGTTAAACAAACATCCAAATTCACGAACTCTTAAACATACAAACAAGTAGAATTATACATGTGCTTACACATGTATTACAAAGTTTGATTGTTTTAATAGGCCGCGAGATTTTCTACCATTCTATCAATCTTATTCGTGACATTGAATATATTTGGTGGACTGGTTTTATAAACATTAATAATAATTTTAAACTTCAACATTCAGTAAACAAAATACTACAAGCAACATTTATAGTTTTTAGAAAGCTTGAATTTAGAACGTTTAGGTCACTTTCAGATAAGACGACAACAAATTACTTCGAGTTAGCATCGAGTTTGCACAGTTAAATCGATCCGTCTAACGCAAGCGAACCCTTATCTTGGCTGACATGTCTTTAAGTAGGCCCTCAAATTGCCCTTTTGGGAACTAACCGATCACGTGTTGTGATGTCAAGCTGTTTAGTTTTGAAATTTTCCTTTGTCTCATTACTGGGAGAAGTTGTATATCGAAATTATATTTATTAGGTCACGTTTTATAATAAGGTATTAATTGGTTGTTAAAACTAGTATAAAGAAGCACGTGAAAGCATTTGAGTTTTTTTTTTTTTTTTTTTTTTATATACGTTGCCCCCGTTACCCCTCACTATGATTTCTCCTGTATCGAGGGTACAGTTTACAAACATACATGTCACACACATACAACCAGACCCGAAACAACTATCTGCAGATCATACAAATATTTGTTCCGTGCGGGGATCGAACCCGCGGCACGTAACGCAGAAAGCTAATCGCTTAACTACTGCGCCAACCGTGCCGTCATCAGTTTAGTAGTACTTAAGGTATCGATCTAGTTCAAAGACCACCTTTAATTCCAAAATAAGTTCATCATTACGATCATTATTAGGATCATTATTATATTGAAAATCTTTAATGTGAATTTAATACCGCACTGCATAACACCGCCATTTCTTCTAAATATACAGTATATTTTTTATGTAGTGCACAAAATTTGCAGACTGATTCAGAGTCCATTCCCAAATGCAACCGCAGTATCTACTAAAATTCACTCCAAAACAAAATAAAAAATTGATTTTGTATGGCTTCCGCTAGTAGATTATGCGTGTCCCCCATACTAAGTCGAATTTTCGTTTTGTTTTCAAGTGTATCCCAATGTTGCGGTTGCATTTAGGAACAGAGACTGATTCACTCTGCAAATTATGCGCACTATATAAAAAATTATCCTGTATAATGTACACATAAAATATTTGAAAAAGCAAATCGCCAAAATCAGTTTATTAATTCAATATTTTAAACAAGGCATTAAAATATTTATGATAGTATACGCAGATTTTGATGTATTCAACGAAAATAATCGTATTTGGCAACCCTCTGAGTTCGACTGATATCTCATAAGAATTTCATTTCTCTTAAGTCAATTAGAATTAACATTTCGCTTGTGACATGTCTGGATATCTTGACCGTGAACCTTTGTGTGCCTTTAAGTAGAGAGGTAAAGAATTTATCCTCTCTGACAATGACAATAAAGCTGTAATAATTTTGCCTGATTTTGCTCTCACAGAAGTCAAAGAATAGAAAACAAACCATAACCGTACTATAAAAAGTCCGTAGATGACCACTGAAGAAAATTTATCATCTCATTTGAGAGCTACAGTCACCGACGCTGGAGAAATAATGCCATGATAACCTTCGAATTTGAACTGCATAATACAGGGGAATTGTTGATCGCAGACAGACGAGAAATAACAAATAAAAGTCTTAAAGCTACTATTTTCAATATTGATTTCACAAACTAATAACCTAACGTTCAAACATCCTCGACTCCAACTAGAAAAAGACTTGTAACTTTTGAACAGCTGAACAGATTTTCATGAAACATAGCTAAGATGATACCCAATTAAACTAGCTTTCGATTAAAAAATATTGCATTGAAATCGATCCATCCATTTTGGTGCTACAATTTCACACAGAGACACACAGATATACAGACACATAGATACGCAGATACACACTACAAACTTATAATAACACCCCTCTTTTTTGTCGGAGGTTAAAAAAAGGTAAAATTTAGGAAGTTTATTGATGCTAAGCCTCATGTACTTACTCTCTATTAAGACTGGCATAAAGATAAGCAGAAAGGGAAGTTCTCCAAAATCACTTGTAGACGAAAAAACCTGTGTAGAATTCGTATTCAGCCACCGTCTTCGAATCATCGATGGGCTATCAAAATTGACAGACAAAAAGCTTAGTATTCTACCTACGTTTTACGAGTAGCTATTTGACGTCGGATTCAACTGATTATTCCCAGATATTGTGACGCAGGCGTGACATTCGGTTCGAGCGAGTTTCGAGGAGGAAAATTCAAAAGAAACGAAGATTTATCCCAGCCCTATTACAAATTAAGCACCTTAAAAGCTTCAACGAAATGGATCTCCTTTTGGAGTAAATATTTGAAAAATTCATTCGCTTTTCAAATTGTGTTTTTGTTTGAGAGGAAATAAATGCTGTTTATGTATTGTTGGATTTTGATTACCTTGAGTAACTTTAGATGTCGTTGTTTTAAAAAAAAGCCTTTTACGAAATAAAAAATTGAGTAATTCAGCTATTTATCTTTGGGACCTTAAGCTACGTTCTTCATTTTCCAGGTTGTGTGAAAAAACTTTAAACAATTATGTCAAAGTTTACGGTGTAGCGACTTTTCCAAATTTTAATGAGGAATGGTAATATTTCATTTACTGATGTTCGAAAAATAGTTGCAGTTAGGGCTCAATTATGTAGAGGCGGAATGTCGCGCGGCGCGCAAAGCGGCGTGTCGCTCTCTCGCTCGCTCTCCATGAACGGAGATACGCGCCTTTCTCCGCGTTGCGCGCCGCTTTGCGCTCCGCGCGACTTTCCGCCTCTCCATAATTGAGCCCTCAGTTAATTTTTAACCTAAACATTTTTACTAACAACTTACCTACTCATTTCTGTTAACTTTATAAATGACTTTAAATCACATAAATAAAGCTTTATAAGCTTAGTCATCCCCATCGCTTTATAACGTAAACATTTATTATTTCAAAGTTATTTAAATAACAATTACAATTCACAGAACTTCTGCAATGTTACCCGTTATAGTTCCCCATATTCCAACATTTTCGTGGCCGATTAACAACGAATTTAACAACAAAAAGGAGACTCATTATCTCCATTCAAATTATAATTCCGTTCAGTTAAGCACGAAATAATTTATTCAAAATTTTAATATGACGTAGCCGCAATGGTAGCTATAACAGCGGCCATTTTGTACAATCCCCCATTCGATGTTATTTAGCAAAACGCTTGGGAATACGTAATGTGAGTTGGTAGGGTAGGTATCTAGTTAAGCACAATTATGTTGCCAACATTAACCGTTCTAGAGTAAGGTATGATAATGATCGGAGTTAGCAGCGATGAAAATACAGTCGCAAAATTTCAAGTATGCAAACAGCCTAAGGAAGACATCGTTGAGAAATTCACCGGAATTAAATTGGGAAGAATTGTTTTTGTATTCTTCTTTGGGCACCGACGCATGCGGGAATTAAATGTGGTTTACATAAAAGTAAGTCCACTTAATCCCGTAGGCATAATCCTCCTCCTCCTCTACGAGTCGTTTTCCTCACTGATGAGGGTCGTGACCTCTTTGTATGATCACCTTCTTTTGGACTATACTCCGCCATTTTGCCCTGTTCCCTGCAGCATGAATGGCGTCGCTCACACTGGAGTCGAGTTTCAAGCGAATCTGGTCAGTCCAACGCATTGGGCTCCGCCCCCTGGGTCTTTTCCCTTCAACCTTGCCCGTAGGCATAATACGCGTGATGATATTAAAATAATTTTAGCTAAGGGAATAATTACGTGGGAAAATAGGCAAGTAATACACCGACTATTATTTGAAAATTTGTCTATAAAGGGCTAGCAATTGTAATAAAATTAATAATATCCGACTACGGAGAGGGTTATGTTATTACTATTTAGATACAACTAAGTATTTGGTCACAATTATTATTAACCATTAGTTTTATTATAATTTTACCTTTGTTGCTTTTAAAAGCTAATTTGTGCCGTTTTCTATCACCATTAAATACACTTCTCATCAAAAAAATCGAAACACTACCAACATTTTCTTTCTGGCGACAAATAACCAAAAAAAGGATTAATTCTTTAAAAAAAAATACATCATTTTATAGCTGGCAGTTTGGCCTTTTCAGTGGTGTACGAAAGTTCCAAATTTGAAATTAAATTTTTGAATTTTCATCCGATATATGAAATGGAACATTATTTTGAGGCAACGCGTTTAATCGGAGTACAGTTAATTGGTGTGTAATAAACACAAAATAACGATTTATTTTAAAACTTACTTTTGGTAATTTGATTACTAGGCTCTATGACATCTGTTAACAAGATTTTTTGTCACCACACAAGGATACTTCGCCCGCAGAAACCGCCCAAATCGTGGCGTTGCTGAATTTGGGTCTTAGTCAACGTGTTGTGGCTGCAAGACTACATCTAGCCCTCTCGTCTGTTCATAGAGTGTACAAACGCTACCAGGAGACTGGTTTATTCACGCGTCGCTCAGGATCTGGTAGGAATCGGGTCAGTTCTGAGCAAGATGACCGATTTATGGCAACAGTTTCTTTGCGAAATCGACGCCTTAACGCTTTTGAACTGCAGCAACAGCTCCGTGTTGTTCGAAAGGTGACTGTGAGTGACTCTACAACTTAACGAAGATTTAAGGAACGTGGATTGGTACCACACAAGCCAGCCAATGGGCCGAAATTAACAACATACCATCGAAGAGCGCGCCTTCAGTTTGCACGTGAGCACTTAAATTGGTCATACCTACAATGGAGCAAGGTTCTCTTTTCTAACGAGGGTAAAATTATGCTGTATGCTAATGATGGAAAGAAGAAGGTATACAGAAGAGAGGGAGAACGTTATGTACACTGCTGCAATGAGGGAAAAGTAAGCTATGGTGGCGGTTCATGGACAGTTTTGAGGGTCATTAGTACCGACGGAAAAACAGAACTCCCTTTGATATCTGAACCACGCCTGCCTGCAATAAACGGTCGTCGTTATATCAAAGAATGTCTTGAGGCTCATGTGGTTCCCTATGCACATTTCATTGGCAAAGATTGCATATTCATTCATGATAATGACAGGGCCCATGCCGCAGGAATCGAACGAGATTATCTCAGTGAAGTCAGAATCTCCGTTATGGAGTGACCAGCAAGAAGCCCGAACATGTATTCCATAGAGCACCTTTGGGATGAACTAATGAGACGAGTTCAAGCAAGAGATCTTGCTCCAGAGACTGTTGGCCAGCTCAAAAACGCAATTCAAGAAGAATAGAATAACATTCCACAACATGAAGTCATGACTCTCAACCAATCCATGATGAAACGTATGGAAGCAGCCGTAAGGGTCCGGGGAGGGAATACAAATTATTGAATAAATTCTACTTGAACTTTTTTTTATTTTCGTGTTTTATTTATTGCATTGAATAAAATCTCCATACGGGTTAGAAGTGACTTGTTAAACAAAACAAGAAGCTTATGAAAATTTAATTTTAATTTGGAACATTTACATATGGAATTCGAAACCTTGTACTACCTACTATTAAATGACATTTTCATTTTTTTCCGAATAAAACATTTTTTTAAAATAATCCATTAAAAACATATATTTGAGAAGTGTTTCGATTTTTTTGATGAGAAGTGTATTTTTTTAATTCCTTTTAGAATAGAATAATTGATCTTTATTTCATGTAAACCAGATACAGGCACTTAGGAAATGTCGAGATTAGGTGCACGGTTCCGAGAAGAACCGGAATGAAATTTTATATTTTTTTAAAACGCTTATATTAGCTTCACCTGTAACCAACTAACTAACTATGTAAACAAATCTTGGAAGTTAAATTTGACCTACTTCCCGGTTTCCGATTGAGTAGAAATTTTGCATACACGTTTAGTTTGAATGACAAAAGCGTTTTCTTTAGTTTTTTTTAAACTGTTATATTTTTTATATTCACATTCAGTAGGTAACATGTTATTTTTCTAAACATATAATAATTCCCAAGAATAATGTACCAAGAAAATATCCTAATAATATTTACAAAAGTAATAAAGGTAGACTTTTTGGTGTAAACAAACCCGATATGAGGGTAATTTGTTATTTTTATTTATCTCTGATTATCTCAGCTAAGACAAAGGGTAATAGGAAACAGGGGAAATAAATGTATTTACGAAAAATATGTTCACTGCGTTAATAAAAAATGTTGGTTTTGCTGTCTCTGGTCGAAATTAGCAGTTTGTTCTGTAGAATAATAGATGTTAATGTAAAGGCATTTGATAGGAGCGTGTGGATTTCTGTGTATTTTTAACTCCCGACAAAAAAGAGCGGTATTATAAGTTTGTAGTGTGTATCTATGTGTCTTCTAAGGATAGACCGATTTCAATGCAGTATTTAAAATTGAAAGCTAGTTTAATCGGGTATAATCTTAGCCATATTCCATGAAAATATGTTTGGTAGTTCAAAAGTTACAGCTCTTTTTCTAGTTGGAGTCAGGGGTTTTTGATGGTTAGGTTATATTCAGTAGTCTGTTCTCTAAAGCTAAGTTATAGTGCATACTTTGACTTTGCTCAGATTTTAATGAAACTTTACTAAGTTTATTTATATGCTTAGCTTATACTTTGATTGGTCGCGGGACTTATCTCATTACCGTGACCCCGGAACGTAAAGGGCTATTAAAGGAACACCGTGGATTTTAGTCAGTACAAGTCTGACAGTCCCTCCCGCCCTGCCCGGGGTGGGAGGACCCATTTGATGATTTTACACCGCAAAAAAAAAAAAAAAGCTTATACTTTGATGTAACTGTTGACTATGAATTTATAGCCATAACATGCTGAGAATGCACTAAAACCGACGGTCAATAACCGAAGTCGAAGTCAATACATAAAGAAAGTTATTCCAGAGCAAAGTGTATGTACATTCTTAGATCTCAATCTAAATAATTGGAAACAACTTTGGACATTTAGAATTGCTATTTATGAACAGTATTTCCTGATTTTTATGCTCTTACAAAGAAGATTAAAAATCCAGTAGTGATTCAATTTTCATCTTGCCATTAACAACAGTTATCCTAAAGCTGGGCTTCCACTGGCAGCGGAGCGGACTCCGTACGGACTCCGTTTACCTCGCAACGGTAAACTTCATAGAAGTGCTTCAACCAACAAAGAGTCTAGCGGAGAGGACTGAATGGTTCTTTATTTCTCTTTAGCAGGGGAAGGCAATTGTCAAAACTCTTTCTTAATGGAAGGTAGCCCTGATAGTTTTTATTATGTTTTTTTTTCTATGCGATGTGATTTTAAATCACAAAAATTGATCACAACTTTTGAACCGTAAAAAATTGCACCGATATTACCAGAGTTAAAAAGTTTGGAAATGACCTTGTCCACGCCCCTATTCGATTTGATCCATACTTCCAGGGACATCCTGTATAATAATTGTATAGATGTGAGATTCTGTATAATTATTATGTGTATTTAAGAGAATATAATCACGTAGGTACATAAGGACGTGTTTGCTGTAATTAATTTAAGTGAGTAATTAGTGTGTGTACACACGTGACAATTATCGTCATTTCGACTTTACGAGACGAGATAATTCCTGTTTCCTGTGTTTGATGCTATCATGTGGTAAATAAACCTTTTGATTACCCCATTATATTATTTCGTAGTAGAAATTATAATTTTGTGTTCAGAGTAATTCTTTTATCTTTCATTACGTATTCTATATTTTTATCTACTGCCTCGTTAATTTTAGAAATTTCTTCATCAACCAAGCTGTTTGGTCAAGATTGAGTAAGTTCAATATTAAAAATAAGTTCATCTATATTTCAGATTTATTTATCATCTAAGGTTGTTATCGATAGAGCGTAGCTCAGACTTTGCTATCGACTAACTTTTTTTACATAATGACTCTTTAGACTTTGTTTACTGACTTCGTCGGTCTTAGCGTAAACTCAGCACAATCTCAGGGTGATATGACTATTCCCTGGTTTCTGAAAGGCTAGTTAAATCTCTGATCGGGTTCAGTTGAAAATCAGCGCCGGGCATTGATGTCTGGCATACGCTTAACTGAACCTTTTTGGTGCAGCCGTGAGACCCACATGATTGTAGTATAACCTACAAACATACTTTATATAATATCTATGTGATTATCTTAATTTTTGTTTTTCTTGTTGTTTGTGTTTTAATTTTATTTTTACATGGTGCCTTAATTTTGCATACAAATAAATTATTTTTCTTTCTTCCTTGATCAATATTAAATCACATGTTAGCTGCTGATAACATCAACAATCAATCATATCACTTGCCATGAGATGAGAGATTAAATTTGATCAGCCCTTGAGAATCGGAGTGTAATTCCAAATATTTTTTTTAACTAAGCATTACTTAGCAAAGTTTAACTTAAGTATGAGCAAAGGTAAAATACGCACTGTAGATCTCATTTTAAGACTTTCTTGTCATCAAACCCTTTACTATAATATTTTTCTCAACCGTGATGTATCCTCCTCACTATTCTTGTTGGAAGCACTTTTAATATCCGCAACTATACAACCGGGACCCTTTGATCACATAATCGGTCCACGTGTCACGCTGAGCGATGGAAAATTATTTTTCACTTCGCCGACACTTTAGGGGCTTCTGTGATGAGGGGCTTTGGTAAAAAATCTAGGCTTCTATTTGTAGCCGTTTTATTGTCATATCGATATTGTTCAATATTAAGTTTTGGCTTTTGGTTTTTTTTTGCTTCAAATTCAGTATACCTATACGTGTTAATGGGTCGTATTGAAGTTAAGAGGTCACTTCATAATATAACAAAGTTGGAGAGGAAAATTGAAAAAAATAAGTTTTTTTTTATAGAATTATTTTCCCTAAGTTTTTGCTCTCATCAAATTACATTTCAGTTAGATGCACTAAGGTATTCAAGATTATAATAATGTATTGGAATTCAACAGGCGATGGACAATTTCTATAACCAAAGTTATTTTTATCTTTCAATTGACTAACGTAATGTAAATTGTATTTTTTTATACCACTAGTCCGAAAAGCTTACAGCCCACCTAATTATAAGCAGTTACCTATAGACACTTGCAACACCAGGATTATCACTCGGGCGTTGCCGACCATACTACTAGCGTCATATTGTACGAAGATTCCTCAATGAGCACAGATGACCTTTCTCACCATTAGGAACACAACACTGCAAAAGACCAGTATCATTTGGCTACGATATTCTGGAGTCTCAGTGTGGAGGTACTTCCCGGAAAGGAGAGGAAAGTCCCGCTAGGTCCTACCTCTCTTAAAATAGCTATCTTGCATAAGCTTGTTTAAATTCTACTATTAAACTTTAATACTTATAATACTACATAAACTGAACTAAAATACAACTAAAATTAATTTCCCTTTCAAAGTGTTCCATTTCTCGTACACCCTTATCAGTACGCAACAAAACTTTCCGGTACAATATCCTTGAGTAAATCCCAAGCTTTTACAGCTTCTTAATAGGATTTTATCGAATACAAAGGTTTGATTGGCCAACAAGGAGACAAAGAGACGCCTTCTAATTTTATCCACATTTTTCCTCAACACTAGACAGTCAATTACGAAGCTTTATTCTTTTAAACGCGTTGAGTTCCAATTGTTTGAAAACCAATAAGTTTACTGAAGAATAAACTGGGTCATAATTGACTGAGTTTAATATAAAATGTGTTAAGAATGAAAATATTGGAACTCTGACTGAAATTTTACTCTTGGGGATTATTAATAGAGGTTTTGGATTCGGAAAAAGTTGATAGATATTCATAAAGACTTACATTTTTTTTCTTGATTTGTAATATTTATAGTAGAAGAATTATTATACACATTTAATTATTATTATTTACACAGCCTAATTACTTAAAAACAAAAATAAAAATATGAAACTGAGCAGTGAGCACCTAGGCGTCTCATTACTCCTACTCATCGCTGTCAATTGGTAGCGTGTCCAGAAGACTGGCAGCATTGCCACGTTGAATGGCAATACATATTCTTTGACCAAAGAATAGGCCAGCCCTCGGCTCACGCGTAGCGTCGACCAACCGTTTTGCAATATCTCTGAAAAGGAGACGTGCATTCGGACCCCGTGACCCGAGCGTTTCGACGCCAAACGGCTCAAATATATCAGCTGATAAGATTATTATATCTGCGTCGTTTGAATGTCTCTGTATATTATGATTTTTGGAAATTATTAATATTGTTATACTTGTGAATAAGTTACATCACTCCCCTTGCGTGGTCAATACGGCTTTATTCCCTAAGGACACTTTTTTGTGGTTTACTTAAAGCCATGTTTATATCCTATCTTATCGAACAACTATCTTGTAAGTACTATGTAGGGTACTATTTAAGTGTGATTTATTTTAAAGGGTTTTCAACGGTTGATCGTGATTTGACCTTGAGTAATATTTGGGGAAGATAGATCTGGGCCTCATGTCTGCTAATTTCTGCTATCTCAATCATGTCGGAATGTTCTCGTAATTGTTGATTTTTACAATGTTGTTCGATCGAGTTTGACTTCTATTGCGTTGGAAATAAAATCTAGTTCAAATCTTAACTAAACTTAATAACTGGCAAATAACCGACTTTTACTTCTATTGCCTTCGCATTACGAGTCAAAAACGGTTGAACGATACTGCAAAAACCAACAATTACGTGACGGTTCTGACACGATTGAGATAGCAGAAATTAGCAAACTTGGGGCCTTGGCCGTTATAATATGAACTTGTTTTTTTTTTTACAAGAATAAACAGAATGTGGGCATAAAATGCAGAATCGATCAGTAACAAGAAATCAGGACCAGTCATGGGCCGAGCACGAATGTTTTGACGTATCGTAAAAATTTAGAACCAAAAATACACGTTTAATCTATGATATTTTTTTGGAAATACATGCAATATTTGTACATTTTCATGAAACAAGTGTGTTTGTTGCAAAAAATTGAACAAAAATGCGATAGAATCAACGTATTATATAATCAAAATTTGTTTATTTACGTTTACGTTACCATACGTCAAAACATTCGTGCTCGGCCCTCTGGTTCTAAAAAAAAGTTGGAGATGACGATCAGTCAATTCACACACAAAAATCATTTTTTTATTCAAATTTTACGCGTCATTCCATTGAAAGCAACTAGAACACAGACAAAAACGGATCGCCCATTCAGAATAGTAAATCATCCATATAGCATAATATCAATGGAAATTCCACTTAACCAAATGTACTCGATAGACGGCGTAAGCAATATTTAAAACTACCCTCTTTATAAAACTTGGCTTCGAATACCAAATGTCGCCAATTTGGGAGCTAAAACGTCACAGTCGGGATGTCTGGATCCGAATTGCAAATGTGGGAGTAAATTTACGAAGAATACACGAAAATTATGCGGGACCCGGACAGGACTGGTTTTATTCGTGTAACATACGGAACCCTAGCCGTTTGGGGTCGGAATGTAAATTTATTGAAAGGTACTCATTATTGCTTTTAGGTAATGAGTTTAAGTGATATTTTAAATACAGATTCGTGTTGCGTACGTCATTTGTTTTCGTTAACATCATTCGTGACTCTTTTGGGAGATGAACTTTTATCTACCTTCATATGTTAGGGTGGATCAATATCATCGACCATGGCCCACCTTCCATCCTGCGCCGCTTGCCCTGCCACCTGCACGCGTGAGGAGCTTATGTCTGCAACTGATTCTGCAATCCGCGTGGCGGTATACTGGGCCAAGTATATTTAATTTGCCATCGACACGCTAAGAAGAAGAATATCATCAATTGGCGCACCAGACGGACTTCCACTGGCAGCGGTGCGGGCTTCGTACGGAATCAGTTCGACTCGCAATGGTAAACTTCATAGAAGTACACCAATAAGGAGTCTAGTGGAGCGGACTGAACGAGTAAACATAGTTAAAAACGAACTCATTCTTCATTACTCTTTTGCAGTAAAATTTCCATTAAGAAGTGTTCCATCCACCTATTACTTGCTTATTGCCCTTTCGCAGTGGAAGCTTGGCTTCTAATATTTAAGGGTGTGGATCAGACCATTAATGAACAACTTTCTCTATGGGACTAACATTATAATCGTGACAAAATAATCAGCCGTCTCATACAAAACTTCAATACCTACACGACTCAAACGTATGGGATAGATGATTATGTTGTCGTGATTACGATATTTTAATAAACGTTATTTTTATAATAGAATGCCTATACAAAAATAATTAATCCCTCAATACCATAAACAATATACGGTTTTCCATGAAAATTTACTCTACCACTCATCCAAGAGTTACCACTTTATCAAGACCTCTGGTTCAGATCAACGTAGCCTTCATTTTATATAGATTTTTGAGCTCTGGTTTGTATTTATTAGTCCTTGTTTATACTGGTTGGTTGGCCCTATGCAGCTCTGTCAATGGTACTTGTCTGTAGTATATTAATTTTAACTTGAAACGTTATTAAATTATTTTATGTTAAGTGTTTGCTCACTAGGTATTGGTTGGTTTTGGTTTTGCTCGTGATTTATGCTCGCTTTTATATGAACTGTGTGTGTAGTGAGTGTATTGCTAACAAAATATTGGTTTTTATGGTCGTATTACAGTGCAAGCAGTGATAACCTGGCAGTTGAACGCTCGCCTTCCACACAGGAGGGTCTGAGTTCAAACCCGACCCGCACCTCTTAATTTTAGAATTAGAATATGATTATCACTTGCGTTAACGGTGAAGGAAAACATCGTGAGGAAACCTGCACATCTGAGAGGGCCTCATAAAGTTCTTGATGGTGTGTGTAGTCTGCTAACCCGTACTAGGCCAGTGTATTGGACTAAGGCTTGGCTTGACTACGATATTCTGCAAGGTGGAGGTACTTCCCCAGTCAGGCAGTTATAATTTTTATTGGAGCTTCTTACACAAGTAAGGACTGTTATTGTATGAGATTCCCATCCAGTAATTGCGTGATTGGCTACACTGGCAATTTTTTAAATATATTATGTAAGTTATGAAGTTATCTATGGAAATGAGTGCAGTGCAGCCAACATAAAAATTGAACAGAATATAATTTTATTATACTAATTTCGAATACTTATTTCTTAAAACTAAAAATTGTGCGTCGTATTTGTGCAGAACATAGGTTGTTGCATAGGAAAGAGTTGGATGTTATCATTTTGTAATACCATGAACAAAACAATTCGGTTTTTGGTTATAGTAACTGGATAATCAAACCATTAGTATCTTAAATAAATTCAGCCCGTTACTTTCTCTCTCCTGGACATAGGCCTCTTCTCAGAATGAGAAGGGTTAGGCCTTAGTCCACCACGCTGGCCTAGTACAGGTTAGTCTTATGTTTTATTCACATTATTCTAGTAGCTCTTACCACAACATTGTACTAATCAAGATTGTAATCTATTATTTTAAAAGAGTTTCCATGGAGTTTCTTGCCAGTTCTTCTCCATAGGACCTACTATTTGGAACCACGCACTTAGAGTGTCGACATTTCAGAAGTGCCTGTATCTGGTTTACAAGAAATAAAGATCTATTCTATTCATTAGTCGAGGACCAAAGAATATGTAAAGACCTCTCGTATGAGTAGCAAACATAATAACAACAGCAATTCGATGTTACATATTATAAGTCGACGTTTGCCTTTTCGGCCAGAAACAACGTAATAGGACCACTAACTTTGCCATTTCAGTAATCGCCAAGACAAATGCGCGGCATCTGTCTTACTCTTAGGATATCGTACGATGTTTTGTCTGGACATGGAAGAAGTATGAAGTATTGCGTGTTTCCCTGATGGGGTAGACAGGAGTGTTAGTGATCTTTGTCCTCGTAGATCTATTCTGGTCTAGTTAAAGAGGTTGTAGTTGTCGTTGTATACTGGATATATTTTTATGTAATGCGCCAAATTTGAAGAGTGATTCAGTGTCCGTTCCCAAATGCAACCGCAGTATCGGGATTGGGATACACTTTAAAACAAAACGAAAATTCGACTTAGTATGCGACACGCATAATTTATTATCGCAAGCCATACAGAATCAAATTTTTATTTTGTGTCGGAGTGAATTTTAGTACTGCGGTTGCATTTGGGAACGGACACTGAACAATTCTGAAAATTTTGCGTACTACATAAAAAAATATCCTGTTTAACCTCAGAGATCGGGAGTACAAAGGTAGGACTTTGTATTGGCTAATTAACTTCATGGGTAAAAGTCAAAATTTTGAAGTATATAATAATATTTAGTTTTTCCAACAAATTTGTTGAACACTAAAAGAAACATTTTACGTGAATACTCATACATAAATAGAGTCACGATCTCAAACCCATGTCAAAGAGATCTGACGTAAAAGTTAACTCCCAAATGAATTAAATGTTGAGTGTACAAACAACTTGTAAATTAGGAATGATGTTCCAAAAAATCTTGTATTCGTTGAAAGGAATTATTCTTGAATCAATGCGATGTGATGTTATACATGTAACTTGTACCATTTACTACATCGAGACAGAGGGAAACAAAGATGAGATAAAATTGCAAACAGAATACTAAAGTTATCTCTTTGATAAGCGAAGAAATATGGAGATCGTCAGAATTGTCTAGAAATCACAGTCAAGTGTTAGAAGTAAAAGTAATAATGTTTGACAGTGAGTCGCTTAATAGACTACTATCCTAAGTCGGCTGAAGTAAAGATAATCTTCACAGGTGGAATTTCACAGATGGATTAGACCTGCAGTGCGAGTGCGGTGTCTCTCCGCAAACCATGGCCCACCTTCCATCCTGTTCCGCATGCCCTACCACCTGCACGCGTGAGGAGTTTATGTCTGCAACTGATTCAGCTATTCGCGTGGCGGAATACTGGGCCAAGCACATTTAACTTGCCATCGACACGCTAAGAAGAAGAAGTGAGTTGCTGGAGCCGTCTTAGCTATTAAAGCTAATTTTAAGTGTGTCTGTATATTTGAGATTTAATATTCATTAGATTGAAAAAAAGTAAGTTCGAAAACTAAAACCCGACTACTGATAAAATATGAAACAAGAAAATATTAATGCATATTCATAGTGATATGCGGAGGATAGCCGTGGTTGTATGCCACCTACCCTACCAAAACAATATATTCTAACACTAGTAAGCGATCATAAGCTTTAGGGCAAAGTGGCTTACGACCACGGCTATCCTCTGAATATCACTATGATTATGCATTAATTTTCTTGTTTCATACTTTTTCAGTAGTCGGATTTTAGATTTTGAACTAACTTTTTTTAAGAACGCAAGCAGCGACTTACCGTGTATACATTTTTGAAATGGGCTAATTAAAAGGGCATCATGAAACAAAAAAAGATTTGTAGTTCATTTCATTTTTTTAGTTATGTCCTCTATAGGGCGCCATATTAAATTTAATGTGACGTCACATAGCCTATAACTAGCGCACAATCAAAACGCTTCCAACGATACCTAATTATTGTCGAATTGTGATGAGTAGTTTACAAGATAAGAGGGAACAGATGAACATGCATTCATACCGGTCAAACATTTATCCCCCTCCGTAGTCGAGTAATAAATTCTTTATTTTTCTGTTCACAAAGCGGATACATGACATTCTTATGTGGTATAACATGGTAAAATATGCTTTGCTCCTATGTGAGAGACTGGACCATTGAACATTAACTCTAAAATAAACTATGGCCCAAGTTCACCAATTTACAGATGATTAGAGAAAACTGCCGTTAAAACATACATTTTTGTAAAGGTAATCGGCCAATTTTTAAACATGTCATTTTGTCGGTAAAAATGGCTCTAAGTCCGTAATGGATATAACGGACGCGGACGCTACCATATTGTCAAAGAGTGAAAATTTTGAAAGGGGAAGCCGTCCCAAAAATACCCCACATTTTGTCATAACACTGCCGACAAAAGCATCGAGATTTCGGCTACCACTAACATCGAAAAAACCCAAAAACCGCCCCTCTACCCCACTGTCTGTTGGTCTATGTATTAACCAATTTCTAAAGGGAAGCCGATGGGAATCGGGTTGTATGGACTCTTCGCCACTGCAATACAGTTAGACATAACTAAGAACGACTTCAAGACGACGAATATTTATGAGTACTGCAGTAAAAAATGATATTTACGCTGAAGCAATAAGTTGTAAAATTATCTAAGTAAGCAACTACCATTGGATGTTCGGTCAAGCACATTGATGTAACTTTTTTAGTTATGTCATACTGTACCCCGATCCCCACCCTTGAAACGGACCCTTGCTAAACCCTACCCAACCTCGTTTGGCCTTGATGCCAAACACCCGTCAATATTTGAACAATTTTACGAACTTTAAACCCAATATATTCTTATAAACTTCTTCGGGAATTTTGATAAACTAAATTTGATTTGTATAGTCGCAGAAGCAGACAGGGGTAAATAAGCTAAATTTGATTGAAGTATATCAGATGCCAGTCGTGCTGCAAGCTTTAAGGCAAGTAAGGGGATGTATGCACGATTTATAGGTCTTTATAAGTAGCTTGTTTTGACTAGAACCTGCATCATGTTATTCTGATTAGCATAGTATTGTTGATTGTATCTTTGTTTGTTCATACATCTGCGATACGATCGTTCGAGGATGAAACAGCATCTGGACAAACATTTGTTTTGGATTTTGGTAGGTGTAACTTAGGTTCTCTGGTTTGCAAAGAAAATAATGTCGTCTTCCAATAAACTGCCCCTGCAGTATCTTGTTTATTGAAGCCTTAATGTTTATAGTACAAATGTTCAAATGTAGCACATGTTGCAATTTTAATACATTTTGATTTAAAAAGAATGTAAGTATAAGTATCGGTATTTCAATCTTATTCAGAGGCAAATCATTATTATCTTATTTTTGTTTTTTATTCACATTAAATTACATTATTTTCGCAGCTCTTACTACAACATTTTATTATAATCAAGATTGTAATCTAATATTTAAAAAGGGATTCCATTGGGTTTCTTGCCGGTTCTTCTAAATAGGACCTACTATTTGGAACCGCGCACCTAGAGTCTCGACATTTCAGAATTGCTTGTATCTGGTTTATATGAAATAAAGATTATTCTATTTCTTCGGTGATACTGCAATAAACTAACAGTGGATGATACCGCGGAAATACAAAAGTATGAAAATTTGAGATTTCGTGGCTATGAGATCATGACGCTGATTGTATTGGTTGAATTGAATTGGATATTATCATAAAAGTTAAACAAAGCCCTTTTCTAAATACAGTTCAATTCAGACACGTCTAAGATAAGTAGAAAAGGAGATATTTACCTTGTTTTTTTGCTCTACTGTAAAGTTCGCACATAAGTTACGCGGTATTGTCTGTTGTTACTTACGCAGTATTGCAGTATCACCAACGATTTCATTCTAATTATATTCGAATCGTTTTGCTTTGCAGTATTTCAATGGCATTAGGTTTAATTTAAGCCTTTGGCTCACCAAACTCCGATTAATATTTGAAGTATCAAAAAAATTCGCTAACGCGTTGCTGTTGGCCCAAAAAGGCCCGTTTGTCTCTTGCTCTTATCGCTCCATTGCGGAATCTGACTTCAAGATCAGATTTACAAATACATTTTTCTGTAAAGATATACTTTATTTCAACAACATTATGGTTGAAATTGCCTTCAGGGACTGCAAATGTAAATTAGTTTTGCGGACTTCAAAACAAAGGCCTGGTCATGAACTTTATTTGGAAGAAAATAAGGGTTATTTTTGATTGTATTAGGGGTAAATAAATTTGGTAGCCGTAAGTGGCCGTCCGCTGACAGATGACGACACTGCGAAGCTCTTTCTTGTTTTCTTGGTCCCTTAACTCGATTTAGGTAAATGAAAGCTTTGACTCGAGTCATCTGTTAGAGAGAGAGTCACGTATAAACCAGAAGGAGATAGACATTGGCCCTTGTTGATTAATCGGTCGGAAACTGAACTTTGCCAAACTTGCGAATTGAGTTCGATATGTTTGCGATTTTATTTTTCAGTTTTTCTATAAGAACGAATATCAGTACTGAAAATTTTATTCGCTTTGTTAGAAATTTCATATTTCATGTTGATTCATGACTCAGCATTCAATAATTAAGCCTGTTAGTTTTTAGTATGTGATTCGCAGGTGAAATGGCATTGCAATAAATGTTGATTTTGCAAAATAAACGCTAACAGAAATAAGCGATTTTAATGTCAATAAATCTGAATTATTGTTATCGGGCGAATTGATGAGGATAGAAGCAAATTTTTTTGAATTGTGGCGTTATTTTCCATGATTTCATCAGCAAATAGACATCAGCATACATTGCTACATTAAGAATAAACCAGACGCCAGACGACCATCGGCAGGAGAACACATACCTCCATTACGACTGATGAAAATTAATTAGATAAAACCCAAAAGTCGTTCAGAACAAGATAAAATTCCATGCAGCTATAAGAAAACTCAACTTCTAACATAAACAAATTTTATGCAAGGAGCTCAAGAAATTCAATTGTGAATATGCAATATGCAGACATTAAATTGACAGCAGTTTAAAATGTCTATCGTAATAATATGCTATGAAACTCAAACCGCATTGATTCTTAGGATGCAGTAGGGATTTTATAGTCAACGACGACATCTTGTTGAAAGAGTCATAATAAATAATAATCTTTTTGAAGCTATTGTTGATATTTAGGCTGATTTACATGTTTCACTAGGTAGATACAAATGTATCTATGTTGTGACTGTGTGTTCCTGTATTAGGTATTTTTTTTGTTATTTATTTATTTTATTTATTTATGTACACACACGGAAACATGGTAATAAAAATGTTACAGACATATGAGCACAATGGAACTACTTATTTCTAAAGAAATTTCTTCCAGTAGTCCCGCGATTGGAAATATGGATGATAGACACGTAGACACAGTGTGTAAAAATTACAAAAATAACTTCTTTAGACCACTTAAACTTATGGTATACTAAACTAAACAAATAACTACATACTTATGAACCTGTTTGTTTTTCTTTACTAATTAATGTACCTACATGCGAGGTTTTTTTTCTTGCCGGTATCTTCTCCAGGACCAACCCACTTGGAACCGTGCACCTAGAATCACGACGTTTTGAAAGTGCCTGCAAAGACCCAGTTGAAATAAAAAACTTTGACTTTGACTAATTACGTAGGTATATTATAATTCGTTTCACTATTATGATAAATTATTACATTTGTTATTATTTTGCTTATTTTATTTTTATTTTTTCGGCGTTGGTTATAATATTGTGATATTTAATAAACGTTTATTTTTTTCTTTCTTCAGTCTGAATTATTTTGGTTCAAGTTACGATAGGTACACTTTTTGAGGAGGAAAAAGGGGAATACAAAACCTCGATTTCGATGATTTTATTTAGGTCGGTGCAGTTGCCCGTTCGCTTTCGCTCGGTGAATAGCATGCGCCAGCCAGCGTCAGCAATAGTTTTACAAATACAAATATTATTCCGAAGATTAGCCGAAACAAAAAAAACTTGCCAACATTGCTTTAATTCTCAAATCTAGATAATTATTGCCAGAGTAAAAAAATATACATATAAGATTCATTTACTGGCTTAAACCACCACCACAGATAAACCTGCGATTTTTGGTGGGGCTTAGTGATTTAAGTGTATATTAATAATTATAAAATAAATAAAATGAAAAAAAAAGAAAAAAAAAACTCCTGCTTCTTTTATTTTCTCTTACAATGAAGATTTAAAAGTTTTAAAGGCAGTTCCAATATTTCAGTACCTATCCATCTTTATCAAATGTTCTAAAAGTTAATTGAGCAAACATATATTATTACCAAAACAACGATTACCTAAAGATGCTTACGGGCCCACATCGGATCGTGACCTCTAAGAATCTTCCGTCGTCTGATCATGGTAAACCAATATAAGAGGCTGGGGATACGATCATCCCTTCTTATTTGCTAAGCTGAGCATTTTCGTTGTCGCATTATATCGATTGAGGGTTATTCTCCAAATTGTCGGTGATGTTATCAATATTTAGGGAATGTTCGGAAGGTAGCGGTTGGGAATTATTTGTTTTGTCATCATTAAAGTAGACATGGGCGTTTTTGGTTGTTTTTGTCATCGATGAGCATCGATATCAAAGCGGCATCCAATATTGGCATCAATATTTTTGGCATCGATGCCTATTATAACAATGTTCGTGCCGGCAACTGCGATACGATGATGATTTCTGTAAGTAGCATCGATGCCTGGCATCATTATTCTATAAACGCTCATCTCTAATCAGGAGTACACATGATAAAATGAACCACATTTCTTCAAATAGGTATATTTTAGTTTCCCAATAAAATAATATATAAAAAATAAAGATTTGGCATGTTGAAGATTGCAAGATTTTTTTTTTTCAATAATGTGGCAGATATACCTACTTACAGCCGGCCTGATGGTAAGCGGTTATCGTAACCTATGGACGCATTCAATACCCGGGGTTTCATCTTACGCTGCCCATCCTACTATAGAATCATGTTGGCAGTAGGAGGTACCCCAATACGACGCTTCCCCAAGGAGCTCTGGCGACCTTGCTCACTGTTAGGACCACAACACTGCAAAAGAGCAGTGTTATTTGGCTACGATATTCTGCAAGGTGGAGGTACTTTCCCAGGCATGTCCTACCTTCTCATGTATAGCCAAAACAGCTGAATAGATTTTGTGATGATGTTTTGTATAAATATAGACATATCCTCGAATGAGCGGAGCCGCGGGCTTAGGTCGAACTACACAACACATTACTGTCAGGATATATCTCTATGCATCACTTGATTAATAAATGCCGACGGAGCAAATATATCTTGAGGATACATTATTACAAGCTTTTGTCTTAATTTATGTCTGCGTATTGTCTTGTAAGAGATCGTATTTATTTGTCATAGGTACCTTATAGATAAGATATGAAACGAAAATGTTTTCGAAAATAATACTTATCTCCCACTTCCTCGGAAATTAATTCATTATTTAAAATAAAAAATATTATAGTTTAAAAAAAACTAAAGAACACGCTTTAGTCATCTAAACTGAACGTGTATGCAAAATTTCAGCTCAATCGGAAACCGGGAAATGGGTCATATTTTACTTCCAAGATTTTCTTACATACTTAGTAAGTTACAGGTGAAGCTAATAAAAGCGTGTTAAAAACAATACATCAATCGGATGTTTTCAGTACGCAACGAAATAACACGCCAGCAATTTCTAACACGACAATAATAGAAATTGCTGGACAGTTTTTTTTGTTTATTTATTCTTGTGTTTAATTTTTTTTTTTTTAGTACATATCGCTGTTATCGTTAGTACCGCCCATTGTGCATTGTTTTGCACTGTGTAATAAAGCATATATTTCTTTTTCAATTTCTAATTTGTTTAAGTACACACTAACATAAATTATGTGGTTTTAGGTAAACGTTATTGATTATTTTAAAGACTGAATGCGCATTTATTTTCAAAAGATCGAAAATAGAACAAAGACCTCTCGCGGTCTAATTGGGGCGAATGAATATAGGATACTGTATTGCGGATGTTATTAAATTAATTTGTTTATTGTTTCTTCGCAAATTAGGGAAAAGTACTATACAAGTACCCGAAATAGCAATTGACGGCCTTGTTTAGTTAAAAAGGACTCGGATAGCGCCTTGTCCTTTTAAAATCACTGCGGAAGTACTCGGCTTCGCTTCGTTTTTCCAATATTACTCGGTCGTCAATTGCCTTATTGCAGGCCTGGACAGTGGACAGTAATGTACTATAAATAAACGAAAGAAAAAATCTATTGAGTTTAGACAACGACTTGGTACATGATCACTTCATTAAGAATAAGAATAAGAATAATCATTTATTACGAAAATAAACAATACAAGTTATTTTAACATTTCCTTATAAATCTAGGTACTTAATTAACAATTTAATTTGGTTAAGGAAATGTTTGTCCTGTGGCCTCCACACTAGGTCGAGCCTGTCTCGTGGAGCCCCGTATTTGATGTCAACTATTTAATATTTTTTCCAGGTTCGATACATCATCATTAACATCTACTTAAAATTCTTATTTGGTTCTGTACCAAGAATTTGACATCGCAAGCGATTGCTTTATCAATTTAGAAGAATCATTTATTTATTTATACTTTATACACTATGTACAGAGGCGGACTTATTGCTTTAAGCATTTTCTACCAGTCAAGGGTGATGCACAGAAAAAAGGATGATAGGTGCACGGACAAGATAATTATACTGACAAGCATAGTTACTTATAACTATTTAAACATAAGAGTTTATTATGTTTATTATAATAAACACTATGTTTATACAAGATATTTTTTATATACTGCGCAAAATTTGCACAGTTATTCAGTGTCCGTTCCCAAATGCAACCGCAGTAATAAAATTCACTCCAAAACAAAATTAAAATTTGAGTTTTTTCGTTTTGTTTTAAAGTGTAAGTATCCTACTACTGCGGTTGCATTTAGGAACAGAGACTGAATCTAAAAATTATGCGCACTACATAAAAAAATATCCTGTATACATACCATATGAGTATAATATATATGTATACATAAATATATACCTAATATAAGTAATAGGAAAGCGGAGATGATTCTGCCAATTTGGTGTTGTGTTCACGCACTTTAACATTATTATTATCATAAATTTCATCTAAAATATCGTCGCTATTGTCAATTTATATGAGCGTATATTCCATACGATTTGGAACGAGAATACAAAGCATTTTTCAATTTATTTACTATCAAATAAGGCATAAACATTCCAATAACTTGGAAAGATATAAAGGAATTCTGAGAATCAGCTCATAAAATAAATAAGTCTGCATTCTCTTCCATTCCTGTCTGTCTCCCATGCTAGGACCAATCGAAATAGAATTCTGCTATAAATCAGCAGGATTCTAGACTATCAAGTTTAGAATACTTTCTAACCCTAAAACTAGGAATAACACGGATTAAATTATAATTTATGTTTGTATTTATTTATGTGCCTATATTTTGTGTATTTGTTTTATGTATTTTTATATTTAATTTGTAGTTTTGTTCTATTATTGTACATCGCTGTCTATATTTCGTGTTTTAAATTCGCCGCACTCGTAAGTCTGCTGGAAATGATTTCTTTTGTGAATACAGTATCTTTGTTTGTACTTTATTCTTCTATTTCATGTATTCTGTGTCTTCTCATGTGTGTACATAAATGATTAAATAAATAAAATACTTGTCCTTGTCATTTGTATGCCGATGAATAGAGATGGCAATAAATTTAAGAATTAGTGTCGTTAAATAGCGTTTAATCATCGTTTATGAATAAGGAGGTAAGTAAACAAAATGTAACTTAGGAGAAGAAGCGATAATAATTTATCTTTAGCTATTTAATTCGTCGTGTGCAATAGCATCTTCTTTTTCGATACTTCTAGAACTATGCGATTCAGTTTCCATATTTCTTTAAAAGTTTACATTAAATTATTTGGTCACCTATTAATACTAAAAGCATCTTTACTAGCCCACTCTTCATTATGTACCTAAGTATCAAGTTCTATGGACTAAAACGCGTAACCTACATCAGTAAATTCATTAGCGATAAGCAAACTATTAATAATAACTAAAAACTAACATGTCACACCACTTTGTCACATATTAGTGGTTAGAAAGTCCTTACTAAAGCTTCAAAAGTTAAAACTTACGACGACACAGCCCTAGTACATTTTCGAAACATTACTACAAACAAATTTCAACCTTATCCCAAGCGTTTTCAGAACAAATCATTTCAGATTCGAATGCATTATTCAATTTGTCCGACTAATTCAAATACCAACTTATTTTTGCTGATCGGAACCCAATTTGTCATTCAACTTTAAATCTTATTTCTTTGTCAATAAGGCTGTGTTTAAATTTACAGGGGTGTAATATAAGTTTGCCCAAGCATTAACTATGGGCGTTCAGTGAGATCCGTTTTGAAACCCAATTTGCATGTAAATTCATCGAAGTCGGTTCAGATTAACTTTAGGATAGGAGTTATTGAACGTACTCCAAGGTTTGGGCAAAAACAAATTTTATTTGGTTCTACAGTTGCGTTGTTTTTTAATCATTTAATTTTAAAATTGAAGTAAAACATTCGCCGTTTCTGCCACTTAAAGATTAGGCTTGAAATTAAAGAGTACATTATAAAGACAGATTATTTGGGAGTTTAATGTTTTGCTACTTATAACCTAACCATCAAAAAACTGTAACTTTTGAACTTGGGTGAACAAATTATCATGAAATTTAGATGATTCCCGTGTAAACTAGCTTTCAATTAAAAAAACTGCTACAAGCCACAGACAGATCCTCAGATACACAGTTAAACAGATCTACAGATACACATATACACACTACAAACTTAAAACACCCCTCTTTTTTGTCAAGGGTTAAAAATAGGCTTTTATGGCGGTGAACAGATGATGAACTTTCTCTCCAGTGCACAACAATGACCATGGTTGATAGTTGTTGCCAGTTCACACAAGAGTTCTAACGACAACTATGATCAAAATTACCGTTGTGTGCGTTGAGTCTCCGCCAAATTTTTTGTCCGTCGTCTGTTCATCACCTTAGAAAAAGTATTTTACCAGAATAGAATAGAATAGATCTTTATTTCATGTAAACCAAATACAGGCACTTATGAAATGTCGAGACTAGGTGCGCGGTTCCATATAGTAGGTCCTATGGAGACGAAAAGGCAAGAAACTCCACGGAAACTATTTTAAAATAATAGATTACAATCTAGATTAGCATAATGTTGTGGAAAGAGCTGCGAGAATAATGTAATATATGTGATTAAAAATAAATTAGAATAGAATAATGGTTTGCCTTTAAATAAGCATACCATGGCAACAATGCATGGCATACAAGCTGACCTGGCCCGTCAGACGGCACCCGTTCACGAGCATGACTCATGCGTCAACGTCGCTAAGCTCAATCAGTTTCATAGACCAAATCTGGAGAAACTTAAAAGTTGTCGGTTGTCGTGGTATGGAAATGTAGAGGGATGAGAATCATGTTATAAGAAGAGTTGTAAGTATGAATGTTGAAGGCTATAGAGAAGAGGCAGACCAAAGAAGCGATGGATGGACTGTATGAAACGTGAAATGAAGCAAGTGAATCCGGAAATGACGCCTGATAGAGATGGAAGAAAAAGTCATAAGTATTGCGCCGACCTCAAATAAAATGGAAAATGGGTTAAGGGCAGGAGAATGATGTTAATGATGACAATAATATACTTCAGCTTTATCCATTAGCGAGACTTTTACTTTACGTGGAGCAACTGCCTTTTAAAGTCAGCGATCACAGTGATGACCATATTTATTTATTTCCTATAGGTATCATCAAAGCATATTATTTCTATAAGAAAGGTACCAACATAATAACATTAAATCAGGCACGACATTTGTTTATTTCCTAGTTCTACGCATGTTCTTTATAAAAACAAGCTACCAACATAATAGCGTTCGTCCAATGTTTAGCCAATTCGGCCACGCTATTTGCTTAGGACATCAAACGTTGGCTAACATTTGTTTTTCATTTCAAATATTTGTTTCCACTGTCACTATTTGTGTATCGTATATTGTTTCTGCTGTTTATCTTCATTATAGATGCTGTTTCGAAGTGTTTTGTGGCACAGGTTAATTGGAGAAGTATAGTTTAATAGTTTTAAGATGAAGGGCCAATTATTACGAACTAAAGTCGTAAAACCAAAAATTATAATGACATCGGAGTAAGCTAGTTGACGTTTTGATGCCAATGAGTTTTCTTGGATAATTCTGTTGAAACATTAACAAAACAGTACATTTTTTATTGTAAAGGTAACTAAAAGTAGGTTAACTTAAACAGGTGAGTGTTTTTTTTTGCTAATCATTAGAGATGGCAAGATTTTTTCATAGAAATCCATCCAATGTTTTTGAAACGCATTAAACTAATAATAATAATGACTAGTGCATCTACCATGTTTTTGTCTCTGCATCACCCTACAGTTGTCTGGCAGAGAATGCCTTAGGCATTAGGACCGCCTTTGTACATATTTGTATGAAAAGCATTAAAATAAATAAATAAACCTGCATTTAAGGATTTTTGAAATTATGTTTTTTCTATCTGATAATTATTATCGATCGTTAAAGTTATTAGTTTTTAAGAATGAATTTTGAATAAACTATGTATTAAAAAAAAAACTACAATATTATAGCGTTTTTCGTTTTTAATACTTAGATTACCTATACAGTATACATATTTATTTCAACTAAGAATTCTGACCGCGCGCGCCCTTCTGTCCAATGTTTGCACAGTGACAGCTTTCAAAGGAGCAGTCAACATGGTACAGCACATAATATGTAAATTCAAACTTATTTCACTATAAACAGAGTATATTTTCAAACAAACAACACGACATTAAAAGCACTGCGTCGTAATTTGCCCGGAGCAAAGATCAAAGTAAATAATTAAATCACTCATAAAGATGTGCGTTTGTATAGTGATTTTGATCTCTAAAACTATTGGTTTGATTTTAATTAGGTTTGCCTTTCAAGTGAAATTAAGTTACTTATTAAGTTGTTAGTTAAGGGGTGAGCGAACTAGGAAAATTAATATCCACTATAACGTTAAGTCTACTTTAAGTTTTTAATTACATTGTAGCATCTCCTATCCATCAGTGGGAGATAAAGGAGACTAAGGAGAGAAGTCTCTCCCTAGCGTACTCCATAGTCATACAAACGAAGTTTGATCCTATTTTGAATATGAACCAATTTAAGTCAATAATGTTTTTGTAAAAACTGTCTAGAAACTATTATCTGTGTCTGCAGTTTGTCAGAATTCCGTTAAAATATAAACTTTCAAAGTTACACTCGCTCAAAGATTTATAATTTTGGTTCAAAGTAGGCCCAAGTCCATCCTGAAGTTTTAATGAAATAAATTAATTGCGAACTTCATATGTGCCTGTATCTGGTTTACATGAAATGAAGATCTATTCTATTCATACTTCCTATACTAAAGCCGCAATATTTTAAGTAGTCAAAGTAGTCATTGAAATCACGTTCAGTAGATATTAATGGAACATCTCACGCTCTTAGTCTCCAAAGGCTTAGTTAGAGTTGAACTGTCGAGACTCGTGCTGCTACCAGTTCATTGATAATGGTATTAACTCCTATGTGATAGGAACTTACGGGCAAATCGTCGGAGTGTATCTTCAATAAAAGCAATATGCATTTAAGGCGAGGTTATAGTATTTTTAGATTTTTTTAAACCTCTGTAAATCTAACTAATGTCAATATTGCGCAAAGACCAAATCATTTTATTAAAATTGGACTATATTCCAATGACATTTTACAAATAGACAGGCCATACACTAACATTAATGCACTACAAAATGGCGTAAACTTTACTATAGCTACTTAGCAGTACATATAATTATATAGTGCGCGAAGAAAGAGAAAGAAAATGAAAGCCACCATACGCCTTGTCGGTTGTTAGAAAAAGATGAATATAGACTTTTAGTTACGTGGCATTAGCTGCTGCATGCTCATTCTCTCAGTCGGTGCAGGGCATTTACCTTGCATTTATCTTGCCAATATAGAGCGCGGGCAACGCGTCTATTTGTAAAATGTCATTGCTATATTCTATTCTAATACGTTAGGTTTAAAAAAATCATAACTTACCTGCATTATTTGACGGCGTAATAACAGATTGAAAAATCAATAAACTCATATAATAATAATCTGCGACTTTTCTGCCTACGCTGGGTACAACTCACGGAGGTACAACTACTAGAAATTGTTCCAACTAGTAAGTCTTTAAACTAAAGTTGTTTCCTACTACCATCGATATTATTAATCATCCCGTTTTGCAAACTACTAAGTTTTACTAAAACTGTCAGTAGCAGATGTGTACCTACACCAATATATTATTGTAATAGAATTTCAGATGGTTAGTTAGGCATTAGATGCAAATATTTTAGACTTTAAAAGTAATTAAGTAGTTTTAAGTTTGTAATTTTGACGACACGGTTGGCGCAGTAGCTAAGCGATTAGCCTTCTGCGCTACGTGCCGCGGGTTCGATCCCCGCAAGGAACAAATATTTGTATGATCTACAGATAGTTGTTTCGGGTCTGGTTGTGTGTGCATGTGACATGTATGTTTGTAAACTGTACCCTCGATACAGGAGAAATCCTAGTGAAGGCAATGTTTTTTAAAAAAAGAAAAGAAAAGAAGAATTCAACATCTTTGCTATTATTATTAGTGTCAAAGTGAGTTTTCCTGTTTGTTTGTTAGTTAAATTTTGATGTTTTGGGAGAGGTTATTTGAGTTCCGGAAAAGGTAAGCACGGTCCTATCTTTTTAATCCCATGTACAATAATAAGAACAACTTTTATTATAGGAAAAAAACGGGAATCGCGAAAAAAAATCTGCTGTTACATGTAATTTAGTTGAGTAACATTGAATTATTTGTATGGAACAGCTGTATTTTTTTTACGTGAGTTTAGTTTTCTTCCCGTAGTAAAAGTTGTTCATAATATGAGTACAATAAGCCCATAAGTTGAAGTTAAAGTTGAAAGTAAAAATATTGTTAATTTTAATAGTGAAAAACAATAAATTGTATTTATGCCGTTTGCGAAAAAAATACTTCCTGCTTTATTTTTCTAAATGCGAGTGTATAATTAAAATATCTCAAAATAATAAATATAACCACTCAGATATCCGAAACAAAATATTTTAATACGCATATAGAATTAAGGGGTAACGCAATACGACGATACATAATAATAAAGGATAATAATACATAATATACGTCAACGTAGCAATACGAGGTGAGTTACTGAGGTTTCGTCTTTTTATCTTACGGTTTTAAGGGGTAGAATAGAATAGAATATATCTTTACTGTTATCGCTTATACCATCCCACTGCTGAGTAAAAGCCTCCCCCCATGACTTCCAGGTCTTCCGCGCCGTCTGTCGGAACTGGTCAGCTTATAACTGCCATGACAAACTTATGCAGAGGTAAATCTTTATTATCCTAGTCTTATTTTTATTCACATTAAATTACATTGCATCTTACGAGCTGCGAGAATAATCAATAATAAATCTCACCAAAAAACATTTTGTCAAGTAATCTGTCTTAGTAAGTAGTTTTTTTTTTAAATATCTTTATCCCTCACCAAGATTTCTCCTGTATCGAGGGTACAGCTTACAAATATACATCTCACATGCACACACACCCAGACCCGAAATAACTATCTGTAGATTATACATATATTTGTTCCGTGCGGGGATCGAACCCGCGGCACGTAGCGCAGAAGGCTAATCGCTTAGCCACTGCGCCAAACGTGTCGTCAAACATACAACACATATTTGGGCAAACAAGTGACGAATATCTATCGCTCTTATTTTTTTAAATCAACCCAAATGTTCTTGCCCTGAAGTAAATGCCTTTATAAAGGATGCCGCATTTCTTATTTTGTAGGTGTTACTCCATATTGAATAAGCGATATTCTATTGACGCAAGTGTTTGCCTCCAGGCTTCGCTCGCAATATTTGTCTTTTGTCCTTTGATGCAAAGGAATAAATTGTATGCAGGCCATGTTTTCATATCTGTGGTTTATGAAAACATTGTTTATTTGGCTGTCCCCTCTAGAAACTAATGAAAGATGGGAGGTCCTTTGGGACGTAAGCATGGGGATGTGCGTCAACGGTCGCGATGTCAAAATATTTATTTTCCATTCATGGGGTTCGTACATTACTTTTGAGCCCGGACTCTATAATATTTTGTATGAAACTATCGGTCAACTAGTATTGGATCTTGGTCAACTAGTATTGGATTCTCGAATTCAAATTATACCTACGGGTTTCGTAGATGCCATTTGACTGATAATAATTGTGATCTTTGCAGATAAATTATATGATTTTTTTAAATTTTTTATTACATATTATTCTTTCACAATCCACTACTAAAGATAATCCCCCTTATTACAAAAGATGGATAAAAGCAAGTTTAGTAAAACCCAGGGTTTAAAGATACCCGCTTTTTGATGCCACTTAACAATAACCTAACCGTCAAAAACCCCCGACTCGAACTAGAAAAAGAGCTGTAACTTTTGAACGGTTGAACAGATTTTCATGAAACATAGCTAAGATGCCACAGACAGATACACATATACACAGATACACACTACAAACTTATAACACTCCTCGTTTTTTCCGGGGGTTAAAAAGAGACGAGGCTATCTAAAAACCTGGGTATTACAAGATTTCTTTTGTAATAAGACAGAATATACAGAGCTCTACCAAGTAGCCCCAAAAATGAATAGCTTACCAAAAACCAACTTACAAGAAAATATAAAAATCTCTAATCCGATCTTTTTAAAAAAAAGCACGTTTGTTGTTGTCCCTGTGCCAATAGGGGGCTCTGCTGTCCTCAGTTTGTTTAGGACGTGCCAACCACAAATAAAGCGACAGAAGCCGATTTTGCGCTTTTTTTTGACCTTGTTTGTTGGCATTCTGTGTTGTTGAATGGTAGAATGGTGAAGTCCTCTGTTGATTAGGATTAAAATGTATGTGTGACTTCTGTATTTCTCGAAAGGTTACACAGAGGGACTTGAGTGAACCACAAACTTGCCGATGACGGCTCTTCTCCATAGGACCTACTATTTGGAACCGCGCACCTATTCGCAACATTTCATAAAAGCCTGTATCTGGTTTAAATGTTATAAAGATTTATTCTATTCTATTATATTCTAATAATAAAGATAATATTCTCGAAAATGATCATATCACTTTGTACTGGGACCGATCTATCATCACTGACAGGACTATTGTTGCCAATAAACCTGATATAGTGGTGATAGATTGGTCAGCACGCCGCACGATGATTGTTGATGTTACTATCCCACATGATGAGAATCTCGTGAAAGCCGAGAAAGATAAACAAATTAAATATCTTGACTTGGCTCACGAGGTTGTCGACATGTGGGATGTGGACTCAGCATTCATAGTGCCGATCGTCGTTACGGCCAATGTCTTAATAGCCAAGAGCCTCGACCAAAATCTTATGAGGCTCTCGTTGGGGGGTTGGATCAAGGGCTTGATGCAGAAGGCGGTACTCCTCGACACGGCACGCATTGTGAGGAGGTTCCTCTCTCTGGAGCCCTAGCCACCGGTAGCTTGGACCCTGTTCCCGATGCCGGTTGGTTCCTATTTTTTATGTTTTTAAATGTATATTTTATTTTATTTTATAATATGTTTTTAAAATGTATAAAATATGTTTAATTATGAATAAAGAAGATAATATTAAGCATCAAATAACTCATTTCATCACTAGTCTGGGCTCTGGATGCTTTGAGGTTGTCCCCAGTGAAAATAAAAAATATACAGGATGTTTAAACTGGACACCTGATTTCAGCGATTATTGTACTCATAATTATGAACTATTTTTATTAAGGGACCAACCCAGAAATCTCGAAAATAAATATTAGGTATTGCATACAATTAAATCAATATTACTCGACAAAATGTATGGAACAGCAGATTATTTTTCGCGATGTCGGGTCTAGTCCCGTAGTAAATTTTGTTTATAATTATGAATACAATAACCCTTGAAAGCAGGTGCCCTGTTTAAATATAAACATGCTTTAGACACCACATCATCCACTTCACTTTACCCCTAAATCATCTAAAGACATCAAATGAAAGAGAACAAGCGAAACCACAGACGAAAAATCCATCCAAAAATATTTATTATTCGTGTCTTGCAATCATAATTTTTGCTTGAACACAAGGGGGATCAAGATTTCGAAAAATCAAAGTCAAAGAATTCACGCATCGTTAAAAATATTTGACGCACGTGCAGTGACGCAACCCTCGAAATTTTTAAGCGCGCTGTTAAAAGTTGTGGAGCAATTTTATTTTTCTGCTCCTATGAGCTTAGAAGTTTTAACGATAGCGTACATTTCGTTTGTAGCTACTCTGCTTGCAAGACCAACTAAAAGTTTTGGAACTAACGAAATTCTTTTGATGCATGAACATGAATATTATTACATAGGTAAAATTCAACAAAGAAATAAGACTAATCGCTAGATTATGTTATTGTCCTGAAGAGAATGGCGATACCGAGGCCGACTAAATGTCACAAATGTCACCGACAGATCCACAGACCTAAAAATTATAAGTCAGTGGACAGATGACAGATGATAGTACGCCACGTACAGTGCCATCCACGTACAGGGCTTGCACCGTCAAGTGCCCCGCGCTTCCCCGCGGGGTACGACGCCCGCGCTACCTATTACTTAAAACGACGATTTCTCGTTATTTTACTATGAAACCTATATGAATAGGTTATTGTTTTGTAATCTAGATTAAATTCCCTATCTGATTATATAGTTTTCGTGTCATTTCGTCAATTAAATAATTTACAAAAAACTACAATAACCCAGATATTAGAAAAATTTCTGACCTGGTCGTGGCGTTGCTGCCTTCGCTTTTACCAATGTCATCTCCCTATAAAAATGACAATTTGAAGTAATTTTTGTTCCGTAGCGACGTTAGTTCCAATTTTGGTCACCGGGTCCGATAAGTTTGGGGCACTATAATGACGGAGTCCGTAATATTGACACGTAGTTGTGGAGAAACGGGGTATAATTTTTAATTCATTTTTGCTCGATCACTCGGTGTTGCCAATTAATTAATTTAATTATGTTTTGTTTAGCAGAACAATGATTTAGTATTAAGTGGTCTTTGTCTAAGGTTTTAGATAAGTTTCGTGCGTCATACTCGGCATAAAAATAAAACCTTTTTCTTTCTTTCTTTCTTTCTTCTTTAGATAAAACTGAAATTTTCTAAGGAAACTATAATGGATATTTTAAAATAAAATTTTATTTTAATATAATTCAATAATTTCCAATAATTCAATAAATCATTGTACTGAATCCATGGTATCAGTTTTCGTTACAATGTGCCTTACACCCTGTATAAAGGGTAGATTTTTGAGACGGGGCAGTAAGGGCAGGTACCTTAATCGTTGCAACTACAAGAAAACGTTCTTAGGAAACTATCCTTTTTAAAGATATATTGACATGCATTCACAGGTTTTGGAAAATAATGAGAAGGTCAAATATTATTTTATAAGTGTTTAAGAATTACAAGCTTTTATTAGTACAACAACTTTCTCTATGGGACCAACATTGTAATCGCTAAAAAATAATCAGCTATCCCATACAAAACTTCAATACCTAGTCGACTCAAACGTACGGGACACCTGATAATTTCTTCGCGATTACGATTTTGGTCCTGTAGAAAAATTTATTCAGTTTGATGGTCTGATCCACACCCTTAAATATGACCACGCATTTCTGATACACGTTGCATAATACCTTTTCCCAATCTTTCGAAAAATACGGGATTCCAAGAACCAGCACCAAATAACAGGCCTAGTTGTCTCACAATCACTAAAACAGCCGTTAATCCACTCGTCACTCCCTCTCAAATAAAACGTTAATTAAACTAAAATCCAGTTCACTTGTTCGAATTTTCCGAACGAAAAAACATACTGACTGATCTCCTTTGGCCGTCCTGAGCAATTTGGACACATTTAGCCCCCGTATTGAAATAAACTAAATAGGCAGCGACCGGAGACGAGGCCATTTCGTAAATTGGAAGAATAATTCATTTTTCCAGTTGATGGCACATGAAAGAGCACAGTGCGTTTCTCTCGATCTTTTTGGAATATACGGGTAGTTGGGTAGGAACTGCTGCGTTTTTGTTTATAGAATATAGAACAGTGGGCCGAGCACGAATGTTTTGGCGTACCTATAGTAAAGTAAACCTAAGCAAATTTTGATTATATAAAATACGATGAATCTATCGCATTTTTGTTCAATTTTATGCAAAAAATGCACTTATTTCATGAAAATGTAAAAATACTGCATGTATTTCCAAAAAAATATCATGGATTAAACGTGTATTTTTGGTTCTAAATTTGGTTACATTTACGTTACTATACGTCAAAACATCCGTGCTCGGCCCTCAGATCTAAATGGGATCTAATAGGATGTGGATGGGATCTAATGGGTTAATTAGCTTATGCTACACCGCGAGCTACCCTCGTTATTTTTTACATGCTGTACTGTCCATCAAAGGAAGAAATCACCGATTACGATGAGACCGCCCATTGTACAATCTTAAAATGATTAATTGTAATTATTATGTTAATTGCTCCTTTTTTATCAGGTGTACAATAAAAAGTTTCTATGCTATTATATTCTATTCTATTCTATCATTATTTCATGTAAACCAAATACAGGCACTTATGAAATGTCGAGACTAGGTACGCGGTCCCAAATAGTAGGTCCTATGGAGAAGAACCGGCAAGAAACTCCATCGAAATTCTTCTAAAATAATAGCTTACAATCTTGATTAGTACAATGTTGTAGTAAGAGCTGCGAGAATAATGTAATTTAATGTCAAAGTCAAAGTCAAAGTCAAAGATTTTTATTTCAACTGGGCCTTTGCATTCACTTTCAAAACGTCGTGATTCTAGGCGCACGGTTCCAAGTGGGTTGGTCCTGGAGAAGATACCGGCAAGAAACTCCATGGATACTCTTTTCATAAATCAAGCTTAGGTACTACACAACAAATGTGGGGGCCGCAGGAGCGGCCCCGGCTAAAATTCGACCTCAATTTACACAATAATACAATAAAAAAATGTGAATAAAAATAAATTAGAATAGGTTATTAATAACGATTTGACTTTAAGTAAGAATGCCATGGCATTTACAAGCTGACCAGGCTCGATAGACGGCACCTGTAATGTTTTAATAATAAAGGGAAAAATGTGCCGTAGTTTGCGATCACTATTCAAAATGGAGAAGTAATGAACGCCATAGTTGAAAAAAATATTAAAATCGGTCAATAAGTTATAAACCAGAGTTATAAGCTTTTGAATTTATATTAATGACGCATTATCCATCCTTTTCCCGCAAAATAGAATATGTCTGAAACTGTCACAATTTACTATGTTATTACTTATTGATAAGACTTCCTAAGTAAGTAAAATTTCTTACATATTCAATTTAGCTTATGACGACAAGCTAGTAGTACCATCTCTGTCTGATATGCAATTTAAAATGCTTATAATTTATTTTTTAAGTTAATTTATACACTTGGTGACATTTTTTGGAAAGCTTCAATTTTACTAATGAAAACTAAACTGTTGTCTCGGTGATCAATTACCCGCCCGTTGAAAAAGACCAAAGCAAAATTCTAATAGTGATCTAAAGTTATGTACCATGGCATCGTTTTCGTTACGATGTCACTTACATCCTGTATAGCATCCATATCACCACCGTAAAATATAACACCAAATCTTCAGGTAATAAAATAAACTTTAAAAAGAGTAAAAACCTACTTCGAAATACTAAAAAGTATAAAATAACTTTTTTTATAAACTTAACAGCTTCTGAAGTCGGTGCCTCTGCCAAGCTAGGTGCATTGAAGAGTTATAGGCCCCGACTTCAGAAGCTGTTAAGTTTTTTAAGAAAATTATTTTATACTTTTTAGTATTTTGAAGTCGGTTTTTTAACACGCTTTTATTAGCTTCACCTGTAACTATGTAAGAAAATCTTGGAAGTTAAATTTGACCCACTTCCCGGTTTCCGATTGAGCTGAAATTTTGCATACACGTTCAGTTTGGATGACTAAAGCGTGTTCTATAGTTTTTTTAAACTACATATAATATTTTATTAATGTTTATTTTGTTTGTCTATTTTGAGAGGCATAAACAATAGATACATAAACATGCAATTACAGCAATCGCGAGTGATGTACATTCAAGAGTTCCATTGTATATCTCCGAAGATCTTCATCAGATCTTCACGAAATGGGACCATTTCTAAATAAACCCCTTTCGATCAAAAAAAGAATTTTGCAAATCCGTCTATATAATATGAGGGAGTGATGCCCAAACATACATTAAAAAAAAAATATAAACATCCGAATTGAGAACCTCCTCCTTTTTTGAAGTCGGTTAAAAAAACGTCCATCTTACTATTATAAATCTCATTATCCCGGATCTAGCAACCCAAGTTCCCAAAATACCTGTTACTTTGGTAAGTTGGTTACTAAGGGAAAAATATTAATGTCAGAACTTAATATGAAAAGTAAAACTCGGCATATTAATTTAATAAGATAGCCCGATATAGAAATTCGCAAGAGGAAATAGCGTCGACAGCGCGATGGTGGTTCAAAGTCAATTTTTATTAAAGTCGTCGAAACGACTTGTGGGAAAAAAAGTCGTAATCTCAACGTTAAAATCATCGAAGTTGCCAGTTTAAAGTGAAGCCAATGGAACCTCTGACATTATTTACTGCGCATATTTTAGGGTACCGTTAGCGTAGGATAGAGTATGTATATGTTACCGTTAGAATACGGAATACGTTAATATGCTCATTAACTAGGGAATCTGCAAATTACCGGGTATGATCCGTTAAAGTGTGAAATTTTACTTAAAGTAGCAGACATCTGCGCTTTACCTAATTAATTTGCATATTATCGAATGCCACACTGTTAAATCGCGGAAGACAAAACAGGCAAAACATTTTTGTCTGGGCAAATGTATGTAACCTAGGAATTTTACACAATTCCTCGTAAATGTATGCAATTTTGGTAACAGTTGTTACCGGCAATCTGTATAATCCTGTAATCTTCACTTTTGTTCATTTCACTACTACTAGTATGTAGGTCTAGGTACTTTTTTTTTTTTTTTTTATCGTGGTTAAATCATCAAATGAGTCCTCCCACCCCGGGCATGGCGGGAGGGACTGTCAGACTTGTACTGACTAAAATCCACGGTGTTCCTTCAATAGCCCTTTACGTTCCGGGGTCACGGTAATGAGATAAGTCCCGCGACCAGGTCTAGGTACTAGATATATTTTATCCTTCAGTGGAATATGATATTCTTATAATGATACTTGCATTAATATTTTACAATTTGAAACTCTGTTCCCATTTCAGGAAAAGTCATGTGATCCTCCCTCGAGTCTCTTAAGAGCCACTGTACTGACACCACGTTTATTACAGGACTATCAATATCGAACGGCCTCGCGGTTTCATGGGAAACTTTATAGAGATATAATAAATCCCAGACTAAAAACTACAAGACGTCATCGACAGACTAGTTAGAAATCTGGAAGAATTTGGGATACATTACTTTTTATGCTACTAAGATGGCAATCCATTGTATGGCCCGCCTGATGTTATGGGGTGTCCGTAACCGATGGACACTTGCAACACCAGCGACATCACTCGCGCGTTGCCAACCCCACTACTAGCGTCATCATGGCAGTAGAAGGGATCCTTACTGCCAACACAACACTCCCCCAAGCAGCACTGGTGACCTTGCTCACCGTACACAACACAACACTGCAAACGAGCATTATTTGGCCACGATATTCGGCAAGTTGGAGGTACTTCCCCACTCGGGCAGCTCCAATTTTGAACGGAAATTCCTGCTATGCCCTACCTCTCTTATTTGCTAAGCTGTTTTTTTTGGGATATATCAAGCAGTCGAATGAATAATGGCTCCCCTTGATCGTCCTGGGAGTCAGTTCCATTATACTAACTTAGAACAAAACAGTAGGTAAAGAGAGACAGTTTTTGTCTCTGCATCACCCTAAAGTAGTTTGGCAGAAAATGCTTATGGCATTAAGTCCACCCAAGAACATTGTACATAGAACAGTCCACCTTTGTGCAGTGGCTATTTTTGACCTGTGCATATTTCGTTAAATAAATAATTCTTGATGAATAAAAACAATACATACAGAACCAAGCCATAGATACCTGCCCAATGCCTACCGTCGAAGTTTTTAATAAATTCAGCCAAAGCTTTCCCTGACATAATCTCAGACTTTACAAACGTCAATCCCAGCGAAATGACACTCGTCTTTTTATATAAAAACGCCAATTTATTGAGACCTCTCAGTTAAGAAGAAATGGTAAAAATTCTCATACATTTGAATGAATGGCGAGGTCTTTCCTTTTGGTCGAATGTGAAATTTAATTTCCTTGAAGTTTGAATATAACTTTGATGTGATAAAATTGACATATTCGTTCTAAAAATGACGTGTATTTTCTTTTGCTTTTTATGTGAATTCTGAGATATTTAAATTTCGTCGTATTTACGTTTTCGATAAAGTAGGTAAATGTGTTTATGGTATCTATAATGGAAGGCAAAGTTTTCCTCATATTTCCACACGAGTTAATCGATTCTAGGAATTGAATATAAGCTTGTGAGATTGCTTCCTGTGCTGCGAGTAGACACTATAAATAAATTAAATGTTAGCTTGACTTTCTCATTTAAGAAAATCACTCCCAAAATGCTCTTTTATTTCGAAATGTACCCACAGAAGATGAAAAAGTCATAACGGATGTATGTATAATATAAAAAAAGGACGCTTAAAATCGATCTGTAACAATATGATTAATAAAAAATAAAATAGTGGTCGCCTAGTGGTCGAAATTCGACCGTAGGTTTTATATATACATTTTATTTTTCTGCACTCCTTCTCCATATAAACTTTAACTATGCCAAATCTCACACTTTGCGCGCAATATGCTTAAAAACGGGTATAAAGTTTTCTCTTCGCGTATTATTATATAGATATTGTTGTTGTTGTGTTGATTCGGCTTGAATTACCACATCGGTCTTGCCGTAGTGGAAGGATAGACAGTCAGCAGTGATGGTATCAAGGCTGACTGCCCAGGGTGCGCCAGATGTTCTCAAGCTTCGTCACTCGTGGAGGCTTGTAGCGACACCTATCGCCACATAGAATAACTACTAGCAAGCCAGCAAGCTAACTACAGTGGCGCGTAAATATGAATTCGACCAATCAGATTACGAGGCCTGCATCGCGCAAGGATAAAGATTATCGTATCTAACACATATATAATACAACTGTCCGACATCAATCGTAGGGCTTAGGTCCGCCAGGCAATATCACCTCCCCTGGTCGGAGGATTCTCCCTTTTACAATGGAGGATCACTAACCTCGTTCCTCCACAGGCTCTATCCTTGAATTAATACGTTAATGTAAGAACTCCATTTCAAATAAGTACAAATGAAAAGGTACTTTTCTTCCATCAAACGAACCTTTAAATTACCGCGGAAGTATTTAGAATTCATCTCTTAAATTCTTCCGGAGGAATTAGCGTTTATCCTTTCAAATGAAAGAACATAATACTTGATCATGTTCCACAAAGTAATTGAACTAATCAACGAAGGCTTGAGTGTACGATTCAAACGAACCGCCTCGCAAACATCCTACCACGCGTGACGTCATCAAATTGACACAATTAACAAACTCCAAAGCTATTTAATTACAACATTCTGTAATGGCAGCGACGCATCTCATTATAAACCTTACCACATTCATTATACAGTATGAATTGCGTTGTGGATATGACATCTGTTACGTAAAGTATACGTCGTACATTGAAAGGAAATTATTTTTCCGAATCGTTTCACACGCGATGGTATAGTGATGGGAAAACATCGATTTATAATCATCCTAAATTGACAGTTATCGATATCGATATTTTTTGACAATTATTGTCAGACTAATAAATAGTTATAGTATAAACGAGAAAAGACAAAAAATATTTATATAAATTAAGGATTTTATTAATTAAATTATATTAATTATACGCAAATCACTGACATAGCTCAAAAAGCCGCTAAACTAAAGTGGGATTGGGCTGGCCACATCTGTCGTATGCCGTCTGAACTGTGGGCCAAAATAACCATGCACTGGAGCCCTGACACAGCAAAACGGCGACGCGGCAGACCGCGAAAGAGGTGGCGGGACGAACTAGACACATTCAACAAGGACTGGTCATCATTGGCACATGATCGAACAGCTTGGAAATCAAGGGAGGAGCCTTTGCTCAGCAGTGGGATAATACAAGCTAACAGTACACAGTAAGGATTTTATAGATGGAATTGATATAAAGCTTTTCCGTTTAAAAAAATACTATAAAAATAATAATGTTAAAATTAGTTTCAATTTTTACTAGACGCAGCAAAATGTCAGGTTTTACTTCATACCTCAAAAGACAAAGGCATAAAAATAAAGATTTTTCCCAAGTATTTCAAGCAAGCGATATAAAACTTCAAAGACGTTGAAATTGACTCTCATTATCACAACTTTGGAACCTCCATTTCGTTTGATGAATTACCCCATTACTTAAAATGAAGCCAATAATAAAGTTGTGAATGATTCGAAAATGTAATTGATACTTTTAAGCTTTTGGCTTCTACGCATTGGCTTTTGGTGAACACGATTTAACATTGTATGATATTTTCAAGCCACTTAATCAGGATTTTTTTAACCACTACGCAGATTTTAATAAATAAGTTATACATGAACGAAATCGATGTTTTATCTTTGATTTATTATTAAGAATAGATTACGTCCATGATTTATTTTAAAATCGTATACGTTACAATGTTTTTTTATATCTAAGCGTTCGTTCACACTCGATACTTTTAGCAGCAGAATGGCGCGTTTTCGCGTTTGTTGGCTGCCTTTTGATTACAAAAAGTGGATGACGAACACGAAAACGCACGATTCTGCTGCTCAAAATATCGCCATGAATGGCCCTAAAAAGTTATATAAAAATAATGTTCTGTTGACGATATAGGAATCAAAATAAAATACGCAGTTTTGTATTTATTTACGTATATTTTTATGTATTTTATCTGTTTATATTAATATATTTAATTTGTAGTTTTGTTCTATTCTTGTACATCGCTGTCTACATTTCGTGTTTTTAAGTTCTCCTCTCGCAGGTCTGCGGGAAGGGATTTATTTGCTGAAATAAGCAATACCTTTGTTCTTTGTTCTCCCTTTTCATGTATTCTGTGTCTTCTCATGTGTATATTTAAATTATTAAATTAACAAATAAAATACGCGATTAGTCTAGTCGCCGAAGCTTAAATTGGCTCCAAATACCGTCTCAAGACCACGTTTGGTCACCAACCCCATTTTAACGAGTATTGTCTCCTTTCTTGAGTTGGGTAACCCTTTCTTTTTTTAAATCTTTTAACCCTTCCTTATACGAGTAATGAACTTTAACGATGTTCACTTTTTTATTATTTCGATTTCGCCGAGAATTAAAACTGTTACAAGGCGGACATACACTGCGTTATTCAGGTCACCCAATAACGTTCCATTATTTCTGGTGGTCGTCCAATAATATCGGTAATGCATTCGATCGTAAAATTAATCGATTTATGACATACGATTCGAATGCACTTCCCTACCCGCGACTGCCGGGAGCAATAGTGTCTGAACGAACAATGTTTTATAGCGTTTTTATGAGATTTTATTCCATAAGTGGGATCGCGTTTTGTGATTTTGAGACATTCTCAGTTCGATACAATATGTTGTATGTTTTTTAAAGTTGAATTTCAAACGACAATTTCAATGACACCAGATTTAAATACGATCCACGTTTGATTTGAGTGTCATAGACATTGTCATACCTATTTATATTTATTAAAGTTGAATTTCAAACGACAATTTCAATGACACCAGATTTAAATACGATCCACGTTTAATTTCGGTGTCATAGAGATTGTGATATTTATGTTTTTAAAAGATGAATTTCAAAGGACAATTTCAATGACACCAGATTTATATATTTAACTAGACATATTCAACAAAAACTGGTTATCATTGGCACATGATTGAAGAGCATGAAAATCAAAGGAGGAGGCCTTTGCCCAGCAGTGGGATGATACAGACTAACAGTAACAGTAAGTAACAGATTTTAATACGATTCACGATTAATTTCAGTGTCATTGAAATCGTAAAGAGAAATGGGATTTCGTAGACAGCTATTTGTAAAGGCATTTTCATATTTCCAATAAATGATAACTATGAGCAATAATTATTTAATCTGTAAGGTCATGATTTTAATTTTTAACCAACTCGCTGACAGGAAAATCTCATCATACTAATGTTGTACACGCGTGAATGAAAGAAAAAAAAAATGGCATAATTTTTTCTTTAAAAATCCTGAACATAACTTTGGACTCCTCAAATATTTTTTTTCTAGAAAATTGATGTACTTTATCTAGAGTGGAGTAAACCACCAAATACGATGTAAGACAAGTTATTTTTAAGTGAATTAAATTATACTTAAATAATGAACTATTTAAAAGATTTGGCATTAGATAGGACCGAATGGAAATTGCTACACCGACAAGTGCTTAGCACTTAAATTTTGGATGGATGGAATGAACTTAAAATAAAATGTTATCCTCACTTGTGTTGGAAATAGATTATTCTAACGACATCGGAATAATTATTGTCATTTATGTAAACTTCAGTGAGTGTTGTCAATTATTTTGAGTAATTAATTGAATTGAATACAAAAAAAACTTATAGACAAAAAAATGTAATATCAACTCATATTTACATAACATAACAACCATTTATCAAAATTTAAATTCGTACATCAGCAAAAAAGGAGCTATATTTGTATTTTTTTAATTTAAGAGAAATTAAAAAGGATTTTTTACAACTTTATACATTCATAGAAATTGCAGTCAGAAATATACACTCATGATTCCTCAAGGACTAAGAAGATAATTATTATTAGTTTTTTTTCATTTCATTTAAGTTTTTGTTTTTAGATAATTAGCCGAGTCTTCGTAAAAGTTATAAATAAAATAATTTATTTGCTTAGTCATCTTCATTATGATAACATCACTCCCTTTCATAATCACCTTTCAAAACAATTTACATTCCTCTCAAAATAATTTTCATAGCTACCAGTAACTTTCAATTTCTAATGACGAAAATTAAATTCCCTCAAATTATTAAACTCACAAAAACAGATCGGTACCTGCACTCGGTAAATCTTGTTATAGTATTTAGCAATAGGTAAATTGCAAGCAAGCATCGACCTCAATGCACCGCGTAGCGACAGCCTTACACGTGGATGTGAATTATGACACCTCGTGGAATTGTTCTACATTTGACACCGCGCTGTTTACCGGAAAGTGTTTTAGTTATAATAATTATTAATTCATTCTGTTTCTAGCATCGAACGGAAATTCTTGTACTTTAGATATAATTACTTTGTAATTCTTATACCTAATTAAAGTTATCTTTAAAATCGTTTTGGTTTTTTTTGGATCCTCCGGCAGCGACTTACTTATTTGGCGCAGTCGGTAGGATACTCGAGGCGTCTCGAGGTAGTTTGGATAGGGTTATTCTCACATCGAAAAGCCGTACCGCTATAAACGCTACCGCCGTCGCGAGCGATCGCGCGTCCGAGTATCCTGAAAGAACCTGAGGTCCTGCCCGGAAGAAAAATCCAGACATCGATTCCAGAGAAACCAGAATGCAGTTTATGTGAGTACACTAGAATCATTTCTGTGTGTTGCTTTCAATATTCCTGTAGTTAGATTTAATTTCCAAAATTTTTCATCCTAGGCAAGATTCCCCTAGAGGGCCTGCACGTGCTAGAGTAGCACGTAGGATTGATTTAGATCTTAATAGAGATATTAGTGTAGATTTAGATAGCACCTTAGAGGATTCTGTGAGGTCAGATAGCCCCGAAGCTAGAATGACTGACGCAGACACTATTTTTAAAACTTTACGTTTAGTACCTGACTTCGACGGTAACGCCAATGTTTTACCGCGTTTTATTCATCTTTGCGATCAGATAGTTAGGGAATATTTAGAAGCGAGTCCAGGGAACGCTTTGATTAGGCTTTGTCTGATAAATGGAATTTTAAATAAGATTAAAGGGCCAGCCGCGCTCATTATCAACTCAAATGGCATATCTGAAAATTGGACTGATATTAAAGCAGCTTTAATTAATAACTTCGCAGACCAGAGGGATGAAACCACTCTTTATAACGATCTAATGTTAGCCACCCAGGGAAATAGTTCGCCTCAGGAGTTTTATGATCGTTGTGTTAATTTATTCAGCACTATCATGACATTTGTGACGTTACATGAATCTATTGCTACTACTGTAGAAGCTAAACGAGCATTATATAGAAAGTTAACGATGCAAGCATATGTTCGCGGATTAAAAGAACCACTAGGATCTCGCATACGATGCATGCGTCCTGATAGTGTTGAGAAAGCGCTTGAATTCGTGCAAGAGGAACTGAACGTCATGTATCTTCAAAGCCGTAATGATCCTGTTAGTGATAAAAGATCAATCAATCAGGTTCCATTACCTAAATCTTTGCCAGTAACTCCAGTTGCTACTACTATGTTAAAACCGTTCAATTTCCCTGCCCGACCGGCGCCTATTAATAACTCACAGCAACCTCAGCAGATATGGAAACCTAATTTTCAGTCTAATTATCCTCAACAAAATAGATATAACGTAGGGATGCCGACCCGCACGCAGCAAATGTTCCGTGCGCCGCCTCCAAATTATAATAATTCTTTTAATAGATTTCAAATGCCTCAGAGGAATTTTACTCAGAATTTAGGCCCAAAGCCTATGAGTGGAGTCAGCCACTATGTAACTAGAGAAAGACCTCAGCAGCCTGGTCAGGCATCTGGTCACGATTGGCGAAAAAATGGTAACCCGCCGCCATCAAACTATTTTAAATCTAAAGAAGTAAACATGAATGATTGTGCGAGTTACGATACTTATTATTATACAGATTATAGTTATAACGAGCCTGAGTATTACTGTGCTAGTAGCGTTGACTATATGGAACCATCTTATTTCACAGTTATTGAACCAAATTATGATCCGTCAGTTCAATACACTCCTGTTTCCGTTGAGGAACCTGAACCATCTACCAGCTCCGCTGGAGAGCAGGATTTTCAGAAAGGTACGAAGTCAGACAAGTCAAAATAGAATTAAATTTGCAGACACAACGTCAACTTCCTTTTATACAGATTTTAAACCCTCCTCTTAGGTTTCTCATAGATACAGGAGCAAATCAATCTTTTATAAGTCCGGAGGCTGTAGATAAATTCTTTAATAATATACCCTTAAATTTTGATCCTTTTGAAGTGACCAACGTACACGCTACGTCACGTAATAATTATTCAATAACTATTCCCAGTTTTTTAGAATTTCAGGAGCCGGAAGATGTTAAATTGTACATTTACAGGTTTCATGACGTTTTTGATGGGCTTATTGGACTTGATTTGTTAGAGAAGTGGGAGGCTAAAATTGATCTAAAGGATAAAGTTCTTATAACTCGTAACTCTGCTAACCCTATTAGCATGTATAATTCGCGTAACGTGAATTTATATGAAGATGTTATTCCTGCTAACTCGTCAAAATTAGTCAGAGTCCCAATCAATTTACATGACGGTGATGGTTTTATTACCGAGCAGATAATTGCAAACTGTACTATTAGAGATTGCCTTACCACAGTTAAAGATAATCGCGGATTTATAGAAATTACAAACCCTACCTCACATGACTTAGTATTTTCGATGGATAGAGCCGTTCAAGCAGAAGCTTATAATACCCAGTGCACAAGTACTGAACAGATACGTTCTAGGGCAGACGAAGTATTATCGCGGTTGCGTACTAATCACCTAAACGAGGAAGAGCAAATTAATTTAGAGACTTTATGTGGAAAGTACGCCGATGTTTTTTACATAGATGGAGAGCCTTTGACATTTACGAACAAAATTAAACACCGCATTCAAACTACAGATGAAATGCCCGTGTACACTAAAAGTTACCGTTACCCATACGTTCATCGTGAAGAGGTTAAAGATCAGATAGGAAAAATGTTAAATCAGGGTATTATTAGACCATCCGAATCTGCTTGGAGTTCACCCATATGGGTAGTACCGAAAAAGACAGACGCCTCAGGAAAAGCTAAATGGCGTATAGTTGTCGATTTTCGTAAAGTAAACGAGAAAACGCATGACGACAAATATCCCATACCCAATATTAACGACGTTTTAGATAAATTAGGTAACTGCCAGTACTTTTCAACTTTAGACCTGGCTAGTGGCTTTTACCAAGTAGAAATGGACCCTACTGATATTCCAAAGACGGCATTTAACGTGGAAAATGGCCATTATGAATTTTTACGCATGCCCATGGGTTTGAAAAATTCCCCGTCTACTTTTCAGCGTGTCATGGACAATGTTCTAAAGGATCTTCAAAATGTAGTTTGCTTAGTATATTTAGATGATATAGTAGTATTCAGTACATCTTTGCAAGAGCATATCATTAATTTGGAGAAAGTTTTCAAAAAACTACGCGAATCAAATTTTAAAATCCAAATGGATAAATCAGAATTTCTTAAACTGGAAACCGCATATTTAGGACATATAATTACGAGAGACGGTATTAAGCCAAATCCCGATAAAATATCCGCTATCCAGAAATATCCGTTACCCGCAACTCCAAAAGAAATTAAGCAGTTTCTTGGCCTACTTGGTTATTATAGGAAATTCATTCCGGATTTCGCACGTATAACTAAGCCATTCACGCAATGTCTAAAGAAAGGTAGGAAAGTCACAGTAAACACTGAATATATTAATTGCTTCGAAAAATGTAAAATGCTCTTAACCAATGATCCAATTTTGCAATATCCCGATTTCGCGAGGGATTTCGTTCTAACAACAGACGCCTCTAACGTCGCTGTAGGCGCTATATTATCTCAGGGTACCATAGGTACAGATAAGCCAGTTTGCTATGCATCTCGAACTCTAAATGAGAGCGAGATTAACTATAGCACAATAGAGAAAGAACTTCTCGCAATCGTATGGGCAACTAAGTACTTTAGGCCTTATCTATTCGGAAGGAAATTTAAGATAGTTACGGACCATAAGCCACTCCAGTGGGTTATGAACCTTAAAGAGCCAAACTCACGTTTAACCAGATGGAAACTCAAGTTATCCGAATATGATTATACAGTGATTTATAAAAAGGGTTTATCCAATACCAATGCTGATGCACTCTCCCGTGTACAAATTCACAATGAGGAGACTAGTTCTATGATAGTGAATGCATCCGAGCGACCACCTTCTGTGGCAAACTCCTCTACAGCATCCGCTCATACCAGTGCGGAAAACCCTATTCTTGAAGTTCCTATTGTCGATGATCCCCTAAATAAATTCCATAGACAAATATGCATTACAGTAGTTGGTGACATTAAAAAACGTCCTACAGTATCCAAACCCTTTGATACACATACCAGAACCGCTGTACAAGTATCTCAATCAAATTTAGAAAGTGATGTCGTTAGTATTATTAAAGAATACGTTAATCCAAAAGTTAAGACCGCATTGCTTATTAATCCACCACTAGCTATGTATGACATTATACCTATCATACAAAAAGCATTCAGAAGTTCCGCAATGAACTTAGTATTAGCTAAAAGTGAAGTCGAAAATGTTAAGGAATATTTAAGGCAGCAGGAGATAATTCAGCATTACCACGAAGGAAAGACAAACCATCGCGGTATAAATGAATGTCATTTAGCCCTGTCCCGACGTTACTATTGGCCAAAGTTAAAAGATCAGATAACGAAATTAATCAACGATTGTACTATTTGCGGACGAGCAAAGTACGATCGCAATCCTATTAGGCAGCAATATAATTTAGTTCCTCCTGCGACAAAACCTTTAGAAATTATACACATAGATTTATTATCAATTCAGAATGAAAAATATTTAACTATTGTAGATGTCTTTTCAAAATATGCGCAAGCATACCACATACGTGATGGTACAGCTATTAGTATATTACAGGCACTGTTAAAATTTTGCACCCATCATGGTTTACCTTTAACAATAGTCTCAGATAACGGCACAGAATTTACTAACCAACTGTTTAATGAATTCGTTAATTTACATAAGATAAATCACCATAGAATTTTGCCTCATACCCCTAATGAAAATGGCATAGTAGAAAGATTCCATTCCACCTTATTAGAGCATCTGCGTATTCTTAAACTAAATCATAAGGATGACGATGTAAGCAATCTGATTCCCTATGCAATTTTGGCATATAACAGTTCTGTGCACAGTTTCACAAAATGTAGACCGTACGATATTATCACTGGACACTTCGATCCTCGGGATCCCTTCGACGTGGATTTAACTAAGCATCTGTTACAACAATATACCCAAAACCATAGGGATCAAATGAAGATAGTATATGACGTAATAAATGAGTCTACACTCCAAAGACGCACTAATATTATAAAGAACCAGAATAAGACTCGCGAACCTGAAGTCGAATACCAACCTCAACAACGTATATTCGTTAGTAATCCATTACCAAGCCGTCAAAAGTTAGCCCCAAGGTATAGTCAAGATACAGTTTTAGCAGATTTACCCATACATATTTATACGTCAAGGAAACGTGGCCCTGTTGCTAAAAGCCGACTTAAGAGAGTCCCTAAAAGTGCCCAATTGTTACAGGGTGCTACTGGTCCTGACTGCTCCTTTGATAACAGCACGGGAGATAAGTCAGGAGATATCACTTGAGAGCCTCGGTGATGGTCCTGGATTACTACCATTCCGGTTAGGTGCTACAAAACTTATAGCACACTACCATACTTTCCTGCAGTACATCCAACTCAATGACATAGAAGATAAAATTAATCTATTACGTAATCAGTTGTCTAACTATAAACTTAATTTAAGTAATGATACTTACATGTTGTATGAACTCCAGATAGACTATCTTTCAAGCAAATTATCTAAAGTTATGAGTCACTTAGAAACGCTAAAACCTGGTCGCGTAAAGAGAGGTCTCATAGATGGTCTTGGATCGATTATCAAAAGCGTAACCGGTAATTTAGATCATTCAGATGCCATAAGATACGATAATGCTATCAATATTCTTCAGAATAATAACTATGCAATAGCTGAAGAATTCAATAATCATATAAGTCTTAGTAAAGAGTGGATGGCCCAGCATTCTAACATAATTATTAAATTGGTTGAAAATCAGATTTAGGTAAATGAGACTTTAAAATTAATAATGGATAGTCAAGCCTACAGAGATTCAAGTCTTATTAAGTACGCGAAATTCGCCCAGTATTTAGCTATTATTACAGAAAATATCGATGAAGTTTTAGGTGAATTAATTAGAATAGAAAATATGTTAGCCTTTATACATGCCTCGAGCTTAAATCACTCTATGATAAGTATTAAAGTATTAGATAATATGATTCAAAGATTGATAAAAATTTACAGTAAAGATCGAATACTAGATTTAGAACTCAGGGAATACTATGACTTGATCAAACCTGGTTATTATTATTCAGGCAGTCAAATAGTGATAGTTTTCAAGTTACCTATATTTGCAACAGACAGTTATGACCTTTATAGACTTTCAATAGCTCCTAATAAGCTTAAGCAGGCCCTCATCCCTCCTTTCCCATTGATAGCAACCAACAGGAAGGGTTATGTGTATATAGAGGCTGAATGCCCGAAGTACAATAACTGGTACCTCTGTGGAGACAAGATGGATCACCAACTTCGCCAGCTTCCAGATTGCATTCAAAATCTCATCATGAACCAATCTCTTGACAAGATGTGTGACGTCATGAAAATAACCCTATCAAGAGCATCGATGGAAGAATTAGATGAAAGGCACTATATTATATCCTTTCCCAATGCAACAAGGATACACACTATATGCGGTAAAGAAGACTATATCACACTAGATGGCAGCTACTTGGCTACAGTTCCTGTAAACTGCTTCCTGCATACTTCAGAATTCACAATTACCAATACCTATGATCGAGTTGAAGGACGACCGTTGAAGATAATGAACATCTCTTATAACACCGATATACAGCTCAACACGATGACTCATGTGAATCTTAACTCAATTGATCTCTCAAGAGTACATGATGTTCAGTATAAAGTAATGTCACAACCCGCTCTACGGCTGGAACAAAACTCATCTGAATTTTTATACCATACAACGATTCCACTTTATACTCTACTATTGAGTGCACTCGCACTTGTTATAATAATAGTAATTCGCCGCTACAAGACATCAAGATGCGGATTCAAAGTACAATCCCCTCAAGATAAAACTTATGAAGAGCCTGGAAAATCTAGAGACCAGAAACCACATTCAGCAATATTTCCTCCACTTAAAATTCGAAAATAATTGCTGATTTGAGGATGGAGGTGTTATAGTATTTAGCAATAGGTAAATTGCAAGCAAGCATCGACCTCAATGCACCGCGTAGCGACAGCCTTACACGTGGATGTGAATTATGACACCTCGTGGAATTGTTCTACATTTGACACCGCGCTGTTTACCGGAAAGTGTTTTAGTTATAATAATTATTAATTCATTCTGTTTCTAGCATCGAACGGAAATTCTTGTACTTTAGATATAATTACTTTGTAATTCTTATACCTAATTAAAGTTATCTTTAAAATCGTTTTGGTTTTTTTTGGATCCTCCGGCAGCGACTTACTTATTTATCTAAATAATATTAAAAATTCATTCCTTCCCGTCAAGCTCCTTTTACAAAACACCAGAAACATTCTTCAGTTGGACCTATTGAACTAATTTGGTTCTGTTGATTGTAAAATGAAAATGGTTATATCTGCATTGCAAATGTTGTCGAATGATGTACCGATTCGGTTCGGTCCTCGTTCGAAACGTGAAACGTTAACGAAGTTATCGAGAAAAATGTTCGAGTGAAGAATCAAGAGATGCGATATCGATGAGACGGTTTGAAAAACAAGAGTTTTTTTTTGTAATGGTATTTTATTAAAATTAATATTGAATTTATGATTTGTGTGTTGTGACAAATATCTCACATCACATTTGGTCTAATGTAATGTGATGTGACATATTTGTCACACCACCACCTAAATTTAGTTTTTTTAATCAAACAATTTGCGTCAGTATTTTTGAAAGAAAAGAAAAAAGAAAAAAAAAATGTTTATTTAAGAAAAACAACAAATTACACTTAATTCTGTACTTCCGCCAAACTGTAAAACAGTTTGTTGGCGGATGCAACTCCCCTTACACAGTCTACTACAAATATCTGGATAACTAATATAATATAATATCTATAATTACAAAACTGAATCACATAAAAACTCCAATGAATTCAGATAGCGATTATTTCGCCGTTTGACGTCACTCATTGTGTTGGGAAATACTAATTTTGGCTAGTAAAATAGTACAATAGCGCGTACGGTTATTAAGGGCTAAGACCTCGTTTTCGTTTTCGGCCTAGTTGTCTCTATGACAACCTATGTCTTGTCACGATCTGTCAAATTTTGTATGAAAATAGCGTGGTTTAAACATGACAAGACATGTTGTCATATGGGATAAAGCCTCAGCTGTCGATTGTTAAATACTGTTGCTGAAGGCGTTCGATTGTCCTTTGAGCTTTCAATAACACTCGCAAACTTCATACAGGGCATAATTGAGCGCACAAATGGCTGCTCCCTTGGAACATCTCCTTTGATTCTACGATCCAAACACGCGACAATTTTAATTTTCCTATGATTATCGATGGCCGAAATTTTTAAACGTAACTTTATTTTGTGCTGCATTCGTATGCGATGGAGCGTACAATGAGGTTTATTGTGTTACGAGTAATTCTCTTGTATAAAAGTTTAAACGAAATAATTTACTTTTACGGAATTCCCTGATCGAGAATTAATTATTGTATTACGTACTTATGTCGGCTGTTTGTCATTCTGTTAATGTTTTAACTTTAATTATGTCAGAAACAAATCTGCCAGTTCACTCGGAAAGAATATTTTTTTGTATTGACTGTTAATCGATCGACAATTATTTATGCATCGATCGAGAAACATTAGTTTGATTTGATAAGTATCAATTAATAAAATCACTGAACTTTGATCAATCGCCTATAGATCGATGTAAAAAAATGACTGTTGATCGATATATTTTACGTGACGCAATGATTGAACGTCCAAAGAAACCACACATAACATTAAGACATTGTGGCATTTTGTTTCGAGTGTTTTAATACTAACATAGGTTAAGATATGTAGTACTAACAAAAAAATGAGTCTGGTTACTTGAAATATACGATTTAATTAATTAATTAATTTAATTAATAACCTTACCGTCAAAAACCCTTGACTTCAACTAGAAAAACAGCTGTAACTTTTGAACGGCTGAACAAATTTTCATAAAACATAACTGAGATGATAACCGATTAAACAAAATTTCGATAAAACAAAACTGCATTGAAATCAGTCCATCTGTTTTGGAGCTACGATGAGACAGACAGATACGCAGATACACAGATACCCCGATACACAGATACCCTGATACACAGATATTCCGATACACAGATACACACTACAAACTTATAACACCCCTCTTTTTTGTCGGGGGTTAAAACCCAACGATATCATCGAAGCGACGTCAATACTGGTAATTAATTATTTTCGACACTAATTAAATACAACTAACTTTCGCAGCTTAGCTGCATACAATTCAACTTCATCTTGCTCAATAAATACTCAAGTAGTTATTTCGACAGTTCTTACAAGAGAATAATGGCTAATTCTCCAAGAGTCGCAATGTCCCCATGAAGGGTGTTAGAGTGAGGTCTTGCATCTTAATCCAATTTGGGCGACATATTGCCACCGCAAGTAGCCCGGAGCCGTGTCTACAAACTTGGTGTAGCTTGGAGCTCACTTAGCAAAGCAAAACAAAGAGGACATGGCTAAGATTTGGAGATAGGATGGACAAAGTTTACTGTTATAATAATAATAATTGCTATCTGTATTTCAACATTATGACTGGTAAAACGAGGGACATAATATATTATATAACCTAACCATCAAAAACCCCCGACTCTAACTAGAAAAAGAGCTGTTAGTTTTGAACGCCTGAACAGATTTTCATGAAACATAGCTAAGATGATACCCAATTAAACTAGCTTTCAAATAAAAAAAAGTGCATTGCTAGGATGCCACAGACAGATACACAGATACAAACTAAAAACATACATTATAACACCCTTCTTGTCATAGCTTACATTTGTGTGCGCATGTGGGCCTGCTGCAATGTGCAATTATTGCTGTCACTCCCGGCTATTCTGTTTCTGTATTGTATATGAATTATGGTGTGATTTCAGCATGTATTGTGTTGACCAATAAACCTTATTTCTTTCTTTCTCTTTTTTGATTGAGGTCGAATTTTAGCCGGGGGCGCTCCCGCGGCCCCACATTTGTTGTGTCGTCCCTAAGCTTGATTTATGAAAAGAGTATCCATGGAGTTTCTTGTCGGTATCTTCTCCAGGACCAACCCACTTGGAACCGTGCGCCTAGAATCACGACGTTTTGAAAGTGCCTGCAAAGGCCCAGTTGAAATAAAAATCTTTGACTTTGACTTTGTCTTTGTCAGGGGTTAAAAATGAATAAAAATGTAAATAAAAGAGTGAAAATATTCTAATAAGATTTGCAGTGTGAGTTTACCCTTGCGCACGCGACTGTACCGGGCAAATGACATTTGATTAGGCAGGGAGGTATGATGCCTTTTCTCTTTTCTCAATTGGCTGTGAGCTAAGTTACTTTTTTTTCTATTATTTGCAAGATCAATTCTAGCAAAATTTTGGTACCTACCACAACAATGTCTCTTTCTACAATTATAATAAAAAATGATGGGGAAACCAGTCAAATGGCAAGGTGAATTTAATGTGTTTTATTTACCCTTTTTTTTTTGTATCGTAATAGGTTTTCTTTCTTTCTTTCTTCTCGATCGATTGTGGCTATCAGTTTTATGACACAGCATTTTATGGTCTTTTACCTTACGTTACTGTTGCAGTCAAGAAAAATGCTCCCAGAATAGGGCTGTACCCCACGCTAGGTTTGAGATCAGTTATTTTCCATAGCCTGCTCCAAAGATTGGTTTATTTAGGCCCACCATTGTCTGTTCAGCGAATTTCCTATCTTTATTCATTATTCCACAAGTTTACAATATTAATACGCAATGAATTTTGTTTCTATTGTAAATTATGATTTATTCTGAAGGCTGTCTTCGCGTTGGGGAGTGAAAAGGGTTGCCTTTGAACTAAGCATGATTAGATCTTCATAGTAGCTGGCAGATGTCGGGAAAAATGTGGTTTGGTCAGTTTTAAGTTATTCGAACGTTTGTGGAAAAACACTGTACCCTTTTTTTCCAGGCAAAAAAAAGATGGGTCATAAGTATGTAGTGTGTATCTGTGTGTCTGTGTATTTATGTATCTTTGTATCTGTGTATCTGTCTGTGGCATCGTAGCTCCAAAACGGATGGATCGATTCCAATCCAGTTTTTTAAATTGAAATATAGTTTAATCGGGTATCACTTCCCTTTAACAGTCTGAGTTAAATCGCTCGCCGGCTACTATAATACTGCCTTTTGTACATATCTTATTATATAATTTGTATCAAAACATTTTATTGGTGTATAATAAAGAGTAAGTACTAATGGTCGTCCAATGGTCAAAATTCGACCACATATTATATATAACTTTTAGCTTTCTGCACTCCTTCTCCATATAAACTTTAACTATGTCAAATCTCACACTCCACCGTGCGCGCAATATGCGTAAAAATAAGTACTCACAAAGTTTTCTCTAACCTAACCTACCTATCTTTATATAGATAAAGATATAAATTCTATTCCATTCTATTCTAAATTCCATTCAATACACGTGTTACTATCACTCAAACTTAACAATGCCGACGCAGCAGAAACAATAGAACATTTATCTACTATTCCTCAAATCACTGACATTACGCTCAAAGGATGAAACATAAAGTTCACAATAAGTATACCTAAAATCCAAACACACAAACAGCATAGCGACAACAGCAATCAACGCGAGCGCATCACAAAATCCGTGCCGTGACAAGTTTGGACAAGACGAGCCTCTCTGTATTTGAATTGCAAATACCGGCCGGAGCTTGCAAAGAAAACACGACAATTAATTCGGAAACACTTCAATGTTGATGTTTAATCAGTTAAGTAGAGACGTTTGAGTTGTTTTCCTATAGATTGCTAGTTTATATTTGTGGTGGCGTCGTTTCGGCGAAGGTAGTTTTGTTAGTGTGTCACTGCGTGGGAGAGATTGAAATATTACTTATTTTAGGTATCCGAGAACCGATAAATGTGTTACCTATTTGATAGATCGAATTAATTTATTTCGATTCAAAGTTGGAATTAAATTTATTTATATCCATTTAAGCTTCTTACAGAAATGGTATACATGGTTTACTTAATCTTAATGTTCTCAGAATGCGTTAGGCCTAAGTCCACCACGCCGCCCTGGTGCGGGTGGACTACGCACACCATCGAATACTTTATAGAGCCAGGTATGCAGGTTTCTTCAAGATGTTTTCCATCACCGTCAAAGTCGCTTCCCGCTGTCTGTCTGTCCCTATCTTAGATCTTTAAAACTACGCAACGGATTTTGAATAGAATAGAATAGAACTACTCTTTATTGTACACCTGATAAAAAAGGAGCAATTAACATAATAATTACAACTAATCATTTTAAGATTGATGCGTTGTTGTGCGTCGTTGTTGCGTGTTATGGTTGGTTTGATGCGGTTTTTTTTAATAGATAGAGTGATTCTAGAGGAAGGTTTATATGTATAATAATTTCATATTTAATGTCAGGATAATAGAGAAATTGCACCCGTGCATAGCCGGGGATGGGTCGCTAGTAAGTAGTATAAAAAAAAAACATGTCGAAATGGTGGAAGTATACATTTTCCGTTACGTAATATTCAGGATTTAATACGCAAATGAAATTGATCCTGTACGTACCGATGTCGTGGGATGTTTACTTAATCAAATCGATCCTTTTGAAGTATATTAGTGGGCGGAGGATTCTCTTTAGAAAGCAAAATCCAGCGAGATTATTCATTATCAAATAAAAAATCTCATTTATTATCTATTGTTAGAATATTGTAAAAAAGAAAAATATATATTTTGGGAACTATCTACGTTGGAATAAAATTTATACAGGATTATCGTGGTTTTAACCCCATGATGAGTTATTTATGTTGAGTTTCTTTTTCTACGCTATTTTTATAAGAATGAAAGGTTACACGCAAAAAAAACTGCCGTCGCATACAAATAATTCAATATTTAAGTTTGTCTAAATAAATAAATAAATATTACTAGAACAGCAGATTTTTTTGCACGATTTCAGAATTGGTCCCATAATAAAAGTTGTTCGTAAAGATGACTACAATAACCGCATAAAGCAGGTGTCCTATTTAAATATAAACCTGTGTAAAATAATAATTATACACATAATTATTATTTATATATAATTATATTATATTCTCATTTAAGTTTGTTTTTTGGTGCATCTACCTTCATTGTCTCTGCATCACCCTAAGGTTGTCTGGTAGAGAATGCATACGGCATTAAGACTACCTTTGTACATTGTATATGAAGCATTTTGAATAAATAAAATAAATAATATACAATAAATATTATTGATTCTAATAATTATATTATATCCTTCAACTAAAAATTTTGCACACGCAAGGCCTTGGCATTGGAATAAGTGCGTAAAAAAAAAAGGATTTATTTGAGATTCATGGCCGGTTTAGCTATTTGTAGGGCAATGCGAGTTTTTATTCCTGTCCATCCGCGTCCGAACCACCCACATACTTTGGGCGGAATATAATCATGGATTTAGGTGGCTTTTACTTTTAGTGCCTGAAATAGCTCTTCGTCACAGAAAGGTTCGGTTGAACCTCAGGAAGATCTAAGTTATCACGAAGTTAGCAATTTTTTTTGGAGTATAATTCCGACATTTATACATATATTACATTATAATAAGAGACGTAGGGCATAGCGGGACTTTCTGCTCAGAATTGGAGTTGCACGACTGGGGAAGTACATCCACCTTGCAGAATATCGTAGCCAAATAACACTGCTCTTTTGCAGTGTTGTGTGTCTAACGGTGAGCAAGGTCACCAGAGCTCCTTGGGGAAGCTAAAGGCTCAATTATGGACAGGCGGAAAGTCACGTGACGCGCAAAGCCTCTCTCGCTCACTCTCCATGAACGGAGATACCCGCCTTTCTCCGCGTTGCGCGCCGCTTTGCGCTCCGCGTGACTTTCTGCCTCTCCATAATTGAGCCCTAATTGTAGGGTTGGCAATGAGTGATGCCTCTAGTGTTGCAAGTATGCATAGGTTGAGGTAACTGCATCCCATCAGGCGAGCCGTGTGGTTAACAGCCACCTTAGTGGTTTAAAAAAATCTATTTATTTATTATCAGCGAGTACTACATACTTAGTTTTGGAACGTATCCACTAAATAATATTCTATGTCGTGTTTATTAATTAGCCAGTTCTAGATAAAAAAATATAATTGTATTTTAATAGAGTTTCAGAGATAAATATTAAAGGTCCAGACATCACACGGTTTATTATTGTTAACGTAAAACAATGGGATATATTTTTTATTTAAAATTATATTAAAACTGTAAAGTGGCCTGCTTCAATTTTGTACAGAAAAATGTTTAATTACGTATTTTTAGCCGACTTCAAAAAGAAGAAGCGCTTTTATACCTGTACCCTTTCAGGAATATCTTGCTTAAATATTTACCCCAACTCGCACTTAGCCGCTTTATTATTCAAACTTTTAAATGTATATTTTACTTTATAATGTAGTTTATGCTGCGCCGTACTTACAGTAGTAACTCGCTACGGCTTTGTAGGCTTGGCTACGGTTATGGTCTACGCCGTAGCTAATGCTACGACGCAGAAAGCTTAGGTAAACCGGTACGAAGAACGTTTAGTAAAGAAATAATATTTTATTCCCTTTTCATATTAGCGTTTACATAATCTACTGCTAGTGTATTCTGAAATTTTATGGTTAAAAGAAGACATATTACTAGCGCCACACATTTTTATTTAAAAAACAAAGAAATTTTCATTATTAAAAAAAAAAAAAACTTTTTTTTAATAAATACATAAATTCGTTTTATAGTGTATCAGCCATACATGTGTTCTATACACACGATTAGCCACTGCGTCAACCGCGCCGTCAGCGTCAGTCAAAATTATTTATCTAAATAAAATGTAGTTATTCAAATAACTTCTATTTATTTCGTTTAAAATAAAGGATACGTTTTCACCGTTATTAAATTCACAATAGCTAGAAAACAGGTATTTTACATTTCTGTTTCAGTACTCCTCTGTTACGTCACAAATAAAATCAACTACAGCTTTTTATGAACATCTTAGTGCGTCGATACACGAGCTATGTTATGTTGAAGATATTATTATGTTGGTGAGTTTGCTAACCAAATGACTGTGAGTGAATAATTTTCTTTGCTTTGCTTTAGTTAAATGTTAAGATTAACCCCATTATTCATAAACGTTATATATTATAACTAAACTAGCTCTATTTCCATCTCTATTCATTGGTATACAAATGACAAAGACAAGTATAATTTAATCAGTGTTTAAATATTACAAGTTTTTATAAATAAGCTTATATTGAAGCAGTTTTTTTCTGTACGAAAACCAGTATTACCTCGTCTTTTCCTTTGGATAATGTAAAAGTATATGCAGTAGGTAAATATAAAATAACATCTACTTGTGGTAATATTAATATACAAAACTCGTAACATTGTATTGTGATTATCATTCACCTCAAAATAACGGCGTTTTGTAATCACATATAATAGTGTAAATAGTTCTGACGAAAAGTATTACATTTTTTTTATTACAACTATTAATTCTCGCTTTCTCACATGTTGAACCGTCTATAAAGGCACTAAGCCACTTACACATGCGCAATTCAGGTAGGTGTAAGCTCTCTTTGAATTCGTAAACGTCGAGTTTACTTGTTCCCGCTACTTAGACTTTGCGGCGTGACGGTACTGCTTTGTCCTATTCGTGTGGTAATGTTGGGTTGTGTATCGAGGCACTAGCATTATGTGCTCCCTTCCCATGAACTTAGAAGTCAATGGGTTAACATAGAATAGAAAAGATTTTATCTATACTTATAATAAAATCGTAACGAAGCGAAAAATGTACATTGAATATATCTTGAAAAAAAAAAAAGGCACGTGCTCTATATTCGACACTGATGCCAAAAATATAGTTTTTAGAATTTTTGTCTGTTTGTCTGTTTGTCTGTTTGTCTGTATCTCTGTCCGAGCTTCATGGCCAAACCGCCGAACAGATCGTCATGAAATTTAAAAGTAAAATCCGTTAAAGGCCTGGTCAACATATAGGGTACAAATTATTACGCTATTGTCAAAGGGGGGTGAGCAATAAACCAATATGTCTGTGTACAATTATTAGTCGCTACCTATATGACGAATCCATTTGAAATATTGGATGATTGTAGTTAATAGATCCGATTAACATTTTGTAAACAATAGAAATCATTTCGCATTTTTTTAAACGTACTTTTTCGTTTATTCTTTAGCCTTATATATTTTAATTCGTCTGTTTATACCTAGATGGCATTAGTAGTAATTTATAGGCGAGTTTTTAATTTCCAATACTTTTATAAGCGATTTTTTTATTGATACGGCATCCAAACTCCTGTAGGCCGAGTTCTATATAATAATTTAATTTGTAACGTTCAAATATCTATACTTATAATAAAATCTATACTACTTATAATAAAATCGTAACGAGGCGAAAACTGTACATTGAATATTTAAAAAAAAAAAAAGATTTCTGCGTGTACTAGGAACGATACTGAAGCCAAATCAGATGTTTTTAGAATTTTTGTCTGTTTGTCTGTATATCCGTTTGTCTGTTTATATGTCCGAGCTTCACGCCTATACTACTGGAGAGATTTAGTTGAAATTTTGCAGTAATATCTGTCAAAGGGCTGGTCAACATATAGGCTATAAATTATCACGCTATTATCTAAGGGGGGTGAGCTAAAGTGCATTATGCCTGTGTACTATTATGAGCAACCACTTCATTATTAAGAGCCGAATCTTAATGAAATATTGTCTTATTATAATTCATAGGTCCGGTCAAAATCTATACTTATAATAAAATCGTAACGAAGCGAAAAATGTACATTGAATATATCTTGAAAAAAAAAAAAGGCACGTGCTCTATATTCGACACTGATGCCAAAAATATAGTTTTTAGAATTTTTGTCTGTTTGTCTGTTTGTCTGTTTATCTGTTTGTCTGTATCTCTGTCCGAGCTTCATGGCCAAACCGCCGAACAGATCGTCATGAAATTTAAAAGTAAAATCCGTTAAAGGCCTGGTCAACATATAGGGTACAAATTATTACGCTATTGTCAAAGGGGGGTGAGCAATAAACCAATATGTCTGTGTACAATTATTAGTCGCTACCTATATGACGAATCCATTTGAAATATTGGATGATTGTAGTTAATAGATCCGATTAACATTTTGTAAACAATAGAAATCATTTCGCATTTTTTTAAACGTACTTTTTCGTTTATTCTTTAGCCTTATATATTTTAATTCGTCTGTTTATACCTAGATGGCATTAGTAGTAATTTATAGGCGAGTTTTTAATTTCCAATACTTTTATAAGCGATTTTTTTATTGATACGGCATCCAAACTCCTGTAGGCCGAGTTCTATATAATAATTTAATTTGTAACGTTCAAATATCTATACTTATAATAAAATCTATACTACTTATAATAAAATCGTAACGAGGCGAAAACTGTACATTGAATATTAAAAAAAAAAAAAGATTTCTGCGTGTACTAGGAACGATACTGAAGCCAAATCAGATGTTTTTAGAATTTTTGTCTGTTTGTCTGTATATCCGTTTGTCTGTTTATATGTCCGAGCTTCACGCCTATACTACTGGAGAGATTTAGTTGAAATTTTGCAGTAATATCTGTCAAAGGGCTGGTCAACATATAGGCTATAAATTATCACGCTATTATCTAAGGGGGGTGAGCTAAAGTGCATTATGCCTGTGTACTATTATGAGCAACCACTTCATTATTAAGAGCCGAATCTTAATGAAATATTGTCTTATTATAATTCATAGGTCCGGTCAAAATATGTAATATAAATCATCACCCTATTCGTCTAGGGGGCTATGCAAAATTAATCTTCGTTTTAGTTTCACAGTTCCTGTGTTCATTTTAACTCCTCACTTGATCCCGTTCTTAAATTAGTAATTTGGTATATTTAATAATGCCCAGAAATCTTTTTTACTGATAAACGTTCTTTCTTTGGCACCTTACTTTAAGGTACGTATTTCACTGACTGCTATGTTCCAAAAGGTGAAGCGTGATGAAAGCATACGACATAATACCTTACCCACGAGATATTTACTTTTTTAAATGCGCTACCAGATATTTCGACGTAACTTTGTTTCATTATTATTTTATTACATTTTTCTGAAACTAGATGGCGTTAATAGACTTTTTAACCGAGACCGAGTTTTTGTATTTCCAGTAAATATTGAGATAAGATCATTATTAAGACTTTATTAGGATTGGGTAGAATTTTTTTTTATCCATAGAAGTTATCGGAATCCTGTAGGATGGGCTTTTCGGAATCTAATAGGTAATTATAAATTTCAAAGCCTTATTGGCAGTACTATAATGACGTGTGCTTGCTGTTTACTGCTACCATTGCAAATTGATAAGGGCTAACATCGTTTGCATTCTGGAGAACAGCAAATTAGGTTCATAGAACAGTCTTTTTACAACTTAACCTTTTGCCTGATACACGGCAGCTGAAAATTCATTGACTTGAGGATGACTAGAATGATCTGTCGGCTACCAATTTCTCAGTGAAAATAATAAAATAATTATTACCTTATGTTTCTTTAAATTTGTCTTCTGTCTCCCTAGATAGCGTTGGGATCGAAATATTTGTTCTTTTAATTGGGTTTATGTGTTTACGAAAATGTAAAGTTTATAATTTGGATGTTTTCTCCAAGTATTTTAAATAGCTACTATTGTTAGATTCAAGACGATAAAATCATTACTAGGGGCAGTAACGGTTACCGAATTTTCACTGACTACGTCGTTGTCGTTGTTAGTCGTTAGTAGAGTGTAGGCAAAATAAAGGTATCGCTAGATCACCTGCTTTGTATTTATGGGATGAAAGTCTGAGAGCCAACAAAAAAAAAAAGAAGTTACCCCTCGGGAAAACAGCGAAAAATATTTCAATGAAACTTTACGGTAATTGTATAGATAATAGTCTAACTTAACAACTTTTATTTGCAACAGTAATTGACTAGATCCTTAGATACAGCTGGATCGTTCTATTGTAAGCAGTCCCGTACAAAGCAGAGGTCACGATTGATTAGTTATACAAAATAATGTTGTATTGGACCTACTTTGATGCAACTTTCACTGTAGTATAATTTATTAGGGATGGAGGACTTATAGTAAACATATTTCATCGCACTATCACTCATAGGAGTCGAGCAATGTAACATATTTTGTGTATAATGTATGATGGTGATGAAATGTAAGAATTTAACAATTTCGATAGGACTTTCACAGTAGCGCTACTAAGGGGTCGACTTTTTAACATAAATATGTATCATCACGCTACGCTACGCTCACAGGAACTGAACAGTGTAACATTTTTTTTTGTACACACGGCTACTATCAAGCTATACATTTCCAGTAAAAGCTGACCACGTATTGTATAGGCTTCCCTTACAATAAGAGGTCAGCTTATTATACTGAAAATTTATAGCTCAATATGTATCCGTGGGTACTAAGGTCGATAGTTAAGAAATTTGTGATTTAAACGAGTTTATTTAACATTTCCGGTAAAAAACCATCACGGAAAATTAGTATACATATGAAGGAAACTAGGTATTTTTTCAACATTAGAAATGTTTATTTGGATACCCATCGTAACTAGCTAAGTGGAACGGTAAATAGTATAATAGAAGCCGACAAATATCAGGTTCAAATCCGGTCCCCGCGTTGTAACTGTTTTTATTTAATACTAATTGATACAATTTTATATTATTAGAAACATGTATTTTCAAAACATAATTCGAGCACCCCTACACCACGCGAACGAAGTCGCGGGCACAGCTAGTATGTAATATAAATCATCACCCTATTCGTCTAGGGGGCTATGCAAAATTAATCTTCGTTTTAGTTTCACAGTTCCTGTGTTCATTTTAACTCCTCACTTGATCCCGTTCTTAAATTAGTAATTTGGTATATTTAATAATGCCCAGAAATCTTTTTTACTGATAAACGTTCTTTCTTTGGCACCTTACTTTAAGGTACGTATTTCACTGACTGCTATGTTCCAAAAGGTGAAGCGTGATGAAAGCATACGACATAATACCTTACCCACGAGATATTTACTTTTTTAAATGCGCTACCAGATATTTCGACGTAACTTTGTTTCATTATTATTTTATTACATTTTTCTGAAACTAGATGGCGTTAATAGACTTTTTAACCGAGACCGAGTTTTTGTATTTCCAGTAAATATTGAGATAAGATCATTATTAAGACTTTATTAGGATTGGGTAGAATTTTTTTTTATCCATAGAAGTTATCGGAATCCTGTAGGATGGGCTTTTCGGAATCTAATAGGTAATTATAAATTTCAAAGCCTTATTGGCAGTACTATAATGACGTGTGCTTGCTGTTTACTGCTACCATTGCAAATTGATAAGGGCTAACATCGTTTGCATTCTGGAGAACAGCAAATTAGGTTCATAGAACAGTCTTTTTACAACTTAACCTTTTGCCTGATACACGGCAGCTGAAAATTCATTGACTTGAGGATGACTAGAATGATCTGTCGGCTACCAATTTCTCAGTGAAAATAATAAAATAATTATTACCTTATGTTTCTTTAAATTTGTCTTCTGTCTCCCTAGATAGCGTTGGGATCGAAATATTTGTTCTTTTAATTGGGTTTATGTGTTTACGAAAATGTAAAGTTTATAATTTGGATGTTTTCTCCAAGTATTTTAAATAGCTACTATTGTTAGATTCAAGACGATAAAATCATTACTAGGGGCAGTAACGGTTACCGAATTTTCACTGACTACGTCGTTGTCGTTGTTAGTCGTTAGTAGAGTGTAGGCAAAATAAAGGTATCGCTAGATCACCTGCTTTGTATTTATGGGATGAAAGTCTGAGAGCCAACAAAAAAAAAAAGAAGTTACCCCTCGGGAAAACAGCGAAAAATATTTCAATGAAACTTTACGGTAATTGTATAGATAATAGTCTAACTTAACAACTTTTATTTGCAACAGTAATTGACTAAATCCTTAGATACAGCTGGATCGTTCTATTGTAAGCAGTCCCGTACAAAGCAGAGGTCACGATTGATTAGTTATACAAAATAATGTTGTATTGGACCTACTTTGATGCAACTTTCACTGTAGTATAATTTATTAGGGATGGAGGACTTATAGTAAACATATTTCATCGCACTATCACTCATAGGAGTCGAGCAATGTAACATATTTTGTGTATAATGTATGATGGTGATGAAATGTAAGAATTTAACAATTTCGATAGGACTTTCACAGTAGCGCTACTAAGGGGTCGACTTTTTAACATAAATATGTATCATCACGCTACGCTACGCTCACAGGAACTGAACAGTGTAACATTTTTTTTTGTACACACGGCTACTATCAAGCTATACATTTCCAGTAAAAGCTGACCACGTATTGTATAGGCTTCCCTTACAATAAGAGGTCAGCTTATTATACTGAAAATTTATAGCTCAATATGTATCCGTGGGTACTAAGGTCGATAGTTAAGAAATTTGTGATTTAAACGAGTTTATTTAACATTTCCGGTAAAAAACCATCACGGAAAATTAGTATACATATGAAGGAAACTAGGTATTTTTTCAACATTAGAAATGTTTATTTGGATACCCATCGTAACTAGCTAAGTGGAACGGTAAATAGTATAATAGAAGCCGACAAATATCAGGTTCAAATCCGGTCCCCGCGTTGTAACTGTTTTTATTTAATACTAATTGATACAATTTTATATTATTAGAAACATGTATTTTCAAAACATAATTCGAGCACCCCTACACCACGCGAACGAAGTCGCGGGCACAGCTAGTAAATCATAAACGAAAGAAAAACGGGAAAGAAAGGAATCCTTCTTTCTTTCTTCTTTTATTTTCTTTCACCATCAGGCCAGCCTGTATTTATTAGATTTTTTGTAACTCTATGGCCAGAAAAAGTTTGTAAAGGAAATATTATATTGAAAAATGAACGGTAATCCGAGTGACGTGGCGGAAGAATAAGTATCTGCCAAAAGTTGTTCAAATCCGTTAAATAAATAGCCATATTATTTTCTTTAGCAATAGCAATGTTTTAAAAGGCTAAAGTTCCAAGGTGCTGTAAGTTGTTTAAGGTGCGCAGTTGAGGAATTATTAGAACAGCTTATAGGATGTGTTGTTTGTCGTGTAGGTATCAACATAATGTTATAGGCCCCCCACTCACTTTCTTTAGGTGTTGGAAAACACAATTATGAGTTATTAAAGTCAGTCATTTTTTGTGAGTTTAGTACCTATGCTATAAGTTTAAGAGTTATTCTTAATTATGTTGTTTTACTGATATGTATACATTGTTTAGATGTCTATTATCTATAGGTATTTTCAGTCGCGGGACTACTGGATGAAATTTCTATAGTAATAAGTAGTTTCATTGTGTTCATATTTCTTACACATTTTATTACTTCGTTTCCTGGTGTATAATATACATATATAAATTAATTAGTAAATACAATACATTCCAAGAAACGCAGCCACACCAATACACCATTGCCTAATGTTTGATACCCTGTTCTACTTTATGTCACATGGTATTTCGTGACTACTAACCGGATATAATAATACTGATAATTCGATTCCATTACAAGTTTTTGATGAGCCAATATACCACCACAGAGTAATTTACTCAGTAATTATTGAGTAATACAATTTTCCAATACATGTTTAATTAGGTAAGCTCAAATTCTAACGATGAAAATATTTAAATGAAATCATGTTATTAATATTTAATTAAAATCGCGGTTGTCGACAGTAGTATTACTGATAACAGCAGTGATAATGGGTTTTAAATTATTTACTGATACTCAATGTCGTTTATTGTAGACTAGCTGTGCCCGCGACTTCGTTCGCGTGGTGTAGGGGTGCTCGAATTATGTTTTGAAAATACATGTTTCTAATAATATAAAATTGTATCAATTAGTATTAAATAAAAACAGTTACAACGCGGGGACCGGATTTGAACCTGATATTTGTCGGCTTCTATTATACTATTTACCGTTCCACTTAGCTAGTTACGATGGGTATCCAAATAAACATTTCTAATGTTGAAAAAATACCTAGTTTCCTTCATATGTATACTAATTTTCCGTGATGGTTTTTTACCGGAAATGTTAAATAAACTCGTTTAAATCACAAATTTCTTAACTATCGACCTTAGTACCCACGGATACATATTGAGCTATAAATTTTCAGTATAATAAGCTGACCTCTTATTGTAAGGGAAGCCTATACAATACGTGGTCAGCTTTTACTGGAAATGTATAGCTTGATAGTAGCCGTGTGTACAAAAAAAAATGTTACACTGTTCAGTTCCTGTGAGCGTAGCGTAGCGTGATGATACATATTTATGTTAAAAAGTCGACCCCTTAGTAGCGCTACTGTGAAAGTCCTATCGAAATTGTTAAATTCTTACATTTCATCACCATCATACATTATACACAAAATATGTTACATTGCTCGACTCCTATGAGTGATAGTGCGATGAAATATGTTTACTATAAGTCCTCCATCCCTAATAAATTATACTACAGTGAAAGTTGCATCAAAGTAGGTCCAATACAACATTATTTTGTATAACTAATCAATCGTGACCTCTGCTTTGTACGGGACTGCTTACAATAGAACGATCCAGCTGTATCTAAGGATCTAGTCAATTACTGTTGCAAATAAAAGTTGTTAAGTTAGACTATTATCTATACAATTACCGTAAAGTTTCATTGAAATATTTTTCGCTGTTTTCCCGAGGGGTAACTTCTTTTTTTTTTTGTTGGCTCTCAGACTTTCATCCCATAAATACAAAGCAGGTGATCTAGCGATACCTTTATTTTGCCTACACTCTACTAACGACTAACAACGACAACGACGTAGTCAGTGAAAATTCGGTAACCGTTACTGCCCCTAGTAATGATTTTATCGTCTTGAATCTAACAATAGTAGCTATTTAAAATACTTGGAGAAAACATCCAAATTATAAACTTTACATTTTCGTAAACACATAAACCCAATTAAAAGAACAAATATTTCGATCCCAACGCTATCTAGGGAGACAGAAGACAAATTTAAAGAAACATAAGGTAATAATTATTTTATTATTTTCACTGAGAAATTGGTAGCCGACAGATCATTCTAGTCATCCTCAAGTCAATGAATTTTCAGCTGCCGTGTATCAGGCAAAAGGTTAAGTTGTAAAAAGACTGTTCTATGAACCTAATTTGCTGTTCTCCAGAATGCAAACGATGTTAGCCCTTATCAATTTGCAATGGTAGCAGTAAACAGCAAGCACACGTCATTATAGTACTGCCAATAAGGCTTTGAAATTTATAATTACCTATTAGATTCCGAAAAGCCCATCCTACAGGATTCCGATAACTTCTATGGATAAAAAAAAATTCTACCCAATCCTAATAAAGTCTTAATAATGATCTTATCTCAATATTTACTGGAAATACAAAAACTCGGTCTCGGTTAAAAAGTCTATTAACGCCATCTAGTTTCAGAAAAATGTAATAAAATAATAATGAAACAAAGTTACGTCGAAATATCTGGTAGCGCATTTAAAAAAGTAAATATCTCGTGGGTAAGGTATTATGTCGTATGCTTTCATCACGCTTCACCTTTTGGAACATAGCAGTCAGTGAAATACGTACCTTAAAGTAAGGTGCCAAAGAAAGAACGTTTATCAGTAAAAAAGATTTCTGGGCATTATTAAATATACCAAATTACTAATTTAAGAACGGGATCAAGTGAGGAGTTAAAATGAACACAGGAACTGTGAAACTAAAACGAAGATTAATTTTGCATAGCCCCCTAGACGAATAGGGTGATGATTTATATTACATATTTTGACCGGACCTATGAATTATAATAAGACAATATTTCATTAAGATTCGGCTCTTAATAATGAAGTGGTTGCTCATAATAGTACACAGGCATAATGCACTTTAGCTCACCCCCCTTAGATAATAGCGTGATAATTTATAGCCTATATGTTGACCAGCCCTTTGACAGATATTACTGCAAAATTTCAACTAAATCTCTCCAGTAGTATAGGCGTGAAGCTCGGACATATAAACAGACAAACGGATATACAGACAAACAGACAAAAATTCTAAAAACATCTGATTTGGCTTCAGTATCGTTCCTAGTACACGCAGAAATCTTTTTTTTTTTTTTAATATTCAATGTACAGTTTTCGCCTCGTTACGATTTTATTATAAGTAGTATAGATTTTATTATAAGTATAGATATTTGAACGTTACAAATTAAATTATTATATAGAACTCGGCCTACAGGAGTTTGGATGCCGTATCAATAAAAAAATCGCTTATAAAAGTATTGGAAATTAAAAACTCGCCTATAAATTACTACTAATGCCATCTAGGTATAAACAGACGAATTAAAATATATAAGGCTAAAGAATAAACGAAAAAGTACGTTTAAAAAAATGCGAAATGATTTCTATTGTTTACAAAATGTTAATCGGATCTATTAACTACAATCATCCAATATTTCAAATGGATTCGTCATATAGGTAGCGACTAATAATTGTACACAGACATATTGGTTTATTGCTCACCCCCCTTTGACAATAGCGTAATAATTTGTACCCTATATGTTGACCAGGCCTTTAACGGATTTTACTTTTAAATTTCATGACGATCTGTTCGGCGGTTTGGCCATGAAGCTCGGACAGAGATACAGACAAACAGACAAACAGACAAACAGACAAACAGACAAAAATTCTAAAAACTATATTTTTGGCATCAGTGTCGAATATAGAGCACGTGCCTTTTTTTTTTTTCAAGATATATTCAATGTACATTTTTCGCTTCGTTACGATTTTATTATAAGTATAGATAAGTATAGATATATTCGGCTGCCTTAGTGATAAAAAATGTAGTAACAGCCAACATATTTTTTTAAGGGGAGCAGAAACTACAAGTAATGTTATTTAAAATTTGAAAAATAATTTGCGTCAACTCATACTTAGCAGTAATCAAGTAATCAAGTTTGCCTATATTTTTGTTTTAAATCCAAATATATTTTTATCAAATCGCAAAAATATACAAACATAATTATTAATGTTTTCAGGAGCGTGTAATTTTTTTTGATATTGTAATTAAATTCTCACAAAACGAATGCATAGATTAAATGTTATTCATTCAATTTTATTTTAATACAATTTAATTTTTGTTTTTATTTTTACGATTACTTATATTACATATTTAATGTTTAATCTTCAATGATCTTATTATATTATTCAAATGAACGATGGTGTTATTAATTACCAATCAATGTTATATTTCTAATTGTAAATTTCATCCTCATTTTTATGAATGTTGGTTTGGCCATATTTGGCTAGTGTAAGACTGAGATTATTAGCTATAATAGAGACAAGTAATTTATAATTAGCTGTGAAAAAACCTTGTTAAATAAATATTATAAGAATTTCAATGACCTATAAAAACAGGTAATATTATTCAACTTGAAGTATCATAATACCTGTCGCTACTGTTGACCCATGTTAGGGACAAAAGTCAAGCTCGTAAAAATAAATAATTTATCGCAAAGAAGGTCAATCGGATAAGCCGTTTTATGTGACTTTCTATCAAACAAATAAAAGTTTCTTCCATAAAATATTGGTACGTACAATTTCCTTGTATTTTGCCCGGCAGATATTATGATCATGCGCATATAAGCTCGTTACGTGATCCTTCTAATAACCGCTTCTAGTTCTTTCCATGGGTGTAATAAAAGTTGAAAGGGTTTAATGGTAGCGTAGAGGTTAAGCGCTTGCCTTCCATGCAGGGGTGTCTGAGTTCAAAACCAGCCAACCTCTGACTTTTAGAAATTTATGTGCGTTCAGTATTGGGCGATTTGGGCTTATTTCTTGTAAGAGAAGAGGCAGACCAAAGAAAAGATGGATGGATTGTGTGAAATTTGACATAGCAAAGAACGTAAATTTTGAGAGGACTAAATAGAGATGAATGGAAGAAGAAGACATATTGCGACGACCCCAAATAAAATGGGAGAAGGGCAGGAGAATGATAAATGATATCAAAAGATAGGCAAGAGCTCATACGTTTCCATTTTGCAATGTTCCTTCCATTTGAAAAGCATTTCACTCACATGTCCATTTTAGGAGTTTAATAAGGCCATGATCTGGAAAGAATGTTTAGAGACATTGACTTAGGTCAATAGCGCGGAACCAATGGCTATTGTAGTACCTACTAGGAACATTGTACAAGTGTCCAAGCCAAAACAGTTCCAAAATGAAAAAAGAGTTCCAATCGCGTGCCACTCTTTGTTTTGTCAACCAACTTATTAATCATAAATGTTGTACTGTATTATGAAAAAGTTGAATAGGCTGATAAATTGTCGCAAGTAAAATTAAGCTGTTTACTAATGACGATCCGGTTTGAATTAGGATGTATTTTTTTTTATATTCCTTAAAATGTACCTACGCTTATATAGGTTGACTCTGGACTTTTCGTGAATTTTGTTCTAGACCTGCCGGTCCATTAATAGTAATAAGTCAATGTTTATAGACGTTAAGTCAATTTGCTTGAACCCCAGTTTAAGCAAGAAAGAAACTTCACCTACTGAGTTCACAACCCCTATAGCCGTTGGCGACAATTATTTTTTCCTACTAGCTGACGTTTGACTGAGGCCCTATTAAAAGTTGTTGGTAACTTGAGTCCATTCGTAATAAGTCAAACGTAGAGAGAAGTATGTCAAAGGTAATGATGGAATTCAGAGACTTGCACGTTGGGTAAAAGTTATTTCGCAATATTTGATAGGTTGGGCAAAGTTTAAATTGGTGAGGATACTATTTTTAGGGGACAGGTAATGCTTGGCTTAAATATGGCAGTCTATGCCCTTAAACATAGTAAGGAATTAGAAATAATAATACATAACATTTTTATAATTATTATGTCAGCGCTTGCCGCGTACCGTAAGGGTGAAGGCTACTTCGCAACAAAACAGCTGTACACGACTAGAACAGATTAATCTAGCGAGGTCATCCCACACACGTTGCTGCGATCTCACATTTGCATGTTATGAAATAAATAAATGATTACAAGTAATATCCTGTCCTGAAAAGTAATAAATATTATAGTTTAAAAAAAAACTAAATGAAACGCTTTTGTCATCCAAACTAAACGTGTATGCAAAATTTCAGGTCAATCGGAAACCAGGAAGTGGGTCAAATTTAACTTCCAAGATTTTTTTACATAGTTAGTTACAGGTGAAGCTAAAAAAAGCGTTTTAAAAAGAGTCAAATCTAATGATGGTTTTCGTAAAATGTGAAAAGTAAATTACATTAAGATGCAAGACAAAATCCATTCGCGTAACTCGTCTTGAGCTGTTTAATGTAAAAAGGTAAAAGCTTACAAAAAGATAATAAATATGAAAACGTCTATCCTTTTAAGGTTTTGGATAATCTTAATAACACGATGGTTTAATGTGTTAACGTAACATCCTTGTGTAACGGTGGTTCTTTTTTATACCTCTAAGGTGGCAAACAGAAGAGAAAAAGAGAAAAGACAAATATTGAAACACATAGAAAAAGAAGACAAAGCATGATTGGTCACGATAAGTTCGTTACCAACATTATAGAAGGGAAAATAGAGGCAAAAAGAAAAAGAGGAAGACCAAGAAGAAACTACATTGATCAGCTGAAAGAAAAAGCGAATATAGAAATGTTATGAAGATTTGGCATTGGATAGGACTGGATGGAAATTGCTACTCCGACTAGTGCCTAGCACTTAAATTTTGGATGGATGGAAGGTGGCAAACAAGAATACGGCCTGCCTGATGGTAAGTGGTTACCGTAACCTATGGACGCTTGCAGCACTAGGGGTATCACTCGCGCGTTGCCAGCCTACTAGCGTCATGTTGGCCCTCTACTGCCAACACGCTTCCCCAAGGAGCACTGGCGACCATGCTCACCGTTAAGAACACAACACTGCAAAAGATCAGTGTTATTTGGCTACGATATTCTGCAAGGTGGAGATAGTTTCCCAGTTGGGCAGCTTCAATTTGAGCGGAATATCCCGCTATGTCCTACTTCTCTTAAAATTGCGGCTTCTCATTCAATTGAATACATAACTTACCATGAAGCGAAAAATTAGATCAACCATAGTTTACGACACAGCGGAAGCACAAATTTGCACCACAACAATCTTTGTTTACACCGCAATGAATAACATTCACTGCGATAATACACGTCATCTGTATCGCCCATATACTACCACATAAACGGATTTCTTCTACATTCAATTTGTCCTAAATCAATAAAATAACATCACAGAATATAACCTCAGCAGTGTAAACAAACAAATCAGTTTTCTGTCGAAAAATACCCATTTTTTACAAATCGCCGTTCGTTAGGATTGCTTCGTAAATCATTGCGTTTCGTTTTAAAAGACGCAATCCCTTGGTTCCCTTTTTATGTTGGTGAAGGATTTTTGATTGTGGATTAGACTTTTAAAGTTTAGATGTTTTTAAATTATTCGGATTTTGATATTACGTTATAAAAGTAGGTCAAGGCAACTTCGAAAGAAATTGATCCAGTTCTTCGCAAACTTTGTTTTTGTTATCGTTCACATCGTAGGAGGCGCCACTTGCAGGAAAGAAGACTTTCGTTTCAAAACTTACTGGTAATCATGGCATAGTGTCGAGTTGTGGGAACTGAAAGTTCGTCAAGACAAAATAATAGATCTTTATTTCATGTAAACCAGATACAGGCACTTATGAAATATGGAGACTCTAGGTGCGCGGTTCCAAATAGTAGATCCTATAGAGAAGATTTGATAAGAACTCCATGGAAACTCTTTTAAAATAATAGATTATAATCTTGATGCAAAATAATTAGCAACATGATGAAAATAAATAAAAGGTGCAGGTCAGGATGCGAAAATGTTTTATAATATCTTATTATTTTTATTGTAACCTAGCTACGCCTAGCTCTCACAACATGACAGAAGTCTATCAAGATAAATGTTTTTCATTGCCACATAAAAATATTATCAACACCCCCTCTCAATGTTAAACATTTACAATAAATCTAAACAAAAATTAACTTTAGGTTACCCAACAAACTACAACAAAACTAATACATTAGTTACGTACACCACATTTCTCTAAACATCTCAGTATCAACTCTTTATTTAGAGCCTTCGTCAAAATATCTGCTGGCTGATCACTTGTGTATCATACTGTACGCACAAGTTACCATCATTAATTAAATCTTTAACTAAATGATACCGTATATCAATATGTTTCAGGCGTTTAACTGAATCTGTATTTGCCACTGATATTGCTGACTGATTATCACAATAAATATTTATAGGACAAATATTATCATAACCAAATTCTTTTAACAAATTTATTAACCAACACGCTTCGCTTGCAGCCGAACTTAACGCAACATACTCGGCTTCTGTTGAAGACAGACTAACAGATGCTTACTTCTTACAACACCACAAAAATTAAATAATTAGAAAACGTAAACATATAAATTGTGGTGAACTTCCTGTCCTCTAGATCCCCCCCCAGTCAGCATCACAATAACCTTCTAACACTATATCATCACATTTGTAAATTAATTTATAATCCAGAGTATGTTTTATGTATCGCAAATTCGCAATACTCTCTTTAATGCAGTCAACAACACATTACTTGCACATTTCTGGTACCTACTTAACATAGAAACAGCAAAACACAAATCAGGTCTAGTGCCAGATACAGCATACATACGACATCCTATGATTTGTCGACATACCTGCTGTAAGTTTTTATCTTAAACTTAGGATCCATAGGGGTCATCATCGGTTTACACGTTTCCATTTTAAATCTTTTAAGAACATTTTCCAAATAACTTTTCTGAGAAAGTTCAGTTAATCTATTTTCAAAATTTTGCTTTACATTTATACCTAGCTTTATATTGCTTAGCATTACTGTTCATTCCCTTTATTTTGAAAACCCATTTATTGCTAATTATTTTACAATTGACCGGTTTTACCCAAATATCCCAAGTATTATTTTCCTTTAATGTTTGCAACTCTGTATTTAAAGCTTCAGTCCACTTACTCGCATGATTCCGTTTCATCGCCTCTTTATATGTGCGTGGCTCACTCTCTTCACTACAAACATTGTAACATTTATAAAAAGATGTTTGTTTCCTCACACGGTCACTCTTGCGTTGAGTTGGTACTGATGTGTCATCTGGTCCATTTGTAGAACTTCCGTCGCCACCACTACATGTTTCATACTCACTCTCGGAATCATTGCTCTCCACAGAGCTAGGAGGTTTATCTTCCAGAATTACTTGCGATTCTTCTATACCTTTGGATACATCTTCAGCTTTATCTTCATACATATCACACAAGAAAACTATATCTCTCTTTATTTCTACTATGTTCTTCTGTGGCATGTATACCCTGTAACCTTTAACATCTTCTCCATATCCAACCATTAAAGCTTTTTCTCCTTTTTTATCCCACTTCCTTCTCTTCTCTTTGGGAATATGTACATACACAGGTGTCCCAAAAGTTTTCAACTGACGAATATCAAAATTCTTATTATACCATACCTCGAATGGAGTTTTTCCTTCTTCCCTACTCTTTCCAGTTCTATTCAGAACAAATGCCGCAGTGTTCACCGCCTCTGCCCACAGCTTTTTAGGTAAGTCCTTTGCATATAACATTGTTCTTGATGCCTCAACTAATGTTCTGTTTTCTCTTTCAGCTTTCCCGTTTTGTTCAAGAGTATACGTTACTGAAGTTTGGTGTGTTATACCCCGCTTTGAAAACATTTCTGTAACTTCTTTATTGACAAATTCAAGTCCATTGTCACTCCTAAACCATTTCACATAGTTTCCGGTTACGTTCTCAGCTTTATTTAAAAAATCTTCTATGCAATTCTTAATTTCATGTTTGGCTTTAACAAAATAAACATTCCTGTAGTTAGAATAGTCATCCTTCAAAATGACAAAATATCTAGACCCACCTACAGACATTTCTTCCATTGGACCACAAGTATATGCATGAACAAGCTCACATGTTTTTGTGCTTACATGTACCGATTCATTAAAAGGTAATCGGGGAATCTTACCTTCCAAACAACTTTCACACTTAGGAAGAGAAGTTTGTTTTGGTTCAATGTCATTTTTCTGTAAGATTTTTCCCACATAATTAAAGTTTTGATGTGCTAATTTTTCATGCCTATCGTTCAAATCTTCAACTGTATTTGCAATACTTGCGATCTCGCTTCTATAGCGAAAATCCATATAATAAGAGTTCCCAATTCGTTTTGCAATAGCACAAACAATTTTATTTTTATAAAATTTGCACATATTTTCATTTGTCATCATGACATACCCTTTGTCAGTGGCACGATTTACAGAGAAAAGATTAGTTTTTAATTCTGGAACGAATAAAACGTTGTCTATTCTTGTGTCAATCCATTCTCTTCCGTCATAAACTTCTAATGCCATCTGTCCGTAACCTAACACACTAATTGTCGCTCCATTACCGACAATTACAGACTTCTGGGTTACGCTTGAAAAAGTCGTAAATAATGTGCGATCCCGACACATATGTTCACTTGCCCCAGAGTCCACTAACCACTTTGATTCTAGATATTTTTCTGCTGAATTTGACACCACAAAAGCATTACCTTTACTTTTCATATTGTTCATTTTGTTCTTCATAAACCAACACTGAGCTTTAACATGTCCCTCTTTTCCACAATAATAACAGTTATTATTGGTACTATTACTCTCTTTCTTAGTGTTATTTTTATTATACCTGCACTCACTTTGAAGATGTCCGAGTTTATTACAGTTGAAACACTTTACAGTCTTTTTATTCTTTACAACAAATGCTGACGATGATGAAGTTTCCTGGGACTCTCCACTCTTCTCCTTTAGTCTTTCTTCTTCAATTAATAATCTAGCCACTAGATTGTCCACGGTCTGCTTGTCATCTGGCGCAGATTCCCATGCTGACACGAAGTGTTTGTATTCATCTGGTAGTGACATTAATATCTTGGTAATCACAAATTTATCGGAAACTTCTTCGCCCATTTGTTTCAGCTGATTTTGTAACTCTTGTATCTTTGATAGGAACGTCGACATTTCACTTCCTTTTTCATATTTGTACTGGAAAAATCGCTGCTGTACGATATGAATGCTTGTCTCAGTTTTTTGCTCGTACACGCTTTGTAATTTTCTCCACATCTCTGCTGATGTTTTACAAGAAATGATGTGCAACATTACTGCTTCCGTCATTCTCGTGACTATCATTGTCTGAGCCTTCGCATCTTTAAACTCCCAACTAGTGCGACCAGTTGCATCCTCAGGTTTTATACTCCTTCCCTCAACTATGTCCAACCAACCTTGGCCCCTCAGCAATACTGTTGTTTGAAATTTCCAGATATTCCAGTTTCTGGAACCTTCCAACTTGATCACGTTGTGATTGATCACATTTATATTTCCTTCCATTTCGCCTTCTTGCCTTGTTCATGCACCAGAACAAGTATCTTCTATCGATGGGTCCGTCCGTCGTCCGCGCTATGCGTGCGACGTGTTTTGTTTTCGGCGATCTGCCGATCTATGTCCGTCGATATTTTTCCTGGTCCTACACTTTTATATAATTATAAAATATCTGCACAGGATTATTGCCTGGGCCCATAACCTGATGAAAATAAATAAAAGGTGCAGGTCAGGATGCGAAAATGTTTTATAATATCTTATTATTATTATTGTAACCTAGCTACGCCTAGCTCTCACAACATGACAGAAGTCTATCAAGATAAATGTTTTTCATTGCCACATAAAAATATTATCAACACAACACTATTCTAAAAAAGAGTCAAAAGGGCTCTATACGTGGCTCTATAACAATTACAGTGCGTTGAACATGACTCCTGTCAAAGGTCGTATCTCAATGCAATAACGATTATTTATGCTCAATTCAGGCGTCAGTTTATAATGAACGGAGAATACTTGTCCACAATATTTAAATCTTAGCACAACCCAAGATACCAAAGGTTTACTTACCTACAAACCGAGTTTTTTGTACACGAAGATTACGGAAAATTTCATGAATATTAAAAAAAAGCGTATTGGAGGCAGGGATTATGATTGAACGAATACTTGATTAGTGATTGCTGATTCTGCGAAAATAAAATAAAATTTATTCGTGCTGAAAATGATGTGGCGATAAATAAAGAACAGAACAGGAATGCTTGTTTCAGGATTCTGAAGACTGAATCAAATGAATGGCGGTGGAGAAATGTTCGTAACGGTGAATTTTTATTTCGGAATTTCGGCCTTTCAATTACCGAATGAATTGAAGAATGATCTGAAAGTAGACTAATGAAGCATTAGATTACTTTTATGTTCATATAAAATTGATGTAGGTATCTGTACTCGAGATTTAAAAAAAAAAATATTTAGGGGGCATTCAGAACGTGGAATAAAGAAGCAGCAAGATGGTCTGAGTTCGAACCCGGCCCGCACTTCGTGACTTTTCGGATTCATGTGCGGATTAGAATTTAATTATCACTTGCGATAACGGTGAAGGAAAACATCGTGAGGAAATCTGCACATCTGAGAGGGCCTCATAAAGTTCTCGATGGTGTGTGTAGTCCGCCAACCCGCACTAGGCCAGCGTGGTGGATTAAGGCTTCCTTCTCATTCCGAGAAGAGGCCCGTGCCCAGCAGTGGGACAGTAATGGGCTGGATTTATTAATTATTTTATACAGAACGTGCGGTTCACCTGATGGTCAGTGATGACCGCCGCCCATGAACATCCGCAACACCAGAAGAGTCACCGATGCGTTGCCGACTTTTTAGGATGGTGTAGGCTTTTTTCTTGAAGGTCCCCATTTCGTATGTGTTTTTTTTAAACTTAACCCGACACCTTTATTTCTCCTGTATCGTGGGTGCAGTTTACAAACATACATGTCACATGCACACACACCCAGACCCGAAACAACTATCTGTAGGCCATACAAATATTTGTTCCGTGCGGGGATCGAACCCGCAGCACGTATCGCAGAAAGCCAATCGCTTAGCCACTGCGCTAACCATGCCGTTTATATTCCTAAATTTACGCCGTTGTAAGACAGTCCTCAAAAAAGATTATCATATAATATTCTTCCCATAAAGGTATATTTTTGAATTTCTGTAAATCATATACTGAAATGCTAAAGGTAATAATTTTCTGTATACATTTTCTAAATTATAATTTCTACAACTGTAGATATTTATGCATGTATCTCAAAGGCCTACTATCCCTTATTTATCAGGATTGGCCGAAGAATTAATTAATGAGGCATCTACAAAGGTCGTTAGGGGACCCTTTCCTACCTCCCTTTAGCCCTTTGGACGTATAAGAATTCCACCCAAGAGGGCTGTAACGAAGATATACCTTCTTTACGAGTGTTTTAAAAGTAATTGACTATTGGACCACACGATTCTCCTTAGAAAAACAAGACAAGTTTGTGAACGAAAATTCTTTTTTTAAATAAATGACTTTAAGTTTCTATTCGATTTTGTTTTGTTTTTAATATAGGGGAGAGTAATTCTTTTTTAAATGGTTGTTCTTCTTTTGAATAAGACCAATAAACAGACGCATATTTCATTATTTTGTTGTTGTGGGGATAAAATGTACGTATTATCGAATATTTTAAGAAACGAAAATTCTTTTTTTAAATAAATTAGAAGATTCTATTCGATTTTGTTTATGATTTTGTTATGTTTTTAATATAGGGGAGGGTTATTCTTTTTTAAATTGGTGTTCTTCTTTTGAATAAGATCAACAAACAGACGCATATTTCATTTGTTTTTATGGGGATATAAATGTCGTTATGCACTGAGTTGTATCAAAAGAAGTTCGCGCTCGTAGTTAAAGTTGGAAACAAAGAATTCTCTATTTAAAATGACTGATATACAGTTGAATATTACTAGTGGACTTATAACCTAACCGTCAAGAACCCCCGACTCCAACTAGAAAAAGAGCTGTGACTTTTGAACGGCTCAACAGATTTTCATGAAACATAGCTAACATGATACCCGATTAAACTAGCTTTCCATGAATCAAACGAAATTGAAATCGGTCCATCCGTTTTGGAGCTACGATGCCACAGACAGATACACAGATACACACTACAAACTTATAAAACCCCTCTTTCTTGTTGGGGGATGAAAATAATTTATCTTGCCAACATTTTCATAATAAATTGTCGACACACAACTCTTGCGAGTTTTCTAATTATGCATACTAGCTGAGCAGCTGCGAAGGTCAAATATAATTACAAATTGTACTAAATAACTAACACAGTTTTGTTGCGCGCGCAAAGTTTCAAACTTTCCTCTACTCGTATGTGTTGAACTAAATTTAATTTACATCGTAGCATTTATGAATGCCTGGTACAGCTGCTCCAGAACATTAGATTTCTTCGTAGACAGAAGTGATCAATTTCGATGACTTTTCTTGTTCATCATCATCATCAGCCTGTACCAGTCCACTGCTGGACATAGGCCTCTACAATCGCACGCAATCTGGCTCGATTCTCGGCTACTCTCATCCAGTTGTTACCTGCCATACTGCGAAAATCGTCACTCCACCTAGCCTGAGGGCGTCCTACCCTACGTTTGCCGACTCGCGTTCTCCACTCAAGAACACGCCTACCCCAACAGTCATCGGTTCTACGGCTAATTGGCCAGTCCATTGCCACTCCAGCTTGGTAATGATATAGGCAATTACCTTTCTAAGCTTTTATTGTAGTACTAACAGGTGAAATCTTCAATATGGACAGTCAATCTAGTAATATAAAAGAGGTAGGGCATAGCGCGACTTTCCCCTCAAAATTGGTGCTGCCCGACTGAAAGAAAGAAAGAAAAGAAAGAAAAATCATTTATTTGCCACAAAAAGAAGACACACTAGAATGACAGACACAGGTAATAAGAAGAGGACAGGTGAATAGACAGAGAAGACAAGAAGAAGTACCTCCACCTTGCAGAATATCGTAGCTAAATAACACTGCTTCTATTGCAGTGTTGTGTTCCTAACGGTGAGAAAGGTCACCAGTGCTCCTTGGGGAAGCGTCGGCAGTAGCGGTCCCCTGTATTGCCAACACGACGCTAGTAGTAGGGTCAGCAACGTGTGAGTGGTGCTAATGTTGCAAGCGTCCAAAGGTTACGGTAAACGCTTACAGTCAGACGGGCCGTCAAGTCAGTCATGCGCACTTAATCATCGTGTCGCCGAGTCTTGTCGTTATACGTCATACGCGCAGTGATTAACATACCGCCTATTATACCGCATATTTCTTGCCGGTTCTTCTCCATAGGATCTACTATTTGGAACCGTGCACCTAGAGTCTCGACATTTCATAAGTGCGTCCAAATTAAGTGTCTACGCGATACATCTGAGGTACAGCATTATTCCATTTTATTTATAACAGTTTTAATGTACCTAGTACAAAAATGGGAGAGGTAATAAACAATATTGGATATAAAAATCCTATAAACAAAAGTGCTACGCAAATTACGCGGCACTCAAAGAAAAATCCTCCCTAAAAACTTCACAATTAAACCATTAAATTTAATAGAACATTACCGGTTCGAACAGTTTGCTATCAAAACTTTTTAACTCTTAGAGCTTGTATAATGCACAAGTTTTGTCCCACCAGATGGCGGCACTGCAAAGAACGGTTCAGCGGTATCGATACATACCGAAAATGTACCATATTTCGTACAACCCCAGTTCTATGTCAGACGCGGTCGTGGGCAGACGTGCGGCGAATTTTGGAACATTACGATTTTCGCGAGTTTTGTATTTTTATTTTTCCGTTTTTGAAATGTTTTGTGTGTGAGTTCTGAAGGATGATTTTGGATGAAGTTTGATAAGGTAAGATAGTTTTAGTGTTAAATTGTCAAAAGTTTCGTAAAATTGGACGGAAGTTTTATGTTTTTAGGAGGTAGATAAATATTTATTTAGTTTATTATTTTAGGTGATGAATTTAGGACTTATGTATTTTATTTCTATTTTTTTATATTCTTTTTGCACATTCTTCTAAAGTTTTTGTACTATTATAAAACAACAAGGGTTTCTGATTTTATGCAATAAATTAGATGGGTAATAAAATTTGAAGGAACTTTGTTCTGCAGAGTTTCTTTATACATGAGGGTACAAATTAACATGATTACCATAATTGTTTTGAATGTAAGTAGTTCCAGTATCGCTCCTTTACTTACTTTATTCAATAACATAAAGTGTTATGTTAATTGTCTTCATAATTTACGTTCAAAATACATACTGAAAACTTAGTCTGGTATGTTTTAATATCTGTATTTTAATAAAAACTTCGTGTTATAAAAGCTCGAAGAAATACGTAGGTATTCTTTATATACCAAAAATCTTCAACAATTTGTTATATTAGGTGCCCTATTAGTCTATTTCTGTTAAAAAATTTTAGCCCTAAAGATAATTTCATTTTAGCCTTAGATTCTTGATTTAACCTTTATAAATAATTAGTATACTTGATATTAGGCTGATTCTCAGAATATCTGAGTAGTGTTTATCAGTATCTATAAGGATAGATACTGATAAACACTAGGTACTCAGATTTTCATCGTAATGTTAATAATCAAGGGATTATTATCATTACGATGGCGTTTAATTTCTTTTTCAATTTATATTTTTACATTGTCTTTACATAAAATTATTTAGGTTATTTATAAAAATACTTTGTGTGATATTGAGGATAAAGATTTTTGTATAGATATCCCGATTCCCGGAGTATACAAAGCCATGCTATAATTCTGCACTCTTTATTAACAACGGAAGAATGCGGTATTATTAACTCCAAGTGTAAATGAACACTCCAACGTTCGCGTTGGTATGTAGCAATCAGATATTATATAATTATATTTGAGTCAGATATAAATTCAGTATAAGTGTATACACTAACACTAACTTGTACATATATATATACGTACGGGTATCCACAGAATTGGACATATTCAGGGATATAAAAAAAAAGGTATTCATTTTTTTTTGTTTTTTTTGTTCATCATTAGCAAGCTTTTTATTAGGTACCAGTATTGTATATAGATTATATTCTACAAGAGATGCCCACAACTTCACCCGCGAGATTCGTCTATGTTTTCCGGAATGAATACTAAAAATGCTTGATGTAGATATCCTATTGAAGGGATGGATAACTTTTAATAATTCTGGGCCCAAATTTTCTTATCTCTAAGCCACTGTGACAATTTTTTGTTTTGTTTTTATCTCCGTTATTTCGCATTTCTCCGCTGGATATAGGCTTTTCCTGCTATGCAACTACACTGATGAGATAAAGTATCAAAATCAATAGGTACTGCAAATATACAAACGAGGAATATTATTAAAACATAAATAAACATCTTTTTTACTACGTTAGGCTCAATCGGCAAATAGATTTTCTATTCTGTCTTCTTTACGCTGCTCGATGAGTTAAACCCAGCACAGACATTTCTTACAGGGTAAGCAAAAATAACTTAGTGTTGTATTGTCAAGTTAAATTATGTTTGTGATTGACCACCTCACCATAAGACTTAATTAACTGATATTACAGTTTTTTTTTTTTTTTTAACTTTGCTCCTCTCTAGGATTTCTCCTGTGTCGAGAGGGTACAGTTTACAAACATACATGTCACATGCACACACAACCAGACCCGAAACAACTATCTGTAGATCATACAAATATTTGTTCCGTGCGGGGTTCGAACCCGCGGCACGTAGCACAGAAAGCTAATCGCTTAGCCACTGCGCCAACCGTGTCGTCAATATTAATGTTTGTATTATTAATTTAATATTCAATTTATTAGGGTAGGTTATGGAGTGCACGCCACTGGTACTTAAATCTAATACCACATCTAAATCCGGTACCGGTCCAGTTGTTCCGGGACTGGGTGAGAGTCCATGATAAATTTATGGCTTAAAGCTGTACCCACGACACAGGAAAATTCACTTTACTGCACATCAGAACATAGTGCAATCATGCTTAAAATACCGCTGCTTCAACAACCTTTCCAATCAGAATCGGTCGCCTGTAGCCATTTCGTCACTTTATAAATTATGTGACGATGCACTTTAAGTAAGGCTGTAAAAGGGCAACCATGTTGACCGTTGAGGTTCTCTTGGTAATGTCAATATAGGTTTAATCTAAATTGCAAGCTAGTCGGGCAGCTCCGGTATCTTACCAACGCTTAATTTTTTAATTTTTCATCTAATTATCTAGCTCAATTTATAATCTTGATCATGTTTTAATGAGGTGCTACAGATTCGCAAGTATACGGTGGCGCAACTGTTTATTTTTTATTTAAGTTTTATGTACAAAATATCTGTTTGGGTTTACTTAAAATAATTTTATAATCGATTTATTTAAATAACAGTATATTACAATAAATTTATTCTCTTTCCTCTTTATTTAAACTCGTATAATAATACAGAATGATCCATGGGGCAGTTTGAAACTGTAATAGATAGAGAAATTTGTTCGACGGAATGTCGTTGATATTAGAGATACAGAAATTAGCACTAAAATAAAAATAAAACGAATTTGTTTACCTGTGTCCTGTATGAAGTCATAACGAAAGTTCCGTAATTGTTTAAACGATGAAATCTAGTATATATTTAATCGTAGACACGTGATTATATGGTAAGATTAGTAACCTAGCTATACAATGAATTTATGCAATAAATAACATACTTTTTTTTTTTTTAATAATCGGTTACCATTGCCGTGTCGCGTAGAGTTTTTTTTTGAAAATCTTACAAATTACAAATTTCTCTATCTCTTATAGTTTTAGATTCTCCCATAGTGAGCCATCTTGATGGATCATCCGGAATATTATGTTTGCTATTGACTTGCTTTTAGCCTAAATAGAGTTACCTTCCTATTAAAATAACGGCACTTCTTATGAATATTGAAAAAAAACAACAGCTGTGTATATGGCAATATAAGAAAGAAGGGAAATTCTCAAGAAAAAAGCGAACAACTAACAGTAATAAAATTTTCCTTGATATTATTTCAAGTTTATATCCTTTGTGAGGTAAATATTGCCTCGGGAGATACAACCATGTCCTTTTGAACGAGGTTTATCAAAGACCTAGAGTTAAAGATGAGAACAAATAAAGTTGGGTTAGGTTAACGGTATTTGTTTTTATATATTTAGATAGGTATTTGTAGTTCATTGTATTTGTTATCTATGTAGTTTATTTCATGGTTGATTAGTTTAGTATACCATAAGTTTATGTGGTCTAAATAAGTTTTTTTTTTGGCATTTTTACACACTGTGTCTACGTGTCTATCATCCATATTTCCAGTCGCGGGATTGCTGGAAGAAATTTCATGAGAAATAAGTAGTTCCATTGTGCTCATATGTATATATATCTGTAACATTTTTATTACCATGTTTCCTTGTGTGTACATAAATAAATAAATAAACGTTATTTTAATTAATATAAAAAATGCAAACATTTTTCTAGCTGATCTAAAAGGTGGCCCGACTGATTTTTAACCCGACAAAAAAGAGGGGTGTTATAAGTTTGTAATGTGTATCTGTGTATCTATCTGTGGCATCGTAGCTCCAATACGGATAGACCAATTTCAATGCAATTTTTTAATTGACAGCTAGTTTATTCGGGTATCATCTGAGCTATGTTTTATAAAAATCTGTTCAGCCGTTCAAAAGATACAGCTCTTTTTCTAGTTGGAGTCCGGGGTTTTTGACGGTTAGGTTATACTAAAAGTACGAGTAATTCAAATAAATTCTATTACTGCTAGCGTGGAGCAACACACGACACTACAAAAGTCCAAACGAAGTCAATTAAATATCGCAAACTGCATTTGTCAGAAGAATTGGATATTTCCCGCCCCAAAAAAAAACGTGCCATAGAAAAAATACACCCCAACTAAGCCATTTTCACACAAGACGTCAACAATTCACGCTCGCTAATCTGCTCTTATAAAAGAATCTGGAAGGGTCCTTTACCCTAAATCCCTTTTATTTTATTAACGAGGAAGCGGGGGATATTGGGATACTGTAGTTATTCGATTTGGAATCTTACTTACGTAGGCTTTTGTTTTCGGAATAGGATTTTTTGTGGGTGTATTCATTATTTAATATTATTATTTTTTCAAGTTTAATTATGAAGTGTTTCGCAATTCGAAAGTTCGTTATTTATGGCTGAATAAATTTAAGCGAATGAACAATGTAATATATTTTAATTATTCGAAAATGTGAATTTCACAGTAAAATTTAACAAAAATATACAAATTTGATAACTTAGCTTAGTCAATTAATTTTGTGGTATTATAGACGAATCGGCTGTTTTTATTCAGAATATTTTTAAGTGAGCTTAATTATAATTGATGTAATGACTTTTAAAACAATGTCTGTTTAAATAAACCATAAATATTTATTACGGAATGTTAATTTACTTACGCTAACTCTTGTATCCCGAGGGGATCCTAAGTCTTAGTGATAATTGCTACAAACGATCTTGAGGGATAATCTTATAATTACTATGCTTCGAAGGCGACAGTGACTGTAGTAGATACTCGCTTTTATAGTATACTACACACTAATAGAGACATAGATATAGAGGGTTACCAAATTTAAATAGAATTATCTATATTACTGATGATGAATTTGTATACAGGGTGGTGACGACATTACGACATTAAATAAAGGTAAAAGTATCACGTTCTGTGACCATACACAAAAAGTCAATGAAATCTAATCAGTAGTTTAGCCACAGGAACTAATTTAAATTTGATTGATGAGACGCCCATACATATCCTATGCGAGTGTGACGTGGTACACCACACTAGAAGCCAGCACCTGGGAGGGCACCTAATCTCACCAGATGAGATTAAATCCCTCCACCCCAAGAACATAGTCAACTTCATCATTGACTTACGGCTAGAGGAAGTGCTGTAATGACACAAGAGGCGTCACAATAGATCTTTGCAGGTCGCATTGACAAAGGGGCCTAGTTCCCTACCTCTTCTATTAAATAAATAATAATTTAAATTTTCTTAATTTTACACATATCACGATCTTTAGGTGAAATTTTTAATAATATAGTAAAAACATTTAATAAAACGTATGAAAAAGTGTGTGCGCCTTTTCGATAAAAGTCACACATTTTCTTTGTTGGCAACTACGGTACTAGTATCCTTGTATAGTATACAAGGTTCGAAAGATTTCAATTATACTAACCTTTATACCACGCAGCAACAATACATAAGCACATAATTATAATAATAGTATGCTTTAATAATTAATTCAATTAATATTATGTTAGTAAAATGAAATATTTTGACTTTATATCATTGTATATGTAATTTTTTTACCGTTACTAATAAAAATATTTGATACAAATAATAATTAATACACATTTATAATTGACAAAATATTTATTTAAAATGTTTCAAAATACAAACAACATCATGCATCGGTATGAAAAATATTATAGAGTTCTCGTTTTACATATTGCAATGTAATAACTACGCGCAACCAGGTACGATACAATGCATCAGTGGATAAAATGAAAAATATACTCGATACCCATTCTTGTGTCCATACATACCTGATTACACCCTTTAACCCTTTAGAACGCTCGTACATTGCTTTATATAAAAAAAATCAATGAATAGGTAACTGACCGTCTGATTTTGCATGCAGATTTGATATTGAATTTTATTTTTATTTTTACCCGATGGTTCCAGATGGAGGGTAATGATTTTTCTTTTCCTTTCCTTTTTTTTTACGTTTTCGGTACGGGTATTTTCAACGACATGTTTTTTATTTTAGTTTTTTTTTAGAACTGTACCTTTTTCTCTTTTTGTGTTCCATTTATTGTGAATGTTGCACCGTCATTATCCCGTACGGAATAAAATTAATTTTCTTTCATTTTCTCTTTTTTTTTTAAACCCTCTTCGTAGATACTAGTCAGCACTAGACCAGCGTGGTGGTCTAATCCTTCTCATTGTGATAAGATTCCCGTGCCCAGCAGTGGGACAGTAATGGGGCGGATTTATCTATTTATTTTATATCCCTCAAAAAGGTTAAAAGACTGCGTTTATCATCCTCCAGTGCTATCGATATTCTGGGCCAACATATAGTATAGTAAAGGTTACTGTCACGTAAATCGAAAAATCGAAGGCTTGTTTGCTCTCCTCTATCATAAAAAAAACATATTCTTCATAAACTGTTTTATTTTAAATAGAGAACATCGTTGCTTGGCACACTTTATTAAAACGAAACGTTATTTAATCTGCCTGCAGTATCACAGATTATAATATTAAAATACAAACTTAAATATTGTCTGTAAGCACTAAGCACTTTTTCCACAAACTCTCGTTGAATATTAAAACAATGGAAATTTGTACTTCAGTTATTAAGTATGCTGAATGCTGATCCAATAAATAAAAATGCTGAGAGTTAGTCCGTTTATTACTGTGGATAAAGTATAAATGTACATTTAACGGCTATCTTTATTTGAACCATACATGGTACAACATGTATAATACATGCAGTGCACGTAGTAGGTATATTATATTGCACGCATTGTGCACGTATCCATACGATGTAAAATAAATAAGATTCGAAAACTTCTGATATTCACCAATTGGTACTGAGCCCGCATGGTGAGGGAATCTATAGACAAATGATAATAATCGATATCGTTCTTAAAGATTTTCAATAATATAATTGCGAAGCTATTGATTCAGAACTTACTCTCCCAAATCAGATGCCTTTTACCACCAATGGACTAACTAATTGGCTGTTAGAAATGACGATTAGGTCCAGCTGTTTTAAATCTCTTATAACATATTGGGATTTGGTTGGAACCGATCAAATAGTGATTGACATAATTTCAAAGCATTGGCGTGGTGTTGTTTTAGTGAGGTCAACGCAATCAGTCTCGATCCACGCTATCACGCTATTGCTTCGTTTGCAATATCCGTATCAGTTCTCAATATCCTGTGACAAAATTGGAATTTCAACAGTTCATAAAAAACCTGTTTTTTTAGCATATAGATGTTTGCACTTTGGTATAGATTTAGGCACGTGTGATGTGCCCATCACAATAAAATTACTTGGTGAATCGTTCGCTCAGCCCCGGTCCATTAAAATCTACTGTTTTTATATGACGATAGATTTTTTTAAATATTACTAGTTTTAAAAGCTACATACACTTTGTATTCATTCTTGTATCATGTATGAGCTGTCACATGACACTTGCTCAAGCTGTAGTGATAAGAATAATAAGATTAGCTAGTCACCAAAGTTTGTCACTAAGATGGCTATCGGGCGTGTCGGACTTACTTAGGTGACGTTACTTGGAGAGGCTCTTTTCGTGCACCCCCTTATTTTTTAATCATAAATATTTATAATTTTATTCATTATTTATGCATTAACGGTGAAGAAAAACATTGCGAGGAAGGCTGCACACCTGAGAGGGCCTTATAAAGTTCTTGATGGTGTGTAGTCCGTCAACCCGCATCGGGTCAGCGTGGTGGTCTAAGGCCTAACCCTTCTCATTCTGAGAAGAGGCCCATGCCCAGCACTGGGACAGTAATAATTATAGGTTTTATTTATTAGTGTTATTTATTTATATTTTTAATTATAATTTCAGTCTCTCGTACCTTACGCGTACAGTATGTTTTGGACATTTGTATAATTGACATAATTTTGTTTTTCGCTTTTTATGAAACATGTTAATACTCACTTAAAAATATAAAAATCCGACTCGATACCACAATATTTCTTTGATCGTTTCCCCTGTCTGCATGATATGTGTACATAATATCAAAGGAAAAAAATGCGTACCTACGTAAATACATGTTTCCTTTTCCTGTCCTATGCACGTGACACGTACGTACAATTTTTTCCGGTTCATGTTCATGACAATCAATGTACAAAGCACCTTCCTACGTACCGATGGGATACACGTGTGACAACTTTTAAAATATACTCGTAAGGGTGATTCTCCAAAAAAAACAATTAATTACGTCATTACCGTTAGTAAAGTTAACAATGCAGAAGTTTAAATCACATAATGTTTTTATGACAAACCGAACCACGTTACTGCCATGACATAAGAATAATCACAAATTAAACATAAATGTGATAATTACGTTTAAGATCTAGTTAGATCTTAAGTAATGTTTAGTTGAGTAATTTATGTCTATTATTATGTAATTATAAAATGTCATATTCGCATTGGCGAATAAACTATTAAAAAAAAAAAAAAAAAAAAAAAAACCAAACGAAGGATGGCATGATTTATAACGATGAATGATAAAGGTTTTTTTGGAGAATCACCCGTAAGTCTTTCAACTTGTGACCTGCTGCGTATAAAAATCTCATGAATAAGCCTTAATTTATTAAAGTCGTGTTAATTGCACATGCCAAGGTCGAAAGTCCCTTCGGCTTTGTGAATAGTCTGACTAGTGACTACCCATTTTGCTCAGGACTTAATTAGGTATCTTGGGGAGGCTATTTCCCAGGCACCCCGTTATTAACTACATTCAATAATTATAATTCTAGGAATTTCAATGTGGTGTATATCTATTAATTTTATTTTTCTGTATTTAATAAACATTATTAATTTTTACTAATGTACACACGGCTACATATCAAGCTAACCAGTATAAGCTGACCTCGCATTGTATAGACTTTCCGCACAATGCGAGGTCAGCTTATAACCATGAACATGTTGTTTAAGTACCTACCTATGTGTAGAATAAAAATTAATTCAATCTTGATTCTAATTTTTTGTTTTTTTTAAAAACATTGCCCCTCACTAGGATTTCTCCTGTATCGAGGGTACAGTTTACAAACATACATGTCACATGCACACACAACCAACCAATTCTCTAGGTAGGTATAGTAGATAGGGTAGGTTCCAACAGAAACTCTTTCTCTCGCTGCGCCGCTCCCATATTAAATGTAGTTCAGAGTAAGAAATGTAGTGGAGGCGGGTAAGATGGCGCCACAGCTGTGTTGCCACTTCACAGTAAAATATTGGAAGAATTATCATACGCTCGGAAATACTTTCTTGGCTGACATTAAAGTCCAGAAGAGAAGGGTGTTCTTAATACTTTCAAGATTCCCCCTTCCTCCTTCACTTGAGAAAAAAACATGTACCCTCGCCACGAAACCTAATTTGCGTAATAAATTTAATTCTGTCACCCTTATCCTGGCGAGAAAACTTTTTTACTGATAAAAAATGAAATTAAAAACGATAAATCTTGTTGGTGATGGTAGATGTCACATCTTGTTGGGGCAAATAATGTTAAGTTAGCATGTCACTTGGCTTACAATTTGTAGCGATAAGCGTATTTTATTGAATAAAAAATCTTTTGGGCGTTTTATATTTTTAATGGAAGTAAATTTCGAGACGTTATTTCATTTTTATTTTTAAAATTCAATCCATTACTATCTCAGTGCTGGGTACGGGCCTCTACTCGGAATGAGAAGGGTTAGGCCTTAGTCCACCACGCTGGTCTGGTGCGGGTTTGCGGACTACACACACTGTCAAGAATTTTATGGAGCTCTTTCAGGTGTGCAGGTTTCCTCACGACGTTTTCCTTCACCGCTAACGCAAGTGATAATCAAATTCTGATTCACACATGATTTGGAAAGGTCAAAGATGCGGGTCTGTTTTGCACTCGGACCCTCCTGCAGGGAAAGCTAGCTTTCAACCGCTTGGGTATAGTTGCTTTAAATATAATTATAAAATATATTTGTATGTATTGTATCCTTTCTGAGGGCCAAGCATGATTTGTTTTGACGTACTGGAACGTTAATGAAATCAATTTTTTATTAAAAATACACTTTAAATCCATGATCTATATTGAAAAAAAAAATGCTTTATTTTTAAATTTTCATGAAACAAGTGTGTATGTTGCGTAAATTAAACAAAAATGCGATCATAATATTATTGCATTTTTTATTCAAAATTGTCTTACGTTAACGATTCAAAATTTGCTTATGTTAACGATTCAAAATTTGCTTACGTTAACGTATACGTCAAAACTTTGGTGTTCGGCCTACTGCCCGTGGTAAAAAATAAACTGCCTCCTGAGAATAATAATCAAGATCAATTTCAGATTCAATCTTCAAGGCGATAGATTGATAGATAGTACTTGTTACAATTTATTTTCAGACTTCTAAGAAAAATATCAAACTAACCTTTGGGCGTAATATGTTTTTTTAACAACGTTGTTTACTAGGATTTCTCATATATCGAAGGTACAGTTTACATCCCACATGAACACGCACCCAGACCCGAAACAACTTTCTGTAGATCATAAAAATATTTGTTTCGTTCAGGGATTGAACCCAAAATGTAGCGTACAAAGGAGTTATTCACAGTGGCAAGGATGTTTTTTTCCAGGTATCACCAGGTGGTGGGAATTGGGAATGACCAGTCCTTCCGTATCATCACTCGGATATTGTCTCCTAGATTTGCTTATAATGAAAAAAAATATCCTTAATAGCATTGATTTCATAATTGTATGTATGATTCGTTGGTAGCTTCGACGTTATCAGGTTGTAACAAGTTAATTACATCGAATTAATTAATCAAATTATTGTAATTAATTAAATTTGATGCTGATGTGTATGCAAACAAAAACAAACTACTTCAGTTGCCTGCCACTTAAATTGATAACACTCAACGTACCAATTTGTTTATGAAAATTGTACTTTTAGCATTCCGCGGGCATACCGCGTAACGGACTAAAATGAAAAATTAACAAAACTTCAATATTTACTCGCCCCAAATCTATGGGACAGCTGATTATTTTTTCGCGATTACGATGTTCGTCCTATAGAGAAAGTTGTTCAGTTTGATGGTCTGATTCATACCTTTAAAATATGACCACGCATTTCTGATACACGATTGTTTATCAGAATCTATCTACACATACTAATCACTTCATTGTTTGTTTGTGTATCAATGAACTGTTTGTGATAGTATATGTCTTTTTGAAAAGAAAGGTCATCTTTGTAATCACTGTGTGTATATAAGTAACTTCATAATGAAATTCCACTTAGCTTTAACATAATAACCTACAATACATAAATAAAATTCCAGGCATTCAAGCACAGACCATCGTTCAAAACTGATTTCGTTTCGCTTTGAAATGGAAAACAAGGTAAATTCTCAATTGGGAAAAAAATTCAAATTAAACAATCCAACAAACACGGCCAATCAAAAAACGCAATTCGTTTTCAACTTAACCCGTTCGCCGCGACCGCAAAAACATTTCGGCGCCGAACTCTTTTCAAATTCCGAACGGGCCAAAAACAAAAGAGCTAATTTGTCCATTCGAACAAAAACGGAAGGCTGACGAGGGGGAAAAAAACAACAGAAATCTTTTCCATTCTTCATTTGAGGAAGTGACAAATGCCTTGAGACGGGAGATGGCAAATGGCGCGAAATTAAAGCCTAATTCTTAAAAGTTGTGCAAAAAAAGGTGTATTTTTTTTCCCAGCCGTGAATCGCGTTGATCTTAATTAGAGCACTTGGACCGCTAATTCATCGTTTATTCGCGGTTATGTTAATCTTAAACGCTGAGGTATAAGATTGGGGTGTAAAGATGTGACCCCAGCTTTGTGTTATGGCCGACATTAAAGTTTATGGGGTCTTACGATAGATGGTGCGCAACTGCCCTGTAAAATCAGGTGTGATAATAGACTGTTATTTTGATGGCAGCTTATAGTTTACTACGTTTCAATGGCTATTATGGATAGAATTCATTAGCTCTTTATTAACCTCCGACAAAAAAAAGGGGGTGTTAAAAGTTTATAGAGTGTATCTGTGTGTCTGTCTGTGGCATCGTAGCTTCGAAACGGACATACCAATTTCAATGCAGTTTTTTTAATTGAAAGCTAGTTTAATCGGGTATCATCTTAGCTATGTTTCATGAAAATCATTTAAGCCGTTCAAAAGTTACAACTATTTTTCTAGTTGGAGTCGGGGGTTTTTGACGGTTAGATTATTACTTGGTACAATAGTTTTGAATAGTAATGCTGTTTCACGAAACTTAAAATTTCGATGGATTGATGCTTGCCATCAGTCGGGACGGATGAACTAAAACTGCTATGGCGCTTTCCTCACAAGGCCTTTCCAAGAGGCTAGGTACCCTAAATTATTCTCACAAAAATTTGTCTGAACTTTAAAATAGACCGTGACCGAGTTTATTTCGGTGTTTCTACTCAGAGATAGTCATAGTAAATGTCAGCGCTATCTTGTACTCGACTCCAACTAGACAAAGAGCTGTAACTTTTAAACGGCTGAACAGATTTTTACGAAATATAGCTCAGATGATAATCGATTAAACTAGCTTTCAATTAAACACTGTATTGAAATCGGTACATCCATTTTGGAGCTCCGATGCCATAGAAACACAGATCCACAGATACACTGATACTCAGATCCACAGATACAAACTATAAACTTATGACACCCCTCTTTTTTGTCACGAGTAAAAAAAGACTTGTCTAAGTGATTGTAAAAACACAATTGCAAAATAAACAATTTTATTTAATTTTGTTTGATTTGCAGCCCTGAATTAGTCAAGCAATATTTCACTATTTTATTAAAGAACACTTGCGATTCGTGTAGCTCATTACTCATAGTGCTATCAACATCTCCCGTTAAACTAAAATGGTCGTCAGCAGAAGGTACCATAATAATTCAACGGTGTGAGATTTTAACTTACGACCTCAATCTCGTGGTCATTAATCAATGTCTTAACGCTGGGCTATTGTCGCCAATCTTTGAATAGTTCGAATATTCAGGGTTTTGCGTCTAATAACGTTTATTGCCCTACAATTTTTTTCATGTCTATCGAACGACACAATAATATTTTTTAATATATATTTTTCTTATTAAAATCAAAACGGCAACATCTCTAAAGATGAATCTGCACCTGGAGAGTTAAAAATAATTATTAAGAGGTATACCCCTAGATAATTATTATAAACCCAAGTTTAAGTAAATGGGGTCGGAAGTCCGCAGTAATGGCCCCCAAAAATGGGTTAAGTTGCATTCTTGGAAAAATTGTATTACGCCTCGGCATTTAGAGGGTTAAGTTAAGGCATTTTGTGGATCCGTAATGTAGAATGTTAATTGTTTGACTTTTTTTGGGCATGGTTTTGTGCGTTTTATGTTAATTTGATGAAAAGGATATAAACTTATCAATGGTATGTATTTTTAAAATACACGTTTTGTATAAAAAATAATTAATTATTTATAGGTACTTTTATGGATCACCGATCAAATAGGTTTTGAATTCCATAAATAATATTATGGTTTGTACAATATACTGACAATTTTTCCGGTCGACCTTTTAAGGTTAAAATCGCTTGCGCCCGACGTCCAAACGCAGAGTTACTAACTCTAAGCGGGCCGCAGTCCTTCAAAGCATTTTGTTTGCAAAATGTATCACCACAACGTATCGTGGCTGTACTTAGGTATCATCACACGAGGCTATTTCTGTGCATACAGGATATTTTATATGTAGTGCGCAAAATTTTCAGAGTGATTCATTGTCTGATCCTAAATACAACCGCAGTACTAATATTCACGACAAAACAAAATATAAATTTGATTTTGTATGGCTTGCGCTAGTCAATTATGCGTGTCCCCCATACTAAGTCGAATTTTGTTTTGTTTTAAAGTGTATCCCAGTACTGCGATTGAATTTAGGAACAGATACTGAATCGCTATACAAATTATGCGCACTACATAAAAAAAATTTCTTATATAAAATGTTCATCCGAAATATAACAAAGAGGTTATTCACCTATTTCCATTTCAGTATAATAAATATTTCCAATCAATATCCACCCATTGCCGTTGGCCAATATATATTTTGTTGGTAAAAATAAAATTGATTTAACTGCCCGAATGACTTCGATTTAGATTGATGTTTGGACGCCTGACTATAAATCAATTAACTGACCAATTAATTGATTAACATGACCAGTTAAATATATCAGTTAAAGACTTCTATTCTATTGACGACACGGTTGGCGCGGTGGCTAAGCGATTAGCTTTCTGCGCTACATGCCGCAGGTTCGATCCCCGCACGGAACAAAATATTTGTATGATCTACAGATAGTTGTTTCAGGTTTGGGTGTATGTGCATGTGACATGTATGTTTGTAAACTGTACTCACGATACAGGAGAAATCATAGTGTGGAGTAAATTAAAAATAATAATAAATATAATTCAAACCTTGAGAACTGAAAATTTCCTTTTTTATTTTATGAAGAACGGACAGGTTTGGCAATCTTTTACCGCTATAAAACAACGTATTTCCCCAGTTAATGTTTTAAATTAACACCCAGAAAGCCAACATGGTTCCTTATCCCCTTATTTCGCAGATCACGGTGATAATTTATTATCCTCGTCCCCATTTTTTTATTTTATTTTTCCAGCTTATTTGCTACGAGTTAATTAATATTTAGTACTTCAAGAGCATTCTAAATCGTTTTAGTGGAACAGTTTTATAGAATACCAATGTATTTTTTTAAATATTCTTCTTTACCCTTTAAAATAAAAAAAAGAAGTATTAGAAAAAAAGAAAAAAAATGAAGATAATAATGGTTATTTGACACAGAAACAATAGATAAGAAAAATATTATGAGTCTATAGCTAAATAGGAAAATTAAAGTCTCAATACATAAAAAGAAAATGGTATATAAATGCTTATTTCACTGTAAATATTGTACCGACTACGGAGAGGGTTATATTATGTTTGACCGGTATGTATGTTCATCTGTTCCCTCATAACTTCTTAACTACTTATCATAGTTCGACAAATGAGGTATCATTGGAAGCGTCTTAATTGTCCGCTAGTTATAGGCTAATGACGTCACATGAAATTTAATATGGCGCCCTGTAGAGGACACAAATTATTATAATTATTTATTATGCTGATTTTGCATGTAAGGAGAAATTAGTTTAAAATATTTAATTTTCGTCCATATCACACTAGAAAACACTTGAAAATATAGTATTTTACGACACAAAACATAATTTTATTAATACGCGTTTTGTAATAATCTTGGTGGACCAAGGCCTTACCCTCATTCAGAGAAGAGTCCCGTGCCCAGCAGTGGGACAGTAAGGGGCTGGATTTATTTATTATAGGAAAATATCTGTCCTTTAACATGATTTTTATATAGGTAAACGACTGTTTTAATTTTAATCACCTGTAATGTGAACATGGCCGTAAAAAGATATTCTCAGTTTTCTCTCAGCTACTTTCCACTGCGTTGACTTAGGCACGGATTACACTAGATTCCGATTAAAACAGATTTTTAATTAAAACAACCCTCAACTTAGCAGTATCGGTTGGACTGAAGTTCTAAGTGAAAAAGTTTTAGTTAAAGATACCTGGAGTCATGTCCGTCGTGGAGTTTGAGTAAAGCGATTTGATGGAGAGTATTTTTAACTCTTGGAGTAAAAGAAAAGTGTGTTTTAATAATGTATTAAAAATTATTTATCTACGAATCTCCATGGTAACCGTTGATTAATAGTAATAGATGATTAGGAACCATACACGAATTTAGGTCGTCAATTAGGTTACTATTTTTAATCCCAGACAAAAAAGTGGGGTGTTAAAGTTAGTAGGTAGTACGTATTTGTGTATCTGTCTATGCTAACGTAGCTTCAAAACGGATAGACCGATGTAGTTTTTTATCGAAAGCTAGTTTGATCGGGTATCATTTTAGTTATGTTTCATGAAAATCTGTTAATCCGTTCAAAAGTTACAGTTCTTTATCTAGTTGGAGTCGGGGGTTTTTGACGGTTAGGTTTATTAATACTTGGAGTAAAAGAAAAATGTGTTTTAATTGTTTTAATAATGCTAAGGGACTAAAAGCCACATTGAACAACATTCATCTATGAATCTGCATGGTAACCGTCAAACAGATGAATATGAACCATACACGAATTTAGATCGTCGATAAAATAGCCACCTATATTTTGTGATTTGTAATGTGTATCATTTATTGATCGTAATACATTAATAATTAATTTAAGTATCCATAATTACACAATGTATTCTCGTGACTCGGGTCAAATGTTCGTGACTTTCCATATAACTACACATATTTTTCACATAACGACATAATGAACTTACATAAAACACTTACAGGTTAAACAGCTACAATTTTAATGTGATTAAATTGCACTATTACACACAAAGTTTCTTTCATGAATAACTTCTACAAAGAAAAACCACATTTTTATTTTCATTGGCAATAATTTTCGTTGTTCGAATAAAAATGTCACGATTTCCAACCTATCTTTTATTCGAAAGTTACTTCGAGTATCATCTAGTATTAAACTATTCGGAGGTCTACACTTTAACGGTCAAGTGTGAGTAATAGCAGCTATCAAATGTAAAATTATACGGAGCTCTAAGTGCAGACCTCAATAAAACCGTTCTTGTTCGTATGATTTTGGCATACGTGAACACAGAGCTACAAAGGCCTAGATAAGTCAATAAATTATTCGAAAGGTCTCGGCTAAGTTATAGGTCATGTCATCACTTTCTTCTATCTTTTATCGCAATTCTTCGCTAATCTTGCAAAGCTATTCAGATAAAGAACCTTTGTCAGTATGATGAATAACTTAGGAATAACCTAACCATCAAAAACCCCCGACTCCAACTAGAAAAACCGCTGTATCTTTTGAACGGCTGAACAGTACCTCTACCATGAGTTTTCTGTGCCGTCTAACGTTCACGTTCACATGCAATATTTGTATGGGAATTTTTTCAGCGCCTCTAGCGGTATAAATAGTGAACTAAAGTCACTATACAAATATTGCATGTGAACGTGAACGTTAGACGGCACGGAAAACTCATGGTAGAGGTACAGATTTTTATGAAACATAGCTAAGATGATACCTGATTAAGCTAGCTTTCAATAAAAAAAACTGCATTGAAATCGGTCCATCCGCTTTGGAGCTACGATGCCAGAGACAGACACCCAGATACACACTACAAATTTATAACACCCCCTTTTTTTTCGGGGGTTAAAAATAGAGAAGATAAAGATAATATCTGTATGCGTTAGCATTGTCCTATAAAAGTGTGACCGAAGGATGCACGAATGTCGATTATGCAATAAATCTGGGGCGATAATCACCTACGATAAACCTACGATACCTAATGATAACCACCTGCGGTTGTTGGTCGGTTACAGTAAGTTTAGAATATAATAGTTATTGGTAGTAGTGGTAGTAAGTTTAGAACAGAATAGAAATAGTCCTCATTGTAGACCAGTTGTACAAAAGTTAAATCAATGGCTCGACGAATCTTCGAAGCTATTTGAAAGATTCCTTCCCGTAGCACCTCGATGTACCTCGACGATACCTCGATGACCTCTATCCAGTCTCCCCTCCCCTCCAGATGTGCCTTTTAATATGTGTGGCACCATGGTAGGCTTTGGCGTGGTGTCCTAAAAGCGACAATGGTTTTTATTGTACTTCCGTAGAGTACACATAGAGTCTCGCGTATATCAAATTTAAACAGTTGAGTTTTGAAAGGTCCATCTTCTAAAATTACACCATTCGGCAAATTATGGTTCGGTCTCACTCAATCCTCCGTCCCTGGAGTTTCGGATCATAAAATTCTTCTTTATTTTGAGGTCAGAACAAAATGATTAAATTTCACGTTTCATCTAACCACCAAATTACACGTTCAAACTTGGAAAAACTGTCTAAATACCCCAAACTTCGGTTTAGACCCTCGGGCCGTTATGACTGTTTGGAAACTCTTATTTACAATGTTAATTTATTTAGAGAAGTGAATATATTAAAAGCCTAAAGGATATTAATGTTCAGAGTTTAAGATAATGATATTATTGTTGGGGTAAGTATTTTTTTAATATCTCTTTCTCTCTCACTCACTGCTGGCCCATGGTTTCCCCCAAGTTCTTCCATTCAAAGTCAAAGTTTTTTATTTCTACGGGGCCCTTGCAAGCACTTTCAAAACGTCGTGATTCTAGGTGCACGGTTCCAAGTGGGTTGGTATTGGAAAAGATACCGACAAGAAACTCTATAGATACTCTTTTCATAAAACACTAGGGCTGCAGCAGCGGCTCCGGCTAAAATTCGACCTGAATTTACACAATATTACAAAAAAAAAGAACAGCAAAGATCGTATTAAATACCACTATAATTTAAACAATACAAGTAGGTACATACTTAACACTCAAGCCACCCAATTATGAAAACAAGTGAAGTGTCATTAAAATTGGCTTGCGAAGACAGGAAGCAGCGGGTCACCAGGGAAGCCGAATGTGCAGAAGATAATCAGTTCCATACGTCAACATAGTCTTTGATAGAATAGAATAGATCTTTATTTCATGTAAACCAGATACAGGCACTTACGAAATGTTGAGATTCTAGGTGCGCGGTTCCAAATAGTAGATCCTATGGAGAAGAACCGGCAATAAATTCCATGGAATTAAAAAAAAAATTGATTACAATCTTGATCAGTACAATGTTGTGGTAAGAGCCACGAGAATAATGCAATTAAATGTGAATAAAAATATGACTATGGTAATAATGATTTGCCTCTGAATAAGATTGCCATGGCAGTTACAAGCTGACCAGTTCCGACAGACGGCACCCATTCACGAGCATGACGCATGCGTCAGCCTCGCCAAGCTCGACCACAATGAAGGAAATCTTTTAATAGGCTTCACTTATGAGGAAAAGTTTAACACGAGTTTCAAACTATTTATCAGTAAGATCGGTAATACTTTTTGGCATTATGTCTCGTTACTGCGGCACGTAACCCTTTCCAACTATCCTTGTACACGAGTCCACCTTGACCCAAGTTTAAGAAGTAATTTTCTTGCAATATCATTAGCTCGAACCCCGAGTCCCTTTGAATTCACTTCCCCTGTTATCCGAAGCAGGTAAAGTAGTCGTTGACCACATGGGACCTGTGGCTATTGAGCCATTACCTTCACTGATGGAAGGGGATTAATAATGCATGTCAGTTGATACCGATGATGGGTGGTTACTGGAAGGAAGTAGCTCGGTATTGAAGTGGAAATAGAGTAGCTGTTACTACAATAGAGGAGATATCTGCATATGAAACTTATCTGTTTTAATAATCGATATGTAGATGCATAATTATACTGGATATTTTTTTATTTAGTGCGCATAATTTGTAGTGATTCAGTCTCTGTTCATAAATGCAACCGTAAATATTTTAAATACAGAATTTAAAAAAAATGGTTTTAGAAGTACCCGTCATGACATTCGACAAGAATAAAATATTGTAGTTTAAAAAAACGCTTTTGTTATCCAAACTAAACGCATGCAAAATTTCAGCTCAATCGGAAACCGAAAAGTGGGTCAAAAACTTCCAAGATTTGTTTAACATCCTCGTAGTTAGTTACGGATCAAGCTAATAAAAGCATGTTAAAAACGTATTAAAGCGTATTTCATGGAAAAAAAAAAAAAAAATATAAATATATAATTAATTTTATTAATATATATATATATATTATTAAATATTCAAAAACAGTTTTTTTTCCCGTCATGAAATTCGACAAGGAAAACTAGGAATAAAAAATATTTTACAAGTGGCCAAATACCTACTTATACTCATATTTAAAAACAACATAAAATATATGCTAACAGCTTCAGGGATATATAAATTCAACTCCAAGGACAAATAAATAAACAGACACATCCAAGGAGTCTTTAATTAATTAAAATGGAACTGTCTGAGACTGTCGTGATAATATCAATTTAAGGGGCCGTTCTGACTTGGACCTAAGCCTCTCTTAATGCGTCAGATGTGGTTTTGGCGTAATACTCAAGGCGTGATATAAGGCAATGGGTAGACAATGGAGGGTTGCTATGGCTTAATAGGTTCGGCTTGAGATTGTAATAGTGAGTACACACTAGAGCATTTCCATGTGATGTAACGTTCTTACAATACAAGCAAAAACTCAATTTAAAAAAGGATTTCGATTATTGTAATGTAACATTCTTGAGAATGCTTGAGGCCGTGTTTCGTTAATGCTCACAGCGACTGAGAATTAACCTGTAACATTCCATTAGAATAGAATAGAATAGATCTTTATTTCATGTAAACCAAATATAGGCACTTATGAAATGCCGAGACTCTAGGTGCGCGGTTAAATCTCGGATTCGGATCGGATCGTCTTTACTAACAATACGTCGCTCATGGTAGGTCGGCAACGCGCGAGTGATACCCCTAGTGTTGCAAGCGCCCATAGGTTACGGTAACCATTTACCATCAGGCAGGCCGTAAGAACGTACGCCACCTTAGGGTTCAATTATGTAGAGGCGGAAAGCCGCGCGGCGCGTAATGCGGCGTGTCGCTCTCTCGCTCATTCTCCATGAACGGAGATACGCGCCTTTCTCTGCGTTGCGTGCCGCTTTGCGCTCCGTGCGACTTTTCGCCTCTACCGATTTGAGTCCTCAGAGTATAAAAAAAAATTCACAGTCCAACAATTTCAATTAATGCTCACAATTATATTTCTACTTTTCCAATAGATATAGAGCCAAGGGTCGACCCTCCTTCATGTTTTATAAATTAAAAGGTTTAATTAATTAGCGATTGCAATCTCTCTAAGTTGTTCCAATGAAATATTACCTACCCTATTAGAGTAATGACTCATTTTGTACAGGTCAGCAGAAATGAAATAAAGGATATTAATTAATTAAATTTAATTATTTCTTTTGCGAGTGTGGTATCTACATTTATACTTTATTTAATTATAGTTATAATGATTTTGACATGTGAGTTATTTATTAGCTGTTGCCCACGGGTTCACTTACGCGTTTTATCCGTGTTAAATAAAATATAGTCTATATCACTCAGAGATAGTGCAGCTTTCTATTAGTGAAAGAATTATTTGAATTGGTTTAGTAGTTCCAGTGATTTTCCCCTATAATACATACAAACAAACAAACAATTTTTTTTTACCTCTTTATTTACTTATTTATTTATTTAATCATTTATGTACACACAAGAAAAGACACAGCAAACATTAAAAATAGGAGAACAAAGTACAAAGGTACTCTTTATAATATTAGTATAATAATTATAGTTATATGATTTTGACATGTGAGTATTTATTTGAGCTATTTGATAGTATTTGTTGCCCGCGGTTTTACTTACGCGTATTATTATTATTAAAAGAAAATATTACTTATATCACTCAGGGATAGTGAAGCTTTCTATTAGCGAAATAATTTATTTTGTACCTCCAGACAATACATACAAACAAATACCTCTTTAAAATATGAGTATAGATTAGGTTTATAAGAAGCGTAGGTAACTGAGGATATCATGGTGCTCCTGGGTACCGCGTAGAACAATCAGTTCACGATGATATTCCGCTTGGCACTATAGGTAATGACCTTGTGTGAGTGACCGTTATAATATAGCTGTCTCAGAACGGTCAGTAATTTTACGGATTAGCACAAATGAGTTTGGACTGCAGATTATGCGAAATCACGTCTGTGGTAATCCAGATGCGTCCGTAGCGGTGCGTCGTATCCGCCACGAGTCGGTAACTTCAAAGGTGCGGTGCGGCGTCATCCGGGGTGGTCCGAAGACATCCGTGTCAACACCGACAAGCGTGACAAAACCGGTTCATTCCGTGCATATAATAATGACAAAATAAACTTTAAAAAAAAGTAAAAACCGACTTAAAAACTAAAAAAAAAAAATCTTCAAGAACTTCTTTCTTCAAGCTTCTGAAGTTGGGGCCTATAATTCTTCACCAAATTTAAATGGAACCACACGGGAAGCACCAGCTTTCAAATAAAAAAAAAGAATCATCAAAATCGGTTCACCCAGTCGAAAGTTATGAGGTACCTAACAAACATAAAAAAACACAAAATAGCATATGCGTCGAATTGAGAACCTCCTCCTTTTTTTTGAAGTCGGTTAAAAATAGCTTCGAATTATGTACCCATGCAAACGTCGGACTGTGTAGATCTGGGTTACAACGCCCATTGGAACAGCGTTGGTGCGGTCCGTTATGCGTAGGATTATCCGTAAATTCATACATACATAAAAAAGTTATGCGCACATTAACATTAAGCTAGTACTTAGCTATGTAATATCTTATATTTGTTTAATTTGACAAAGAAAGACAGAAAAGAATAAAAAAAAAAAATTACGCCCAGTATGACGCACGAAACTAAAACCTTGCACCAAGACCACTTAATACTATATCATAAAAAAACCTAACTCGGTTTCGTTATTTGTGCCTAATAAGCCTCAACTCAGCAAAAAGCAGCAGCACTGATTTTCAGCGCTGCAGCTTCAGTCGAAACTTCTATCCGCCATCTTTTGGCTGTCCCAGCTCAGCCAGTCAGTGGCAGTGAGTGTGTTTTTAGGGAATTCAGGTAGTGAGTGCTTCCCCCTTACATTCCTGTTAAATAACACACGGATTCAGCCCTATAAATCAATAAAATCCAAAGCCACCTTTAAGTCCTTGTTCTCAAAATAAATCACTTAATACGACACTCCAAAAATCCCACCTCACATTATTATTCGTAGAGCAAACACAAATTCGATCCGGTCCCATCTCCTTTAGTCTGTCTCGACATTCTATTAAACGTACTCCAAACACATTTGCCTTTTTCGTTGAGGAAATTGGTTCTTCGGCTTATCTCGAAGAAAAACCTATTTTGTATGGCACTCTTGGTTTATGCGTGTAAGTAATTTAATGTAACTTTTAGAAGGAAATTCGTCACACGCTGAATTTTTAAGGAAGATTCGAATTTCAAATTGAGAATTCGATGCTGTTTTTCGGAGTTGGGATTTGAACGTTTTATTTTTATTTTAGCTAAGAACTTTTATGCGCGTCTGTACTTCGTATTTCGTAGGGCTGTCATCTTTAGTAATTTATTTGGGATAAAAAAGATGTGGTAATTTTTAAATAGAATAGAATTTAAAAAAAAATAGATGCAGGACAACATTTCCTTCACATAAAAAATTAAAATTGAAACAAAGAGATCATAAAGAAACAAAAATAACAAACACGAACAAAAAATAAACACGAGATTTTACTACACGCCCATGTCAAAACGGTTATCAGCTCAGCATTTTTTGTAAATATCCTTTTTATATGACACACCAACACATCGTATATTTTTTTAGATTCACTTTATTTTTCAATATTCTATAAATACCTCAGACTTCGTCATCATTTTTACCTAAGCTTTATGACTTGTGTGATGAAAGAGAAAACTCATAAATATTCGCATAAAAATACGTACCCCTTTTTAATACGGACAGGTTGACGTGCTAATATAAAACTGTATGACAAGTAGGTACTCAAAATAAATTAAGCCGAAGACGCTTAGTACAGTTATTTAGAGTAGATGGACAAAAATTCTCTGAAATGCTGATCAGCCTAATGTTATGCGATTTAGCTTTTATTTAAGAATTGTGATTGTGAACGTATAAGATTTCTTATGAACAATATTAGACAAATTTAAGAAGTCTTTCTGAGGGATCGAATCCGAAATGAGGTGATCCTACAGAGAATCAGATTAATCGACATAGCCCACAGAATTAGCAGGATGAATTGGTAATGGGCCGGCCATATTAGCAGTAGAATCGATGACCGATGGGGTAGACGTGTTCTTGAGTGGAGACCGCGAATCGGCAAACGTAGGGTAAAATGTCCTCAGGCTAGGTGGAGCGACGATCTTCGCAGTGTGGCTGGTAACATCTGGATGAGAGTAGCCGAGGATCAAGCCAGATGGCGTGCGATTGAAGAGGCTTATGTCCAGCACTAGACTGCTACAGGCTGAAGATGATGTATAAGATTTAAAATTATAATCAGCCTGTGTTTTTGTGCTATCTTAGGGTCAATTAACCAAGCAGGCAATATCACTAAGAAATGAATAAACTTACAGGAATGTTTGACTAATTTGGACCATTTTCTAAGTAAAACTATAGGTAGAAACAGTTTAACAGAGGTATTTTGAAAGTTAGTCTTGGTGACTAAGGGCTCAATTACGGAGAGGCGGAAAGTCGCGCGGAGCGCATAGCGTTACGCAACGCTGAGAAAGGCCCGTATCTCCGTTCATGGAGAGCGAGCGAGAGAGCGACACGCTGCTTAGCGCGCCGCGCGACTTTCTACCTCTCCATAATTGAGCCTTAGGGCACTTTCTGTGCTGATGAAATCGCGAAAAACAGCTCAGCCCTTTAAAAATAATAAAGTAGATGGCTATAATACCAACACAAATACATTGCTCATTCTACTTTCATAATCTTCAGACCACCATAATGGTAAAAATATGATCAACTTTGGAAATAACTTTAAAAACAAAGAGCAATATATCGTTTTTATTGCCACTGAATGCAGACGACTTAGAGATTTTTATTGAAACTTGACTTTTACCGACTGTAATGTTTGTATTACCGATTTTATTCTACTAGGTTACCCGAAGACCGAACATTATTCCGTATATGACCACTAAGCTTAACTTTATAACGTAAAATGGATGCTCATTCCCCTCTTTTTTGTCGGGGGTTAAAAATAAGTTTTAACCCCCGACAAAAAAGAGGGGAATATCTATGCATCTGTGTGTCTGTGTATCTGTGTGTCTGTATGCGGCATCGTAGCTCCAAAACGGATGGATCGATTTTAATGCAGTTTTTTTAATTGTAAGCTAGTTTCATGGGAAATCATCTAAGCTGTATTTTATTAAAATCTGTACAGCCGTTCATGAGTTCCAGCCCTTTTTCTAGTTGGAGTCGGGTTTTTTGACGGTTAGATTATTACAGGAACTAGTAACGTTTCTTACAGATTTGTATTTGATACATAATTAAAGGGAGATGAATAGATCTCTGGTCCAAAACATTGATAAATTTAATAATATAATTGTATTTAAATGCCCAAAGCATCATGTTGCATGATATTCGTTCATTGTTCTCATTTCATCGATTTAACTACAATATCGTCTCATATCGCCACATATCTCATTTCTCTGGGTTTTGCGAGAGACTTTGCGATCGTTCAATAAAATCAGGGCTCGCAATCCCCCAGTTAGAGTCCAGTCCACTCAACAGGTCCTCGGTCCATCTGGCTAGGGCTATATCCTACGCTAGGTCTGCATGGTAGCAGGTCTTGGTTCCCACCCAGTTTGCTATTGTAGTACAAAATTATACATACCTTCACATTTTGTTTTAAAGTTTTCAAAAGCAAGTCCATGCAATAAACAATTTTCATGTATCCAGTGTAACATACTGCGACAACCCTATTACCATTTTATACACATAAAGACACGTACAGTCGCAAAAGTAATAGTTATTCGTAGTTTAAAAACATCGAACATAAAAATATTATTGTTTTCTCACACGTAGCTAATAAAATACTTGATCTCATAACTTTCGAGTTTCTTTATTGTTTTTATTAGAAAATAAAGTAAACACATTTTTCATCACTGAAAAGTATGAAAAAATTGAAAAGTACATAATATCATTATTGCGATCTCGAATTACAATAGAAATCAGAAATCAGAAATCATTTATTTTGCTATGAATGTACAAGATAAGATGTTAACATTGTAAAAACAGATCCAACACACTCTACCTTACAGCATGCAAAAGTATAAAAAGAATATTTATGTCTACTCATACAAACAGATAATCGAGCGACTACAGCCTTCCTACATAAACTAAACATCAAAAACAAAAATCTTAATTCTATATTTAACAAATGATTGAATTAATTTGATATTTTAATTACATTAACAAAAAATAATAATAATTATAATAATATTAAACAAGGTATTTAATGGAAATTTAAAGGATGATGCCAGGATTTGTATGAACTCTGGTCCCACCCTCCAATAGCTACGTGTCATACATCGTTGGATAGGTATTTTTGAGCTGAACAAAAGTTACTATGGCGCCAAGTTTCAAATCTTAGTCCGTTCAGAGTTATTCATTATTAAACATGTCAGATTAACAATAGTTAAACATTATGCTTTTCCCTAATACAATACAGTTTTTGAATTAATACTAGTATTATATACCTATCTACCGTTATCATCAGAGTCGTAAGGTTTTTTTAGAGATAAAACACGATGGTAAGGTATAGTCCGCGCGCGAGCTCTGAGGAATCAGCACCTGAGGAAACGGGCACTTTGCGTTACGTCCGACCAACTCTTCTTACGACTCTGATGATAATGGTAGATAGGTATATAGGTAATACTAGTATTCATTCAAAAACTGTATTGTATTAGGGAAAAGCATCATGTTTAACCATTGTTAAACTGACATGTTTAATAATGCATAACTCTGAACGGACTAAGATTTGAAACTTGGCGCCATAGTAACTTCTGTTCAGCTCAAAAATACCTATCCAACGATGTATGACACGTCGCTATTGGAGGGTGGGACCAAAATTGGCATCATCCTTTAAAATTAAAATTAAATAAGAGCGATATCACACAATTAGGTAAGTTTAGTCGTAAATTCGCGTCTGTAACGCCGCGATTTCGGTGCCGCTGACGCTGAATCAAAGGGCAATTTGTATCTCTTTTATTAGTGCACATTATTCTTGTACACAAGGATCTGCCAATCGACAAAAAATCACTCTCTTCCCTAATTGTTTTGTTAGTTAGCTCATTGTAACATTTTTTTAAATAAGCTTGGTATATTTTTTATGTTTAAAACTTTATTTACTTAATCATTTATGCACACACATGAAAAGACATAAAAAACATTAAATAGGAGAAAAAGTACAAAGGTACTGCTTATTTCACCAAAGAAATCTCTTCCAGCAGACCTGCAAGAGGAGAATTTAAAACACGAAATGTAGACAGACAGCGATGTACAAGAATAGATCAAAACTATAAATTAAATACAATAATATAAACTTAAGTAAAATATTTACATAAAACAAATACACATATATATAAAAACAAACATAAATAAATACAAACACATACATAAATAAATTGCAAACAGAAGATGCTATGACAGGGAGAGATAATGCTCTTTTACAAGTTTCTTAAAGGGTGAGATAATCATGATTAGTATCGTATTGCCCGTAAAACTTCTTCTGAACAGCTGCAGCCGTAGTAAGCAAGTATTGATTAAAAACTTTCCCTTCCAGTTTGATAAAGGATACATCTTCTATTGCATACAGTAATACACCAAACCGTTCAATTTGAACTATCTCGATTGCTCAACCATTCGCTACCATCAGAATCCTTTAGCGGGAACTAAGTACACAACAACTCTGCTTACATAAGGCCTACAATACACTTGCGTACCAAGCATGCCAGATAAATAGAGTGTGCGAGCTACCCGTATGTATCTCATGCTGTCGGATAAAAGCAGGCGATCTAAATAGTAAGCTAGCAGATTGCAAGAGGTTCCTAAAATTTTTGCATACAATTAGCGGCGTGGTAGCTTGACACACAGAACACAGAAAAGAGGTTAGAAAGGCGATCATACGGCGTTTGTACGGGAACCGATGTCGCCAGATACGACCCCACCTTTTACTACCACCACACGTGCAGTTATACGCACAAGATTACACCAACACATGCAACATCATACAGAGCATTATAATTAGTCGGACCGCTATAAGCACCGCCCTGTCGACGGCTGGCGGGGCGTAAGGCCGCCCCACACGGACTAGCTTATTGGTCGCCCCTCTCGCGTCCCGCAGGCCCTCGGGGAGCATATTGGTCGATATTATTCTGCTCCCGCCTCCCGATGACCGTGGGAGGGCCTTGCGAGGCAACAGACTAAGCTAATTGGTCGATCGCAGAAGTCACTCACACAGAGACAGGTTGCATTGCCTATGTACTGTGCAAAAGCAATTTATTTTACATATACGCTAGTGATTTCAACGATATCGATATTTGGTATTTTATCATTTGAACAAAATTCAAAATGAAAAAGAAAGATTATAATTATACTCGTTTTGGTAGGTATTATTCAAATTTAATCCTACTAATATTGAATTTTATGAAATCCATCACATTAATAAAATGATAAAGGTATTGTGTAATAAATAGGAAGGGATATGAAGTATATGTAAAATAACTTTTTTTGCCAAACTACATAATACTCGTATTTATATACCTTGAAACAAAATATATTTATTAAGAAATAACAAAATTAAATATCTACGAGTATTAAAAAAATATTATTTCTTAAACAGTTTACAATTAACCGATGGGCCCGTAGACGCGCGCTAAAAACTAATTATAGCCGAATCGGATGATTTAAAAAAATGCAAATAATGGCGGGGGGGGCTTAATAATACATATCGCTGCTTAAATTCGAAAGGGCCACAAATAAAAAAATCTCAAAATCTGTTTTATTGCAAAAATCGTATCAATTCTGTTTATATTTTTATATGCGAAAAAGACACCCAGTATTTTTGCATTATAAATTGTTGTTTCACACTACCGCCCTTTTTGCATTTTTAGGCTTTGGTGGCTTACTTCCGAGCAAAGCGGCCATATTGTTAGTTGCGACCCGGCAATCAGCGTGATCGCTCGTATTCTATGTGAAAAAGAGCCACATTTCCAAAAATATCTCAGTTTCATTGAAAATTTATAGATAAAGATGCCATAATTTGGAATACGACCGTATCGAATTTAAAATACATGGAAGTATAACACTATTTTCATAAGCAAAAGTGCCGTGATTTGTATTGCGTTCGTTTTGAATTATAATAAAATTAGTTTTATTAATATTGTATGAATGAAAAGTGCAGTATTTGGAATCCTTCTGTTTTGCATATAAGATTATGGTGAATATGGTAGTATTTATTGAAACGAATATGCAATACATACCTATATTTTGATTAGGTTGTTAATATCTATGGATAAAGTGTAAAACAAAAATTATAATAATTTGAATAAAACCAGTAGTAGGTATACTTGCTGAGTACCAAATAAACGAGTATATACGGGGTGTAAGTGACATCGTAATGAAAATTGATACCATTCAGTACAGTCATGATTCTGGACACCTCAGCAAGTAAATTTCGGGTCGGCCTTTTAAGATTTTGTTCGTAGAATATTTAGGTACTTACTTAGTTATAAGAACTGCGAACAAAACCGTATTTTTTTTGAAAAGATCTACCCATAATTCTTACCCTGAGTTGTCCATAATCATGTGCTGAATCCATGGTATCAGTTTTCGTTACGATGTCACTTACACCCTGTATATCATAATTGGGTGGCTTGAGTGTTAAGTATGTCCCTACTTGTATTGTTTAAATTATAGTGGTACTTCATATGATCTTTGCTGTTCTTTTTTTAATATTGTGTAAATTCTGGTCGAATTTTAGCCGGGGCCGCTACTGCGTCCCCAGATATTATTGTTAATTTGTTTTATGAAAGGAGTTTCCATGGAGTTTCTTGCCAGTAGATCTTCTATAAATAACAAACTTTGACTTTGACTTTAAAATATTCGCCGATGTCTCTGGTCAAATAAGGTTTATTTTCGGCAAAATTGTTACGAAAATTGGTTTTAAAGTTTTCAATAATTTTATTATTGTGTTGCCGCGTCATCACGTTGTTGTACGTATTTACGCTTTGTTGTTATTTATTATTTAGCTAAGAACTTTATTTCTTTATTTATAGAATAGGTAGCCGAGCACTTCGGTTTTTAAATATCATCAAAACCAGAAACGAAGAATGTAAAACCACTTTAACCCGTAACGACACACAATTTAACTCAACTCCTAAATTTGTTTAGATTTGGGTACCTACACATTCTTCTTGAGTAGTTGTTTTATTTAGGTTTTTATGTGACATGGTTACCTATATTGCACAACAAATTCACTCAAAATACTTACTGGCTATCGTAAGACTAGCGAAAAAATAAAAACAGTAACATTTAATGTTTGTAGTAAAACTACTACAAACATTACTTGTTACTGTTACTGTTAGCCTGTATCATCCCACTGCTGGGCAAAGGTCTCCCCCCTTGATTTCCATGCTGTTCGATCATGTGCCAATGATAACTAGTCCTTGTATGTGTCTAGTTCGTCCCGCAATCTCTTTCGCGGTCAATAACCAAACATTACCTAATTCTTTAAAATATTGTGAATTTTTCTATTTTAAAACTGTTTAATGGTTGATTTTATAGAATTTTATTGCAAGGTATTGCTACTATTAAGTTATAATTATTTGTTTTTAACATATTACACAAAACAATAAAGGAAAACATCAAATAAAACCTATTTTTAGTATGATTTGTGGCTTTTTATTCATTATAAGTCCCTTTTGTTTATAAAAATGTACCACAATGTTTATCATTATGGTATTTTTTTATAAGTAAAAGGGACTTATGTGATGTTTTACTTAACTGGGTAAATTTTATAGCAAATATCAAATTATAGGCGAATAGAGGCTTAAAATTAACATCCGATGATATATAGCATATAGGTATAATAAATAAAAAATAAACAAAAACACCGTCCAAAACTTTGATGGGCTCTCCTGTAAAAATTGATTTTTCGACTTATGGCCCTTTTGAATTTAAGCAGCGATATACATAATAAAAAAAATATAAAAAAAATTGTGAAATTAAAAATTAATAAAAATGTAAATAAATGTTGATGAGTCATGCAAATGACGTCATTGGCCGCGCGGCCTATACGCGGTTGTACGAGTTAAAAAACTTATTCACTTACATTTCATTATTACCTATCTACTACAAAACATTTCCAAGAAATAATTTATCGATAAAGTACAATTTACGTCATTAGGTGAACACAGCACTAGAATAAGTGGTCACTTTGCGATCGTGACTTCCCGTTTGCCGCGCAATACATTTCGCGCTCCTATCGTCAGAGCAAAAATTGCGAACGTACATTGCCGGCAATGTATATTTTTTAGAATTTAGTTTTTTAAATTATCACTACGATCATGTTTTAACAGTTTTTATCTAAAATATTATTATTATGAAGGATATTGAGACCTAGTATGTATAGAAATTCCTTCTTTGGCTACAGTTGACACTTGACTTCTTGCTCTGCTAGTAATTATTGCATAAGATGGCATTTTCGAGTATTTTATGAGCCGCTTTCTACAATACTCACTTCGTTGCAGTCCGTGAGTGACTAAACAGCGCGATCGCACGTTTTTTCGACACCTGAGCATTTGCTCAGGCTTGTGGCGCGCCTGCCCCGCCCACAAGGCCATTCTAACCTCTTTTTCTGTGTTCTGTGGCTTGACACATGCATGCCAACGGCGGAACGTACTGATTCTGGTGTCCACATACCTGGCTTGGGCAATCAATATGACAATAGAAAAAAAAAAAAAAAACACATAGGGCAACATAACAGTCACAAGAAATTAATAACACAATAGTTATTTGTTATACAAGAGTGCAAAGTTGCTTTTTAACCGCGTGTTCAATTTTGATGACCGAGCAAGCGAAGGATTCTAAAATTGAATCACGAGCGCAGCGATTGATTCAAAATTAGAATCCTGAGCGTTAGCGAGGGAATCAAAAGAGCACGAGGTGAAAAATCTTTGCACTCGAGTGCAACACGTAACTTTTCATTCCACCTCAGCGAGGAAATGACTAAATGCAAAAAAAACGTTTAATTCACAAACTTAGTGCACACGATGTTCTAAATTCAATTTACTTTATCCTCTAGAGAATAAAAACGGCTTTTCCACTCAGATATTGAAGATTAAAAATACTCTTTCCGAGATGGTGGGATGAAAAAGTAATATTTTACATTGTTAAATATACCTAAATGTGCTTGCCTTCTTAGCGTGGTAGTAAACTAAATATGTTTGGTCCGGTATGCCAGCCCCCATGCGGACTGCAGTCTCAGTAGCAGACAGTAGCTCCTCACGTGCCCGTGGCAGGGGTCGTGGCACAGGATGGAGGGCTTCATTGTCTGCGGAGAGACGCCGCACTCACATTAGAGGTTTGAACCGTCTGCGAAGTAGACGCTATCTTCGTTTCGGCTGACTTAGGTCCGTAATAACCTAACCGTCAAAAACCTTCGACTCCAACTAGAAAAAGAGCTGTAACTCTTGAACTGCTAAACAGATTTTCATGAAACATAGCTTAAATGATATCTGATTAAATTAGCTTTCAATTTAAAACTGCATTGAAATCGGTCCATCCGTTTTGGAGCTACGATGCCACAGAAAGATACATGGATACACAGATACACACTACAAAAAACACCTCTTTTTGTCGGGGGTTAAAAATAGGCTTAAAGCTACTTTTGCTGACTATTTCACTGGCAGTGTACTAGTCTTAGGACAATTCCAATAAGTTTGAGACTTACAAACTTAGTCAATATAGGCTATAAGTACACTATGTGGGACATAGAATTAAGCTTTCCCAAGAGCAACTATGTCACGCCCCAAAACAGTGTGGAAACTAACAAATCACATTTCCACATTGTATTAAATAAAACAGGGTGGAACGGGGCTAGGAAACAAGCGATTAGGGTTAGTTGCTGATGTTCTGATTGTCGTTGGATTACTTGTTTTCGAGTATAATACGTTTTGGGTACAACAAAATTAAGGCAAAAGTTATGGTGTAACCAGAATTTGCCAACGAATCTATTGGGTTACTGTGTTAAGCAAATAAAAATAAAAATAAAATTAAAATTCTTACCCTGTATTCTTCACCCTATATCCTATAATGGGATCGGTTTTGAGTTTTGAGACTCGCAAAAAATACCAGCGTATAATGTCAATAGCATCTACTTTTACATCGATAACGTCCATACCTGTTAAATATTGGAAGAACAAGTTCTCTTCTTCTTCTTCGTCCTTCGCTGTCTCTAAACGCGGGGTCGGCCTTCAAAATTCTGAGGCGCTATTTACTTCGCTGACTAGCATCGTCAACAGACAGACCCAACACCTTCATGTCTCTCTGCAAATTCGTCATTCAAGTCGTTTGCCGTTTGCCTTTCCCTTCCTTGCCATGGAAAGGCACTCGGAAGTCCAAGATGTGCCTTTTTAATGGCAGCACGATCATTTTTTTCTTAGCAAAATACATTTCGAACTCATGGCATGGTTAGCACAGTGGCTAAGCCATTGATTTCCTGCGGGACGTGCCGCGGGTTTTATCCCAGCATGGATCAAATATTTGTATGGCCTACAGATAGTTGTCCGGGTTTGGGTTTGTGGGCATGTGACATGTATGTCTGTAAACTGTACCCACGATACAGGAGAAATCCTAGTGAGGGAACAAGTTTTTTTTTTTTTACAAACGTACCACATGGTGACCATCAAGAAAAGCATCAAGAATTGCCTACACCATCTTAAAAGGTCGGCAACGCATCGGTGACTCCTCTGGTGCGCGGCGGATGTTCATGGGTGGCGGTGATCACTTACCATCAGGTGAACCGCACGATCCGTTTGCCGCCTAAAATAGATTAAAAAAAGACTCGAATACTGATACCTCAATTATTTTATCTAATACTTCATTAGTCTACTTTCACATCAATCTTCAATTCTCAATCTGCGATTTCTGATCCTAAATGCCTTCATAAATTGCAAGTGGCTTCAAATTTACCTACAAATTCTGTTCGTTCAAACAGCTTGCTCATTTCGCGGCCCTAACACAAAACTAGCAAGCGCCGTAACTTGTGTTATATATTGACAAGTGTAGCTGTGAAATCGTGCTTACTACATACACGCTCCTGATTGGAACTAAAATAAGCGTGCAAATGTGCGCAGTGGGTATTGTGGCAACTTCATATTTGTATTGTCAGGGAATGAGGCAGGAGTTTATTGCTGTATGCTGTATCTGTTGTTGATTAGGAGAAAAATAATATAGGTGTTATGCTGACCTAAATTTGGGATTTGGTTTTTGTATGAATATATCCTGTTAACAGAATGGTTTTGTATACGTCTTGTGCTTTACTTTAAGTGTCAATTGCAAGAATTTAGCGGAGATCCATATAGGCTCGCTAATACGTCATATTTTATAGTTGCATAATTGTACTTGTCATACTTGTCATTTCGCATAAAGTTTATCCGCATAACCTGATTAGGCATGATGATAGTATTTGCGTTTGGCCAGAAATATTTAGTGTATACTTCATGTTTGCTGTATTTTAACCTAATGTAACAGTGTTTTGCTTCGATGAAATCATTATTTATTTATTTAGATCATGGAAAACTTACAGCTAATTTAACTTAAATAACAACAATTTAGTCAATAGAAAGCCAATAACAAGTTTTCACTTCTAGTAATAGACTAAAAAAATTTAATGTGAGGGAATGAAGTACACCTTACCATAACAATAACAATTGCTTACCTACTAAAAACAGAGCATGCAGTCTTTTTATTTGAAAAAGTTAAGGCTCAAACACCTCCTCACTGAGGGCACACTGCTTGTGAATGGATCAATATCATGCTGTTTACATAGTTTATTAAAGTTTCTGCTCGCACGCACCATATAACTATTTTGCCTATAATTCGTTGATGCATTTGGTATACATATGGGTGGATTGTATCGAATTGATTTATGTGGGACATTAAAATAGACTTTAGATAAAAGCTCAGTGCACTCAATATCGTTATTAATTATTTTTAAGAAATATGTGAAGTCAGCTATTTCACGACGGTTTTCGAGTGGCAACAGATGGTATTTCTTATGGTATTTCATTATGCTCACAAACAAATGGCAATAGTAATTATACATAAAATCTTTATGCCAAACATTTCATACCAATAACCATCAATATTATGATAATAAAAATTATACGAAACAAGGGGAATATACCCTTTTGCGGTCTCAACACTTTAGCCCTAACTATGTGAAATAGAAAAATAGATTTTATGATGAGTTGCATGGCAAAAATTAATTTATTATTGAATCAATTACGTCTGTCTGCACCACAGTATATTTTATTAGGATAGAATTTATACTCAAATAAATTAAAACATCATCGAAATAAACTTATAAAAGTTTTTACAGAGAATAAATGAAAGAAAAAGCTAGATTTTATCGGCTATTCATTTTCTGCGCAGGTTGTAAGAATCGCGAGGTAAATGGATTGCTACTACGCTTACAGACGACGAGGCAGCTAGCTGTCACAATATCTCTATCAGGCAATAAGTTACACATGGCTCCAAATCGTTTTAAAAGATTTCGAACATCAAGATCTCGAGGCACTTTGGAATAGAAAAACCGAATCCGGTTTTTATCCCAAAAGAATAGGTAACATCGGGGAAATTGCTTACAGTTTCTATTTGATTTAGGAAGTAAACAAACACAATATACCAGCTACCGCTTGTTGAAGTTTTAAAAGTAAATGAGCAGCTATTAGTTCTGCAGTATCTGAGGCTTTGACTGACTATCTAATAGATGGGAGTTTAATTGAAATCCGTTGAATTATTGCGGTGAGCCCATTCATAGAACAAGAATTTGGGTCAGTTGGGGGCAATAGGGAGTATTTATGTGGATCACATATACTAGTATTTGCTATAGAACATACACAATAGGAATATATTACATTAATATAAGCTTTTTATAATGCGACAAATGATAACAATGACGACTGAAATAGCGCAGTGGAATAATATTCCGCCTTATTCATGTCTTAAATTTTCTATAATTTTAACTATATTTACTGATAATAAGCTCATATCTCATATTTATGACCTTCTTTATGATTTTTCATTTATACAGCAAAGGTAGGTATCAATTTTGATGAATAAGATCGCAAAAGTAAACAATGAATCGGCCTTTCAGAATATAACAAAGCAACTGAAATGGAACATCAGAATGAATCTTCGAACAAATGCGACTCAAAAAAACAAAGTCTACTCTCAAAGGCCAAGAAGTTGTTAATACTGAACTTTCTAAATACTAATAGTAAGAGACAAACAAACCTGTGAACATAGTTCGACACATTCTCTTGAACTGCTGAAAGGAAGTCGAAGACAACAATGGGACGAAGTTGCTCGCTAACTTTAATTTTGTCCTTCTTCGGTACATTTTTACTTGTTTCACAAAGATTTTTTCGCGTGAAAGAAATGTTTTTATGGGTTTATATGTAGTTATTTATTTTGAAAGTTTTACTGATTTGATTGGTGGAGTGAGCAGGACTGCTGTGTTGTCATGGATATTGATACAATGTGAACATGTTGTAGCTATTTTGAGACCTTAATCATTATTATCTGAGACTGGTTGATTTTGCTGCGTCTTTACAATAATACTGAAATCAGTTTTATATACTTATGTTATTTCTAAGTAATAATCAAAATCTTTTATTTTTAAATTATCTACTTTTCATTCCCTAAATACTCCACAAGTTTCTGATCGTACTCATCAATTACAGTGCCTTTTTCCTATTAACATAAAAGTAATACTACTACAATTCTCGGTAGTAAAGGAAAGTAGCAATAACCATTCCACTGCAGCAAGTTGCCGAATGCAGAATATTCTGTGAAGGCGGGCGGCGAGAGAAAAGTAGGTTAGGCTCGTAGAAGCTTTTACAACAACGAACTTATGAAACAATTCAGTTACTTTTCTTACCAAACTTTTGAATACATCTAGACTCCTTACCAATTTAGACTTTCGAAACAGGACAAGATATATTGCTTGTTGAGAAATTGAATAAATTGAATGATGCAACATGACTAACAAAATATACGATGTTTTTTTTTAGGAAGCAACGCGAAGGAATATATAGACTGAAAGCAGAGGAAAGCAGAAAAGCTGATATAATACGATTTATCTTAAATATTGATTACAAAACATAAGATACATGCAAGGGAACCAATTTACAACTTCCAGTTAAATAAAAGGCAAGCTCGACCCCAATAGGATCATCGGGTGCGAGTGATTAATCCAATTACTTCAAGAAAAGAAAGAGCTTCCAAACTTCATTTTGTTTCGTTAGAATCGAATCAAATCAACATTTTCGTAATACGAAGGACTCGGGTTCGGATCTGCTGCATGGTGTATACGAACGATTTTTATCTGCGATCGGAATGTTGGGAAAAGATGAGGTACAATAACATAATGAAGTTATTGATGTAGTTGAGGATCTTGAAGACTAAATATAAACAATACTGCTAAATATGCGCGCTTGGTAGAATTTAAAGAAAAAAATATTCCAATTCTATAGTTTTGTACATGTTTCACTGACTTTTTAAGCCAAATTATTATTTGTATAGTAGCTGAACTATTTCATAATTCTTTAAAGAAAAATATCAAAATATTTCTCCGATTAATCGCACGTTTACACCTGTGCCAACGTACGTACCAAGTTTCTGTTCGAATCAGAAAAATCATTTCCACCCGAACGGGCGTTGTTTTCCCCTCGATTTCCATTCACTCTTACAGTCCGGAACGTGGGATCCGGATTTGTGCGCAGTCGTACAAATGATTTTTATAGAATTTTAAACTTATCTCACTTCTCCTTGTTGGATCCGACTAGAATTTAGTGCTGCAAAAATTGCGTTTTTGTTCTATTTTTGGAGCTGTACGGATGTTTTGTTCGTTGCGTTTGGAAATGAATGAAAAGTTGTTGTGGCCTCGCGTATTTCAGTGAAATTCGAGATTGCATGGTCTTGCAATTACTTAGGATCGTTTTCTATTTTCATTTCATTTTTCACACAGTACAACACAAAATCTTGAATATTTTTTATAATATTTCCTCCCAAATCGATGGTACAGTTAGCGAATATACTGAAATCGAATTATATCGAGGAGGTAGTATGAAATTAGAGGATTGCCTTATAGAACCTTCTGCCATTGCAGATTACGTAATAGTGAAACATTCCTACACAGCTAAGAATTATATTAAGCCTAGAGGAAAGAACACCTTAGATATGAATAATATTGCAATAAATACGCAATTAACTTTTTCTGCTACCACCCATAATTGATTGGACATGAAGATAACGAGATTCAGCGCCCCTTTTTCTTGTTAACCAGAATCAAAAGATTTTCCTCCCCCAAAGAACTGTTCTTAGGAATAAAAAAATGTTGCTTCATCTACATATTTTATTGTGGCTGTGAAATTGAAAGAGAAATGTGCAAAATTGTATTATGTAGTACTGGATTTGTATCAGTATTATCTACAACTGTGTGGTTCCCAGCTAAAAATATGGCTACTGCTATATAATAATATAATAAGTTTTATACCAAACATAGAGAAAGTGGTTTGCACTTTCTCTGTGTTTGGTATAAAACTTATTCATTGTCATGTCATGGTCATTTAAAATTAGAGAAAGATGAATGATAAACTTTTAATCTTTTAACACTTCCTTTTATGTTCATAATTGTTCTTTGTCCTCATTTTCCCTTTCCCCATCCAAAAGTTGCTTGAAATTTTAAACTTTATTAACAATAATTTATCATACACTAGAATTGCAGCTGCATAGGACAGTAGATAAGTAGTAATTTGTGTATAAAATAAATCGTTTTTCTTTCTTCTTTTTCTTTCTAGATAATATTATAGGTATAATATTTATTATGAATTTGTTGCATTCACATCAACAGGTTCCGCTATTTTATCTCATTTATCTTTCCCCTATCAAATGCTGAAACTTTAAGAAAAAGAAAGTCTTAAGATATCCAAAACCACAAGCAAAACTTTAGCCAATACATCTTTCTATACATAAGCAACGTATTTTTCCTCACTTCGCGCCGATACAGACGCATACCCAACTTTAAATTTACTTTGTACGTAGTGCAGAACTTTGGCGTTCAACTGCATACGTACTCCTGTAGAATAAAAACTTAGTTCACTGTTTGCGGGTTTTGCTCTTGTTTTTAAACAAATATTTGTTTAGTAATAGGCATTGGAAAGAAGTTTTAGATGGGTACTTCACACTTTTAACTTTGTTGGTAAGTTTATCGTGGCTGGCATAATAATATTATAAGGAGGAAAGTTTTACACCTAAAAAATTAGTTTTTTGGCTACTAAAAGTTTAAGGCATTAATTTATTATTTCTACTTGTCTAGCTTATTTGAAAGACTTTTCGTCATTGTGGCGTTTTTCAGAAGTAAAATCATCCCAAGAAAAGCCTAGTAAAAATATAGTTCCTTATCATATTTCACTTGGAACTTAACATAATCCATAGACATTACGTTTACCTAATCTTAGTCTCCGGTAAGGATCATACGCTAATATGGTAATCCAGCCAATTAATCGTAGGTTTAACTGTTACCGACCGCACTAAACTTTGCATCAGTCACTACCTAAGTAATTTCGCTACTTAGGATTAACGGGACCCTAACCATTACGTCCAACTTCGAACCCAAATTTATCAAGAACCTTCCGTCACAAAATCCCTGAAATGATGTTCGACATTTCCCCCAAATGTGAGCCTCAACCGAAATTGGATTCAGTTTTCATACATCACAGCGATCCCCGAAATTTAATTTCCCCCCTAAAAACACGCCTAACAAAAATTATAACATAATAAATTCCATTCACAAAAAGGCGAGGGTAAACCCTGAAATCCCTTCCGTGGATCAGTTGTAACAATACGGGCGTTTCCTGCAGGAAACGGAAGGTGGGGCAGACGTTCCTGCGAATATCTTTGTGAGGAACAATATTCGTGTTACGTCTGTTATTGTTTTCGAAATGTCAGCCTCTGGACAGTTGGATGTTCGAGTGATTCTAAGGTATCAGGTGATTGTTCCAATGTTTTCCGGTTATTATTTTCTTGGCCTGAATTTTTTCTCAACGAATTCTTTTTTTAGCTTTTATTGAAGCAGGAATTTTGTGAATATTACTTCCGTGAACACTTTAGTTATGAAAATGTTTTTGGAAATAAAATGAGGAACGAATATCGACTTTGATCTTGGGCTTTTTTTGATGTTTTAAATAAAAGAAAAAAGAAAATTCTTGATTCAATTTTCCTGTTTTTATGTAACAAATGTATATTTGGACGCGATAATGGGTTAACCATACAACATTTTTTTAATAGCAAAGAAAATGGTCTTTCTTGAATCTTATTTGCAGAGAAATAGAGCATTACAAAAGCGAACAAAGTTAGAAATAGATTTAGGTCTATAATATTGGCGAAACACATTGACATTGTAAGATAAAAATAAATTCCCTTTTGTAATTCCTAAAAATAAAATTGCGTGGAATCAATCAATCATAGCTTTGAGTCAAGGTATTTTTTTTCATTTCAAATAAAATAAACATCTCGAACACCCTACGTCTCTTCCAAAGAGCGAAAAAAACATTTTATAAATCTCACAAATCAAGCTGCAAATTAAACATGAAAAAAGAGCCTCAATTTTCCTACAAAACCAGCCGATTCTTCACAGGAGCTGTTTGAAAATTCTCTCTATATGCTAATAAATAAATTAACCTCGGCAAGAATTGATTCGACGTCTGGGTAATGTCGCGACGAACAAAAAGCCGATGGAGAATGGAAAAGCAATTATCGGTTGAGTCTTACCTCACAGAATTTTCAATAAACGCGTTGACTTTCGTTAATAAACTATGAAACAGATTTTTAGCCTTTATGAAGTTAAGCAAAGGATTAGTAGTGTTGGTTTTAGCTGAGTTTCTTCAAATGTTACGTTATTGACTTAAAAGTTAAGTGATATAAGTTACCGAATATAAAATTTAAACTGATATTAAGCGAAGGCACTGTATCCTGAGATACAGGTTTGTTTAACTTAGTTCAGGAGACAGAACTCATTAATTGTGTTCAGAAATATTTGATTGCTAATCAACGTTTTTATTAATATCTATTGCTTTTGTCTTCCGAAAATAAAATTTATTTAAAGTAGTTCATACATAGTTTTTGTGATTTAATACGTTTATACCAAGTATTACAAATTTTCTTTCATTGTGAGTGTAGTAAAGTAAGGCTTCATTATCAGCCGATAAGGAAAGTCGTTCTAGATTAGTCCAAAGTTGCTGAAACTGATCAATATGGTTGTCTGAGTTCTTACTGAATATAACAGGTCTATGATTATCATCAATGGCTTCAACATTTATTAAAGATGATTGATTAGCACGTAGGGTTTTATTATTTGAAGCAACATTTTGCACTACGTTTATACTTGTGTGCATATACGCCACTGTTTAGTAGTTCATACTGATATGACTTCAAACAGTTGCTTTAGCGAGTTCAATCCTTTGACTATTTTAAAAGTCCAAGCTTAGATGGTTCCTCACACCATTGACGATCAAAATTAACTATCTAGTGGGAAGAAATCTGCAATACACTTGACCCACTAAAGGTTCAATTCAACATTAAAAAAATACATCTTTGAACCGGATGCCAAAATTTCCTTCCATCTAGGAGAACTTACAATTGATTAAAGAAGAGAACAATATGTATCTTTTGAAAGAAGGAATGAAAATATTTGACCTTCAATTAAAAGTTTTACGCTTCAAGCTAACGCTTAATTAGGGAGCAAAGAAAAGGTTCGAAGAGGCAAATACTCCTGACCTTTAAATAGCACCATGGGGAGCTTTGAAAGTATAAAAGACGTTTAAAAGAGAGTCGTTAATCAAAACAGAGGAGAAAATGTGTCCAGAACTGTGAGAACTCCTTGTGATTTCTGTTTGGCGTCTTAATCTTGAAAGGCTTTGGTGTAGGAAGGATGGAGCTTGAGTGTGAAAATTTTTAGGGATATAAAATATTTTTCATCCCACCATCTCGGAAAGAGTATTTTTAATCTTCAATATCTGAGTGGAAAAGCCGTTTTTATTCTCTAGAGGATAAAGTAAATTTTCATCCCACCATCTCGGAAAGAGTATTTTTAATCTTCAATATCTGAGTGGAAAAGCCGTTTTTATTCTCTAGAGGATAAAGTAAATTGAATTTAGAACATCGTGTGCACTAAGTTTGTGAATTAAACGTTTTTTTTTTGCATTTAGTCATTTCCTCGCTGAGGTGGAATGAAAAGTTACGTGTTGCACTCGAGTGCAAAGATTTTTCACCTCGTGCTCTTTTGATTCCCTCGCTAACGCTCAGGATTCTAATTTTGAATCACTCGCTGCGCTCGTGATTCAATTTTAGAATCCTTCGCTTGCTCGGTCATCAAAATTGAACACGCGGTTAAAAAGCAACTTTGCACTCTTGTATAACAAATAACTATTATGTTTATAAATTTATTTTTGACTGGAAGAAAGAAGACTACCATAAAAACTACTATTACTATATACTTCTACGTCTATACTTACTAACCGTTACGATGATACTCAGTATTTTAAAGATTGAAGTAATAAGTCGTAATCCAAAGACCGGATCATTTACCTATCGTATAAAATTGTACAAACATTTTGGTATTTTATTCCATTACTCATAATACTGAAGATTCATCATGAACAGCCTCTTGCATTAATTTAGTAAACACAGCACCAGATTTAAGAGACTCGCTTACAATAAGGGGCTAAACCGGCAAGGGAGAAAAAACATCTAAAGATTCTTCACGAGGATTCTCATTCAATAAGAGATCCTGTGGAATTTTTACTAAAAGAAAAAAAAAATCTTGTGATGAGCACCGTTTGTGTTTAAGTCGTTATTCGAGCGGAGCTGAGAACCGTTTTTTTAGAATTCGTCTTTTGTTGAAGCAAAGGTTTAATCTGATTTTTAAAAGGATTCTTAAGACGGTACGGGTAGATAAAGTTCGTCGCAAAATTTCTCGTAAGCTGATATCTCTGGCCCCAATACTGAATCTGTAAAAACTGAAGTAATAACACAATTATTCTTTCTCTCTTCTAATCTTGGTCTCTTATGACGAAATACGGCTTCCACTCCTTTGAAATTCGTCGAAATGCCGATTCGTCTATAATCATTTCTTAGAATCCACAAAATCGATCCAGCTTCATGTTGGCTTCTGAGATACGTGATCTTTATTCCAAGATAAATAATTAGATAACCCCAACCCCACTTTGCACTTATTCGAAAATAAGTATCACAGATAAAATAATTCAACTTGGATTTACATCCATTCGGCTACCCACGAAATAACCGATTCCATTGATTTTATTATACACTTCCAAAAATATATTAGCAAGGAACATTTTTCCATTATGAAACGGGAATTTAATTCCCACCCGACGTGTTTTATGCATCAGCCTGTATTAATAGAGTTGGTTCAAAACTTTTTATAGTTGTCAATTTTATTGGGAAATGGAGTAAAATGGATATTGTTTATACTGTAATATACTTGTCTATATTAACGTTGTTGTAGTAATTAATTTATGATCATGCATTAGTATAAATACTTTAAGTTCTACGAAAATATCTAAAATCGTCATGGCTCATGACAAACGTACAACGTAATGCATAATTAATTACAATATAGGTATCTGATATATTATAATTAATTATGCTTTATCATCTTCCCTCAAAAAACTCAAACTCAAAATCTTTATTGCGTTTATATGTTCATAATATGTTGACAAAAAAATTGGTGCATATCAATATGAAACCCTGTTAGGGCACAGCAATTTTACTATAATACAATACCTAATAATAGCAGGTATTTCTTACATTACAATGTTAAATGTCCCCTCTAAAATGAAACCAAAAAATACCTGAATAATAATGTACCTTCACTCTATGTTGGGGTCGGCTCCCAGTCTAACTAGATGCAGCTGAATATCAGTATTATACACAGAGCGACAGCCATATATCTTACCTCCGCCACCCAATTACTGGGAGATACTGATAACCTAAGGTTAGACCGGTTGTCAGACTTTTTGGGCTGCTGACTCTCGTAACGACTAAAGACATTCGTATGATAACCAGGACCAACTGCTCAATGTGCTTTCTGTGGCACGGATTAATTAATTAATAAACATTAATATCTAATGTTAAATTAATTACTCTAATAAGCGGAATTTAATTGGGTTATATGTGGGTTTCCCACGGGTGATCCACGTTCGGATTTAAGATTATTAACTAAATTTCCCGTAGACGAAGTGTTTATACTTCGAGTAAACATTATGTTATTGTTAAATCATACATGACGTTGCCTCAACTCGAGCAGTTCGGTATTCTTCGTATTAAACTCTATACTGCAACGCACACTTTTCAGCACCGTAATGGCATCGATCATCGGCAATAAAGTTTACAAACTTTTAAAAAAGTAAATAGCGACTTCAAAAAACTATAAAGTACAAAATAATTTTCTTATAAATCTTAATAACTTCTGAAGTCAGTGCCACTGCCAAGCTAGGCGCATTGAAAAATTAAAGGCCTCAGACTTCAGAAGCTGTTAAGTTTTTTAAGAAAATTATTTTGTAATTTATAGTTTTGTGAAATCGCTTTTTACTTTTTTTTTAAGTTTTGAAACTTTATTCCGGATGACCGATGCCGTTACGGTGCTAAAAAGTTGTATCTTGTACATCTCGGTTTATTTTCAAGAAATATGGGTTCGGGTGGGATGGGTTAGGTGGGTATGGGGTTTTACCAAAAATATCTAATTTGTAAGTTATCGAAGCACCTGTTGTATATTTTAGTTAACATGGATCACTAATGGTAGAATGCGGTCGTCTTGTCTCCTATTAACCTAAATATAGAAGGCTCCCGTTCAATTACTAATGCAAATCTTATCGTGACAATACACTTGATATATTATCCTTGGAATTTAATTATAGCACGCGACGCGATTGCGTTATATAGTATATGTATAGGTGTATGTACGTGTAATTAATACTTATATGGATATACAGGATAGTGGTGAGGCGTATTTATTGTCACAGTTAAAAATAACAGATATTTAAAGATAATATATTAAATTGTTCCTGCCAATACCAATTATCTGTTATAACAAATAACAGACACCATTCAAAGCGACACTAGCTTGTTATTTTCTTAAATAAAAGTTTTGCTCTCAATCCTACTAACTGGATTAGTGCTTGCTAAAATGACACACCTAGTATTTAATACATCTATACTAATATTATAAAGAGAAAAAAAAATACATTTTTATGCTTGTTTGTAATGAATAAATTTAAAAAACTACTGGACCGATTTAAAAATTTCTTTCACCAGCAGAATACTATATTATCATTGAGTAAAATAGGCTATAATTTATATAAATATTACGCGGGAGATCTGGCGGAAGCTAGTAAACAAATATACTTAGTTGGTGGATTTTTGTCTGGTAGTATGAAAATAACAGGCTGTTATTTAGTAACAGATACAGTACGGTAACAGTAACAGAGATAACAGTATAATTGACTGTTATAACCCATCACTAATACAGGATGGTGACGACCTTACGACGTTAAATGAAACCACTTATTTGGTATCACGTTCTGAAGCCGTACACAAAAAAAAAAAAAATTTTCACGCGTGTTATTATTGCATAATATTTCACTCTGCTCTCATTCGTCTCGGTGAAGGGACATCAAAGTACAAACATAAGTCATCTTTAATCTATTCTATACGTGGAAATAAAGACAGGTTGGAGACTTCAAATTTCGTCTAGACATCGTAATTATGTATAAAATTAAGAAAATTTATATACTACATATTGGATTTGATATTTTTTTTGTGTTCGTTACGTTGCCACCACCTTGTATTTGTATTGACGTTTCCTGTTAGATAACGGGGGTTGATTAGAGTAGGTACTATGAATAACTATGTCTATAATATTGGACCTAGTATAACAGGGTAGTTGTCAAACTTGTGGCGAAGTCCATCTTTATCACCAATTTACCATTTAATACTGGCAATCTTGTTCATCACTAGCCACTTCATGCTTCCAAAATTAAAATTTTACAATTTGAATTTAGAACGTTGCCCTGGATCATCATTTTTCTTCTTCAACTCTGAATAGAGACACAGCTGTTGTCATTGTTACAATTTTACAATGTAAATCTAAAATCTGAAAGTTTAAATCATGTGTAATTTAAGTTAAATAATTAACGTTTGTTATTTAATACTTAATTTATTAGTTTATTTATTTATTTATTAGTGGCAATGTCTTTTTGTCTATGTTTATGGAGTAGACGCCACTGCTAAACTTGATATTTAGAAAACTTATGTTCACAACACAAAGCTAAACGCTAGCTATACCAACTTTATTTTGGCGGCTTTTTTACCCAATTTTCTTTTTCTCCCGAAATTTTCGATAAGAGACCGCTGCTCTGCGAAAAAAATATCAATATCGCAAGCTTATCGCCTCCGTCCTTTCGAACCTTTTCTGAAAAAGGAGGTCATGCCTATAGTCATCATGCTGGGTGAACGAAGGTCATCGTCCCAAGGTTCAAAACAGGATTCCCTAACAGTGATGACTTGTCAGCTGCTTCGGACAAATGGATCTTGTTGTCTTATAAATAAATTAATTATCATACAGGATATTTTTTATGTAGTGCGCAAAATTTGGAGAATGATTCAGTGTCCGTTGCCAAATGCAACCGCAGTACTTAAATTCACTCAAAAACAAAATAAAAAAAATATTTTTCATCCCACCATCTCGGAAAGAGGATTTTTAATCTTCAATATCTGAGTGGAAAAGCCGTTTTTATTCTCTAGAGGATAAAGTAAATTTTCATCCCACCATCTCGGAAAGAGTATTTTTAATCTTCAATATCTGAGTGGAAAAGCCGTTTTTATTCTCTAGAGGATAAAGTAAATTGAATTTAGAACATCGTGTGCACTAAGTTTGTGAATTAAACGTTTTTTTTTTGCATTTAGTCATTTCCTCGCTGAGGTGGAATGAAAAGTTACGTGTTGCACTCGAGTGCAAAGATTTTTCACCTCGTGCTCTTTTGATTCCCTCGCTAACGCTCAGGATCCTGGCGGAATCCTTCGCTTGCTCGGTCATCAAAATTGAACACGCGGTTAAAAAGCAACTTTGCACTCTTGTATAACAAATAACTATTGTATGGCTTGCGCTAGTAGGTATATTATGCGTGTCCCCCATACTAAGTCGAATTTTCGTTTTGTTTTAAAGTGTATCCCAATAGTGGTTGTATTAAGGAACAGAGACTGAATCACTACAAATTATGGACACTAAAAAAAGAATATCCTGTATAAAAGAGATAGGGTAAACGGGAATTTTCGCTCAAAATAGGAGCTGCCCGACTGGAGAAGTAGCTCCACCTTGCAGAATATCGTAGCCAAACTTAACCAGGAAATCCAGTATCATTCATCAGCTGTCTACATTTCGTGTTTCAAATTCTCCTCTCGCAGGTCTGCTGGAAGAGATTTCTTTTGTGAAATAAGCAGTACCTTTGTACTTTTTCTCCTATTTAATGTTTTCTGTGTGTTTTCATGTGTATACATAAATTATTAAATAAATAAATATCATTGCGATCAATATCAATGGATTATTTAAAAATTTCTTTAAAACAGATTTCTTTTATTTAAAATATTTGTAGGTACGTTAGCCTCTATAAAAATTACTCACGTAAACAAAGCAAAATATCTACAGGAGCCAAAAGAGATTGAAGAAAATTTATTACATCTACTAATTATGTACCGATATTTAATTAAGCGTTTATATGGCTTTGACCTCAAAGATATATAAATTATACATTATCATCAATATATAGCTATAGCTTCTTTACCCCTTACCACAAGCAAACCAGGTTAAAGTAATTATATCACACGTAATATTAAGAGCAAAATAGCAGGGGTAATCAACCTTCGAATAAAATAATAAGATTACTCGATCAAACAGGAATGTAGGCATCAAGTTTTCGGGTGTCACCATAGTAACGTTTGATCTCTTAAAATTTAATAATATGGGTGTAACGGATAAATGTTTTAACCCTGTCGTTCTAAGAACATGTAATTGCTTATTTAATTATTTAAAATGAAATAGGTAGAGTACTGTTATCGCACTGAAAATACGTAATGGTTAGAAATAATCAAGTTGCTGCTATTTATAACTGAGTAATTGGGTTGGATGGAGTTTGCAATGTTAATATATCTACACTGAAATAACGTTACGGCTACAAATAAACAAGTTATTGATATTTACAACCGAATAATTTTTTATTTACGTGCGATAACGTTATAAAAAAGAAAGAAAGAAAGTTCATTGTAGTGAACAGTATATTGCATAAATTCCATATAAAACTGAGTAGGTACATAAAAGTACTACTCATTGCTTACTTATTAGGGACATGTGAATCAAAATAAAATTCATTAAAATGATTTGATTTTTAGAGTAGGTACAATTTTTTTATATTTTTTATTCTTTCACCCTTGCTACAAATAACATTTTGTTTGCACAATTTTAAGTAGATATACCTACTGAAAAATAAGACTTTTAAACAATATTTAATGTTGTAGCTATGTTTTCTCTTGTAAGTGAACATTCTAAACTTCTATAAGAAAACTAAATTCTTGAAACCATACCTACTTAACTTATCTTTTCTGAAATTATTAGATATATATATCATAGAGAGTGTTATTTGGCTACGATATTCTGCAAGGTGGAGGTACTTCCCCAGTCGGGCAACTCCAATTTTGAGAGAAAGGTCCATCCATGCCCTACCTCTTTTAAAATCTCTCAATGCGACATCTAATTCAAACTTATTTCAGCCAACGTAATCATTGTTTCACTATGGTACACATTTTAGGAACGGATCATGAAAAATCTAACAATATACAATATCCAAAGGTATTGAAAAGGAATTAATTCCATTAGCGTTCGATACATAAATAGTACAAAAAACATTCCGTTATAGAATGAAACCTATAAATAAACCCAAGCTCGATTCTTTACATAAGTCAAAGTACACCGTAAATATGTTTTGGCAACATAATGATAATAAATTACTCATGGTCAGCGACATACCCCAGTCCGCACAGTACCAACTTGAAATTGTATGGGTCATTTATGAAGAGGCATAAAGACTTTTGTGGCTTTACGTACCGTTTAAATGTATACTTTCAGAACTGATAATATATTAGATTATGTATGTAGAAAGTTTCTTCTTGGAGTATTTATATTTACTGGATTGAAACAGTTTATTTCGAACTCGCTTTTACTTGTGGCGTCGGTACAGTACTAGTTTTTAACACGCTTTTATTAGCTTCACCTGTAACTAACTAACTGACTATGTAAGAAAATCTTGGAAGTTAAGTTTGACCCACTTCCCGGGTTTCCGATTGAGCTGAAATTTTGCATGCACGTTCCGTTTGGATGACTAAAGCGTGTTCTATAGTTTTTTTAAACTATAATATTTTATTACTTATTGTCATGAAAAGTGTTATATTTTGACCTTAACGATCTTCCCAATAAATTTCCATTCTTCATCTTCTTCGGCTTCTGGATTTTCCCATACTGTCCGATTTAGATTTAATATGACAATCTTTATAAGTTCTTGATATACGAATAAAGAAAGAAATGTGTTTAGACCTAGTATCTACTACATTGTCCTCGCATAGCTTTGCGGGAATTACGAGTATATATTCAATAACCTAACCGTCAAAAACCTAGAAAACTCCAACTAAAAAAAGAGCTGTAACTTTTGAACGGCAGAACAGATTTTAATGAAACATAGCTAAGATGATACCCGATTAAATTAGATTTCAAATAAATAAAAACTCCATTGAAATCGGTCTATCCGTTTTGGAGATACAATGCCACCCACAGACAGATACACAGATACACACTACAAACTTACAACATCTTTCTTGTCGGGGATTAAAAATAGTAAAATATTCTGAATTTACATCCATCTGACATTGAAATTACTCACTCCTGCGGTCTTAATAAGGGGTTCATCAGTTTATTTATTCTACTTAATATCCCAAAAAAATATCAAAGCCTCATACAAAATTCCTACTTCTGTAGATAGACCTTAAAATATATTAAGTTCTATATCGAAACCAGCCGATATTAATAGGAACATTCCATTTATATAATATCAAATATTTATGTCAGCTTTGATAATAAGCTCTCGGATAGAGGTTTTGATCCGCCACAAATTTCTCTAGGGGTTATAGATTAAGGTGTACCTTTATTGGAGCATGAAAAACATACATATTATAAATTTCGGGAATCGTGATATAATACGTGGTTTTCGTATTAATACCTAGACTTTATTAGAGTGGGTGTTTTGCTCGTTACAAACTCGTATATTGTAATTTTGTTATCACCATATTTGCGTGGGCTTTGAATTGTATAGAGATGTTAACAACGTCTTCGTAAATTGAAATTCGACTGTGGGTTCATCTTCTATTTATATAAATTGACGTTGTCAATTTCCAAAGTACTATGCAAAGACTACAATAGTATATCGGACAGTACTATGTATTAAAATGATTCGTTCTTTAATAAAGTTGACCAGTGATTTCTGCTTAAACCAAAACACATAGCGTGATGTATATCACGTGGGTATCCACAAGCTTCATTTTAATTTTAAAAGTTGTTCCGTGATGTCGTTCTAATATCATAACATACAGAATGAATTGGAGCAAAATGTTTATTTAATTAAACTTAGTCTGAAGAACAGCACCTGGCTCCATTACGGCATCTATTACGGCTTTATTTCTCCATATTGGGGTGTCATAATTACGGCATACAAATTTTCTTTGGGGTTCCTTTTTAACCCCCAACAAAACAGAGGGGTGTTATAAGTTTGTAGTGTGTATCTGTGTATCTGTGTCTGTTTATGGCATCGTAGCTCCAAAGCGCATGGACCGATTTCAATTTAGTTTGTTTAATTGAAAGCTAGTATAATCGGGAATCATTTGAGCTATGTTTCATGAAAATCTATTCAGGCGTTCAAAATTGACAGCTCTTTTTCTAGTTTTTGAAGATTAGGTTATGTTTATAAATCACGTAAAAAAAAAAAAAAAAACTTCCACATAATATAAATTGTACAATGGGTGGACTAAACGCCCGCGGCGATTTATTCCAGGCAACCTTTGGATGAATAAGAGTGACTGAAATGTTTTTTAATTTTTTGTTTGTATGTAAGGGGTAATCTACACTATCCCTAGGTAATATAGGTTATATTTTATTTTGATATAAATAAAACGCGTGGGTGAATCCGCGTACAACAGCTAGTATCACATAAAATATTGAACCTAATCCTATCAGAAGAATCAAAACGTATCCACCCTTCTCATATCTGCGAACACAAGTATTGCGAAAATTATTCGGGGCAGGAATAAGGGGTGGATGTAATAAATTCCTCTTATTACCATAACTTCTAAACTTTTCACGTATACCTCGTTATTTTCTGAACTATAATAATAATTTACTTATATATTGGATAGCTATTGCCCGCGGATTCACTTGCATCCGGGAACTACTTCGGCTGTGCAATTTTAAAACCTAGCAACTGACATTTTAAAAAAAATCGGTGTTTATGCATTTTTCACTTGCTAAGAACCTTAGTGAAAAATGCAAAAACACCGATTTTTTTAGAAATGTCAGTTGCTAGGTTTTAAAATTGCACAGCCGACTTCATACAGAGTGCCGCAGATGTTGTCACATGAAATGAAACCACGTATTTGGGATCATGTTCTGAAGTCGTACACAAAAATCTCCGATTTTTACGCAAGATTTTTTGCATCATATTTCATTCTGCTATCATTCGACTAGATGAAGGAACATCGAAGTATAAATGTATCTCACATTTATCAGTACTAAAGGTGTAAAAAATAAAAATAAATGGTTAGAATAGGTTGAAGTGTAAAATTATGAAATTTTATGTATAGTCCGCGCGGAACTGGTGGGCCGCGCCTCAGGTATGTGAGCGGTGGGACGTAGGGGCGGGGCGCTTCCTGTCATTACTCAGTACAGCACCGTCAACAATAGGCAATCCGCCGCCCTCACCCCCGTCCCCACCTAAGGCGCGGCCAACTAGTTCCGCGCGGACTAAATTTCCTGGGGCTAAACTACAGATTGGATTTGATTGATTTTTTGTGTACGGTCACAGAACGTGATACTAATTACACGGTTTCATTTTTTTCGGCACCCTGTATACCTATATAAAAAGTATCCTATGTATTAATCCAGTGGGCCGAGCACGAATTTTTTGACGTATCGTAATATTAACGTAAGCAAATTTTGAATAAAAAATACACGTTTAATCCATGATATTTTTTCGAAAATACATGCAGTATTTTTACATTTTCATGAAACAAGTGTGTATGTATGTTGCATAAAACTTAACCAAAATGCGATAGATTCATTGTATTTTTTCAAAATATGCTTACGTTAACGTTACCTTACGTCAAACTATTCGTACTCGGCCCACAGGTCACGGTCTAATTCTTCTATATAGCCACCAAATAAAATACCTAAGCATAACTACAGTCCATTCTTGGTCCTTCGGTACGAAGACATTACAATAATTCCTAACGTCCGTTAATACATTATCTGAACGATCGCGTTACGTAACAACTAAATGTTCCTCCTAAATTACGTCAGGATATCGACAGTAATGGCCTTGAAGGAAACGTCTCGATTTCTGTATCCAAGCAATAAACAAGATTGGAAATAAAATATTTTTGTTTATTATTACTAGTTTCCACAATTTAGCATTTTTCTCGGGTGCAAGAGCGACAATTATGTAATTCTGGAGCACCAGGATACAGACACGGGACTGACTGCCCTGGGTTCAGGAACCCAAGGAAGTCAGTCCCGTAAAGAACAATGATACAGTTCTTAAAATAAAAAAAATACCTTTTGACAGCTGTCAAAGCTGTCAAAAAGGATCGGTTTTGACAGGTTTTGGCACTCAGGTATTTGTAAAATTATTTAAAAATATCTAAAACTATGTTAAAAAATTGAATAAAGGAAATAAAAATAATAATAAGTTTGTTAAACAAATAAATAAAAATTAAACAAAATGTGGGCAAACATGTGGACATGGCCAAACGTTTATAAGAAAGATCCCAACTAAGGCAAACTTTAAACAAGGAGGACGATCCATTTACACCAAAACGTTACACTGTTTAATAGAAACTCCAATCTCTCAGTCATGACCTAGCCCCGTTGCAGTATCCTAGCGCAGTATCGCTTTATACGGAGTGCGGACAACGTCAACACGAACGTATAGGTATGATAAGCTCTCAGTTATTCAAGTAAGAGCTAACTCGCCAGGAATGCAAGCTTGCCTATTTTATTGTGACTTGTTTTTATTAAAACTAGTGGTCGCCCAGTGGACGAAATTCGACCATAATTTTAGCTTTCTGCACTCCTTCTCCATATAAACTTTCTATGCCAAATCTCACACTCCTCCGTGCGCCCAATATGCTTCAAAAGAGGTAGAGTTTCCTCTTCACGTATTAATATATTATATAGATTATCTTAGAAGATAGAAAAAAAAGCTATTGGAGATTTTCTCTGGGAAATAATTACTAAAGATAGATTTTATTTTCGCGATTTCCTATTTCGTCCCATAGTAAAAGGTGTACTTATTGATGAGTACAATAACCACGTAAAATTATCAGGATTAGAAAAGTACAACATAAAAAAACTGTGATTTCTTGTTGTGCAAAGTCCCTTTAGAATAGAATAAAATAGATCTTTATTTCATGTAAGCCAAATACAGGCACTTATGAAATGTCAAGACTCTAGGTGCGCGGTAGCTTTAAAAATAACAACAGAGAAAAAAAGACTCATTTCAACTTACTACTGCAATATTTAAGCCGAATGTTCGTATGTATTTAACTGCTTACATGTACCTACTGGATCAAAACTGCACCAGAATCACTTTGACCGCAGTGTACTTTACGTGTTACGTACGCATACATACCCAATGCTCCAAAAAGCAGACGTGGCCGAAAAATTCAGGTCATATGGAATGCATGGACAAAAGAATTTTCTTGTGAATTGTGGGTTTCGAATACGAACAGGGTCAGTACACGTTTAGCTCTAGGTTGTTGTTGGTATAAATCACTCTATACTATAACTTGTTTGTATGGCCCTAATCTCTGGCACTACCGATTCTAAAAATTATTTCACTAGTTGAAAGTTACACTATCCCTGAGTAATATAAGCTATCTTTTTTATAAGAATTAAACGTGCGGTATTAGCTGGGCATAGAAATTAAATTTATTTAAATCTGTCCTCTGTCTAATCGATATAATTAAGTGGAGAATGGGGCGTAGAATATCCTCCTGCGCTAATATAAAGATAATTCCTGGATAAAAGGACTACACATCTACTACTACTAGATATCACACAAACACAGTAAAATCGAAAAAAATAATAATCAAATAAAGTAAATAATAATAACAAAATTATTAAAAAAAGAAACAGAAAATCAAGAAAAATACTCAAAAGTAGGTACATAAAAAAGAAACAATAATACACAGGAACACCCCAGACAATGATATAATTATTATGTTTATTTTTTCTCTGTGTATTATTCTTATTACTGTGTGTTTATTTTTAGTTTTTAGTTAATATTTTTTCTTTCTTTCTTTCTTACTCTCCTCACAGTCACAACATGGCGATCATGAAAATATTATCAGGGGTCTTATAATAGGCTTCCTATCTTCTTTTACTTTCATGGGTAACATTAACTCTAATAGAAATTATAAAGCCTTTGCAAGCACTCAAGCTCGCCCGAGCAATTCTCAAAGCGAGCTGAATCTAAAATCCATTCACATATTATTACTAATTCCGAGCACACACTGGCTGTCGTTTATTTAAATGTACTACCCGCGAGGAAGTCAGGCGTGTGACTTAATTCCGGAATTCTATACAACGCTTTATGTTGCGAGGCGAGGTGTTTAGGTTCAACTTCATAGAAATGAGACATAATTATCTTCTCATATATAAACGGCAAAAGTGTTACTTTAGCTGTTACTTTCGATGAAGAAACTGGTCTTAAGTCAGCAATGTCCGCCTCACGTGGAAGCCACGACTTTGGGCTTAGCGGGGTGCGGCGCGGCAAGCGGCGCGGTGTCGGCAGGCAGCGCGTTGTGCATGCCACGTACTGCTCAGTAGCGTTAGCGGCGGCAACCGAGGTGGACGTATTTAGACATTTATTTTTTATTGACATGGTGTTATCCAAAGTAGCTCTTCTTTGCCTTGAAAGCAGTTCATATTTTAAGCAGGATATTTTGAATAATTTTGAGAGAAGGAGTGCATGAAGTAAATAATAACTGGTATAAATATAGTGAATTCCGTGATTTATACAAATAATACAGAAAATATCCGGACACAAATATATGAGTACAAAAATAAAATATATGACAAAAATATGAGTACACATGAATGAGTCTAGAAACTTTTGATTATATTCTTCAACACATAAAAGTTCATTTGCAACATCAAAATATCAGATCCAAACGTGTTGTCACCAATCGTCGCAACAATCGTCTAAAATATTTTATTCGTCCATTCGCCGCTGAGTCCGCCGCTGCAATGCCGCTCGCCGTACCGCTCGGAGTCGTGGCATCTCAATCACTCGTCCGTACATTTGTTCAAGCCGCGCGCCGCGCCGCCCGCCGCTGCCGCGAACCGCTCGGCAAAAACCGCTAGCGTTGCCGCTGTGAGCTGTGCTTCGTGGCATGATTAATACATTTTGTTTTTGCCGCTCGCCGCCACGCTCTAAGCTACCGCTCATAGCGGCAAGGTCGTGGCCGGGCACTTAGATCTCGTGTTGACTTAATATTTATATTATCTCTAGTCAATTGCAAATCTATCCAAGCAATTTTCATGTATAATACATTACTGCTTTAACGAAAATAAATTACATTGCCTGAAACTCGAGATGTCAATAGAGAGTAAATTGAAAAGTTTCCAAGAATCTTTCATTCTATATACGGTAGCTACATAATAAATAAGAATAAAAAAGATACGGATATTTTCAATAATACCTCTGGGATTTCTTCCAAGAACTTCATAAATCCTCGCTTATTTGGGAGAGAAATACGGATTATAACGCCCACAAGTAAGAAATACTGACATAAAAAAGCATGAGAAAACTATGACGCCATTGTCTCATATTGTAAGTAAACACTTAAAATTCGACAGTGCTAATCTTGCTAGAGGTTACATTTTCATACGAAAAAAACTTTTAAAAAAGTAAATACCGACTTCAGTAAACTAAAAAGTATAAAAAAGCTTAGTAGCTTCTGAAGTGGGTGCCACTGCCATGCTAGGTGCATTGAAGAATTAAAGGCCCCGACTTCAGAAGCTGTTCAGTTTTTTTAGAAAATTCGGATAAAAAAGTCGGTTTTTACTTTTTTTGTTTATTTTATTTTTCTATTTTGAGTAGCATAAACAATACATAAACATGCGATTACAGCAATCGCGAGTGATGTGCTGTTATTCATCCAAGAGTTCCATTGTCTATCTCCGGTCTTCATCAAATCTTCACCAAATTTAAATGGGACCAACTCGAGAGTATGCCCTTTCAAATAAAAAATATTTTCAAAATCTGTTTGCAATTGGCGGAGTAACCGCGTACGTAACATACATACAAAAAAAAACATACAGTCGAATTGAGAACCTCCTCCTTTTTTTGAAGTCGGTTAATAAAGCACGTACGTACGTGTACGTTGGCATTAGTGCTACTGTTTATCCTAGGATTAATGCTGATGCTAACACTGATTCTAACGTTCATGCAAACGGACACAAAATGGTGAAAGTCAAGGAAATTTGCTATGGTCCAACTTGGGTTGGAATAAATTGGAAGAGGCCAATAGATAGTTTCAATACTGGCTGAATACGAACTTCAAAGTTGATAGCATATTTAAATAGTTTGAGTACTTGGAAAGTGCTATGTATGTAGGTATTTCAAATGGATGTGTTTCTATTTTGATTGATCCAGTTGCCTGTGAATGTAAACTATGACATGAATCGACTTGAAATGGTTAACAAAGATGTATTAAACTGCTTTACTGGTACAGTGATTGCAAAAGTGGTTACCGTACTTCAGATAGTTTTGATACCCAGGACCGCTATCTTAGCAGTGCGTTTTTTTGTTGGGAAATTCTTAGTAAGAGGTTTGAAATTTTATCTGATAAATGGTGATGCTTGCTTATCACATAAAATCGAACAATTGCAGGCTTTAAACAATACACCTCTGACAAGTTACATGGAAAAAACGACTGCAGACTCCATCCAAAATTCCAAACCAAGTTACTTAGTTACAAATAGCAATAACTTGTTTATTTCTAACCGATATATATTTTCAGTTTATGTTACGTTTAAAACTAAAACCTTTACACCTGATAACCTTTCTTTAATTCATCCCCACAACCATAACATAATTCCACACAATAAACGATCATACCTCAACCTACGCTATCCAAAACCATTTTCACAGCGCAATCTTCACATAAATCTAATATAAAAAGCGTAATGGAGCGTTCAGTATAAATACGACACGTTTTTCCACAGAATCGAATAAAGACATGGTGAAATCTTATATCGCATTGAGAACTTTAGTCACTTTATGACTGAAATAACAGGAAATATTTTTAAGAGATGTTATTTTGATTTCTTCGTATAAGATGAGCAGAGATTTTAGAGATATTTAGAGGCTTATGGGAGAACAATGTATTTGTACTTGTCCATTCAAAATGGAGGTCCCTCGGTCCTGGTGAGGTGATATTGCCTGGCGGGCTAATGCCTAACGGTTGATGTCAGACTTTCGTATCTACGTTAAAATCGTTACTAACTCTCGCAGCGACTCCATTCGGGATTTCCTCTGTCGCTTCATTTCGATTGATAGGGCTGGAGTACTTTTTGCCATGTAGCTAGGGGTCGTTATAAACTATACAATCATAATCATCCTCCAGCCATAATAAATCATATTTTACATTAAGGTTAGCGCAATATTTATTTTTCCCTCCATTCAGCTCATCAGCCGTCATCTTAGAATTTCTCTCTTCCTTTGCATTCATTTCTTGATTTAATTTGTCCTTCCAACATTCACATAAATACTAAAAACTTTTTTAATACAGTATTTCTTTGAAATTGTTGTTCATAACAATTTTCTTGTAGAACATTATCTCCTTTACAAAGTCAATAGGTATATGTTTAACACCGTTCAATTTTCCTTGAAAAGAAAAAAGGTTGATCCACTGGAAACCTACACAGTAAAATGCTTTTAAAGCGTAATCTCCCGAGTCGCTAGTCGCCCCGGTAACTAAGAGGATTCGCGGCTTAGTAGCTGCCCTGACCGTGTGGTACTTTTCGTTCCCACGTTGGACAAAGCCATGGTTTGCTTTCATAATTATTTTAATATAGGTACTTCCTGAGTTGTTTCGATATTCTTGGCGATGTGGATTTGGAAATGAAAGTGACATCGTAAAGAAAATTGATACCATGGATTCAGTACATGATTTTGGAAAATTCTGTACGAAGTTTATCGCAGTTTTATTAACACGATTTATTAACTTCACCTGTAACTAACTAACTATGTAAGAAAATTTTGGAACTTTTTGACCCACTTCCCGGTTTCCAATTGAGCAGAAATTTTGCATACACGTTCAGTTTGGATGACTAAAGCGTGTTCTATAGTTTTTTTAAACTTTTTTATTATTATTAAGTATCTAGATCTACTTAATTTAGGGTAGGTACTTATCCTACTCTCATTCATCTAAGTGAAAAGATATCAAATTAGAAACTTATGTCATCTACTCACTATACATATAAATAAACATTATTTTGGTAACATTTCAAATTTCGGCTAGAGATCGTGATAGATAATAAAACAAAATTAGTTCCTGTGGCTAAACTCTTAGTTTTGATAGATTTTTGTGTATGATCACAAAACGTGATACCAAACTCGTGGTTTCATTTAATGTCGTAACGTCGTTACCAGCCTGTATACTGGTATTCCGCCGCATCTAGATGGACTAGATGCCCCCAACATAGTTAGAAGATAGCCAGGCAGATGATTATTCTAAATACGATCTACAACTTGCTTGTCCATCCATTATTTTCTTTCTGTAGAGAAGCGTATGTTCAGAAGTGGAGTCCGATGGACTGAATACAATAGAACTTTGAATAAACAGTACCCAGTTAATTGATAATTGTCCAATGGACAATGTGCTTAGTGACCCGTTTAACTCCTTTGATTTGATTCAAATAAGAGTGGACATTAACAATAAAGGTAATGCTTCGATTTTCCGAAATATAATGAAACTTGAAATATAAGATCAGAATTACATCTGCTATTTTATATAATATCATTGCCATTACTTACACACACATTTTTTACCTGCTTCGTCAAATTTTAATTAGCCCAAATCAAACAAAAATTAATAATCATAATACCATTTTTGAAAGGCTTTATCAGTTGACAAAAAGCAGTAATTCTGAGAGTAATCGCTGTGATAAATCTTGGAACACCATAAAAGATACATCGAAGTTCGAACCATTAAATGAAAAAAATAGCAATTCAATTTTTTTTAGAATTTCTATTAACTTAATCGGTGACCCAGCAACAAATTCTCAAATAGATTTTAAATTTATAAATTAAACTGCCACCTAACCAACCGAGAAGCCATTATTAATCCTAATTCCTATCACGTAATGACAAAGACCTGACCTTGGAACCTAGGAATTCGACGAACGTGGGTATTTCGAACATTTGCCTCATTAACGTCGACCCTTTCACCACACGGACTGATATTGCCTGTTTTAATGTTAGAAGGATAGACGGATTGCGATTTTGGAACAGTTTGATTTTTAGAGTCAAGTAGAAGATTTTGCTTATACGGAAATTTAAGTTTGATTGCAACACGCTTTATTTCGTTGGTTAAATTGGTATTATTATCCAAAAACAGATGAGAGGAATTCAGATTTATGTTGTTTTACTTGGTTGCTATGCTCATCAGCCATAAACCCAGCTTTTAGCGTATTACGTGAGATATTGCAAATAAAATTTTCAATCTCTTCCTAAGCAGAGCTATAGACATTCGAAAAAAGTACACACCAACCACCAATTTACCTGCCAGTCGTAGTGATTCAGAGAAAAGACCATGTTCAATACTTGATCGCTATTTTTTAGTAGCAAGCAATGTCTTCAGGCTTCGTCTGTGATAAAAAATTCCATATACTTAGGATAATGGCTCTAAAGCGCCAATGCAAATGGTATTGATACACTTAGAATTCTGTTCAATCCGTAATGCAAGACCAGCATGAAGATTTTATCATGTGATGTGACTAGAGCTAACTGGGTCAAGAGACGTATTGCGATGTATCCCAAAAGTATTTTCAGCTTAAAACTTATAATGTACATTGCACATAGTAAGTCTATACAAATGGCCTCCATCGAACATACTGTAAGAACCAATTTCTCTCAACGGACTTGCAGTTTCTGAAGGAGTAGCTAATACAAATTTATTTTATTTCACGTTAAGCAGTTATTTATTCGTAAGGCACAACATTTTATAAAGGCATTTTCTATCAGTCGATCACGGATCATAAAACCTTTGTTGCTTTCTAAATATAAGTTTTTAAGAATGTATTTTTTTGGAATTCGTGGGATGATATACATAACAATTTTCTTAGGACTAAGAAAATTCTGATTATTCCAAAATTATTTTTTAAATATTTGTAAGAAGTTTTAGTCCTTCATCAAAAGATAAATGCTAACTGCTAGCATTTTATTTTTCTTTGCTATCTAAAAGGTCAAGGTTCACTTCCAAGCATTTTCCTCTTGGCTCGATTTTTAATCTCGACGGTTTTATATTCTTCTTTCTCACAGGCAATATTAAAATAAAGTATGTCGCTATATAAAACATTAGTTATTTTTATCTAGAAAGATAGAAAGACAAATATTTAATTACCACAAAACAAGACACTAGGATGATAGACATAGCTAATAAGGAGAGGACAGATGCATAGACAAAAAAGACATTTTTCTTAAGATGGCAACAGTGCAAAATTAAGTAGAAAAAATATTTCCTATATCAACATAACTTTCCGCATTTACTTTCAAATAAAAGCAATAAATAGTTTAACAATAAACTGTCATTCCTTTATCAAAAATATTTGGTTTCCTCCTCGAAAAAAGTTTTTAAGTGTTGAAAAGAACCGAGGCTAAGGGATGGTGCAAACTTTGACAGTTTGAGTACCCGGTTGGCTTGAGATAAGGCCAACTGGATGTGGCTAGGACGTGAGATAGTGACTGAGTTATGAAGGGTCAGAACTGACATGGATGCTTGAAGAACTTAATATGGCATCATGATTTTATTAGAAAATCTCGATTTAATTTTGATGTTAGAATTGAAGAATATGAAGATTTAGTCAATAGCAAACTGTGAACTGTATAGATACAGCAATAACAAATTCCTTCTCATCTCACTAGCTCGAAAAGGCTTTCCTTATTGTTCGAAATCTGCGCGCAAAAGATTATTTTATCCGCTAGCGTGGAAAAGTTATTCGAAAATCGAACGTGATGAACTATGTGATAACTTGAAGGTAATTTATAAAATATGAGTGATCCCAGTAACGATGAAAATATGAATTTAACACCTGCACAGTTACTGGAAACGGCACATAATAATAATACCTAATTATATTTTTTCCTCCCTTTAACTCGCTTCACTCGTGGTTCTTCTAAGATTGCTCCACTCGCTTCGCTCTTGGTTCAATCTTAAAATCCTTCGCTTGCTCGGTATTCAGTACAAGCACTTGCGCCAAATAACAACTTTGCAGCCTTGCATAAAAAATAACTATTGCCAAGCTTGTTGATTGTTTTCCCGCGAGCGTTCTTTGCAACACGGCTTAATATTTGACAATGGACATCATAATATCATCATATTTTCACACCATCATAATTACGATACAATGATGTGTCTACTCTCGTTAATTACAATACTGCTTCAAAAAAACCCTAATATTGTAAAAATCTGTCAACTAATAGCTTATATTCGGTGGATGAGTACACAAAGTAGAATAGAATAGATCTTTATATCTTGTAAACTAGATACAGGCACTTATGAAATGTCGAGACTCTAGGTGCGCGGTTCCAAATAGTAGGTCCTATGGAGAAGAAACTATATGGAAACTTCTTTAAAATCATGGATTACAATCTTGATTAGTACTATCTTGTGGTAAGAGCTGCGAGAATAATGTAATTTAATGTGAATAAACAATAAGAATAGGATAATGTTAATCCTATCTTGCAATAACAACTAAAATGTGTTTTCTATAAAAGATGGGTACAGAAGGCAGCACAGCATAAACAGCAGTGTAATATTATGGATGATCATTGATTCAGAAATCACTAGATTATAACAATAATGAGCACCCGAAAGCGGGTCGCATCACCATAGTGGTGGCAATTCACAAAGATGATGAAAACTTGAACACCTTAACATAAAAAGCTATATTTATTATTATTCATTTAATATCCATAAATTCTGTTCAAGTAAAACATTGCACTTTAAACATAATATTGGCATAATAAAGTTGAGAGCCAACCAATTTAATTGCTATAGATATGGCTTCGAGCATACGTAACACAGATACGAAAATACCTGCCAAAACTTCCATTCACTCAAGAAATCAAGATCGAACTAACTTTCTCAAAGTCTCTTCTAGCCACTTTACGCTCATATCAGCGGTTACGCCTCCTTAATTATGTACTAACCCAACTTTACTTTTATCGCGAGATAAAACCCGGCTTGTCCCGTTGCGTGACTTATTTAAAAGGGTTCCTGATGAAATTTTGCATTGTTACAACCCAAAACGATTTTTTTTATTCGCTCGAAAGTTTGTCTCGTGGGACCAACCGTTTTATTAAATTATGCTTGTTTAAATTGTTCTGAATCTCGGTGTTTGCGGGTCAAGGATTGGGAATTAGTTGCTACTTTGCTAGCCAGTTTGTCCTTGAGGACTAACATTGGCGCGTCAAACTGACGTGCCGTAACGTCAGTTTGACGTACGACGTAGAGATGTTATATTAGGGTAATTTTTAGATATTCCTAAAATTGAATATATTCATTATGTCATCTTTTTTTTAATAGAATAGATCTTTATTTCATGTAAACCAGATACAGGCACTTATGAAATGTCGAGACTCTAGGTGCACGGTTCCAAAAAGTAGATCCTATGGAGAAGAACCGGCAAGAAACTCCATGGAAACTCTTTTCAAATAAATAATAGATCTTGACAATCTTTATCAGTACAATGTTGTGATAAGATCTGCGAGAATAATGCAATTCAATGCGAATATAAATAAAACTAGGATAATAATGAATTGCCTCTGAATAAGATTGCCATGGCAGTTACGAGCTGACCAGTTCCGACAGACGGCACCCGTTCACGAGCATGACGCATGTGTCAGCCTCGCCAAGCTCGACCACAATGAAGGGAACTCAACGACCCGACACACAACGCCACCATCAGCGAGACATTTTAGTGAGCATGACAGACTCATAGTACCAGACAACATGTAGGTAGGTATTTAGTAAATATATCTATAACATTATTACTTACATCATGCTCACAGTTTACAAGTTTTTGTATGCATTTGAATTTACAATTATATAAGATTAGGTATTAAAATAAAACATTTGGTACACCAAAAATAATTTCAAAATATAAAATTTAACAGGGACATTATACACAATGTCACAAAATAAGTTTGTAAACCAATTAAATACTCAATTTAATCACCAATATAAATAAATTACTCCATCGTAATAATAGTAAAGATTAATGCGATTAATCGCATTTTAATTATGTAAATACCTACATACAAAATTTCAGACAGTGCCAGAGGGTCGCAGTGTGCAGGACGGAATCGTACGCCAGACATCTTTATCTTCGATGTACTGATTTATGGTGTAATAGGCTTTGGACATTAAAGTTTGCTTAATAAATGCTTTAAACTTTATATCTGGTAATTCAGTAATGCAAGTTGGAATTTTGTTATAGAACCTAACACTGTTTCCCATAAACGACTTGCTAGTTTTGCTAAGTCTAATACCAGGTACAACTAGCTTGTTTCTATTGCGAGTATTCAGGTTATGTATGTCACTTAACTTATCAAAATTAACTATGTAATCATAATCAGATACCATACCTATTACTGGGTATTAGTCAAATAATAGTGAACCGATTCAATATTCGCTATCAACCTAATTGAATCTAATGTTTAAATTAAGCTTAGGTACCTATTCTCCACAATAAAGAATACGAATAGGAAATACAAGATCTCGTGAAAATGCACGGTTATCCACGAATACCTCTATCGTAGTGAAACGGTCGCCTCGCTATCACGCGTCTTTGCTATTATTTGACTAATACCTGGTAGCCTATTATTGTATATTCGCATATCTTAATATGAATATACGTGCCTTCTATTATACCTAATACCTATACCTATTACGAACATATTCGTTACACCTCTTGTACGATGTCACGAACCGACGAGTATGTGACCAGCTTGTTTAGTAAATGAGATGAATGTACGATAATCGAAACACTTTTGGCTAAGTATCTATTATTCGATAAGTCAAAGAAGAACTGAGGTATTTGCAAAAAAAAACTTACGGTTTAGTAGGTACCCAAGTAGCACATTAGTGAATTTTGCAACTTATCTTATAGCTTTAAGTTGTAAATGAGTGGTGTAACAGTATTTGATAAAACTTATAGCTTCAAACACTACTCATATTTGTATATGAGGACCTCCTATCACTCTTAGTTGCATAAGAGTATATTTTGTTTATACTTTATATCTTATTGTTGCATAGAGTCGATTTTGTTACTTAAAGTTGAAAACGGGTTTTAATTGTTACCAATTTAGAAGCAACAGTGGTATATGAGGCCTTTAAATCACTTGTAAGCAACTGTTCCATTTAAGCTGTAACATACTCTTATTTGGCACTTCTATTTCCAAACCAGTAGTATAACAGAGTAGTATATCACCTGTAGTGGCTAAAGGGATCATTTTGCAACCTTTTTGGAACCTAACGTGATTGCATCTTTCAGGCCTATTGTACTCTAATATGCCACTCCAACGCGTAGATAAATTTCGATAGTGGGTTCTTGAAAACCAACAGCAGCTATTTCCACTTATTTAAATCCACTAACGATGTAACAGTTCCCAAAATACATAATTGTGATTACTTAAGTCAGATCGTCCTGCGCGTCACTCTGTTGATAGCATTTTTTATTTCTGTTGTTGTAAAGTTCATGGTTTAAACTACTTCATCAAAAATGAAATCCGTGAAATGGAAAAAAATTAAGCGATGTGGTAGTTATCATCGGCAGGTTGTACGTACTTTAAGAAATATAATGGACGTGGACATAAAAGGTTCAAACCATGAAGTTGTTAATCAGCAATCCCACACAGTTTGATTATTTTACTATTAACAATAATTTTAAGATTACAAATAAAACAATAATAAATGTATAAAAATGAGTTTTATTTTTAAACATCTGACTTACAACTACATTGGTAATCACAAAAACTTGCAGTCACATAATTTTTTACCTTCTTCGATTATGATTTTTGGACTTCTTGAGGACCCCTAATTCACGGGTACTGGGAGATCCACAATAGAGCTAATTATTACTGCTGGTAGTAGCATCCACTGGTCAGCCACTAGCAACATACAAATAAGTGATTTTCAGACCTTACAGTTCCAAATAGGGAACAAATGAATGAAAATAAAAACTATGAGATGCCATAAACATCGCCATGTTCAGAAAATGGTTGTCCTTGAGAATATTTTGTTTTGAAAGTGTTTTATCACACTAACGCATAATCACTAAGTTTTGTTAATTGTAACTGATGTACTTTGACATTATACTTACGTCTAAAACCATTACGTTAGGTTTTTAACAGTTTTATTTTTTTATACTTTTATTTCGCCAATTGATTTAGCACACTTTATTTAATTGTTCTTGATCAAATCGAAAGCGCTTCGAAATTTACAAAGAAACCATACTATACTTTCACAGTAACAAAACATTCGCAAGGATTTTGTGCTGTAAATTAATGCCTGCATTATATCAGTACACGTGAAGTTTTAATACTCACCAAATAGATGTAATCCAAATGAAATGGCTGTTCACAGTACAAATTCAAAAACACTTCTCGACTTATCGCCCCTAAAAAGAACTTTGCGTTTCATTTTTCACTCAATGAATGAATTGAAACGTCATATCATTCAATCAACCATTCACTGCGCACAACTTACACCCATAGTTCTAATTGCCACTTAAGGTGATCGTGAGAACTCTTATGGATTTCATTTGGAACCAAAATTAAGCTGCAATTTTTCTCCCCGTGGTTCTATAATGTTTGCATAAGGGTTCTCTCCACCTTTATAGAACTTATTCATGCCTATATATTTCACCCAAGTTTACAACAAGATATGATATGGAGCAATTTTACCACCCAGTTGTGTTACTTGGGTACGTAGTCAGTAAAAATCAATTATATTACTAAAGCACCTATAATTCAAGATTCTAGCCGGCGAATAGCTTCACGCGAGCCCATACTTACGACAAAAACAAAATGACTCGCTATAAAAGCGGCTATAAATCAATTCTTGTATGAAAAGCTTGGCATTTTTTAAATTACAAGCCTTTCTTTATAATTACGTAATTATTGGCATGCCCGCAGTCAATTTGAGTTCGTTTGATTATAAAGCAAATTGTTTGCACATACCTATGTTACGTGCATATAACTGCATAATAGCTAAGCATGTCTCACATGCGGATTGTCATTCGTTGAATTATTATCTACACTCATCAATTTAAGGTTTATTTCTTTGAACTTATTTATAAAATGTTTTTTAAAGATAAAACGTTATAAGTATGATCGCACCGCATATAAAATCCTTTTTAGTCATAGAAAAAGATTTTTTAGATTTTTCTTTTTACCAAAAACATTCTTTTGTATATTTTCGACGAATTCTACCCTTTATATATTCTATTTTATTTATGTTCGCCCAAGTCTCATATGTGTATATTAACTTTACTGGTGTACAATAAAATATATAATAAATAAATAAACATTAAATATAATGTAATTATTTCGGACTTAAACGTCGCATTAATATTGTATCTATACCAAATTAAAAATCTCACTGCAGGTAGAGTAATAAAACGTGGCAGCAAGATAGAGCATATAGAACATTCACTGTATGCTCACTATGCTCTTCTAGGACTTCTCCCGTATCGTGGGTACTGTTTACATAACTATATTTGGTCCGTGCGGGGATCGAACCCGCGGCACGTAGCACAGAAAGCCAATCGCTTAGCCACTGCACCAACCGTGCCGTCCCTTGCATCATTTAATAAATGTAATGTAGGGTATATTGTGATATTGTATAAAGTTTATATATACCTCAACCCCCTTATTACAAAAGATCAAAAAAAGAGAAGAAAGCAAATCTAGTAAAACCCAGTTTTGAAATTATTATGTCCATCACTTTCTAACGACACGATAACAAAAAAAGACGGGGATATCTTAAAACCTGGGTGGACCTGTGTTGGTACCTTTTGTTATTTGACAGCAAAATGTTCTTAATAAAAAAATCCATCGTTATGTTTGTGAAAGTACAACAAAAAACAACAAGACACTCATTTATCACACTATGCTTATTTCAGTTTAATTATCTTGTCCGTGCACCTACCATCCTTTTTTCTCTGCATCACCCTTAAGGTTGAGCGGTAGAAAATACCTAAGGCATTAAGTCCACCTCTGTACATAGTGCATAAAGTATAAATAAATATCTACCGGTTGAATGCTCGTCTTCCATACAGGAGGGTCTGAGTTCAAACCCGGCCCGCACCTCTGACTTTTCGAAATCATGTGCCGAGTAGAATTTGATTATCACTTGCGATAACAGTGAAGGAAAACATCGTGAGGAAACTTGCGTATCGGAGAGGGCCTCATAAAGTTCTCGATGGCGTGTGTAGTCCGCCAACCCGCACTAGGCCAGCGTGGTGGACTAAGGCCTAACCCTTATCATTCTGAGAAGGGGCCCGTGCCCAGCAGTGGAACAGTAATGGGCTGGATTTATTTATTATAGTACATTTTATTTTAACAGTTTCATTATGTTGTAAAATACGAATACTATATTGAAGCTCTTCGCAGCAAATAGTTTATTACATCTGAATAATACAATAAATACAGATAGCAAAAAGTTTTACGAGCAAAAGTGAGTGTATGAAAACATATTCGGTTAATATCAGGCTACGTAATATTATTGCCTTTTAAAAGAGGCATGGCAACTCGATTTTATTGCTACACCTTAAAATATTACATTTTCTTCTTTTGGACTTTTCTTAAGCGTTCAAAATGTCTTTTATTTATTGTTTGCAAAAGATAATGTGAGATGCCTTTGAGATTTTCTTCATTAAGAACAATAAATAAACTCGTGATAGGACTGAAAGTGTTTATTTCAAAAAGTACAAGCGAATAGATGATCGAAACATGATTGCATGTTTTTACTTTCAATTTCGGTAGTGCTTTAGAGGACTTTAAGGGCGCGTTCACATCAAACGCATTTTCAGCCGTCGACTTTGATCAGGCTCAATGTGAGCCCCAGTATGAACGTGAAGTCAAACCGCATTTTTGTTTCTATTATGCTGAAAATAAAGAAAAAAAGAAAGAAAAATAATTTATTTGGTTCAAAAATTTAGGTACCACATGCAATAAAAATAACAAGAAAAACTAAAATTAAAATAATCATAAAATAGATATTTAATGAAAGTCATTATATCAAAATCGTGGGAGCCTCACGGCTACACCAAAAAGCGTCAATACACTGTAGCTACGTAGCTACATAGCCAATCAGGATCCACGGCGCGTGGTGAACTAACAAAGTAGGTACATACAATAATCAGCCGCTGAGAGTCAGCGACTATGTATAGCGTAATAGCGTATTGTCTGTTCGGTATGAACGAAAAGTTGAATGTGTATGAAGCAGTGAACTGCGTAACGCTCGCTAACAGTTAGCGGCTAACATAGCAACATAACATTTTTGTTCTCTATATTTATACATGCAAAAAAAATTACGGTAGCAATAAGTTACAGCCAATTTTTTTTAATTTTTTTTAACTTTCCCCCTCACTAGGATTTCTCCTGTATCGAGGGTACAGTTTACAAACATATATGTCACATGCACACACAACCAGACCCGAAACAACTATCTGTAGGCCATACAAATATTTGTTCCGTGCGGGGATCGAACCCGCGGCACGTAGCGCAGAAGGCTAATCGCTTAGCCACTGCGCCAACCGTGTCGTCAAATTTAATCAACAACTATCTTCTCTCCACTATTTTAAAACTTCACGGCAATCTAGTCTTCGCTGTTACATCATTGAAGCTTAACAGCCCTAGGGAATGCTAGCGTACTTGCAGCAAATTTAATCACGAGAACATACTCTTTTTTTATTAATAGACGAACAATGTCTACTGATTCTAAGAGCCATTTAAATTGAACGGGCTTTAAATCAATTGTGTTAAGAAGTAGTCGGGTATTTAAAGTAGATTTGGCTGCGACTGCAGCTTTGAATAGCAATTTAGAGGTCGTCTTTTCAAATTCAAGTACGAATTTTACTGTAGAGGTGAATCAACTTCTATACAAGACTATTTTTTATGTAGTCCGCTTCTTTACAGAATGTCTGTTCCGAAATGAAACTGCAGTATTGGGATTCACTTTAAAATAAAACTAAAATTCGACTTAGTATGGAGGTCACGTATAATTTTTGAATTGAATTTTATTTGAATAATTTGGTAGTTTATATATAATAAGTATTTAATTTCTTTTAATCGTTTGTTGTTATATTATTTTATATGTTTTTTATCATTTGTTCTTTCGTCGTGTTTTGTTAGTTTTTGTTTGCGTCTTCTTCGTGCAAAAATAAATAATTTGTCTTAGTATTGCGTTTGCATTTAGGGAACGGATATTCCCACACAATATTCCACTCTGAAAATTATGCGCGCTACATATTATTGATCCTGTATAATATTTTATTAATGTATTTATTTTAGTACATAATTCTGGAGACAAAGAGAGATAGAATTAGGATTGAGTCTTTTCAATTTTTTTACAATTTTATGCTCATTATTTTTAGTTAATTATAAAAAACTGCGAATAAAATCGTAAACATTTTTATAAAAATAACATTCTTCCTTTAGTCTTTAATAGATTTAAAAGTATAGATTACCTATTTATAATAACTACTACCATTTAATTAGTATATACCAATTTATGACTATATTTTCTAACATTTTACGACCGTTCTCAGCGTTTAATAACCGTTTAATAAATGTTTTCATCATCATCTATCTCTCGTTTTTGGAATCACAAACGCGACGGTCACGCTATGTTGATCTTACATATTCGTATACGTTTCATATTTCCCTGCAATAAAACCACCAGTGCAGATATTATTGAAGAGATTTTGAACAAGTTTATAGTTCAAAATTGACATAAAGCTGAAAACAGTCAAGTAAGTTTATGACTTCATAAAACACGTGTGTTCCTGATGCAGATGTGTGTTTCCGTATTTTCATGTGGTAATAAAAGAATGACATACTCGTAAAACGAGGCTGCATGCAATCTGCTAAAGTTTATGCAAAACTGTTTATGTCAATTCACACTCTACTAGAGAATATTTGCTCCATTTTCGATATTTATTTCCTCTTCCGTTTTTTTACTTGGGTTAAATTTCATATATAATATATAATTCATTAGATAACAAACAATATACAGATATATATCACTCATCTTCCTGGCCTTTATCCCAACTACGTTGGGGTCGGCTCCCAGTCTAACCAGCTGATGCGGCTGAGTAACAGTATTATATACGGAGCGACTGCCATCTGACCTCCGTCACCCAATTACTGGGAGACACTGATACCCTAAGGTTAGACCGGTTGTCAGACTTTTTGGGTTGCTGACTCCCGTAACGACTGTCAGTTATTCGTATGACAACCGGGACCAACTGCTTAACGTGCTATCCGAGGCACGGAGGGGTCTCGATGTTTGAAGAAATGGTCACCCATCCAGGGACTGACCGCGGCAACCGCAGCTTAACCTCGCTGATCGACTGATCTGCGCGGTAGCTATGTAGCTACGAGCCCCTCAAAACAGATATATATCACTACATAGTATAAAATAAAGTCACTCGTCACGTACGTCTGTTTGTTCGCTAACTACTTCATAACTACATAACGGATTTTGATGCAGTTTTCACCATAATTTTAAGCATTTCTTCAGGAAGGTGTATGTGTATAATATTTTCATATTTAATGTAAGGATAGTAGAGAAATTTCACTTGTGCGAAGCCAGGGGCGGATCGCTATACATTTAAAACAAAAATAAATTAAAAAATCAAAATAACAAAGAAAATTAAATATATGCTATACATACTTATAATATTATCATATCTAATATAATATCTATACTACTATAAAAGTAATTTATTGACTATAAAATCAATTTCGATTGTGAAAAACATGTTGCTATGTGAATTCAACCAGTCTGCAATAATTCACAAAATACCTATAAATGCAGAACAGTAATGTTTCATTTAAAAACTACATTAAAAGGAATACGAAAACCTCTTCAACAATATCCATTAAACCATTAAAACCAGACCAGAGCCATCACCACAACATTTAAGTTAAAAGATACATAATTCCCCTGAACCGCATGCACGTACAGTAATTCTGGAGCCTAACAAATTAATACGCGCACGTTAACCTCGACATTAATGGTTTTAATGTGAACTTTTATATTTTAAGCGCACTTGTGGTTTGAAAAGCTTTGGAGCATAAAACTACTCCATCTGAGGGTCTTAAACCATTAAAATATTTGACGTCGGTAACGGAATTTGGTTCAGAAATTGTGTTGAGGTTTAGAAAGTTTAACGTTACCTTTTGGAATAGAATACATCTTTATTTCATGTAAACCAAATACAAAATACTCTAGGTGCGCGGTTCCAAATAGAAGGTCCTATGGAGAAGAACTGGCAAGAAACTCCACGGAAACTCTTTTAAAATATCCATAATGACGGGAACTCAACGACCCGACACACAACGCTACCATCAGCGAGACATTTAAGTTTAGGATCTTTTGAAGATGTCTTGGGAAAATATATCGTGTAATGAAAATTTCGGTGGTGTTATAAGCATTAAAAAAAATGGATAATCGCATGGACCAGATTTCTCCAGATTAAGGTGATCACAGATTTATCTGCGCCGACAGAATCGTCTGCGCCACGTAGTAAGAAAGAACGTTTCGTGGCACGCAATTGGCAGAATGCGGGCGCACCGGCCGCTTCCTCCGCATTATCCGTGCCGAATCTGATGACGTCGTCCGGATTTCGGTATCTTCTGAATTTTTTTGTATTTTCTTACTAAAAAAGTAAATAACATTAACTCATATTTATATTTATAACAACCATAATTATAACCATACTTAATAATTATTTTTGTTCTCTGAAAAATAAACTTCTTCCAGAAAAAAACTGTTTTTTTTTTCAATCAAAGTCAAAAGTTTTTATTTCAACTGCCTTTGCAGGCACTTTCAAAACGTGATTCTAGGTGCACGGTTCCAAATGCGTCGAGGAAATTAATCGTTTTTTTACAGCACTAATTGAGGCTGACTGCCCGGGGTACATCAGAGGACTTCAGAATTTGTCACTCATGGAGGTTCTTTTCTTCCATCCTGGTACAATTTTTTATTAGGATATACAGCGAATATGTTGCAGAATAATCGGCTTAGTACAAATGCGTACTATTCAAAGTGGAAACAAGTTTAATAAAAACTCTCGTAATAAAACCTTCCGAGCGTTTGTGAATATTAAAAGTGTATTCGTTCAACGAATTATAGTAAAAACAGTACGTACGTGCACACGATTTAACCGTGAATGCTTCTGTTCCACCAAAAAAATACGGTAATTATGTGCACTCGACGCAACGAGCGTACGCGGAGTTTTTAACAAAAAACGTTTATTTTTTGTTTCTTTTAGTAGCTTGCTAGTAGAATGTAGGTTACCCATTTTCCATACGTTGTTAAGAAAGTTGTGAATACGAGTAACGTCAGTTTTATCGGTGAGATTTTCTCATGTGTGTGTGGCGTAAGCTGTAGGTACAATAAAAATAATCTGGGTACATAGAGTAGATGTACAGTATAATCAGGTATCAGATAGTGATGTTTTGTTTGAAAATTTATATTATCCGTGCGGATGAAGAATGGGATTAGAAAATTATTTTTAAAATATTATTTAAAAAAAAAAATGTATGTAAAATTAAATATATTACTGAAATTTACACAGTTACGGTCACTGAAATGCGTGCCGCATGTCAATAGAATAGAAAGAGACCCAAAATAGTTCTAAAAATAGTTTCAAAATTTACCAAAATAAGTACCGATGTTTTCTAATCCCATTCTTCATCCGCACGGATAGTACTTATTTCATCTGGCGCATCCTAGGCTGTCCGCCTCGATGTTAATTGCTGATATTATTGTAAATTTGTTTTATGAAAAGAGTATCGATGGAGTTTCTTCTCCAGGACCAACCCACTTGGAACCGTGCACCTAGAATCACAAAGTTTTGAAAGTCCCTGCAAAGGTTCAGTTGAAATAAAAAACTTTGACTTTGCTGACTGGCTAATCTTTCCACTACGACATGAGATCGTGCTGATTCAACAGAAGAAAAAAAAAGATTATTTTAGAGTTCTTTAATTGATCAGTTCTACTTCTAAAATGAAGTCTCGTCGCGACAGACTTAATAACAACATTGGCAGAAAGTGCGTTCACTGTCTAATGATTCGGGATTTACTGTTTTGTTATATTCTTCACTAGCTGTGCCCGCGACATTGTCCATATGGATTTCAACAAATATTTTTTTGCTCGGGCCCCTAAATTAAAATTTGCGTAAGTTACTCCTTATAACATCAGCTATCTGCCATTCAAAGTCCCGTCAATATTGGTTTTGCCGTTTCGGAGATTAGCCGGAACAAACAGAAAGACAGACAAACATTTGGAAAAATTGTTTTTTTGAGTACACTCACACCTTTTTTTGTATACTTTCATAAATATGAATTTAGTAAAAAGCTGTTATTTTGACATTACAAACAGATAATTCAATTTTATTTATTTGTACAGATTCAAAATGTGTTTTTGGCAACCTTATTCAAATTATTACAGTTACCTACTCGTCGCGTTTGTATGCGCAATTACGGAACTATATCAAGCCTGTCTGCGAAACGAGGTGATTATAGTATTAAACCTTTAGAATTAGTCGTTGTAGCACTCTCTGGGACAGCTGTAGCCATTTGCGGGCTGATATGGCGATGAAAATTAATTCTAAGTCTGTTGGCACCCCTTAAAGTCATTACCAGTGAAGTGTTTTGGGCAACGAAATGTCAGTTGTTTTGTCCATGTTTTTAGTCTCACTCGTAGAATAGATGAGAATAAAAACATGCTTTATCACACACCAAAATAAAAAATAACCGTCAAAAACCCCCGACTCTAACTAGAAAAAAGAGCCGTAACTTTTGAATGGCTGAACAGATTTTTATGAAACATAGATAAGATGATACCCGATTAAACCAGCTTCCGTATATAAAAACTGCATTGAATCGGTCATCGGACATCGGTCGGAAAATCGGTCCACTGGTCGTTTTGGAGCTACGATGCCACAAACAGATACAAAAATACACAGATACACATTACAAACTTATAACACCCTCTTTTTTACCGGGGGTTGAAAACAATGCACAATGGGCAGTCTTATCGCTTAATGCGATACCTAAGTATTTGTTGTCTTTTTTTTATCTTTGTCCCACACTATGATAATGACCGTGGTACAGTCATAGAATATTTTCGCTTCCCTACATCTATGGGTACAGTTTACAGACATAAATATCACCATGCACACACACCCAGACCCGAAACAACATTGACGACACGGTTGGCGCAGTGGTTAAGCGATTAGCTTTCTGTGCTACGTGCCGCGGGTTCGATCTCCGCACGGAACAAGTATGATCTACAGATAGTTGTTTCGGGTCTGGTTGTCTGTGCATGTGCAATATTTGTTCCGTGCGGAGTACGGAGATCGAACTTGCAGCAGGTAACGCAGAAAGCCAATCGTTTAGCCACTGCGTCAACCGTACTGTCAACCTTTCTACCAGAAAGTAATTTTCTTTCTAAATAATTTAATTTATTGTCACAGTAACAGATGGCGCTGATATAAATTTTAATAGATTACACATTAACTGTATCTTACAGTGAGAAATAACTCTTATTTTAATCGATATTACGTTGAAATTCGTACAACGCGAAATGTCATTTATCATTTGTGGCCAGTTAACTGCTTTAAGACTGGTGTTATTGCTGTTTGAAGTTAGTTCTATGTCTTGTAAGGGTTCGCTACAGTGTATTACACCCACATGATGCACACAGAGCAATATACTATAATAGAATAGAATTACTCTTTATTGTACACCTGGTAAAAAAGGAGGAATAATTAGGTATTATGTTTATTCCTCCTTAATTAATCATTTCACCAATTCTATAGAAACAGTCCAATGCTATAGCTGTGTCAGCAAATCATCAAAATGAAGACATATTGTACACCAGCGTTGTAGAAGTCATAAACATGAACAGACAACAACAAATGACCGATAGTCTGAAAAGCTTGAACGATAAACTAACTTGGTAAGTTACCCCACCCTTAGTTCTTAAACAAATGGAATTATAGCGCTCTGCGTGGGTCATTGCACTTACGAAGGCACTCCATTGGCGAATGGTAAGTTCGATGACCTGCGCGGAATGCTAGGATGCCGATAACGGTCAAGTGATGGTAACAGATGATTAGTTCTTGATTTTTTTTGCTGAATTGATATATCTATCATCCAGGGTGAGTCTATAGACATAATTGTTTAGAGGATTTACACGATTTCTGTAACACTCTGTATTTATTTAAATTACATTTAAATAAAACTACCATCAGTTTAGAAAACTTTATTTATCATCTGGTGACCCTGTATGCTTATTCTCTCTGAATGAATGAATGAATAGGAATGTGAATGAACGATAGATAATGAACTAATAATAATGAATGATTGAGAATGTTCGAGTGATAATGAATGAATAAGAATGAATGAGAATGAACAAATAAGAATGAATGAAGAAGAATGAATGAATGAAAATGAAAGAATGAATGAGAATTTTATTTGTACGAAACCTCTGTATACTACATATTGTTCGATTGTACTATGGCTTTACTTACCTACAGAATATTACCGACTACAAACCTGTCACTACCGCCTGCTATCTTGATACAAAGGCTCATGAGGCTTTGCGATGAACCAACAAAGTTCGTGTTGACACCCCAAGAGTTCTGCTTGTTCTGCTAAGCCTTAGTTGGATACATAAACTGTAACTCTCAAATTAAAATGTTCTTACCTGTTATTAGAATCTTTCAAACGGGTTATTTTATTTATTTATATATACTTCATGTACAAAAATTATACAAAATGCCATGAGGCATTTTCTGCTAGTCAACCTTTGGGTTAAACACAACACTACGAAAAAGGTACAAAAAAGCATAACTGGAATAATTTAAGAATAAGGTACATAATAATAAAAACGATACTTGTAGGTATACATAGTCATACAGTTTTTCTGGTAACCATATAGAGATATGGTTAACAGAAAAACTGGTCGCTTATATTTTAAATTTCTTAAATAGCGTAAAAAAATTACTTCTTTTAAGAGAATAAGTATTCCCTCATATTTCTTCTGCATCATAAATAGGGCACACATTAATATTATAAAATGTATAGGTTTGTTACATAAACCTATGCATAAAGGGTTGAACGGATTTGAAGACATTATCTTGGATTAATATAATATAGCATATTTTTTTCCAGATATATTATTTAAAGTAGTTCTTTTAGGATGAGAGTAAAACCACAGGCAACAGCTTGTACAGACAAAAATCTCACATGTACTTGTACATACAATACAGACCCGGGGAAAATGATCGCGTAGCCAACCGTAGCACCTAGCTACGGTTGGCTACGAATTCGTAGCTCGTAGCGCAGATTTTTCATGTTATTAAAACTTGGTATGGAGAAACGAGATATACAGGAGGATGATCCATCGAGATGGGTCTGTATGGTTTTCAAAAAAAACATTTCTATCTCTTATGGTTTCAGGCTGCCACATACTGACCCATCTAGATGGATCACCTATATAATAATATTCATCCATTTCCAGGATAAATTTTCCAGTTCATCTTTAACCTGCATAAAACGAATTAACATACCTAACCATTGTTAAAGCGGTTTACTGATGTCGTAACGATAAAATCTTCTCAAGGAATGCACTAACAACCTGACACGACACTATGCTAAAGAGCAATTTCGATTTTAATAATAAACTCGCAGCTTTATTGGTGCTAGAATTTTTATTAATATATCGATACTTATAAAAAGACTTGTCCTGACTGACTGACTGATCTATCAACACACAGCGTAAAGCGTGGGGGCGACACTTGAAATTTTGACAGTATGTGACGTATATGACGTAGGCATCCACTAAGAAGGGATTTTTTGGAAATTCCACCCCTAAGGGGGTAAAATAAGGGACGAAAGTTTGTGTTAAAATCCGTCATTTTTAAAGTTAGATCCTTAAAATTGGTATTTGGCGTTTCGGTTAAAATTTAAGAATAACGTGTTTCAGGATTTTCTAAACTACTGCCTCTAAGGGGGTAAAATAGGGGATGAAGGATTGTTTGAAATTCTGTTATGTTTCAATTAAATCCGTAATATCGACTTCAACGCGAGCAATGCCGCGGGATACAGCTATTTTATATATTGATGATGTTAAAATTATACTTTGATGAAAAATGAAAAGGAAAGTAAATTTAATATAGTTTTTTCTGATTTCTTTTTTATCTACACAATCATGATTAAATTCCGTTACTGGAAAGGAAGATGTCGGACTTATTGCTCGAGTTTTTGAGTCAATACAGTATGAAGGAAGTTTTTGTCGTGCTCTGAGCGATAGGTACCGCCTGGCCCTGATTATTTTAATAATGATTCGTTTTAATTATGAAGTATTCTTTCTTTTTAACCGACTTCACAAAAAGGAGGAGGTTTGCTTACGCGATTACTCCGCCAATTCCAGACCGATTTTGATTATTTTTTTGTTTGAAATGGTATCTTTACTCTCGATGTGGTCCCATTTAAATTTGATGACGATATTCGGAGATACACAATGGAATTATTGAATGAATAACAGCATATCACTCGCGATTGCTATAATCTCATGTTTATGTACTATTTATGCCACTCAAAATAGAAAAATAAAATAAACTTTAAATAAACTAAACAGTATAAAATAATTTTCTTATAAACTTAACAGCTTCTGAAAAACTTTTAAAAGTTTATTTCATTTTTCTATTAAATACACTTATAAATAAATATATTTATAAATACACTTGGATTTCTCATGTATCGTAGGTACTTTACAAATATACATCTCACATGCATTATTTTATAGAGATACTTTGTTAAGAGAAATCGAATTTGAATCCAGATCTAATACAAGTACACCATTAGTTTTTACAACATCTATACGCCCAAAGGTATCTCTGTCTATACAATTCCGTATCCAATTGTTATTGTTCTGATACCAGGACATTACCATTTTCCCATTGTCCTTGTTACATAGTTATCAGCTATCTCTACTAGAAATTACATCTTAATGCTTTAGTAGCAAGGTTGAAATTAGATCAGCAGCAAAAACTTTAGGTGTGGCTTCGAGTAGTTCTAGTAGTGGAGTAAGGAATATGAAGTTAGTTGAAAAAATCTTGCTCGTTGAATTTAGAACAGATGTTTTGTTTTATTAGTCCAGCTTTTGTTCCGTTCGGTACGAAGAACCAATTTCAAGTCGGTCTTTTGTTTTTTTTATTTTTTTTATTATGGCTTATTTTCTATTTCATCGGTCTAACCGTAGGGTATCAGTGTCTCCCAGTAATTGGTGGCGGAGGTCAGATGGCAGTCGCTCTGTATAAAATACTGTTACTCAGCCGCATCTGGTTAGACTGGGAGCCGACCCCAACGTAGTTGGGATACAGGCCAGGCAGATGATGATAATAGCAGTGATAGCCTAGCGGTTGAACGCTTACCTTCCATGCAGGAGGGTCTGAGTTCGATACCGGTCCGTACCTCTGACTTTAGAATTCATGTGCGGATCAGAATTTGATTATCACTTGCATTAACGGTGAAGGAAAACATCGTGAGGAAACCTGCACACCTGAGAGGGCCTCATAAAGTCCTCGATGGTGTGTGTAGTCCATCAACCCACATTAGGCCAGCGTGGTGGATTAAGGACTAACCCCTCTCATTTTGAGAATAGGCCCGTGCCTAGCAGTGGGACAGTAATGGGCTGGATTTATTTATTTATTTTTAGTTTCTATTTCATGCAAGTTATTGGACTAAACTAAAGGAAAAATTCTAATGTAATTGACCGGCAACTTATCATTGATCTGTGCATTAACACTTAATTAGGATACCACTAATCTTCACGCCCTAATTATGCCTTGATGAACTCCAACGGATATTGACATCAAACGGATGAATTTCGCTTGCATTGATTTCAATTAGCGTTTCAATACTAATGTATAAGCAAAGAGGACAGTACAACGTGTATCAGAAATGCGTCGTCGAATTTAAGAGTGTGAATCAGACCATCAAACTGAACAACTTTCTGTATGGGACCAATGTAATCGCTAAAAAATTATCAGCTAGGCCATACTTTTGAGTTGAGAAGGTATTGACGTTTTGTATGGGACAGCTGATTAATTTAAGCCTGTAAAACAGATTTTCAAAGTTGTTATTAATTGTGGATCCGGTTGACTTTTTATTATTTTTTATTATTATATTATTTTTTATTTCATGACATTAGCTCCTTATAAATCTACCTTGTATCTTTTAGTTACACACCTTGTCTTGTTTTATTTTCGTTGTATGCTGTCGCAGGTCTGGTGGCAGAAATTTCTTTAGAAATAAGCAGTACCTTTGCACTTAGTTATATATTCTTCTTTTCTTTGTCATGTGTATAAATGTAAAATATTATGGTTTAAAAAAAACTATAGAATACGCTTTAGTCATTCAAACTGAACGTGTATGCAAAATTTCAGCTCAATCGGAAACCGAGAAGTGGGTCAAATTTAACTTCCAAGATTTTCTTACATAGTTAGTTACAGGTGAAGCTAATAAAAGCGTGTTAAAAAAAAGTTATAATTATTTTTTTGTACAAATAATCCACTTTAACAATTTCGTTTAAGAAGAAATAGTAACGAAGTATAAGTGTCTAGTACAATAAAACAAAATTAGAGATTCGAAACACTACGCAGACAGACTTAAACGCAGACAAATTTTCTTACAAAGAAAATTCAATATTGCTACAGCGCCAATTAATACAAGATACAGTGAAACGTGAACAGTCGAGTAGTCAAAGTTGACAAAGACCAGACGGTTTAAAATAACCATTGGCTTCAGCGGAAAATGTTGGAATAGCAGTGCGGTGTGCCATGACACAAAGGTGAGAATTTGTGGGTGCACACGATAGGTGAATGTTAGCAGGGATGTAGCGATTATCATGTTAAGGATTATGCTACGAAATTCTAAGTGATACTTAGCAAACTTATCAGCTTGCTTAGTACTGCACTAGAATTCCTGAACGTTGATCTTGGCTTATATTATGTTGTTAATGTTAACATGCTCATACAATTTAGGGAGCTGAAATCTTGGAAATCTTATTCTTGTTATCTGAATTGACTATAAATTTTACGTTTTGATTTAGAAATTTGGTTTTGTATCCAATGATTAGGAGGAATCTAAATATTTATTTTATCATTATGGGGATAGTTCATTCATCATTGTATTATTTGTGTTCATTGATGATCGTTGTATTTATATTTGGGCATTATTTATATATAAAATATTTGTAGTAGGTATTATATATTAGTTGTGCACTTGACTGTACCCATAATTTCCATCTTAATTTCTCTATCACTCAAAGCTTTACTGGTAGAAAACTAAAATGTGGGTTAAGCTCGCCTGTGTACATACTTTTTATTATCTCATTTCGTGCACAATAAACAATTAAGAATATTTTTGATCTTTAATAAAAAAAACCTCAACAATTAATTAAATAATGATCATCATTGCGGTCCACGAAATACCCATTTTTTGGTTGAAGGCCTCGTTCAAATTCCTCCACTCCTGGCGATCTTGAGCTCTTGCCATCCAATCCAGACCTGTGTGTCGCCGAATGTCATCTACCCAACGTTTAGGTGGTCTTCCCTACGGTCTAGTGTATCGTGGTCGCCACTCCAGCAGTCAAAGTCAAAGTCAAAGATTTTTATTTCAACTCGACCTTTGCAGGCACTTCCAAGACGTCGTGATTCTAGGTGCACGGTTCCAAGTGGATTAGTCCTGGAGAAGATACCGCGTTCCATCTGTTTTTTCCACTCGAGAAATGGTTCCCGTCCAACTCCATTTGCGTCTCGTTATAATGGACACTATGTCTTTGTATTCATTAAATAAACCACTATAGTAATTTTTTATAATTATTTTATTTTGGTGCGTTGACCCATACTAGGAATATTTCTTGTAACGTGGGTGCATTTACAAACATACATTTCACATGCACAAACCTTCAGAACCGGAAAAACTATCTCTAGGCCATACAAATAATGATGTGTTTCAAACGGGAATCGAACCCGCGACACGTATCGTAACGGTCGATCTCTCAACCAGTAGGCTAATTCACGTAACTAAAGAAGTGCAGTTGCCGCGCAGTTCCAGTAAAACTTTGATCAAAACAACACATTTGGTATTCTCTTAGCTTCAGTGAGATACGCTCGCGTCAAGTTCGAGCGCCACTGCAATATGATCGGCGCGTCATACAATTACGTTAATTTTCCCTCTGGGCGCCAACCGCGCCGTCGAATTATCTATAAAAAAAACTGAGTTAGTTATAGTTTATTGGATTATATTGTATCGTATGACCTCTTAGAGATTATCTCTTAGAAATTATGGTGTTTTCGGTCAACATTTCCAAAGTAGAATGAAGTCTTGGAAAATTGATGATGTTGTGAAAGTTATGGCAAAATAAGTTCCAATTCAGTCTTCAGAGTTTTCTAATCAGTATTATTAGCACGTTTTTGGCTCAGTTTTAGGTCAAGTGCTGATGTTGAAGGATGGAATAGATTTATACTAGTGGTCGCCCTATGGTCGAAATTCGACCGTAATTTTAGCTTTCTGTACTCCTTCTTCATATAAACTGAGATTTCACATGATACGTGAGATCACGTGAGATTATCACAATCCTCCGTGCGCGCAATATGCTTAAAAAGGGGTACAAAGTTTTGTATTCACGTATTAATATACAGATAATATATTTTGGTAATTTTTTAAATTGATATAACTACCAAAACATAATTATAGTACGACATGACTAAGAAGTCGCATCAGAAAACCTCGTGAAACCGTGATTACAGCAATCGCTAGTGATATGCTGTTATTCATTCAAGAGTTTCAAGATCTTCACCAAATTTAAACGGGACCACCTCGAGAATAATACCTTTACAAATAAAAAAGTATTTTCAAAATCGATCTGCAATTAGAGGAGTAAGAGCATAACAAATAAACAAAAATAAAAAAACAGACAGTCGAATTGAGAACCTCCTCCTTTTTTGAAGTCGGTTAAAACTTGAGACTGCATTTACTAGACTATGTGTTCTTAGAATTCCATTAAAATATACCCGGTCAGCTTAAAAATACGTACCTAAGTTGCTAAAATATTGGACTGTTGAGTACGGATTTAGTCTTTTTAAGCCAACATGGGAACGTAAGCAATACATGTCGTTAAACTGAATGAAGAGGGTTAAATCTTGTAGGTGACGTCTTTCTAATGGCTGGCGGTCGTTGAATCGAATACTTTAAGAGATAGGATAGTCCATGAGAAAATCGGATGAAAAAAAAAAACGTTATTGATGAAGTGAAATACCGTTACTATTTTTTTTTTATTCTACTAACCTAATTTGAAAACGGCAACTATAGTTACCATGAACTGCAGAGAGTAGTTTTACTTTGGCAGACCATTATGAGGTGGACGTGCAAGTGGTGTTGTGTGTGGTTGTATTTTTTAGTTTTATTTTGTTCTGTGTCTGTTTTATTTTTTACTGTTTAAAGGTTAAGTAAATTTTTATTTTATTTCTCTCTCGTGTGTTGTCATTGTTCGTGCTGAATAAATGTATTTTTTTTCTTTCTTTCTTTCTTTTCTTTCTTTAAACAATATACCTACGGCCTATCTGATAGTAAGCGGTTATCGTGTACTCATCATTATGAGCAATTTTTACTATAGACCAACCCTAAAATCGTGAAAAAGAAATCAGTCGATTCATACAAATAATTTCAATATCACTTGAATAAATGTATGGATCATCAGATTTTTTTTTTTCGCGATTTCACATTTGGATATTTTTAAATCGTCCTATTTCACTCGCACTACTGTTCCACACAGTTATTGAGCCGCTGTTGGGTTTTGAGGAACATAGAAAAAACTTACGGATATACCTAGTATCACGTTTAATTTAATAATATCATCATTCTCCTGCCTTTATCCCATTTTATTTGGGGTCGGCGCAATATGTCTTCTTCTTCCATTCATCTCTATTAGACGTCATCTTAGAGTTTACGTTCTTATAATCCATGTCAAATTTCACACAATCCATCCATCTTTTCTTGGGTCTGCCTCTTCCCTTACATCCATCCACATACATACTTAAAACTCTTCTCGTTACATGATTTTCATCCCTCCTCATCACATGCCCATACCACGACAAACGGTTACTTCTCAACTTTTCTGTCACCGGTGCCACTTTCATACTTCCTCTGATATACTCATTTATTATTCATTTTAATTTAATAATAATTGCGGTTTATAGACCTACAGCTTACACCATCTCTTTTCTCTTCTATTACAGAATTTTTGGGTTGCCATTACCTCTATGTCATTATTTAATGTAACAATAAAAAACTGCATTTAATTACATAATATTAATATTATAACCTTATGTATGATTTAGGTCATAAACAACTATAGTTTTTCATTGAAATGTTCCGTTAGTCCATAGCTATGTCGCTCTACCTCTGAGATGCTATCAAATATATTCCATCTATTACAAGTAAGCTGAAGTTCCTTTGAGAAGTTTCCTTTTATTTCTTTGTCAAACTTATTCTTAAAGAATACAATGAGCTAATGTATAGTTCTATTAAAGTTTCTAGTGTATTTACAAGTTTAAGAAACTTGACTTTGGTTTGCCTGAATGTTTCTTTGCTCAATAGAAGACATGACCCAATTTTCTTTTGTGATGTTTTAGGTATTTTTTTAGTTGCTCAAGTTTTATCGTATCGTATTATACATAGAAATATGATAAGCCTAGACGAGTAGCTATTAATTAAACTTTTCAAACGTAGTGGTACTATTTTATCAAATACACGCGCTTATGAGATTGAAAGAGACAGCTAGCTGTAATCGACTTGTCATTCAAGTCCAAATGAAGCCGGTTTACGAAATTTCTTAATTAAAAGACTTCGTGAATTTCCTTGAACTATAGCTTTTACAGCCATGAGCTACGTATGCCAATTGCCATGTTATTATCAGTTTATTATATTTTCGTAAACACACTATTTTAAAATGATCAGTCTGAGATTCACAATATTTTATGAAAAATTTCACACCGGTGTTGGTGACCAGACTGGTGACCATTGATATCGTAAACGGCTTCAATAATGATTTATTTGTTACTGTTCTAGGCTTGTCATATTTCTATGGTATTACATGTTTATATGATAATCTAACTTGATCTATGTACACAGCTTAATCTGAAACATAAAATTAAAATACAAATATAAAACTGAGCACGTAGGCGTCAAAGTACTCCTCCTAATCGCTGTCAATTACATGCAGCATTACTACGTTGAATGGCAATACTTATTCTTTGACCAAAACCCCCGACTCCAACTTGAAAAAGAGCTGTAACTTTTGAACGGCTGAACAGATTTTCAAGATACATTTTTAAGCGGGCCTATATAATCTGGGGTTATGAACTACATATAAAAGAAATATAGAATATGTACTCAACGATGTTCTGGAATATAGAACCAATCAATTTACTGTCAGATGTCAATTACAAATGGGGAAATAGAAGTTGGAGTATGATCATCGATTACTGTCGGAAAAATAATCGTAGGTATATTTTAATCACCGTATGACTGTGAACATCACTCGTTCATAATACATATATCTCGCGAGTTTGTAAACTATCGATAAATAATTGTGAACTGTAGGTACCATACATCGTTCTATGTGGCAGGCTATTTGTATGATTCGGCTTTTTACCAAATGCCGGTCAAAAGCTATGATGATACCCGATTAAACTAGCTTTAGTTTAAAAAAAACTTCAATGAAATCGGTCCAAACGTTTTGGAGCTACGATGCCATACATAAATACACAGACACACAGACACTCAGATACCCACTACAAAACTTATAACACCCTTCTTTTTCGTCGGGGGCACGCCGGCAAACCCTAAGAGAAAAGAACTTGATCTATATTTCAGTTAATAATAAAAATAAAAAGGCTGAAGATTAGACAAAGCTTTTAAAAAAATCGAACTCTTTTCATTAAAATAAAAATCTGTTAGCTCCAGCCATCTATTAATTTAATCCATCAAACCAGCATTGAATATACATAAAACAATTTCAAAAAAATATTTACTCTATTCTGCTAATGGACTAGACACTGTAAACGTAAAATTGAATTGTAACAAGATCTCTATTAGTTGAGTAAATACTCAAAACATTTAGTGTAAAAATGTATTTAGAATTAAAACGCCTGTAAGTTTATTTCAGTTAACTTCATTCATAAATTGCTCTTGATATCTCTGAGAATAATTTAGTTGTCTGTTAAATGTAACTTTACAAACTTAAAAATGTTTGTCAGTATAAAATTACATTTCAATTAAATTCCAGATAAGTTAAATAAATTAAACTTTGTATCTAAATCAATTGTAAATAAAGATCTACATAATTACTCATCGAACTTATAAATAAATGTAATTACAATCTATGTTTTTTTTTTTAAATTAGTATCTATATTTATCATTTCGCTGGCTTTAGAATAACGAAATACAAGTCTCTACAATTTTTATCAGAAATGCGTAGTCATATTTAAGGGTGTGGATTAGACAATCAAACTGAACAACTTTCTCTATGGGACCAATATCGTAATCGCGAAGAAATTATGACATGTTCCATACTTTTGGATCGAGTAGATATTGAAGTTTTGTATGTAATATGAAAACATATTTCAGAAACACGAAAGTTTCATTAAACTTAATAAATAATTTACCTAGGTATATCTTTATGTTTTCAGGTATGTGCCAGCTCAAGATGTTTTAAAGGAGCAGAAGTTTTGTCGTCTCAAGGTAACCAGCAAATGATATCGTGAGACGAGTGTATGTAAGTTTGTTCTGGCTTAAAGATTTTAATTTAGGGTCTTTAGTTAGACAATGTGTAGGTATTATGTAATTACCTATACAACGTTTATACACCGTGTAATTAAATAAAATCAAAACCTGTATATAGTTTACTTCTGAATATAATTGACTACTGAATCGATTTCAGTAACTATTGATAGACAAAGGTAGGTTTTTTTTTTTCAAAATATTTGAAATCCACTAATCTGACGCTCAATTCAGCCTAAGAAAATTAAATATTATTTCAAGAATATAAAACTCAATTTTAAATACAGTAAGCAATGCTAGGCTCAAAAATATTCACATTTAAATTACGTAACAAACGACGTGTAACAATAAAGCCTCGTACTCACTAGAGACAAATGTTTCGCGACACATGTCGATAGAGATGTCGGGCGAAGTCAAGGGACGTGAGGCGAAGTTGCCCGACTTCGCTTGTCATCTCTAGCGACATGTCGCGGTACATTTATCGTAGTGAATACGAGGATTAATTCCTTAACTGAAGGGACCTGTCGCGCGATGTTGCCAGACTTGTCGTGCGACGTCGCCTTACATCTCTAGTGACACGTGTTGTGGAACATTTGACTCTTACTGAATATGAGGCTTTAATGTCACTAAATTACCTTAAACAGAAGGAAATTTATTTTAAATGTCTCAACTACCTCCATCGAATTATCCACAATCGTATAACATCCAGACCTTAATTCTGGGGATCGGATGGACTTATACAAATCCGTTGAGACGGTATTCCTTTAGACAATTAGGTATGCTTCGTGAACAAATTGCGAGTGTTGAGAAACAGCGAGAAAGACTCCGCTTTATCTAATCTTTGATGCCCATTCTCGCATTGTAAATTTTTTGGACACTTGGATTTTTGTCCTTTGGTACATTAGCGTACTCCATGCGATTGTTGAAATGTATTTTATTTATTTATTATTTAATAATTTATGTACACACGTGAAAAGACACAGTACCAAGGTACTGCTTATTTTACAAAATAAATCTTCCTTCTTTCTTCCAGCAGACCTGAGAGAGGAGAATTTATTATAATAATTTAAATATAAATAAAATAGATAAAACAAATACTCATAAATATAAAAATATGTCTTCGGCTTCGGCCTTGGCTTCGGCTTCAGCCTCGGCTTCGGCTTTGGCCTCGGCTTCGGCTTCGGCCTCGGCTTCGGCCTCAGCTTTGGTTTCGGCCTCGTATTCGGCTTCGGCTTCGGCTTCGGCTTCGGCTTCGGCTTCGGCTTCGGCTTCGGCTTCGGCCTCGGCTTTGACTTTGACTGCGACTACAGCATTGACTTTGACTTTGACTTCGACTTTGACTTCGACTTTGACTTTATTTTTCGTATTCTTCTCAGCAAACCCTTTCTTTTGATACCCAATCATGGGAGTGCATCAGTAGTCCGCCATATTGGATTAAGAATAATGTCACTTAGCTAATCATGCCTTGTGATCCAAACTAAACGTGTATGCAAAATTTCAGCTCAATCGGAAACCGGGAAGTGGGTCAAATTTAACTTTCAAGATTTTCTTACATAGTTACAGGTGAAGCTAATAAAAGCGTGCTAAAAATATTTAAATAATGGTATATGTGATGAGAATTATTTGTTTTGCACTAACGAAAATATAACCTTGGACTTATTATTAATCAGACATTTGGTATCCATCTGTGTGTCTCAATATACGATGAAGCAGATACCGTAGATATATTCCATAAATTGTTATTATTTCTCGATAATCTGTATTGTGTTTCTACGTTCAATTAGATTATTATTAATCTTTGGTCATAGACACGTTTATTATTCGACAATCATAATACATAAATTGTCTGTCTTACTTTATTTCTATTCTCGTAATATTACAGTTAGAGGGATAATATATTCAAGGACATGAAAATTCATGCTCATGGATAACGAATGAAAATAAAACAAAATCACAATGAAAATATTGTAATAAGATTCCCAATGTGTGGCACGCTTGTGCACGCGACTGCATACGGAGAATGAACTTTAAAGCAAGAAGGTATGATCCCTTTTCCCTTCATACTTCAAATACAGTTTAGGACACATAAAAATATCTTTGATGAATTTTATCAGACGATTAGATGAAATATTAAAGTCCAAGAATAGAATACTAAATATTCCTTCAATACGTCTCTCGTTCAAGTAGTCACTCTGTATATTTGTACATTGATCGCCATCTGGTTTCAGTATACCAATAACATCATGAATCCTGATGATAAAAATAGACAAGAAGGAATATTTTTTTTGTACTTTGCCCCTCACTACGATTTTTCCTGTATCGAGGGTACAGTTTACGAACATACATCTCACATGCACACACACTTAGACCCGGAACAATTATCTGTAGATCATACAAATATTTGCTCCGTGCAGGGATCGAACACGCGGCACGTAGCGCAGAAAGCTAATCGCTTAGCCACTGCGCCACAATTATATTGCGACACAATATACAATTAAATTATTAAAGTTATATTTTTTTACATATTGATTTAGAACGAGAATCCAATACTGAATTCCTTTCTTCAATAATGTTCCTCTTCAACAAGTTATCCTGTATATTTTGTACATTGATTGCCATTTGATTTCAGCATACCATTGCATCATGAAACTCCTGTTTTCCCAAATGAACCAGTGTTCACAACCAAAACAAAGGACTCCTTGAACCCTTCCTTAAGTTGAATTACCAATCCAATCCTTTCAAATGGACACAGTCCTGTTCCAGTCAAAAAACGTCTTGAAAATAAATCGTGCATAATTGTTCACCTGTGTCCTTTTAAGCGATACTTCGTCGATTTCGCTTCCCGCTTGTGCCGAAGACATTACGCCAGCCCCAACAAATTGTGTTATAGCTAAATTAGATTCCTTCTGAACCCCTGGGGTCTCTGTAATTCGTATAAAGCCATGTTCTAACAGACCATGAGTGGATTCTGGTTTGTAAAGTTGGTATTGTGAATATGAAAATTTTCTTTCAAAGTTCTAGCATTACTTTTAGGCCATATCAAACCTATGTTGAGCCAATTCCTTCCTTCATAATTTCCAGACTATTTAGTGTGGAGCACTGTGGAATTTTCTCTTTAATCTACAGTAGGGATGGGCAAATCTCTACCATCAGGGGCCAAGAAAAGCCTAGGAAATCTTATAGGAGCCTGTTTTTTTATAAAGTAGTTTTCTCAGTAATACATAAAAATTGCCAGATTTCCGTTTCGTTTTGTCGTTCATGTATTATTCGGATCATTTTTATCTTCGTGCACCTAGAGTCTCGACATTTCATAAGTGCCTGTATCTGGTTTACATGAAATAAAGATCTATTCTATTCTATTCTTCATTACTTTCGTTCATGTAGTATTCTCGTCATGTTTATTTTCATTATTTTACATTGATTTGTGTCGACGGAAACTTAATGTAAGTTTTAAGATAGCCTCGTCTCTTTTTGTTATAATTATGACTTCAGAATGTAATGGATATATTTAAAATCTGGGTTATACTAGACTTGCTGTAAAGCATCTGTTGTAAAAAGGAGGATCCAGTTTAACTTTAACAATTATCTTAATAAAGGAACTAAAAAACAAATACTTATTTCACCACACTTAAACAATAATACCCGAAAGCAATTTGCGAATTTCAAGTCCTGACGTAACAGTTCACATAAATTTTGTTGTTGTGTCTAAACAAGGCAATTCTGCGTTCTGACATTAATTTAAACGCATTCATAACCATTTTAGTTTGAGCTCTCAAATTTGGTTAAGATATAATTAATGCTTCAACTAAATACGCGGATAAAGCAACTTAACGCATTGTTTCTTGTTCATTGTTTGACTTATTTATCATTATTTTGTTTTAAAGGATGAGGAATTTTTTAAGTTTGTTCACAAATTGTAGTACTTACTCCTGAAGCCCAATTCTCGTAATTAATTTACACTATGACTGAAAGTAGACCAAATTATTATGAATTGACAAAAATTCGGTATTCTACTACTCATAAAGTTCAGTCCGATGTCAGTATGATTTGAATTCAATCTTCTTACAGACTCATTTTTGACGTTTATGTATGGACGAGAACATCAATTTTATTATCTGTTTCGGTTCAAAATGTTAGCTGAATACCGATTTGGCTTCAATCAACTTTCGACTTCATTACTGCCATGCAGGAGGGTCTGAGTTCGAACCCGACCTGCACCTCTGACTTTTCAGATTCATGTGTGATAACGGTGAAGGAAAACATCGTGAGGAAACCTGCACATCTGAGAGGGCCTCATAAAGTTCTAATTGGTGTGTGTAGTCCGCCAACCTGCACTAGGCCAGCGTGGTGTATTAAGGCCTAACTCTTCTCATTCTGAGAAGAGGCCCGTGCCCAGCAGTGGCAGTAATGGGCTGGATTTATTATAATTACGGTGTTCCCTAATAATGATGTTAAAATCACTGGATCAAGCAGAAAGCAAAAAGTTTCCCTGTTAGGATTTGTTATTTACATAATATTATTTAAATTCATTTCGAATTCGAGATCTTTGTTTATTCGTCCCCAAACAAAATCGTTAATTTCTAAATCAGGGTTCTATTTATACAGTTACCCTTCCCAAAGTTATTCGAACAAATGGATTCTATTCCAAAATAAACATTCGCCAATTATCCTCGCAAACTAGACGTCAACGTGACATTATTTTGACATTTGAAACGTAGCTAAAATAATACGAAATCCGTATTTCCAAGTGTTGGCTAAATAAATGGTTTAGCTAAATTTTGCCTCAAGTTTAGAAGTTCAGGGATGATTTTAATTCGTAGCAGCTCTCGTGAGATGTTGGTCTGCGGTTCTAGCTTATATATTCGTTTTGATTAGCGTGAAATTGTTTTAGGTTATTTTAAATTTTAAATTAAATTAATATGGTTTGGTAAAGGCAGGTTGGTATTTCATTATTTTTCTCGTGAATATGTTGTATTTCTAGTGGTTTCAACAGACGCTTATAATTCAAGATTATCTTCTTATAATGATGATTTTGATTTAAAAATTGAGATTTCTAATATAGGTCATTGAGATGGAAAAATAAATTATAAATAATATCCGTGACTATTTGATCAATCTTCGAACCATTGCTATTTAGAATCCCTACATTTAATTTACTAAATATACTCTTATAAAATTTTATATTAGCATTACATTACTAAAATCAAGTTGGTAATTAGCAACGTGCAGATTCGACTACAGTCTAAACTCGTTTGTGTCAATTTTTTTAAAACGCATTTATTAGCTTCTCCAGAGGGCCGAGCACAAATATTTTGACGTATGGTAACGTAAACGTAAGCAAATTTTGAATCAAAATACACATTTAATCTATGATATTTTTTTGGAAATACATGTAATATTTTTACGTTTTCATGAAACAAGTGTGTTTCTTGCATACAATTTAACAAAAATGCGATAGATTGATTGTATTTTTTATTCAAAATTTGCTTACGTTAACGTTATCATACGTCAGAACTTTAGTGCTCCGCCCGCTGTAACTAACTATGTAAAAAAATCTCGGAAGTTAAATTTGACCCACTTCCCGGTTTCCGATTGAGCTGAAATTTTGCATACACGTTTAGTTTGGATAACAAAAGCGTTTTCCTTAGTTTTTTTTTAAACTATAATATTTTTTATATTATTAAAGTTGTTTTTATAGTCCATTGCTAATCTCTAGTTTGCTGTGCTATTAACAGTAGCGTAGAATTTCAAAATATTAGTTAGCTTATTTATTTTCACTTCCTCTGCTGTGTATTCTGGTCTTGGATCTCATCCAGCTACATATTTCTCATTCCCACCTTTATGAACACTTGCTGTTGGTACTTAACCGTTAGAGACGATATTTATGTCTGGGGCAGCTGATACCTTGAGATAGGAATGTAAAAGCCTAGCACACTAACCAAAATAGTGAGATAATTCATTTTAAAATAGAATACAATAGAATAGAATCTATATAAGAGAGAACTTTGTATCCCTTTTTATATTGCGCGCATGGACGAGTGTGAGATTTGGCATAGTTAAAGTTTATAATTATGGAGAAGGAGTCCAGAAAGCTAAAATTATGGTTGAATTTTCGACCACTGGGTGACCACTTATGAAATTTCGAGACTCTAGATGAGCGGTAGAACAGTGCTAGTGTATTCGGCGGCATTCTTAGTATAAATTTTTCGAAGATATCCTAACCGTCAGTAGGTAACCCCCGACTCCAACTAGAAAAAGAGCTGTAACTTTTGAACGGCCTGAACAGCTTTTCATGAAACAGCTAAGATGATACCCGATTAAACTAGCTTTCAATTATAAAAACTGCATTGAAATCCTTCCATCCATTTTGGAGCTATAATGCCACAGAGAAACACACAGATACACAGATGCACAGATACATAGATATGAAGATACACACATACAGTCATACTACAAACTTATAATACCCCACTTTTTTGTCGGGGTTAAAAAAGCGATTTTAATGGAGTCATTATCAAGATAGTTGCTGGCTTGACCGATCTATAATAATATCCATATATTAATATCGACTCCAGAATAATACCTAAGAACATAATAGATTCATAATAGTAGCACTTTTTTTCAAAATTTTGATTGGTATTAATCTTTGTGCACTTAATTAATTTAACGTCAAAACGCCATTTTTGCCATTGTCTCTGAAACATTTTCATCTAAAAGTTATTTTAATACAATACTAAATTCATAACAATACAGTGTTTGCCTGCCACAAAAAAAAGAATAACTGAATAACGGAACACTTTATAATTACCGAAACTTTAACGATGTTGGCAATGGACTCGACTGAAAAAAGCATAAAAAACGTATTTGAATTGGTCTATGCAAATTCTCTTGATAGAATTTACCTCCGTTTTATAACCATAGCTGTAGTTTAACTTTAAACTTTATTGCGTAGTACAGAAAGTTTATTTTACTTTGTGAAGATGATGGCTTAGGGTTGTACGCATAAATTTTGGGATTAGTGTTGTTGAATAATAGTTATCCTGGTTAAGATGGGTGACAGTTTATGTCGCATAGTAGTGATATTAGACGGTTTGTTTTCATCATTGTCTTAGTTGAAATACATATAATGAAGTATATAGAGTGACTGCCATGGCAAACTTATTCAGAGGCAATTCATTATTATCCTAGTCTTATTTGTATTCGCATTGAATTGCATTATTCTCGCAGCTCTTACCACAACATTGTACTGATAAAGATTGTCAAGATCTATAATTTATTTGAAAAGAGTTTCCATGGAGTTTCTTGCCGGTTCTTCTCCATAGGATCTACTACTTGGAACCGCGCACCTAGAGTCTCGACATTTCATAAGTGCCTGTATCTGGTTTACATGAAATAAAGATCTATTCTATTCTATTGACTGAAAGAAAGAAAGAAGAAAGAAAAATAATTTAATTCCGTACGGGATAATGACGGCGCCACATTCACAATAGACAAAACAAAATAAAAAAGAAATAGGTACACTAATTCTGATAAAAAATAAAAAAATAAAAAATATGCCGTCGAGCATGCCCGTACCGAAAAGGTTACCAACTCAGCATATGCTGGACTGGTTGAAGGAGGGAAACATTGAAGGGGAAAGAAAGAAAGAAAATAATGTAACATCAGTAATTGGACCAATTCCATACACTTAGTCAGTACTTCAGTAGTTACACCGACGAAAAACGTAATTTCATTAATTTTTTTAAATTATATATGGCTTTTATTAAAACGTTACTGTTGTAAACATAATTATTTATCTTCTTTATTAGGTCAATATTTAGCTTTTTTTTTATACAGGATATTATTTATGGTGCGGATAATTTCCAAAAAGAATCAGTGTCTGTTACTAAATGCAAACGCAGTATTGGGATTCACTTTAACACAAAACAAAAAATTCGACTTAGTATGAAGCATCCACATAATTTATTATCGCAAGCCATACAAAATCATATTTTCACTAGGTTTTTGATTCAATTTTAATACTTCATTTGCATATGGGAACGGACACTGAATTATACAACAAATTATGCGCACTACATAAAAAAAATCCTGCTATTACTGAAGTGGCAAACAGGGGCAAACAACTGGGGGTTACTGTAACCTATGGGCTCTTGCAACACCAGAGCATCAGTCACGAGTTGCAGACCCTACTACTAGCGTGATGTTGGCAGCGAGGGACCTACTGCCAACACGACATTTTCCCAAAGAGCACTAGCGGAAAGTCCCGCGAACCTTAGTAGCTGTATTATATTTTCAAGGATTCTGTGGTAAACACGGAACTACTTTTCCTTCAACAATTAGTGGTTTAATAAGTTATGTAGGCAGAAATCCTATAAACCTCGACGATTTCAATTTATAATAATGGCTCCATCGTTATTCGATGATTTTGCCAACTTCAAGGTTGAAAAGACACTGTGGAAAGTTTTTTTTTTTTTTTTGAAATATTAGACCACTTTGTTTGCACTGTTCATTCTTCCTAAAGTCATTATGACAAATTATAAGCCAATTCAAATAACGGCACAAATCAGACTGAATTTTGATCAGACAATTAAAAACGAGGAAGCAAATGGTGATATCGTAATAATAATTGAATTCTGACGGAAACGATTATATGAAATTGACATTAAGGCTCAAAAGTCCCTACTACAGAACTTTCTTAATTTTACAGCTAAAGTTACGTTTTATATTAAAGATGTAGCAGCTGGATTAAAAGGACCTCTGTACGTATGTATGTAGCTTTAAATTTATCGTGTTTGTTCGTAAAAGAGCATGTAGGAACAAACCATATTAGCGAGTAAATTGTTTTAGCAATGGCTTTATTCGGAAGAATAATAAAACGTGATTGATTATGAAGGCTGTGAGTAATCTGTTTCCTAAATTAACTTCTTAGTAAGTGTTCATTTTGGAAGCAGCTAATTAATTTTATATTAGATAGATTAGCACGGAAATTACCTAATTAAATTGTTGGGCTGAATTTTGTAGTAGAGATAAACTAGGACAACATGGCGCGCTCCTCCAAATTACTGTTTCAATGTGTGTAGTCACATCCTTACCGAGCAACGAATCCTTGTATTTATTTTTGTGTGACGGCCGTCTTAGTACGCACACATGCGTTGTGAGTCTAGGTGGCGCTTCATAAATACTTTCAACTGTTTTGAATTTTAGAGAGGCAAGCCTTGTTATCGTAGTTAATCTTTAGTAGATAGGTCTGTATTCCTAATATAAGTTCCAAGTTCTCACATCACTTTTATTTTACTTTCCGCCAATAGCATACTCCAACTACCTTCTTCTGGTCCTTTGTCGGTGCAGAGGAGCAGTTCTCTGCAGTTCAAAGGCCATCTGACTAAGTTGATTGCTTCAAGTACCAAATCATCTTCAATACACATGTTTCGTGAATCTGAGTTGTGACGATTAGTATCAATTTTCAAGTGTCATTTTTGCATTTCATTGTCGCCTTCTCCGACCAAGTTTGACGCAACTAAATATTACAATATCCACTCACAATATCAGAATCTATCAAGAGACATTACAACATAAAAATGTACTGTTACCCTTAGGCGAAAAACCGGTTCAGAGCGGATGTATCCAGTAAATTTTGGATCATTCTAGAATTCGCCCATATTTTGTGCGCAGCGTGCCGACAGCGCTGGCAGTAGTGAAATTTAATTCCCAACCTCCTTGTGCTTAGTTTAAAGCTTAGAGTACGTGGCATTGTAGACGTAAGATGTACCTATTCTATATGGTCTTAGAAAAACAGTTACCTAACTATTTTAAAGAGGATTATGAGTTAAATATACATATAAGGTCGTATTTTAATCATCCAAAATATTTTTAAATTATACTATAGAAATCATTTCAAATATCAAATTTAAGATGCAGTAGATTCATATATGCAGGCATTAAGATCGGGCGGCGCGGCGACGCGATGCGTGTATGTGTCAGAGTAGCCGAGCCCGCCAGGTCATGTGGTCGAATTCATAACCATAGTGCCATTCATAATCTTAGAGGAATAAAGTTTTTATGCAAATGGAAACATCAATTATTTTAATAGATTTTGAAAACTTATGAAATAAAATTGATATTATTTTAATTATTTTTTCTACTGATTAGTCTTTGTAACTTATAGATTTACATTATTAAAATAAGACCTTATAACATATCATTGATGGTAATAATGTTCTAAACCTGTCACATTGTGAATTCTCAAAGAGTTTCTTAAAAGGGTACCTACATATTAGGGATTTATTTGTTTTAGGTCTCAGAATGAAGTTGGAGGTCAACCAAAAAAGTCGTATTTATATTCAGAACTTCTTGATGATATCCTTCGAAAAGTTAAGACGCGCTGAATTTGAAAGAAGAATGACAAAGAAAATAAATTTATTTTTTGCACAAAGGACACAACTATAGTAAAATAATTATACAAAATTATTGAAACGCCTAAACGAATAGTCTGTGCTGTGTTGTGTTAAGAAATTGAGAGCATTCTTCTTCATTCTCTTTTTTTCTTCTTAATTTGAACTCATTCATCCAGAAAAATTTGAAGTGGTTTTTAGGAATCATAGCACATGACGTTCTCTTGTTTTTGCTAATCCCCATACGAAAAACCATGAATTCGAAATAGATTTGTTATGAAATTCGGTATCAGATATTGTACCTAAATAGTTATTATATCTAATGGTTTCGATACACAAGACCTATTTGTGTGGCCTTCGGTTTATTGATAGATAACTATTTTGATTGATGTCCTGTGAATGAATAGACGGGATGGACTGGACATAAAGGTATGGGTAACGTTGGATATTTAACAGAATAAAGGTAGCGATAGGGATCAATGAATTTATTCAAAGCCAAAGTTACGATTAGTTCGAGGACCATTGGAATGTTATGTGAACGGAATATATTAATTGTATTAATTTAAATAAATCGATGTATTTAATCGTGTGCGTTTTTGATGATTCTTCTTATTATCCACCTGTAAATATAAAAAGAAAGAAAGAAAGAAAATCAAATTTATTCTGTCAGTCACAAAAGGGACAAAATATAAATTTTAAAAAAATGCATAAAGACAGTTAAATTGTGTAAAAGAAACTAGATTTATGAAACAAAACAACACAAACACAATAATAAATAATATTCCAAACAACAAATAAATAAGCTAGAACACAGAAAAAAAAAAACAATATCAAATCACAAAAATTTCACGTACAAATTCAGGCTGATACGCCAAAACAACATGACATTACACCTGGTATTTACTTCTTTACAAATAGAATAGAAATATGCTGTATTGCACACCAACATAAAAAAAACATACAATGAAGACTGTACAATTACAATGCATAATGGGCAGTCTAATCGCTTAAATAGCTATGCTTTTTTTTAAATTGTATGTTCTGCCCCGGCCTCCATTTTTTTTTTTTAATCTTTATTTATTTATGGAGGGTTTGATCAGACATGATCATGCCACCCTCATAGGCTCGGCCTCCATGGTAAGCAACTATGTGGCCTAGGATGTAGCATGCACACCTAGAAGATACCTATTCACTCTCGTCTTGAAGATACCGTATTCGTATTGATAGTCTCATACCGCGTAACTGACATATTTAAATACCACGTATGTACTAAAAAAACAATATCAAGAATTTTCGCGTCTATAGATAGCTAATTGTCAATAGCAATTAATACACGCGAAGACTCAATTTTGATACTTTTTGTACCTACATACGCGGTATTTAAACCATGTTAGCTACGCGGTATGAAACTATCAACGGCGAAATATCACAAAAAAAAAGAAAAAAGAATAAGATTAAAGTATTGGACTAACAAACCACACTGTTATTTGCGACCTCTGAACAAAAGGCTACATTTTATTCAGGAAAACGTATCGTTCTCAGGGGACCTGAACAAGGTCGCTTCGAGGTCCCTCTAGGGACACTCGTGAACTAAAAACTCTGAAGCAGGTTTGTCGGTGAACCAAGCTCGCAGTGTTTTGAAGAATACTAAATTGTTTTTCAAACTTTCTGCTAAGTTAATTAGGTAGTGGAAAAAATTTTGGAGACCGAACGAAGTTTATGCTAAGAAATAAATTAAATTTTACAATAGAGATTTATTATAATGGACCAGTATTCTTTTTTTCAAATACAAGGTCTACCTTTCTAGTCCCGATCCCTTTAAGGGGTTATTTTACTCATCATTATGAACAACTTTTACTATGGAACTAACCCTGAAATCGCGAAAAAAAGAGCTATTGTTCCATACAAATAATTCAATATTACTTGACTTAATGTACCAGCCATCCTGCGAACATCGTTGCTCCACCTAGCCTAAGGGCGTCCTACCCTACGTTTGCCGATTCCCGGTCTCCACTCAAGAACACGCCTACCCCAACGGTCATCGGTTCTACGGCTAATATGGCCGGCCCATTGCCACTTCAGCTTGCTAATTCTGTGGGCTATGTCGATTACTCTGCTTCTCTGTCTGATCACCTCATTTTCGATTCGATCCCATAGAGAGATGCTTAGCAGCGCCCTTTCCATAGCTCGATGAGCGACTTGGACGTGACAATACAATCTAAAAAAATTGACAAATCCTGATAAAGCAAAAATCTGCCACAAATTATGCATGTTGATAAAAATTCAAGGTTACTCGTTACATTTTGTTGCATCATCCTCTTATTAAATTCTGCCTCTGTATTACGCAGTGTTGCGAAATTCGTCAGTTTTTCAGCAAAAATGTGGAATACTTCCACTCCCAACACCTGCGTCCACGTTGCCCATTCCGTCTCTTTCTACTATAGTTCGTGTGAAAGAGATGGTGAATTATTTATGTCACTGATATAGCAGGAGAAATTTTAAACGGGTAAAAGCGTTCCTTTGTTCTTTAAAGTAGAATAATATAAAATAATACCGTCTGTATTTTAAGTTTCATTACAATTTCTTAATGAAAGAATAACATTGTTATAATACGATTATTACAGTAGTGGAGTAAAAATGGAATCAAGTAAAGTAATATTCTAGGTCTCAGAGAATGAGCTAACATTAATTGTTGGTTGTAATTATTGTTCCCGCAACATCGCTGTTGCTTTAGCCTCGAGAAATGGATTTTATTTTGAAATAAAATTGAAAGAAATGAGAAATATAATATCACAGTTATTTTCGATACTCATTTTTAACTCCCGACAAAAAAGAGGGGTGTACCCACTTTTTTGTTGGGGGTTAAAAATTACCAGGAAATGTTACGGTAAATGAGAGATCACGGGAAAGTGAATGAATGTTCCAAAACACAGAGAAATCTTTTCATTGCGTCCCACTAGAGAAAGGGATGGCCAATTAAGTCAAGGGCGAATCCTTTGATGAAGTCAATAATATTATTTTGCTTCAATAACAGTAAAATAACTTCAGATTGTTATTTTCTACCACAAAAGGAAATTCACATCCTAATTTCTTTACATTTGAAGAATAACATAACCCCTATTGTCTTATCTTCCTTTATATTAAAAGAAAAGTCTCAATTCTAAATAGAAAAAAACCTTTCTCTTTTAATAACGGTACAATATTCTTATCTCTTTTGCACTCCGGTGTAATATGAAACCCGAGGCTTATTCTACAGGAAATTCGCGCCCTGGGACTGTCTAGAACGGCACAGTTTAAGGCTAAATTTAAAAAAAATATAACCAATAAGAACGAATCACGGAGCATTCATAAAAAATTCTGTTGGCATTTTGTGCGCTTTTAAAAAGGTCTTGAAATAAATGGTATTTTCATCGCGTCGTATTGTGAAAGCTGTTTTTCGCTCAGACGAAGTAATAGAAGTTTGAAATTTGCACCTGACTCTTTCTTTTTTATAGAATTGTCCCTCTCTTTCATGTTCAAATGAATGCGATTTTACTTTGTAGTTTTTGTTGTTAAAAGTCGAGCCTTTCACGTTAATGTTTAATGAATTATTCTCGCTGTTTTGTATCCATGAAAGTTAAATTTTTATTTTAGTTAGAAAAAGACAACAAAGGAAAATCTGACGTTTTCAAAAACTTGCTGGCAGAATTGCGATAGATATGACTTCACTTACAACACTAAAGGTAGACACAATTACTGTATAAAACATATACAATGCACTTTTATTTATTTATTATAACAAAATTCTTTCAAAGCATTCATAAAGATATTTTTGCTGATAAATGGAATAAGTTTATGTTAGTATGTCTGGAGTATTGTGAGAAGTCTGTGTGCTAGTTGCGTCTTAATTAGTGTAAGTGGCATGTGGCCGTTCTAATTAAAAAAAAAAAAAAAAAAAATCTTACAATCTAAAAACCACGGGGGTTTGTCCAGATTGCAGTGAGTACCATTCTGCACACATTTGCAGTAATGTGTAGGCGTAGTACTTACTGGATAAAAATAGTAATTTATAGTATTTTATTGGCAACTAATGGGGTCAACTTATTATCATTAAAAATATACCTACCTACGCAATGAACTCAAAATTAAAATCAAATAAATCACAATAACAAAGAAAAACCAAAGTAATAAAAATAACAAAAAATAATGTAAAAATTACACACTAAAATACAAAAACCCTGAAATGAAATAAAATAAATAATTAAACAAAAACATTATACAAGATACACAATCTATCTAATCACAGATTACAATTCTAAACACATTTAAGTACCAAAAATATACATTGTAAAAGCACTTTCCCCCGGGAATACAAATCATATTTTATTCAACCATAAACTTGCTTAATTTAATGTCTAATTTATATCTGGGGTATGTTAATCTTCAAATCCCACCTAGGATTCCTAACTCGTCCTGATGAAGTAAGCCTTGAAATACTAAGCCACAAATCTCAATTTGTAGGTAAGTAATACCAAACAAATGTTGCTGATATATTTGTGTCTGTACTTTCATCTTATTAGGTACGTACCTTATAAGATGAAATTGTACCTACTCCAAGTTGAATTAGTACTAAGAAGGCTTTATTCAAAGTATGTTTGAATAAATCTTTTTTATCCCCCGACAAAAAAGAGTTATAAGTGTTATAAGTTTGTAGTGCGTATTTGTGTGTCTGTCTGTGGCATCGTAGCTCCAAAATGGAGGGACCGATTTCAATGCAGTTATTTTTTAATTGAAAGCTAGTTTAATCGGTTATCATCTTAGCTATATCTCATGAAAATCTGTTCAGCTGTTCAAAATTTAGAGTTCTTTTACTTGTTGGAAAAAGGAAAAAAAAAAAGATTTTTGCCCGTCAGTATACACTTTTTTTCCTAATGCGATAAAATAGGTCAATTCCTGTAAATTCTGTAAAAGGCAAGGCTGTTCTTTGCAACAACTTTGCGATTACCAATTGGCTTGTTAAATATTACCTTTGTGGCTGTTCCAAGAAAATTAATTATAAAAGACGACAAAAGAGGAAATGAAAAATCCAAAAAAAGTGTTTCTTAAGGTTAGGTTGTATTTTTTTTTTATTTCTTTGAACTTCTGTGAATCTAACTAATGTACATATTGCGCAAAATGAAAATCATTTTATAAATTATTGTAATAATAATGACTCAAAACACAATAACTCATTTTATGTTTTCTTCGTTATTAGTTTTATTTATTTTTTTAGTGCTAATAAACTATTTTTCTTCTTTCTTCTTCTAAAAATAATTACTGTAATTAATTAGTTAAATGCGCCATTGGTTGTCATTATTCAGCAACAAAAAAATATTTTTCTCGAATCTCCTGGGATAGATTTTGAAGAGCTTTGGTTTACAGACTAGTACTAGGTCTAGAAATATAATGCACATTGTGACCATTTTGGACAGCACTTGGTCCAGCTCCCATATACGGATGGTCATTTGGTCAATGTCCTTTATTAAAACCTAACCCTACGTATTGCACTATTTATACAAGCGAAATATTAAATCATTCCAACAGAACTGTCGAGCCTGGTAATCCTTGCTGTATGAGTGCTTGAGAATCCTCTGTGCTAATGAAATATCGCTTTTATGTCCATATAAATAAAGGCTTTGCTTGCATACGTGAAATTCGTAGTTGTGAAATGCCTTGTGCTATTTTGCTTCAGCGAGAGGTTACGGATTAAATTCATGTTGGTGCAAGTTTTGGGTGATTTTGTCTGTTTTGGGAATCAATTAAAACTAGCTTTAGTTAATCAGTTTTGTATGTTAGATTATTAAGCTTCTATCCTGACTAATGTTAAAAATGCAAAATCCGAGTCCCTGCATGGTTTTTTTCACGACTAAATGGTTGAACCATTCTTAAGGAAGTACAATCAGCATTTTTTCCGGTCAACCATCCTAGGGGCCATTCAAAATACGTAAGCACTACAGGGGGGGTCTTTGCTTTGCTTATTTTTGATGACATGGGGGATGGGGGGGTCTGGATGGTGATTATGTCAGCAATTTTTTTTTTTACTTTTTCGGATGTTCTACAAAACTTAGTCGATTTTGGTTTTCTATTCCAATTTCCAAGCCTATTCCTTATTTATAGACTTATAACTGCTGCTCATAAATCAATAAAGATACCAGAACACATTGAAAAATGCATGTACCAATGTTTTCGGAAGCATGGGAGGCAGGGTAAGAGCTTTGCTGCAGCAGCTTACTTTTGCTGACGAGGGGGAGGGGGGTCTAATAATTGCAAAAAATCTGCTTAAGTAATATTTACTTGAAGGGTCCCTTATCCTATTTTCATCCTATTAAACATTTATCAATTTTAAATGTTCATCTATTAGTAAATTCGATAAATTCGGTAGTTGTGTATTAAATTAATCAGAATCATTTCACTTCACATTTCTTCACAGTATCGTGTGTCAGCTCTTTAGAAATAATATACGCCCCATTTTTTTATTTTGTTCCAAGTATTATGTAAGAAAAATACGCAGCTAAAATTACAGAAGTGTAAATAAAAAATATTCGGCCAATTTTAAACAAAAACTGTTTTGTTTAGTTGCCAAGTCCTGTCTCGGTTTAGTTGGCAAAGATACAGTTCAGTGGGTCAATGTTTTTATCTACTACATAATAAATGTGTTATAAAACTTTGTTATATTCTCCGCCTGGGAATAACCGATAGTTATGTCGAAGTCCTACCGCCTAAAACTCAAACCACATGGTGGACGGTGGTCACTTTCAGTATAAGCTTACAGATTGCGACTTTTAGAACCAAAGTCACCTGAATCAATTCCAAAAAAAAATTAAAGAATCGATACATATCAATTACACTCCTTAGATAGGATTATAGGGCCTGCGCGCGTCCACCGTCACATCTTTACGCGCCAGAGACAACCAACTCTGCGCATTTCCTCGCCGCGGCCCTCGCTTGCTTCATTCTCTTGTAATGCGCGCGAACCGTCCCGCTGCCTTTATGTGCATTTTTAAAACGCTTTTATTAGCTTCACTTGTAACTAACTATGTAAAAAAATCTTGGAAGTTAAATTTGACCCACTTTCCGGTTTCCGATTGAGCTGAAATTTTGCATACACGTTTAGTTTGGATGACAAAGGCGATTTCATTACTTTTTTTTAAACTATAATATTTATTTAAATTTTATAAGTATTATCTACTTTCACATCTCACAAGTCTTTTATTCACTACGACCAGCTGCTATCTAAGAGCAAGACAGCTTTAACAAGTAGTAAGGATTATTATACCTCTTTTTCCCATTTATTTATTTTCATTCGCCTTGTTTCCTTTTTTCTTTGAAATAGTTACGTTAACAACATCCGCTTCCGTTTCTTCTTCCAACTCAGGCCACGCAAGATGAGCTGCCTCGGCAAAGCTGTGCTGTTTCGCAGATTACCGCTGTTCAGAACAATCGTAATGCCGGAATCGTGGTATTTTTTATGAAAAAAAATACTGCTATGCGTTTAAAATTGTGTGTACAGTGCATTCCAGTTGGGGATTGTTTATTAATGGGTTTGAGAATGGTTTTAAATTTTATTATGAATGTTTGATTTATTGCGGTGCGCCGTGAAATCCATACAAAAAGGTCTACCGTTACATCTGTGGTTATCGTAAAACTGATATTAAATATCACCCGATATTACCAATTGGTTATTATGAGACACCTAGATACTAATACTACCTATAAAGAGGTAAAATTTGTTTTTTATTTGTTTTATTAAATGTTTGTATGTAAGGGGGTTATCTCTAACTACTGCACCACTTCTAAAGCGATGTATACATTGTCACTGAACGATGTGTATCTTTTATATTTCTGCTGTACTATAAAGTTATTATATTGTATTGTACTATCTATGTATATATTAATAGATACGTAAAGAGAAAACTTTGTACTTGCGCGCACGGAGGAGTGTGAAATTTGGCATAGTTAAAAGTTTGTATGGAGAAGGAGTGCAGAAAGCTAAAATTACGGTCGAATTTCGACCACTAGGCGACCACTAGTTATATTAAATACATGCATCCAACACTTATTTTAAAAGCACAAAAGAATAAATTGCAACAAATAAATATAAGGAAACAAGCGAACAACAAACGTAGCAATATTCAAAAGCTGGTATAAAAACATCAACATAACGTGTGTAATATTATTAACATAATCCCGTAGCAGTGACTCAGACAAACTCTAAGATACATCCTGTACATGAGTAAGAGAGAATGATATATCGTAAAAGTTCCACAAAACACATCACGTTGTATAATGTACTTACGTATTTCTGTTTTTGCATTCTCGTTTCAACTTTTAATATGTTATGTTTGTTTTTGTTCTTTATAAGAGTTCAGGATTTCTTGAGTGTCATTTTCTGTTTTGTAGTTTGGTTAAGTTTTATTTTTGTGATATTTTTTTCCTTATTAGGCGGCAGGGAGTAAGATTAGCTTTTTTCAAAGGAGGTTGTGTAATATTTTAAGTCGCGTTTTCTTTCTTCATTTTAACGAATAAATGAATGGCTTAGTTCTAAAAGTCACTAACTCCATTTTCTTCGTTTTGAGATATGATTATTTAAAGTGAAAAAAAAAAAAAAAAATTTTTTTTTTAAAGTAATGTTTGTATAAATAAATTTGGAAAAGAATAAAACAATAGTTCGTACGTCATTTAATTGAAAAAAGGATTAGACTAATCGATAGAGTTTTTTTTTTTAATTATTTTGAACTGTCTAACTCAAAATCAATAAAAATGGACTTAGTGACTTTTAGAACTAAGGCACCCAAATATATTTTCATAAAACCCCTCACGTGCCAATTCTAATTTTAACGAATAAATTTTTCATTACGATTTCATATGGTTCATTTCGATTTCCTAAAATTCTATTAAAATACATAAATATAGACCATTAAGCCTAGTTTAGCAAAAAACTATTATTTTTCCATACAGGCGTTTCTATTTCTGAAACCATTTTGCTTAATTCGCAATGAATAAGCCTAAATATATATGTGCCTCCGTCATTTTCTTTATAGAAACTTTTAGCAATATTATTTTTCAATATCAAGTTTTTTTATCCTTGGGAAGCAATCATAATGAATCTACTAATTTTACTATTTATATTTTATTATACGTGAATTTCATTGTTTTCATATAAAAGAATTTGTGGTAGGTACTTAAGGCTATATTTATACTATATCTATATCAAAAAATAAACGTAACACCACATAGGATTTCTTCTGTATCCTGGGTAGGTACAGTTTACTAACATAATATCTCACATGCATACTCACCTAGATTAAACAACTACCTATCTATAGATCTTGACCTAATACTTCTATTTATGACTGGGTATTTTGTTTTTTTTTGTTTTTACGTTCTCTGGGATTTAAACATTTACTAAAATAATATATCTCATTCATTATCCTACTGGCATGCTTGAATTATATTCTCTAGAATAGTTGCACACCATTGTCATGGTAGAATGTATGATCTACTTATGTTATTAACATCTTTTTTGTACTACATTCTTGCAATAAATGATTATGATTATGATCATAATCATTTATTGCAATCATTTTCATCAAAAATAGCAGGCATCAATAAGCAGGTCGTATAATAGGCAAAGGGAATAAAAAAATAATTATATTAATTATTATTGCATTATATCTTTATTTCACGGGAAACGATATAAGCAAATAATTATTATATCAATTATGTATGCTATCATACAAAGATTACCATTACACTAATTTAAACTAACTGCAAATACCTACAACTTATTTGGTGTGCCATAAAAAAAAAGTAATTTTTATTTGACGAATCCGGCAACAGTGGCCCGAGCACGAATGTTTTGACGTATAGCAACTTAAACGTAACGAAATTTAGAACCAAAAATATAAGTTTAATCTATGATATTTTTTTGGAAATACATGCATTATTTTTACGTTTTAATGAAACAAGTGCGTTTGTTGCATAAATAAAATTGAACAAAAATGCGATAGATTCATTGTATTTTATGATCAAAATTTGCTTCCGTTTACGTTACTATACGTCAAAACATTCGTGCTCGGCCCACTGTTTAGTTGGAACTTGCTGCGCCTACAGTCAAAGATTCAAAACATATCCATACAAATCCAAGTCGACTGTATAACACGATTTAACATGTTTACCACATACGGTACATGTTACATAATCTTATCCAAAAGTGTAACCCCGGCCGTAACTTTTAGTTCTGGATTTATTTCGCAAAGTTTGCGATTTCGAAACAAGCGATGAATAGGAATTCGTAATGGCAGGTACAGACGGTGGGTGAAAACTGTTATAATTCAAGAATTCTGATTTTTTCAATTTATTTATTTTATAATGGAACTAGCCTGGCGCATGACAGAGGAGCTTTGAGCAAAAAAAACCACAAAGTGAGTCTCAAATAGCAGAAAACGGTAATGCGGCAGACCCAGAAGGAGATGGCGTGATGAGCTGGACTCTAATCAAAAGAATTCGCCCTAAATTGCCATAGAACGGGAAAAGTGGATGGAGGGATGGAAGGATTTGCCCTGCAGTGGGACACTAAAGGCTAGATTTTTTTTCTTAAATACTAGGAAGCACGCCTCGGTCCCTGAAAGGCTGGATAAATCTCTGATCATGTCAAATCTCATGTACGTGAACGTATTCGTGCCCACTTCCTAAAATACTACCTAACCAGCCCTCAAATCTCGTGTCACGTGATCTAATTGGGTGTAGAATAGATCTTTATTTCATGTAAACCAGATACAGACACTTATGAAATGTCGAGACTCTAGGTGCACGGTTCCAAATAGTAGATCCTATGGAGAAGAACCGGCAAGAAACTCCATGGTAACTCTTTGTGAAGAGCTTCGAGGATAATGTAATTTAATGTGAATAAAAATAAATTAGTATAGGATAATAATAATGATTTGCCTTTACATAAGAATGCCATGGTAGTTACAAGCTGACCAGGTCTAACAGACGGTTAGATTCGACAGAAGATTAGAATATTTCACAATAGAATATTATTATTGTATCTTGTATATATATTAGAGGGGCTCACAGCTACATAGCTACCGCGCAGATCAATCGATTAGCGAGGTTAAACTGCGGTTGCCGCGGTCAGTCCCTGGATGGGTGACCATTTCTTCGAACATCGAGACCCCTCCGTGCCTCAGATAGCACGTTAAGCAGTGGGTCCCGGTTGTCATACGAATACCTTTGACCGTCGTTATGGGAGTCAGCAACCCAAAAAAAGTCTTACAACCGGTCTAACCTTAGGGTATAAGTGTCTCCCAGTAATTGAGTGGCGGAGGTCAGATGGCAGTCGCTCTGTATAAAATACTGTTACTCAGCCGCATCTGGTAAGACTGGAAGCCGACCCCAACGTAGTTGGGATACAGGCCAGGCAGATGATGATCTTGTATCTATATTAGTTCACTGAACATGACCCTCTTAACAGCTGGGCTTTCCCATACTGTTTAATAAGTATATTATTATTATTATGACAATCTTTATCAGCTCTTGACATAAAACAAGAATTTCCTTTTCATATTATATCTCAGTACGTGGACTTGAAATAATACTGGTAGATATTATTTACCTACTCATAAATGTCAAATAAAGACAACATGAATGAGATGTCTTGATATAAAAATATTTTGCCACAAACAATATTTTGGTACTGTCAAGCACACATGGGAAATAAAACGATACAATATTTACAATACATTTTTATTAGTTATTATAATGGTGAACGTAAAACAAATATGTCTACTGTCATTGATATCCAAATAATCACAGCGGTTGAGGAAACTAAAATTAATAAAATACAATAGAATAGTAACACTCATAAAAGTGGAGCAATAAATTTATTAATTACAATTAACTTTAACCCCCAACAAAAAAAGGGTATTTTAAGTTTGTAGTGTGTATCTGTTTGTGGCATTGTAGCTCCAAAACAGATAGACCGATTTTAATGATTTTTTTTTAATGAAAACTAATTTTATCAGGTATCATCTTAGCTATGTTTTATGAAAATCTGTTCAGCCGTTAAAAAGTTACAGCTCTTTTTCTGGTTGGAGTCGAGGTTTGTGATGTTATACGATTGTACAATGGGCGATCTGATTGCAATCGGCGATTTCTTACAGACAACCTGTTGGATGGACAGTACAGCATGTAAAAAAATAAAAGATGACGTCAGTTAATGAAAATATAATGTTTTGCGGAAAAGACATTTAATCAGAATATAGGTAGATGCTGCTGATCATCTAAATCCAGGTAATTTTCAAGATGCAGCTGTAATCAATGAAATCTAATCAAACTGAAATACAATATTTATCTTAAAACCACAAGAAACAGTTGGCTCGCTGGTCATAAATATCAATACAACATTATGAACAGTGATAAGTAGAAATTTGGCAACGAACACATAGGACCATAAACTATAGACGCTACAAAGATTTCTGGTGCCAAGTAGACCATTTATGATGACATAGTTGTGGCCGCGATTCCGTCCGGGTTGACTTCCTGGAAAATTGAGTTATTTTCTGAATTAAAAAGAATCCTATGTCTTTCTTGAGAGACAAATTCCCGTTCAGTAAAAGTAGTCTCGTATTTGAGAAAACGTTCAAATTGCGAACTTTTTTAGAGTATTTAGAGTTGAAAAGTCGAGCCCGACATTTCTCCGAAGAAAGCCACAGTTCCAGGCGTGTACGTCGTTTATGTATACACCTGGGGGGCTAAAAAGGCCGCTTTAGATGAATCACAATATGATTCATATTACAAATGTCAAAATATCTACTAAATTGACAACTCGTCGCCCGCATAAGGTTCTTATTCAGTAATCATCTGTTTGACAGTTACTGTGCAGATCAGTAGGTGAATTGCTCAAATTGGCCTTTTTAGGCCCCCTGATCGTTTATGTTATAGTAGTTTATATAAATTATAGTTCGAATTAGAAATGTATTTCTAATTAGGCCAAACAGCTGCCAAAATAAAATGGAATTGGGCTGCCCGACATCTGCCACATGTCGGGGGAGCCATGGGCTTACGTAACCACAGAGTGGGTCCCGAACGGCAGAAACAATAGCGCGGCAGGCCCAAAAGGAGATGGCGCGATGAGCTGGACATTTATGTATATAAAGGATTGGCCCCAGATCGCAACGGACCAAAAGAAATGGAAAGAGGGGAGGGAGGCCATTGCCTTGCAGTGGGACATTACAGGCGCATAATAATCTGGGGGCACGGCAGTACCCCAGCCAAGTCTCGAGCAAAACGGGCACGGCCGTACCATCTTTTCTCGATGCGATTCGCGGCTGTTTCGCCCCCCCTATATCTTCGACGTGGACAAAGCTACGAGTTTAGGTTTTCGGTGAATAATAGTAGGCATTAGAACAAGCTTAAGTTCGAAATTACATGCCAATTGAATTAATAGTTTAGGAGTTACGGTCGATCAAAGTTACACCATTTTGTCACTCACTGACTCACTGACCGATCATCAAAAATCTAAGGTACTTCTAGCAGACTTAGAAACTTCAAATTTTGCACCAAGATAGGTCATTAGCCACATATGAAGGATAAATTATAAAAACATTAAAAAATAATATACCATAGAAAACTATTTTATATTTGCGGTTTGGCAAGATTGTGTATGGATTTTGACTGCATTGTTAACTTTGTTCGTTGTTTAAGTATTCAATTGGATGAATAAATACATAGAATAGAAAAGAATAATATAAACTGTGGTCAAGCATACGTGGCCCTTTCCAGAGTGACTAGTTTGGGTGGATTACATTTAATAAATGTGAATTTTAGTAGTATCAAAGCTCAGGAGATAGCAATAGCTGAATATAATCGACTCCGAAGTATATATCGCCCAGACTTGTCTACCTTAGAAGTAACGAAGCCTCAGAAAAGAAACAAAAGAGATAGAGATAGAGAATGGGTTCTAAGCAAAGCAGTAGCTGAAGTCCAAGAAATTATGAGGTCACCTAAAAAAAAAGAAAGAAATACACTTACAAAAAATAAATGAGATCCCAACAAAAACATTAAATGTAAAAAAATGCCAAGTCTCTCGATGCAGTCTTTCTATCGTAAAAAGTTTTGAGATCTCATAGAAGCCAAGTCCTATTCAAATTATTTTGTAGTTATAAATCAACATTTAGTAATTGTATCAATAGTTTTCTTTATATTATAATTATAGTGACTTGGCAATGAGCACAAATTAAAAGCTTCTTGCTGCCTGGAATTATATGCAAATGTTACTGACGAGACCTGTGATCAGATTATCCTGCGCAGTTTACTAGTCTTGGATGAGACTGACTGCCGTTGCCGAAATTCGGTTGGGACGACACGGATAAACCAAAAGAAAATTAATTTTGTGATATTAATGTTTACGCATGCGGTGGGTGACTTTCAACTCCTCCAAATATGCCGTTTTATTTGTTTCTTCTTGTGCTCATTGCCAATTCACTATAATTATAATATAAAGAAAACTATTGATACAATTACTAAATGTTGATTTATAACTACAAAATAATTTGAATAGGACTTGGCTTCTATGAGATCTCAAAACTTTTTACGATGGAAAGACTGCATCGAGAGACTTGGCATTTTTTTACATTTAATGTTTTTGGTGGGATAATAATTTCCAATTCAAACCATCATTTAAATAAACGTCAAAAAGTGCTCGAAATGCAAACTCGATTCCGAGATGATTTCGCGAGAAACGTGAATTGCCTTTCTGGCCACTATACGACTATAAGCATGGTGAAAATAAATGAATTGACGATATATTTTGAAATACATTGTCTGAACCCTACCTTACGCAGTTGGGAAAACGAGAAACCCATAACTCTACTTGATGGAACACTAACAAACGCAATTTTTCATCTCTAATATTACTTTCCTCGTTACATGTTGTTCTTTTGAACTTATACTGAATGTGACTAACATAGGTTAACTTGAGCACTAAGAATAAAATCTCATTGATTTGATGGTAGATTTATTTGTACTTCTTTTGGACGGTCGGCAAATTATACGCAAGTTATTTTTAGATAATATTTCACTCTGCTATTTATGTCACATTTAATTATATGTTCTTCACGTTTAAATAAAAAAAAAATTGGTTAGAATAGGTTGGAGACTTTACAAAATTTGCCTAAAGATTGTGTTGAGAGTAAAATTATGAAATTTTTATGTAGTTTCTGTGGCTAAACTACAGATTGGATTTGATTGATTTTTTGTGTACGGTCACAGAACGTGTCACTAAATACGCGGTTTCAGTCAGTCTGGTCTAGAATAGAATAGAATAGATCTTTATTTCATGTAAACCAGAAACAGGCACTTATGAAATGTCGAGACTCTAGGTGCACGGTTCCACGGTTCACGGTTAGGTATAGTAGATCCTATGGAGAAGAACCAGCAAGAAAGTCTGCATTATCGATAAGTGACTCTAAAGAAGTTACCTCAGTACCTACCTTAAAAAGGCATTTAATGTTTTCTAAAGAGTGTTACAGTAATTAGATAATATTATTCCAGTTACTAGAAAATTACGTTACATGAAATAAGGAAAGGTTTAAATAAAATCACTACAATACTTGCATCCAGCGAACAATCAATTCCCTTTAGTTACATCCTTTCTCCAACCACATCCAGCCAATCTGCCAACTGATACATTATTAATACCCAATCCGTTCCGCAAGGTGGCGCTGTGCTCATTAACATAAATCATGTTGAGACTTGATATCACGGCTTTAAGCGAGTTTATGAACTGTTGTGCTTTGTCTGTAAGATGAGGTGTAAATCTTGGCTTTGAATTCGTATTAAATGGAATTTGGTGTTGATTCAAAAGCGTTTATTCAAAATAAGACTCGTTTTATTATTTTTTGACGTCAACATAAGATAGTATACCTTAACCCAAGCGCGAATACAGGGGAGGGTGCGCACAGGGGTAATCGGAAAAAATCCCCCACTCCAACTAGAAAAAGAGCTGTAACTTTTGAACGGTTGTACAAATTTGCATAAAACTTAGATAAGATGATTTTCGATTAAACTAGCTTTCAATTTAAAAAATCTACATTGAAATCGGTCCATTCGTTTTGGAGCTACGATGCCATAGACAGTCATACAGATACACACTACAAACTTATAACACTCCTCTTTTTTGTCTGTGTCAATCTTACTATGGGATTTGGTCCAAATGCCGTACAGAAATAAAACTATGTGCATTTGGTAACTAACATTGACTTATGCCTGGAAATCAAATCGCATTAAAAAAAATGAAAAAAAAATGAAGAAGAGCGGCAATAAGTAGGAACTAAATAATTAATAAAAAAAAAAAAACTAGATACACTCACTTTAAAAAAAAAAAATATCCTGGTATCAGTCAATTACTATTCCTTTAAAACAAAACCATTATCCTACATTTTGATACCATAGAATCATGCTTATATCCCGCAGAGGGTTTCACCCAGAGCTGTGCAATTACATTACAAACGCAACTTCCGTAACTTTTTTCCTGAGATTAATTTTTTTGCTCATAGGTTATTTTCCCATGAGATCTACTTATTGCCATTTCAGTTGATTCTGGGCGGCATTTGGACCAATTCCTTGCAATGTCCTTTAAGTGAGAGATCAAAATCTGCCTTTGTCTTTGATATCCATTCGTGCCTATATTTGCTGTGTGGGTGAAATAGGTAGGTCCATTACCTACACTTTATTGCACACCAGAAAGAGATGAAAATATACAATAATTAGAAAAAGAGATGTACAAAAGGCAGTCTTATCGCATTTCGCAATTTGTGCCAGACAACCATGGGGTGGAAAGATTTGGGTTTAAAGACAGACATATTATATACTATACAAAATAAATTATGTCCTCGTCTATAACTTACAAAATCTAAAACTAGTGGTCGTCCTATGGTTGAAATTCAACCGTAATTTTAGCTTTCTGTACTCCTCCAAATAAACTTTAACTATGCCAAATCTCACAAACCCGTGCGCGCAATATGCTTAAAAAGGGGTACAAAATTTTCTCTTCACGTATAGATAAATAAGATACAACATGATTATACCTACGAATCATCTCCATAGGACCTAAGTACTATTTGGAACTGCGCACTTAGAGTCTCCACATTTCAGAAGTGCCGTATTTGGTTTACATAAAACAAAGATCTATTCTTTTCTATTCTTGTTATTGCAGTAACTGATAACGCTCGTAACATGACACTTTACTACCATAATTTTTACCAAAATCATATGACTTTTATTATGAAACAAGCAATATACTCGTACGTCATTATAAATTATATTGATGAGTGTTCACTGTTCAATACAGCCGTTTTATAAGAGCCAGAAAAGTACTTTTTTGAATGTCAATATTATAAGGTAAAAGTTATTAGAATATTGGCATCTTGAATTGACAAAGTAGCAAAAGTAATTTTAAGACATCAATCGGCTTTTCTTAGAAGTTGCGATTCTAAGGTGTTTGATATTTGAAAATATATGATTAATCTTTTCACAGAATACGTAAATTAGCAACATCGTGGTGTTTTTTATGGTTACTGAAGAGTACTGGAAGCCCAACAAATTACCTCTCCAACTGAAGAACTTATAGAACATCAAAGCATCAACAACTCCTTCGAAAGAAAAAAAGAAAGAGACAGAACTAAGGTTTACCGTTCATCACAATACAAAATTAAATCACACAATACAACGGAACATTTTAGAAGAGATAAAATCAAACAACCTAACCATCAAATACCCCCGACTCCAATTCGAAAAAGAGCTGTAACTATTGAACGGCTGAACAGATTTTCACGAAGCATAGCTAAGATGATACCCGATTAAACCAGCTTTCAATTAAAAAAAGCGGCGTTGAAATCGGTCCATCCAATGGAGCTTAAATGGCCACAGACAGATACACAGATACACTGCTTGTTTTACTGTTGTTTGTTTGTTATTATGTTGGGGATAATCTGTGGAACTATTAAACCGATTCGAAATATTCTTTCACTAGTAGAAAGCTAGGTACATTATTCTTGAATAGAATATAATAGAATATAAATACTCTTTATTGTACACCTGATAAAAAAGGAGCAATTAACATAATAATTACAATTAATCATTTTAATATTGTACAATGGGCGGTCTTATCGCAATCGGCGATTTCTTACAGACACCCTTGGGATGGACAGTCCATCCATCCAAAATTTAAGTGCTAAGCACTTGTCGGTGTAGCAATTTCCATTCAGTCCTATCTAATGCCAAATCTTTTAAATCTTTATATGTTTCTATATTCGCTTTTTCTTTCAGCTGATCAATGTAGTTTCTTCTTGGTCTTTTTCTTTTTGCCTCTATTTTCCCTTCAATAATGTTGGTAATGAACTTATCGTGCCTAATCAAGTGACCAATCATGTTTCCTCTTATTTGTCTTTTCTCATTTACTCTTCTTAGTATCTCTGATGGACAGTACAGCATGTAAAAAATAACGAGGGTAGCTCGCGGTGCTTGATTGATTTTTTATTTGATAAAAACAAAACGGGTGGTTGAAATCGTGGGCAAAAGCTAGTAATATTATAAATAAATGCTTGTTTATTACAGAGCTAGCGCATTCTATCTGCAAGACAAAATTTTCTCGATATTTAGTAAAATATTCAAGTGTCACCAAACCTTTTTTGCTATTTGATAGTCTTTTCACGTTGAAACGATAATTCTTGCTCAAGCTGTCGAGGGACGAATGACGCAAATTGTCTTCCGTATAGGTAGGTATGTTTTATCATGATGGTTTTTAAAATTAAAGAGACGTGTAAAGAAACTAAAGAATATTATTTTTATGTAGGTAGATTTCAGCAGATCTGTTGGTTTGTTGATTGAATAAATTAATAATTTTTATTCGTGAAATAGAGCTACAATAAGGTGACGGGAGGTAATTTAAAATTTTATTGAATTATTACTTGTTTGTGAGCATAGTGGTTTCATCGAAGCAAAACACTGTCACAGTAGGTTGAGGTGCGAATATGTATAAACACAAAAGAACTTCAGCCAATTGCGAACTCTGTCATTATGCCCAATAGGGTTATTCGGAAAGACGTTATGCGAAATTATGTGTATGACAGTCAATTACGCGATTACAATATAAATTATAATTAAATGCGAGCCAATATGGACCCATTTATTCAAAAGTAATTCGTCAAATCACAGAAGGACCTCGGTGTTCCAGACACAATAGGTTTTTTTGTGTCTATTTGACCTCACTTGAAGGGTTAAAAGACCGCTTAATTACAGTATAGGTATTATTTTATTGATTAACTTTCTACGGGCAGAGTTCTTAATAAGCTTATCACTAAGTTAAGCAGACAAAAAGCAAAATTCAATGCAAGCAAAACTTTTCACGATAACTTTTCTCTCCGATTTTTTCAAACTATCTTTAAAGAAGACGTCTGTAATAAGACTAGTTATTACCTTGAATGCCTCGCTTACACGTATCTCATGAATTTCAATAAAAAATAAATTGAGCAGTCTCGTGCTTGAATGCATCTTTAACTTATATCTCTTGCTCACCTGAAAATATGCTTCAAAAGGACTATGATTACACTACATTGAGCAATTTTCTTTTAGTGAAATTTTTCTGAGTCTCAAAAATTTTAGACATCGGTGCAATTTACAAATAAATCTATAGACGTAACAAAATCTTGAGAAGCTCGTTGTTGTGGACAAGGTTGAAGGGAAAAGACCTCGTGGTCGGTCACCTACCCGATGGGCTGACCAGCGGCTCATCAGCGTAACTAAAATGTTAATGAACGTGGACTCTGGTAATCCTTAACTTTAAAAACACGTTGCACCCCTTTTTAAGCATATTGCGCGTATGGAGGGGTGTGAGATTTGGCATAGTTAAAGTTTATATGGAGAAGGAGAGCATAAAACTAAAATAACGGTCGAATTTCGACCACGGGGCAACCACTAGTAAACAATACGATCGTGAGAGACTAAAGTTTGAGCTACCTTGTAAAAATATTACCGATCGTGAAGACGGGAGTCCCAACAACATGATCATTAAAATATTCTTAGCAGTTAGGAAGACGCGTCGGCGTAGCTAGCAGTTTTTTCTAGGATGCACTGGTCCTACCTTGTTGAAGCAACTTCTCAATGACTTAGAACTTAACATATGTATGCAGTGAAGGTTCAATAGGCACACCAACTCGATATTTGTAAATCTAGATACAAATAACCTATAAAACAGTTGGCAAGACTTTCCTTTTCAGCTCAGGGACAATTTCGTAATTTTTTTCCTGTGAAGTCACCATGAACATCATCATTTCAAGACTTTGACTCTTCTCGGCGTAGCATTTTCCATTCATATCTCTTTTCTACAAGTTCTTCCACTTCTTTGTACGTCTTGACGTCCAGCTTTTCTTTTATCTGTCTATCTATCTACATAGCTCCTTCTAGGTCTTCTACCTCCCATCATCATTGCGTAGTCATCACATAATTTACTGGCGGGCATAAAACATTTTGGGTCGCTGTGCTTCTTTCTAGCTACATCAACGAAGCTACCGCTCCTCTTAATATCATATCTCCATTGTCCATAGCTACGTGTGAAGAAGGTCGTACAGTTAAAGCTATCACTGATTCAATACTCTTTTCCCAAAAATTCTCCAGCCTTTTCACAATACCTCTTTACGTTTTAGTCCGTACTCTCGTATTTCAACAGGATCATTACTATCGTGCAAAACGCTACTATAACGCAAACTTTACTAACCTTTTAGAAAGCGTGGAAATACACGTAAAAATTCTCTCTCAGCCTTTAACACGTCACGGTGCTCCAGAGTTAATATATGAGCCTGCCTTTAAGTTATTTTACTAGAAAAATTTCGCTAAGTAACGGCGTGCTAGCGAAAATTGCTTTGAGACTTCGCCAGAGTCTGATTTTGTTTTGGAAATCTGTGTGTGAAGTGATCTTGATATTGGCGATAAAGTAGGAATTCGAACTAATAGAAACTTTGTGAACACGTGTATTCAATAGACTGCAAGAGTATTTAAGATTAAAACCTACGCTATACACGGTGCAATTCAATGAACGTAAAACCTGAATATAGGTAGTTTGTTCTTAATTGACATTTTTTTCTATGAAAATAAAATTGGTATATTGGAGTAGTTGAAGCGCTTGCGCCCGCCGCGCGGTGCACTACATGATGGCCAGATAGATAAGGCAATGTTACCTCTTTCAACAGAATAATGAATCGTGGTCAATGTCAACGTCATTCAAAAATTCAAATGTCACTGTCAATTTTTTTTTGTTTATGATTTTTAATTACTATAACATTACACAGTAGTTAAACATAAATTGAACAATAATTAAAATCTTAATATTAGTACTGAACTAACTAGGTATCTCTTTCATAATTTAATACTTTGTTAAAATGTTGTGAATTAACGAAACTGTTGTTTTTAACCCAGATCCATCTGAAATTAAATAAATAGCTGTTGTACCAAACTCTGACTCACGTAATTTAACAGTTAAAATGTTGCGAAAATTTTGAAAGCCAAAGCATCTACACGATCGCGACATTATATTCTGCCAACTGCTGACGAGGTTTTCGGTACAATGGTTACCTATATTGCTTTTTAGGATAGGATTAATGAACCAAATGAGATACGGCATAGCGGGACTTTCCGCTCAAAATTCGAGTAGCCCCACTGGGGAAGTAGCAGAGTTATTTGGGCTATTATGGTCTTGCAGAATACAATAGCCCAAATAACACTGCTCTTTTGCAGTGTTATCTTCCTAACGGTGAGCAAGGTTGCCAGTGCTCCTTGGGGAAGCGTCGTGTGTAGTAGGGTCGGCAACGCGCGAGTGATGCCCTGGTGTTGCAAGTGTCCATAGGTTATTTATTTATTTATTTTATTTTAAAGACATCTTATTGCTAACAGTTTTAAGTCCATGCACAATAAGAGATTACAATAATTTAATTTTAAAAACAATAATAAGTACATTTGATAATTAATAAAAAAACAATTTATGGTAACCGCATAACATCAGGCGGGCCATATGCTTGATTGCAACAATAGTGTTTTTTTTTTTTTTTAATGTATAGAAATAGAGCTTTGTGTTGTAAATTCAACTTCAATGCTTGGAACATACGGCTTATAATATTTTCTTCGAGATATCTTACTTTATAAAACCCAATCCAGTGTACTTATTGTAAGTGATGTCTCTTTTGGTGTCGTTGAATAAATATTTTCATTCATTCATTCTTTATTGTCGAAATGAGATAACAAACAAATATAATCGAGATGGTATGTACACAGGCGAGCTTAACCCAAATTTGAGATTTCTACCAGCAAACCTACCTACCTACTTATACCACGTACCACCCACTATCCCCCCCCACCATCTACCTATATTTTCTTTTTTAAAACGCTTTTATTAGCTTCACTTGTAACTATAGTCCTCGAGATCTAAAAAGCCACTTTTGACACATATCATTTGAGTTAATTTGGGATGTGAAGCGTATAAATCGGTAACCAAAAATAGCGATTTTTATAATATATCGATTTAAAATTCTAAGAGTGTATAATCGTTTAAAACTCTGAATAAAAAATCGAGAAAAATTCATCTGATAATGAATTTATTAATGTAGCAGGCACCGAATTTAATATGAAATCGAATTTCTGTAGGAATCTTCATAGAATAATAAAACATATCCATAATTTCATGCCAAAATTATTTATCCACTTGTTATACCAGTAATAATGGTCCACCAGATTGATTCACGTTCGAAGTACCTACTCACGTAGTTTCCAAACCAAGTTGCGCGATTTACTATTCACAGTACGAAATCGAATAGACAATTTGAAAAAATATATTGTAACGGACGGCCGAAATCACAGTATTAGAATCCAAGTATAGCAAGCTAAGTCAATGTAAAAAACGGGAACAGTCGAAAATCAAAGCCAGATCACAAAAACAGAGGTATCAGAGAAATAGAGAGAACGGACAATTAGTCGGAAAAATCGCGAAAAACTGCACAGATGTCAAATAAATTGTGATCATAGAGAAATTAAATTAATCATAATAATAAAATGTACGTGTCGTACAGCCTTTAAAGAGTTTTTAATACCTACGTAATTTATACTGATATTTCAAACGATTTTACCGATTCTAGTGATCACATCCCTTTATTTAAAAAATAATTGATTGAGAACGTAACCATTTTTATGATATTTCGGCAGTAGATAAACATGTATTTTAAAAATATTTTGATGCTAAAACAATACATAAGAAACTACATACCATGCTAATTTATACGTATCCTATTTTTTTTAATAATTTCTTAATTATTATCAAGTGTATATTCAAAATAGTTTTAAATCACAGCCTATAGTAACATTGTCAAGTTACATTCTATCGTTCTTTATATCTGTCAAAAGGGACTTCTTAAATCTCGGGGAGTATAACTAACTATGTAAAAAAGTCTTGGAAGTTAAATTTGACCCACTTCCCGGTTTCCGATTGAGCTGAAATTTTGCATACACGTTTAGTTTGGATGACAAAAGCGTTTTTTTTTTAAAACTATAATATGTATTATATCATATCTCTCCATTATAATCGTCCGACTGCTCAATTAAACAAAAGCAAGTAACCAAAACGGGTGCCACTTCAAACTTCACACGGATTAGGAAGTGAAAGGTAGGGATGTGGTCGTACGCAATGTATTCTGCCAATCAAAGGACAACACAGACGAGATTTTCAGACGGTACTAAGTCAGAACTAACGAACCAAACAGTATGGAAATCCGGTCTGCTTTTGAAGTCTCGTTTACACATTTTGAAAACGAAATGAATTTTGACGTCGCTGTACCGTTTTCCTTGAGATTTGGCTTTCGTTTGCAATTTTTATAGTTTTTATTTTAATGTTAATATTGCTCTAGTTTCGTTGCCAAAAACTGGATTTTTTTTGGATGAGTATTTTGGGAGGCTTCTGGTTTTTAAGCGCCAATAAAAAAGAGGGTTGTTATAAGTGTATAGTGTGTATCTGTGTCTGTCTGCGGCCTCGTAGCTGCAAAACGGATGGACCAATTTCAATGCAGTTTTTTTTATTGTAAGCTAGTTCAATCGGGCATCATTTTAGCTAGCCGTTCAAAAGTTACAGCTCTTTTTCTAGTTGGAGTCCGGGGTTTTTGACGGTTAGGTTAATAATCTAGTTTATTTCACGACTTATGTGATTTGGGTCTCCAGTGGTGCTTTGGTTAATAGGACATAGCATAGCGAAAAGCTTTTCTTAATGTATTCGTTTAATTTACACTATTTCATTAAATAAATGATTTAAGTAATAAATATCCACAGACTTGTAAATAAACCGGGTATAAGAGTCTCAAAGGCACGGGATCAAAAGACTCTACTGGACCAACTGAGGTTTGAGTACTAAAAATGTCAGAAATGTAAATAATATACATAATATACATAATAATGTATAATTGAAATAATATGCGGGTATACGCGTTAAAGAACATTACCTATCCTTATAATATTTAAACATATATATTTATGTTTATTAGTATATTCATGTAATGTATTAGTTTATTTTGGTATGTATCTTTATTATACGTAAGTAGGTACCTATATATTTAATTTTTATGTATTTTATTATATTCCTCCTCATTAGCTTCTTATCATCTACCTACCTTGTTTCCTTTAGTTACACACTGTGTCTTCTTTTCTTTTCACTCTTTCCTGTCGCAGGTCTGCTGGCAGAAATTTCTTTAGAAATAAGCAGTACCTTTGTACTTGATATCTTTACTTATTTTCTTTGTCATGTGTATGTGTGTACATAAATAATAAATAAATAATATGATTATATTAATAATTGACTCATAGCTTCTAATTCTCAGATTCTCATCCACTTGGAAACACAAAACAAAACGAAAGTTAATGTCATTATCATGGCAAAATATTTTCTTCTTCACAACAACTTAGATATGACAGCAATAAATTACATCGAGTTACACACCAGTGGAACTGAACATCGGTCCGTAGTCGAGACAAATTATACATAACGAGACAATAATAGAAGGTCAAGGTCAAAAAATGAAAGGGCAAGAGACAATTGCAAGACGAATGAAGATTTTTTTTGTGTTGTAATTATTTTCGGTCGAATGATTTCTGTTCGAACAATGAAGGCTGAATTTTGGGAGAATATTTTTTGGGCGTTTGAATATTCTGTCTGGACAGTTTGAATTAGAACATTGTCTTGAACTACGATTATCCTTTCACTCGAAAGTTTTTGTGGAATATAATGGTCGATTACTAGTCTTGCTTTTATTAAAGTATAATATTTCATTTTATATGTAGAGGAGAAAAAATGAGAACTAGAATAGAATAGAAAAACATTTCTTTGACACATGCCATAGTTGATAGCACATGAAAATAAAAATAAATACTTAGAGAAAACACACAGATGAAACAAAAATATCAAAAACTAACAAAAAATAACCTAACCGTCAAAACCCCCCGACTCCAGCTAGAAAAACAGCTGTAACTTTTGAACGGCTGAACAGACTTTCATACAACATAGAATGATACCCGAATAAACTAGCTTTCGATAAAAAAATCGAATTAAAAAAACCTCCATTGAAATCGGTCTATCCATTTTGGAATTACGATGCCACAGACAGACACACATACAGGCAGATCCACAAATACACAGACACACACTAATAACACCCCTCTTTTTTGTCGGGGATAAAAATAACAAAAACGAAAAAAAAAAAACAAGAAATTTTACTGCACTGACGACTGATCGAAAGTCTTACCACCTGCCATTTGCTGGGTGGGCAACACCTAGCGCTGATTTTCAGCTGGTACCCTGCAGTAACGACCTAGTTAATGTGTTCATGAAATCTTATCAATAATTTTCATCAACCGTTATAATGTATGCTAATTATTGTTTCAGGTAATACAGTGGCACCGATATGAAATATTAGGTACGTACGTATTGTATACATTCTAAAGCAGGGGACCGTGATCAGATGGGCTAATGTTATATTATTTTTAGAGTTGCATCTGATCCCGTGATCCGGTGGAATGTTTCTCCGGTATCAGGTTCAACAAGGAACGGATCACGCAATCAGATGGGACCAACCGTTTACTTCTACAATTTCTTTTGATTTAGAAATAAGTTCTTGTCTTTCTTTCTTTCTTTTTCTTTTTAGGGGATGCCCTTAGCCACGTCACGCTTAAAATAATTTTATTTTAAATAGTTCGAAGGCCCTTCAAGCCTCACCGAAAGTCGACTGCACCTCATAGTTGCAACAAACAAATGACCAACTAACGTTGTTGCGACAGCACGTAGTTGCGATGCTCGGAATCGCGACAGATCGTTAGTGCAATATACGTTACACACACCGACAGCACGTGGTTGCGAAGCAAGGCGCGGCGGCAGATCGCTGTTGCGACACCCGTTGCCCCAAGAGCACGTGGATGCGACGCACAGAGCCACGACAGATCGCTGTAGCAACACACGTTGCCTCGACATAACAATTAAAAGCTCGACGAGCGAAGTTTGAGAGATATTTAATTCTTTTTATTTTAAATACTGGGCTGCGTACTTACTGTGCGTCAGACGCAGTTATAGCTATTCCTGTAGGTTCTTTCCGTGTTCTGCTTTCTTTCTTTCCCGTATATCTATTTACTGTAAAGTTTACATTTAGAAGCCAGCAAGCTACCGCTGAGTATAAATTTTTAACGTGTTAAGAACCGTGATAAATATCTGTACTTGGCACCTGGTACTAGGTCATAAACTATCTGCGTCACGTGGATGCTACGAGTTTCAAGCATTTACCACAATTCCCTACATATTAAAGTCTTATTAGCCGTTGAAATATCTTTGCTCTCTTAGTAGGGTATAGTCATATTACTTTTGCTTAGATACTATTTCTTTGTGATTGTTTCCTACCTACCTACCTTCTTGTCTGCCCTTTTCATAGGGCTAATAACTGGGTGAGATTCGATCTTCAAATTGATATTTTATAAATAGGCTGTATGTAAACAGAGTGGCCCATTTAAAGTGGTCCAATTTATTTTAAGCTTTTTTTTTGGTGCCTACATGTCTTTGTAGGTAGGTAATGGTTGATTTAAATCATTCAGTGAAAATTATTAGTTTAGAAATCATGGTTATTTTTCAAGTTGTTGAATATTCTCTACACTAATCACATAAACCCTCATATCAAGAAGAATCAAGCAGCATTATGAGAATATTTGTTAACAAATACAATTTATTATGTTGATACTAATGATTTTAAATACAATAATAACCTGTAATTGTAATTGCATAACTGTAATCGTTGTTGCTATTATTGTTTGTAATTGTTGCTAATAGATGTAGCCACCATCACCATGAGATGATTAAACGTGAAGGAAGAATTCGATTCTGCGAGCGGGGGTCGCGGTAGCTCGATTGGTAAGAGAGGCTGGTACCAGTACCAAAAAGTCGCCACTTCGAGTTCTGTACGTGGATGATATTAATTATTTTTCCACAAAAAATTGTTAAATTCGATACGCAGGCGTAATGCGTTCTTTCAACATAAATTATGGTGTTTCATTTTCGCAGGATAGCTATCCTGTTTCTATTCAATGTAACATGTCCAACACAGATCTATTTAGAATTTAACCACACCCTGTAGATTCGTGTGGCCACTGCACGTTACCGCACACAGTTCTAAGCAAAACTCCGTAATTTGTTTCAGTCTAGTTCAGTCCCAGTTCTGTACTAGTATTAAAATAGTGAAATCGGTTAGAACTTTTTTCTGTTGTTATTATAATAAAGATTCTCGAAATTATATTTTGGTGTCTTGTTATAATTTGACCTTGATGATGATGATGATGATGATGCCAGGATTTGTATGAACTCTGGTCCCACCCTCCAATAGCTACGTGTCATACATCGTTGGATAGGTATTTTTGAGCTGAACAAAAGTTACTATGGCGCCAAGTTTCAAATCGTAGTCCGTTCAGAGTTATGCATTATTAAACATGTCAGTTTAACAATGGTTAAACATAATGCTTTTCCCTAATACAATACAGTTTATGAATTAATACTAGTATTATATACCTATCTACAGTTATCATCAGAGTCGTAAGGACGAGTGAGGACGAGTGAGGTGTGAGGCGAGGAGGACCGTTTCCTCAGGTGCTGATTCCTCAGAGCTCGTGCGCGGATTATACCTTACCATTGTGTTTTATTTCTAAAAAACCCTCCTTACGACTCTGATGATAACGGTAGATGGGTATCTAATACTAGTAGGTATTAATTCAAAAACTGTATTAGGGAAAGCATTATGCTTGACTATTGTTAAACTGACATGTTTAATAATGCATAACTCTAAACGGACTAACATTTGAATCTTGGCGCCATAGTAACTTTTATTCAGCTACAAAATACCTATCCAACGATGTATGATACGTCGCTATTGGAGGGTGGGACCAAAATTGGCATCATCCTTTGAAAAAAAAACCCAGACCAATCGTGTTGTAGTGAAGAATTTATCTGCTGAACAACTTTCTGGTCAAAAAAAATATTTGTTTGATCTACAGATAGTTGTTTCGGGTCTGGGTGTGTGTGCATGTGAGATGTATGCTTGTAAACTGTACCCTCGATACAGGAGAAATACCTACTAGTGAGGAGCAACGTATTTTTCAAAACGTAACAAATAATCGGTTTAGTAGAGCCTGAGATACAACATGATCTGTCTATAGTATGCGGTTCTTTAGAAAGCAAAAAAATTGAAAAGTCGTTCACGCAACTAGAAGCCCGTGGTACAGTAAAGATAAAACAAGGTTAAAAAAGAAATTACCTAATCAAAAACTTACAGCATCAAAATTTTAACTGACTAACACGATATTTGCTAAGTTAAAATCGAAATCTCCTTAATAAACTCAAGTCGAGTTAGAAACTTTGATGCTTGTGCTTGCGTAGAAAAACAAACTGTCAGTCTAGATCAGTTGACAAAAAAACAAACAAAAGAGATTGTGGTGTGTGTTTACAACACCCGATAAATTGAGAGAGTCTAACATGGTAAACAGCGAACTCTTTATAGAATTGGATTGTATACCTATGTGATAACTTCGAATTAAGGTTTTTGGGTATAAATTAGCTTCTAAAAGTTAGAAAGAAAGAAAGAAAAAACGTTTATTAGACATCACAAAGTAACCGACATCGAAACAATAAAATATAACATAAAAATATTAAGAAAATAAAAAATAATTAACGTATAAAACAAAAAACAACAATTAAAATTAATAATAATAGTAAAACAAAACTATTCATAAATATAAATAACAAGGACAGAAACAAAAACTCGTACGTAAAGAAACACGGGAATTCTGTATCTAGCTATAGTTTTCTTGTAATTCCTCTCAGACCCTCGCTCGCGCCAGCCCGTGCTGAGTTGATAGATCTGAACATCCCTAATAATAATAATTCAACAAACACAGCAAGCCCTCTGTTGTTGCCCAATCAGCGTCGCCCTAAGCATAAGCCCGTGTCCCACTAAGGCGTCTATAAAATACTCTTCATTTGAATAAATCATCATTCTTAGTTTCCGAGATATATTATTATTATTATATAGGTTTATTATGTTGGTATTCCGGATTCGTTGCTCCTGAGTGTATTATAAACAATTCTAACCATTCAAATCCACAATACCACTGAATACGTCATCAGTAGTGAACACTCAATATTTATAATTAATTACCTTCTGGGTGGTACGGGCGATCAGTTAGGATTAGTTCGCCAACAGTTTGTCAATGTCAGTTGCAAGTTACCAACTAACTTAAACTAGTATCGCGGTGATTGCTGACGTCAAACGTTATGCTCGTCATCGTTGGAATATAGGGCGCGTTTATTATGTCGATTCGGCTTGATTCCTACCAAAATGGTTCCTAATAACAAATGGCAGAAGTGAGTGGAAAAAGGAGAGAGAGGCCTTTGGACAGGATGACATTTTTATTTTATTTTATTTATTTATTTATTAACCCTTTGACCACCAGTTCCTTTTCATAGCAGCCGCACATTGTCTATGGTGGCGCGGCTAGGGCGTATGCGCGGCGCGCTAAAGCGCATGCGCATTAACTGCTGTTTTAGCGCCATTTTTGTTTATTTACAATAAAATTGTGATAACTACCTATTGCATGAGTAGGTATAGATAAAGTAGTGTATGAAACTGCACATTACTAGGTATTGAAACACTCGTGTGATACTATTCATGTTTTATTACCCCCTATTATGCAACAGTGTCATAATACCTAGTAGTTTATAAAACTGTTGCATAATAGGGGAGAGATTTTTAAGGTAAAGGTTTTGATTAATTAAAACACGCGGTTAAAACCGCGGGCAGCAGCTAGTTTGATAAGAATCTGCTAATCCTTTTATAACTTATATCAAAAGAAAACATCTTGAATCTAAACTTTTTGAAGCAGTAAATATTTCAAGAAAAACGCTATAATATTTATTGTTAAAACAAGTCCCAGCAGTCATAGTTTATTATTAACCCTTTTAAAATTTCACTTTCTTTAGCTTTCTCATCAAAATTTAATTCCATTGTAATAATTTATTCTTGAGTTAACAAACTTTGTGAAGAAAGTGTAGCGAAAACTGAAATTACTCTGACAAACTACACAATGCCTAAGTAGTTTAGTTTGGAATTAACTTGAGAAAAATTGGGGTAAAAATATTTCATTGTAGTCTAAAATAAATAATAAATTTATTATAAAAAGCAGGTGAAGTAAAAAACTAAGTATATGAAATACTAGCGACTCGCCCCCGGCTTCGCAAAAGTGCAGTTTCTCTACTATCTATATTATACACAAACCTTCCGTGAAAAATTATCTAACTGATGGAGAAAACCGCATCAAAATCCGTTGCGTGGTTTAAGAGGAGTTAGCGGATACAGGTACAGACAAACAGACGTGGAAAGCGACTTTATTTTTTACTATGTAGAGAAGAAGCAGTGATAACCTAGCAGCTGAATGGTTGAATGGTTGCCTTCCATGCAGGTGGGTCTGAATTCGAACACAGCCTGCACTTCTGACTTTTCGAATTTAACTACGGATTGCAATTGATTATCACTTGCGTTAACAGTGAAGGAAAACATCGTGAGGAAACTGCGCAACTGAGAGGGCCTCATAAAGTTCAAGATGGTGTCCGTAGTCCGCCAACCCATGCTAGGCCAGCGTGGTGAACTAAAGCCTAACCCTTCCTATTCTAAAAAGAGGCTCGTGCCTAGCAATGGGACAGTAATAGGTTAGATTTATTTATTATAAGATTATGTTCTCGTTGACTTTAGTATAATTTCCATACTCGACGAAGATTAATTTTACTTCTAATAACCGCTTACAAATATATAAAGGCATTTTAAGGCCTTCGCGTACCCAAATCAGAAAGCTTGATTGCCTTAAAATTAATATTACATACAAACTTAATATCCATTTACCCCACTGAAAATCCCAAAATTTTGCCTATACAGACATCTAAGCACCCACTAAGAAACAAAACACGAATTACTTCATACAATACATTACATTGCCTCTTCCCTTCAGCGTAATACAATAACGCTGATGCTAAAAGCGCAATGAATATCAAAAGTATCGGAAAATTCTCGAAACCCTTCATTTTAATAACACCCATTTAAGGCCTCGTTCTACCCAAAAGGATTTTGTTTATGGGCCATTAATGAATTTCGTTCAAGAATCATTGCGAACAGACCTTTCATACCTTAATTTGTAAAGGTATTGGATATTAAGCGGTGATCGTCTTTTGTATGCCGGGCCCGTATTGTTTGTGGTAAGCGGATTCATAGCTAAGTTTTGTTTAAGCAAACGATTGTTGGTTGTTCGTATTACGTGGAGATAGGTTTTGAATTTTTATAGCTTCATCAATTCGTGTGTATGGGATATCGAATACTGTTAAAGAAGAAAACAGTTCAAATATAATACTCAATACTGTTGGAATTTCTACTGCTATTCTAAAAACTGATGTTATTTCATAACATAAAAAGTAATAGACGTTTCACGTTACGTGCTACTTATTTTTAAGATTCAAATTAAAGAAAAAGAAAAATGAGACCGTTTTGTCGAGACTCGATAAAACATTATAAATAATCTAGCACTAGTCTAGGATTTTAGTCAATCATCAAAAAGTGCAAAAGCCACATACACAAGATCGATTGTGAACGGGATATTATCCACTAATCTCACAATCACGTCCTCTATATAGACATAATATTGGAATTTGATGAAAACCTACCATCGGATCCATCAGTTGGCAATTCACAAAAAACCCCATATCAAAACCTCACATCTAATGGAATATGATGCAGTGATTCCGGGATTTCCCTTCGCGTCAAAACCATGCCATGATGGATGATCGGTTCATTCATAATATTATTAGTTCAATTGTAACGTGAGGGTAGATGAATTAATTTGTGATTTGCTGTTTTATGTGGATGATGTAACAATTTTTGGAAACGTTTTTATTTCACTCCACTTTCTGAGGGATGAAGTTAGAAACTGGAAACATTTTGAACTGTTAATCACAAATAGCTAACAATTCTACATATACTTAAATATTTACATAAGTAGTGGAAAGCGCTATAATTGTGCACCACATTATTGATTATTATCCTCAATAAACAGTAACAAGACGAGTAACAGTAAAAAGATAATAATTACAAATCGTTCATTACCGTTGTTAACTATAATAATTGTTATTCTTAAATTCTTCGCACTTTTGTGCCTATTTAAGTCTCTGTAATTTCAGAACCAAGCACATCTTGAAACTGGTTCACGACCTAAATAAAAACGAAAACACAATCATAAAATCGAATGATACTTATCTACCCTATCACAAAAAAAAACAATTTCAATCTTAACTGAGCCATCCAAAGATTTGTCAAGTTCTAATGTACTTAAAATGTACTTAACAGTAATTTTGACTGTCCATTAAGAAGTTTTGGATTGTTAATGATTCTCAATTTATATTGTTCAGTAAATCACAGTTTAAGTGTTGTTGACAGAAGTTAAATTGATCATTGTTGCTTTTTTGAAAAGATTTTTATTATAGTTAAAGTAAAACAAAATATAAAGTCGAAGTGGTGACAGTATTATACTTTGCTCAAAGCCACACATTATAGATTCATGAATCAACTGTTTTGTTTAGTCTATGGCTAAAGTTCTTAAAAAATTCAAACATAGAAATAGCGGCATTGACGTGTGGAATAACAACATTATAAAAACATGTTTTTTTTCTGTAAAGCTGTGTTTTACAGACAGATTTTTCAAAAAGCCTTTCAGGACATACCCGAATCAATATTTATTCGTAAACGACTGGTCTAATGGTTTAAGAAAAATAATAAAACCATTAATAAAGAATCATAAATACTAATTACAGGGTGTTGCAAAAAGAAGGAAAATTATCTCAGTACCAACTGAATTATATTGATGACGTTATAATTTAAGCTTAAGACATATTACATTAACTACCTTCCAACAAAAATGTACTGTAATTTATATATTGAAATTGACAAAATCATAGCAACATTCGTGTTTTTTTAATTAAATTTAATTGGTTTTATATAAAGAGATAACTATGGCTATTGACATCGATTTCAATTGCCATTTAGTTAGCAGTAACCATATCTGATTCAGATTATTAATTAACATCTCAATTAGTCGTCGTTATTACTACATTTTAATAATATTGTTAATCTAGTAATTTCAATGTGGTGTATATTGATGTGATTTTGCTGTATTCAATAAACAGCTGTATTTTATCGTGTGTGTAAATTCAAATACAATTGTAAATTGTTTGTGAATAAATAAATGAAAAATGAAATGAAAATGAAACATTATTTCTAGTAGTGTACAAAAGGTACTGATTTTTGAATTATTGATAAACTCTTAACTAACTATCATGAAAAGTAAAAATCATCAGAAATCTTGAATCATGTCGTACCTACATTATTCTAAAACAGAAGCAATTATTTTTTTTCAATTTTCTAACCTTTTCTCTAAGAAACTAAAACTGGTCTAAGGTTTGAGGAACCTAAACCTCACAACTATCTTTAAGCACCTTACTTGCCATCTTTCCGGTAAGATAAGTTAAGATAAGATTCTTTATTTGTAGAAACATGAGTTTACATGAATTTAGCATGTAAGATACTTAAATAATTATAAAAAGGCGTAAAAAATACATTGTTGTAAAAATAACTTTATAATAATTTATCTCTATAAGCATTAATAAATAAATAAAAACATGCAGTAAAATGTCATAAAATTTAGATCAATGTCAAATATAAACCGTATTACGTAATAAAATGAATGATGTAAATAAGCCAGCGAACAATTTGAAGGAGCTTCTGAATCGTTCAAGTCGACTTATCCGTTAACGCCCGCTTATACTTGACTTCAAGTGTTAATACAACAGCTTCAAACCAGTTGTTTTCAGGTAATGGAAATAAATGAACATTCAAATAATTCATCTCAACATACAACAGAAGCTCAATTTGGTACAGGTCTCGACTGGGCAGCCCGATAGTGCCTTTTCTGATTTGATAAAACTCTGCCAACTTTTTAGCCACTGTGTTGGTACTTAATTAGGCGCTGCATAGTCGATGTCTATAATGTAGGACTCGTGTTTCTGTTTCTCCAATGCGCACGCATTATCTCTTCAAATTTGAGGAGGTGCTATGCTAGCCATACGAATAAAAATACTGCGGATTACCGACTGAATAAAAGTATTTTCAATTTCATATTACGCACAAGAGTTGAACTAAGAGTGAACAACTATGGAGGTATTCCTTGTTAGCTGAAATCTAGCTTCATCTTCCACAATCTAAATTAGACAATTACCCACCGTTCATAACTTCGAATAACCCCGTATCTACGGAACATTACACTTTATCAGTCTCATTTATCTCGACGACATAATCAGGCAGGCATTATATTTAAAGAACCATAGCGGTATTCATTTGGAATACTGTCTCCGCAACTATGATTCAAGTCCAATCATCTGACCGTTAACTTTCCTTTTATGCTAATATAATGAAACGAAGTCAGCCTGACTGCGGAACTTTCTTAATATAATCTTCCAAAAGTCAAACAGTGGAGGGTACGCCGTTTATAATTTTAGGTAACGTCGATAGCTTTGCCCTTTCTAGTTATTCGTTAAGTTCTGTATCAATCTGATATTTGGTTTGTGAGGTTGAATGTAATAGTGAAGAGGAAGCTATAGTTAGAAATGAAATTTTATTGAACTTTCATCTCCTATTTATCCATAGCTAATATTCAGTCTCGATGTTTGGTTCTTTATATAATTTTCGATTGGAATTGCAACCTCTATAATGAATTCAATTTACTGATTTAAGCGAAACAAAGAGAGAGCTTTAATGAACGAATCTATTTTAATAATATTGTCTTTATTAACCAGCTACTGATGCATAAATCATTAGTTTGCTTTTAATATGTCAGTCAGTAGCTGAAATCATGTTGGTATTTTTGGAATAACATACCTTGAAGTATCCTTGAGCTAATTGTACCCTTTGGTCAAAAGTCCTAAGGTTATTGCTTTCGTCTGGCTGTTATGTGCAGGTACCTTTTTGTATCAAGCCTCTTTATAACAGGGTCTGGAACAATCTTGGAGTATCTAGAACATTGTCCAAAGACCCAGGTTTAAAATACTCAAAGGGGACAATTAATGAATGAGGTTAAAACAACACCAATTTTTCTTCAGATAAATCTTGAGCCTTTTGATTTGATTCTTCCATATTATTTGATAGAAACATCAATGGTTTGCAATCTTTATCCTCAAAACGACTAAGTGCTTAGTTTACAATTTTCCAAAGTAATTCAGAGTTTTCTATTTTTTATCTATCCCAAACCATTAAAAGCAATTTATTCGTGTTTGGCAAAAAGCGCGATAGGTCGGAATAGCGATTTGATAGATCCGCTACATTGTGCACAACATCCTATAATACCATTCACTCAGTACCACGCCCAAACTCATCAATAACCCGGGAGCCCTCAAAACCCATAATTGTTTTATAACCTTTGTTTATAACATTACAAACAAGGTCACAAAATGTCAACGATAATAAATCAACGGGAAAAGGGGGACTGATCAAATTTTATTACGGCCATTTTAAGTTACTTTCAATTTCTTTAACAACTTGTTTACTTGGCCTGTATTGTGACGTTTTTTTGGTGTTTGGTGCGAATGAAGGAAAATTGTGTTTCCTTATTGTTCTTCAAAGCAAATGTGTTGTTTTTTAACCTGATTTGAAGATGGAAGAAAAACAGAATATAGCAGACCTTATATAATAAGATGCAAAGGGCGATAGCGAAAATCCATTTGGCTATTGTTATAAATTTACGAAAATGTCTGGCCTTCTCATTGGTTTTATGGCTTAAATTGTATATAAAATGTCTATTTCATAGGTATTTAGTTATTAATTTAGTTTAGTATACCATAAGTTTAAGTAGTCTAAAGTAGTTATTTTTGTAATTTTTACACACTGTGTCTACGTGTCTATCATCCTTATTTCCAATCGCGGGACTACTGGAAGAAATTTCTTTAGAAATAAGTAGTTCCATTGTGCTCATTTGTCTGTAACATTTTTATTACCATGTTTCCTTGTGTGTACATAAATAAATAAAATAAATAAATAAAATTATATAAGCAGCAGCATCCATCTAGAAAATTTCTTCTATGTATCTTCTTACAAGTAAAATCGCTCGTTCACCGATAGGAAAGTTAAAATGTCAGTAAGTTTGGTAACGAGCACCGTTACCAAACTTACTGACATTTTAACTGTCTGACCAAGGTACGCCTTAACAACCTCCTTAAGTAATGTCATAGGAGGGGGCATTGATGACGAAATGATATTGGTTTCACGAAAATGTACCACAGTGTGATTTCGTGATGAATTTCCATTGTATTCAGCCAAACCAAGCTCTTATAATTCTCCAGCCGCTTCATCTCCTTACTTGTTATCAAAGATATCTTAATAACAAATCCTTCCGCTCTCTTCTCTAAATAGAACCGCGGAACTAATTTGTTGTCGGGATCTGGGGATCAATCAATCACAGAGACAAAGCGCGGATTCTGTCGACACTGGCGAAGTTTCAACGATTTTAGTCGATTAGCCAGTTTCGGGAGCGCGAATGGTTAAGAGGGTCTCTTGACGGATTGTTGCTTAAGGAGGAGCTCTGTTGTTTAATTTGATTGGTTCAGATGTTTTTGTTCATTTTGTCAGATGGATTGGGTGCTTGCTAATCCTGTAGTGTTTATTTCTTCCACTTTTCCTTTACCCTTTACTTCAACCACTTAATTTTTTAATAGGGCTAACAATTTTTTTTTCTTTACCATAAAAATCTTTAAATTTTCTTTAGCCAGTAACCACAAGATATTACGTGTTGTTGAGGACTTTTATCTAGCTAACGAAAATATAGCAAAAAAAACTGCAGCTTTAAACGGAAGTTTAAACGATCCATTCAGATCTCATATCGTATGCAATCGTAAAACATCGGTAGGCGAGGCGAAGCGGCATTGTTCAGTCCTTGTTTAAACTTTTAGTTTAACGTCTAGTGCTAATAGATACTATATTAAAACTATATGTGTTAGGAGTAGGTCTTTTAGGAGCTGCCATGATAAATTATTAATAAGACAGAAATTACAATAATTTATCATTAGCTTCGTAATATTCTAACTGATAGAAAAGAGGCCTTCTCTATCAGAGAAAGAGATTGACATCATCTGACATGCAGCCCGTATTATGAAAGGTCTTATAGGTATTATGAATAAGAAATAAAATAAGTTTGTTTTTTATAATTAGAAATGCGAAGAATTATAATTATGCTTCCTGGCATTTTTTGAACAATGTAATTATTATTCGTACAATCATATTATTATTATGAACGTAAGTGTATAATATATCACCTCCAGCACTGTAACACGCGTTAACCCTTATTCAATTGAGTATTTTGATAAAAAAAAACATTGATTTCCAATCGCATAAACCTAATGAGAAATAATGTCTGATTAAACAACTAGTGTAAAAACTCATTTTATTAACACTGTCACTCAAATACCTCACACATAATTACGGAGCCTTATATTTCCAAAAATATAAATACAGCCTGGTCCTGAACCGAAACACAAACTTCTCGAGCGATCAATTTGTCCGGAGAATCATGTGCAATCGAGAAGCATCGGCGTCGACTCGACAGCGGTATTGTTCACTCGGCGATTGTTCGAAGTTGTCCCTGTGTGCGCTAAGGGAAGTTTTAGTTAGTCCACGTAGTTCTAACGCCTTATCTATACACCGTAGTTGGAGGATCTCTTACCTATGTTAGGGTAAGTATTATGTGTTATGTTTTCCGTAATCATTCTATTTAGAGCATAGATTATTGTTATCTACAATTCATAAATTCAATATCTCTGCTCAATGTGGATTGAGCAGAGATATTGAAATTGTGTAACTACGTCCAATATTGTTCTCATTGCTGTATGTATGCAATGATCTCCCATTATTAATGGTGCAAAATAATTCGAAATTAACATTACCATTGCCAACAAAGTGGTATAAAAAAATGCATTTCTGGGTATAAATCTTATACACTGTTAATCGGAAATAGTACCTATTTAAAGCCGAAAGCGGGTTATTGTATCCATCATTCTGAACAACTATCTATTATTATGGAACAAATACAGAAGAAATAGCAAAAATAAAATATCTGTTGTTCTGTACATTTAGTCGAGTAATAGAAAGAAATAAAGAAAAAGTATTTATTTGATACAGCAAAAAAACTATTTTAAAGATAACAGAAAAATAAAAGAATAAAAACATGTAAAACAAAAAAAAAAACAGAAATATTTATCTATAAAAAATGGATCGTACGTCGCAGCTGCAATATATAATATAATATTGCATTATTTATATGGAACAGCAGATTTTTTTTGCGATTTCAGTGTTGGTCCTATTGTAAAGTAAAGTAAAGTAATAAAGTTTAAAGTTATTCACAATGATGAGTACCTACAATAATCCCTTTCGGCTCCTTTTCAACTAATCGTGTAGATAATTTTCTTACACGAGTTTATATACAAGCAACATGATATCCCGCCTTATTATAAGCCTTATAATTTTAAGAAAATGACTCCATTCTTCTCTCAAAACGGCACAACTTGAAAGATAATTGAAATACGTACACATAGCGTCATAACAACAAAAACTCAAAGTTTTCTGAATTACTCACTGTTTCCAGCTAGGCTTATACAGATGTTGAGTGCTCACCCTTAACCCCTTCCAGTTGACGAATTGGACGAGTTAAGATTAAGACAACTGCCTCTTCATGCTAAGAACCGGGACAAATTCGCACCAACTAAGATATTCTCGGCTGTAATTAAAGGATGAAACTCAAAATGTATGTCGTTAAATTTGAATTGCTTCATTTTGTTGCTGACTTACAGACCCTCGTTGGATGTAAATATAAGGTCTGGGTTCCTTGTGTTTCACTGCCTCACAATCATCTCGAAGGCTTTTTCATCTGTATAATTTATGGAGGTTTGTGTATAGCCGGTAGGAATGAAAAGTAGGAAGTATTTATTATAAGAACCTTTTTTAGAACCTTATTTTAAGGTTTTGTTCCAGCAACTTTATTTCAGTAAATATTTTCGGCATATAACGGCATTCCAGACAAACTTTAGTGGTTTTTGAACTGATAGTATCAATTTTGTACAAAAAAAAAAAAAACTAATAAAAATTAAACATAATTTAATATATTATAATATTTTTTAAATATACTTAAAAGGAAATTTTATTTTATTAATACGGTGTAAATATAAATCATATTATGTTTTTCTGTTCACCATTGATTGAGGATAAACAACATGCCAAGTGCATACACGGTTTGTTAAAATACAATAATCTATTTAGAATAGTTAGTTAAGATTATTAATATGCTAACCTCACCTTTACAATCATACTTTTTGTCAAATGTAAAGGCTCCAAAATGATTTACTATACTTACTGCCAAAGTGTGTCATTATTACAAACAATACGATGATATGTATGTAACTAATCCAAAATTATAGACAATTAGATTTTATCTTCAACCCGCATCATTTCACAAAAAGATCATAATATTAATAATTTATAAATCGTTAATAATTAAAACGCAAACAATTTCGGAAACCGAAAGGAGGACGAATTTTCCAAACAAAGTCATCTGAACCACAGAATACAAGAGAGCTCACGTTTCTGTGATCTCAACACAGAAACCGTGCCTTCCTAACAGGGGCAACGGAGCGTTTGCACCAAGAGTTAAACATTCTTCGCAGGTTATTCGCAAGTGTAGTTAACGTGCTAACGCGAGTTGAATACCTGCTTGTTTCCGCACAATTCATCTACAATTTACACGGGGATGTCGCAGAAATAAGCAAAATTAATGTAAATGGCGTCGAGGAAGAAACACGTGCACGTAATTTAAGTTTGGGTGTTCTGGAGAGATTTTTAAATTTGAAACAGAATGTGCAATGTTTTAGTTAGTTGAAGAGCTTTTGATGGCCGAGTGTGAAGCTGTCAGTGGAAGTTGTTTGAAATTTTGTCGGGAAGTTGAAATGAAGTCCGAATTAGATAGTGACGAGGATAATGTAAATATTATAACCTAACCGTCAAAAACCCCCGACTCCAACTAGAGAAAGAGCTGTAACTTTTGAACGGCTGAACAGATTTTCATGAAACATAGCAAATATGAAACTCGATTAAACTAACTTTCGATTAAAAAAACTGCATTGAAATCGGCCCATCCATCATTTGGAGCTATGATGCCACAGAGAAATATCCAGATACACACTACAAACTTATAACACCCCTTTTTTTGTCAGGGGTTAAAAATAACGCTGGATATGAAAAATATTATGCAATATCTAGGCAAGATTTGACATAACAAAGCACAAGACACAATGGAAAGAATTTGAAGAATAATAAATTATCAACTCTAATAAAACCTCACGGAAACCAAAAATCACGGTAACTAATTTAACTTCCAGACACGGAAATCCCAATTTCCACTTTAAAATACAAAACAGATAACTTTACACAACATTCGGATACAAATACATTCGCACCATAGTAGTCATTTATCTCTGCTATTAGCTAACTAGTTTGAGAGTTAGTAGCGAGAGTACAGACGAATTGCGAACGTACAAAGTTGGTCTGCCATTCTCCAATATCGTTAATTGAGTTGGTTCAGTATTAGTAAGGGAATATTGAGTGGCAAAAAGGTGAAGTCTTGGTTTAACGAATGTATTTGGAGGTTTGTTTGAAGACTTTATTTGAAAGAAAGAAAGTAATAAGCTTTATTGGTCAACACAATACATGGTTAATCACACCATAAGTATACAATACAGAAACCATATTGAGTGACAACAATATACTATATTATATAGGTTTAATGATATATGCAGTGAGTACAATTGGTGAGATTGAATTGTGTTGGAGTTGTTAACAATAAACGTTTAATACGAAGTGTAGGAGCAGGCAGCAAGCGGAGAAGTTAACACCACTCATGATTATTGTTTCCTTTATTCAATTTTTCAACATACTTTTTTATATGTTTACAAATAAAAAATATAATTATAAAAAGATTTAAAAGCCCACCGGCATCGGGAACAGGGTCCAAGTTACCGGTGGTCAGGGTCAGAGCTTTGGAGAGATATAACTTATTATTATTATTATCTTTATTTTTTTCAACACTCTTAAATTACATTTTAAATAATTTTTCAAAAAAAAAGAATGAAGAAAGTTCTGTTCTGACTTAACTCACAAGGTTGTCTACATTTTTGTTTGTAGCAACAAGCGCTCCTATACCAGTATGATTGCTGATTCCAAAATACTTGGGAAAAAGTGTGTGAGAGTGTTCGATAATGTTACAAATGTAAATACTATGATATTGGACAGACCACAACGGAGATGGCGGGACGAGATTGATAAATTAAATAATAATGAATGTGACACATTGGCTCTAGACCGAAAGGTCCGGAAATCATAGTGGAAGGCCTTCACTCAGCAGTGGAATATTGCAGGGTAACAGTTACCATGATATCATAGTGATATTATACCTTGAAAGTTCTATGAGAGTATCAAGCAGCCGATAGAACTAATCATTTTCTGCGACATATGCTATGAAGAATAATATAAAACAAAACTTAATATCAATCTGTTACCTACACTTATTGGTATATCTCAATGGAAAAATATGTTCTTCCAACAAATCAACGTAAAGATTTATTCGCGTAAACAATATAACAGGTGCTTGTCTTCGAGACTCTAAAGAGTCATAAGTTCTTATACAAACTAGAATAGCCGTCTTTGTACCGAATCTGTTACCACAATCTAATAACTTGTGTTACTTTAGTAACAAAGATATTGCTTTAATACAATGAAGACTCGCATGGGTAGCTTCGAAACCAAACAAATGATTTTTAGAGACCAAAATAATTCTTTTGGATCACTGATTTTAGCTCGTGAGAGTTCTCAATAGCCTTATATGACATCCACTAGTAGAGAAGAGGCAGATTGCCTGCTTATAGGTAATCGGTTCGTACCCGTACTGAAAATAAGCCCATGTTAATTAACGCGCTTGTCAGTACTGATTATCAGGACTGGGTCATTTGCGGCTTTGTTAACAGTCAGCGTAAGCGAACTGGAGGCCATGGTTGTCATTAACGACAGATTTTATCGTTTCTTTATGTAGATCATCCTGCACCGGTGAGTAACACCCACTGATTAAGTATGATAAATATGACAGTTGTTGTTGCAAATAAACGTCCTGTTCCGTATCCTCTTATGAAAACATCCATAAGCGAGAAAGGGATGCCTTGTTTCTTAATCGCTGTGGCTGTTAGATTTCTCTTACAAAACCAAGGTCTATACCGACTTATCGTATCGAGAGTTGGGACCGGAAATTTGTTTTATGACGCAAGTAAAGAGAATTTTGGAAAATACTCCTTAAAATTGCCATAGTTCATTTTACTTTGTATATTGAATGTTTGATTATATATATATATATATTCCACTCTTTCCTTCTTTTAAAATCTGCCGTGGAAGTAAAAAGTTAAACAGTGCTCTATAATCTTTCCGTTTACGCAGTTCTACTTCCGATTGAACTAGATTATTTTTAGCCTAATTACTCTTAGTTTGTGTCCCTTAGGGAAATTACGTATAAAAGGTATGTTTATCTAGGACATTGAGCTACTTTTGAATAATACGGGTTCTTAAAAGTGAGTGTTATAATTATTATGTATAGAGATGGTCTCAACTCGAACAATTAATTATAATAGTTATTAAAAAATCATAGATGGCAGCATATATAACAATTAAGGAATTAATAATTCAAATAATTCAATAATATTCATAGAAATAGTACAAGTACTATGTATTATCTCTATGATAATATTATATTTAATTTTGTTTAGCAGAACAACTTTATGTATAGATACTCTAAGCCAATGACCAAAGAAGCCTTAACGTCACTGCACAAAGCCAATGACCAAAGAAGCCTCTCAGAACAATGACAATTTTTTAGTATTAAGCTTAGATATTTTTATGTTTTGTGCGTCATACTGGGCGTAGAAATAAAAACTTTTTCTTTCTTTTCTTTCTTTCTAATAGATAATAAGTAACTAAAAAGCATTAAACGGCAGATTTTGGCAGAAGTAAGATTAGTGAAAATCAAAACTTCTTTGTATAATGGTGACTTATCTATTTACATTCATAAATCACGTATTTTCAACAAAAAAGATAAATGAAGATTTTTACTTCAATTGTAAAGTAATTTTAAAGTAGTCATCTGTCAATCATTTTGTTTAAAGCAAAAGACGGCGTTTTACTCAATTTGGCCTAACTGTAACTTTGGGAGGTGTCATTTCTTTGTATGGGATTGAGCCTGTACGTATAGTATTATATTATCTGTGGTATAGACGAAAATTTGAAGACTAGTACATTTTACATACATTTATTCCAGTGTAAAGTCAGCAAGTTCCTCAGTAGTTCCTAGCTGCAGAAGCTTCGTTCCACAAAATCGATTTTGGTTTACAAATTGCATCAAGACCGTCGTGTTTGCGTGAAAATTATGAAGCTTCAGGTCTTCGATTCTTGACTGGCTCTGGAGGCACTCAGTGTTCAAGTTTTATAAATAAACACAACGCAAATTCAGATTTTTAAATACCTCAGATATCCAGTATCACTGCCTTTGATTGTTTAATTTGAAGATTTATTGATAAACATACAGGATATTTTCTTATGTATTGCGCATAATTTGTAGATTGATTCAGTCTCTGTTCTTATTAGCAACCGCAGTATTGGGATACACTTTAAAACAAAACGAAAATTCGACTTAGTATGGGGGACACGCATAATTAAATAGCGCAAGCCATACAAAATCATTTTTTTATTTTGTTTTGGAGTGAATTTTACGAACGAATTTTTTGAACGGACACTGAATTACTCTGCAAATTTTGCGCAATACATAAAAGAATATCCTGTATAGCAGGCAGACTTGTTATCTCAATAGTGATGATTGTCTGATTACATAGTCAGAGTGGAGTTGTCAAAGACTACTTACTACTTTTATTATTGACGAATCTTTTTCCTTCGTTGGGATCCGCTTATAGTCTAACCAGATGCGACCGGACACAATTTTTTTATCGATTACTGAAACTCCTAAGTAACCAGTCCCCAATAAATATAAAATTAAATCCTCGTTCGGTATTTTATTAATTCGACTTACCTACAGATTTATTGACCACAAGCCAAAAAGAACAAAAGAAAACAACAAGAAAAATAAAAATAATGACATAGATAATAATTATATAATTTATGTATCTAGGTTAAATCAGAATCATGTGGGCTGCACCAAAAAGGTTCAGTTCAGCGTATGCTAGACATCCAAGCCCGATGCTGATTTTCAACTGAACCTGATGATAAAGCTGGTGATGGATAGATGATGGAGAGATAACAGATACAGTGTCGAGATAAATAGACTTCATAAATGTGTTAGTTAACGATTATCTTCTGGGTGTTGTGAAGCATCATAGACCAATATGTGTCTTTGAGGAAACGATTGGCGCAGTGGCTAAGCAATTATCTTCCTGCTCTACATGCTGCGGATTTGATCCCCGTACGGAATAATTATTTGTTTGGGCTATAGATAGTTGTTCCGTGCCTGGGTGTGTGTGCATTTTTGTAAATTGTGCCCACGATATAGGAGAAATAAAAGGATGGGACAAGGTTATTAAAAAAATGGGTAAAGAATGTTCAGCTGTAGACTGTGATAGGTAGGTATTTTGATTGATTGATTGGAACGACAGTCTATTAAAAGAATTTAAAAGACTTGCTTGAACGAATAAAGAAAAGAATAGGAAGAAAAATGAAATGATATTGGTAAAAGATGAAACAATTTACTTCACTTCACTGGGCTCAAAATCAGAAACTCCTAACTCCGAATCTGTCGTTAAGTATGATAATCTCGTCGTCCTTGAAATAAAAAGAAAGTCAAAGAAAATAAAAAAGAAAAACGTGAAACGATAAAAGAGTATTAAAACAAAACCAGTGTAATAGTAATTTCTCGGTTATTAATTTCATTTGAAGTTTACGAGTATTTTTGAGTTTACTCTGCGAAACTTTTGGTTGATCCTAATTTGTTTGTTAGACCGGAAGATTTAAGAGAATCCAAAAGTTTCCAAGTAAAGATTTAAGTAATAAACAGGCTATACGGAGTGAAATATTCGTTTCTTAAATAACTTTTGAGTAGGTATATTATTTTCTGATTATCTTCGAGCTAAGTCTTAAATAGATCTTGACATTGAGATCTTTGTCAAAACACTCATTTAACCTTTAATATTTATCTCCCCTTTCACGCAGTCAAGACTTTTATTATCTTTGTAGTTTTCGTAAATATCATAAACCTACCTAAACCTCCATAAAATACTTGAAAGTAAGGTCACCACCGCTACCTAGCGCACTAAATCGTAACACGTATTTTGAATAATATTTTTCTGAACAATATAAATCATATTTTGGCTTCGGAACATCCATAAAAGCGGCGGAAAAACAAAGCTAGCTACAGATTTATATGAATTTGTTTTGGATAGAATGTTGCGTTACTCGATATAATAGTCTTGTTTACTTTTACACTCTGGATGTTAGTGCAAATCGAGTTACAGCCCGTAATAAGTTTATGAGAGAAAAAATATATTTTGCGCCATATAGTGCTGTAAAATGTGTAAGTTTATTTTGTTTACTGTATTTTCTTATGATAATACAAAGTAAATTGTTGAATACAATTTTGTTTTAAGATGTGAAGTGTCTGGAACATGTTGAATAACAGCGATAACGTCATAAACAATTCGTATCATAGAGAACTTAAAATGAACATGATTCTGATACTGCTGAAGCCAACAATGAAGCTTATAAAATTAGCAAAGCAAAGTGGCAATGGATAATCACGACTGTTGAAGAATCGAAAGAAGCATCGAAGGAAGCATTCAGTGATTGTAACAATATGCAAGCGCATTATGTAAAAATCTTCGATTGCTAGTGGACTAGAGTTAGAGATCGCCATTCAGTAGAAGGTATTAATGGTACTCAAGCAGATTACTCCTGCACGATTTCTGAGAGAAACTTATTAATCACCTCTAGTGACATCTTGACAAGGGCAGTCTGAGAAATTACAGAATTAGTCAAAGCAATTTCTAAACAATGAAATATTTACCTTTTGTACTGTAACTATTTTAGAGACATCTAATTCATTTTCACGCCGTATTTCGGTCAAGAAATGGATAATTGGGACTATAGAAAACTGGAGAATAATATTAGCAAACAACCTCTTCGCTTATCATTAGTAATATTCGATCAAACATAAGCATGAGCTGGTTTTTCACCTTACCTGGCTTTTAATCCCATGTAAGGTTAGATTACCTCATGTAGTTTTATATTTCTTCATCGAGATTCTCTGACAATAAGTACGAATATAATATGATCGATCGTAAGATATTGAAACACGAAAGGAGTGGAAAATCAAAAGTTTTACAAAAAAAAAAGTCCTAATTTAGCAAATAAACATATGGCTTGCTTGATAGTAACCGGTTACCGTAACCTATGGACGCTTGCAGCACCAGGGGCACGTTGGCGACCCTATTACTAGCGTCATATTGGCCCCTGCCAACACAACGCTTTCCCAAGGAGCACTGGCGACCTTGCTCACCGTTAGGAACACAACACTGCAAAAGAGCAGTGTTATTTGGCTATTATATTCTGCAAGGTGAAGGTACTTACTTCTCCAGTCGGGCAGCTTAAATTTTTTTGCGGAAAGTCCCGCTATACCCTACCCCTCTTGTTTAATAGAAAATAGCCTAAACAATAGCCAATAAGAAGTTATATAGAAAGATAAAACTTTCAATTCTCTATTAATTATTTGGATACAATAAAATCTGGTTTCCTGTCACGCACCAATAAATACTTTTGTAAAAGTTCCAAAAGCGTTCTAGGCCAAAATCGTTTATTCGTGTTTAGGAGTTCTAAACGATTTTATACGTAGTTCTGTTTCTTTAGAAAATTCTATTTATCTGACTTTTATTGGTTTAGGAATTATTCCTTTGTGGTACAAAATGTACTTAATATTTCGTGAAGTCGGAGTTGTACGAAAGCGGCTTTGTCCTTGCCGTTACTAGTTACAATAATAATGTACTGTTGTCGTCATTACGAATAAATGTTTCTACCTGTTTCTTCTGTACTTACCATAAACGAATATAAGTAGATAGTAAGTTCTTCTGGAATTACTTGTTACCAGGAAGATGAGCATCCACTACGCCTCTCTTAACATGTATCATGCTATACGTATCCAAAGGTCTTGTTGTAGTGTCTTAATGCTTTATCTTTAAACTTCTCTTTCTTGTGTTGTCAATGTGTCTGTTCTTAATAAATATATTTTTTTTCTACCTTTCTCATACCTACTGTACCCAATCCATCTGACATGATCATCCATGCTTACAGCAATATGCTTCTACTATTTCAACTTTCACTTTGATATAAAATTATTTTTATAAAAAATTACCAAAAATTAAAATATTCAGAATGCCCTTACAAAAGTCATAATTAAGAAAGAATGCGCCTCATCCAAAATCCGGACGCGTTTTAAAATATCCCCTAATCTAGACAACCCAACCGAGACACCGTCCCACAAATACCATCACCTATAATAATTTTAAATGTAAAGTATCTTATTATTAGGCATTCTATTGCGAAGACGCTTCAGCCCAGGATATATCTCCGAAAATAACGAACCAATCAAAATTAGACTTTGGATTCGCGAGTTAAGGTTCAATTTCAAAATTGATAGTAAGGGGTTGAAGAGAGCGGGTGATTATGTAAATAATGCTGTAATGACGTCATCATGGGTCATGTCGTTTGCCTTGATGCGAGGAAGCGATATAATAAAATCTGAAATGTGTTCGTTCTGGAATTTCAAGTGATAGACATTAATTTTAAAGAACACCGTTGATTTTATGAAAAATCTGATAAAGGAAGTTTATTGAACAATGTCTGAGGCTTTAGTGGAGAAAATGTCCCCCTAAATGTCAGTCATTGTTGATAATGGCTGGCATTAGGATCTGCGTCCGTTGTTAAGGCACCTAAAGTTTTATTTCCACAGAACTGGGAATGAGAGAAAAATACACTTTAGAATAAGAATGTAATTACGGAGCTAATTTTGTTGGGCTGAATACGGTTTAAATTCAATGAGCGGGGAAAATGGGTGTGACTAACCATTACGCCGAAAGAATTACAATCTAAAAGTTAAGTAGGAATGTCGAACGCACAAAGATCCCTGTTGATAGTAGTAGTAGTAGGTACTACATGAGACCGCGCGTATAGGAGGCCATTTTAAACCAGCCTATTTGTTTTTATTTTCAGAAGTAAAGTTATTGCTATTTCCTCAAACTGCTTAACTTTAGGAGTGAGTGAGTTTACGAGTTCATAAATATGATTTATACATATAAACCACAAGACATTAGCCGTCTTTACACAAACACGATTGGCTGCGGGAAACAAACGTGCGCGCATAAAGAGATGGAAAGGACACGAACGAACTCAGAATCAATCAATCGCGTACTCTTTCATTTATATTGTGTTTTTTTTCTATGACCTTCACGTGAAGCAGTATGTATTAATGGAAAGTCTGCTGTCCAAATATCAACCTTAAATATACAAAGTCAAAGTGTCTATTTGCAAAAAAATTGGTTCTACAAAATCTTATTATAATTAAAAATACTACTATTGGTCATCCAGTGGTCAAAACTCGACCGTAATTAACTTTCTGCACTCCTTCTATATATAAAATGTAACTTACTCGTAGATGCCAAATCTCACACTCCTCCGTGCGCGCAATGTGCTTAAATGGGCTACAAAGTTTTCTCTTCACGTATTAATATAATAGATTAAAATTACAATGCTCTCTATTTTGCTAACATACATAAACATGCAAATTGAAAATTTTATTTTATTATCATAAAAGCAAAATTATCTAGGAGTCATTTCTATAGCTTCTTAGACGTTAACAAAACAAGGCTTCGAGAGTTCTTGAGACGTACCAAAAAAAATTAACACCATAACACATAATGATCTATTTAAAACTAAATAGATACATTCAACTCACCACCAATCTCATTGCCAATTTTTCACAAAATCCAAAAGATTAATTAAAAAATCATCAGTCATCGTTGATGTTTTATTAATTTGATATAATGGTAGCGCCGAGTCAACACTGCCGTCCACACAATGAATCATCAGAAGCTATGATTGATGTATCCTATAAATAAATTATCTTTTCAACTTGACGGTATTTAGCCGTGTCGCCGGGGAGGGATGTTTTTCGTGGTACGATTTTATCACTGTTGTTACAAAAATCTTATTACGCAAATAATCTCGGAAAATGAAATCTGTTTTGTTGAAAGAAATGTCGTGCTTGCTTTTCTCAGTTGGTCTTGAAACTAATGTAACTCTTTGAGACACCAGATTGTTGTTGTAAAGCTAGTTTTTATTTAAAAATTAGCATAGTATGAATAAATTACCAAAGATATGTGCCCAAGATACAGGCCTAGCTTAGTTTGGGACCAATAGAAAATATTGATTGTAAAAATATTTCATGGGAATAAAAGAATTAGATTTTTTTTTTATATTAAAAATTTAAAGAAACTTGGGCTTTGGACTGGTCATGTCTGCTGGATGCTTGATGAGCTGTGAGCCAAGATAACCACTAAGTGAAGCCCTGATATGGCGAGAAGGCTACGCGGCAGACTACGAAAGAGATGGCGTAACGGACTTGATAAAACTAATAATGAATGGTTCACACTGGCTCGAAACTGAAAAGCCTGGAAATCATTGGGAGAAAGAAAAGAAAAAAGAAAGAAAAATCATTTATTTGCCACAAAAACAAGACACACTAGAATGACAGACACAGGTAATAAGAAGAGGAGAGGAGGGGAGGAGGGTGGGGAGGCCTCTGCCCAGCAGTGGGACTATTTTATGTATTGTGTCTTCTCATGTGTGTATAAATTATTGAATAAATAATGTCCAATATCAAGTCTCTGTCTTTAAATATCAAAAATCCCAACAGGCCACCAAATATTCCTGCCAAGTTAAATACCTCCCAAGGATTAAAGCAAACTTTTTCATAAAACCACCATCAGACGTCATATATCATATACTTTGACGTTCACAACGCACTCATAGCGCCAATTTCTACAATACGAGCTCAGTTATCGCCCCATGGGGAGCGAACCACAACTTGTTACGAATAAAACCGCCATCAAGAACCGAACAGCGGACATAAAGTGCTGAACAATGAAAACGATGGTTGTTGCTGAAAAAACTTTACAGCCACTTGTTAGGAAAATTCTTCATTATTAAAAAAAAACAATACATCAATCGCCACTTTTCGGTATGCGACGAAATCTAACGAAATAATACGCCAGCAATTTCCATCACGACAATAATAGAAATTGCTGGACAACTTTTTTTTAAATCATGCTTTTATTGCTAGCGATGTTTTTTTAAGTACACACTAACATAAATTAACTATTTTTAGGAACACGACAGCGCATTTCGTTTCAAAAGTTTAAAAACAAACAAAGACCACGTTCTGACGAACTGTCGTGAATGAAAATTAGATACTCTATTGGGGATGTCTTTTATGTTTCTTGAATTAATTTGTTTATTGTTTCCTCGCAAATTAGAGAAAAGTACTATTCAAGTCTCGGCCGAAATAGCAATTAACGGCCTCGTTTAGTTAAAAAGGCCTCATTTAGTTTAAATTCACTTCGGAAGTACCTACTCGGCTTCGCTTCGTTCTTCCAATATTACTCAGCCGTCAATTGCTTTATTTCAGGCCCGTAGGCTAATTCACGTAACTTAAGAAGTGCAGTTGCCGTGCAGTGGCAGTAAAATTTTGATTGAAATAACATAGTCATTTGGTATTCCCTTGGCTTCAGTGAGAAACGCTCGTGTTAAGTTCGAGCTTCACTACAATATGATCGGCGCGTCATAAAATCACGTAATTTTATGACGCACCGATCATATTGTAGTGAAGCTCTTATTAGCCCTCTTGACATTAATGTAGGTACTATTGTGGTCTCAAGGACATACGGCATTTGTTTTACCTCTGTGTGTCATAAGATGAATTAAATGTTTCAAGTATCCTCATAGCATTTGCTATTACAAAATCAAATGGTTCTATTCTATTCTATTTTTCGTTATAGCAAGTAGAATAGAATGATTGTCGCCGTATTGAATTTTGATTACTGTCATGTGTCATGTCAAATTGACTGACGTAAGTGTAGCGACACCTATTGCCACATAAAATAACTACTATCTAGGCAGCAAGCTAACTACAGTAGCGCGAAAATATGAATTCGACCAATCAGATTACGAGGCCTGCATCACGCAAGGAAAATTAATATCGTATCTAACACATATACCTACAACTGTTCGACATCAACCGTCGGGCTTCGGCCCGCCAGGCAATATCATCAAGCTTGGTCGGAGGATCCTCCCTTTTCTATGGAGGAACACCAAACCTCGTATCTTCACATAAGAATTATCAAAATCGGCCCACGTGTTTGTCTCTAGAGTACCACAAAGGAACAAACATACATACATAGGCTGATAAAGACACCCCCTCCCCGTCCTCTCCTCCCCCCCCGTACCCTCCTTTCCGTCGCACAGTCGGGTGAAAAGTTTCCTAGCCAAAAATAGCCGTGACCTTACCGTGCAAAACGTGCTGATAGTCCTGTTTTAACGCGTTGTATTGGTACTTAATTAAAAATCGATTCTGTACAGAAAGAGATTAATCTTCGTTAATCAGGGTTGCTTTTTATATCATGTAGGTAATTAGTTGTTTACATAATATATACTTTCATGAAACTTTGTAATATTAGTACTAGGTCAGAAAGATTTGTGGAAATTAAAAAGGGTGTTATAAGCTATTTTTATTTTTGTATAATTTATTTTAACATTTTAAGAGTAATTGAGAAGAACACATTTATCGAATAGTGCCTAATAATTTTAGATAACTTCAAAAATCATTTGGGAGACTTATTTTCTAATCGAACGTAGTTTATGATAAATCTGAGCATTCTCTTACTGAATGATAAACTGCTATAAAAAAAACCGACTTCAAAAAACTAAAAAGTATAAAATAATTATCTTAAAAAGCTTCTGAAGTTGTTGCCACTGCCAAGCCAGGTGCATTGAAGACTTCAGAAGCTGTTAAGTTTTTTAAGATTTTTTTTTTATACTTGTTAGTTTTTTGAAGTTGGTTTTTACTTTTTTTTAAAGTTTATTTTATTTCTCTATTTTGAGTGGCAAAAAAATACATAAACATGCGATCACAGCAATCGCGAGTGATATGCTGTTATTCATTCAAGAGTTCCATTGTATATCTCTGAAAATCTTCATCAGATCTTTACCAAATTCAAATCAAAACAAAAAAAAAGAATTTTCTAAATCGGGCTGCAACTGGCCGAATAATGGCGTAACAAACATACAAAAAAATACATACAGTCGAATTGAGAACCTCTTCTTGTTTTGGAAGTCGGTTAAAAATGATATCCATTACCAAATAGTTTGCCGGTTATCCACATGTGTATTGAACACACCAGATGTTCCAAAATTTTGATGCATTCTTTGTTTTCCCGTTTTTAATTCCAGCACCAACAATGTGGAAGACAATAAGAGATGCACTTCATCTTCATTTAAATGTAGAATTTCACGTAAAGGAAAACACGAAAGACTTCAGACAGCCAGCTTTCCATTACGTTTTCTTACTCGGTAATTACTTGCCCCATCCGAACAAACTTGACAATGTATTCAAAAATTATACATTGTAGCAGAAACACCGTTACACGCAGACAATGGTACACAAAACAAAGTCACAATACCCCTCTGTTAAGTAGGTGCCTTCCCAAGTAATTTTCTCACTGAAGATAAACTTAGTGTTGTCATCGCTTTATTTCTTTTCATTGTATCTGAACCCTTTGTAAAGGGTGTGACAGTAAGTCTTTTGTTACCTTTGTGTAAGGTTTATGATGTGCAACTTCTGTCGGCTGACGCTTCTCTGTATTGCTTTGTATTGTCCAAATTAAATTTCGGTTTGCGCCAAAGGATTTTCATCTATCAAGATGTGCTATATGAAAGATTTAATGAGATCAACGTATCTATGTACTAGCCTTTGGGAATTTAAAAATGTCTCATAAATAGGTTCTTAATATTTAAAAATGGTAACTAAATTCCAATTTTGAAATAGCCGTTCTTTCTAAATGAAGTTGAAAATGAATTTCTCGTTCAATTTCCATAACAATCGGTGAATAGAATTTCAATTTTATTAGTGGAACAACCGGATTTTTTTATAATTTTCTAGCAATTTACATTTTTTATGACTTGAAAATGATTTAACTGTTCAAGCAACATTATGTAGATACAATAGAAAATCTATATTTACTGGGACCCTTACATAACTTGATGAATTAAACCGTTTATGATGAATAGAAAATTTATTATCCCTCTCTCAAATGTATCTAGGTATTCGGTATAAAATTAAAAAAGTATCTTTAAAATTACTGAATTATAACCGTTAAAGTTAAAGTTTGTTCTCTAATAACCTAAACTAACCGTTAAAAACCCCCGACTCCAACTAGAAAAAGACCTGTAACTTTTGAACGGCTGAACGGATTTTCATAAAACATAGATAAGATGATATCCGGATAAATTAGCTTTTAATTTTAAAAAACTGCATTGAAATCGGTCCATCCGTTTTAGAGCTTTAATTCCACAGACACAAACACAGATACTCAGATACAGATCTCTGTATCTGAGTATCTGTGTTTGTAGTGTCTACCTGTGGATCTCCACAGGTAGACACTACAAACTAATGACACGCCTCTTTTTTGCCGGGGTTAAAATGGATTACAGCAAGAAAAATATTATAGTTTAAAAAGAAAACGCTTTTGTCATCCAAACTAAATGTGTATGCAAAATTTCATTTCAATTGGAAACCGGGAAGTGTGTCAAATTTAACTTCCAAGATTTTTGTACATAGTTAGTTAGTTACAGGTGAAGCTAATAAAAGCGTTTTAATAAAAGTGGACGAGAAGTAAAGAATTTCATTTCTGTTGACCTTTTTATCATAAAGAAGCCTTTCAATTTTAGATGTCAACATAATTTTGTCTTAAATTCTAGTGAAGTTTTGCGATGAATTTGCACTTAGAGCAAGCGTTTGTGCTTGGTTAGTGCGGTTAACAGGAATGTTAGTTATGCTCACTGGTGCACCATACACTGTTGGTATTCCTTTTACGTGTCTTCATTTAAATTCTCTTGTCGTTGAAAATATTATTATTGTTGCTTTAAATTTTAATGAGAGTTGTTGTCATTTTAAATTCGTTAAAAAATATTATAAAATTAATGAATAGGTTTAAGATTAGATCCTTTCGTAAAATCTAGTTTCATTATAGCCCCGCAAACGATCAAATTTCTCAATAATTTACCTTGAGAAATCTGATCTGAAGTCTGACTATTTGTATGAAAACTTAAACTCCAGTTGACAAAGCATTGAGGTTAGAGGTTGATTATAAACTGTCTGGACAACTTGTAGATCTATTGGGATCGATGGCTGATTTGCTTCTAATCAAGCCTCCTAAGGTTAATGATGAAACTATTCTTGATCACATAGTAATATTGTTGGTTTGAAATATGATTGTGATCCCGTCAAGTGACGAGACAGACAAAATAGAAAATCACTGTGATCTATCGAATTAATAGTTTCAACAACTTGGAACATGGCTTGTACAATTACTATTACTGTGAAAAAGTGAAGTTATTGAATACTTAATTGGTTAACCATGTTAAAAAAAACTTTATTTTCCTCGAATAAAGATCACTTTCAAGCAGAAAGTACTCATTTGATCTTTATCTTCTACAAAATTTTGCCCTTTTAATGACCTTTCTATAACATGTGTCATTTCAACAACTATGTTTTAGTGTTCTCTATTAATTCTAACATTTACTTTATCAACAAAAATACTAAATACAACATTCTATACATTTTCTTATACCATCAACATTATATTTTCATTGCGATCAGAATTTGCTTTGAAAATTGACTTCAAAATTTTCAAAACATCACAGGAATTTACATTTTGCTTCCAAAATTCATAACCCTAAACAAAAGCATGTAAATATCGCAATTATCTATCGCTTTATACGTACAACGCGTAACGTTATAAGAAGGTAAGATCATTGAAACAGATACAGTAATGCGTCCCCCATTAAACTAAATGGCGTCCCTTTGGAAACAAAAGGGAACTTTCAAATGTGCGAATAAACTCAAGTTTGGACCGAAGCTGTTGAATAGCATGCGACACAAAAGGTGAAATGTTTCAAGTGACTTGCTGGTGAAGTTTTTAGTTGCTATGTTGGTACAGTTTTGTGCTGCTGTATAAATCAAGGAGATTTATTTGACTGTCCGTGTTCAGATAATAATAATTTACGTGCTGATAATTATGATACTTGAATTTTATTTTATAGAAAATGTCATCCGTTTTTCAAGGCAATCTATTTATCATTTATGGATATAAATATATGATGGTAAAAATTATCAAAAAGATTCTAATCATCCCAAATCTTAATCCTGTAAATTAAAACAGATGTCATCAGGTGAAACGGCTACAAAGTGTCACGGTCACCAGTTTTGCCAATTCCCGATGGTTGTATGGTTGACACACGCTGACAAAAATAGAAACGATCAATTTTTTTTACACTTGTTACTTCTCGAATACTATGAGAATAGAGAATTAATGCGTACTTTATCAAAAAAGTCACAAAATAATTTTCTGTGGAGTAATATAGACACAATTTAAACTCTGAGACACGCTTTGAGAAAAAGCGATTTTTGCCGTGCTTCTTTAAATCATGTTCAGGAGAAATAGCTTTAAAAATTGGAGAATCTTTATCCAACTGTCTAGTTCCTTAGCAAGCTGTAGCAACAAAAATATATGGAAGACATATCTGTTGTTGTCTTAAGCTCTCAACTTATAAAACTTACAACAGAAAAGACTACGTCAACGGCAAAGCTTTGCTTGCAGGGAGGAAAAATAAAAACTGCATCTTCCTTCTATATTGGTAGCACGTAGAAAAACTATATTTATTTATTTATTTACTGGTATAGGACCGTGAAGGATATTAAGCCTTAAAAGAAAATCAGTATTCAAAATATAAACTGGAATAGAAAAATAACGATCATTGAATTTTGTTTTTTTTTGTGTTTATTGGATTGTAAAACCAATTAGGATTGAGGTTTCTAAAAATTCTGTCTAGACTTTTGAATTTAAGTTTGGTATTGTTTACTTGAGTGTCATTGATTATATTGGTCTTATGCTTTTTAAAATACTTTTCTATGCCTTTTAATTTGAGGTTACCAAATATCAGCTTATGATTTGCCACAAAGATAAAAACTTACAATTTTTCCTTCATAATTGAATCTAATCCAACAAAAACATGGAGACCTTGGCCATATTACCAAGACTTATTTAGATCCTTATCAGGTACTGAAGTGGTCCCACTGAGATTAGAATCTGCTACAGTTTGTGAACTTTCCTGTTTTCCTTATAATTCTTTCTTTCTTATATCATCCAAAAAGTTTTATCATGAGCATAAATATTTTTCTTTATGTGGACTTATCTTAGTCAGTTTTGTTCTAATGACAGACCTATTTTGGGTTATCATTTGGTTTACTCTGGTAAAAGTGTAACTAAAAGTTTTTCCATGTTACCTTCAATATGACTTGGCATTTCTTTATCGTGGGCTATTCTGTGACTATTTTCTATATTGAGAACAAGTTGTTGCGATAACCCTTCCACCTGCCAACCTGGATTATTAAAGACAGCTTTTAACAAAAAAAAAACAAAACACAGTATTTGACTTAATCTTGGTTTACATCAAATAAATCAATAATCTCGGGATGCAAGGAAAGAGCCTCTACGAATGACAAAACATGAGATCGTCTGGCGCACCCTGGGCAGTCAACCTCAATACCATCATTGCTGAGTGGCTAATCTTTCCACTGCAGCATGAGCAATTCTCATGTAACAACCCGTACTGAATCAACAAAAGAAGAAGAATCTATTTGCCCGCACGTCAGACTTTTCTGATTCATGTGCGGATCAATAACGGTGAAGGAAAACATCGTGAGGAAACCTGCACATCTGAGAGGGTCTCATAAAGTTGGTGTATTGTGTGTCGTCCGCCAACCCGCACCAGGCCAGTGTGGTGGACTAAGGGCTAATCCTTCTCATTCTGAGAAGAGGCTTGTGCCCAGAATTAGAACAGTAATGGGCGGGATTTATAGTAAGAGGCACATTAGCTATAGTATTCCACGCAAGTCCATCTCAAAAGAAGAAATAAGATCTACAATGCAGCTGCTGTAATTCCCACGAAATACTTAAGAACGAACTCCAAACAGATTCGATAGTACTCCAACCTTGCCACTTATACTGCACTTTGCAGATATTTGGCAAATTACGACAAGAGCACTCTCCCTCCCCACTTACGTCCCTCTTGTCTCTTCTCATAAAATATAAACGCATTCTTCATTTTGGCTCCGTGTAATGAAAGTGGACACCCTCGTAGAATGTTTAAGATGCATAAAAAAAGCGAAAAGCTCTCAAAGATTAATTAAGATCAGGTGGCATGCCATATTTTTGCTGACCCCGTATAAAAATGGCGGAGCGTTATAAAATGGGTCAATTTTCATATTTTAGGATGCTTGTGAATAACAGATCCTTCTATCCTATCTCAAAATATTTTTTGCTTCCATTTCAATAAATTATTTTGAACCTTATTTTTTACCTCGTATTCTGCAAGATTTATAAAAGCCGTCAACTAGCCTTACCTTAGCCTTAGCCGTCAACAACCTTAATAAAAAATGCTGTACAACCTCACATTATAACAAGGTGGGCGTTATTTCCACAATTCATCTCCGAAATTTTCTGCTCCTGACAAAAGACGCAGTTTCCAGTAATAACACAACGGAAGACATTCGAAGACAGCGGCTGATTAAGTCCTGTACAGTCGCTAGCAGCAGTGATTAATGAAACGGGACGTATCTCAGTGAAGGACAGATGTGTTAATTAGATTAACACATCCAGACGCTGTCAGTTCGAGATTTCTGCACGACTGTACTAAGCCAGGGATAATATATGTTGTATTAATTCTTAGGTGGAATCAAGAATGAATGGATCTTTTGTCGAGTCCAAATTAAGTAATCAGAAATGTTGCGTATTTTTTGTGATAAATTGGTGTTAGCTACAGAAATGACAGTCGAGACCTGCTGTCAAAGGGATATTATTTATTAAGGGAAGGTATATATTATTGGGTACATATTTATTTATTTATTATATACTTTATTGTAGGTACACCTGAATATACATACATACATATTATGCTGAGATGGCGGCCATTTTTAGTCTCGTCCAGGTTGCTTTAATTATTGTTTTTCTTTTGTTATTATTTTTTATTTTTATTTTTGTAATTTTATTTGTTCCTGGCGAGTCCAGAATAAAACTTTTTTTTTTCTTTCTTTCTTTCTAATATAACAATTTTGTTAGTATGGAGATTACAATATTAAACTACAATGGGCAATAAAGCGATTTCTTCCAGGCAACCATTGGATATAATATGGTATACATTTTGAATTCATAGCAATGTCTGTTGGTGGAAAAACTATAATGAATTCAAAGTACTAGTGTAAGACTTGTTGGCTGTCCTAATAAATAAAATAAGATTTTGATTTCTCACGAAAAATTAATTCCTGCCATTTTCTTCCCCCACGTTCTCTGGGTTGTTCTGCTTGAATACGTGCTTATTAGCCAAGTCTAGACAAGATTTCTTCAGTCCTTTCACAGACGGCGGACATTTTCGTCCGCGAAAATAGACGGTATGATTTATTACGCACATGTAGTTCATCAAATGTGCGCCAGAGTCTTGTGCGTTATTGCATTGAATTCAAGAAGTCCGCTGCGTATAATTCACCATTTATTGAATTCCTAAGCATAGCAGACTTAAAGTGAAAACGGCAGCTCAAAATAGAAATTAGTCTGTTCCTACAAATCCATAACTATAATATATTTATATAATATGATTATTTTTTTATGTAGTGCGCTTAATTTGTAGAGTGACTCAGTCTCTGTTCCTAAATGCAACCTCAGTATTAGGATACACTTTAAAACAATTCAAAAATTCGACAGTAATGGGGGACACGCATAATATAGGTAAGTACTAGCGCAAGCCATACAAAATCAAATTTTTATTTTGTTTTGGAATGAATTTTAGTACATACTGCGGTTGCATTTGGGAACAGACATTGAATAGAAATCGAAATGCGCACTACATAAAAAATAATTCTGTATAATAAGTGATCAAACGAACTTACCTTGTGATGTTCGATCATTATTATACGAAATGCTTCGTTCTCGATATATGTTGTTAACCATGCAGCTTCCTCGATTTACTCGGCAACTGAACGCAATTTTCAGAGCTAAAACTAAACGGTATATTGAGTGCGTTATCTGTGTCCCTACGTCAACTGTCATTCTTTTTAGAGTCTTGTAAGGTTATCTCAATTTTACTGGGTTTAGGGTGGGTAGGGAACATATATCTTCGAACGAAGCATTTCGTATAATAATGATCGAACATCACAAGGTAAGTTCGTTTGATCACTTATTATACTGCATGCTTCGTTCTCGATATATGTTGTTAACCATGCAGATGTTTAGAGACATGGTAAACTTGAGATGAACCTTAGAATCCATAAGTAGGTACTTATAACTTTTAAGTTTTTTTTTTTTTTTTTTTTTTTTTTGATAACAATCAATCTAGTTTTATTTGAAACAACTTAAATATTTTAAACTTATATAGAATTTCCCATACTTAATAACAGGAAATGTTTATGTTAAAATTTTTAACATAAACAAATAAGACTGATTTTAACTTAAAATCAGTCTTAATTGCTAGATACCTAACAATCTAATTTTATAATAACTGAAGGCAATTATGAAGGCAAGATTGAGATCAATAGTGACAAAAAAATAAATCATTTAAAATAGGTATTTAAAATTATTCTGCATTATGCACAGCATGGGCAACATCTACTAAAATAACAATTGGTCGGTTATAAAAATATTCAACTGTTAATGAGTTACTTATTTGTCCAACCAGCAGTCTGACTGATTACATCTGATGAAATTCCTTGTGTCTTAGCCTTGGCAGGAAAGGCGTGGCGTGTACTGAAGATACTGGTATCAATACCGCAGACAAAAGAGTACTTTTAATCCATCTACCAATGGTAGAAGTAGGAAAAGGTTTATGGAGTTTTTTAAGTGTTAAAAACAAAATAATAATCATTATACACTCTAATATCTCTAATAAATCTTCTGTTTTGGCTGAGCAAATCTCAGTATTTCAAAACAGGGGTAGGTGAAGATTTAGCTGGGTTCGTCCCACAGCCAGTTTTAATCATATCAGTACTGGCAATATTGACACAACAATTTTCAATAAGCGTTATATTAGGTACTATATAAGTGATAAAGTTTGTGCTCATTGAGCTGTGCTTAGTGCAAGCAAAACCACCACTTTCTTTGAGATACTTTTAAGACTTTATGTCATGTTGGGAATCCAGTTTAATAATCAATTTAGAACTTTATTTGGATCCCATATTCTTTGGTATTTTGCCAATAGTGGTTTAGACTTACAGACTCTTTTAAAGTATCTGACGATTTATTTATTAATTATTTAAAATGCTTCATGTACAATGTACCTACAAAGGCTATATACAGACATATACAGACTATCTGTATATCATCCTCCCCAATTTTAGAGCCTATTATCAAAGATAGAGCTGACTTGTGAGAGTTAGTTAGTTACAAAAAAATACATAATAAATTGTATAGATGGAGCAAATGGGTCTATACCATGTTCCTGATAAAAGCTCGACCAAGTTTTACATGTAACATTATACTGTTTTAATGTAGGTATTACTTGAAAGGAATGCAAACATGACATACATTTATGTTGGGGGAATAGCCCTTTTCAGCCAAGCTTGCCTGATAATACCGGCAATCAGATTAAGCTGGTGGTGAAGAGGGTGGTGGTATCTGAAAGAAGAACTTCAAAGATATTTTGTGATTACAAATAGATTCGCTTTGAGATTAAAAAATATATTGATATAATAAATTATATTTATATATTGATTGCATAATAAATAAATTAATATATCCTGCATTAAGGGATACCAGGCTTGTGACGGCCAGTGGGGTGTGACCAAGATACCTGTTGCTTTTTTTTTTTTTTTTTTAAATGAAGGAAAATCCTTAAGGAAATATTCTGTCCAAGCCAGGGTAAAAGCAACAATATTTATTGCCTCTGGATCTGATTTCCAGAAGACATAGGAAAAACATTTAGTATTAGTGTGAGATGCAAATATTTCTGTATCAGGTTCTTCTAGTTCAGATTATTAAATCTACATAGTAGTAGTAGTAGTAGTGCAGTGGTCGTATCCTACATTAGTAAGATGTGACCACTGCCATATGGATCTGGCCAAGTAATTTAAATATGGTAACTGAGAACCACCCATTCTATTTATTTATGATATTGCTGTGTCTTAATCTACATGCAATAGGATGTTAGTATTCATAATTCTTTACAAAAAAAGATTAATGCAAAAATATTGCAAGCAATTTTAAATTTAACTTCTCTCCAGTAACCATAGCTTTATAGTTTTCGTAAACAACACCAGTCCTGGAGGCATAAATGAACAGTTCAATATCATGTTTATGGTAAGCAATACTTTTACATACTGTACTGATATTATTAGCCCACCCTTGCAGATCTAATTTAATTTCTGAAGTAATTCTATTTAACAGCATAATTTTCATTGCTGTTATCTAAGTATTTATGCTTATGATGTTCTAAAAATTTGGTATATACCATAAACTTATTATTACTAGTGGGTATAAACCCAATCATAATGGTAGCTGAACACGCTGCAATTAATATTCCAATTAACTTTGCTAGATCATATATAAATAACAACTTTTCAGGTGTGACTTTGTCTAAGGGCGATTCTAATGTCACATTTCTTGTATCAAATATAAAACCTAGAAATTGGTAAGACTGTGATGGTATTATTCATCAATATGTATCAATATGTATGGATATATATTATTTATTTGTATGTACTTTTGTCAAAATTAATAACAAATCCCAAGCACTTTGAGAGCTATTGTTTCTTGAACATTCTCTAAGTATGATTGATAACCAGATCCTATACAATATAATACCAGGTCGTCTAGATATTGTACTGACTTGTAACATTTTGTCTAAGATGTGTCACCACAACCTTAATAATTTTTGTGAAAATATTAGGTGCAGAGCACAAGCCATAAACTCAAATAATTTGTTATATTGAAAACATAGGTATTTCTATATCATAAAGTAATATTTACTAATAATATACCTAATTATGATTCCTTTAAATCTTTTTTATTTTATTTTTTTTTGTAGCATTTTTTTTTTTTTGGTATCAAAAATATTAGAATAAGTGAACTGGCAGTGGCTTGCACTCCATAAAGACAAAAATACACTTCCTGTCTTAATAAATTAAGTAAATACAAACATTAATAAGTCTGTAATATCAGTTAATGCAAGTCTTAGGTCTAACTGTAAGTCTTAGGTAAGGTAGCCAATCACAACATCATTAAACTTGACAATACAACACTATGTTGTTTTCGCCTAACCTGTAAGAAATGTCTATTCACGCCACTGTGAACTAGTCTTTACATGATATAGCTCCCAATTTTAATAAATTGCAAATCATTATATGCATGTCCAGTATCTTCCTCAGCTGATTTTACTGAGTCCCGGTGAGGCATTTATACAAAAATAATTGAGTACCCTTTGATATGGTCAGGTATGGACTTGTCTAATTTTCTTCCAGCAAGGTAAAAAATGTGCAAGCCTTCCGGCATGACTTACCTCTATGTTTGAGCAGGAGGTTTTTCCCTGTGAGGCATTGTTTTTCTTGGCAGTGGACTGACAATGCTGGCTGTAATGTTACCGGGCCTGCATTGAGGACTGGATCATCTTGTGTCCGTACCTCGCTGAGTTTCCCTTATGATTTGTTGTAGGCTTCTTGATGGATTGGCCACTTTGTTGGCAAGTTTTCAAAACTTTGAACATATCACTAATTATTTCCATAGATATAGTCATCTCTTTTACAACATCGAAAAACTTTGTATCAAGAGCAGGGAAGACCAGGTTTCTCCTTGATTTTGTTTGAACAAAATGTAAATCTGTCAGGATCCTATCAGCATCACTGAGTACTTAGATTTTAATCGGTCCACTGTATTAATATTTACCAACAATTATAATGCAATATAGACTATTTTTCAAAATATTGCTCCAAATACGAGCTAAATTGCTATTTATAGCCGGACCATATTAAGGTTTATCTGGCATAAAATTGCCCAGTGCTAACAGTACCTCCGAGCTTATTGTTTATGCTGCTGAGGTAGGCTCAGGTTCAACCGTCGCAGTGGAGATATTTTCCACTAAACGAAGTTCAGATTCATTTGGGATTAGATCTGTCACAGGTCCTGGTGACGTATCACTTGGTTGAATAATTTCGACTTCTTTCGAAGTGTCAATACGTAATAGGTATTGTAATCTGGAAAACGATAAATAACCATACCACTGAAAACAGATTGTACAAGTGATTGATAAAACTGCTTATTGAAGCCTCACGGACTTCACATAAGAGTAGGATGATCTCGTGCGTATATCTCGTATACACCCCGAGTCCAATGAGCACGTCAATGTATCTCGTACACCACCCGTGTCAACCGGTATGAAGGTTATTAAAATCTTTGCGGCCTTAACTGCTATGAAAGCCAGTAGCCGTACCGGTGTAATAGCAATCACAAGACAACGTTTTTAGTACCTGGAATACTAGAACGTAATGTATCACTTAAAACATCAGACGAAGAATGATTGTCGTCTCGACAACGCTTCATTTTGCGTTCAATTTTTATTATTTTCTTCTTGTAGTAATGTAAATCCTCTTCATGATGCCTTTTAGGCATAGTTTGAGATTGAATTGAGGACATAAAGTTTTATTATTTCAATGAACACAGAGATACAACGTATCAGTTGCCGCGCAAACGAAAAGAATGATAGTTGACGTAGGGACACAGATAACGCACTCAATATACCGTTTAGTTTTAGCTCTGAAAATTGCGTTCAGTTGCCGAGTAAATCGAGGAAGCTGCATGGTTAACAACATATATCGAGAACGAAGCATGCAGTATAATACTTATTATGATTACCTGCTATCTGTTGATTACTATCGAATAATGTATTACTATTAAAATTATATAAATATTTTACTAGAATTGTGAATTGTTTTAAACTCAATACCTAATCATCGAATGTTGCTGTTTTTTAAATAAAATTATTCTAATTTCTTAAGGTGCATGGACTTAAAACTGTTAGCACCAAACTGTCTGTGAATTAAATCTCTACATAGTATAAAATACAGTCACTTTCCGCGTTTGTCTGTCTATATATCCGCTAACTACTTCTAAACCACACAACGGATTTTGATGCGGTTTTCACCATCATTTTAAGTATTTCTTCCGGAAGGTTTTTATGTATAATACTTTCATATTTAATGTAAGGATAGTAGAGAAATTGCACCTGTGTAAAGCTGGGGACGAATCGCCAGTAAATAATAACAAAAACAAAGGAAAGCTACAATTTAAAACAATCGCCTTCCATTCAAAACACAAACAAATTAATCTGAAAACCAACACGGGTGTTTCAAAGCCGATATTGATGACCTTAATCTTCAACAGTAAAGGAGATATACGATCTTCATAAAATAACGAACGCCTATTTTATTGCGACGCCAATACAAAGAGTGGCAGTTAAGACCTTCTAATAGCTTGTAATTCGTTTAACTGCTGACTGGAAGTTTGCTAAATACGGTGCTGTTGGACAGAAAATTTGCTGGTGCGGTGTTAATGGAAAATTGTTATTTGCACCTGCGGAAAATATTGAAGAGTTTTATAGACTAGAATAGAATGTAGGCTATTGTTCTTTAGAATAAAGAAAGAAAAATCATTTATTCGGACTATACACCAGACATTAGACAACATTGCATAGAGCAAAAACAAAAAAAAAGTAAAAAAAAAGTGCAGTCGGTATGCCAGTACCATTAGGTTGCCAGCTGTGAACTCAGCATTAGCTGGGCATAGGAACACCCAGCGCTGATTTTCAGTTGGCACCCTTGCAGTCACACACGGACGGAGGAAACAAATATTCATAATTATACCTACTTAATAATAATTATGACAAATACGATACTAATTAAAATTATAATTAATACTTATGATAAATAAATAAAAGAGTTGCAGCCTACAAATAAATCATAAATAACACTAACATTTTTTACCTACACAAGAACGATAAATTAAAAAAAAGAAAAAAAAACTATAAAAATTTGTGGGTACACGTAAATTCGTTATTCTTTAGAAGAAATAACTGAAGAATGGAATTCGTTAGATCACCATAACTCATCATTTTCTTCTATGACATAATCTTTCTTTTTGTATTTAAATAAACCATCGATGTCTATAGATATGCTTAGTGAACTCAAAAAGTGAGACGTGTCAGGTACTCCATTTTCAGAAAAATGGAGTAGTTGATCACCAGTCAAATGCCGTTTACAAACATAATTATTTATTTGTGTATTGAATAAAAAATGTATAATAACAGTAGCTATTCCATTAGTGCATGTATCGCTGTTCTATTTAAATATAATTCGAATATTCTTGAATTTAGAATTTGACATCTTCAAAAAATACGTCTCATTTTTTTAGCTTCCCTTTGTAAGACAGAGCGTATCTATAGACATCGATTAAATAAACCTGTATAATGTTAATGTATTGTTTGATGTCCAGTGTTATTTAGGGGATTGTTAGTATGATAGTATCCTTACTTTGTCATGTTCTACAATACTAATGTATCAATTTCTTCCATCCTCAACAGTATCAAATTCCAACCAATTACCACATCAATGAGCATGATAGCTATTATTATAGGTCATTAATCCGGTCCCTATTGTTCAAGTTTCGTGTTAGTCTATTATCTAGACTTAGGTACCGCAAACTAGATTTCCTCGCTGGGAGAAATAGATAGGATCTTTTGTTGGTTCGTTAACAGTCAAATAGATATTTAAATGAGTGTAATTCTGCTAACATCATCGATGTCTATAGATATGCTTAGTGAACTCAAAAAGTGAGACGTGTCAGGTACTCCATTTTCAGAGAAATGGAGTAGTTGATCACCAGTCAAATGCCGTTTACAAACATAATTATTAATTTGTGTATTGAATAAAAAATATATAATAACAGTAGCTATTCCATTAGTGCATGTATCGCTGTTCTATTTAAATATAATTCGAAAATTGTCAAATTTAGAATTTGACGTCTTCAAAAAATACGTCTCATTTTTTTAGTTTCCCTTTGTATGACAGAGCGTATCTATAGACATCGATGGCTAACATTGACACAATCTCGCCGGAAACATAGATTGAGAGTATTGAATAGAAACACAAGATGCAAATAATAATATAGTAAGTCAAAAAAGTCTAAGAACGTGCACAAATTGTTTTTAACCCCCGACAAAAAAGAGGTGTTATAAGTTTGTAGTGTGTATCTGTGTATATGTGTATGTCTGTGGCATCTGGCATGTGTCTCCAAAACGGATGGAACAATTTTAATGCAGATTTTTAATCGAAAGCTAGTTTAATCGGGTATCATTTTAGCTATGTTTGATGAAAATCTGTTCAGCCGTTCAAAAGTTACAACTCTTTTACAGTAGGACTCAGGGGTACATATTTCGATGCACAGCTATTTTATTTGTAATATGCCAATTAATAATACATAATACTCTTATTCTTATTCTTTATTGTACACAAAATATTGAATATACAAAAAATAAACAATTTAAAAATATACAAAGGCGAGCTTAACTCAGATAATAATAATAATTATATATATAAATATAAATTATATATGTCTATAATTAATAATTATAATTTCAAAAAAAGAACGACGGGATTCCTTACTTTGTATGCAGATACAAAGTAAGGAATCCCGTCGTTCTTTTTTTGAAATGTAGGTCTAGTATACGGCAGATGCAGATCTGCCGTATACTAGACCTCTCCCAAATCAGGGAATATAGGCATGATGCTATGTCATGTATGTATTAAAAGTCTTTGATAACAATAGAATTGAATCCAATTTAATCATTCTTATTTATTTATTTATTTTATTTATTTATGTAGGTACACACAAGGAAACATGGTAATAAAATGTTACAGACAAATGAGCACAATGGAACTACTTATTTCTAAAGAAATTTCTTCCAGTAGTCCCGCGATTGGAAATAAGGATGATAGACACGTAGACACAGTGTGTAAAAATTACAAAGTAACTACTTTAGACCACTTAAACTTATGGTATACTAAACTAAACCAATAACTAAATACCTATGAAATAAACTACATAGATAACAAATACAATGAACTACATATACCGTACGAATAAATACCTATCTAAACATATAAAAACAAATACTTATATATAGGAATTATAATATTTATTTTGACTGCAAGTACTCGTACCTCTTCACCGCTGAATTGGTAAGTATTTCTTACGCAGTAATTATTTTGTTAATTATGCTTTGTAAATAATGATAATATTTTCCTTAACGCATTTTGAAAGTAATTCCATTTACCTACTCATTTAAATTAAGTTTGAGTGACCTTTGAGTGGCACCCTTTGGGGCTGAACAGACGACGGAGTCTTCTTGTCCGTCGGACAACAACTAAGCCAGGCTTCCACTGCGAAAGGGTAATGAGGAAGTAATAGCGGCGGTTCTACCGCGTAACTAAAATTGTAATGAACATCGATAATGGTATTAAACTTCAATACGATCGTGAGAGCCTAAACTTTGAGCTAACTTGTATTTTGTTTACCGATCATGAAGATAGGAGTCCCAACTATATGATAAGTATTTTTTTTACAAGTTAGCTCAAAGTTTAGGCTCTCACGATCGTATTGAAGTTTAATACCAATGTCGATGTTCATTACAATTTTAGTTACGAGGTAGACCCGCGGAACGGAGTCCAACTAGTTAAAATTGGTTTTACCTTCCACTAAGAAATAGTTTCGATCACTTTTATAATTTTCCTTCCACTGCAAAAGAGATATGAAAGCGAGGAATTAACGTATTAGCGTCAATATGTCAGTTTTGATTGCTAGTTGAACGGAGTCTGTACAGAAACCACTCGGAACGAATTTGTTATTACCTCTCCGCTAGACTCTTTGTCGGTGGAAGCACTTCTATGAAGTTTACCGTTGCGAGTTAAACGGACTCTGTATGGAGCCCGCTCCGCTGCCACTGGGAGACCGGCAGCCTGATTAGGGACGCAGCTGACAGTTTGCGACAGGCGTAAATTGCACAATTGCTGCTGTCAAACATCATTTTTTGTATTGTACGTAATACCAAAATGATGTTTGACAGCAACAATTGTACAATTTACGCCTGTCGCAAACTGTCAGCTGCGTCCCTAATCAGGCTGCGGTTTTACTGTTGTTGGCAGTTGTTGTCCGTAGTAACGTTCGATACAGACTCAAAGCACACGATAGCTATTCTGTCCTTAGAACTCTACTAAAAAGAATACATCGTTAATGAGGGCGCGCTGTGGACTAAACTGTCCGTCATCGGCGTTATCGCATCAACGCAATATATTTGCACTATCCAACCGCGGGAAGACAACTGACAAGCGTGTGGTCGCCCGCTGGTGTTCGAAAGGTTAGGAGGTAATTCAGATTTAAAAAAAAAGGAAAATGGACGGTTTTTGAAAAGAATAACCTCAAATCTAACTTCTTAGCGCTCGCCCATCTTTATGAACACACGACCTACGACTCATAAGATGAAGACACGACTAAGCACTTAAAAAAATCTGTCTTTACTTACCTTAGCCAAACTCCTCAATTTCTCTAATTAGGACATCTTACATTTTGTATAGGATGTCAGTCAATCAATGCCCATTCAATAATTTATTCAACTTATCTTTTATTCAATTACATTGCTCTCTTGAGAAGTCAATCTAAAAGAAAGCTGACTAATCAGGTTAAATATTCTTTAGTAAGTATATCTCATAGACTTAGAATATTTTCGCTTCCCGTATATCTATTTGGAAATAGACCTAGAGATTAATATACTTTAGCTGATTATAACTAGAGTAACGTAATCTATCATGTTGAAATTACCGACATATTTCATGCTTTCTTTTTCTTTTAAACTTTGCCCTCCTTGTATATTTTTTTCCTATATTTTGGGTACAGTTTACATTTGTGCCGTGAGGGCTCAAACGCGTGAAACGCAGAAATCCAATCGCTAAGCGACTGTTCCTTTCTCGACCGTATCACCATATTGTGTCATGATACTTCTGATATAAAATTTCCATTGTCAACATTTCAAGTAAAGGTCGAAAAGGCGATTGACAGAAATTAGGCCTCCGGAGAAGAAAATATTTAGCGCAATATTCTTCAACAATTTTTATTATAATTGAATGCCTATATGCAGCAGTGTACGTTTAGAAGCTGGCATGATGATAGTCAACTGAGAACTTATAGCTACCCGATGTGACTACTGATCTTCCCATACTTACTTACTGCAATATTTTCCTGAACTTTTTCATTGTCTATAGGAATTTTGAATTAATTACTGATTATATATTAGTCTGGTACGAAGTATTATAAAAATATTATGTTTTAAAAAAATGTCTAATTTTATCAAATTTCCTTCCTTTTGTTTGTTATTCTTGTTCGTTTTTTTCCTATCTTTATTGTGCCCATGTCTAATACATAACAGATATTTTTGTATCCTTATTTTTAAACGTAAACGTTTTTTTTTTAACCAAATCTCTTAGAATTGGTATTATTCGGACTGCAGACCCAACAATTAAATGAAACATTTGAAACTATGTCTTCTGTTATAAAAAAAAAAAGAAATATGTAAATGATGGCAGCCCCGTCCCACAGGTCCTATCCTACGTAAGCCCAATAGAATCATGATCTGTTTTCTTCACTAGATAAGGCAAAGCAGTTGAGAACGAAAATATTTTCTCATATGCGGAGATAAACATGGCAGCAGGAGTAAATATATTCATATTTTTCTTCTAGAAAGCTTTATTTTGGTAAACAACTAGATCTAGATTTATGTCCAAATTATTTTCCAAAATAAATCTCTGTTTCTAACAAAGACCTAAAATAAATGAAACGAAAACTAATTGAATGATAGATGAGTACGAATTTTTGGAATAACAAAAAGGTACAGTACTAAATTCTAACAAATAGTGTAGAAAAAAAATGTAATTTCAGATAATAATTAATAAAATATGTAGATTACCTTTCGCCCGCTATGAATTATAATGTGTACTTCTATTCATTATAATTTTAAATAAATTCTATTCTGAGAACAATAAAGTCTACTACACTGTTATAATTATTATGATTATTTTTCTTTGTTATGTAGGTAATAAATAAAAAACAAAATCAAATAACAGAATTATGTTCGAAGCTTAACTTAATTTGAAATAAAATTAAATCATTGAAATTCACACAGAGCAATTAAAATTTATGTTGTTATTCAAGCCAAAATGTTGGGATCAATAAATGTGAGGTGATTAATGAATATCTTCTTCAGCAAATTGACTATCAATTCATTAAGTTTATAGAAAACAACAAAGCTTCAGTAAGCTTACAATCAATTAATAATAAGTTATCTATAAATGCATTAAGTGACGAATCGTAGACATTATACTCTGCGCAATATCTCGCTGCAGGCATGATTACAGTTTATGACTTTGTCTGCAGCGAGATATTGCACAGAGTATACAGCGAAACAGAGCATACAGCGAACATACAGTATGCCCTATAAGCACCGTCTCACACCCACGTTTTATAACCCTGTTTGTAACGAGATATTGCGAGGAGAATAATATTATTCTCGGACACACGGCTATACGCAATTTTATAAAAATAAGGTTTATACGGTATAATATTCTAATACTTTATTTCATCTATCGAGAAAGGTACCTAGGCAAGAAGGCGTATCAACTGATCCTTTGTCGGAAACTACAAAGCTCGATTGAGTATAAATATCTGAAGAGTTCCTGCAAATATCATACGTTCTGGGACTTGTGTGGTATGACAAACACATAATTTATTATGTGCTCTTGGTTCTAAGAATACAAATTTCGTACTTTTCCCAGAATCAAATCAAAATATACATTCATACGCTTTGATTTATATCATATTTAGATTGGGATAAATAAAATTGGTACGATTTCGTAAAGTGAGCTTTTTTAATATATAAAAGACACCCAATCCAATTAGATGAGATTAAAATTTTGTACACATACAAAATTATGGATATTGCCTTTTAAGTTTTATGTCTCAGTGAAAGCGACATCGTGTGTGTTGTAATTTCTTATATCAGTAATACGTTTGTATGCGATTTGCAATTCGTGACTTAATCAAGAACATAAGAACCATTCGAAGACAACTTGCCAAATTATCATTTCTCTGTATATTATTCATAACGTCTTGACCGGCATGGTTGGCGCTGCGGTTAAGCTATTGGCTTTCGGTGTGCTGCGGGTTCGATCTCCGCATGGAATAAATATTTGTATGTCCTACAAATAGTTGGTTCCGTGTCGAGATGATTGTTTATGTGAAGATTTCTAAATGCAGCCACGATACGTGTTTAATAAATAATGTGAGACAACGTTTTATAAAAAAAAATCTTATCCTTCTTTAATGTTTGGCTGGTGAATTCTGTATAAAGACTGTCTCTCATATAAAAGTGAATACAAAGCCTGAGACCTAAAAATCATGAGATAAATCTACTTATATGTATGCCTATTAGCACTCAGCTATCATCTAAAACAGATTCCTAAAGACACTCCACAAAAGAAAAAAGTAATTCAGCGCCACTTATTACTAATACAACAAAACTCAAACCTCGATCAAATATTAAATCATTCGTCCGCGTTCACTGGCACCCCATCCAATATAATATGAACGAAATTGCGTCGAGGACTGAAACGGGGAGAAATTGAGACAGATTTCAAGAAGTAAAATCATTTAAGGCGGGCGTCGAGAACGGAAATCCGTCATACAGTGGAGAACTCAGAAAAAGTATATAATTAGATTTTTAGGGGTCGAAATCACGACTTTTTTCTACATTGTATAAATACGCTCTTTTTCGAATGTAAGAGGCTGTTTTCAGTTAGAAATTGTGTATGCTTATTGTGTTTCTACTTGAGAATAAAAGCTGTTGTGAGTTTCTTTTTAGAATTGAATCAATGTGGCTAGAATGAAGTTACTTTTTGTTTACCTTGTTTGTAAAGGAGTTGGGTATTTGACAATATTAGCTACCAGATGCATGATAAGATTAATATTAGGACGTAATATAATGTCATTATAGTTTAATTTATGTATCCTTTTATATTAATTCTACACTAAAGTCTACATTTCTTTGTTCCAAGTCTCCTCTCGCAGGTCTGCTGGAAAAGATTTCTTGAGAAATAAGCAGTACCTTTGTGTTGTCTTTCCTATTCAATTGTAATTATTCTTCTTTCTGTGTGTACATAAATTGTTAAATAAATAAATAAGATTTTTACAGTTTGTCGTAATTATTATATAAAGTGAGTTTTGTTAAATGTATAATGTATAAAAGTGACCTTCAGAGACTGGCATAGTCACTAAGGTGTAATGAAGTCTCGACATTAATAAGAATTAAAAAAATACACAAATCTGATTTTCGCCAGCATCATCACCTACTTTGAGTTTGTTTTATCAAAAAATATATATTTTTAGACTCTTTAATACCTAGAAAAGTTAAAATAAGCTTGTGTTTAACACTAATATTCTTGCTACATTATACCTCTAACAAATGTAGCATATTATAGCTCTCCGCTAATTGGTCCAAAACAACTACACAGACAGGTCTAATGTATAAGATTTATACTTAATGCAAAGGTCAGACGATATGACGTCTGAGACATTAAATGTGGTAATTCCATCTTTAATTGTGTCGTGCAGTCCCACTAATGGGCAAATTTTGGGCCAGTGACATAATGTTTGGAGTTTGTCCAAATCTTTATACTGGCATTGTTTTGTACAACATCTATGGTACAATAAATCAAGTTTATTTTAAGTAGCTAAACAGAGAAATGAATTTTAAAATCTTGGATCTGAAACTTGTTTAAGTGATTATAATCTGTAACTTGGCTGTCGTTTTACTCGACTTAAGTAGGTTAAAGTTATACATTTTCAGTAGAAAGTTGATAATTTATTGTTTTAGTAAGATTAAAGTTAGCTATTACAGTTTGGACTTTTTTTGAATTGAAATATGTAACATGTACAATTTGTATATAAATCTAAAAAATATCATTTACGTTCTCAGTTTTTACATTGTCTTCAATTTTATTCAGGTTATTAACATTAAAAAAATTCTCACAGTAAATTACAATATCATCCACATAAACACGCACACTTGTACCAAGTCTCAACGATTCTCCTCGCCTAATTTCCGACGAGTATTAGAACGGGAGAGCACTTACTAAGGGAGAAAAAAGATATTGCTAAGGAAAATGGCAGGTCATAAATAAGGACAAGTGGCACACTTCGCGCTTCGAAATCTGACGGTACCCAGGGCTAAGGTTGAGTGTATGATTGCGGATATGAAAGATGGAAGCTTAGGATTTTTTGTGTACGTAATCGTGCAAACGAGTGCTGTTATGGTTTGTTCTTGAAAAAGATTTTTATGCGTGTTTTTAAAACCATCCTATTTTAGATAGTCTTCTTGGAAAAGTAGAAGAGGTCGTTTATTTTAATACACCTTTTCTACATATCACAATTAGGTATATCTACTAACGTAAAATTTTAATTTTGTGACTATTGTGTTGTCCTATGTGGAATAAATTATATTTCTTTCTATATTTAATCCTGAATATGTTTTACAACATGAGCTACTTCTGTATTTTGATGATAATTAAACAAATCAATTAATTGAACAGATTGCAAGGCAAGAGCTTCCACGAGTGATGAACCCTGAGATCGTCTGGCGCACCCTGGGCGCATTTTTCCACTACGGCATGAGCGATTCCCATGAGATAGTTCGTGCCGACTCGACCAAAGAAAGATTAATCAAAATTCCCATTATCAACCAAGAATCATATTCAAAGAAAGCAATGGTCATTACGTAGCTCAATCTGGTAGAATAGAATAGAATTGATCTTTATTTCATGTAGACCAGATACAGGCACTTATGAAATTTCGAGACTCTAGGTGCACGGTTCCAAATAGTAGATCCTATGAAGATGATGATGATGAAGAACCGGCAAGAAACTCCATGGAAACTCTTTTGAAATAATATATTAAAATCTTGATCAGTACAATGTTATGGTAAGAGCTGGGAGAATAAATATATTTTAATGGTAAATATATTTGCTTTACGTGTGCCACGTAAAAATATGTAGGTACAGAAGCTTAACCAACATGAATTAGGTTTCCGGCCAAACCTACAAAAAGTTCCAGTTTCGTTAGTCAAAACAAAATAAATGGAAAAGATATAGGTAGTGTTGCGAATAACATCGTCACGTCGCCAACGCTAACCCAACAAAATACACCAATGCCAATATTCCGTACCTACGAACCTACTTCGAACTATTTGCATGGCACTTACTAAAAACAACTATCATACTAAGTCGAAAGCCTAAGTGGAGTCATATTTATTTTCGCTTCCACTTCAAACGGCACATTGTTTTGAAGGAAATCTCACTAACATAAAAGGGGGAATATAATAATAAACAGTTACATAAACATCTTCAAGTGTCTCTCAACCTCTGAGAGAAATAATTATATTTCTTTGTTGGCGAGAAATAGATAAAAATAACGTTTTCGCTTGTTCGTATCATTCACGTTTTGCCAAGAACGGTTTAAGATGACTTTATAAGTATTATATAGAAGATTTTCATCTTTATCTATCGAGTTTTATAGATCTATTACGTCACTCATGTGACTTTGTGTGAATCGTACTAAATCTTTTTCAATTTTGTAAGGCAAAAAATCAAAGAGTTTTTCTTGAACATATAATCATTTTTCATAACCCCATCTCCAAAATCCAATCTTTCACTTTGATTTTGGATTCAATATAAAAAGTGGAGCGTTTAACTTCAAAACAGTGTAAATTGGTTTGATAACCTAAATCTATACACGCAACATAGGCCCAAGTACACCGAAAAAGAAAACTGTCGTTAAGACTAATACAGTCAATTAAAAACTTATACAATTAAGAACTTTCATATTCGTAAACGGCTGGTTTCATAATTAATGCTACACACATTTCCATTGTACTTCTAAGGGCCGATTTTACCATCATCAGATAACGTTACCCAGAAGATAAATATGAATTTTTGACAGATTTGTCATATAAATAAAACAAATTTATTCCTCGGATAGTAGTTATCTGACATTGGTGATTTCGGCCCTAATTATTTCACTGGTACTCCTCGCTTTTAAAAGTGGACATTGGTTTTTCATTATCTCCTCACGCGTAACACTAAAATATTCGATAGCTTCCCAAAAGATTTACGGCAACAAAAATAGGGGTTGTGGAGACCGGCTCAATGCATACATATTCCGGTTCAATCCACGACGAACAACAAAGAGCCTAGAGCAAAGTTCTACACGAGAATTGCAATCGACACCGCTCGTGTCGGAATGGTTGAAAATCGATTCTGCCGTTGACACTTTTTAATTTGAATATTCTCTTTTTTTGGGGCCAAAACATTTTGGTAGGTTTTGTTTGGCTGAAACACCGTGAAGCGGACAAACCTTTTTGATTCGTCGTTTATTTACGGCTAGTTGCTATCCGCGGTTTTGCTGCCATTGCTTTGTATTGTGTTATTTTGTAAAAAATGTTGGGACCAAAATCTATCTGATGTCAATTCTTACTTACACAGTACGTGTTAATCGGAATAGACTATTGATTCTTCGGAAGAACGTCTTTGCAAAATAATATATGCAATCTACCAAAATAATAAGCGATGCCTTCTTATTGTAAGCGATTAGATAATTTCATTTACCACTTCACCCATCTTATTGATGAACGAGAAAGATCGACGTTGCTTAAAGTATTGGTAATTGTTTGTTCTTACAATTCAACAAATTTCTTCTTTTTTTCTGTACAATTCGGTTCAGTGATTGCATTACATGCTAGTGTAGTTAGTTTGGAGGACTGCCATTTATAATGTACAATTGGCAAATTTGCCGCTCGACCACCCTTAAGGCCAAAATCGCTTAAGTAACGCGGAAGCGATCGCTCTCTACATAAGCACATACGTGCACCAAAACAAAACCAGTTTTAAGGGGCTGGCCTTGCAATTTATTTTGGTGTGTATGTGTATTACAATACACGATACGCATAAGTACTAATGCATCATGTTCATGCGTGATATGCATTCTCAATGGAGCTGGTTCACCGCTAAGACCTAAACTACAGTCGTATTTTTGTAGAAATAAAAAATAATTCTTTATTTATTTCTTTATATTTAAGCAGAATAAAATCACGAATATCGAACATATTAATTACCGTTCCTCACTTAAGACAATAGTGAAATTAAGTAACTGAGACATTCTTCTATTAAAGTTTAAGTGTGTCCTGTTAAGCAAGACGTAGTAAACATAGATCTCAGAATCTCAATTTAATAAAATATTTTTAAAACTTTATCATATTGTTGTATAAATTATACGTGTATATTAATAACAGCAACATCATTAATGCTGGCTCTTATATTGTATCCGTAATAAATATTTATAACATTTCTCAAAGTTGCTTTATGCATTCTTTTCTTTGTTGCCCTGCTTTCTCGAGGAGGTCGTTAGCTGTGTACCCGCATATTTTTTCTTGAGATTAAATTTTTCAGTGGGCCTCAACAGCTCAATTTCGCACGAAATTATTACTCGAGCTTCATTTTCCGGGTTCATTACTTGGACTTACTGTCAAAGTTTTATGTTAAAGTATGAAGTATTTCAATTCTGATGGAATAATGTAGTAACATCTTGTTCTTATTATTTTCTAAGAAGATAGAGCACGAAATATATTTAAAACTAAGGTGATTGAAATAAATTAACATGGATTCAATTTAGTAAATTATATTCCCTTTGCAGATTCTTTTGTTTCCAAAACTACCTATTGTAGGACATTTTTATGAGATAGAGAGAGAATCTGTATAACTATGTCTTGATCTCATTGAGGAAGCCCTATACAGGTATGAACTTCGTAACATTATTATGTACCTAAATCTATTTGTCTTTCTGCTATTGCAATAATATAAGTTTTTAAACTGTCATGGTCACTAACATTAGTATTAGAGTTCAAAACGGGGTATTTACCATGTTTATATCTTGTATTGAGCTCCCGATATTTCGGCACTGTTGCAATCGCCATGGTCACGGATAAACCCAAGCGGAAGCGGGAGCGCAATACAAGATATAAACATGGTAAATACCCCGTTTTGAACTCTAATACTATTGCAATAATAATTATTATTATTATATGGAATAAAATTTGAACCGTGTAGGTGGGTATCGATGGTGTAAATGCTTTTATTGTTTTCCCTTCAGAAATGTAAGGTATTTCATCAAGGTGAGAACAAATAAACACCGGGATATCTCCTGTACGAAATGAGCTTAATAGATTGCGATCTGTTGGCATACAAACAGCTATGTAACTTGTTTTCTATCCATTAATATACTTACAACTTATGTGGATACATCCTGTTTTTTCCACTCCTTGATCAACGAGAAAACCTCGACTCACTACCTCGATAATATCAATCCTTTTTGATAGGACCATTACAATATTTCCAACCTTACATTTTACGATTATTTTTAGATATAACTTTTTCATATAAAATATTATTACAGCTGTAATCACATCATCGTGATTGAAAGCTATTTGTGAGGAGTAGACTGATGTACGGAGATTAAGAACGAAAGTTTCGCTATTAATAACTTTATAGCTCTCGTTAATGTTATTTGCTAAAAGCAGTATTTTTGCACTAACTATGTAATGGGTAATAGATTTATTGGTGACAACGACAGACGATGTTATTTATGAGTGTGATCTTGGACGTAAAATATGTCTATAAATAAGGGTCTCAGGAAAGGTTGTGGGAATAATATTTTGGTCGCAAAGTTTACTGAAATAAAATCAATATTTATGGATAATTTTGGATTTTATGTCGATTTGGTTGGAACTCTACGAAACTTAGGTATCTTGTTGCCTAGATAGACCTTTGTTCGCTTACCTGGTTTAGATAAACGCTTGTTATTTTAAACGGGAAGCTGCTGTATACTATCTTTAATTTATGGCTCAAAGTATATTCACGTCGCAACGATATTTCGTCTGCATGTAAAAACGTTCGAAAATTTGTGTTCTCATTATACCACACAAGTTTTCATGAGACATCTATAAATGTCGTCAGTCTTTGCACAAAGAAGAGAAGAGGCAGACCAAAGAAAAGATGGATGGACTGTATGAAACATGACATTCTGAGTTCGAAGGAAGTGAATCCGAAAATGACGTCTAATAGAGATGAATGGAAGAAAAACACACGTCGCGCGGTCTCCAAATAAAATAGAATAACGCCATGAGAATTATGAAGTTCAAGTCACTTAACATTTTTTATTTACCTTTCATTTGTTTAGTTATAATACGTAAAGGTGTCCCATTTACATTCTTCCATCTCTATTTATTGCTTTCTGTACAATCATCATCTAAATAATATTATCTTTCAGCCGGCTTTGTCTCCATTTTGGCCTGGTAGACTAATTAAGCATAAAATACATTTCAGCTATCATCGCCTAAATATATCTACTTAAGATAAATTAACATCTTCACTTTACCGACTAAATCTTAATTCCAACATTTCTACCTAGAATCCCTGATTACTTTACCATCTAAGTCAACAAACACCCAATTTGCTAACTGTTGAATAATGTAAATAATTTGTACCATCTTAATAGTCAAGATACCTATGTCATGCTTAAAAGTGACGCGATAAATACGCCAGACACAAGGGTTCGAAGCTTTGAGGGACCAACCATTAATATTAATGAAGACAAGGAATTCTGTATTCCATCAAATATCTGAACAGGTGATACTGAAGCGATACTTGGTAATATTTTATTTTAATACCGTTTTGGTGGCCTTTTTTTGGGCTTTATGGATATTCTTCTTCGTATTTGTAAGTATAGTCTTTGCATAAATTTAGTGCGTGTATAATTAAAGATTGCATAAGCTTCTTTAAGTATGATTTGGTGAGAGTACCATTCTTGACAGTTAGAGGGTTAAAAGTTTTTACCAAAACTAGCATTTTACCAAAAAAGATCCCATCTGACAAACTACTCTTCCTTGTTCCGTGTACATTTCTATAAACAAGTTCTCTGTGGAAAAAGTCCAACGTTGAAATACTTCATTCAATCAATCATGCCGAACGCAACGGTTGCAAGTGACACACAGTTTAGTGAACAGGTAACAAATTGTTGTTGCACAAAAAGTGTTCTCACCTGTGTTTTTGTTAAGGCAGTTTTATTTTAATTTACTGAAATAGATGTTGAAGGCTTTTAATTTGTTTGATATGTTAGTATTGGATGAAATAAAGTTAATAGTCCACGTATAGGAAAAGAAACAGGACGGTTAACCACTTTTCTTTTGCACTTTAATGCTTTACTTCATATAGATGAGAATCAGTTAGGTAACAAAAATAATGAAAATTTCCGAATAAAAAAAACAATGTTCAACTTCTGTTCGATTCTAAAACAACAATTATAACTCATAATAAATGATTCAAATCAAATAAAGCATTTAACGAACATTTCAGCTAACAAAATACATCAATAATTTCGATGCGATAGTAAAAAAGCTGTCGATGCGAACGCAGTTGCATCCATTATTCGTGAAAACAAAATAAACTTTGCTAGTTTCAATGAACAAAAACCAGCAAAATGTCGACTCATGAATGTGGACAAATGGAACGAAGTTGTAAAATTGTACGGTGCGCAAATTTTTCGTGCGGCCAACCGCAAGGGATGTGGGGAATGGATAGTGAAACTTGTGTTCGTATAACATTTGTAGTATCTATTGAAACGAATTCATAATTCAATTTGTTACTTATACGTACACTTTTGCATACTGTTAGCACACATTTTCTCAATTCAATTTGGAGATCCAGTGACGTCATTCCTCTCAGAAATGTTTAAATTTCTACTAACTGTAAACCTCACTGGCAATAGGAACTTTGATGTCAAACATTTTATTTACATTACACAGGATAAAGGTTGACAAACTTCTAAATTAACTAAATAAATTACCTGCGAGGTTTATATTTACCGGAAAGGTGACATTGCTAATAATATTATTAAGGAAAAGAAAATACCTTTCAATAAGAGCAATCTGGTTGATAAGCGTACTCAATAATGAGATACGACATTAATCATTATAGTTATAGAGACGCTAGAGAGAAAATAAATAATAATAGATAATTGTCTTAGAGTGTCTATAGACTCTAGGTCCTAATAATAATTGTACAGATAGCAATTGATTGAACCCACACAATAATTCTATTACTTATGTTTTATATACCCTAAAATGAAATGATACCTACAGGTAACCTGAAAACCGATCGTGGAGTGATACTGGTTGTAAAACTTTTACTGCCCTACCATCCGTAACTGTGTTATACGATATCCCACACAAAATAATTCGATTGTCTCATTCGGTTCGTCGAAAGGGGTGAATGGAACTGTGAAGCTGAATATCTTTGTCACCTACGTGTGAATTTTGAGTTGTACATTGTGTGTTGCTGGTTTTGTCAGAAATACTGACGCAGAAATACGTAGTAAGAATGAAATGGATGATATAGTAAAAGCCAATCTTAAACTAGAAATTATTAAAATACATATTGATGTATCGTGATCATGTTTCTGTTACGTATCTTGATCGGATTCATTTTATACTGAAAACATTGAACCAAGAAAACACACAAAATAGTTTTTAGTACTTAGGATAATTGGTTACGTAAGCCTATGGTGGATTTTATCAAACTATAGAATCTAAAAAAAAAAAATCAAGCAACTCCAATTTTAAACGTATGCACTTAGATTTCTATACACTGAATAAGATAAGCAAATTGCAATATTAAATTAAATTGTAGTCTTAATCGTACAGGAAATTTCTGTTGCCGATTCCCTTGATATAATCCCTCAGTCACTCTTTACTACACCTATAGGAAAAGAAGGACTATCATATTCTTAGTCGGAAACCACACGGGTATAAGAAAACTGTTTAAGCATTTTCAAAACATTAAACAAACTAAGTTTATTTTCTCCAACTATTATTCCTCTACCGATATTATTAACTTGCAACTACGGAAGTCTCAGTTTCTACTTAACTAAAACTTCAACTACTTCAAAAGTTTCTTTCTTCTTTAACCCATTTGGGAAAAAACTGTATTCTGTATTTAGATTCTCCTTTTTATATCAAGAAGGGATATAAAAGTCATTTTGCATGTGCATCGCTCGTACTTACTGAACTAGTTTTAATGTTAGTTTTGAAATTGCTTTACTTGGTGTTCTTAGTGCCCAAGATAGATATTTTGACGTGATCTTTGCCATTGGCTGAGATAGTGGATACAAGCTTATCTACCTATTCTATTACCTATACATACGTTTTTTAATTGTTTAAATACATAGCAGCGAGCATTTGCATAGCAGTGATAGCCTAGTGATTGAACGCTTGCCTTCTATGCAGCGCTTGCCTTCTACGCAGGACGGTCCGAGATCGAACCCAGCCTGCACCTCTGACTTTTCGAATTTTCGAAGTTGCGTTAATAAAACAACTAATATTCTCGTTTTCGGTAGAATTTGAACTCTCGATCTCTCAACTCAAAGCCGACCCCTTAGTTACATTTCCATACACCTGACACCTTTCATTCTTCGCCATTCATATCAGCATAACAACAGTATAATAAGGTGCATCATAAATAAAAAAAGGTAGTCAAACGACACATGCCAAGTCATCCATCCTGTCATATAAGAGAAAACTAATAAAACAGAGTACGTATTCTATCAGCAAATGAAACTACACTACAGGAAAATATGTTTGTTTTATGTCTATATTTTTATGTCCGTTTTTCCTTACAGTCATCAGAATTCTATGGGTTATTACCATTAAAAGTCACAAGAAAACGTAGACAGGAAATACATTGTTACCAGCCACCTGATTACGTATGATAAATATGACAGTTGCTGACGCACATAAACTTCCTATTCCGTATCCACTTATGAAAACATCTTTATGCGAGAAAGGGATGCATTGTTTGTTGGTCGCTGTGGCTGTCAGATTTTTCTTACGTAATCATGGATTACAGAAGGATGCTTAGCTTATCTCTATTCAAACAGAGCTTGAGAGACGTATTTGTATCAAATGATAGACCCAAATCTGTGCTGAAGTAGAGGAGGTTTTAAAAGAGGTATGGGATAGTAGAATTTTTAGCTCAAAACTGGAGCTGCCCGACTGGGGAAGTACCTCCACCTTGCAGAATATCGTAGCGAAACGGTGAGAAAGGTCACCAGTTCTCCTTGGGGAAGCGTGGTGTTGGCAGTACGGTTCCCTTACTACTAACAGAACGCTAGTAGTAAGGTCGGCAACGCGCGAGTAATGCCCCTGGTGTTACAAGCGTCAATAAGTTACGATAACCGCTTGTCATCAGACGGGCCGTAAGCTTGTTTCCTATCGTAGTGGTATAAAAAATGTATGGAAGTAGATCTACATAGATATTAGATATTACAAGTTCAACTTTAATGCTTGGAACTTACGGATTATAATTTCTTCGGGACTTATAGAATCTTACGTTATTATATTTTGTTACACTAGTTTTAAATAAGTCAGGGCTAATGAAACAAACGGTATGGAAATTACATCTTATAGATTTATTCTATTTTTAACCTACCTTATATTAAGAAGGCTAGTCTGAACTGACTTTCCTGTGGGAAGTGGCGCCATGTGCTGAAATACATGTTTTTAACCTAGTTCGGCAGTGGATGCTGTTCGAAATTTAATGTGTATAATTTCTAGCCCCTTTTTTTGCACACATTGTGAACTAATTTATGGCAATAAAAAATCTTTAATCTTTAATAATCATTTTACCAGGCTCCAGACATACCGTGTAAATATTTGCCACCGCCTCATGCCGAGAGTTAAAAACGGAGGTATTCATCATATTTTTTTAGAAAACTATCTGTATCTGGTGAGCCTACTGTAATTCTTTTAGTTCGACTGTACATAGCTATCATCAATCGGGAGACAAATACAAACTACTTAAAAACTTTATGTAACCTAGAATTAGGAAATATTCTATAATATGCCTCTTATAGAGGCGGATGTGTTGGGAAAACTATGTACCATATCTTTGGCGAATAAATTTATCTTTGCGTCAGTCGCGTTCCAATACCTCAGCAATATTCTGAACGATGACCTATTTTTTGCACAAATCCCATTGAGTCCACAGGCATTTATTATTAGTAATTGTTATTATCATATCTTTTTTTGGAACGTGTTTTTAATTTTTTTACTTTTGTTTTTGTCTTCATTTTTTACTTTTTTTTTGTTTTAATTGTTTACTTTTTTATTTGTGTCGTAATTTGTGTAAAAATAAATTGCTTTTCTTTCTTTCTTTTCTTTGTCTCTGATAGCTGACGTGAATATAAAGAGTAATCACGAAACGAGAAACTTTGTATGTAAATCAATAGGATTTTAGAAAATTCGATGTTGAAGTTTGACAGTGAAAGAGGAGCAAAATCCGCACTAACAAAGCAGACGAAGTCGCGAGTGTCAGCTAGTAACATTATGCATGCGAAATCGAGTTCGTGCGCTCCATTTGTAGGACCTCTGTTGAAGCTATCTTTGGGAATTTTCTATATTTTAAACGAAGTATTTAATCCAGATGTATTATTGAGTAATAAGACAAAAAAAGTAATTCTAAACGGGCCAAGCCACATTCGTCTACATATGAAGAGAAAAATTTGTACACCTTTTTAAGCATATTGCGCGCACGGTGTTAAAGTTTATATGGAGAAGAAGTGCAGAAAGCTATAATTACGGTCGAATTTTGATCACTGGGTGATGAGGTGACCACTAGTACCTATTTAATTGAAGAGGTAGGGTACTAAGCCCCTTTGTCACTGCGACCTGCGAAGATCTATTGTGACGATTACGACGACTAGTACCTATACTCAAATACGTAAAAAATAAACGCTTTCTATTTTGGGTGTGGTGGAAACTAGTATGAATTACGCTCGTACTTTAGAATGATGCTTAGCGGTGATCTTTACGTGAGAAATAGTACGGCTCCATAATTTCATAAAAAAATCACCACTTACCTACGTGTCAAACAAAAGAAAGTATGAAGTACACTGGACTGCGTATAATAGAGTAAGATATCGAGTCTCGAAGAAATTACCAAGCATTGAAGTTGAACTTACAATATCTAATATCTAACACTGGATGCATACAATTTTAGTCTAAAGGATGGTCGACCGAATTAATTGCCGATTGTACATACTTATCCAGCATAGGTCATACATTTCCCAAACAAGATATTGAACCCAAAACCTCACACTGAAAGCGGAAATTCCTCTGCGCCATATGGACGAAACGTTTTATATTCCCAATATTCTTTTTATTACACTATGAAATGTGTGTGTATGTCACTAGCATTTTATTACGGGAAAGTGATGACGAAATGCTTTGTGATACCGCTTGTAGCGAATGCGACGATTTTATGTACGAATGAGTGCTTACAATGCGAGTAATCCTATTAGTTAACATGTACCTGTACTGCGGCATGTGGCAACATGTACTGTCGATGTTGCTAATGTAATAATATGTTGGGGATTGTGAAGGCCACTTTGGAAAATCTGCTTTTCCAAATTATTAACAACTAGCGACCCGTCCCCGGCTTCGCACGGATGCAATTTCTCTACTATCCTTACATTCAATATGAAAGTATTATACATATAAAACTTCCTCTTGAATCACTCTATCTATTAAAAAAAACCGCATCAAAATTCTTTGCGTAGTTTTAAAGATCGAAGCATACATAGGGACAGACAGCGGGAAGCGACTTTGTTTTGTACTATGTAGTGATGATGATTCAATATTACTTGACTAAATGTACGGAACAGCTGATTTCTTATTCGCAATTTCAGGGTCAATGTCCATGAGTCTGCGCTTCAGTGACAGTGGAAGGTCTCCCTTCATTAGCTGTGAAAAACAATAGGTACATGGCTAAATAGTTGCTACTTTGTTTCTTTTTGATATTCTAAAAACTTTTAGTGGCAACACTAAAGCCCGTCACACACGTAGCTATAATATATATTATAGCAAGACATATTACGATATATTTTCCATAGTAATCTTCGAGTGACCTCAGACGCAGCTATAATATATATTTCTATTACGTCATCAAAATATGTTATACTATAGCTACCACGTATGGGGGCTTGCTATAATGTAATATATAGCTCAGTATATTAATATATATTATAGCTACGTGTGTGACGGGCTTAAAAGTTACAAATAAAAAAACAAAAAAAAAGTAAACAAATAAAAAAGATAAAGGTAAAGTATACAAATACCGAGATGATGTCTAGACGATGAACATTCCAATTGTCTTTGATCTACTATGCGCTTCACTAGAATCGTTCAGCCGTCGATGTCGAATTCAGATTCATGACGTCACAGACATAGAACATCAAATATACTGCAAGCAAGGTAAGCTGCTCTTTGAAGCCATAAAATTTGTACGTGTTGGTAGATTTTACCTGTCTCGAATATCTATTTTTGTGATCCATGCATTTTTTTTTTCACGCTTTTTATCCTACTTCAACATGAATGAGAATTATTATATTTACTAAAAAAAATAACTCGCAAAAGCGTTTCTGTTTTCTATAATCCGCTTACCAAAAAGGTAAATATTTTGTGAATTGAAATTGAATGTTAAATTAATTTTGAAGATTAAAAAAATACGAGTATACACACGAGGAAATAATAAACCATAATGCTTATAGAGGGGTTGATTGATAGAATGCAAGGGGTTTGCCAAAATCACGATTTTGAAGACTATCAATAACTCGTTCAGAAATAACTTTTTATTAAATAAGTTTTCCATGATACCTTATTATAACAACAGATCCTGCCGTTTTAAATAAACAATAAATCTGCCTCACAAATGTACCAAACCAATTCAAATAAAATTAAAAACGTAACAGCGACATAAAACCCGGAATAGCTCTATATAAACTTTAAAAAGTCGAATAAAACTCCAGTAAAAACGCAGTAAATTGACTGGTGACAGTAAAAATGTGGAATAACTATTTGTAGTACAGGTAATGGGTGATGGTAATACTGCAATTCGACCACCAAAGTCTCACAATGGGTCCGCAATTACATCGTTTGAACGTCGGACCAATCGCCTCTATTCGTGCTACGTTTAGATTAGGATAGTCGGCTGGACTAACTACCCAGCTAGTCCAACCAACTATCCAAAATCGGCCGTGATTTTATTCAGTAAATGAAATGAATTGGACAAAGTTCTACAATTACCAGGTGCATTACAATTTATATTTGGTGGGATTTATACCTACAATTTTTTTTAGACTGATTTAATAGTTTAAGAGGCCGGGCGGTGTATTAAGTCAAAGGTACTAGGTATTGCATTTGCCTATTTTCTAGATGACTTACATTTAGTTTTCTGTAGGCTTTAAAATATCTCAGGAAGGGCATTGAAAGTTACCGAGTACGTAGTTTGGAATTAACTGCCGTCTTTTACGACAACCATGTATTTTTAAAGACTAATCTATTTTAATAATAATTTAGCTCATTGTCCCACTGCTGGGACTTAGTCCACCACGCTGGGCTCGTGCGGGTTGGCGGACTACACACACCATCGAGAAATTTATGGAGCCCTCTTCAAGTATTCAGGTTTCCTCACGATGTTTACCTGCATCGCTATCGCAAATTCTGATCCGCACATGAATCCAAAAAGTCAGAGGTAGTTTGAGGTGAGCTCAACACTACGCAAGAGAGAAGTATTTTTCAATTAATGATGCATTCTGAAACAATATTTCCAATACTCCTTGATTTCCTTTACGACACTTACTCGTATTACCACATCGTCACGTCGCTGTCGGTCGTCGGTGATCATCGAGCATGCCCGTACTCTTTTCGGTCCGGACATGCCCGACCGTATGTTTTTTTTATTAAATTTTTTTATTAGAAGTGTACCTATTTCTCTTTTTATGTTTCGTTTATTGTGAATGTTCCGCCATATTTATCCCGCACGGAATAAAATTATTTTTCTTTCTTTCTTTCTTCACGACCAATATCTAAGTCCTACTCGCTCTAATAAACAAGTCCATCTAAACGCGCCTCCTCCAGTGAGTGGTTTGAGCTAGGTGAACGGATTGATCCGCACTCTGCAATTTAGCCACAATCCTCTGTTAGTGACTTTGTCATTTCACATGTAGGTACTACGGCTCTGTTATTCCCTTAAACTAAATTTAAGAGGGAATTCTGCTCGCCATCTTGTTTTGATAGTTTATTGGTGTAATATTTATTCGAGTTTTAGAGCTGTGAAATCTTTTTGTTATTTTTTTATAGTTTTACCTGCAGTATGGAATATATTTTCTTCAGTGATAGTTTATCGGTAGTTATTTCAATGAAATAAAACAGTTATTATTCGAATGTGATAATAAACTAATTTATTTTCAATTTTTTAAAATCCTAATTTTTTTTTAAGTTGTCAACAGTATTCAAATATAGATATCGAAAGTTCATAATATTAATCGAAATTTACTTTTTCAAATAATTTTCTCATAGAATTGTGTTTTCTATTTGAAAGATGATTTAGAACTCCAATAAAATTGTATTAAATGTGAACTATCTTTTGAAGGTTCTAATTATTTTACTGTCAATAAAATAGATAGTTGACCTTAAGCTAGAAAAATAAGCTTGTTTACGTTTCCAGGAAAAATGACGTAGGCAAAGGAATGTTCCTTTTTCCAATGGAACCCGGAAAAACAATGGCTCAATAGCACTTGGGGCCACGTGCCACATAACGTATTGGGTTAAAGATTGTAATAGCACACGTAATAAAGATTTGCTTGCGCTGCTTTGGACATGACATACTAACCTATTATCTGAATTGGATTTTGCGATTAGAAAACGATTATGTTCAAAGATTCAAAGATTTATTGCTTACTAAGTGTATACATTGGTGTTACATTTTGTTTTGGAACTTATAACTTAGTGGCCTTTTACAAGCATTGCAATATTGAGGGCTATAGATATTTCTATTATAATTATTGTAAAGTATATTGTTATTATTACAATTCAGCTAGGTACCTATGTGTTTATACAATGTTATGTTATGTTACAAGTCCATTGCACATACGAATCGTATTGAACGGTTTTCAGTGTGCATAAGTACTAGACAGAGTACAGACCAGTGGCGAAGAGTCCATACAACCCGATTCTCATCGGCTTCCCTTTAGGAATTGTTTAATGCATAGACCAACGTAATATTATATTATTGACAAAAAAAGGCTTGTTAATCAGTTAGGTCGAGCTGTTCCAGAGGTGACTATATATAGATTATAAAAGACGGTATGGATTTTTGTCTTGCAGCATTAATTGCAGCTATTTTTAGAAGGCGTTTTTGGGACGGCTTCCCCTTTTAAAACTGTCACCTTTCACCACTGGTACAGAGAGTCCTGAACTTTATGTTCGAAGGAATAGATTGTATGGATTAAAACTCACCCAGGATAAAGCCAAACACCAGGGGGCTTATTATGAGCTCTTATAGCAGGGTAGAAATTGAATTGCCCAGATATTTCCAATATAATCTGACCTTTCATTGTACGAAAAGCCTATACAGTGCGAGGTCAACGTATACTGGAGATGTCTGGATAGTTCAATTTTTGCCTTGCTATAAGCGTTCGTAATTATTATTCTATCTACTTGCTTTAATTATTTATTATTTAATTATTGTTATTATGTAATATGTATTAGTTTGTTAATTTATTGCTATTGTTTTATATTTGTGTATATTTTTGTATTTTATTCTATGGGCCAAGTTGCCTTAAATGGAATATTATTATTATTATTATATTATTTAACTCTGTTTCCATCCTAAGAAAAATGTCTTTTCTGTCTATACACCTGTCCTCATGTCTATCATTCTAGTGTGTCTTGTTTTTGTGGCAAATAAATGATTTTTCTTTCTACTGTCTATAAGTTAGATGGTGACTTAAAGCTATACAAAGGATCAAAATCACATTTCTAAAAATAAGCACAATGCAAGAGCATAATATTTTATTATTACGAGAACAGAATAGAACCGCTAGTGAAACAAAGAAGACATCAAAGTAACAAACAACCACACGACACTATATGAAAACTTTACGATGTTAACCATAAAATGTGTTATATCTTATACCTACTTTATGACTATGCAAATATTTTATTAAGAATGTAAATAAGAATCAACGGCAAAAAAATACGACTTAAAATATACAGGGTGGCACAAGTTTTGGAGCATTAAGAGTGACCATCCTTTCTGTTATAGTTAGAGAGTTTTAGTTGTGAAAATTCTTTAATTAAAGATTTAAACAAAATTTTTAATAACGTTCTGTTTTACCACCATTCCACACTATTTGTTTTTGGTAAAACAGAACGTTATTAAAATTTCAAACACCATCATCGAGTTTAAGACGTCACTTCTTCGTGTTTGTTTTGTAACAATATTCACAATTTCACATGCTATGAACGAGCGATGCAATGACGTCATTTTTCACGTTGGTACTCTATGTTTTATGCGAACATTTGAAAGTCATATTTTTATTTAGGATATTTTAATTATTCGTGCTTAAGTTTATTTTTATTATGTTTAATTAAGTCTTCAATCCTTACAATAAAATAAAAACAGTAAATTTATAAAATCAAAACACCCGCTGCTTAAAAAGTGAACATAAATTAATAAAAAATAAAAAAACCAAACTGCGTAAAAAATAAACTTTAAATAAAAACTGAAAAGAAAAGAACAAGTCCAGTATTCTAGAATACTCTTAAGTACCTAATATTGTACTTAATCGTTTCAGGATCGATAAACGCATAAAAAAGTCTCATGAGGAACATAGCAACTTTAATAGTCGGCACTCATTATTGGGAAGATTTGCGACGGCCTCGATTTTTAATGGGTCGCGATATTGAATTTTGATTACTATTCATGCCTTTAGTGACACTCGCAAGATTACGATTGACGTAAGAATCATCAAAATCGGCTCACGCGTTTGGTCTCTAGAGCGCCACAAAGGAACAAACATAATATACATAGGCTGATAAACACATTACCATCCTTTACGTCGCGCAGTCGGGTATAAGCATGCAAGTTCCCTATTATCTCTTTATTCGACTTTACATTGTAGTATTATGTATGTTTTTCTTTCTTGTTTTCAGCTAAGTTTTTACAAAGAAAATGACATCTCTCGCAGCTTCATGAAGGATTTTGCGGCCAAGTCTATTTAAGTTTTTAGTTTGAATTACGTACTTTCATGAGTTATAATTTGTAATTTGACAAAATTAGTAGCTTTAGGCGGTGACTTGTAATTTTCAGAGACGAATAAAGTTTTGTAACGTTGATGTAGGCATAAAGAAAATTGACAACTCCGTTTTTAACTCCCGACAAAAAACAGGGGTGTTACAAGTTTGTACCGTGCATCTGTGGATTTGTGTATCTGTCTGTGGCATCGTAGCTCCAAAACGGATAGACCGATTTCAATGCAGTGTTTTTTAATTGAGAGCTAGTTTAATCGGGAATCATCTTAGCTATGTTTCACGAAAATCTGTGCCGTTCAAAAGTTACAGCTCTTTTTCTAGTTGGAGTCGGGGATTTTTGATGGTTAGGTTAGTTATTATTATGTTTTCTCTGTGCATTGTGTTGTCTAGTGTCTAGTTCGAATAAATATATTTTCTTTCTGTCTTTCGAGCTCGCGACTTCTGACTCTTCAGTCCGACATCTTAATCGCTGGTTAACTCATTAGCTAATGCGAACAACTAATGTTTGCGATTCGTCACATAACGTATAAAGCCCAATCTCTCGTAGAGTTATAATTATTAGATATCTTAGTTCTAATTAGTCACTAACCCTATTTTCTTCGTTTTGAGACATGGTCAATTAAAGCGAAAAAAAAAGAAAAGAAAGAAGAAATGGCTGCATAAATAAATTTGGAAAAAAAAACAATAGTTCGTACGTCATTTAATTCAAAAAAGGATTAGACCAATCGATAGAGAAAAATAAAAGAATTATTTTGAACTGGCTATCTCAAAATCGATAAAAATGGACTTAGTGACTTTAAGAAATAAGGTTTTGAAAAACAAAAGAATTCCAGAAACTCTCTTGGTGTACTACGGAAGAAATAAAACTGCCGTAAATCCTCGTTTTACATGCATTCCAAAAGAAATAAAAACATCAGCACAAATAAATTTAATAAAAACACCCGTCAAATACCTCGTTTGAAAACAACGTGTAAAATTTATTCATGACCAACCACCGCTGGAAGTTGCACTCAAAGTACTGAATCTGAATGTTGCGGAAGGTACTACGTGATGCACTTCCGGTACTACTGGGGGAAAGAAACTCACTTGTGCGACAGAAGTGACAATGATTCGAGAGCTAAAGCATAATTACCAGAACACCTGAACCACCTGTGAATTTTACCAGTGACATTTTTGTTTTTAATTCAATGTAATGTTATTTTTAATGTACTTGTATTGTTCATTCGTTGTATTTTATATTATTAGATCGTTTTTATTACACAATTTTGACTTGTAAACTGCCTTTACCAATATGAATATGAATATAAGTAGGTAGCTATTCCCACTTGTGCGACAGAAGTGACAATGATTCGAGAGCTAAAGCATAAGTAGGTAGCTATTCCCACTTGTGCGACAGAAGTGATAATGATTCGAGAAGCTAAAGCTTAAGTAGATATTCTGGTTAGAAATGTATTTACTTAAACAAAAGCTCACAACAAAGTATAAACATGGTAAATAGGGTTCATAAATCTAATAATAATGTTAGTTACCATGACAGATTAAAAACTTGTATCTACAATTCTTTTTTAGGGTTCCGTACCCAAAGGGTAAAACGGGACCCTATTACTAAGACTCCGCTGTCCATCCGTCTGTCTCTGTCTGTCCGTCTGTCACCAGGCTGTATCTCATGAACCGTGATAGTTAGACAGTTGAAATTTTCATAGATTATGTATTTCTGTTGCCGCTATAACAAAAAATACTAAAAAACAGGATAAAATAAATATTTAAGGGGGCACCCATACAAAAATCTGGGTTTTATTGTTCGTTTTTATAGATAATGGTACGGAACCCTTCGTGCGCGTTTTTTTTTTGCGCAAGTCTATGCAAAATATTTGACCAACTTCTGTTACGCGTGAACTCTGAATGTGAAAATCTTAATTTAGCCCAATTTTATTAATTTTAATGGAAATTTCCCGTTTGATAAAAAAGATAACTAGATAATAACATGCCAAATTTGTTAATAAAGACATTAATTATTCTCAGGAACATTGTTTTACAAAAGTTCTTATAATAATATGCAGTACAATGTGTTCCGCCTTTTCAAAGGCATGCAAATATTAGTTTCAACAATAATTATGGTAAACGTGGGCGAGTTAGTGTTACTTTATTTGTTTATACTTTGCCGACATTGTACATAATTACATAACATTTATTTCTAGAATTACAACTAAACTTAAATATGAACACAGCCTTATTAATAGATATTAATGATATAAAAGACAAAATAAAAAAAACCAAACATATAAAACTGAGCACCTAGGCGTTAAAGTACTCCTCCTCATCGCTGTCAATTAGTAGCGTGTCCAGAAATCTGGCAACATTGCCACGATGAATGGCAATGCTTATTCTTTGACCAAAAAATAAGCCAGCCCTCGGGTCACGCGTAGCGTCGACCAACCGTTTTGCAATATCTCTGAAAAGGAGTTCTTACTTATAAAAAACAAGTGAATGTTTCCTAAGGCAGTCTTAAGCAATTTTCCTGTAGCTTCTTTAATTTATAATTTCCGCAAACTGTTCCATTTAAATAAAACACACTGTATAAACAGAAATTTAATAAGTTGCTTTAAACTCGCTTGTTTGATCATTAATAACATTTTGGGAGCATTACATTAATATAAATTTATGGTCAGTGTCTAATTTATACACAACAATATTAATGATGTCCTAATTATGTACATGTCTAGTATTTAGTCTAAACAAACAAGGACTAGTATGGACTTCGGGGATCTGGTGCCCACGAACAAATTATAATAATACAAGATATTTTTTATGTAGTGTGCATAATTTGTAGAGTGATTCAGTCTCTGTTCCTAAATGCAACTGCAGTATTGGGATACACTTTAAAACAAAGTGAAAATTCGACTTAGTAAAAGGGACACGCATAGTTTACTGGCACAAACCATACAAAATCAAATGTTTATTTTGTTTTGGAGTGAATCTTAGTACCGCGGTTGCATTTGGGAACGGACACTGAACTACTCTGCAGATTTTGCGCACTACATAAATAAATATCCTTTAAATTGTGAACACTGTGTGACCTGGATTTAGGGAAAATCAAAGATTTTCTTCCATGATATGATGATGAAAATCAAAACATGTATACACCTACGCTGATGCTATAGTTACTCAGAAATGCGGTACCTACCTGGTTTTCCACCAAAGTTAAACTATAACTTGCTTCACGTCAAATCACACTCGGTTGGCGCAGTGGCTAAGCGATTAGCCTTCTACGCTACGTGCCGCGGGTTCGATCCCCACACGGAACAAGTATTTGTATGATCCACAGATAGTTGTTTTGGGTCTGGGTGGTGTGTGCATGTGACATGTATGTTTGTAAACTGTACCCTCGATACAGGAGAAATACTAGTGAGGGGCAACGTTTTTAAAAAAAACATCAAAAAGAAACAAAAACAACATTTGCAAGTTCATGTAAAAACATCGGGTCGCATCTATGAAAATCGGTGGTAAACTGGTGGTTTATGTTTATTTTTTGTGTGTACAATAAAGACAATTTATGTTATGTTATGTTGGTAATACTAGGTAATAACCGTCTTATTAATAAAATATTTGTGACTCAGATAAAAGTGACAACTTTGTGGAACTAGAGCACTATCCTTTCGTTCTCAAACAAATGACAGAGAGAGCTGTATATTTTATAGTCACATCTAAGGGTCTGTTCACATGATGTGTTGGGGCAGTAGCGCGGCGCCTCACACTGGAACGGTTCGTACAAATGAGCGGACATAGGAATCTTAAAGAACGATTAATCGATTTCTGAAAAACGAAAGATGCCAACGTATTCCGCTTAATGATTGTATTCGAAAACAATCATACACATTTTTTGATTAGACTTCAATTTTAGAAGATATTTGACAAAAACTGATTTCAATGTATAGAAAACTACTTTAAAAATCGAATTTCTTGCGATTCCCGCATATTTTCGTGTTTCAGTGATTATAGTGATTTTGTATGAACTATTTGCGAAATATCGGCCAAACATTCTAGGTACCTCTAGCGACCTCTCTGGGCGCTATATGACAAAACATTATTTTCTCCTATTTTCTTTGATAATGAGGAGATAAATTCGTTTTTGTTACATATAGTTCGTTTTTAACTAAGTACTTTGCTACCTACTTGCAGTAGTTTGATCTGGAATTACTAATAAGGGCTTTTGGAGATATCTAGAAGGCAAAATACAGTTTTTCCTTATTTTCTATAACAACATTTTTGTAATGTGGTTCTATCTGGCCTGTTCGTTAAGACTTGTACAAAAGGATATATTCAAATGTAATAAGTCCAAATCGTAATATCCTAATAGGTCAGTTCTTCTTTTATGGTCCTAATTTACGCATCATTAGTATCACATTAAGAAAATAATTATTTCTGTAAAATCGGCTTCGAGTAGATGTGCCATTAGATAATTGCATTCGCCATTGAATGTACTCTTTTATCTTATACCAAGAAGAAACCTACAATTTCTTATGATGTTACTGTCATACTAATAAGGGGAGTTAGTGAAAAATTTAAAGCGAAAGTATATAAGGACAAAGGACAATGCAACTCTTCCATAGAAGCTTGGTCCAATATTTTGAAACATGTTGCCCAGAGTTGAAACCAATGGTAATTGATAGAACTTATTGCCACTAGTAACTTTTACTATGGCAAGAAAAAAATCTACCCGAGTAAAAAAAAGATACGACCCTAAGAGACAAAATAAAATATTTATAATAACATCGGTTAAACTTGATTTGATTATGCGATATTGATTCAAAGTAAACGTATAATTAGTGACTGCCGTGACTGCTTATTACCCGACTGCGCGATGCAAAGGAGGGTAATGTAATGTTTATCAGCTTATGTATGTATGTTTATTCCTTTGTGGCGCTCTAGACACCAAATGCGTGGGCCGATTTTAATGATTCTTACGTCAATAGATTTGTCTTATTCTTGCAAGTATCACTAAAGACCTGAAAGTAATTAAAATTCAATATGGCGACAAGTAGACGCCATATTGTGGAAAAGATAGAAATGAAAGTCAACAAACTATGTTAAGTGGGGTGTCATTGAATAGGTATTTGAAAATCATCTTTAGGTTTCTGTTATCATTTTTCATTTCGTATGACCATTTAGGATCTATAACGATTTAAAGTTGGTTAGCAACTATTCTCACTTAAAACTAAACAAAAAGTGTAAAAAAAATAAACAATACAGTGACTGCTTAAAATGTCAACTTTAAATAAAAGCTGAAAAAAACGCGACTAGCGACTATAACAGTCGGGAGTTCGGGACTCATTATTGGGAAGATTTGAGTCTATCGCAATTTTTAATGGGTTCGCTATGTTCCGCATTAGAATTCTACTACTAATACTAGTTTTTTTCTTTTCATTTTTTAATTAAAGTGATTTTTTATTAATTTATAGTTCATTTTTAAGCAGTCGGGTTTTTTATTGCTTTTATTTACTTTTTGTATAAGGTATAGTGAGTAGTTATTTAAAAAGAAAAAAGTAGGAGGTAATTCTTGTTTAGTGAAATAAAAATATATTTACTACAAAATCGTTTTTATGCATTAGATTCCTATGAAAAGAATATTTGGGTAATACCTGCAATCTAATAATAGTAGTTTAAGAAACTGCTGCATAAAAGGGGTAATTAAAATACGAGTGTGTGTAAAACCGAGCTGAGGCAAGGGTTTTAATAGTATCATATTTAATATCTAGTAAGGTACCTATGTGTAGCACCTGTAGCATAACCGTTTCTATTTCTATTCTTCAAAGAATAGACAAAGCTCTTTCTGTCCATCTCGACATCCAAACTCAGGTTTCTACGTAGACAAAGATAAAATATTCTTTTCATCTCACTAGCTCGGAAAGGCTTTCTTTATTCTTCGAAATCCGAGCGCAAAAGTCTATTTTATCCGCTAGCGTGGAAAAGTTATTCGAAATTCGAACGTGACGAACTATGGTGTAGAGCACAGACCGGGCCCCAAGTCTTGTAATCACGAGAGCATTCTGCCGCGAGTGAGGGGTTGGCGCGTTGGACAAGTGTACAGTGGTGAAGAAGAATAACTCAAATATAATTAGGCATCTAACATTTTCCTCGCTTTAATGAGATGAAAAGTTGTGTGTTTCGCATGGTTGCAAAATTATTTGCGTCTCGTGCCTTTGAATCCCTCACTCTACGCTCAGGATGATATTCTTGAACCACGACCGAAGCGAGTGGTTCACTCTTAGAATCCTTCGCTTGCTCGGTATTCAATACAAGCACTCGCACCAAATAACAACTTTGCAGCCTTGCATAACAAACAACTATTCCACAGCAACGGGTAAGTAGTTACTGAAGTAGCTGGCTACCAAATCCTACCGACGAGTAGAAATATTTCCATAACCGGTCTATTTTTCTATTCTTCCGTAGAAGAAACCCGCATCTATGGTGGTTATGCTACGCTTGCAGTTTCATACACTACTTTATCTATACTCACTGCAATAGATATAAAAACAAACACAATAATGGCGCCGAAACCCAGCAGTCAACCACGCATGCACTTGCATAAAGTCTGTCATTATGGTACTATTCTTGAATTCATAATCAAAACTTTATAGTGAGCACATACGCGGTGGCGACTATATAATTGAAATATTATAATTATGCCGAAGCGGAACTAACAGATTTAAATGATTTTTATTTGCCTGATTCCGATGTTTTATTTATAAGAACACGAACTAAAACTCGCCACATCAGTGCGAAAAAATATTTTTGCCATGTATTGGTTAACGGTACCTTACAGGTATAGATGTATAAATAATTGCTCTTGCAGTTGTATATCTGGTAGATGAGCAATTGGTGTTTGAGCCCATGTTATTACTGTCGTATGGTACTTTGTGCCACAATAGATCTTCGCAGGTCGCAGTGACAAAGGGGCTTACGACCCTACCACTTCTAAATAATATCTAATGGTCCTTTGCATGGGCCTGACACCAAAATGTGATTCACCGCTCCGCACTTTTTTTAACCGACTTCAAAAAAAAGGAGGAGGTTCTCAATTCGAAGCGAGTTTTTTTTTTTTTTTTTTGATAGTTTATTTATCGTTAATGATTAATTAATAAGTATAAATTCATTACAAAATGATTGTAAAAATATTAATGAAAATAAATAAAATTATTTTTGAATAAAATCATTTTTATTTTATTATACCAAAAATACTTACTCCTTCGTATTTTCTTTATAAATGCCTCCCTCCTTACCTACCATACTTGTTCTCATAATCAAAAACAAGTTTAACGAATTTTATAATAAATAACTAGAGGTCGCGCGGTGCGCGGGCCGCGAGCGGCCCGCGAGGGCTTTTTAGGTGGGGTTTCACTTTTACCCCCCGCGGCTCCATCCGGGAGAACAATTGAGTGAAAATCCAAAAATTAACACTTGTATGGCGGCCATGTATTTTTGTATAGTAGCCATGATTTTTCACCAGTTCGTCGATCGACCCAAGGTCCTTGACATTTTTAGTTCGGGCAGTATGGGTGTGCGACTTCTCATTTTCGAGATCCGTGGGGCAGTTCCGGTCAGCGTTCCACTTTCAGGTCATTTCGGACTTTTTCTGAACTCATAGGACCCCCTTCTATACGACTCCTATACATCAGTTTTACCCCCAAAGGCTCCTTCTGGGAGAACAATTGAGTAAAAATCCAAAATGAACACTTGTATGGAATAGTCTAATAAATATATTGTAATAAAAAACTTTGACTTTGACTTTGACTTTGGCTTTGACTTTGACTTTATTTTTCGTTTTCTTCCCAGCAGACCCTTTCATTTGATACCCATATCATGATGGTAGATAAGAAAATCTTGTCTACCATCTTGGGGCGTCCGCCATATTGAATTAAGTTTGACGTTATATTAGTTTTCGTAGTCTTCTCAGTAAACCCTTTCATTTGATACCCATATCATGGTAGTGCATAATACATAAGTAGTCCGCCATATTGGATTTAGAATGACGTCAGTTATCTAACTATGCATTGTCATCCTAACTAAACGTGTGTGCAAAATTTCAACTCAATCGGAAACCGCGAAGTGGGTCAAATTTAACTTCCAAGATTTTCTTACATAGTTACAGGTGAAGCTAATAAAAGCGTGTTAAGAGGCGTTTGTATGGCAGCCATGTTTTTTTGTATGAAAGCCATCTTTTTTTTACCAGCTCGTCAATCGACCCAAGGTCCTACACATTTTTAGTTCGGGCAGTACGGGTGTGCGACTTCTCATTTTGGAGATCCGTGGGGCAGTTCCGGTCAGCGTTCCACTTTCAGGTCATTTCGGACTTTTTCTGAACTCATAGGACCCCCTTCTATACGACTCCTATACATGAGTTTTACCCCCGAAGGCTCCTTCTGGGAGAACAATTGAGTGAAAATCCAAAATGAACACTTGTATGGCGGCCATGGTTTTTTGTATGGAAACCATCTTTTCTTCACCGGCTCGTCGATCGACCCAGGGTCCTCGACATTTTTAGTTCCGGCAGTATGAGAGTGCGACTTGCCGTTTTCGAGATCCGTAGGGCAGTTCCAATCAGCGTTCCACTTTCAGGTCATTTCGGACTTTTCCTAAACTCAATGGGTACCCCTCTATACGACTTCCATACATGACTTTTACCTCCGACGGCTCCTTTTGGGAGAACAATTGGGCGAAAATCCAAAATGAACACTTGTATGGCGGCCATATTTTTTTGTATGGAAGTCATCTTTTTTCACCGGCTCGTCAATCGTCCCAGAGTACTCGACATTTTTAGTTCAAGCACTGTAGGTCTGCGACTTGTAATTTTCGAGATCCGTAGGGCAGTTCCGGTCAGTGTTCCACTTTCAGGTCATTTCGGACTTTTCCTAAACTCAATGGGCACCCCTATATACGACTCCCATAAATGACTTTTACCCCCGACGGCTCCTTCTGGGAGAACAATTGTGTGAAAATCCAAAATGAACACCTGTATGGCAGCCATGTTTTTTTGTATGGAAGCCATCTTTTTTTCACCGGCACGTCAATGGACCCAGGGTCTTCGACATTTTTAGTTCCGGCAACGTGCATCTGCGACTTGTAGTTTTCGAGATCCGTAAGGCAGTTCCGGTCAGCGTTCCACTTTCAGGTCATTTCGGACTTATCCTGAACTCCCTGGACCTCCCTCTATATGACTCTCATACATGACTTTTACCCCCCGCGGCTCCTTCTGGAAGAACAATTGCTCCAAAAGAAGCGTTTGTGTGGCGGCCATGTTTTTTTGTATGGAAGCCATCTTTTTTTCACCGGCTTGTCCATCGGCCCAGGGTCCTCGATATTTTTGTTCCAGCTCTGTAGGTTGGCGACTTGTCGTTTATGAGATCCGTAAAGCAGTTCCGGTCAGCGTTCCACTTTCAGGTAATTTCGGACTTTTTCTGAACTCCCTGGACCTCCCTCTATACGACTTCGATACATGACTTTTACCCCCCGCAGCTCCTTCCGGGAGAACAATTGCTCCTAAAGAAACACTTGTATGGCGGCCATATTGAAAAATGGCGGAAAAAAAAAGTCGGCCCCGGATTATGAATCGGTGCCCCCGAAAACCCCCGGACGCCAATTTTCAGCCGGATCGAAACATCTTTTTTTCGGCCGCCATTTTGAATCCGCCATCTTGGATTTTTATGACCACCACCGGAAAGCCCCCTCCATCTTCTATGAAATTGGTTCGAGCACCCCCCCGCTATCTCTAACGGTTTCGGAACGCTGATGGTTTGAATTTTGTATGGCGGCCATGTTTTTTTGTATGGAAGCCATCTTTTTTTTAACAGATCGTCAACCGGCCCAGGGCCCTTGACATTTTTAGTTCCGGCGGTATAGGTTTGCGACTTGCCATTTTCGAAATCCGTAGGGCAGTTCCGGTCAGCGTTCCACTTTCAGGTCATTTCGGACTTTTCCTAAACTCACAGTACCCCCCTCTATACGACTCCCATACATCACTTTTACCCCCCATGGCTCCTTCTGGGAGAACAATTGGGTGAAAATCCAAAATGAACACTTGTATGGCGGCCATCTTGAAAAATGACGGAAAGAAAAATTTGATCCCGGATTATGAATCGGTGCCCCCGAAAGCCCCCGGATGCCAATTTTCAGCCGGCTCGGACCATTTTTTTTTTTGGCCGCCATTTTGAATCCGCCATCTTGGAATTTTATGACCCCCACCGGAAAGCCCCCGTCGTCCTCTATGACATTTGGTCGAGCACCCCCCCGCTATCTCCAACGGTTTCGGAACGGTGAGCGTTTACATTTTGTATGGCCGCCATCTTTTTTTGTATGGGAGCCATCTTTTTTTCACCGGCTCGTCAAACGGCCCAGGGTCCTTGACATTTTTAGTTCCAGCACTATGGGTGAGCGACTTGTAATTTTCGAGATCCGTAGGGCAGTTCCGGTCAGCGTTCCACTTTCAGGTCATTTCGGATTTTTCCCGGACTCACTGGACCTCAAGGTTTATGACATTATGTATGACTTGTACCCCCCACGGATCCTTCTGGGAGAACAATTATGTCAATCAGTGAGTCAGTGGTAATCGAGCTTTATATATTAGTGACTAGAGGTCGCGCGGGTGCGCGGGCCGCATGCGGCCCGCGAGGGCTTTTTAGGTGGTGCTTGTAACATAACTTAAAAAAAATATGATTTTTGATTTTGTATGGCAGCCATTTTTTTTTGTATGGAAACCATCCTTTTTTACCTGCTCTTCAAACGGCCCAAGGTCCTCGACATTTTTAGTTCCAGCGGTATAGGTTTGCGACTTGTAATTTTCGAGATCCGTAGGGCAGTTCCGGTCAGCGTTCCACTTTCAGGTCATTTCGGACTTTTTCTAAACTCACAGAATCCCTCTCTATACGACTCCCGTACATCACTTTTACCCCCGGCGGCTGCTTCTGGGAGAACAATTGGGTGAGAATCCAAAATGAACACTTGTATGGCGGCCATATTGGAAAATGGCAGAAAGAAAAATTTGATCCCGGATTATGAATTGGTGCCCCCGAAAACCCCCGGACGCCAATTTTCAGCCGGCTCGGACCATATTTTTTTTTGGCCGCCATTTTGATTCCGCCATCTTGGATTTTTATGACCCCCACCGGAAAGCCCCCGTCGTCCTCTATGACATTTGGTCGAACACCCCCCAGCTATCTCTAACGGTTGCGGAATGGTGAGCGTTTCAATTTTGTATGGCCGCCATCTTTTTTTGTATGGAAGCCATCTTTTTTTCACCGGCTCGTAAAACGGCCCAGGGTTCTTGACATTTTTAGTTCCAGCAGTGTGGGTGTGCGACTTTTCATTTTCGAGATCCGTAGGGCAGTTCCGGTCAGCGTTCCACTTTCAGGTCATTTCGGATTTTTCCCGGACTCACTGGACTTCAAGGTTTATGAGTCTTATACATCACTTTAACCCCCCACGGCTCCATCTGGGAGATCAATTCTGTCAATCAGTCAGTGAGTCAGTGAGTCAGTGGTAATCGAGCTTTATATATATAGTCAACTAGAGGTCGCGCGGGTGCGCGGGCCGCATGCGGCCCGCGTGGGCTTTTTGGGTGGAGTTTGTAACATAACTAAAAAAAATTTGGTTTTTTGATTTTGTATGGCAGCCATTTTTTTTTGTATGGAAACCATCTTTTTTTCACCGGCTCGTCAAACGGCCCAGGGTCCTCGACATTTTTAGTTCCGGCAGTGTGGGTGTTCGACTTTTCATTTTCGAGATCCGTAGGGCAGTTCCGGTCAGTGTTCCACTTTCAGGTCATTTCGGACTTTTCTTAAGCTCACAGGACCCCCCTCTATACGACTCCCATACATCGCTTTTACCCCCGACGGCTCCTTCTGGGAGAACAATTGGGTGAAAATCCAAAATGAACACTTGTATGGCGGCCATATTGGAAAATGGCGGAAAAATAAATTTGATCCCGGATTATGAATCGGTGCCCCCGAAAACCCCTGGATGCCAATTTTCAGCCGGCTCGGACCATTTTTTTTTTGGCCGCCATTTTGAATCCGCCATCTTGGATTTTTATGACCCCCACCGGAAAGCCCCCATCGTCCTCTATGACATTTGGTCGAACACCCCCCCACTATCTCTGACGGTTGCGGAACGGTGAGCGTTTCAATTTTGTATGGCCGCCATCTTTTTTTGTATGGATGCCATCTTTTTTTCACCGGCTCGTCAAACGGCCCAGGGTTCTTGACATTTTTAGTTCTGGCAGTGTGGGTGTTTGACTTGCCATTTTCGAGATCCGTTGGGCAGTTCCGGTCAGGGTTCCACTTTCAGGTCATTTCGGATTTTTCCCGGACTCACTGGACCTCAAGGTTTACGACTCCCATACATGACTTTAACCCCCCACGGCTCCTTCTGGGAGAACAATTGTGTCAATGAGTCAGTCAGTGAGTCAGTCAGTCAGTCAGTGGTAATCGAGCTTTATATATATAGTCAATATATTTTCCTTCTGATGGTCGTATCTTTTTTTTACTCGGGTAGATTTTTTTGTTGCTATAGTAAAAGTTACTAGTGGCAATAAGATCTGTCAATTACCATTGGTTTCACATTTGGGCAACTACTTTAAAAAAATTGGGCCAGTAAGTTGCATTGTCCTTTCAATAAGCATAATCAGTTATAGTTTTGATTCCCTGCGAGCTTTGTCATTATGACTTTCTGTGGTTTTGTCACTAACTTGGACCTTTTTGTTGCTTTACGCAACCATAAAGATATTTGCGATCACATGTATTTGTTCAATGTTTTGAGATCAAACTCTAATTTAGACCTAAATGAAAGTGAAATACAAGAGTTCCAGAAATGGTGCCGCCAAATCTGCTATCGTATGTATTCAATGTGGAAAAATTCACATCATACTCATGAGCAATTCATAAAAAAGTATTCGTCTTGGCTAGAATCTGAGATAAGGTGGCCACAGATTGTTAAAGACAATATTATGCCAGTTCCTGGTACCAGTGCTGAACAATCTGATTTATTGGAAACAAGTGAATTAGCAGAACTGCAAGAAGAGTTAGCGTCTCCTTCTAAAATGGATACCTCGACTTCTACTGGAAATATTACTCGGAAGGTATTTGAGGATCTTAGCGATCGTCAAAAACGGAGACGAATTGAGCAAGGCGCAAGAATTCGTACAAAAAGTGAAGTTACAGAACTAGTGTTAATGGAAAATAAATAGTTCTCCCATATGTTATTTAGATACGTTTATTGTTTAATAAGATACACTCCAATATTATATCTAGGAACACACCCATTTTGCACACTCATTGTAAAACCGCCATGACACACAGATCGTACGAGAGAGTACGAGAGTCTACCAGTGACCACAGAGTATACATAGATTATCTATATCCAATACCCCGGCTCAAGTTCAAGTTTTATTTAAAAATTTAACATGGCAATAAACTTGTACTTGCTACAATATAATTAAAAATATGGTATTACTAAATACCTGGCAACACATACAATGTTGTTTGACATTTTGACATTGACAAATGAAATGTAAACATAACCTCAATACTTGTTCTAAATTACATGAAAATAACATCGTACGTTTCACCAAAATACAAAGAAATTACAACATAAAACGTTTACTCTAACAACTCACTCTATATAACATTGTGTGATAACACATTAGGCGATATCAAGACAAATAATAGATGCTAACAAATTACACTTAAAATTGCCTTAATATAAACCAAGTAATTCACTTAAATTATTGTGTCTGACCTTTGACAACGATTTGGTAAGTATATCAGCTTTATTTTCATTAGTATTAACATATTTTAACTTTATCAGACCTTTGTTTACAATATCTTTGATAAAGTGTACCTTTATATCTATATGTTTTGACCTTTTGCTATTTTCGTAACTTTCGATCATCTTTATAGTGCTTTGATTATCAATTTGCAATAAACAAAGTAAGTCTTTATCACTGTGCAAGTCTTTTAATACACCAATAATGAACACTATTTCACTCACTGTTAATGCTGCTGCTACATATTCTGATTCAGCTGTTGAGAGTGCTACTGTTGATTGCTTCTTTGAACTCCAGCTTATTAGATTGCCTCGGTGAAATATTGCAACTCCACTGATACTTTTCCGATCATCTCGAATTCCACCCCAATCTGCGTCTGAAAAACTGTTTAAAATATTATTATTTTGTTTTCTGTAAATTAACCCTTTTTCTTTTGTTTGTTTCAGGTATCTTAAGATTCTCTTCCCAGCTTTCCATAAAGTGGGTGTTGGACAGTGCATGTATCTACTGAGAAATCCTGTTGCATATGCAATGTCTGGCCTGCTTATTGTGGCTAAATACATAAGTGATCCAACAAGTTCTCTATAAGGAATATTGTTCAATATTTCCTCTTTCTCATCTATATTCAAGCCAACTTCCATCGGTGTACTTATGCCTTTACAATCTTGCATTTGAAATTTTAATAAAATTTTCTCTATTATTTGTGTTTGATTTATTTTCAGTTCTTTTTCAGATCTCGTTATTTCCAATCCTAGAAACTTGCTTATATTTCCCAGATCTTTTGCTTGAAATTCTTCTTTTAATTTGTTTATAATTGTGTGTCCATTTCCAATTATCAATATATCGTCTACAAATATCAGTATGTATGTATTTCTTGTTGTGTATAGACAGAAATCACTATGTGATTGTGTAAATCCATTTTCTGTTAGAAAATCATTTAATCTTTCATTCCAACATCGTGGAGACTCCTTCAAACCATATAATGCTTTTCTCAACTTGAGTACTTTTCCTTCTTTCCTTTTTATTCCTTCAGGATATTTTATATATATATCTGTCTTCAATTTTCCATTTAAAAATGCAGTTGGTATGTCTAGTTGTCTGATAGGTAAATCTTCTTGAACTGCTTTATTTATGTATAATCTTACAGTTGTCATTCTAGCTACAGGTGCATAGACATTTTGTGTTGTTTCTTCTTGAAATCCTTTTGCAACTAATCGGGCTTTCTTGGTATCATCTGGTTTTGTCCGAAATACCCATTTGGTGTCAATAGCCTTGTAACCTTTTGGTAATTCACATTCTTTCCATGTTTTTAGTTTTCTGTGAGCTTCTAGTTCTTTCTCTATAGCTTCTGACCATCCTCCTTGCTCTATTGCTTGCTTATAGCTTGTAGGATCTTCTGATAGTAATGCATAGGCCATATTAGTCATGTCGTAGTTATCAAATCTTTTTGGTAGCTTTACTTGTCTTCTACTTCTTTGTTTATGCTCTTCTCTTTCTTCTGAGCTTTCATATTCATCGCTTGTCAATTCTGTTTCAGATTCTTGTACTTGACTTTGTTTTGTTTGTGAAGACTGTTTCTTTTCTTTTGATTTTTCACCATCTTCTTTACTACTTCTTGTCTCTTCTTGTTCTGATCTTTCTTTAGATTCGGATGATTGACTTTCTTCTTCATCATAGTGCATATATACACTTCTTTCATCATTTTTATCATATTTATAGTTTGACTCATCAAAACGTACATCTCTTGACTCTATTATGTCATCTGTCTTTGGATCCCATAATCTATACCCTGATCCACAGTATCCGATCATAACCATAGGTTTTGCTCTAGGTTCCAGTTTGCTTGGCCTAGGAAAAATCATACACCATGCCTTTGAGCCAAAAACTCTTAGATTTTCTAGTTGGTTCTTTCCATACCATATTCTAGATGGTGTGTCTCCTTGGAGTGCTCTTGTGGGAGATCTATTTATTGTATATGCAGCGACTCTGATTGCCTCTCCCCATAGATACTTTGGTAAATTGGTTTCCAGTAACATAGCTCTTACTCTGTCTGCTAGAGTACGGTTCATTCTCTCACATACGGAGTTCTGCTGTGGCGTGTAACCACAAGTAGTTTCTTGTTTTATTCCGTTCTCTTCATAGAATACTTTTAAAGTTTCATTTACAAATTCTTTTCCTCTGTCTGTTCTTATTCTTTTCACATTTGTGTCATTATTTTTCATTCTCATTATGTATCTCATAATATACTTTTTTGCTTCATCTTTTGTTCTGAGTAAATGAACTTCCATGAAGTGTGAATAATCATCTATTATTGTGAGATAGTATCTTTCTTCATCTTTGGTTAAAGGTGTGACGGGACCTCCAATATCACAGTATATTAACTCTCCAATTCGCCTTGTTCTTGGTTTTGGTGTGGGAGTGAATGAGCAGCGGGCTCCTTTGGCTTCCATACATATTGAGCAACGCTCATTAGATAGTGGTAAACCAAGTATTTTCATACCTCCATAGTTTAAATGTCCCATCCTTCTGTGCCATATATTTGTGTCTTTCTTGCCTGCAAGCAATGCTTCCTCTTGATTTAATTTTAGCTTTATTGTGAACAGTTTACCATTACTTTGACCTTCTATTTGTACCTTTTGATTGCTTATTGTAGTCACTTTTCTATCAAATGTTACCTTAAGTCCTTTTTCATTAAGCTTCATCACAGATATGAGATTTTGTGATAGTTCTTCCAATATAAGACATTCTTTGATGTTTATTTCTTTTCCCTCATTTGTAATTCCATTTATATCTCCTTTCTTTTTAGTCGATATCATATTTCCATTTGCTATTTGAATCTTAATTTCTGATATTTTCTTTATGTTGGTCATATATTTTTCATATTTTTCATTTACCATATGATGAGATGCTCCAGAATCGATCACAAACTCTATCTCGTTCTTACATTCTCTTTTTGTCGCCGAGTTAGCAGCAAAGAATGATATGGTTCCTCTCTCTTCTCCAACATTAGCATGACTGGGTTTATTATTGTAACTTGATCCTCTGTTATTTCCCCTGTAATATGCTCTACCTCTTCTGTATCCTCTTCCTCTTTGATTTCCTCTACCTCTTTGGTTCTGGTAGTGACTTGTTTGTTTATTACGAGGACAGTCTCGCGCAAAATGGTTCGACTCACCACAGTTAAAACATTTTAGATTATCGGAGCCTGCAAACGAGTAGTCTATTTGATCACTGTTTGTGTTATTGAGACTTTTATGTTTCAATTCGGCATCTAACAATTTTCTCTTTACATACTCTAAAGTGAGCTCTACATTAGTAGCTTCTAACGCGGTTATCACTGTGTTATATGTGTCTCCCATGCTCAATAATAAATGACAGACTTTATCTCCATCGTCAATTTTATTATTTAACTCTAGCTCCCTGATTAGCATGTCGAATTTGTTAAAGTGATCTTCTAAGTTTTCTTCTGGTTTATGTTTCAAGCTGATAAGTTTTCTTTTTAGATATAGCTTACTTAATGTACTTTTTCTTTCAAATATATTTTTCAGCTTTTCAATCATTTCCCTAGCGGTGGTGGCTCCCCTCACGTATTCAATATGTTTATCTGTCAACGATTGTACGATAATATTCTTTGCCTTTGCGTCCGCCTTATCGAACTCCTCAGTTTTTATATTTTTTCTCGTTTCTTCTACTTTCTCTTCAATACAAAATCGACAATCTTTTTCTTCCATGTGTGCGGAAATACGGAATAACCAGTTTGAGAAGTTTCCGCCCTCTAATTTTGGTATTATATGATGAGACGCCATGGTAGCCATTTTTTTTTCTTTCAGAGTTTTGTCGTTACAATCTATTTTTGGATTACGACTTCCCTATTTTTCTTTGCCATCTGACTTACTTCTCGGGCTTTGCTTCTGGGCCCATAACCTAATGGAAAATAAATAGTTCTCCCATATGTTATTTAGATACGTTTATTGTTTAATAAGATACACTCCAATATTATATCTAGGAACACACCCATTTTGCACACTCATTGTAAAACCGCCATGACACACAGATCGTACGAGAGTCTACCAGTGACCACAGAGTATACATAGATTATCTATATCCAATAAGTGTTCTCGACTGTTGCAGCTCTTAAGTCAATTGGGAACCAAGAAATTGCTGAAGTATTGAAACACATGGTGGAGCATCCAGAAGCTGTTTCTAACATAAAGAAAAGCATTAAAGGAGAGACACAAAAGTCGCTAACGGAAATATCAGCAGTACAAACACTAACTCTGTATGTTACAATGTCTAAGTGGCGTTATAATACTCTTAGAGAGTTCAAACAAACAAACAGGGTACAACTAAATATCCCAGCTACTACCAGATACAGAATGAGAAACAAAAGTGTTATTCTGACCAAGAAGATATAATTGTGACAGAAACATCCGCTAAAATCCGTTTACAAGCTCTTTTGGATCTCACATCGAAAATACTTGTTGAATCTCTAGCTGATCTTTAACAATCGAGAACCAACAGCTCATATTAGTGAGTAAATGGGGCTTTGATGGTGCATCAGATCAAAGTGTTTATAAGCAGACAAGCAGTAATTAAGATAGTATGGCTAGCGTTTTTATGGCCAGCTTAATGCCAATAAAATTAACCAAAGAAGATGGAGAAATCGTTTGGCGAAATGAGCGCCCTTCATCCACTTTTTACTGTCGCGCAATTATGTTTAAGTTTATGAAACAGACAGAGTTCAACGTTTTAAGCGAAACTAAATATTTTGAAGATGAAATAACTGAATTGCAATCTACAGACTGTGGAAACAACAGCATAAAACACCAGTTGCTGTTAACCATGATTGACGGAAAGATAACGTCAAAGAAGAACTGACCTATTAGGATATTACGATTTGGACTTATTACATTTGAATATATCCTTTTGTACAAGTCTTAACGAACAGGCCAGACAGAACCACATTTCAAAAATGTTGTTATAGAAAATAAGGCAAAACTGTATTTTGCCTTCTAGATATCTCCAAAAGCCCTTATTAGTAATTCCAGTTCAAACTACTGCAAGTAGGTAGCAAAGTACTAAGTTAAAAACGAACTATATGTAACAAAAACGAATTTATCTCCCCATTATCAAAGAAAATAGGAGAAAATAATGTTTTGTCATATAGCGCCCAGAGAGGTCGCTAGAGGTACCTAGAATGTTTGGCCGATATTTCGCAAATAGTTCATACAAAATCACTATAATCACTGAAACACGAAAATATGCGGGAATCGCAAGAAATTCGATTTTTAAAGTAGTTTTCTATACATTGAAATCAGTTTTTGTCAAATATCTTCTAAAATTGAAGTCTAATCAAAAAATGTGTATGATTGTTTTCGAATACAATCATTAAGCGAAATAAATTGGCATTTTTCGTTTTTCAGAAATCGATTAATCGTTCTTTAAGATTCCTATGTCCGCTCATTTGTACGAACCGTTCCAGTGTGCGCCTGAGCGATACTGTTGCGGCGTCGTACATAGAAATATCCATGGTATGCCACACGGTGCGCTCCGGTGCCGCGTCAGACGCACACCAGATTTGCTACCAGCGAGACGCGGCGGGGAGGGGTATACGCGTTGCGGCGCCCGCGCCGTAGCAACGACGTCACACCGCTCGTGTGACCGCCAATGCGGTGCCGCACTGCCAAATCTTTGCGGTGCGGCGCTGCAACGCGCGCCGTGTGAACCTGCCCTAAGAGTTCACTAATTCCAGGATTTTGGCTTATAAATATGGCCGTAAGCGTATTGTTGTCTACAACTCAGGTTTGATGCTCCGTACTCAAAATCCTTTCAAATATCACTCATCTTCGAGTAATAACCTTCTAATCTGCCCATAGTAACCCCCATTGAGTGTTGCTAGAATTAGAGACACTCATATTTCCACTTTTCCACGGAAGTCGCTTCCTGTTGGACTTGCTCGTGCCGCTTGCGACGAAACTTTCAGAATTAAACCGTTTTTCAGGCGTCGGCGACGTTTTTCAGACTCCTTCTGAGTGCAATGTCGAGAGCAAACGGCAGCGTACGTCCGGACCGTTTATAATTGCTGTTCGTAATTTTTACTGAAATAAGTCGTGAGTTTGAAGGATTAGGAACGTATTGCTCGAGATTGTTTTTGTAATGATTTTGGGGCGATACAAAATTTATATAAAATAACATGGTGTGATATCGTGATAACATTCGTATTCAAGGTGATTTCTATACGTGTTAAAACGCGTTTATTAGCTCTTTTTTCTTTCTTCTAGTTTTTAGTTGGCACATGTCCGTTTATTGATTATGTAAACAGCGTCACGAAAAGGAGGTGGATATCTATATAAAGAAAAAAGAAAACAAAGAAAACGATTTTATTCTGGACACGCCAGGAACAAATAAAATTACAAGAAAAAGAAAAATAATTAGGTATGTGAGTGTATGTTTTTTATATGATTATGTTTACCGATTTCTCCAAAACGGCTGAACCAATTTAGATAGTTGAACCTGTATTAAGGTTAAACATACTTACCGTTTTTTAGAAAAGGGATAATAGGTACCTACCATATTTACTAGATTCTTATCGATTTATGCTTTCACGGATTGTGTGTTATTTTTGAGCTTGTGTAATTGTTTATTCCATCACAATATTGACAAATAAAAAAACTAAGTATTAAAAAAAAACTAAGACGAATAAAAAAAAAACATAAAATACTTAACAGTTTCTGAAGTCGGGGCTTTTAATTTTTTAATGTACCTAATCTTGGCACCGACTTCAGAAGGAGTTCAGTTTCTTTTTCCTTTCATCCAGTCCTTTTTCGGGCCCAACATTATAATATAGCCATTGTACCATGTTACTGTAAAATAAAATATTTCCTATATTGACTTATGACTTGCATCGTAGAACAGAATTGAACGCTTTTATTTCTTCCGTTGTAGGTATATTTCGTGTCGCCCAAAATATGGCTCATGTATGATAAACTGTCTTAAACTTTTCGAGTTTGTTGAGTTCCTCGTTTGTTAATGGCCGAACCAATCCGGCGCGGATACACCAAACACATTATTATGACACATTTGTATGGAGAATTTGAGGTTCGACTTAATTTCGCTAGGGGCGCTTGTTATTAACCGAATTTAAAAAAAAAACATACGCGTCGAATTGAGAACCTCCTCCTTTTTTTGAAGTCGGTTGAAAAAGGAGGAGGTTCTCAATTCGACGCGTATGTTTTTTTTTATACATACAAAAAAAAAATAGTAGTATCCGGTTTGCCTAATTAGTCAAATACAAGTATTACATGAATAACAAGTAAAAGTTTATAGTTTTTTTGTTTAGAATTAATTTTCTGAAAGGTAGGTAAAATCACACTAAAATTCCCCCCTCCCCTCTAAACGAAATCCTGTATCCACGCTTGGAACCGATTGCCATATACAGGGTGTATATTTCAACAGGATACCTGCTTATATGGGTTATTGCACTCATCATTATGAACAACTTTTACTATGGCTATTCCATAATTAGGTATACAACTAATCTATGAAACATCGGATTTTTTTGTATTCCATCTGTTGCGTAACGATCCTAGCCTATTTTACTAAGAAAACTTGAAATCAGTTGGAAGTTAATAATATTATTATAATATACCTAAACCGACCAAGTTTATTTCGCTTAACTTTTGACATAAAATCAACTTAACAATTTATTAAAATCAATCAAAGAGCACCAGTTGATTATATACAAACAAATTTATTTATATTTATGTTGTTTTAAAGTTAACTGAATCAATAGCCATAGAGAAAATTCACAAACAAACTTTGTTATTGAACAAATTCTCTCATTCGTATTCAAACAAACTGAAAACTTCTGCAGATATTGAATATACGAATCGGAAATTAATAAAAGCAAATGGTTGTTTATTGTCTTTTAATATTAATTTGTTGATAAATTTTGTTCAAGTTTATACTTCGTAGACTTTGTATTGGTATAGAGCTTTCTCAAGATACTCACTTTAACTTCACTTGAAAGTTCTAATCAAAAACTATGCTCCAATTTTTTTATTGTAACATACGCACAGATAAATAGACCGACTGAAATTACAAAACTATGAAACCATATTTTTTAGGCAATAGAACCTTAAACTCGAAGCTAATATAATTTTAGCAAACGTTTCTAAATTAATAACCTAACCGTCAAAAACCCCCGACTCCAACTAGAAAAAGTGCGGTAACTTTTGAAACGCTGAACAGATTTTCATGAAACATAGCCTATATGATAACCGATTAAACTAGCTTTAGCTTTAGCTACGATGCCACAGATAGATACACAGATCCACAGATACACACTAAAAACATATCACCCCTCTTTTTTGTCGGCGCTCCCCCAACGGAACAATTGCCACATTAACCAAAACTAGAAACAGGAAACTAATAATAATCACGATATTTTATCTTAATCTGTTCCAAAGAAAAATAAAGCGATGCTTCCCCTTCAGACAATAATTCCACTATTCTGCAGTCCGTAACAAAAGTCGTTTGTTCGAGATACCGCCTACGGTGACGTCACGGTAATGGCCGCCGTAAATATTACGCCGAACGCTGTGTCACTACGGCCTCTAAGTCATAAGTGCCAGACTGTTGCCAACTTATTGCGTTTTACATTTTGAAAGATATATTTATGGGGTTTTAGTAGCTGGGTTTTGGTATTTGACAATGTATGAGTACCTATTTTTATGTGTGAATTTCTATTTTCATATTTGTTTTTAGAATTTGTGGCGTTGTTACAGTGAGGCATAAGACATAAGCCCTACCACCCTTCTACACCTACCATCCTTTTTACACTGCATCACCCTTAGGTTGATTGGTAGAAAATGCCTAAGGCATTAAGCCAGCCTCTGTAAATAGTTACAACAGTTAATTTTTCTGAAGTCATTATTACAAATTTCATGATATTTCTGAATTAGATTAGTAGATAATTGTGAACTTCTACTTTAGCTTTAATTACTTCTTAATTACAAGTGATCTGTAAAGGGAAATGATCTGACCAATATACATTATTGAGAACCATAATATTCACCACAGACTGCCATGCTGACTTGGTTACCACTGGTTACGCGCATTAGTTATAAGCAAAATTCTTGTTACTAACAACCTTGCTTTGCCTATGGACTTTTTTGTCTGAAATAAATGATTCTTATTTTATTTATAGTGGATAAAGTATAAATAAGTATGACATCTTCCAACTACGTTGGAGTCGGCTCCCAGTCTCGCTAGATGCGGCTGAATATGATGGTATTTTACACGGAGCAATTGCCATCTGACCTTCGCCACCCAATTACTGGGAGACACTGATACCCTAAGGTTAGACCGTTTGTCAGACTCTTTGGGCTGCTGACTACCGTAACGACTGTCATAGGTAACATATGATAACTGGGACCAACTGCTTATCGAGACACGGAGGGGTCTCGATGTTCGAAGAAACGATCACCCATCCAAAGCCTGACTGCGGCAAGCGCTGAGTAAACTCTTTGATCGGAAGTAGGGAACAGAAAATCGAATAGGTAACTTATTTTTTGGCGTCAAACTTTTCGTATTTTTGACGTAGGTGTATTATAGGTACATAAATATGCTTGAGATAACTTTATACAATGTAAGTGTTTTAATAAATATAATAACTTATGTTATATTAATGATAAATCCAACTTCTGTAATACGTAGAAGTTTTCCTACACGTTTCAAAAGAACTTATTAGAATTTCGAGATTTAAGCCAAAATTTGTAATATTCAGCTTGGATTAATCACTCAAAGTTTCTTGGTATTGTATATGTCTTGACATCAGTACAAGTCTTGAATAGAAAATATGAGCCAACTTTAAAATTGTAATCTCAACAAAAAGTTCGAAGTAAGAAATATAATAATCATTTCAGAATTGTAGATATTTCAAATTTCTGATAATAAGGGTCGACAACGGACATGGACGGTCACAATGTACGTTACTAAATTGTTTAGTAATATTTCTTTTTAAGGCAGTATACCTACTATTATCTGGTCTGGCATAGAAATAAATAGCTCTAGGTATACTAAAATGATAACAGTTAGGCTTTAGGCCACCACGCTGGCCTGGTTGGTACGGGTTGGCCATACCATCAAGAACTTTATGGATCCACCATGGCGGCAATGGAGGGGCATGCCAGACTCTTACGGCGTCATGCTCTTGAACTGGTGCCGTCCGTCAGAACTGGTCAGCTTGTAACTGCCATGGCAATCTTATTCAGAGGCAAATCATTACAATACAATGCAATAAACTTTATCATTATTATCCTATTCTTATTTTTTATTCACATTAAATAACATTATTCTCGCAGGTCTTACCACAACATTGTACTGATCAAGATTGTAATCTATTATTTGAAAAGAGTTACCATGGAGTTTCTTGCCGGTTCTTCTCCATAGGACCTACTATTTGGAACCGCGCACCTAGAGTCTCGACATTTCATAAGTGCCTGTATCTGGTTAACATGAAATAAAGATCTATTCTATTCTATTCGCCGCGAGCGTTATAGCTGCTAACCGCAAGACCGCTCAAAGTAAGTACAAACACAACCAGTCGCCGCAAAAAACCGGGAATGCGTTCGCTTTTATTGATTTCTTTGAATCACAAAACCATGTCGGAAAAATCCGACCGCTGTTAACCGCAGTGCAACCTCAGGATAAAGGGTAAAACCACCGCAAAAAAAACAAGGTATTTTCACGATGTTTTTCTTATAGTCAAATATGATGCGCATGTGAATTGAAAAAATATCAGAGGTGTGGGCTGGGTTCTTTCTCAGACCCATCTGCATGGAAGGCCAGCGTTCCACTTCTAATCCTTTCCTGTTTTTTTTTAGTTAGACCTATTTATATTGCTCTCAATATTGTACAGCACAAAACAATATCTTGTGGTAACCTTACAATATAACCTTCCAAAGTACGTGAAAACAACATTTGGTGGTTTTTACACCTCTGTTATTACCATCTAACGTTTTAGTATAATACATCATAAAGTAGAAATGTCAGGCTGAGTCGTAGCTTATTTTATTACAGCATAAACTTACAAATACTTGTGTATGTACCTGTAACTTATTCTATTAGAAGGCGGGTCTTTTTTGACGAGAATACCGTCAGCATCTGTACAAGAAGTTTTTATTAATTTGAAATCATCTAAAAAGAAAAGAAAAACATTGTTTTAAAACCTCATCATACTGATCGTTAAAGGTAAAAAAGTCAAACTTTAAAAATCTTCAGCATCTTTTGTTCCTGTTTGTACAATCACGATACGTTGCCGTGATACATTTCGCTAACAAAATGCTTTGAACGACTGCGGCCCGCTTACAATTAGTAAGTTCGTCAGTAATTCTGCGTTTGAACGCCGGGTTCGATCCCCGCACGGAGAATAGCTCATTTGTATGATCTACAGATAATTGTTTCGGGTCTGGGTGTGTGTTCATGTGAGATGTATGTTTGTAAACTGTACCCTCGACACAAGGGCAATCCTAGTGAGGGGAAAAGAATTTTAAAAAATGGAATAATTGTAGTGGGTTAAAGAAGATTAAGGTATTATCCGCAATCGTCTGTAACTTCGACCGCAGCTAGCTGCACTGAAAGTTAGCTGTTGACACACCCTGAGATGATACCTACATACCAGTTTTATATTAGTTGCAACGGTACTAAACGTTTAAGACATAAGTTTGTGAGTTGATAAAGGAGTCATAAAATTGGAATGTAGTTTAGTATTGGACTGTAAAGTTAGAATAGTAAGATCTTAGAGGAATTATTATTAGAATTTATTTATTGCTTAAATCTATGTTGTTATTCACAAAATATTCGTAATAATTCGTAAAGTTATAATTATGGATACAAAAATAGTACTATAATGACAGACATTATGCACATTTGCACATGCAACTATAATAAAATTAAAAAGTTTTATTATGATACAGTTTTCATAACAAAGTAATGCACTTTGGATCCACCAAGGAGATTTCAATTCAATTTTTATAGCGGCTGCACATTGTCTATGGAGGAGCGAGCTAGGGCGCATGCTCGGTGACTTAGGTTTCGGCGTTATTGTGTTTGATTTACCTATTTTATAATTTTTGTTAACATGAGTAGGTATAGATAAAGTAGTGTATAAAACTGCATATAACTAGGTATACACTGATGTGTGATAGTATTAAAAATCACGCCTGCGCGCGGCTGGATTTTTAAACTAACGCTCGTGTTTTAATACTAATATTATGCAACAGTTTCTACTAGGTACCATTATGAATTCCTGACTCACTTATTTCTTACTATGAACTTCTTTCAATTTGCCTAACGCTCCTATTAAAATTTATGACGACAGTTTCTTTACTTATAAAAATGTCATTCGTAGTTTCCTAATTTTTGTAAATACTTGTAAAGGATTTTGAACCAGTGTATAAACAAAATAGAATTAAAAGTGTTATATTTTTCCTTGCATTACTTGCATTACCAGAATAAACGTTATTTCATAAGAAATTAAAATTTCTCACATAAAAAAAAAACAATTAATAAAACTAAAAAAAAACATAATTACAACTGCCAAATTGTTACATAATGCGATGCGTCGTCATGCTTCCATATACCTAATCTGTCAAAACGCAATTTTGTGATAGGCCTCTTAAACACCTTTAACAAATTTCTATAAATCGCGAAATATGCCCCACGAAAAACAACATATTTTTTTATAATTTATTTTGGGAGCGGGCTCGAGTCAAATTTCCGGGGTCGACCGGATCCCCGTATCCTTTAACCCGCTGTCGGCTGACAGATGTCTTCGTTTCAAACCGGGTTACTGTGGTCTTTTAAAACGACACCGATGCTCTCGGATACACGAGGACTGGAATTTGACGACGGCTTTGTGACACTTGTTAAGAAGAAATGAGTAAAAGGATTTTTTTTTACTTTTGCTCACTACGATTTATTTAGTTATTTCCACATTTACATCTATAATTACAGGTTAACCTAATGCGATAGTGTATAGGGTCGATTTAACCAACTTCAGATAACTATTATCCAAGGAATACATTTTAATTTTGACACCTTTTCTATGACAAATCCGTCAAAAATTCAAATTTATCTCCTGGATAACGTTATCTGATGTTGGCGAAATCGGCCCTAAATGGCATATACAAATTTCTTAAATTATATTTAAACAATTCTATAAATTTTCTCGTTAATTTTTTGTTCGTGTTTGTTCATTTTGTCTTTGTGTTCTGTTTATGTTTCTATATTAATTTTTATGTCCTGTGTAGAATAAATATTTTATTGTATGTTTTGTTCTATTCTATAACTGACTAGAACCAACCCTGTCCTTGTGAATTAGAATAGAATAGAATAGATCTTTATTTCATGAAAACTAAATACAGACACTTATGAAATGTCGAGACTCTAGGTACTCGGTCCCAAATAGTAGATCCTATAGAGAAGAACCGGCAAGAAACTCCAAGGAAACTCTTTTTAAAATAATAGATTACAATTTTGATTAGTACAATGTTGTGGTAAGAGCTGCGAGAATAATGTAGTTTAATGTGAATAAAAAATAAGAATAGGATGATAACGATTAGCCTCTGAATAAGATTGCCATGGCAGTTACAAGCTGATCAGTCCCAACAGACGGCAGTCGTTCAACTCATTCACTCATTGAATTCACTCAGAGAACAACTCAATAGGTCTTTCTGACTAGCTATGAGGTTGAGACTATGGAGTGCACGCGTCAGTGGAGCTTCACTTAAAAGATTGGATTATAAAATGTATGTCTCTTGAATTTCCCATGTATGTGTGTGTTCCTCCGATCAGACGAAGTGATATTGCCTGGCGGGCCGAAGCCCGATGGTTGATGTCGGACAGTTGAATATGTAAGGCGTTAGATACGATGATCTTTTTAATTGCATGATGCAGGCTTCGTAATCTGATTGGTCGAATTCGGATTGTATACGCCCATTGTACTTAGCTTGCTACGTTACTACTTAGTTATTTCATGTAGCACTAGGTGTCGCTACAAGTATGTAGGTATATTGAAGTTTGTATAGAAATCCACGAGAACGAAGTCGCAGGATAATTCTAGTTATACAGAATGATGTAAAATTTTGGGGCATTATGGGTAGCTACCCTTTCTATTATAATTAGAGAGTCTTAAGAAACTTTAGTTGAATTTTGAAGATATTTAAAACCCGATTAATATGTTTTTGTAAAACGGTATAGTTAGCAAGAAAAAATATATATCGGACTCAATCGACTCTATTTCCCAACAGAAATGTTTCCTACACACAACCGACAAAATAGTACTTGCCAAAATTAAGAAAAATACAAAAAACCTATCAACATTATATAATATTGTTATATAACAGAAAGAGTAGCTACCCTTGCTCCGAAATTTTTCGCCACCCTGTATATGACCTACCAAGCATGTATTTCAACAAAGTACCAATTATAAAAGTAGGTAACCCGTGCTTATAATAGCCCGCTGGGAATTTTAGTGTATTACCCAGCATGGAGCATCCATTATCTGTAATAAACGATTCACAATCCTATGATTGCAGGCAGTTTATTTCGAATGTCATAGATCTACAACGAACCGAATTGCGGGGCTTTGCTAAAATCACGTTTGGCAAGTGAATTTGTCATTGCAGTATGACAGAGTGCCAATATCCAGGCTCGAATTTACTTACAGAGTTACTATCAGCCTTTAGGGGATGTATAGAGAGCTAGGCAAAAGCCTGTGTCTACATTTTTACGTGGGGTCAATATTGAGTCATCTATTTGTTAAGGCTATAGACGACTTTTTGTGCCATCTGCGGGCGCATAGAAAGTTTAACAAATCCGTTCGATTTCTTTTCCACTAACCATAATCTTCCCATGGTAACTTAAATTGCAATCAACCCAACATGTAAAAATTTTAAAAAAATATTTTTTATTGTATTTTCTATTTATAAACCAAATAGAGTCGGGAATTGAACCTAAGACCACCATTCGAATGCACATCAAATATCGTTTTTTTTTTTTAATTTTATACGTTTTTGGTCTCTAAAATACTGGGTAACATTTCATCAATACCTATACCTACCCACTCTATTTTCAAATCACCGTAAAAGCTAGTAGGTAAAATATACAACTCATCCAGCCAGCATTCACTGAAAAAAAAAAAGTAACATAAATACAGAAATCTATTTTACGAAACAAAACAACAAACAAATGTTAAATATAAATAAAAAAATCTATTTTCCGAATTTCGTTTTACACAAAATAGCATAAATACTACCGCTGGTTTAACTCATGTGACGCACCAAACAATTTATTGGGCAATTTGTTCACACAGTAAGTCAGCTGCGAATGATAACGCCTCCACTAAAGATTGATTGTGATATAAACACAAATTGTTTCCACCCGATGGGTGAAGCGGAAGCAAAATGTTTAAAAAATCGCTGCATTTCCTTACACGAGTAGCTTGCAATTTTTCGCGAGATAAGCTTGTGACCCAGTTCTTTTCCAAAAGGCAGCTTTCTACCTACTTTCTTCGTTGTATTACATGCACAATAGTACAGGGTTCTAAACGGTAAAGTTCTACATTCAATAGCATGTTCTCGTCAGCTTCTCGTTGTTGTATATCCACTGTCCATCTTAAAAGCATACACGCTCGGCGAATAGAGGCGAATGGAGACCATAATCATCATCATCATAATGATCACCTCTATATTATAGAGGTGATCACGAAAGAGTGGAGGGCACAATTGCCTGCATTCGCTGACATTTGCCAATGTTCGGCGTTATTCGTCCGCTATCCGTTGTGAGTGCACGCAAATGCGCTCTCGACACGTTCGTGTTCGCTTCTATTCGCTGAATGTCTAAAGGGCCCTATAAACAGCTTTTAACATGTTGTTAAATAACTGGCCAGGGACATAAGGCAGGCTATTCATACTTGAGCGCAGTCATCAAAAAGTAAAACCTGGTTGGAACAAAGTATCAGACAAAACGGTAATTTGGCTCTAGTATCCATTATAAACAAACATGCTTGGCATGCTTGTTGCTGCGACAACACGGTTGGCGCAGTGGCTAAGCAATTAGCTTTCTGCGCTACGTGCCGCGGGTTCGATCCCCGCACGGAACAAATATTTGTATGATCTACAAATAGTTGTTTCGGGTCTGGTTGTGTGTGCATGTGACATGTATGTTTGTAAACTGTACCCTCGATACAGGAGAAATCCTAGTGAGGGGCAAAGTTTTTAAAAAAAAAAACAAAAAACAAAAACAATACAAAAAATCTAATCTTTTCTCTTTATAATATTAGATTAGATAAACCTTACACAAAAAACTTCAACACTATGTAACTCTACAAATACAATGTATGATCACAAACTTTTCACATTTCTTCTAACTTAGTACACATTTAGCTGCAACAACTATAATCAGTAGATTCAATGCGAGCTATGGACGTCCAAATGGATGGACATTAGTTTAACACCACAAAGGTGTTGGTTGCAGTCGCTACGTTACAATTGCAGGACATTATTTATATGCACCAGAGAATACGCTAAGTTAGGTGCTTGTGACTTTTATACAAAAGAATGAGTAAAAGTATTTTTAATCCCTGACATAAAAGAGAGGTGTTATATGTTTGTATGAGTGTGTATCTGTGGATCTGTCTGTGACATCGTAGCTCCAAAACGGATAGACCGACTTCAATGCATTTTTAAATTGAAAGCTTGTTTAATCGGGTATCATTTTAGCTATGTTTTATGAAAATCTGTTCAGCCGTTCAAAAGTTACAGCCTTTTTTCTAGTTGGAGTCGGGGGTTTTTGACGGTTAGGTTATTCACCATAGGCCTTCCTTCTACCGACTATCTGGGTAATCATTCCACTACAACATGAGTGATTCCCATGTGATTGCTTGTGCCAACTCGTCACAAAGAACTTGTAGCAGATAAATCATTGTCACTTGATTCATCCCCATGATAGTGAGAAATCGAAAAGAAAACTTTTACCTTGCGAAGAACACAAGTACAAACTATCGATAACTTATTTCAGTTCAATGTCGTTCACATAACGCCTTTATTTTACGCACAAAAAAATAAGAAAATAACATTGTTGCGTTATAAAAATGAAATGTTACTGAAACGTGTAAATGATGCTTGAAATAAAATATATCGCTTGACATAAGCCGAAACGTGACCTTCAGATTGGATAAGCTAGCGCATAAAGGCTGGGGTATAAATGATAAGCGGAGCGGAAGCGGTTACATTGCCTCTGAGATTACTAAAATTCGTCGTGTGGAGGAACGAGATAAAGAAAGAAAGAAAGAAAGAAAGAAAAAGAGTTCATTAGCACAACAAAAAAATTAAAAGTAAAAACAAAGAAAACAATATAATTATAAAATAAAATGAGTTATTGTGCCAAAAGACCGCAGCTCCGCATAATGTCAGGAGGCAGTGATACTGGCCACCTGACGCTGGTTTTCAGCTGCAACCCACGAGTGCCATACTACATACATACCTACCTATATGAAACATTATGGTGTCTCTCCATTGCATTGGTTTCGTACCTAAGTAAAATCTGATAATTACTGTCTCCTATAAACATGCTATTCCATAAATATTCTTAAGTGTTAGATACGATAATATTTTTGGTCGAATTCTTATAAAAAGCCCATGCTATGTTGCTATGTAGTTAGTGGCGCTAGTTGTTGCTACATAAGTAACTTATATAAGGAATGGACGTAATGATCTAATATTTAGCTATATCATACGCAAAGGAAAAGTAATTAAAATAAAACTTGGCTTACGAGAAACTTTGGTCGAGAGACAATATTAATCGATATTGAAAAGTTTTCATTAGCTTTACCGTTCTTTTATACCGAGATTGTATTAAAAAGAAAAAGGAATTTTATTCTGAAATTAAACGTGGAAGTTCTTAACTGACAGCCTGCATCCGGTTTTATTACGCAACCAGTATCTCTCAGATTAGTTTTATATTTCTTTTCCTGACGAAGTAATCTGGTTGAGACGGCATAAAAAAAAAACATCAGTAATTCAGTAATGCTTAAATTAAGGCCAGAAATAAAAGCTTTATACTATACAAGTAAATAAGGTCGATTGGTCATAGAATTGGTACGTAGCTCATTTTCATGAACGTAATAATAACGAGGTAAGGTATTCTTACATTGAAAATTGAGGACCCTCCGACCAGGCGAGGTGATATTGCCTGGCGAGCCGAAACCTGACGAACATGTCAGATGATCGTATAATACCCTATTTGCCGTGAGCATTTTCATAGTGCGATGTAGGACCTGAGTTGCCGTTATAATCTGATAGGCGGCGCTGTAGTCTATTGCTATGTTGTAAGTAGTTATTTCATTTACCACTAGATGTCGCTATACAATAATCAGCAACTAGCTTGACTGGCTCGAGGTCAAAACAAAAGTGGAATGTGCTAAATGGCGTCAGCTAGAATGACGACTAGGTACTGGAAGTTCGTCAACACAGATCTTTTCGTCTTTGAAGTTAGGTTTCGGTTTATATGTCTATATTATTTATTGTTTTATTTATGCTTGATTTTATTTACCTCCGTCCGAAACTCACTGCAGGGTGCCAACTGAAAATCAGCGCTGAATGTTTCACACGCAAAAAAAGTTGCGCTGGTAACCCTTTTGATATGGGAATGCTCATCAGTACAGTAAAATTTCTTGTTTTTTTTTTTTGTTCGTGTTTGTTATTTTTGTTTCTTTGTGTTTCTATTTTTATTTTTATCTGCTGTCAACAATGTCCTGTGTCGAATAAATGTTTTCTGTTCTATTTCTATTCTATAAATAAATAAATCGCTCCCGCCTGCTTCTGTGCCCGCTACCGCGTATCATTAGAAGTAAACGCTCAAACTCATATAGCTTACGCAGTCCTCTGAACCTTTTTATTTACCGTAGCAAAACAGATTACTTTACAATATCTTTTCAAATAGAAATATACGCTTCATCATATTATAAGGTTAGAAGAAAATAATGCATTTTTTAAATGAATTTCTTTTTACGTATGAATGATTCAGCACGTTTTTTTTTTATTATAACAAGAAGCTATAAAGTATAATAAAACTATTGCTGGCAATATTGCATATCTAGTCATATGGGTGCGTTCACAATTGGATTAAATCTAACTTGAAATTTTTAAACACTGATTGGTTATACCTGTCCTTGTCATTTGAATGCCAATGATCCCCCCGTAGACAGAGATCCGTCCACGGGTACCCCTTGGTACCCGTGGACGGATCTCTGTCAACGGGGGTACCCTTTATCATTGGCATTCAAATGCCAAAAATAATAATGCTAATATCGGATGCCGCATTCTTTAGAAATCGATGCGCATTGATGAAAAAAATATTCAAAAACGCCCATGTCTACACTGTGCAATTAAAAGTCACTGATAACCCCATGGGCACTACTCAACTCAATGGTGTGTATTGTAATCTATTATTTTAGAAGAGTTTCCATGGAGTTTCTTGCCGGTTCTTCGACATAGGACCTATTATTTGGAACCACGCACCTAGAGTCTCGACATTTCATAAGTGCCTGTATTTGGTTTACATGAAATAAAGATCTATTCTATTCTGGTCACATGGCTTCATAACATAGATAGTAATTTCTCTCCCATGTTTAGTGATATCCCTTCCATGCTTAAATATCTTTTAGATGTCTTCGTTAACCCATCTCAAACTTATCATGTCATAATATGTTTTTAGATCCCTTTTCCTTTTATCGACTTACCTTCTCTACTTTGTTTTCTTTTAATTTCAGATACCAAAACACATAAATATAAAATCTTTTTAAAAGTAAGCTTCTATTTATACCATGTATGTAGTATTTGTATTAGAGTTCGAAACGGGGTATTTACCATGTAACATGGTAAATACCCCGTTTCGAACTCTAATACAAATGTTAGTGACCATGACAGTTTAAAAACTTATATGTATGTAGTAGGTATTAAACGAATTAAATAAGAATGTATTTGTTTTCTTAAAGGTAGTTTATTGCGCGAATTGTTCAAAATAAGTATCTACCTATTAATTTAATTACAGTGATTAGTTGGTAAGTACTTGAAGTATATATAAGTATTTTTTAGAAATGGAAAAAAGAAAGAAAGATAGAAAAATCATTTATTTGCCACAAAAACAAGACACACTAGAATGATAGACATAGGTAATAAGAAGAGGACAGGTGCATAAACAGAGAATACATTTTTTTAGGATGGCAACAGCGTAAAATTGAGTTGAAAAAATAATAATAATATAAAAGAATAAAAAATATGATATGAAATGGTGCGCAAAAATAAATATAAAAATAGACCATTAAAAAATAGAATAAACACACATATAAAGGCTGATATAACAACTTAAAATATTCCCTTTAGCACTAGAAGCGCGTTCACAGGGCGTGAAAACGCGAACATGTCCGTAAAAAAATAAAAATATTTTTAGCAAAACAATTCCGGGGTTAAATTGGACATTTTCGCTTTTGTCCCCGTGTGTTCCGGTAACCGCTTTCGTTACGTAACAAAGATTTGAAATAATATTGAATTTTTACTAGAATCGGTTGGTTTAATTTGTGTTGATTTGGGTCAGTTCTATGACCCGTGAGTTTGTTTCGGTATTTCTTTGCAAAAGGTCATTTTCAAGGCAGGGTGCGAGTCAGCTCCATCAGTATCCTGAGTATGATTGCTGGTAGACTGGACAAGCTCATGAATCGCTGCACCAGAATTTCTACTGGGGTTCTGAAGCAGTGATTCTTTTGGTAAATTCAGTTATTAAGAAATTGTAAATTATCCACTTTTTTCACACAAAATTTTACTAAAACTATATTAGTTTTTGTAAAATTTTGTTACTAACCCTTATGAGTCCAAGTTACTTGAAATAAAGAATCTATTATATTTACTACCATGGTAATTTAAAAAGTGGGTACGGGGTTCTTCGAAATGGAAGTGAAAAGATTTTTACAGAGTCCTCAACACGCCACTCATTATTCTGAAGCCAAATCTACTAATTATAAATGTTCAAAATCTCGTAGTTCCGATTTAGTATCAATGTCATAAATGTCACAAATGATATTCTCCTACAATAAGAAACAACGTTAAACGTTAAACGTAAAATTATAAATTGTAATAAGGTCGAAAGAGGATTGAACCCAAATTAGTATTCTGCTAACATTATGAACAGACACAGTTAATAAAATTTATATTCTCGTCCATAAATAATCATCAAAAATTAGATTGAAATGAGTCTGTTAGAAGATTGAGTTCAAATCATACTGAAATCGGACTGAACTTTACAAAAGAATGAGTAAAAGCCTTTTTAACCCCCGACAAACAAGAGGGGTGTTATAAGTTTGTAGTATTATCTGTGTGTCTGTGTATCTGTGTATCCGTGGATCTTTGCATCTGTGTATCTGCGTTACTGTAGATCTGTGTATCTATGGATCTGTGTATCTGTGAATATGGCTGGTGGCTTCATAGCTGCAAAACGGATGGACCGATTTTAATGTAGTATTTTTTATTGAAAGCTAATATAATCGGGTATCATCTTAGCTATGTTTCATGAAAATCTTAACAGCCGTTCAAAAATTACAGCGCTTTTTCTAGTTGGAGTCGGTTTTTGACGGTTAGGTTATTTGTTTATTGAAACATATCAACCATTCTTCAAATCCATTGAAAATTTATATTAAAAACTAAAATTAAATATTAATACACACTCAGGCCACTTCGATTAAGTCTACGTCATACAGTCGCGGGTCTCGTAAAAACGAGTTCAACAACCTGATATATTAAATGCACGCGGTTAATTGCCTGAACCTTTACTGCTCATGTTCAAATATGGACGTTATTATGAATGAAGCTGACTAGTGTTTTTTTATATTATAATATGTTAAGGTAGCTGTGACGGTTTTACAAAGTTTGTATACAGTACCTCTACCATGAGTTTTCCGTGCCGTCTAACGTTCACGTTCACATGTTGTTAAGTGACTTTAGTTCACTATTTATACCGCTAGAGGCGCTGAAAAAATTCCCATACAAATATTGCATGTGAACGTGAACGTTAGACGGCACGGAAAACTCATGGTAGAGGTACAGGACATTTTTTTATTTAGTACGCATTACTTGTAGAGTGATTCAGTCTCTGTTCCTAAATGCATCCGCAGTATTGAGATGCACTTTAAGGAAAACCATTTTATCGGAAAGCAGATACCGAAATGTAACTTTGCGATCTTAATACCAAAACCTATTACGCACAGGTGGATATAAGACTGCTTTGTTGAGGAAAAGCATTTTTGGTATGGCACCGGCTATTTTTAACCACATTCCTAATTCCATAAAAGGGGAACCAGTAACAACTTTTAAAAAGAAACTAACTGTGCTTCTATTAAATAAGTGTTACTATGCCGTATCGGATTTCCTAGCTGATAAATTTTAGTTGTGTAAGAATGTTTGTAGTTTGATGATGAACTACATCAATGTTTGCATGCCAAAATGGTAGAATGTACAAGGATTCTTTGACATTATTGTAACCACCTTATTGTAAATACCTACATTCTGAGCAAATAAATAAATATTCTATTCTATTCTATTCATGACCTTGCAAAATTGCTTTATTCGAGGCATCGAAGTCTGCCATTGAAAGTCATTATTTCGTAGTACCTATATTGTATTGTAGGTTACGGCCGTTATGGGTAAACTTAGAAATCTTTATTGCATGTTGTGCGAATAAATAATACAAGATATTTAGATAATCAACGTGCCAATTGAATGTTACCGTTTTAATCTGTTTGCCGAATGTGCTGATTATCACTATAAACACTTATTTCAAGAGTAAAAAATCATACTGAGATAAGTGAGTGGCGTGATCTTTATATTGCTTTAAGAAAAGCATCAATTCATAGTTCAAGACATAAAAAAATGGATTAGGACAGATTTTATGGTACGATAAAGTCGACTATAAAAGTCCGCGATATTCACAAAAAGTGACCTTACTCTAACCGAGGCGACACACTGCCTCTTCAAAAGTAATGTCTTGCAGCACTAAAATTATTTTTCTGTCTAAAAAGTTTAATACCTGCAATGCTGCAATCTGATTTTCTATTAAATTCCAAATTATTTAAATGAAAAAAAAGAAAGAAAAAGTTTTTATTTTCCCGCCCAGTATGATGCACAAAACTTAAATAAACCTACACCAAGATCACTTAATACTAAAATTTGTCATTGTTCTGCTTTAAGTATCTATACTCAAAGTTGTTCTGCTAAACAAAACATAAATTAAATTAATTAAGTGGCAGCACCGAATAATACTGACAGTCTAGTAACCTACGTCTGTGGCGTGCTATCGTCTGTCATCTGTCCATTACTGACTAGCCTAGAATTTTTAGGTCTGTGGTTCTGTCAGTGACATTCGTGAATCGTGACGTCAGCCTGCCTCGGTGACGTCGATCGCCTCAGAACAATAACATTTCAAACAAAAACAATAAACATTACAAGAATAAGAATAAATGTGAGTTGTGCGTCGCATGCGCGCTAAAAATATAGGTCATAAAAACGACGGGCGTTTCCTTGAAATTATCTAGGCAACATGCATTTCTATCGCTTACTTACTGTTGCTTTTGCCGAGGCATAAATCATCCAAGTAAGGCACAGTAGCCTGAATTTTACACGAATATATAATAATACAAGCATTTGCCTGCAGTTCCGTTCGCGTGACTGCTGTTCTAATAGAATCGTTGGCAGTTCGTTTTAGCAAGTTCATATTTTATGGCCATCTTTAAATCGCTGTTATTGCTGTATGTAGTACAAACAGAATCTATTACGGTTGTTCGGAGTCATACTTTCAAAGTAAATGTAAAAATTGTGACAGTGCACAAGTAAATCGATCTTTAAAAAAGTAGGGATGATTGTGACTGAGTCCTGTATAATTTATTGATATATTTTTAAGATGACTGGTACATTAGGCATTATTGCATCCCGATTTTTTTAGGGTTCTATACCCAATGGGTAAAACGGGGCCCTATTACTAAGACTCCGCTGACCGTCCGTCTGTCACCAGGCTGTATCTCATGAACCATGATAGTTAGACAGTTGAAATTTTCACAGATGATGTATTTCTGTTGCCGCTATAACAACAAAATACTAAAAAAACAGAATAAAATAAATATTTCAGGGTGCTCCCATACAACAAAAATGATTTTTTGCCGTTTTTTAGAAAAGGGTACGGAACCCTTCGTGCGCGAGTCTGACTCGAACTTGGCCGGTTTTTTAATAAGTTAGTCACGGTCGGTCACCAATTCCTCGAGTTGAGAAATTTGAAATACTTTGTCCTATTGTAAGCGTTAGAATTCTGTCCACAAATGCATCGTTCGAAAGGCAAATGCCCTCTTGGCCAGTAGGTAGGCAGGTTCGTTACACCAATGTGAAAAATACAAAAAAATATCTTAATCAGTAACTAAAATATTGTTATTATTTATTTGTTTGTAACACTCGGGAATTAAAAACTTATATTAAAAAGACATTCAATAAATTATGCATGTGATGCAATCTTCATTTCCGCACGTTATGTCAATCTTATAAAAGTAGTGATGGCAAATATCACAAAAAATCGAAATCAAATAAATCGAGAACTGAATGATCTTCTGAAAAACTTTTTTCTTTTGTTTCGCTTCCTATATTAAAACGTTTAATTTCTATAGAATAGGTAAAATAAATGTCTATTGATTGTCTTCCGAAATCTATGCAGTGCTGGTTCAAGTTTATTAAAAATATCGATTCATAGCTCTATAACATCGGTTTTTGATAAATCGATGCCGAATCGCCATCACTACATCAATGATAATTGAAATTGACAGTCTGTATTGACAGTTAACATTTTGTTTGTTGCGATTTGTTTGTTGTGCTTTGTGAATTGTGATTTTTCCTACACGGTTTTGCTATTTTCTATCCGATGACTTTGATTAGTATTATGGCGATGACAACCTTGGTTTTACATTGAATTCCGCACCCGCTTACCACGACGACACTGGCTAGCCAGTCAACTCCATGTTTGTTTTATATGAACCTTGAATTTTTTTCATACAATTTTAAAATTCTGTCCAAGTTCTATGTAAAAAATTGTGGTTGATTTTGTATCTATGATGTCAACCCTAATGCCTATGATTTGCTGTATTTATGGACGCCACTTGGCCAAAACCTCCTCAACGAATGGGCATATCCCAAAGTTTTTTTATTATTTTTATTATTGAACTGTAACCGTGTACATCCGAATTCGAGTTTGTAGTAATTTAAATGGCTGTTTGCTAATAATCCAAACGCAATCAATAATATCGAAAAAAAAAAAAACACAAACAAATAGGGGAGCGTGATGATAGACAGAGGCACATTTTGGTATTCCATGCGAAGCGTTCACGCACAACGCCAAATGTCAGCCATCGCCGTTTATACGCGGTTTACTACTATGATGTTGTATCGCGAAGCTAGGGCTGTCAAACATTGGCTAGACAATTTTTTTGTATAATTTCGTCTGGATTTTTGGATATTTAAATAAAACTCAGCTCGATACAATCCTCTGTTGAATTTCAAAATGGCAGTTCAGAAATACCAGATTAACCCTTTGACCATCAGTTCCTGGAAATCTATTATGTTATCAATTTAATCGGACCTTAATTCAGCGAAGAGGTGCTAATTTTGTGAACTCAGGGTCAGTTCTTTTCCTGCTACCCGTCGCCAGATATGATGGGTCGTAAGAACCGCGATGGCAGGTCACACTGCAAGCAAAGTATAATAGAATTTTTAGTCCGGTGCTATTGTTTCCTAACAGTCGATACTTCTCTCGTAAGAATCGCGTCAACATAAAGATTTTTAAAACATTTAAATAAATTACCTGCTTTTGTTTACGGTATTCTTGTTCTTAACGTAAAAAACCGTAACTATGTCCTTAAATAAATAACTAGCGACCCGCCTCCGGCTTTGCCTGGGTGCATTTTTTGTACTATCCTTACATTAAATATGAAATTATTATACATACAAACCATTCCGAAGAAATACTCAAAATTATGGTGAAAACCGCATCACATTGTATGATTAAGATATAGTTAGCGAACAGACAGACAGACGCGATGATATGAAAGTCTTAATCGAAATTAATACTGTTCAGTTTATAGCGTAACGATAAAGCTATATTAATTATGTTGCTTATGTTAATTAGTTTATGCTACACCGCGAGCTACCCTCATTATTTTATACATGCTGTACTGTCCATCCAAAGGTTGTCAGTAAGAAATCGCCGGTTGCGATGAGACCGTCCATTGTACAATCTTCAAATGATTAATTGTAATTATTATGTCGATTGCTCATTTTTTATCAGGTGTACAATAAAGAGTATTTCTATTCTATTCTATTCTATATTACCTTCCAGTTTTTCTGACAACCCTATCGCTGCATATCGCTGTTATATCGCGGGCCAATTTAAATATTCTGCGCGTTGACGCCTCATTGGACGATCTGACATGAATGCGTGTCGGATAAGCATTGTGGAGCATTCCATATTGTAATTGAGAAGTTAATCGGCTATCTGGAAGGATTTAATCGTGTATTGGCCGCAATTTTTGTCATGCGGGATGACGCGATAAAAATATTTTCGCATACTTATTTAAGTTTTGCTGGCACGTATTTATTTTGTCGAGAATTATTATTCATGGCACTTTAATTTAAGCTGGAGGTACTCAATATGCAGGTATAGTACCTACTATAATTAATTCTTAGGATTAAAAACTATTACGGAATATATTTTCTTCTCAAATATACCTACGATGATCATTACCTTTTATACAGAATTAGTATCATAATAATCGATTAACAATTCTTTTTTTTTCTTGGATACCACTATCCATGAAATGAAAGAATAGAATAGAATAGAATAGATCTTTATTTCATGTAAACCAGATACAAGCACTTATGAAATGTCGAGAGAAAAACTTACCCAATAGGTACAGAAATATTCGCACTTTTGAAGCAAATCCTTTGGTGTACACGTTATTTATGATTATCTCAATTTAAAATAAATACACACTTACCTCAAAAGCTAACAGTGAAAAGTAGAGCACAACACACGCGTCATTGCTGATTCGCACAACTGATATTCAACTTGTTTTTTAAATCTTTTAACACGTTGTACGGCAGTGTTATCTTATTTTAAAAACTAGCTGTGCCCGCGACTTCGTCCGCGTGGAGTTCGGGTACTCGAACGACTGAATTACAGATCACTACGCTAATCCTCCATAAAATAATGTATACTACATGAACACTTCAGAGACCAGTATAGAATTACTCTTCTACAACTGATAAAAGAGCAATTATAAACAGAGGAATAACAATGACTGAAATCCGAATCCGACCGATTTTCAAAATTCTTTCACCAGCAGAATGCTACATTATCAGTGAGTAACATAGGTTTTAATTTATAAAGATATCACGCGCGGTGAAGCCGCTGGCGGAAGCTATTATAATATAAAGAAGAGTTAAAACGTGCATATTATTCCATTCTCTTTGTTTTGTTGAGCAAATGTGTAGTTTAGATGGAGAGCGCTCCAATTCAGTATATTGCTTGAGAGAAATAAAAAATGAAGCATCTGTTCGAGTATTTACTTTATGAGATGCTATCTGTGTTAAGTTTACGAATAAAATGTAGATTATTTCCATGTATTGTTCAATTATGTATGAAGGAAAAATAACTGTGTATCTATAAGATTATTGATCCCTTACTGGAATAATATCCTAATTCCAACAATCATTGTTTGATTCATGTACATTAAGATTGTGATTTGTTTGTATTTTTTTACATTTATGTGTATTTGTTTGAAGTATATATTTTACATATGTTTATTTTAATAAAAATTTGTAGTTTTGTTCTATTCTTGTACATTGTTGTCTACATTTCGTGTTTTCAATTCTTCTCTCGCAGGTCTGCTGGAAGAGATTTCTTTTGTGAAATAAGAAATACCTTTGTACTTTGTTCTACTATTTGAATGTTTTCATTATTAAATAAATAAGAACTTTGAAGTGTTTTTTGTTTTATGATATTAAAAATTTACTAGTGGTTGCCCAGTGGTCGAAATTCGACTGTAACTTTAGTTTTCAGCACTCCTTCTCCATATAAACGTTAACTATACCAAAACTTACATTCCTCCGTGCGCGCAATATGCTTAAAAAAGGAGAACAAAGTTTTCTTACGCACATTCACAATTACGCGCAAGAAACTTAATGTATTTTTTACTGAGAACATGTTTATCACGGGAAAACACCACTTAATCCGCCATTAGGACAGATGACGAGGGTTAAGAGCACAGGGCCGGATTGATTGAGATGGCTAAATGTATCGACGTGATTTTTCAAATTCTTCGATGTCTATCGCACCCGCTACACAAATTCTTGGACCTGCGGGTCTACCGCGTAACTAAAATGGTAATGAACATCGACACTGGTAATAAACTTCAATACGATCGTGACAGACTAAACTTTGAGGTAGCTAGTAAATTGTTTACCAATCATAAAGATAGGGGCCCCAACTTCATGATCGGTATTTTTTTTACAACTTAGCTCGAAGTTTAGTCTCTCACGATCGTATTGAAGTTTATTACCAGTGTCGATGTTCATTACCATTTTAGTTATGCGGTAGACCCGCTGGTTACTATAAGCTGAAGCAGGATTGGCCCCACATTTATTGTAAGCTTGATTTATGAAAAGAGTATCCATGGAGTTTCTTACCGGATATATAATATATTTATATATCCGCTGATATTAGCCACTGCGTCAACCGTGTCGTTACAACACAAATTTTCCCGTACACAAACACTCAGACTTGGAACAACTATCTGTAGGCCATACAAAAAATTTCTTTCGAGAGGGAATTGGTCCCGCGACGCATGGCGCAGTAGTCGATAGTTCAACCACTTAACCAACTGTGCCGTCAATATTTACTATTAAGTTTGAATTTATATTAATCCACAACGTGACCGCTACTAGGTCGTAAAACACTGCGGGATGTGTGTTTTCCCTAAAGAAACATAAAACGATCCTAGGAAAGAGCGCATTGGGTATTGCAATATGGCGTTGTCATCAATATACAAGTAGAACGTATAGCCTATCGAATTTCTGGAATTCTTTCTGCTGTTTCTTATCAGTTAAAGAATAGAATAGAATAGAAATATTCTTTATTTTACTCTTTGTTGTCAGTGAAACATGACGCCGTCATTTCCTGTACAGTTATAGTTTATACTTTTTATTAGTTTATTTATAGTTATTGTTTCATATTTGTTTATTTTTTTGTATGAGCCAAGATGCCTGAAATAAAGGAAATAATTGTTTACCAGTTTTGTCGGAGATATTATACATTATACCTAATTATTAAAATGTTCGTTACAATGGATGGTCTTATTGTTAACGACAATTTTTTCGAGTTAATACTAAATTACTTTTATTTATTTATTCATTTAATGCTTTTTATATAAATATGTACAAAAGCGCTCTTAATGCCTAAGGCATTCTCTGCCAGACAACCTTACGGTGATGCAGAGACAAAAATATGGTAGATGCACTTGTCATACTCGTACGTGTTTTATGTGTGTATTTATAATATTTTTTCGTTTTTTACAGGGTGACCGAAATTTCAAGCAGTTGCGAAGCCAACGTTAGCAGTAAGTTTTTATGTTATACCTAAAATAAAGTAGTTTTATTTTTGTAAATATCGCCGATATTTCTATTAATATTTTCCAACAAACATAATAAGTACCTACTTTGAACAACTTTATATTACTTACAATTTTACATATAACACAATATTATCACGAAAATGATTACAAAATACATTACTTTTTAAGACAAGATTAATTTAAAAGTAGACAACAGGGACCGAACAATTTTATTCCGAAGCTATCTTGGCAAGCTCGATAACTACAAGATTAAGAGCTTAGCTTATTCTCTCCGAGCAATAGGTATTGTGCTCGACACAGGTAAGAATAACCCAATTATTGCTCTGTTCGGACCAATTTCCTTTAGAACCGTTCAGTTGACTAGCTTACAAAATACGACAAGAGAAGATTTTGTTTCTATGCCAGAGTAAAAGAGCGTCAGAATCAGGTGTACGTAAGCATCTAATTAGCTCTACTTAATCTGTGTCCTGTGGGCTTAAGCTAGCTTTCCACTAGGGATGTGGGAAGATCCGTAGCGAGGGATATGTGTGATACCCGCCAATAAGATCGTTAGATTTTCTTAGCTTAGCTCAAGTTAGCTCTGGTGGAAAAGTGGTTAATGAAACGAAGTTCCTTAATACGTGCTGAAACGGGGGATGTGAGCTAGGGTTCCGAAAGAGGGAAGTGAGTAGTGTAGCTGCAGCTGCGTTTCCACCAGAACTGTGCGAAGTAGAATCCACCGATAGTATTACTACGCTTAGCTTTGGTGGAAATAGACACTTAGTTTCGTAGCTTAGCCTTGCTCTCGCTCAGCGCTTAGCTACCTCGCACATCGCTAGCAGAAAGGCAGTCTTACTCAGTCCAATTTGTATCCCTTTTAGTTTAATCAATATTCGCTGACCGGACATAATACAATTCTTATGGCGATCGACCGAAATCGTTTATGTCCGGCGTAAAGTAGCCAAGTAATTTAGTACCGGCGGGTGCCATCAAAAAATTGAAATGTTATGCGGTTTATTTTAAGAGGATGATAATAGCAACCCTTCATAATAATATGTCTGCGCTATGTTTTTTGATTTTCCATCTATGTGATTGTGATGTGTTTACGACAATATCATTCAAATATGACTTTTAAAAATTCGTCATAAAAACAATTATTTAGCCCGTGTGGAAACACAGGCTAAATAATTGTTTGACAGTCTTTACATTCGTCTCGTTGTTGCTATAAAGCCAAAATTAGTTTTTTTAACTTGAAACCCTGATTCCAGTACCTACTATTCTGTGATGCCTTTCAGTCTGATCCACTTATCTAGTAATGTGTTTTATGTAATGCCTTTTGCAACAATAAATATAAGTAACTTTTTCTTACATATCAATGGTTTACATTTATTTTCAGTCAAAAACTTCGATTCCCCAAATAATGATAAATGGTTATAGTAAAAAAAAAATCCTCTTCAAGCATGCAGGCCAAATTCTCCCCATACTCAAATCCGGCCCTGTCGGTCTGTGCATTTAGTTCGCAAGTGTATAAAAGCAAACATACATCACGTAGCTAACTGGGCCTGACAAGCTCGAGGTGACTTGCTACAACTTGTTTATTTTCCTTCCATTTACTTGTCGACATGTGTGGACATGTCCAGCGATAAGGATTTTTAATGTGTATGACCTTTGCCATTGCATGCAGCATGTAGCTATGTGCTGTTATCCAGTTCCACATATATGTTAGACGTCCCACCTAAAACGTCAACCTCTTCTGCATGGCTCTGACAGGCTGCCAGGTATTCGTATGACAACCACCCTGATTACCTACGTATGATAAATATGACAGTTGCTGTCGCAAATAAATATGCTACTCCGTATTCTTTTATGAAAAAATCTATAAGCGAGAAAGGGATGCATTGTTTGTTGGTCGCTGTGGCTGTCAAATTTTTCTTAGGCATTCAAGGCGCGGGTATTGCTTAGGCGCGGCGCAGATGACGGACATTTTGTCCGCTATCGTCCGTCATGATCCGCCGTCGTCGAGCACTAGCGGTATTTTACCGGCACCCTCATTACGTAAATATCACCTGACAGCAACCCGACAGCCACTTGACAGCAGACGGAGCGCGATCGGTCGCGAACTATCAAACAAATTCGTATTATGTACGGCATTCGTCCGCCTGTGACTGCTTGCCACGTTTGCAGCGCCAACTATGCAATTTTTAGTGCGTTTATTGTCCGCCGTAGAGCGAACCCGTAAGCGGTGGCTATCGCGTCGCTATCGGCAAATACAGTAATACCTAAGTTATGTTTGACAGCAACTACCGCACGATTTACGCCTGTCGCAGACTGTCTGCTACATCGATAATTAGGGGGCGGGGCGGCCTTTATGCCCGCCGTGTGCGTTGTTGCATTGGATAAAGTCCGCCCGACAAAAAATCCTTTGTCTGCTCAGCGCCTTAATTTGTACAGAGTTCTGTAAAGATCAGTCACCCATCCAAAGAATGACCGAGAGCAATGCAGTTTCACCAATTGATCGATCTGCGCTGTAGTCATTAAGAGTCCGTCGATTTAATTTGATTTAATAATATTCTTTCAAGTTATGATGCTCTAAACTAAACTTTAGTTGTTAATATAATACTGTAATCCCGCTGAAAACCAGCGCTGTTGAGTTACTCGCAGCGCGGTAGCATATAAATTAAATTAAATTCATTTATTTCAGGTAACTAAAACCCATATTACATATTAAATTAATCCAGCAATTATTTAACAGAATAACATTACAATAAACTAAATTAAAACATATGCTGAGCGGAAGCCTTTTTGATATAACTGCGACGTACAATCCATTTTACATAAGATTTGTTTTTGTTTTACATGTTTTATTTTTCTTTTATTTCTTTAAAGTCATTTTTGTGCTGTGTCAAATACTTAAATACTTTTTTTTTCTTTTCTTTCTAATGTTGAAGTATGCGGCCAGGAGTAAGAAAATTTAGAATGTAGAATTTACGATGTAGTTTTCCCTTACGTGTGGAACGATGCCAATACACTTGATGTCACGCCGTTTGGGTATCTGCTGAACTAGCGAGAAAGGGAAACGAGATATATCTACGTATAAACATGCGTTCTTCATATCGATTTTGACAATTTGTGTCTTCTGGCCTCTGAGAATAGGTCACCTTACCTTCAATATCCTTAGTGGTGATAAAAATAATATCTTACTATCGTAGGACAATATTGTGATAACAAGACTACTAAAACGCTTAGTAAGTTGCTAACTAAACGTTATAAGGTACTTCATAATGAATATTCTATTTAAAAATACATGATTTGCGAAAAATTTACAAAAATGATAAGAATATTAATTACAACAACAAGGTAAAGTATACTAAGTAAATGCTTTGCATGAAATCCCGCTAAAAATATAAGCAGTTCCGTAAATATATTTAGTCGAGTAATATTGAATTATTTATATGGATCAGCAGGTTTTTTTTCGCGATTCCTCTGTTGGTCCCATAGTAAAAGTTGTTCATAATGTTGAGTACAATACCCTCCTTCAATGTTTCCGTCGTTCAACTAGTCACCCTGTATATTAAAATAAATAAAAACCATGTTATCAAACGGTTAGGTAATTACTGTATATTGATCAGTTAGTTATCATGGTTCAACTCACATTGAACAGATCTACGAGTAACTTGAAGTTAAACATACAAACTCAGAAACCCCAAAATTAATATGAAACTAGGCTTTGTATGTTAATTTAAAACTAATACATTTGTATGGACGGATGGTAATGATGAACTCATCTGACTGTTTACGCTGATTTGAAATTGAATTAAGTCCTTAAAACATTTTTGATACGTAAAACCATCACATTCGTCTAAAATTTAAAGCACGTTCTCCTACAACCACTTAAGATATCACATCACAATTATGAATAAAATTGGCACTATTAAAATTACACTAAACAATGCAGAGGTAATTAACTTCCCAAGATATCATCGCTCCCGCCCCATTATAACCATTAGGGAAATGAGCTCGGGGCTATATTAATAACATTAGATTAGATTTAAAGATTGCTATAGTGCTTAACCCGCCATACACCTGATAATCAGCCAACGATATCGTGGGACGGATCTCGGGAAAATAATGTGTCTATTAAAGTTGTTTTAGTACAAACTGCGGTAAAGTTCCATAATAATAAACTCGGGTGCATGAAAATAGCCTCCCTGGGTGACGATACGTATGCGTCAGGTAGAGATAAACTACGATAACATGGCGCGCCCCTCCAAAATTCAAAACATTTGAAAGTATTTGTGAAAGTATAATTACAAAGCGCCACCAAGACTCACAAAGTCACAACGCATGTGTGCGTACTGAGACGGCCGTCAAACAAAAATGAATCAAAGGATTTGTTGCTCGGTAAGGAGATATGACTAGAAACATTGAAACAGTAATTTGGAGGGGCGCGCCATGTTATCATAGTTTATCTCTACCTTGGGTCGTCAGCCAATACTGTAATATTGTAATTTCATACTATATTATATAACTCGAGGAAGTAGAACGTTATGTCATAACATTGGGAGCATTTTCGGTTCTTTTGAGCAACATAATCGAACATTCGATACGCGACACGCTTCCGTTGACCGGCGCGTTACTGAGTTCAGGTGAGCTAATTAGCAAAGTTTTAACGTGCCACTTGAGGAGCGCTTATTACCATAATAAAAAAAAAAATAGCTCCTCAAGTGGCACGTTAAAACTTACACACACTTACTTTGTTTGTTACAATAGACCTACATCCATCATCTATACCTACATCTAAATACCTATACACCCATTTTCTTGTTTTTTTTAAGCATATATAATTCTTTATTTTCTTCATATAGTCTGTGTACTTCCTACTTAAGAACACATGGGTTGAATTTTAACGTCTTATTTAAGCAAGACGAATCTTGGCAAAAGTCCGGAAAATAATAAAATGAAACAAACTTAATTAATGCCGGTATAATTTATATTACTCCATGTTAATTTTTCATCTTAATGTTTAACAGTAATCGGATTACACTGTATAAACTAAGGCTGCTTGTACACTGCTCCGAACCGGCATCGAACATTTGAACTATATGGATGATGGCACCATTTATCCGTGCACTTCGGATTTTAAATGATATAGCGAGGGACACAGACATATTTTGTTGTACTCTGAGCAAATTCACAATTAAAGCATTACATACAATATGTTACACAGAATTGCGTAATACGCCAAATTGTTAAGTACCCTATACTTACTTATAATTAGATTAGATTAAATTATACCTAGATTAGACTGTATATTGTTATATTAAGTTACAAGATTCTACGATATTGCATTAGGATATCCCTGGAAAAATAGTCGTAAGTTTGGAAAATAAATAAATAAATGTTATTTGTGTTTTCGTTCGTTAAAGATCAGATTCGAGTTTTATTAGTATACCATCGCAACTGCTTTAGCGCAGTTTAATATAAAGCGACCGGCAAATTATAGTGTGTCATGTTGTGTTGTAACGCAGGATTGACCAATCAAATGAATCTGTTCAAGAGTGCGTCATATCACAACGAGTTTTAATTGGCTAATATTGCTTTAGAAAGCGCCACAACACTACACAATACGAAAATGTGAATCTGGCATAATACAGATTTTTTTTTTATGTAGTGCGCAAAATTTGCAGAGTGATTCAGTGCCTATTCCCAAATACAACCGTAGTATCTACTAAAATTCACGACAATACAAAATAAAAATTTGATTTTGTATGGCTTGTAAATTAAGCCATACTAAGTCAAATTATGGTTTTATTTTACAAATGTATCCCTATTCCCAATACTGCTGTTGAATTTAGGAACAAAGACTGAATCACACTACAAATTATGCGCACCACTTTAAAAAATACTACTTATGCTATAGTTCGTTATAACAATGTTATTTAACGAGAACGTCCGTGATCCGATTGTATTGAAGCAGTGCGCAAACGGTCTTAAGCTAATTAAGTACTTATGTTGAAATGGAATTTATTTTATTTTATTTTAATATCGCATTTTAATAAGCCGGAAGCAGCTGAATTATTTAAGCTCTCAGTCTTTCTCGGAAGGGCGATAAATTTATGAAATGCAGAGACTTTTTTAAATATACCGCCTTTTTGAAATAGTTGTCCTGTATGCGGCTGCTAAGCTTGTACTGGCTTCAGTAACCTTATACCGAGTTTTTTGCACAAAGGACACATGGATAGGAAAATAAAAATGTAAAAATTATTAGTGCATCTACCATGTTTTCAGTGCCAAAAATGATGCAGCATTTGAGATTTTAAAATTAAAATACATAGTATCGCTTGAGGGAAACGAAAGGGTCGCGCTGCCACCCGCGGTCAATCTGGCGGCCACAAGCGACCGGTCAATAACCGGGTCTGTGTCTCTGCATCACCCTAAGGTTGTCGGAAAGAGAATTCCTTAAGGCTCCTACATACTATGCCAGCGGGCTCGGTCGCCAGGCATGCCACTGGCTAGCATGGCGGCATTGCCGCGGCGCGGCAGGTTATCCAACCCAGCGAGCTTGTTGCACGTACGAGCCCATACCCGTGCGGCAAAAACCGACGGGACGTGCCGCTGGCATGTGTAGGAGCCTTTAGGCATTAAGACTGCCTTTGTATATATTTGTATCAAAAAAATTAAATAAATAAAAAGAATATTTATACTAAACATCTAAAATACTCTGTGCAGCGATGTGAAAACAAAATGAGAACATCTTTCGTCGAAAAGCTGTATTGTTGCATTCAATACGTAATACGTACATACATGGTGTCCATCAAATTAAAACAATGCAAAGAAAAAGCCAAATGGAAGTGTGTGTCCCTCAAGTGCAAAAAAGTTACCGTCAAGGCAAATATTTATGAAAACAATGTGCGTGCATTTTCGATGCAAGTTCAATCAAATGCGTACACTATTTTTCCATACATTTTTGGCTTGATGGTAACTACGGTCAAGTTCAAGAAAAGCTCTGTATAGGATAGGCATACAATTTCTCAGTCGGGCAGATTATGGGGATTTTCTGTTAGAAAACACATAACACATATGATATAAGATGATGATGAAAGAAATATCTGACAGCCACAACGACTAACAAACAATGCATCCCTTTCTCGCTTATAGACGTTTTCAGAAGAGAATACGGAATAGGACTTTTATTTGCGACAGCAACTGTCATAAATTATCATACGTAATCAGGCGGCTGGACCTCGATCAATTAGCATAACCAGACCCAGATAAATTAATTATCTGTAGACCGAATATTTTTACCATGCGAAAAATCTAAATTACGCTAGGCAGGAAAGCCAATCATTTAATCATTGCTTTAATCGATCCATGTGAATAGAATAGAATAGATCTTTATTTCATGTAAACCAGATACAGGCACTTATGAAATGTCGAGACTCTAGGTGCACGGTTCCAAATAGTAGATCCTATGGAGAAGAACCGGCAAGAAACTCCATGGAAACTCTTTTCAAATAAATAATAGATCTTGACAATCTTTATCAGTACAATGTTGTGGTAAGAGCTGCGAGAATAATGCAATTCAATGCGAATACAAATCAGACTAGGATAATAATGAATTGCCTCTGAATAAGATTGCCATGGCAGTTACGAGCTGACCAGTTCCGCAGCTTCATGTCACAGAAATAAACATATTTCAGCAAAAAATTAAGATAAACCTCGAAACAGGCTCAGTAATTACATAATAACTTTATGGTAATTACAGTGAACTACATGAAACGGTATAAATAAAACACGAGCATGCGCGTCACTACCTCAGTATTTGTATAAGGTGTGGAACACAGTGAGGACAAAAGATTATACTTTAAAAATCATTCGAAATTCTTATTCTAAGGAACTAAATAACCTACACGTTCCTCCCCATTCCAACTAGAATTATATCTCTTCATCAACTAGAAAAGAGGTGAGGTGTAGCGGATGTTCGTAGGCGGCGGACGCGGCCCGGGTGAAAGGCAAACTGGTTTTCCACAAAAAAAAAACCCTACTAACGTTAGTCACCGGTGACCAAAATTGGAACGAACGTCGCTACGGGACAAAAATGATTTCCAAATGCCATTTCTGTACGGAGATGACATTAGTAAAAGCGACGGCAGCGACGCCACGACCCGCAGCCTGATGTAAATTGTACAATTGTTGCTGTCAAACCTCATTTTGGTATTACGTACAATCATAGAGATAATATATAGTACCTATAACTACTATTTCTATGCGTACAATACAAAAAATGATGTTTGACAGCAGCAATTGTGCAATTTACGCCTGTCGCAAACTGTCAGTTGCGTCCGTAATCAGGCTGCGGGTCAGAATGATAAGTTTGTGGCACTATATCTGTGATTACATCAAGCCAATATAAATAAACAAACTCGTTCATATACGCGGCAACCTGAATATTCGTATAAAGTACGGGACATAACGGGCGCTAATAAGTGGCACTGTGTTAATTATTACAAACATTTAGCTGCAAACGACCGCGTGTTAGTTCAAATGTTGCGGGCTTAAAAATATTATGTAGAATGAGCAGTGGCGAAGGGTGACAGTTTAAAAAGGGGAAGCCGTCCCAAAAATGCCCTCTAAAAATTGCTGCAATTAATGCTGCAGAACAAAAATCCATACCGTCTCTTGTAATCTATATGTATAGTAAGGTCTGGAAGAGCTCGACCTAACTGAATAACAAACCATATTACGTTGGTCTATGCACTAACCAATTCCTAAAGGGAAGCCGATGGGAATCGGGTTGTATGGACTCTTCGCCACTGAGAATGAGTCATGGGTGTGAACTGTGAGGTGGTTTTGTTTTGTGTGTAGGTAGATAAGTGTATTACGTTTTTATCAAAATAAGTTTTTACCAACGTTTGTATTGGTCATCATTCAAGGTAACATCGAAAAACTAACTACGAAGTGAATTTTTGTTATAATTTACTAGCGACCCATCCCCGACTTGGCACTTCGGTGAAAATTCTCTACATTAAATGTAAGAGTTTTTTTTTTTATAGAATTATCGAGATTTTAATACCCATAGAGTATTAAGCATATAAACATCCTGGAAGAAATAGTGAAAATGGAATCAAAATCCATTGCGTGGTTTAGGAGGAATTAGCGGATATACAGACAGACCAGCTGACTGACGCAGAAGATTGACAAAAATATTTCGTTGTTAATTAAAAGTTTATTGGTAGTCATGAAAATAATATCAATGAAGCAAAAATCCTTTTTAAAGATTCAACAAACCCAGCAGGTAATGAAGAATGATAGAAAAGACAAAAGAAAGCTTTTAGTAAAGTTCCCTTTCCGGTTGTCTGCATCCCCTTTGAGCTAGAGAAAAAAACTTAAAAAGTCATCCTTTAAATTACTAAGTTTGAGAAGTTTAGTTTATTGGAAAAAGTTTTCAACTTTAAATACAAAAGACGGAAACATCTTTTGTAGTTAATAATGTTTTCTACTATCGAGAACATAGTTTGTTATTGAAGATGTAGAGAAAAGAAACACTAAGGAAGTAAATTTTCTAGAAAAATTCCCATTTAACTAGTCACAGTAACATTCAGAAAATAATAAAGTTTCCTTGAAGCTGAATACGCATACGAACTAGACTTTGGACCAGCTCTAGTGGGAATGAGATCCCAAGATAGACCCAAGATGTGAAGGCCAACATAAAAGCCTACAATCTTTAGCTTGAAAGCAAATCTAATGGTACGTAATGGGTATAAGAATAAGAAGAATTATTTTAAGCTGTAATGCAAAATCGTACCACGAACCTACATGTGCACAGCGGAGACGCGCGGGTGGCTCCCATCAACGTCATCAGCAGAGAGCAGGGCGACACGGCCCAGCCCAATGACCACTCATTTTTAGATCCCACCAGTAACGGACGACCAAAATTTTGTAATTTATGGTTTGCGTTCGAACCCGGCCCGCACCTCAGACTTTTCAAAATCACGTGCGGATCAGAATTTGATTATCACTTGCGATAACGGTGAAGGAAAACATCGTGAGGAAACCTGCACACCCGAGAAGGCTTCATAAAGTTCTCGGTGGTTTGTGTAGTCCGCCAACCCGCGAAGAGGTCTGTACCCAGCAGTGGGACAGTTACCTATGGGTTTTTTTTTAATTATTTATGGCTGCAGTACGCATAATATGCAGGAGAAAAAATTTAGGTTACCCTATCTTACAAGTCATAATTCCACCTGCCCCAAAAGCTTTAAAGTGATATTCATCGTCCTTTGTTTTCAACTAACAAATGCAAAGCCGCATGTAAATCGTACCCATGCATCCGAAATAAGAAATGCTCTCAGTGCAAGCCAACCCGAATGTACGTTTTAGCAAACTCATCGCGGGAACAAATGGGACCTTTAGACGCCACGGAGTGAAACACTCGTTGCAAATGAGACTTCTTTCATACCTTTGTTGGGTAGCTTATTTACTTAACGTGTCCCCGCTGTTGCAGAGTCATTTTGTAGATTAACTACCTAGTTCTTGGATTTAGCTTAGAAATGTGGTCTACAGAAATATTTCAACAAAAATGTGTTAAGGAGTAAAAGATTTGGATTTCTTTGTCACACTTTTTATCACTTCTGTCAATGGTGATTTTTGAACCACAGACAGAAGATTGTTTACTGCTTTATTTTTGTTCAAAAACATAGCGTTAAATACATAGGATTTTTTTATCGGTTAAAATAATATTATTATCATCAAAATGTTCCTAAATACAACCGCAGTATTGGGATACACTTTAAAACAAAACGAAAATTCGACATAGTATGGGCGACACTCATAATTTACTAGCGCAAGCCATACAAAATCAAATTCAAATTTCGTTTTGGAGTGAACTTAGTACTGCTGTTGCATTTGGAAACGAACACTGAATCACTCTGCAAAGAACAATGGCAGGATTATACCTGAGTATTTTAGGAAGAGTCTACAAATGTGACTTGTGCCGAACTTAGTCATTTAATTAGCTCGTTTTTTATTATAAAATACTACATAAAAATTATGACCTTACGAGGCTGGCATAGTCACCATGGTGAACTGAAGCCTCAACAAAAATGTGAATAAAAAAAATAAAAAAACCCTTCTAATCTTTTTCTTTTTGATGTATCGTATGTGACCCAGGAGACTAGATAATAGCGTTATTCTTTGATCCCCCATCTACTTGTCAAGTGTAATGATTACGGCCTTACGCTCTGAGGATCATTAATTATTACCATTAATTATAATTTATTGCATGTGGAAGGTTTACGTAACCTGGAAAATGATCCAGACTAGGCATTTTCCGGCTGACAAAGCTTGTGGTTATGGCGAGATGAATTATTATTCTATCTACAGTGTGATTGGTTGAACAATGAACATATTGAAGGAGGGGATTGTACTCTTCATTATGAACAGCATTTAGTATGGAACCCAATCGCGAAAAAAAATACAGCTGTTCAATATCAAGTCGAGTAATATTGAATTATTTGTATGGAACGGATGATTATTTTTTTCGTAAATTTGTGTTTGGTCCAATAGTAAAAGTTGTTCATAATGATGAGTACAAACCATCTTTCAATATAGTTCGGTGCGGTCGTGAGTTCTCGAATTCCACCACCAAGTGCCGAAAATGGATCGCACCCCCCCAGGGGAAGAATAGCCCAAGACAGGTTCAGAACATTCTAATAAAAAAATAAACTTACCTATCCTCACTCGACAAGATTCATTCCGATGACCCCAAAGATTCACCAATATAGTTTGTTATTGATACCCATGGGAAGCCGTAACCATACACAACATTGATCTGTAGACCGCTACGACCTATTGCGTAAGAAAAAACCGTCGACGTTGACAATGATGTACAAAGCAATTACAGGAGCCATTTCTGGTCCCCGCTTCCGTTCACCATATCTCGCCATAACAAATGTATGTGACCCTAATTTCTTATAATAATATGTGCTACTACTTCTGGACCTCACGCCGCAAATAAGACACGACATTAATCCTGTATTTACGCCATAAAAACGGGAAAAACAGGGGAGAAATATTATGTTCTTTTATGTGTATTTTTGTGATTGTTAAAATGTTTGTAGGTGGATAATTCCTGGTTTGGGAACAAAAGAAAACGTTTATTAGAAATACCACAAAAAAAATTGAAATAAAAGAAAAACATTTTTTTTTTCTCAAAATTAGTTATAAATAAAATTTTATAGTTTAAAAAAAACAAACAACACGGTTTAGTCATCCAAACTGAACGTGTATGCAAAATTTCAGCTCAATTGGAATCCGGGAAGTGGGTCAAATTTAACTTCCAAGATTTTCTTACATAGTTAGTTAGTTACAGGTCAAGCTAATAAAAGTGTGTTAAATAAAAGAAACATCAAAACACAGGTTATTTCAAGCTGGAGAAGGACATAGGTAACTATTAATCCCGGAAAATAACTTAATTTTCCAGGAAGATTTTTAAGCCTACGCGAACGCAGTCAGTGGTACAACTAGAATTAATTAAACCAACAACTTATTGCCATTGACCTACTACTTAAATGGACATTGGGTTCACGCTCAAAAGTGTCCGAGCCAAAAGAGTTCCAAAACGAAAAAAGTTCCAATCGCGCGCCAGTCTTTGTTATGTCAACCGACATAATACATGTCAAATATACTGTATTGTGAAAGAATTGAATAAGCTGATAAATTGTCGCAAGTAAAATTAAGCTGTTTACTAATGACGATACGGTTTGAATTAGGATGTTATAGATTTTTATATTAATTTCTTTAAATGTAGCTACGCTTATATAGGTTGACTCGGTACACATTTTTCGTGAAGTTTTAGACCCGCCTTCCCGTGAGCAATAATAAAACGGAAGACAAGATTTGTACCGTTTATGATATCCAAAACAATTACGCAACGAAATTCAGTTAGCAACCGATACAACCGTTTCCTAGATTACCACAACAGCCATTCAAGGCATGAACGTAAATTTATTCCCTCGCAATTTCCGTGACGTCACTATGAAACTGAAACGCGTCGGACCAACACTGAGTTGTGCGTCTCGTTAACGTATCGAGTATCGGTGCCATTCGATTCTAGAAATCGAATCGAATTGGACGATGAATCGGATTGAGTGAGCTGTAAATGTGGATATTTGGACCCGAAATGATTTATGGTATTTGGTATGGAAATTGTGGTAGTATCTTAGAATTTCTGGGTGATATTGTTCTGTTTAGCTGTCTTTGTGGCTATGATGAATAGAATTTAATTTAATTATTCCATGTAAACCAAATACAGTCACTTATAAAATGTTGAGACTCTAGGTGCACGGTTCCAAATAGTCCTATGGAGAAGAACTGGTAAGAAACTTCATGGAAACACTTTTAAAATAATAGATTACAATCTTGATCATAAAATGGTGTGGTAAGAGCTGCGAGAATAATGTAGGTAATCGTATATTTGTTCCAGCACCCTAATTACGTAAAAATCACCTGACTGCGACCCGACAGCTACGCGACAGCATACGGAGCGCGATCGGTCGCGAACTGTCGAACTAATTCGTATTACGAACGGCATTCGGCGTAATAAAAACTTTTTTTTTCTTTCTTTCTTTCTTTTCTTTTCTTTCTTTCATTCGTCCACTTCTGGCTACTTGTCATGTTTGCAGCGCCAAGTATGCACTGTTTAGTTCATTTATTGTCCGCCAGAGAGCGAACCCGTAAGTGCTGGCTGTCGCGTCGCTATCGGCAAATACGTGATACCAAAATGATGTTTGACAGCAGCTAATATGCGATTTACGCCTGTCGCAAACTGTCTGCTATATCGGTAATTAGGGGGCGGGTCTGGGTGTGTGTGCATGTGATATGTATGTTTGTAAACTGTACCCACGATACATTCATACATTCATTCACATTTGTGGCTCGTTGGCATAAAATGTATTGGTATATTTCTGGTAAATAAACTTTTATTATTTATTTATTTATTATTATTCTTCTTTGGCCTAGAACATATTTGCCAAAGACAAAATTTTCTCATACGAATGTCTTCGCAACGTGTGAGGTTCTAGCATAAAAGACTTCGAAGGAACCACGTTATCGATTTTAGAGATACGAAACACTGCACTAAAATATTTTATGTATTATATGATTTATTTTTATTTTTGTTATTATTGTTTTATGTGAAATTTTATGTTTATATGTTATAGTTTAGTTAATATGTGCTTATAACATCGCTTTGGAGCATTTTGTTAGATGTTGTAACGTTATAAAAAAATAATAAAAAAATCAAAATCTCCCCGGTGTGTACCCGGTATATGACAGTACTACAAGATGATAAGTAGCCAACCCATCCTCTACCAATACCGCAGAGTATCTCTTGAACAGACATTTAGATACGACTCGTAAGTCCAAATAAACGGAAAATGTTCCCTCTTTTCCCTTATTCCAGTCCAGTTCACGAATTAAGTGAATGTAACCTCTAAACACAAGACTGTCAAAACAAAAACATAAAATAAGCTTACGGTCGGATGTTCAGGGCCAGTCTGTAGTCTTTGTAGTATGTCTTATAAAATTGTAGTGGAAGTCTGTATGTTTGTCCCTTGTTTTTTGTAGTGTGTATCTGTGTATCTGTGGATCTGTGTATCTGTGTATCTGTCTGTGGCATCGTAGCTCCAAAATGGATAGACCGATTTCAATACAGTTTTTTTTATTGAAAGCTAGTTTAATCGGGTAGCATCTTAGTTATGTTTCCTGAAAATTTGTTCAGCCGTTCAAAAGCTACAGCTTTTTTTCTAGTTGGAGTTGTAGGATTTTGACGGTTAAGTTATTTGAGCTTGTAACTCGTAGTGGTCTACTGTTGAACAAGGACACTTGAACCATTTCGTTAGGAAGGATAATTTTGTAATCACAGGTAATATAACCTATTTATTCCATATAATCTATGTATCGAATGTTACCGATGGATACAATAAATATTGGTTCAAAATACGAATTATCTGTAAATTGTGAAAAAATTGGCATAGTAAAATAAAAATCCACCCCATTATTGTCCCACTGCTGATCACGAGCCTCTTCTCAGAATGAGGAGGGTTAGGCCTTAGTCCACCACGCTGGCCTAGTGCGGGTTGGCGGCCTACACACACCATCGAGAACCTTATGAGGCCCTCTCAGGTGTGCAGCTTTCCTTCACCGTTAACGCAAGTAATAATCAAATTGCGATCCGCAGTATAAATTTGAAAAGTCAGAGGTGTGGACCGGGTTTGAACTCCTCCTGCATGGAAGGCAAGCGTTCAACCGCTAGGCGATCAGTGACTGGTATAGTGGTTAATTGTAAATACTATCATTATTTTGGACCTCAAAAAATGTAGAAACCAGTTACAACCTATTCCTACCTATACCAACCTTTTTTTTGTTTTTTATTTTTTTTTGTTTTACGTGGTGAGAACCCATCATAGGGCTGTCCTCCGCCTGGGGGGGCGAAGGGGTGTGCCGGACTCCTACCAGCTAAACTCACCACGGTGGTCCACTTCGGCACATACAGTTGGGCTTCGGGTACTCTTAAAAGACTGCGCCGAAGCCCACCTCGGTGCCACGCCTATTAGGGTGCTTCTCGGGGAGGGAGACTGTAAAGAGGTCTCCCTCCCAGGCACCTATACCTACCTAAGTGATCAATTAGGTATAGTAATTATTATTCTCTTTCTCTTTTTCTTTCCTCTTTTTAAAAACTTTGCCCCTTACTAGGATTTCTCCTGTATCGAGGGTACAGTTTACAAATATACATATCACATGCACACACAACCAGACCCGAAACAAGTATCTGTAGATCATTAATTGAAATACTTCAATTAATATCTAATAATTACGTCAAAGTTAATAATAAGTTTTGTTATTTATTGTATAAGAGTGACCTTACGAGGCTGGCATAGTCACCAAGGCGAAGCGAAGCCTTGATAAAAATATAAATTTAAAAAAATTGTTTCTACATGTTTTGAGCGAGATTTATGCTCGCTACAACAATTTCTACAGACTTTCTTTGACAAAGTACGTACATTGGTAAAAGTACCTACATGGTATGCACATTGAGGAAGCTAATTAAAATATGTCTTGAAGTTCTCCTTGAAACCAAGCTCACCTCTTAATTAGCACGAACATCGTTTACAATTTCCGAATAAATTAAACGAGACCAAAGTCGCGGTCGGAAGCATAGTCTACATCTATATTACATCTAAACTAATATAAAAAGAAAATATTTTTGTTTGTAATGGAAAAACTCAAAAACTACTGGACCGATTTTAAAAATTCTTTCACCAGTACTATGCTATATTATCACTGAGAAGTACAGGTAAAACTTTATTTTCAAAAAAAATAGGGATCCTTACGAATACTCCAATTATGTAACCCAAGGAGTACAAAAAAATCCCATAAAATGCCATAAATCGCGTGCGCCGCAAAAACTATTGGTGATAGAACAAAATAATGTACCTACTACAGTTTTAGAGAACACATTAATAATCTACAAAAAATAGTTATGTCATTATAATGTTTAGTATAAATAATTGACCACCCGTGCGAAACCGGGACGGGGCGCTAGTGTTGTATAAAGCTGGCATAAACAACAGTACTAACAGTATTTACAGTTACCAATGCGACCTTTTACCACCTTTTTATGGCGTATTACGAATCTACTTCGGAAGTACGAAATAGGGTTTACTTTGGTTTTACTGAAAGTTACTGGTGTGGGTAGTGGATATGTTTATCCATTTATATTAACTTGGTCCTTACTTGGTCTTATGTGCGGGTCCTGGTTTTCTGATCATAAGAAAGAAAGAGAAAGAGTTTATTGGCACAACAAAAAAAAGCAAAAACAAAGAAAACATAAAATGAGTTATTGTGCCAAAAGGCCGCAGCTCAGCATAATGTCAGGAGGCAGTGATACTGGAACCTGACGCTGGTTTTCAGCTGCAACCCATGAGTGCCATACGCTTGAAACTATCAATATTATATTATAATAGGTATACTTACTACAAAATAAATACTTACATACATAAATTATTATTACAACTAATTACATACATAAGTACATAATCTAATCTAAACAAATATTATAAAGAGAAAAGATTTTATTTTTTGTATGTTTGTTTGTAATGGATAAACTCAAAAAGTACTGGACCGATTTGAAAAATTCTTTCACCAGCAGAATGCTACATTATCAGTGAGTAACATAGGCTATAATTTATAAAGATATCACGTGGGCGAAGCCGCTGGCGGAAGCTAGTGACCAATAAAGTGCTTATAAAACACGACAAGAATCAAATACCGACACCAAACCGATCGTCGCGTCACAGGCACAGGACAGTATTTATGCCTTACATTGATAGCGATCATAGATCATAGATTGATCATAGTAGCGGCATAGCGATACCTGGGCAAAATAGGCCGGATATTGATCCATAGAAACATTGTTAATTATAAACATGGTAAATACCCCGTTCTTAATAATAATGTTAGTGAACTGACCATGACCGTTTATAAAACTTGTATGTAGGTAAGTTATTATACCAGAATCGTGTGGACATCACGGGTGTACTAAAAAGATTCAGTTCAGCGTATGCCAGACATCAATACCCGGCGCTGATTTTCCACTGAACCCGTTTGTGACTCACGGATGCCTATGAACCTTGCTATTTTAATAATCCCTCACAAATAATATTGCATCACACCAATTTGTCAACAGCAAAATCTATTCAATTGACTCAAGCTCAATCCAAAGGTAACTCAGGCGGAAACTCAACAAGATCCAGCGAGCGTTGCTGGTCACAAATTATGTGATAGTTACTCGGCTCTCCAATCAGGTCTATTGCCTGCCATTGTGGCGTGTAGAGATGCCACACGGGTAACTTTATGGGACATTTGGGTTTCAATCAGAGTTGATGTTGAAGGTTTTGTGGTTGAGGAAATTTATGTACCTAAGTTTCTATCAATATTTTGGTAAAATATGGTGACTTCTGCTTAAGCTTTAGTACATAAATAGAAGAAAGTTAGAATAAAATAGAATATATTTTATTACTATTATGAATAATGGTTGTAACCAATCTTAAAATGAGTTAACTACAGGATATTTTTTTATCTAGTGCGCATAATTTGGAGAGTGATTCAGGCTTTGTTCCTAAATGCAACCACAGTATTGGAATACACTTTAAAACCAAACGAATATTCTACTTAGTATGGAAGACACGCATAATTTACTAGCGCAAGCTATACAAAATCAAATTTTTATTTTGTTTTGGAGTGAATTTTAGTACTGCGGTTGCATTTGGGAACGGACAATTTCGTACTGTGGTTGCATTTGGGAACGGACATTGAATGACTCGGAAAATTTTGCGCATTACATAAAAAATATTAAAATGCAATATTTTATAGAAATAATATTTACAGAAAATAATAATAATTTTAATTGGACTTATTAACGGTCGAGTAAGACGTATTGCTATGATCACTACTTTTAGTAAACGGATTGGTGGTCGCCATAGATATCCGGAGATATGCCTTCACTCTACATTTGTTCAATTTCAAGTGTCGCCACTTTTTCCCCACTCCTAAAACGGATGAAGGGTTGGTATAAATATTTTATCGATAAAAACTGACTGCAAAAAAGAGAAGTATTTTTTTTTGGCGTATTTTATAGTGTAAATATCGCTATATAGACACTTTAAGAGAGGCTAACCAAAGACTAACGATTTTAATATAATTTAAAGAATTTGAGAAAGGAAGATAGATAATACAGGGAGTTCTAACTTGGGACAAAGTACTCACCTCAATTTGTGTTTATTAGTCTATAAATATTTTAAAATATTACATAAATAATAATTAAAAAAAGTACAGAATAGTAAAGATTTAAGATTTTTGTCTACACTCATATCGTAAAGTTCTAATTATGAATTCAAAAATAGTACTTTATTGACAGACTTTATGCACATGCAACTACATAATTATAATAAAATTAAAAAGTTTTATAATGACAGTTCTTTTTTTAAAATTATGCTATAAAATAACTTCTTTTCAATTTTCTTTTCTTTTCAAAAAAAATAAGTACATTTCGGTTCTTCCAAGAAGTTTTCATATCAATTTTTATAGCAGCCGCACATTATCTATGATGGGCTTGGGCGCAATTGTGTTAGATACGATAATATTTTTATTAGCGCGATGCAGGCCTCGTAATCTGATTGGTCGAATTCATCTATCATCCATTTATTTTTTATTTCTGCATCTTTCAGGAAACTAAAATAAAATGTATTCATTCTTGTAAAACAGGGTTCTCAAGATGTTCTCAAGTATAATTACTTATTTAAATCCTTTTCAAACAATATAACTACAAGGATTAGTAAAATAAAAAGAAAACTATAAAATCTTTTAATTTAGCATAATAAGCAAATACTACAAAAATAATAGATAACATTATTTTTTATTATTAAGCAAATGTTAATAATAATGAAATAATTCCGTAAGAACAACTATCAATTAATTATATCGGTATCCCTCAGCGCTGTGCAACACTAATACCCTGCGGTCCGAATTGCGCTAAAAGTGATATCGCGAATCCGACCAAAGTCAAAATTATTATTATTACTTAATAGCCCTTATATTTTGTGACTATTAAATTTGGTCGGATTCGCGATATTATCACTTTTATCGCAATTCGGACCGCAGGGATACATTGATTTGACAATTTTGACATGGGTCACTCAATAAATGATTAGCCTGACGCATGTCAAAATTAATTCACAACTAGATATTTGTAAAATCTTTAAATAATATAATTACTGCAGTGATGTTTTACATACCGGTGGTAGGACACCCCATTTGTCTTAAGATTTGTTGTAATTGTCCTATTTTTGCAAATAAGAACGGAACAATTCGGCATTTTGTAAAAATACGAAATCACACTACACGTTAGGATGCAAACATATGACTAATAGATGCTCATTGACGTCACACGTACTTTGGGTCAATCCGAGCTGATGGAGGCGACAAGTGTCACGCCTACAAGCCATATCCCTCGATATCCGTGGTGGTTGCAGTATATTATACAGGGTGTAAGTGACATCGTAACGAAAACTCATACCATGGGTTCAGTACATGATACTGGATCATTCACCGTTAGAATTTTGCGTCGGTCTTATCAAAAATTTAACGATTTTGTTCGCAGATTTTTTAGTTAGGTATAAAAACTGGGAACAAAATCGTAAAATTTTTGAAAAGACCGACGCAAAATTCTTTCGCTTAGTCTTTCAGTATCATGTACTGAACCCATGGTATGAGTTTTCGTTACGATGTCACTTACACCATGTATAACTACTTGAGGTAACATTACAAACAAAATAAAAAAGAATTTATAACCAAAACATCAGGAATATCTACCACAATTCTGAATCTCTGTCACTCTAATCACGACACGGCGTTTAGGATCGAGGATGGCGTTTAAACCCACTATCCATATTGAGGCCCAACCTTTCAATGTCGATAGTGACGGTATTACAGGCTTTGTTTGTCCTACGGTCTTTTACTGTGGGGATCTGCTGCTGACATTGATACTATCTTCATATTACAAAAAAGAGCAGTACGCGCTATATATAATTTAAGATCACGTGACTCGCTCCGTGAAATATTTAAAGAAATAAATATAATTACACTACCGTCACTGTATATTTTACAAAACATTATGTATATCCGCAAAAACATAGTTAGTTTCGATAAGTTAAGTGATATACACAATTTGAATACTCGCAATAAAAACAAGCTTGTTGTACCTGGTACTAGACTTAGCAAAACCAGCAAGTCGTTTATGGGAAACAGTGTTAGGTTTTATAACAAAATTCCAACTAGTATTACTGAACTACCAGATATAAAGTTTAAAGCATTTATTAAGCAAATTTTAATGTCCAAAGCCTATTACACCATCAATCAGTATATAGAAGATAAAGATGTCTGGCGTACGATTCCGTCCTGCACACTGCGACCCTCTGGCACTGTCTGAAATTTTTGTATGTAGGTATTTACATAATTAAAATGCGATTAATCGCATCTATCTTTACTATTATTATTACGATGGAGTAATTTATTATACTGGATTAAATTAAGTATTTAATTTGTTTACAATTTTATTTTGTGACATTGTTTATAATGTCCCTATACATTTTTATACTTGGAAGTTATTTTTGGTGTACCAAATGTCTTTTTTGCTTAATCTTATATAATTGAAAGTTTGAATGCATACAAAATTTGTGAAATGTGAGCATGATGTAAGTAATAATGTTAGAGATATTTTCTAAATACCTACCTGTTGTCTGGTACTATGAGTCTGTCATGCTCACTAAAATGTCTCGCTGATGGTGGCGTTGTGTGTCGGGCCGTTGAGTTCCCTTCATTGTGGTCGAGCTTGGCGACGCTGACGCATGCGTCATACTCGTGAACGGGTGCCGTCTGTCGGAACTGGTCAGCTTGTAACTGCCATGGCAATCTTATTCACAGGCAAATCATTATTATCCTAGTCTTATTTTTATTCACATTAAATTACATTATTCTCGCAGCTCTTACCGCAACATTGTACTGATAAAGATTATAATCTATTTTTTGAAAAGAGTTACCATGGAGTTTCTTGCCGGTTCTTCTCCATAGGGTCTACTATTTGGAACCGTGCACCTAGAGTCTCGACATTTCATAAGTGCCTGTATCTGGTTTACATGAAATAAAGATCTATTCTATTCTATTCTATTCTGTTGGTCGGATAATATCGGTAGCTATGTCAAGCGGGACGGCCAGTGAATTCCAAATATTTGAGGTTTTGAACCCCGGATAATTTAGGTGTTATCAAAAATAGACTTAACCAGACATGTTCTAAAAGCTAAATGTTTAACTAAAGTTTCATGTTATGAGCAAGTTTGGATTTAAAATAATAAAATATTATAGTTTAAAAAAACTACAGAACACGCTTTAGTCATCCAAACTACACGTGTATGCAAAATTTCAGCTCAATCGGAAACCGGGAAGTGAAAGAAAGAAAGAAAAATCATTTATTTGGAATAGACATCAGACAACACAGTGCACAAATATAAAAAAGTAAAAAGAAACAAAAAAGTAACAATAAAAACAATGTGCTGTCGGTATGCCAGTACCAAATGGGTTGCCAACTCAGCATTAGCTGGGCATACGAATTCCCAGCGCTGATTTTCAGTTGGCACCCCTGCAGTGACACACGGACGGAGGAAACAAATATTCATATACCTACATATTAATATGGTAAATACGATACTATTTAAAATTATAATGAATACTTTGTGATTAAACGAACTTACCTGTAAGTGAAGTTCTATCACAATTATACGAAGGGCCTCGTCCGAAGAGATTAGCAATTTACACTTGTAGTACCACATATAATGTCGCCACTCATGCACTTAGTTTATAGAATAACTCATTTTTTTTTTTTTTTTTTTTGCGGGTAGATAATTATCCTCTATTCTGTTCACCGGCAATACTTCATTAAGTTTAGAGCTATAATGCAATTCAACTGATATTTTACGTATAGGGGACGTACTGAAAAGTAATGGGTAGGGTGGGTTGCTAATCTCTTCGGACGAGGCCCTTCGTATAATTATGATAGAACTTCACTTACAGGTAAGTTCGTTTAATCACAAATTATACTTCGTGCCTCGTCCTCAAGATTAGCAATTTACACTTGTAGATCTTGAGAAATTATCGTAAAATATCAGATGAAAGAACAGTTGTACTTGAACTTATTCTTTAATCATCTCTGTAATTACAAGAAAAAATAATTCTTATTTATTTAAGAGTGAATTATGCTAGAAGCATATACATGTCTACTATTATAAAATCTTGCAAAAGATTTTGAATTATCTGACCATCCGGCAGTTTTTCTAATAATATCTAAATTTACACCTAAACTGTGGGCTTTTGATGTACTAGCATGTCTGGTACTATGCGCAGAAAATATTGAAACATCAATCCCACTTGATGCTAATGTATTTTTTGATCCACCTGCTTAAAGTTTGCGAAGATACCGCATTATGAGGTTTTTTCTGGCTAATAAACAGTAACTCATGTTTTACGCAAACATGAGGAGGTCTTTGTTAAATTAAGGTACAAACAAAGTACTTTCACGGGGAAAATTTCTGGTTTGTTTTCAAAATATGGGAGAACAAGCCTAGGTTGTAGGGAACCAAGCCGAGATGTTTTAATAAGATCAGGGATTTTTATTGAAATTTCGTTAGGAAGACTATCAATATTTTAATTAAGATTTTTGAATATGTTTGTACCCTGTGCGCCGTTACTAAGGCGAGTAGTGTGATTAACATTTTGCGAATTTTTTCTAATGATAGGTTCTCATTTGGAACCCAATTGGCTAGAGTATCTAACACTATTAAAGTATCCCATGTAGAATCGTACTTGGGTAACGAGGGCCATAAATGAAATACTTCTATAAGAAAACGTTTAACGATATCATCTTCGCTAATCTGACGTCTGAGAATAAGAGCCAGAGAAGAACGGTAAGTATTTACAGTACCGTACTGCGCAGTAGACTAAATATTTTATTTAAAAGATCTACGATGTTTGATACCGATATATTATAAATATCAAAACTTCTTCTTTGGCAGAAATAAATACCATTTCTTCAAACATGAATCATATTGCTTGAAGGAATTTTCAGAGAGCGATGCCAGCATGACGTCTATGGCATAGGGTGACATGCCCTTTGCTTCTTCAATAGAAATGCCCGGATAATATACCGGCCACCAGGGTAGTCCGCCGATGTATTTGGCGGCTGCCTGGTTGGGTCGGCCATAAAGGTACTATAAGTATACCTCTAGCTTTATCTGACATGATTTTTCTTAAGGTTTTAAGAATAATTGAAGAAGGTGGAAAACCATAGCAAAAATAACCACACCAATTTACAGAAAAGGCATTTATGGCATAGGCATCTGGACCTTTATGCCATGATATATATCTTTGGCATTTGTTATTGACCCTATTTGCAAAAAGGTCTATGTTAGGGGTGCCTAAAGTGTTTATTACTTTTTGAAAGGCGTAAACAGAAAGTTCCCACTCGTATGTCAGGATGGTTTTTCCCTGACTCAGTATCTGCAACATGATTGTCAGCTGAACGAATATATCATGTAAATACAAATAAATTACGTTCCTCACACCATTGCTATAACTTCTTAGTAATATTTGTGAGGTAAGGGGATTGTACCCATGCGGTTTATGTATGATATTGCTGTGCTATTATCAATACGCAACAAATTAGTCCAATGAAAGCTGCAAGGAGTTCTAGATAATTTATATGCTTGAGTTTTTCATTTTTACTCCAAATACCCCTCGCTGTCTCGTCTGCACAGGCAACACCCCCCCCCAGTAGTTGAGGCATCCGAAAATATCTCAACACAATATTCGTCGAATTTAATTTTGTTGACAGAATGGTCAATGGCTTTTATCCACCATTCGAAATCTGAATGTAATGAACTTGATATGGACATATATTTTTGATAATCATCATCAGATTTAAGATTTGGGAATTTGCGTCGTTAAAATTGTTTGGTGTATAATATAACCAACCGTATTCTACAGCGGGACAGGCAGACGACAGTTGTCCTACTAGGCGTGCAAATTCGTGGATTTTACATCGGGTAAGTAAGTTAAATTTTATTAATTCGTTTTTAATTATTATTCCTTTTTCAGGTGGTAAGCTGATCTGCAGATTTATAGAATCTATATATCGAAGATACTTGCAGGTATTACTAGGTATTATTTTACTTTCTGTATTAATAATAAAACCTAAAGTTGTTATAAGTTTGACTGTGGTGTCAATATTACGATTACATTCGTAATATTTATGGCTATTAAAAAATAATAATATTAAACAAAGGTCATCCAATAAATGGTAGACATGAAACCACATGAGCGTAGTAATCTAACTACTGGTTTCATAATTTTTGTATAGATATACGGCGCTGTATTAACTCCAAATGGTAAGACGTTAAATTCATGTAGATCAGGAATGGCCATCTGGTCGATCGTGATCGACCGGTCGATCGCGGATATTAGTCCAGTCGACCGTGACAAGGCAAAAACCATTTAATATTCATTTTCATTTAAAATTTCAAGAAGTATGTAATTGGTAGATCGCACAGGATTTCGTCAGTAAACAGTAGATCTTGGGTCTAATCAGGTTGACCACCCCTGCTATATAGGTATGTTACGGTTACCCTGATATAGATTATAATTAATCTTCCATATGAACCGCAGAAACTTTCTTGAATTTAATTAGAAAGTATGCATCCTTTAGATCAATAGAGCTCATAAAACCTACTCTAGAAATTAACTTTATAGTGGTACGTAAGTCCTCTAGTTTAAAATGTTTTGATTCAATGAATTTTTTAAGATTTTTCAAATTCAAATAAACCTAGTTTTACCATTGCTAGTTATGAATTGCCCTTCACAGGGCTTTCATTGTGAAATAGCATCTATTGTTAACAATTTGTTAATAGCTTGATCGAATTGAACTATTTCTACCTCAGTATACTTTTTACAAGTAGGTATAGTATAATTTTGGATAGGTGGACATGAGAATGGAATCTCATATCCGGTTATCCAGTAAAGTATGGTTCTATCGGATGTAATCCGTAACCATTGCTTGTAAAAATATGATAGTTTACCAGCGTAGCGTACCGGATCTAGCGGCGGCTGCTGAAGTGCGTCTGCTGCGACGCTCTCGACGAGTGCGAGCGCTGAAGCTTTGTCGGCGCAGGCTCTCTGGTCCTCAATGTCCCCGATGGCGACGCTTGCGGCGGCCCGCGACTCGGGGGCGGACCTTTCCAGTTTTTTGCAGGGGCAGGTTTTGTTTGTTCGGCACAGGTTTTGATTGAGGTGTCGATTTTAATTCTGCTCCTGACTTATAAATTAAACTAATTTAAATTCATTTCTTTCAGGTAAAACCCATATTACATATAGGTAAAATTATGAATTGCTTTTAATGTTTCTGGTAATTCTTCACTAAACAAAAAATTTTCAATTTTTGTTCGCTGTCATTGATTTTTTAGTTCCTTCTTTAGAACTGTTAGAAAAAAATTACGCCTAGTTATCGAATCGTTATATTGTGTATCACACAATAATTACGAGTAATTTATTTAATTAATGTTTTTCATACAAATATGTACAAAGACGGTCTTACTGCCTAAGGCAATAGTCTACCTGTATCCATTAAGATCTTTAACATTGAGGGATCTTTATCATCTTTCGATAACATCACGGCTGCATGGTGATTGCCTCACTGACTGAGGATATTGCAGACGCAGTCTGTTTTTGTTTATCAAAAATCGCTTTATCCCTCTTGATCACAATTTCGGTTACAGCGGCTTTAATCTCGGGATTCAAAACAGGCGCGTCAATCAGACAACAGTTGCCAGGAGGTAAGTACTTGTCAACAAGTTCTTTACGTAACTCCTTATTCAAACCAGAAGTAACTATGTAAATGTGCATAACGGATTGCTAAATCCTTTTGTATATTTTTTCCACAGGAATTATATACTGAGGGATCCACTCCCAAAATCTACAATGTTACCTCGTCTAACTCGGCGACTGATGTTTCAGCCGTGGACGCCGATGGCAATGCCAACGGTATAGCGGGCGGCAGCAGCGACTGCATCACTGCCGGAAGTGTTACTGGCTCGCAATCAGTTTCCGACACTTGGCCGCCAGGTGGCGCAGCCGTGTCTGGTTCGCTTGTAAAATCTTCGACAATGTCGGATTCTATTGGCTCACTTGGAATTCAGTATACCAATATTTACATACCTACTAGTACCTATGATATGTATTGCGTAATAGATATCGAAGGTAGGTATAGATTCATATTCGTGATATGAATTAAGTGATTACTTTAACCAGTGTACTTATAATCAATGTATTTGTGCATAAAAATGCATACGATTATTAAAACAACTACCCACTCTGCAAGCAATAGCGGGAGCAGCACTAAAGTAGGTCAAGTAATCATGCATTAAGATAATTTTATTGTAATGCGTTAACAACGGGTAAGGTGCACCTCGAAGCGTTGTACCGTGAACCCGAGTTTATTTCCAAGACAAGTCACACCTCAAATCGTTGTGACGTTAGTCTCAATTGTTTACAGGTAAGTAACAACTCGATTCGTTGAAACGTGAACCTTTATAAAAATAACAATACCTTGTGGGTCCTGTGACCTTGTAGAAACATCCGAACTTGACGATGACTTGCGTCGTTCCCGCGCCAATTTCTTCTAACTTCTTCAGTTTCTTCTTTAGGCGGTCGATGGAGTCACTATCAGAACGCTTCCTTTTCAGCATGATAATAACTAACGCTTTTTAACGAAAAATCTAAAATAACGTTAAAATGCGTGCTGACTGGCGGAGCACTAAAATGTGAATGAAGTATTGCCGGTGAACAGAATAGAGGATAATTATCTACCCGCAAAAAAAAAAAAAAAAAAAAAGAGTTATTCTATAAACTAAGTGCATGAGTGGCGACATTATATGTGGTACTACAAGTGTAAATTGCTAATCTTGAGGACGAGGCACGAAGTATAATTATGATAAATAAATAAAAGAGTTGCGGCCTACAAATAAAATAAAATAATGTAGAATGAAGTGAAATGTTATTGTTTCGCAACACCAGATGCCCAAGCACAAATGTTTTTGACGTACCTATCGTAATACTAACGTAGGCTTTTGAATCAATAACCTAACCGTCAAAAACCCCCGAATCCAACTAGAAAAATAGCTGTAACTTTTGAACGGCAAAACAGATTTTCATGAAACATAGCTAAGATTATTTCTGATTAAACTAGGTTTCAATTAAAAAATACTGCATTGAAATCGGTCCATCTGTTTTGGTCACAATCCACCCTACACACTACAAATTTATAACACAACTGTTTTTTGTCGGGGGTTAAAAATACAATAGTCTATCGCATTTAGGTTTAATTATACACAATACGTAATTACTTGTTTCAGGAAAATATACAATACTGCATGTATTTAAAAAAAACATAATACATGCTCTGCAAACATACTATGATGATAGCGCCTTAATAGAAAGCCAACCAATCAAGGCTTCCTCGAAGCAATACGCGGGAGGCAGACGAGCCGACAATGCCCGATTAATGTGTTGAATCTGTAACTGACGTGTTAATCTCTTGTCAGATGCCAGGTTAGTGTTTACAGCAGAATGTCTTTAAAGTTAACATTTAAGTTAACATTATAAGAAACTACTAGAGGTCACCCAGAGGTCGAAATTCGACCGTAAGTTTAGCTATCTGAACTTTTTCTCCATATAAACTTTAACTATGCCAAATCTCACACTCCTCCGTGCGCGCAATGTGCTTAAAAAGGGTGTAGCGACTATTATATCACATAGAATAACTACTTAGCAAGCCCTCAAAACTAACTACAGTGGCGCGAAAAATGAATTCGACCAATCAGATTACGAGGCCTGCAACTCGCAAGGAAAAAGTATATGTATGTTTTCTTTTATGGTTTATAATAATATATGTATGTATCTATGTATTTATTACTTGATCTTGAATTTAATTTAATTTTTCTTTCCAATTTTCGTTTATTTTACGTTGCACCCACCATGTTTGTCTCTGCATCACCCTAAGGTAGACTGGCAGAAAATGCCTATGGCATTAAGTCCGCCTTTGTGCAGTGTTTTTTTTACCTGTGCATAAAGCATTAAAAAAAGAAAAAAAAATCGTATCTAACACAATATAATTATACAACTGTCCGACATCAACCGTCGAGCTTCGGCCCGCCAGGCATTATCACCTCGCTTGGTCGTAGGATCCTCCCTTTTCAATGGAGGAACACCATACCTCGTTCCTCCACAAAGGGTACAAAGTTGTCTCTTCATGTATTAATATATAGATTTTTAATACCCTTTTATTAGCTTCACCTGTAACTTAAATAATTAATAAATAATAATGTTAAATAATTCAATATTACTCAACTAAATTTACAGAACAGCTGATTTATTTTTCGCGATTTCTTGTTTCATAGTAAAAGTTATTGATAGTTATGAGAACTACCCTCAACCACCAACAACCCTCCTACAATATTGCCCACGTCCAACCAGTTTTCCTGTATATATACATATTTATTAGATAAGTACACGCAATTGATAAAGATTAAGTAAGTCAGGCATATTATTTTCCAAGATATCTCAATTTCTTTTATGCAAAAACTGCAAAAAAATTATGATACAGCTAGTTTTCACAAAATAAATTGTAAAGTCATTATCAATTTACAGGCAAACCCTTAAAAGGGTCTAAAAGCATTCAATTGACCAAAATTTCCAATAGAACGGTACAAGCGGTACGATGGAGCAATATTGCTCGCTTTGTATCCAGACAGGTAATCTCCATATGGCCAGTAGGTACTGGCCATGTGGAGATTGCGTAGGTACGCAGGAAAATTAGGTAATTAAACGTTCGGGGCACTTCTTAATATTTCGTATGGAATTGATTGCAGCATGCACTTTGTTCTCGTATTGTTACTTGTGCGTAGAAGTCACACCTGTTAATGAAACAACCTAACCGTCAAAAGCCCCCGACTCCAACTAGAAAAAGGGCTGTAACTTTTGAACGGCTGAACAGATTTTCATGAAACATAGCTAAGATGATACCTGATTAACCTAGCTTTCGATTAAAAATAATTGTATTAAAATCAATCCGTCCGTTTTGGAGCTACGGTGCCACAGACAAATACACAGAGATACAGGTATAATACACAAATACATAGACACAGATAAACACTATAAACTTATAACAACTCTCTTTTTTGTCGGGGGTTAAAAACACTAAAGGAAATATCATTCTTACAAGTTTTTTTGTTTCAGTCTTATTTACGTTTATGGTTAATTATTTTCGGTTCATATTATTGTTATTTGTTGTAATTCTTTTGTATAATTATATTTTTTTCTAATAAACGTTTATTTCTTTCTTTCTATCTGCTTATATAGATTTTAGTATAGTGTTACTAAAAATTGAGAACGTAGAAAGTTCCCTCAAACCCGTTGTCGAACAATGAAATGTCAGCAGTTCAAGGTTCACTAGAAACATTCCAATACATTATAATTATATTATGCAAAAGGCTCACGAAAGCGACCATTTATCATTATCTCTCCTGAATACATAATTGGCTAGAATTTTAGCTTTAATATTGTTGATACTTGTTTAGTTTCAGATCGAATATAAACTGTTTACTTGTTATCTGTGTACAACTGTTTTAATTTTCAATTTTATTTTTTTATTTGTTAATAATTATTTTTTTGTAAATCTTTGCCCTTCAGTATGATTTCTCCTGTATCGAGGGTACAGTTTACAAATAACATGTTACGAGTACATGCACACATACTCAGACCCGGTACAACTATCTATAGATCATACAAATAATTGCTCTGTGCGGGGATCGAACCCACGGCACGTAGCGCAGAAAGCTAATCGCTTAGCCACTTCGCCAACCATATCGTCAAACTGTTTACTGTATGTACCTAATTGCTTTTATTTTCTAATCATCTTTTTTAAATCTGGTGATGGTTTTTTTTTATCAGTTACCTACTGCAGTTGTTGTTAATAATAATTATGAGGTCATACTTTATTAGCGAAGGTTCTTTAAGCGGTTATAGTACATGACATTATGAACAACTTTTATCATGGAATCAATCCTGAAATCGCAAATAAATCTGATGATCCATACAAATAGTTTAATATTACTCAACTAAATATAATGAACAGCAGATTATTTTTTCGTGTTTTTATCTATGGTCCCATAGCAAAACTTGTTCATAATGATGAGTGGGTACTATAGGTAACTCGTTAAAAGGACCCCTACTAAAAAGTAGGAAATTATATATTTAGCAATTAATCGAGATTCTCCGTTTTTAACCCGCATTTTCAACCCATCAATTATAATAATTATGTTAAATTTATCTAATAACCAACTACCAATTATTCACTCTCATTTATCTTCATATTGCCCTTCAACTCATCCATGCATGTAAAACAAGGTACGTGGTAACATGAAAATGCACTTCGACCAAGCTCTATTCAAAGCAAGATAATATTATGAGCACCAATATTACATGCTTTGTCGTCGGTTCTATAATGCAGCGATGCATATCGTACAACCCTGTGTTTGGGTAGTTTAACGGTCAGAGACGGTTTTTATGTCAACTGACACAATATTATCACGTTCGGACTAGATACGTATTCAACAGTCAAATTAAAAAAAAAATCCTTATCAACACAACGTCTATCCACGTCCTTATCAACACAACGTCGGATGACGTCTACCATTGTGTGTTTTTATTTGCACTACGTTTTATAACGCAAGGAAGTCATAGTAAATTCTACTAGTAGAATTCCTGCGCCGCAACACTTGAAAGTGTCAAATATTTAGAGCCGCAACGAATCAATTTTTGGCGGCGTTTTGCTTAAGAACGTACGTCAACGTTCGTCCATTTTGTTTTTGTGTGGTGTGACGACTGACAAGCTGAAAACCGTGGGAATTTTTTAATATTCTAACGACAAAATTTTTTTATTGACACTTAACACATTTAACTTCAAAAAAATCTTATAAAACGTCTAAATACGCTTATAATAAATTATACATATCGAGTAGCTACAACATTTTTATAATCTCTATGTTCATACATCCCTAACATTATAACGTCAGGTTGGGAGTAGGTAATAGCAACTCTAGAAACATCCACAAAGCGATGAAAAACGTTTATTCTTTGTCAAGTTTTGACGCTCAATGAGCGAATGATTGACTTGACTTCGTGATAGATCACCTGTCTCTCTCACTCTGCCTGTCATTTTTATTATTTAATTTGGAATTATTCATCAAATAAATTGTAAAGGGTTTTAATGATTCGAAATTTTCTAATTGAAAGCGTTCAATTCCCGAAAGGCAAACCTCCTGCGCCTTGAAATCAACAGAGCAAACAATACTGGAAATACCAATACTTTTAATTATCTCTTCCTTCAACACGAGAACCGATACAATGGACAAAAAAAAACAATTTAGCAACGTCCCACAAGCAGCAATGAATATTGCCACGATAATTCAAAGTGCCGTAATTTCCGTCCCGTCAGTTTCATGCGACTAGATCTAGGTCCAAAAGTATAACAGTCAACCCTAGCGAGTGAATTGGAAACGAGCGAGACGGTCTACTCGCTCTAACAACGTAACGTCAGAAAGAGATGGATATATTTTTGCGGGTGCGTTTGAACGGTAGTAGGATGACATCGACTAGCCATTGAGCCCCGGACAAGGCTGGATTTGACGGTTTGTGGTTTCAATCGAACGGGTCGGGATGTTTTAATGAGTACGAGGTGCGTTGTTTTTTTAATGTACTGCCGTCAAAAATAGTGTTGTGTTTTGTTTTGATTTTATGTATAAAGATTTTGAAAATAGAAAAGAATCGTGGTATAAAATTTCGTTGTAATGATTGTGTCGAATATGGTTGGTATAATTTGAATCATAGAACGGGTCGGGAAGTAAGTAATAGGTTCGTTGTTTTTTAATGCACTATAGTTAAAAATACTGTTGTGTTTTGATATTATATAATTATGTATTTAAATAGATTTGGAATATAGAAAATAATCGTGGTATAAAATTTATTTGTAACTTATAATTGTGACAAATACGATTGCTATATTATACATAATTAGAATCCAATCGGCCAATTATGTAAGCCGAAATTACTGATATCACAAACGTCATTTAACTTGATAATACAGAACTAAGTTGTTTCTGCCTACCCTTTAAGAAATGTCTGTTCACGCCACTGGCTGCTAGGTCCCCAAGAGTCTAGTGAGAAAAATAAAAGATTTCCAAAAACAAAGTTATACTTCATCTTCATTAAGTCATATTCCTTTTCCCTCAGGCCCATAATGACATAAAAAAGAAAAAGTAGGGTTCTCACCGCTAGGTTTATTAGGGCCCGAGATTTAAGGCCCGGGTTTTAGGGCGCTTGTTATTCGTGACCTCTTTCATAGTTCAGAAGTGACCGGATTTTTCGTAGTGATGTGCGTAGAGAAAAATTTTGTGTTTATCCGGATTTGGATACCGAAACTTAAGTATAAAGATTATGCTGAAGTTTTGGATATTGTAAGTCACCACTAGATAATTTTTTATGGCATTATTTTCATTGATAATTAATTTACGACCTTTAAACCAATTTTTGTCTTTGTTATTTTCCGTCAAGTTATTTTACAACTAGAATAAATTTAATTCCCTGCTGGAAAAAGCGGTCTATTAGGCTCTGAAGTATATACGTTTAATGGATATTTGGATTTAAATATTATTTCACTTACATAATAAAATTATTCGAATGTAATAAGATATTTTTACACTGTTATTGTTTGTGCATCCAAGACTACATCTTGGTATTACAATGCATTGTTTGCACAAATAAACTCGCCCATAATTTATGTAAATGCTATTGTTATCAATCAGATTCAAGTTATTAACAGCTCAGCATTAATACCTGGTATCGGTATCAATGATTAATACAACCCTAACATCTCACTTACTAAGATGTTATTTCAACTCTTGGATAGGTATGAACCTACTTTTTGAGCTCAGCAAATATTCTACTTTATTTTTAGTGTTTTAAAGAAAGTTACGAGTGAGCCACCGTCGTCTATGGTAGGTATCGTTACAGATAATTCACATTAGGTGTAATCATTCACTGAATAAATTATACATAACATCAAACACTAGAAGACACGATTGACGCCGTGGCCAAGCACTTAACTTTTTAGCTACATGTCGCGGGATCGATTCCCGCATGGAATTTGTGTGGCCCAAGGGTAATAGTTATTCCGGGTCTGCATGTGAGTGCATGTGAGATTAATGTACCTATATGTATTTAAGCTTTCCATGGAGTTTCTTGTCGGTACTTCTCCGTAGGACATACCTACTACAAGGAATAGCGCACTTTAAAAAAAAAAAAAAATTAGCTTGGTGTGCACCCATCATAAGGCTATCCTCCACATGGGGGGCGGAGGGGTGTGCCGGACTCCTACCGGCTAAACTCACCACGGTGGTCCACTTCTGCACCTACAGGTGGGCTTCGCGCACCTAGAGTCTCGACATTTCTTATGTACTTATAACTGGTGTACATGAAAATATAAGGATATATTCTGTTTTATTCTATGCCTGTATACTGTGTCCACAGTACAGGAAAAGTCTTAGGTGATTCACGTCAGTGAAAATGAATCGGATGATTCCGAGTCAGGGGCTGAAGATTCTAATTCGGATGAAATGAATATTTCTTCTTCATCAGATGTAGATCTCCTTTTTTTTTAGTTGGGAAGAAATGTATATGGAAGATGTAGACTGTAGCTCCATTATAAATAATTTTATGCAATTTTTTTTATATTCACGTTTTTTATAATTAGTTTAAGTAAGTACCTATTTTGTCTAATATTTTGTTTTAGGTAAAAAGTAGGTAAGTAGGTACTTAAAAATAAATGAATAGGTAACTAATTATTAATTTTATGAAGAAATCCCTTTTGAAGCCTTTTTGACACAGCTGCGACGTACAACCCATTTGTTATTTTAGATAAATATTTTTTCATTTTTTTTCTTTTACATGTTTTATTCTTTTATTTTTTGTTACTTTATCTTTAAAATTGTTTTTGTGCTGTGTCAAATAAATACTTTTTCTATACAGTAAATATGCATTATACAATAAAAAATGTGTGCTGGGATACATAGTAGAAGTGAAAGTTCAACGGACAATATATCGTCTATCCTCTCCACGCGGCCGTAATGCTTTTTCGTGACAGAAAAATCCTAATACCCCCGTTTATATAGAAGTTTCACTTCAAAAATGTTTCACCTCTAACAACAATGATTGTGGATTCAACTGTACTATGCGCGGTTTTGTACTCGGCCCTACGTTCAGAAGGCTCATAGAGTTTTGCGCGATCTATAAGTCGAGGTCGCGAAAAACTCTCACTTGAGGCACACAGCGCAGAAACAGTGATCAATACTAGAAATAAAATAAGCAGGCCGAGAAATAAAGAAAAACCAACAACGATAAATAAAATATAACAAATACTTAAACTTTTCCCAGAATAGCTTTGCTGAGTTCCAATTTGGGCTAGGTTCTCAAACAGATCCATTTGCGAACAGCTCAGTTGTTTCCTAAATAGATAAATTGGGTACTAAAAAGTTATCCAACTAACTTTTCGCTGTATACAACTTGGTTGAAAGCTATTTGTTAGACTGTAAAATTTGCTAGAAGGTATTTGTTAATGTAAGTGGCAAGCCCCCTTTCAAAAAGAACCCTAATTTTAATCCAGTATTAATTTAAAAATAAAATAAAAAAGACTAGTAATTGTACCGGACTTTTACCGGCTAAACTCACCACCACTTTACGGTGCAGGCGCGGACACATAAGCAAGGGATGGATGGGGAGGGCAGTTGGTACAGGGGGGCATTGGGTGCAAGGGGGGCATTGGGTACAAGGGGGGCAATGGGTGCAAAGGGGGGCAATGGGTGCAGGGGGGCAATAGTTGCAATCCCCCCCCCTCCTCCCCCCTGACTCAGACCAAACACATTATTATAACACATTTGTATGGAGAATTTGAGGTTCGCCTTACTTTCGCTAGGAGTTTCTGTGTGTTTCCATACAAAAAAGAAGTAATGGAACGTTATCCGGTTTCCATAATTAGTCAATCAAATATAAGTATTATATGATTAACAAATAAAAGTTTATGAATATTTATGTTGTGAAGGAATTAAAATAGAAACTAAAGTAGTGTCGTGGCCGTTATATTTTTTTCTCACGAAGTTTCTTCTGAGTTCTGAATTGAAAATTAGAGATTCCTATGTTACCTGTTTCGTTCAATGTAACACTACCCTCCAGTTTTCCTGATGAGATCTCTTGCCTACACAGTACACGACTAGAAGAACAGGTTTGAGAGTTATAAACCGCATTAGGAATAACACGTGAGCGATACAACATCCATATATCATTGCTAAGTACGCCATAAAATATATTATATTCAACCCTACTACGCGGTTGGCGTAAGTGTGCAGAAATTTTAACCAAAACCGTTATCCTACTTGCACGTTCGCTTAGATACTTATATTTACAGCTGTTTTTTTAAAAGAGATAGGCAGTATTGCAGGGTTTTATCGCTATTTTATTTAATTTATTTAATTGGGTGGTGGAGGTCAGAGGGTAGTCGCTCTGTATTAAATACTGTTACTCAGCCGCATTTGGTTAGACTGGGAGCCGACCCCAATATAGTTGGGATACAGGCCGGGCAGATGATGATGACTTTATAACTTTTAGGAAGACTATCAGCTAATTAATTAAAAACAAAAACTTAAATGGTTAGTAAAAAGCCTTTAAAAAGAGAAACGAAATCCATTAAATATAAGTACAATAAGTAGGTACACATTAAATTATGTGTCAAAAATATATAGAAATAAAAATAAAACCTGTCGATTAGCTCCGTATCAAATTGTCATCTGTCAATTAGCACCAATTTCATTTAAATAGCGATTGAATGCAAGTAATAATTGCTGATTTGGTTTTGCTATTATACCGATCGAGCTTCTGAATAAAACCATAGAGGAAGCTAGACTTTAAATTGGTTTTATTGCTACGAAATTTTATCATGCCTAACTATTAGGTATCTTTACATGGGGACTGTCACATTTGGTTTCTTATAAGATACATTTAAATAATTTCCTTATTTTTTTATAGTCATAGTTAATTTATTGGTAACAATAAGATTACACGTCAGAAAAATAATTAAAAATACAAAATAATTAAAATTTCACAATTTATTATAAAAATATCAATAATTACACAGCCAGAATAATTAATTAAAAATTACAATGCGGTATAATACAAAAAATAGCAGAGGCTATTTAAAAATTAAAAATTCGTCAAAGCTGTAGAAAGCTTGCTCGACTAACCAGCGTTTTAATATTATTATAATCATATACGACTAAATTGACAATCAAGCATACGGTCTGCCTGATGGTACACGGTAACCTAAGGAAGCATGCAACGCTGCATCACGCGCGTTGCCAACCCTACTACTAATGTTGTGTTGACAGTGGGTCAGTACCGCAAACACGACACTTCCCCAAGGAGCACTGGCTATTTGCTCACTGTAAGTAACACAACACTGCAAAAGAACAGTGTTATTTGGCTACGATATTCTGCAAGGTGGAGCTAGGTGGGCAGCTCCTATTTTGAGCGAAAAATAAATACTATTTATAAGTACATAGAACGACGAACATTTGACTACAAATACGATTCCGAGCATTTTGTATTGTCTTTATTCTGCAATATATAATCAATCCACATGGGATTGATTTTATTACTATGATTATACACCTAAACTGCCCGTTACCTATTTCTTTTCTGTTATGTCCACCCAAAGGTTGTCTGGAACAGATCGCTGTGCGCGATAAGACCGCCCATTGTACATTAGCTTATGTGATTCTCAATCCTGTTTTTATTACCGGTGTACAATAAAGAGTATTAATAAATAAATAAATATATACTTGTTTCGTACACGTATTTAAATTTACTATTTTAATCCGCGCGCCGAAAGCTGGGTAATATTCTGGTTCGATATATTGGCTCACGACATGGTTTCCTTTACCTATCAGAACGTATACTCCTTTGAGAATACTATTGCGTTGTCTCGCTCCCACCTTCGGCGTCGCATATGAGCGCCAACCATCGACAAACTTCTCGCTCGCACCTTTTACAAAAAAAACAAAAGAAGACTTTCCGCGCGAACTCTTGAACTAACATCGAAACATATGCACTAGAAGAAAATCTAATAATATTGAGTGTGACTATGTTATAAATAATTAATAACGACCTGCAAGTGAAATCTATAGTGGAATAAACAGGAATCATTAATAAACCGGTGATCAGCTGAAATCTGAACAATTTTCAAACACTCTTTGGCGGCAACAATTGAAGCGAAGGAAAAGGTTAGTGAAAAACGCATTATATTCTGGCTAGGTTTAGGTATACTTATGCGTGACCATTTATCGACCAGCTTTTATACGGCGATCGGCAGTCAATACATTCTATCTCGCGGACTGAACCATATGTGTACGGACAAATCTATTCCTTATACGGGTTCGTCACATATTTTTGGAGGCCCCGACGAGATACGTCCCTCGTATTTTGTCATTATTCGATCCATCTCGTGTTCTAAACCTAGCTATCTACTAATCTCGAAACGTAATAAGTAATTGTAATTGTTAATTCCATCGTTCCCATATAATTGGCATTCTCATTAGCAATTTACATTTACATTTATTCATCAACATAATCGTTCCGCCATATTTTAGCATTTTAGCATCATTCAAAATTCGAATTTTTATTATTCCCTACTAGTTACCTACATAAAAAACATTTATAAAAAAAAAAGGTAAAATAACTAGTTGATGTAACCGTTATTTTTCATAACGAAGTAACCGTTTTTTAAAATCTATTCGACGTAACCGTTTTAAATTGAACCGTTATTTTAATCGCAACAAACTAAAGCTATGTCCTATGTAACGAAACGAAGATACAGCTCATCTAAAAAGTCGAAAGTCGGTTCTATTGAAATGGAGAAACCTACTATTCATGATTTGCCTGCTTTAAAGCGTAAACGTACCTTAGCCTTCAATCGTTTAAAACGGACTTATGAGGTAGCTCAGGATGCCAGAGATAATAGTTCGTATTTAAATTCTTTCCTTGCTTATTTTACGGAAGTTCAGATATTACGGACTAAATTTGAGGAAGCTCATGAAGATATTCTGACAGTTATTAACGTCTCGTCTGAAGAAAGTGAAGATGAGATTCGCGTTAGTTTTGACGAAGTATTTTACGAGATCATTGCAATTCATAAAGAATTAACGCCACAAAAGTCTATCGTACACAGCGATTCGTTTCAATCGACCAAGGGTACATCGCTTCAAGTGAGACTTCCGAAAATCAACATTCCAACGTTTTCCGGCAATGTTAAGGCTTGGCCTGAGTTCTACGATGTTTTCAATTCGCTCATTCATGAAAATAGTAGTTTGTCTGATACCGAACGAATGCAGTACCTTATGTCGAGTCTTAAAGGTGACGCACTAGGACTTGTTAAAACGTTTCCTTTGCAAGGCGCTTACTATCAAGAGGCTTTCAAAACATTGGTTTCGCGCTATCGTGATAAACGTGAACTGGCGTTTACATGTTGGAAGGAGATGCTAAACGTTGTTGTCAAACCGAATTCTCCTCTCGACTTTCGTAGGGTTTTGGACATGTTTAATGAGAACTTGACAATTCTAAAGGGAGTAGGGCTTCCCACCGACCAGTGGGACTTCATTCTGACCTATCTTCTTCTTTCGAAGTTGGACTCAAAAACTAGATACGAATTCGAACAAGCCCACCCCTCTGTTGAATTGCCTCGTTACTCCGAACTAAAGGACTTCTTGTATTCTAAATGCGAAGCTTTGTTGCGAGATTCTCACTTTTCTCATTTTACTCATGATCGTGCTAGTTCTGACAAATTTCGCTCTTCTGAAGAGAAACCACGTGCTTCATCGATTTCAAATGCAACGAAGAAAACATCTTCGTTCGTGGCTACTAAGAGTGACAATGTGAATCGCGACAATGTAAAGAAGCCTTTGGATGCTCAAAAACCACCTGCACCCGCGAATCCTACTTACGGAACTCCAAAGTGTTCCTTTTGCGAACAGAGTCACTCCATAGCTCATTGTGAGGCTTTCGGTCAAAAATCGATCGATGATAGACATCAACATGCTCGATCTCAGAACTGGTGTTTTAATTGCTTGCGGCCATCACACAGTCTTAAAGACTGCAGGTCTATTTTTAGATGTAGGGAATGCAATCAACGTCATCATACACTTCTCCATCGCTCGTTACCGACTGATGACGTAGCTAGCACAGTAACTAGTCACACTCAAAACACATCGCTCCATGGAACATCTACTGATCATGTTCTAACAACTCTTCGAGAATATTCCATGGTTCTTCTTTCAACCGCGAAAATACATATTCAGGACTCATCTGGTCAATTCCAATCGTTTCGCGCGTTGATTGATTCCGGGAGCCAAGCTCATTTCATAACTGATAGCGCTGTGGAGCGCTTAGGTTTTAATCGGACGCAAACTATGCGTCAAATTCGTGGTCTCGGACAATCCGCGACATCCGTTACAGGATCTGTCAATCTAGAGGTTGGCGTCAATGGGAAAATTCTCTTCCAGATTAACGCTCTTTCCTTACCCAATATTTGTGGTGATATGCCTCCTGCTCGTCTCAATCCAAACTCGTGGCGTCACTTACAACATCTAAAGCTCGCAGATCCTGACTATCATAAGCCAGCCCCAATAGACGTTCTATTGGGTGCTGAAGTGTTCTCTTCTCTTCTTCTTCCTGGTAATCTCACAGGAGGTTCTCACGAACCTTCAGCCATGAACTCCATTTTTGGTTGGCTAATTCTTGGCAACGTCAACTATAGCAGAGAATGTTTCACAAGCTCGTTCTTCTCGAAAGACGATGACGATCTTCATCGAGAGGTACACAACTTCTTGGAGTTAGAAAACATTCATAAATTCTCTCGGCTAACTCCTGAAGAAGAACATTGTGAGCAAACCTTTGAAGAAACAGTTTCTCATGATGCCATCGAATGTTACGTTTTAGCTCTGCCTTCTAAACCAGGAGAAGAAAATTATTCGTTTTACGGTTCCAAAGAGAAAGCGTTGTGTGGATTCTACTCTTTAGAAAGCAAGCTTCACAAGAATCCTAATACACGTGAACAATATTTAGATCTCATTGATGATTACTTGCAAATTGACCACATTCAACCCGCTATTCCTGAAGTGAATTGGAATTACGTCACGTCTGCAGGTAATCCAGCAGACATCGCTTCGCGTGGCATGTACCTCAAGCATCTTGTCAACTGCTCGTTATGGTGGGCGGGACCCTCTTGGCTCATGCTGCCATCGGAATGTTGGCCTTCAGTCACCATCCACGAGAACTCAGTTGATATCCAATACGAAGAGCGTGCTCAGACAGTTCTTGTTACAAGAAAACACAATCATATGATTGACCCACTTCTCGATAAATTCTCATCCATTCGCAAAATTCAGAGAATCTTTGAATATTGCCTTCGATTCATTCGTAAAGTTCGTACTCATGTTCCACAATCTTATCAACACATTATGTTCTTAAATCGATCAGAAATTCACGCTGCGCTGATGAACATCGTCAAACATGTTCAATCACAACATTTTGAAGAACACATTCATCGGTTGAAACAAGGTTTACCTCTTACAAAACCTCTTCGCAAACTTAATCTATTCCTCGATAGTCAGGGGATTGTTAGGGTGAGCGGCCGCTTATCACGTTTCGGTCTGGAATTCGAACACAAACATCCGGCGTTCTTCCCACGGCAGTCGATATTAACAAACATGATCATTGAGGCATTGCATCATGAAAACCGTCATGCAGGTGTTAACACTATGCACTATCATCTAAATCAGCAGTTCTGGACCCTTTCTGCGAAACGTTCCATTCGACACTGCATATCAAAATGCGTTCCATGCTATCGATCGCATCCATCGCCTTTAGAATCTATCATGATTGACCTGCCAGCTGTTCGCGTTAACCAAGTTAAGCCATTCACAATTGTTGGTGTTGACTACAATGGACCGTTTTCTATCAAGTCAGGACGTTATCGAGGTGCTAAAATCACTAAAGCATATCTCTACTTGTTCGTTTGTTCTACCACAAAAGCCCTACACCTCGAAGTCGTTTCTGAATTGTCTACAGACGTTTTTGTTGCAGCTGTCCGCTGCTTCATTGGACGTCGTGGTCGCGTTAACATATTTTATTCTGATCGGGGAACCAACTTTGTTGGAGCTAAATCGCCATTCGATTCGTATATGACGCCTCCCATACTGAACAAATTGAGTTTAGCTTCAATGCACCATCGAGTCCACATTTCGGTAGCGTATGGGAAATACAAATCAAGGTTGTAAAAACGCACTTATATCGTATCGTTAGCAATCGATGCCTTACATTTAAGGAACTAACAACATTGTTTGTGCAAATACAGGCCATGTTAAACAAACGATCTTTAACACAGCCTTAGTCCCTTGCCGTTGCAATGCGACTAACATCATTATTTTTATTTTATACCTAGCTAGCTCATATAACACTTCATCAATCTTAACTTTATCGTCTTCGTTTCGTTATATTAGCTAGTTTTAATTTTATTATTTAATTTACGTTATTTTCCATAAATTCCAAGTTCACGTTCTTACATTTCGATTTGTAGTGCAAAACGAATATAACTATTTCGTTTCATTAACAGTTATTTCGTTATCGAAGAGTTTTATCATAACGTTATTTTCGCCTTATTAAAAGTTACTCTAATCACATAATTGATCATATTTCTATTCCATCGTTCATAAAACGGATCATTCCGAATTCTTTTCGTTCATTAATTCAATCGTTTTACACAATATTTTTTTTATCGGAAACACAAATAATTGTGTTTGGTGGGCGGCTATGTTTCGTACACGTATTTAAATTTACTATTTAAATCCGCGCGCCGAAAGCTGGGTAATATTCTGGTTCGATATATTGGCTCACGACATGGTTTCCTTTACCTATCAGAACGTATACTCCTTTGAGAATACTATTGCGTTGTCTCGCTCCCACCTTCGGCGTCGCATATGAGCGCCAACCATCGACAAACTTCTCGCTCGCACCTTTTACAAAAAAAACAAAAGAAGACTTTCCGCGCGAACTCTTGAACTAACATCGAAACATATGCACTAGAAGAAAATCTAATAATATTGAGTGTGACTATGTTATAAATAATTAATAACGACCTGCAAGTGAAATCTATAGTGGAATAAACAGGAATCATTAATAAACCGGTGATCAGCTGAAATCTGAACAATTTTCAAACACTCTTTGGCGGCAACAATTGAAGCGAAGGAAAAGGTTAGTGAAAAACGCATTATATTCTGGCTAGGTTTAGGTATACTTATGCGTGACCATTTATCGACCAGCTTTTATACGGCGATCGGCAGTCAATACATTCTATCTCGCGGACTGAACCATATGTGTACGGACAAATCTATTCCTTATACGGGTTCGTCACAATACTCGTAGCACCAACAAACATTCGTACAATCATCGTTTTTCAGTAAGAATAGTGTACATGATACTTACTTCGATTTCACAAGCACTATTCGACAAAATACACACACGCCAACTATTTTTACTGCTTTGCTTGACATCCGTATGTCATAACCGGGATCCAGCAGAACATCAGCGTCAGGTGTCATAGCCTGGCACATGCTGAGCTAGACCCATTTGCTACAGCTCGGGACACACACCGAATAGTCAAAAGGTAAGGTGATGCTCAGTTGGTGCAGTATACCTAAATATTTTTTATTTTTTCAAATTATTATTTTTCTACTTAGTTTGACACTGTTGCCATCCTAAGAAAAATGTCTTCTCTGTCTATGCACCTGTCCTCTTCTTAATATATATGTCTATCATTCTAGTGTGTCTTGTAGTTGTGGGAAATATTTTTTTTTTCTTTCTTTCTTTCTATATAAAGAATAATCTTATAATCTTGTTTGAGGGACACAGCAATAGATATGCAGTTATGTAGGTATGTATTCCAAAATCATTGACCTCATTTCTCACTCGAACAAAAACCGATCTTCATTTGTCTTTTATCTGCCTATTCGTTTTTGTTTTATATTTACGAGCTAACCACGCTTCATGGCCGAAAACAACCAATAAACTAAACAGGAGAATTTTCCTTATAACGCGTTATGTCAAAAGTTTTTGCCTATGTTTTTGTTGGGAGCACCGAACCACGAGAGATATATACCGGTTATATCATCCCCCCACCTGAAGATGACCACGGAGGGCAAAAAACCTTATTTTGGTCGGAATTAAGTTACCAAAGTTGGTAAGAAAAGTTCGCCTTACTTTATTAAAGGACCAAAACATATGATGACATATTTATTCAACGTTATTTAATAAGTTTCCAAGTTTCTAATATAACATGTTCTTGGAGAAAATTTATCTCTTGTAGAATATGTTTTTCTGCTTCCCAAAGTCTCGTAATTACTAGACTTAGATTAAGTTATGAAGGATCACTAAGTACTTTCAAGAATTTCTTTGATGAATTTTGTTTATTACTTTCTAATGGAAATTCTTGGTAGTAATTTGTATGTGCTACACGATATTAGAATCTAAAAAAAATCTTTCATGTTCCTATTACTGATGTTCCAAAATTTCCATAGTAATAAAGGAATCAAGGTTGAATGTAAAAAGCGGATAGATATTTATCTATTATTTTTAACGCAGACGGCCATGTTTGTGTTCATTTAATTTATTTATTTATAATCCAAACTTACAATTATATCATTACAGATACAAAACCTAATTTATTTATTTATTTAATGCTTTTCATACAAATATGTACAAAGGCGGTCTTAATGCCAAAGGCATTCTCTGCCAGACAACCTTAGGGTGATGCAGAGACAAAAAAATGGTAGATGCACTAGTCATTCATTAGTCGTGTGTCACTGCAGGGGTGCCAACTGAAAATCAGCGCTGGGTGTTCGTATGCCCAGCAAATGCTGAGTTGGGAACCCGTTTGGTACTGGCATTCCGACAGCACGTTGTTTTTATTGTTACCTTTTGCTTTTTTTTTTTTTTTTTACTTTTTTATGTTTGTGCACTGTGTTGTCTGATGTCTAGTCCAAATAAATGATTTTTCTTTCTTTTCTTTTTCTTTTTCTTTCATTATTATTAGGTGAGGATAATAATATACCTACTTACATTACAATATATAATTACCTACATTATTAGATACATCACGTACCTACATACTATACAAATAATATACATACATATTAATATATATAATATCAAGATAAATCAAAGTCGAGATGAATCCGCCAAAGTCTTATCACGAAAGTGCTTACGTAACTTAAACTTAAAAGAAAGCCGACTGTTAGCCATCCTAATTACCAGCGATCCTAATGCGATAGAGAAGCTAAACACAACAAAAATTACTTAAACCATATTATCTAAAGTACGACCACATAACGGTTGGTGTCTGAATTTGAGGTACTATGGCGGTGCGGGGGGAGTGTGACACACGCCTACTATTGGCTGAGCTAAGTTTTATGGTGCGTATCATGGGTCTGTTACTGACATCTTACGTCACACCCCTCCCGCACCGCGCAACTTCTTCATAAACTCCGGCACCAACCGTCTCAGTCAAGTGGTCGTACTACAGGCTGTAATAGTAGTTTATGAAACTGTTGCATGTTGTGTTGTTGTATTAGAAGACGAGTGTGTGTTTAAAAATCGAACCACAGGCGAGATTTTTAATAGTATCACACGAGTGAATTTCACTTTTTCATTTTTTACAAGGTCAACACAATTCTATCTCGAGTTGAACAGAATTATGAATAGAATCCATGGTTTCAGTTTTCGTTACAACGTCACTTACACCCATAAAGTTATTATTACTACCACTAGTAATAATAACTTTATGCTTACACCGTGTACCTATATTAACTAAAGTGACCTGAAATCTAAATTTATTTATTTATTTATACTCTTTATTGTACACCAGGTAATAAATACAGGATTGAGAATCACATAAGCTAATGTACAATGGGCGGTCTTATCACGCACAGCGATCTGTTCCAGACAACCTTTGGATGGACAAAATAGAAAAGAAATAGGTAGCGGGCAGTCCAGGTGGACAAGTTGGTACATTATTGTATCTAGTAACATCCAATACTTAAAAAAAATACTACAATAATACATAATACTTAAATCTAAAGTCCTTGAAAAAATCTTCTAAACTGAACACTTTTTTAAGATCACTCTTTTCCACTTTCATGCCTTTAGAATTCCCATCTGATATATAGCTGTTCTAATTCGGACTGTTGGCAACACTCCAAACCGATATACCTACGTTTAACGTACTACCGCAAACTTTAATATTTGTCGCTGGAAGATATATTGAAGTTCATGGTACGATTTATAAAGGAGCGCGGAGTTTGGATGGGGATAATTTTGTTTTGTTGTGATCAAATTGACTTAGTTACGTTATATTGAATACAGCGAGTAAGCCATGCACTCGCCGATGAGCGTCAAAATACCCTTTCCCCTGCAAATCCCAATTCCAATAACCTTTGTTCAAAATGTGATAATCAAATTCTGATTTATTTCCAATACTAATCAATGCTTTTTGACACCTAGGTGCTCAGTTTTGTATTTGATTTTTGTTTTACGTTTTATATTATAATTAATAATAATTAAACTGTGTACATAATTACTTAAGTTTAGTTGTAATTCACGAATAAATCAATATCAATGATTTTTAATTTAAAGAAAGAAAGAAAAATCATTTATTCGGACTAGACATAAGAAAACACAGAGCACAAACAAAAAAAAAAGTAACAATTAAAAACAATGTGCTGTCGGTAGCCAGTACCAAATGGGTTGCCAACTCAGCATTATTGCTGGGCACTTAAATTTATAGAAACACATCTTTAAGTAGAACATGTTTCACTATAAATTGTTTCAAGAATGCTGTCACACGTCATGTTGAATGCAAATAAATTATTTGATGTGATGTGTATTCAAACTTTTAGAACATGTTTCACTATAAATTGTTTCAAGAATGCTGTCACACGTCATGTTAAATGCAAATAAATTATTTGATCTATTCAAACTTTGCGAATATTCCAAAAAAAACGCTACAGTAACGAAGATTGACACTAAGCCTTATTTATTCATATTAGAAATTTATTTATACTACATATACATCATAAGAGTGGCCATTGTTGTACCCATGACAAATCGTACATGCTATTTCGTTGTTCAGACGGCTTCGAGCCAAAAAACCTAAGACATATTCGACACTATTCATAATGGTGACACGAATCCGGCGACCGAACGCGTTATGTAACAAAAATCCCCACGATACTCGGTTTTTAGTAAAAAATAGAAGCATCTTTTTACTATTTTATGTCTCTGTTTTTACTGGCAGCGGTAACTGGTACTCGTATTATGAATTGGGAATGATACGTTTTTCTTGAAGATTAGTTGGCTAGGTACCTAAACTAAGCTGTTAAGAAAATATACGTCATAAATAAAGTAAAACATTTCTATTTAAAACGAGATGAGAAGCAGGATAAATAAAACTAAGTCGGGTAATCGTATTTTAAATAAACAGTAATCTGCTACGGCTGCGTAGCTGGCGTAGGCGTGACAGACGCTACGTCACGGCGTAGACGATTTTATTTACTTTGATCGTATCATAGCACTATTTTAAGAGATGTAGATTGTAGAATATAGCGAGACTTTTCGCTCAAAATTAAAGCTGCTTGACTGAGGAAGCACTTTGCATAATATCGTAGCCAAATAATACTGCTTTTTTGCAGTATTGTGTTCCTAACGGCGAGCAAGGTCGCCAGTGATTCTTGGGGAAGCTTCGCTCGTGCTAGGATCATCGAAAATGCTCGAGTAAAGCTAATGTTGTTGCAAGCGTCCATAAGTTACGTTAACGGTTTACCATCAGGCGGGTCGTATGCATATTTGCCACATCAGTGGTATAAAAAAGACATTGTACGTCACAATATCGTATTCTCTAGTTAAAAAACGGAAAGGCACGGTATGTCTTCTATACTAAACATATAATTTTTATCAATTCTTTGATGGGCTTCTCTGTATCTTTGTCCTAAGATCTCAATATATTCTCTAATACTCGTAGTACAACAACATGAAAGAAAGATTTTATGCTGTCTCACTCACACATTGAATATTTCTTTCTATAAGCTTAAGCTTCCCCCAACTTGACCGGTGAGGCATGAAATCCTCTTAACGGATCTCCCGGTCTTAAAGTACAAGTAAGGATTTTGAGATTAAAATCTTTTTTGCGTCTAATGCGTCTGGCTGATTAAAGGTTGCATTAAAAGGATATAGATTGTCAATTTTACTTAGGGGGAGTACAAGACTTTCTCAGAAAAAAAATCTGCGTGTTCGTGTATTATAAGAAATACCCACCTGCTGGGCTAACATTCGTGCCGTGACAAAATTTTGTCGTCATGACAACACGAGATAATGTACATTGTACATGAAGCATTTTAAGAAGAAAGAAAGAAAGAAAAAGAGTTTATTAGCACAATAAAAAATAAATAAAACAAATCAAAGAAAACATAAAATGAGTTATTGTGCCAAAAGGCCGCAGCTCAGCATAATGTCAGGAGGCAGAGATACTGGCCACCTGACGCTGGTTTAAATAAATATAAGTAAATGGAATATTTGATTTTATCTATTGTCTATTATTATATTATTAATGGCTGTGCCCAAGACTAGGTTCGCGTGGAATTTAATCAAATAAATTAAAAGTAAAAGTAGCTAAAACATTTATCTATCTGTTAGTGAAAGTCTCGTCAAAATAGGTCCAGCCGTTTCGCAGATTAACCGGTACAAACAGACAGAAAGAACTTCAGACAATTTTTTTAAATTGATTTTTTGTTAAATGTTCCTATAAATACTTTCATAATAATTATTATTATGCATTTAGTAAAAACCTATTATTTTGACATTAAAAACAGACACTATGAATAAATGACCAATAAATGACGCGATAATTCTTATTAAGAGTCTAACACCGCATTAAAACCTGTTTAGTTTCAAACAACGTGTTAATTAAGGCGGTAGGTAATGCGTTTTACGGGCTATGCAAACTTCAAGCGGTGTAAATGCAAAGTGCAGTTCGCAACGGGTAAAGTCTTCTTTGATGTGTTGTGTTAGCTAAAGTGGATTTAAACATTGATCTAGTGCACACCATAACAAGCTACTTTCGTAAATTAATAGTCGCAATAGCGTCAATAGGTGACAATAAAAAAACAGCTATAAGACATTCATTCGGTACTAAGAAAAAAAAGAAAGAAACACCATTTATTTGCCACAAAAAATAAGACACACTAGAATGATAGACATAGGTAATAAGAAGAGGACAGGTGCATAGACAGAGAAGACATTTTTCTTAGAATGGCAACAGTGTAAAATTATATAGAAAAAATAATAATTTAAAAAAGTTAAAAATATGTGGGTATACTGCACCCACTGAGCATCACCTTGCCATTTGACTATTCGGTGTGTGTCCTGAGCCGTAGCAAATGGGTGTCCAGCTCAGCATGTGTTAGGCTATGACACCTATCGCTGATATTCTGCTGAATCTCGGTACTGCCGTACTGGCACGACGATAGCACATTGTTTTTCGTTTGTTATTCATTTTTGTTTTGTTTTTTACTTTTTATGTTTGTGCATTGTATTGTCTGATGTTTAGTCCGAATAAATGATTTTCTTTCTAACTTTCTTTAATTTGGGAGGATATGAGAATCGTTGAAAATGAGGCTGGTTCCTCTGGTTCATCGGCCCTTTGCTCAGATTAGCGATGTCTCTCGGCCAATAAGGTAGAGGACTACTATTAAAAATTGAGAAATATTGTATATTCCCTTAAATTAGGCAGATAAAGAACACCATAGTTGACAAAATAATTAAAATTGGTGAATAAATGCCGGAGTTATAAGCTTTAGAAATTACTATATATGAGGCACTACCCATCCTTTTCCCGCAAAATGGAATAAGTATGGAACTGTCACAATTTACTATGACATTACTAGTTCATGACGTCACAAGTCAGTAGCGCCATCTCTGTCTATTAAGAAATTTAAGCTTATATAACTTGCCCATATTGACAAATACTTAATTATTTTCACAATATTGCTTAAGTTTTTCGAAAAAGCTTCATTATTTTATTTATAACTGACTTTATTAATTCTAGACTGCTACAAAATTACAAATCATGCTGTATAGTCTAAAAAAATTACAAAGCAAAGCCCAAACAAATTAACAAGTAGAATATTTTTCTCGCAAGTGAGACAAGAACCGCTAAGTTTACCCTTTGTGCAAGGGCGCTCGAGACATGACAGTGACAAGTTGACTAGAGTTGATACACTCTAGCGTTTTGGTTGTCATGTGAGCTTTTCGCATAATAAAAAGAGTCTTTATTCTGGTCAGATTATTATGAAAGTAATGTTTGTGTAGTAAATGTAGACAGTTTAACTGAATAATATGAATAATCTAGGCCGGTAAATCCTATAGGATTAGGTAGAGGTACCTAATTCTATCGTCAAAGACCCTTGAGGCAAGGATATAGTAGATTGAGATTTTTTTGAATCTCTGTGAATATAACTTATGTAAATATTATTTATTATTATTTTCAGCCTGTGTTGTCCCACTGCAGGGCAAAAGCCTCCTTCTCCTTTTTCCACTCACTTCTGGTTCTTGCTAGTACGGACCAGTTTTTTCGGTAGGAGTCAAGCTCGTCCCGCCATCTTCGCCTCGGTCTGCCGCGATGCCGTTTAATATTTACTGGGATCCATTCAGTTGTTCTTTTGGCCCATAGCTCGTCGGACATGCGACAGACGTGTCCAGCCTAATCCCATTATTATTATCCCATTATGTAAATATTGCGCAAAAAAAAATCATCAACTTTGAACATACGGTTAAGTGCTGTGTGTAGACAGAAACATGAATAAAAGTACCTACTAGATGCTCTTTCATTACCCATTCCTCTTGCTAACCTGTCTTTCCGTGACACTTTATAATGTAAACCGTTATCAAAGAAAATCAACTGTATATTACCTTACCTAACTCGCCCATCTTTACTTAGCCCGGGTCCATTTGTGTACATGTTACCTACATCAAGGCTAAATATTTGCACAGTGGTGACTTGTTTTCCTACCTATACCTGTACGCTGTGGAATTAGGAAGGCGGTTGTATGTAGGGTATATAATACAAAAAGGACGTGTCCCTTGAGTGTAAAATTAGCGTGAGTTATGAGCCATGTTTAGCAGTAAAATGCTGGGATTTCCAATTTTGCTCCTACAAAAATAAACTTCTCACTGGAATCATAGAATAAAATAAATCAAGAAAACCAAATGTACAAACCAAAGTACATTTAAGCCGAAAGGGCCTCAGCTCAGCATAATGTCAGATGGCAATACCAGGTGCTGCCACCTGATGCTGATTTTCAGCTGCAACCCACGGGTGCCATACGCTTAATTTTTGTGTTTGGTTCTATTCGTTGTCGTTCGTCACAGTTAAAAAACGGTGAATGCTCAATATTCTGTTACATAACCTAACCGTAAAAAAAAACTTTACTGCTTATTAATATTAGTATAGATAATGATATACCACAATATAGCTATTAATTTGCACTAATTTGATATAACTAACAGCTACATCTACAGCTTCGGGATATTCCTAAGTGTACGCATATATCCCAAAGCTGTTATGACTTGGACATGTCGTAGTTAATTGTCCGAGTTAACGATATTAATGTTAAAATTAATGAATAGTCAACATAGTAGTATTGTAGAATGTTAATTAGGAAAAACATTGAAAGAAGAGAGACGTATGGCATAGCGGGACTTTCAACTCAAAATTGGAGCTGCCCGACTGGGGAAGTACCTCCACCTTGCAGAATATCGTAGCTAAATAACACTGCTCTTTGGCAGTGTTGTGTTTCTAATGGTGAGCAAGGTCGCTAGTGCTCCTTGGGAAAGCATCGTGTTGGCAACACGACGCTAGTATTAGGATCGGCAACGCGAGTGTTGCCCCTGGTATCACAAGCGTCCATAGGTTACGGTAACTGCTTACCATCAGGTGGGCCGAATGCTTGTTTGCAACCGGTAGTGGTATAAAAAAATACCTTATGGCTAATATCGTTTCCGCCCGGCGTCCAAACGAGCTGACTCTTCTAACTCTAAGCGGGCCGCAGTCATTCTAAGCATTTTGTTTGCAAAATGTATCATCGCAACGTATCGTGATTGTACGTATATATACGTACAATCACGATACGTTGCGATAAGAAGTATACTTTCATTTTTATGACACTATATTTCCTAACATATGTAACACATGACATAATTTCTTCTATTATAGTTCATCATAAAAATACATCTTAGCTACACACCTGTGAAGAAAAAAAGATGGAATCTCCAAAATGGTTAAAAATAGAAATAAGATTCTGAAGACACCGCTAAGCCGGCTGTCATCATAATCCTACCAACACAATATAGTTGGGTACAGACCTATGTTTCGTATTTTCTTAGAACAGAGCAAAATACTTAAGACATAATATTTTTTATTCGTACTAGAAGATAACCTAACCGTCAAAAAGGGGGTTTTACTCCAACTAAAAAAAGAGCTCTAACTTTGAAGGGCTGAACAGATTTTCATGAAACATAGCTAGGATGACACCCAATTAAACTAGCTTTGAATTTAAAAAACTGCATTGAAATAGATCTATCCGTTTTGGAGCTACGATGCCACAGACAGATACATAGATACACATATACAGAGATACACTATACTCACTGCAAACTTATAACACCCCACTTTTTTGTCGGGGGTAAAAAAAGGAGATTTTTTTACGTATATTTACTCGTGTTGTAGCGCATCCCATACAATTCCAAACGTCAACCTTACACGTGTAGAATCATTTGTTATTACAAAACCAAACAGTCGATCGAGTTTTAGTCCTTTTTACCCCAAAATCTCTTGCAGAAATACCCAATCCAGACAAAAAATATTTGTAGGTAAATAAATATCATCTAATTGATTTATTATATAAATAGCAGAAACAGACATACCTAGAAACACTACTTAGTACCTATTTCTATTTGTTTGTCCAAGCACCTACATTTTCACTTTATTCCTAGAACCATAAACAGAAAAATATTATCCGAGAACCAACAAACATGTCCTATAAATGCCTAGACCGTGATCACTACGATCCTAAACACGTAATTTAGGTCCCTAGATCCAAATATTCGGCTTGCTTACCAAAACATTTTGCCCACATCTCTTGATTACGGGTTTCAGGTCAAAGTATATTGTATTCCACACGCATTTCGCTTAGCTAACCTAAAAAAACAGGGGTAAATATGACATGAGGGGATGATAAACTGCCGTGTATCATTCTCGCGCCGATGATTTCTGTATAAACCCGCATGAGCCCTCGACAGGGCGCTAAAGGAACGTGACGGGATGCTTTTGAATAAAAAATTCGGTGTCTCTTTAGAAGCGTGTTTTAATATCTAATAACAAGTGTTGATGTTTGTCATAATATATGGATGTGTGTGAAGGAATGCAGAGGTGTTAAATGTACTTTACACTCAAAGATTGCTCATGATGACGTCTTGTGGTTTGGCACAGGTGGTTTTTAATAAAACACAGAATATTTATTTATTTATTTCATAAAAGTGTAATATGAAAGCCTTGTCCCGTCTTCACACACTAATTTTTAGGACGCGTCCCTTGTATATTTAATTGGGTGACTGACTTGAGTATTAAGTACGTACCTACTAGTATTGTTATAATTATAGTGGTACTTATGATCTTTGCTGTTCTTTTTTTTTCTTTATATAATATTGTGTAAATTCAGGTCAAATTTACGAAAACGTACCATACGACCACAGCTATCCTCTGAACATCACTATGAATATGTGTTAATATTTTCTTGTTTCACACCTTTTCAGTTGGGTTTTAGGTTTTTATTTTAATTTTTGTTTTTTTATTTTTATTTTAATTTTGTTCTGTCATGTGTCTGTATTTTTGTTTAAAGGTTTATGTTATCTTTTAATTTATTTATTTTAATGTCTTGTCACTGTCCGTGCTGAATAAATGTATTTTCTTTCTTTCTTTTCTCACTCCCAATGACAAAACCAAGAAAGGGATATAGTTATATTATTACATAAGTAACCATCACTGTTAGCTAATCCCAAAATGGCAGTCCCTTAAGGGTCCATGAGATTGCATGGGTCTAAACGACGACAGAGCCGAGATACTACGATTATTACACTATTCACTTCTGTAGCTTCCCCTCCTTAAAAGTTTCATGCGGACTCCATGTTTACAACATTCAAAGTTACTTAGTACCCCTTAAGGAAAAGAGGGTGATAAATCTACTTACCTACATAGATCATAATGTTACTGTTTAGTTCGTAGAATCCTTAATTTCCTGGTTATGTAACTAGCCGTTAGTTGGAAAGGGTAAAGTATTATTATATATATTTTATTATATTATATTTATTTTATATTTTATATACTGGGTGGAATTTTCCAAGCGTACCTGGAGGAAAAGTACTCTAAATACTGAAGACAGCAAATTTTACTCAAAGGAAACATTCCTTTATTTTTAAAAAGAAACAAAACTGCTTTTAAATATTTTTGAAAATACGCTTGTCACACCCGGGAATCGTATGATATTACGATAATCTATAGATCCTCCACACATATTTCAGTAACATTCAATGCATAGTGACGTACAGCATTCGTGCCTTCATACCAGTAGTTAATTTCAAAGTTTCAAAGGCATATCGACAAGCCAAGTGTAAGAACCGTTGGACCCATTACGTACTTAAACTACGAGCACTCATTTGGATTACGTGGAACTGTGAACACAGGCGCTTCCTACAAAGAGTTAGCAACGAGCGACGAGAATAATTTTGTAGTGTTGTTGTAATTATAATCAAAATCTGAACTATATAATATTAGTTATTTGTTATACAAGAGTGCAAAGTTGCTTTTTAACCGCGTGTTCAATTTTGATGACCGAGCAAGCGAAGGATTCTAAAATTCAAAATTAGAATCCTGAGCGTTAGCGAGGGAATCAAAAGAGCACGAGGTGAAAAATCTTTGCACTCGAGTGCAACACGTAACTTTTCATTCCACCTCAGCGAGGAAATGACTAAATGCAAAAAAAAAACGTTTAATTCACAAACTTAGTGCACACGATGTTCTAAATTCAATTTACTTTATCCTCTAGAGAATAAAAACGGCTTTTCCACTCAGATATTGAAGATTAAAAATACTCTTTCCGAGATGGTGGGATGAAAATTTACTTTATCCTCTAGAGAATAAAAACGGCTTTTCCACTCAGATATTGAAGATTAAAAATACTCTTTCCGAGATGGTGGGATGAAAAATATATTATATATATTAACATATAATATTGAATATTTATATATAATTATAATATCTTATACTTATCTAATAATAATATTATAAAGAGAAAAGACTAGATTTTTTGTATGTCTGGTTGTTTGTAATGGTTAAACTACTACAGAAAAACTACTGGAACGATTGTAATAATTCTTTCATCAGCAAAATGCTATATTATCACTGAGTAACTTGGCTATAATTTATAAAGATAACACGCGGGCGAAGCCGCTGGCGGAAATTATGTGCAATAATCCTTTAAAACTGGTTTAGATTAAAGATAATTATTAATTATAAATATTTAAACGGGTAATTAATAAATAGCGCAAAGACAATAAATAAAAAGTAAAAAAACTTTAAAAATGTAATATCAATAAATAAATTCATGACATCATTTTATAATCTATTCGAATCGAGATGTGAGATGATAATAATTTCATTTATTGTCACAAAAAAGATAAATACATAGTTTTAATCCCTAGACCCCACACTAGGATTCCCTGTGTCGTGGGATCTACTCTCTTTCAGCCCGTCAGAATTCAAAGACAATAAAGTTTAAAAAACAAGAAACAGGGTTATACAATTAATTATCTACTTACAAAGAAATAAAGAGAAAAAAGAAAGAAATATACATATATTTAAATAGTGTAGGGGTGCGTGTGTGTGTGGGTACAATATGTCTGTAGTGTAGTGTCTTCTTATCTTACTGAATAGCTTCCCTGACCTTGATCACTCCGTAATTTTAGCTCAAAACAAAATAAATCTGGCAGCTACCGATTCTGCCCACACAACTAAGTCATACTTGCAACTGTTAATTACGAAGTTTCTAAGGCATCGATACGAGCCAAGTGTGGGTCCCATTACGTACTACAACTTATGAGAACTTACTTGTATTACGGAATACGGAGAATAGTGAACACGCGCATTTCCGCCAAAGAGTAAGGAGTAGGGAAGACGTAGTAATAGTTATTTTTTTTTGTTTATTTTTTGTTCACTCAGTGCCTTTTTTTTGTTGTGAAATTATCAGTACCTACCTTCATGCTTTGTTCTCCTATTTAATGTTTTCTGTGTCTTTTGATGTGTGTACAATATGATATCTTCACACTACAATAAATACTATGTATAGCTGAAGGGCAAGTGCGTTTCTTGTACTATCTGGCATAATAAGCAGTACCTTTGTACTTTATGCTCCTACTTCAATTTCTCATGTAGGTATTTTATGTGTTCATTAATTGTTAAATAAATAGATAAAAGAAATGACGACACGGTTGGCGCAGTGGCTAAGCGATTAGCCTTCTGCGCTACGTGCCGCTGGTTCGATCCCCGCACGGAACAAGTATTTGTATGATCTATAGATAGTTATTTCGGGTCTGGGTGGTGTGTGCATGTGACATGTATGTTTGTAAAACTGTACTCTCGATACAGGAGAAATACTAGTGAGGGACAACGTTTACTTAAAAAAAAAAACTAGATTTTCGTACAATACTTCCATCTCTCAACCAGTCTTAAAACGCCACACCTCCCACTCTCTAACATCATTGGCACCACGTAAGGGACGACTCACAAACTTCCAAGAAATCTACCTCCAGTAGGATAATCCTCAAAGAGCCTACGTAAGGGTGCCGTCATACTGTCGTACTCGTAAACTATTATCTACTTAGTATTTTATGATAAGAAATTATGGTGAATGGTTGTGAAAAGGACTATCCCATAAATTCGTTGGGTGTGTCTGTAAGCCGACTTAGGGTGATTTTAGATACACATAAGTTTTCCATTATACCAGAAACATGAACTGTCATACCATATTTTTCTTTCTTTTATTTATATAATTATACTATAACTAAGGATGCGCGCCTTGATTGCCTAATAAAAACTAACAAACAATGCATCCCTTTCTCGCTTATAGACGTTTCCATAAGAGGATACAGAATAGTACGTTTATTTGCGACAGCAACTGTCATAATTAACTAACTGACTTACTACTAACTGTTGTGTAACTTATGATGTGTTATATTTTTTTATCTTCTCTCTCTTATGTTGTCAATATGTATGTGCTGGATAAATGTTCTTTTCTTTCTTTCTATATTTATCATACGTAATCAGGCGGTGGGACTAGAAAGATTGAACTTTACAGATTTAGCTCAAAATAAATTAAGTGGCGACTTTATTCACTTCCACTGCGTATTACTAAGGTATTTATTTTTAGTGTGGTATACTATTTTCTTGTGACGTCACCCTTAGTTCCAATGATTTCGCCCGAATAGTACGGAGTACGAATGCGTGAAATTGGTTTATCTGATCATGGCTAGAACCACGAATTGGCAAATGTGTGAGTTTCAGATTGTTTGATGTTGATCGAGCGTCAAATGGTACCAGAAAATTGATTTGGAAATATGGAAACGTGTCTATTTATGTACGTCCTATGTTATGAAGGAAATTGTCGTTGAATGTAGTGATTTACTTAATGTGAGTTGGAATGAGATGTTTAGATGTTTTTTATTGGATGTTTACGTACAGATAGATCATCAAACAATCAATTCAGCGTATTGCAGTTGTAGCGACATCTATCGCCACATAGAATAACTACTTATAAGTCAGCAAGCTAACTACAGTGGCACGAAAATATGAATTCAACCAATCAGATTACGAGGCATCACGCAAGGGAAAATAATATGGTATCTAACACAAATATACAACTGTCCGACATTAACCGTCGGGCTTCGGCCCGCCAGGCAATATCACCTCGCCTGGTCGGAGGATCCTCCCTTTTCAATGGAGGAACACCATACCTCGTTCCTCCACAGCAGTCAACTGCTGGATATAGGCCTCTCAGGAGTTGAATGCCGTAACACCCGAGTTTCAGCCTTCCGCATCCAGTCTGACCCAGCTACCCTCTCCTCAGATTGTCAGTCCACCTGGCTGGGGGGGTATCCCATACTGCGTTTGCTGATTTACAATGTAGAATAGAATAGATCTTTGCTTGTATTGGTTAAATTATAGTGGTAATTATTAAGATCTTTTCTATTCTTTTTTTTTGTAATATTATGTAAATTCAGGTCGAATTTTTGCCGAGGCCGCCACTGGTACCCCCAGATATTATTGTAAATTTGGTAGGTATATGAAAAGAGTATCCATGGAGTTACTTGCCGGTATCTTCTCCAGGACGAACCCACTTGGACCCGTGCACCTAGAATCACGATGTTTTGAAAGTGCCTGCAATAACCCAGATGAAATAAAAAACTTTGACTTTGAGAATGCGAGTAAAAGGCTGAGGAAAAGCTACTCTAGTTCTAGTACATAAAAAATATTTTTTGTTTGTTCGTCTTTTATGCGTTCCTTTACCATTCATCTGATTATGATGAAACTTTGTTAAGTGGTTGTGCGCACGCCCAGGAAGGTATCTGATAAAAAAGCGTCTTCTATGCGTTCCTATACCATTCATCCGATTACGTTGAATTTTTTTTATTTTTTTTTTATAAAATATGGTAACACTTTGCATGCCGGACAACAGCTAGTAATGTATAAATAGCAGCCAAATTATCAGCATGGAGCTTAAATCTAGAACCAATGACACGCTCTTCGAAATTCAATGTGTTAAAATGTCACGTAATGTTTCCACATGTAATTTGTTCGGACTTAAAGCCCCAATCAACAGTTCTGTAGCTGATTGGGCCGAATGCCCTCTATCATCAATTAAATGCTTCGCAGGCCATACGTTTATAATTATAGTAGCTGTGCCTTGCAGTGCTTAATTTTTATTATTATTTTCTGAAACCTTCGCGGGCGCTATCTGTAATGCGTATAATTATATAATATATAATTATATAATATATAATTATATAATAATATATAATTATATAATGTATAATATATAATTGTAATATGTAATTCATGGTAATCGGATGAATAGTATAGGAGCGCTTAAAAGACATTCTTCTTCTTCGTAAGCCATTCTTTGCCCAATGCTGGGTATAGGCCTCCTCCTTTGCACGCCATTCTTCCCGGTGTTTAGCCTTCCTCATCCAGTTATTTTCGGTTATTTTTACGATATCGTCAGCCCACCTAGCTGGCTGAAGATCAACGCTTCTTCGCCCGATCCTAGGTCTCCAATCTAACCCCTTGCTATCCCACCTGCCATCTGTATATATGTGACTAGCCCATCTCAATTTGCGTTGTGTTATAACAAGGGCCACACCTACAACCTTGGTTCGCTCACGAATCTCGATGTTCCTGACCCTATCATAGGTATTATCTAACGGTAAAATTATGACATTCCTCTCAAGATATTGCTCCCAAGCGCTATTTTTAAAGGAGTTTATTAATACAACGTGTCTACTCGTAAGAAGTCAGCGCGTATAAAGGTAGCTTTCAGGTAAATTTCAAGTCAGCGAGGGAGACGCGTCGTTGCGTTGCATGTAAGTGACAGGTTAGCTAGCTACTACATACATATTTATGCACACAAATTCCTATGTAGCTGCAAGAATTTCATGTCATCTTAGAAAACGTACATAATTGGTTGCACACGTTGACTGCTACTGCAGTAGACACAATAGAAAATTGTCTGTTTTTAGATTCGTTAGGACAAATAGAAAAATAATCGAATCTCAATTTCATAATTTGCAAAATGAATTCGTCTTTATCACATTGATGTTCAGTTGAACACCGTCAGTATAGCCAAAAAACCAGTGTTAGGTAAGTTATTAAATGCTTAAATATTGTCCAGCCTTTTAGCACAATATGGAGAGAAACAGCTAAGTAATTACTTACACTTCCGTCTTACACACCTTCAAAAATCATTTGGTAAAGCAGTCGTGGCTTTTTTTATTATAAGAAACGGCGCTCTTAATCTAAATTGTTTTATTTTCTGTATAATTTTTAAGGTGTACAATAAAGAGGTATAAGTTGTTATGTAATAATAATAATCTACATATAACTAAAACCCACCCACTTGCATAGTAAGAAACAAAGCGATATAAAAACAGGTCAACAAACGTTTTCTGGCCAGCCAAAACCCCGGAACGCTGCTATCGCATCTCGTAAGCGATATTTTTTGCCGGACGCAAGCTTAGAGGAAAATGTGCGAGTAAGATAGTTGCTGATACTTTAGTTCATGGTCAAGGAGTTTGATATGGTTTTACTTTTTTTGGGTTTGCAGCTGTCGGAGATTGGTTGGGGCTATGATTAATGATACATGTAGGAGCGAATTTTGAAATTTATTTTTTGTGAAATAGATTCTATATGTTATATTTTATAACTACTTGAGTACTGTAAGGTTTTAGGGCTGAAGCTAACCTTCTTTAGTAGTAAAGGGGTAAGAAGTTGTGGAAAAAATATGAATGTATTTTTTTTACTACCATACTTTCATTTTCATTTCATTTTAGTTTAAACTTTAACTATGTCAAATCTCATACTCCTCCGTACGCGCAATAAAGGGGTACAAAGTTTTTTAAATTAATACGTGAAGAGAAATCTTTGTTCCCCTTTATTGAGCGTACGAAGGAGTGTGAGATTTGTCATAGTTAAAGTTTATATGGAGAAGGAGTGCAGAAAGCTAAAATTCCGGTCGAATTTCGACCAAAGTGTGACCACTAGTGTTTATTTATGTTATCAACACGTCCAGTAAGCCTAGTAACAATGTACTCAAAAGAATATAAATTACATTCTTATACCTACCCCATTACTTAGGAATTATATGACGGAGAGGGTTTGTCTCTCCGGAAGATGTTCTTGAAGACAATGCCATCAGTATTGCTGACGTCATTACTTCCATAATAGTATTGTCATTCATAGTCAAACACAAAAAGACAGAAGATCAGTTTCAAGGTTTATATTCAGGTAGACCATATTATTATACAGGGACTTTATGGATAGTCAGACTCTAGGTGCCGCGTTCCAAAGTGGTAGACTTCCTATGGAGAAGAACGGGCAAGAAACTCCATGGTTACTCTTTTAAATTGAGGATTTCTTAACATATTTTGCGACAAGAATATTCTTACTCTATTTCTTATTAATTTGCACTGGTTGTACTTAGCTTTATCACATAGATCCACACGGTCCGACGTCTCGAGTAGAAGTGTGTCAAACACGTTAAATCGCTCTTATTTATAGTGATCGTAGCGCGCACAAACAACAGCCTACCCTCTAGTGAACTTATTTTGATTAAAAAGTGATGTCATTGTTTGGACGTGCTTACGTTACATTAAAATGTCATAAAACTTATGAAATCACAATAGAACGTTATTATTGTTGCCTTAGAATAATCCAATTTTATTTCTAAAGCTATTTATTTCGTCCTCGCGCCGACATATACAGTACGATTTTTTTTACCGTCTGAAAAATTATGGTTATATAACCATATTTATACATTATCTTGTCTCCAAGCAAGATGACGTAATAGTTTGAAGGAAGCAACGTGAATATTCCAGCGACGAACTAGTTTGTCACCCGTCACTTGCATTCGATCTCTCATCCGCCTCTCACATACACAACATAATATCGAACACTCGTAATGTTTCTACTATTATTTTTTATTTTATTTTCCTTTATTGGCCACCCAACAATTGTTTACACTGTAAATAGTTTAAGTAATATCTAACTTAATCTAAGGTTAGTGTAACAATTTATTACCTTGTAAGGTCGGTGAAAAAAGTAGTCTATTAATTTTAACAGAACTTCCTATAAAGTAAAAATATCACTAAAGCTGAAATTTCTTATTATTGACAAGATAATAATATAGACCTTTTCTTTGGCCGATTGTACATACTAAACTTGGCCTGATTAAGTCATATTTGTTAAAGAAGAAACATGCAACTAAAAAACATCGGGAGCTTTTTATCTTAGAAAAGACTTTTAAGTTACCTAAATGAAATGAAATGAATTGATTTGCATAAATGTGGGCATGTGGTGTGTGTGTGGTGGTGTTAGTTTAATTAAATCATATTTGATCATCGTTTTTTAGCCTAGTCTAACTTAGATTAAATCTTGATTATTATACCGAGGAAATTCAACCTTTTAGTTCTCCTAGCGACAAAAGTCAGTAGTTTTGTCGACAAATTCATTGCTTTCAAAATACATTTTCGTATCAAAAGTTAGTACCTCTCCCTACATTCATTCATAGACATAAACAACTCTTACCTTGAACCATTATCTATTAGCAAGTACTAGCATTAAAGTACGACCACTTGACTGAGACGGTTGGTACTGGACTTTATGAAGAAGTTGCGCGGTGCGGGAGGGGTGTGACGCGAGATGTCAGTCACAGGCCCATGAATCATGATACGCACCATAAAGCTTAGCTTAGCCAATAGTAGGCGTGTGTCACCCCCCCCCCCCGCACCGCGAAACTATCTCAAAATTCCAAAATTCAGATATCAACCGTCTGAGTTACTATAGAAACGTACTCTTAAAATTGTTAGGGACAGTCATGCAAAAAACTATTTGTATTCAGATTTCTGGGATACACAAGATGAATAACATTTAGGACACAAGTGTAGCTATTTCGTCAATCGTTGACATAAAAAGGCTTTTACATCACAATCTTTGGTTCGACTGTACGCGTAGAAGACCAAATAATATATTAAATTCTATTCTACGTTTTTGTTTTTTGATGAATGTCTCTCATAGTTGGCTCATGGAGCCTTTTCTGTTGGAACCTGAAGGGCCTCCAACCTTATATAAAATATTTAAACGGCAGCGCAGCTAAAGGCGTCCCATACTGGGACACAAGCCTCGGGTTAGGGCCATCGCTGAGGGGACAACAAGAGAATGTTTGCTGTGTCGTTTAATTTTCTTCATTCATTTTATATACATATTTTGTATATTTTAAAATACATATTATAAAATTTAATCAAATACATATTTAAAAATAAAAATAGGAACCAACCGGCATCGGGAACAGGGTCCAAGCTACCGGTGGCTATGGCTCCAGAGAGAAGAACCTCCTCACAATGCGTGCCGTGTCGAGGAGTACCGCCTTCTGTATCAAGCCCTTGATCCAACCCCCCAACGAGAGCCTCATAAGATCTTGTTATTATTATTAGGGATTACTTTATACTTGCGGTCTGTGGCTTGATGGAGTGCCACGTTCACCGCTACTTTCAGTTGTTCTTATACCTGGTTTGATCATCTCTTTGGAAACCTAAAATTATGGTCTGAATTCGACTTCTAGGCGACTTTAACAGACATAAATGACCACCCGTGCAAACCCGGGATGGGCCGCTAGTATAACGTAAAATTCAAGCACTTACTTTAGAAAACCTGTCTCTAAAACATCTTAAAGTAAATCCTAAAATACGTAAAGTGCTTTCTATTAATACCGTTTGAGGCAGATTTAATTCGTTAAGGAACGAAGTAAGCTACATATTTACATACATTTCAACTTTATGTTATGAGCACTGCCTGCTTCGAGAATGTAACTGTATATTTATGCCTTGAAACAAGCCACAGTCAACAAACTTGTGTATGAATAGAAATATGAATATATAAGCAGACTTTTCTGTAAAGGGCGGGTAAGAATAGATATCCATTTTCGACGCTTTATTAGTAGGCCAGATATATTTATTTTATTTATTTATTTAAAATGCTTCATGTACAATGTACAAAGGCGGTCTTAATGCCGTAGGCATTCTCTACCAGGCAACCTTAGGATGATGCAGAGATAATGAAGGTAGATGCACCAAAAAACAAACTTAAATGAGAGGGTCGGTATATTCTATTATACTTAAAAACAACTATATAATAAACTTACATAAACATTAACATAATTATATATAAATAAATATGTATTATTATATGCTAAATAAACATAAACATATATAAATAATACATATATATATCTAAAGGAAGGTCCTTATTTCGAGGAAAAACACAAATCGTCCATACAGGATATTGTTTTGTGTAGTGCGCAAATTTTGCAGAGCGATTAGCGAACCGCAGTACTAAAATTCACTCCAAAACAAAATAAAAAAATAGTTTTGTATGGCTTGCCCTAGTAAATTATGTCCCCCATACTTTTTTTTTTTTTTTTTTTTTTTTATCGTGGTAAAATCATCAAATGAGTCCTCCCACCCCGGGCAGGGCGGGAGGGACCGTCAGACTTGTACTGACTAAAATCCACGGTGTTCCTTCGATAGCCCTTTACGTTCCGGGGTCACGGTAATGAGATAAGTCCCGCGACCCCGGCAGGCTTCGGCCCTCTACAGGGGGGGCCCCGTCATCTTGCTGACGTTCTTTGAGGCGCGCGTGGAACACAACGCGCCGTCGACCCGGGCATGGTCCATGGTCGGACAGCGAGTTGCCCTTTACTCGCTGTCCGAATGTATGTATATATATTATGTATGTTATATTTATGTGTCCCCCATACTAAGTCGAAATTTCGTTTTGTTAAAGTGTATCCCAATTCCCAATACTGCGGTTGTATTTAGGAATAGAGACTAAATCAATCTACAAATTATGCGCACTATATATACTATACTATACTATTATGAAAATGTTGTGGGTAGTATATTTAATAAGTTTAATTTTAAGACAACACTGTTAATGTTTAATATACTACTGTTTGTTTTCCCAAATGTAATAAATAAATAAATAAATACCACATTTTTTTTAATACCAGAAAAAAAATATCCCTAATGCAAAACCATAACGTTATTATTACTAGTGTTTATGTGCAAAACCCGTTTCGAAAAAAGCGCTAAGCATTCACACTCGCTCAGACAGACGGACAAACTCAATATTTTGAATACCACTAAAGGTTTTTTCAATTCCCCGTCAAATGCGTTACAGAATAAATGTATAGAGATGCAAAATCCCCCTATTGTAATACATCTTCGCCACCCGCTTACAGTCTGACCAATTTCCATGCAATAAAAATCCCATTCTTATCCCAGAGAAAGAAATATTTTTCTCAATAATAAAACATGAATAAAACGGAGTAATACTAAAAAGGAAATTCCGGTATCATAAAGCAACCAGTGGGGAGGGTACTTACTTATCTATTTATATGACCATTATAAGAAGATACGTACAACATGTTTAGGCTGAAACATTGGAAAGGGATAGGGAGGTCAGGTTATAGTGGATTATGGTTTTTTGTTCTGTGTTATAAACCACATATTTTATAGCGATAATTACTCCATATACGTTCTGATAAAGGCCAATTTACCGTGTGGAGCAGGATAAGCGATTTTGGGAACAATGTTATGGTATCTACCGGTAATAGTGTTGACGCATATAATAATTTGGTATCCGAAAAATAATAAAATTCGCTTATTACGTGAAGGATTCAGAAGACGAAGATACTCCTTCTTTGGCATGACTGGCTTGGACAGAATATCAGCAGTTGAGAATGCCTCGCGCTGCCAATTACTACCTATGCTTAGTCCAAGACCATTGTGTCTATTACCTTCTTGTATGATGTATCCCCTTGCTACCTATGTAATTTTGTAATTTGAAAGACAAATAAAAATCTTCTATTCTATTTTCATAGCTTTCATTATTTATTTCTTACCGTAATTTCTCATCGTAATTGCAAGTTGATATTGTGTATTCTGGTTTACAGTAGTCACAATATGTTGCAACCACAAAACATTATTCTAGTTAAGACCAATCCATCCACCTGTCTTTTACGACGTCATCAAAATTTAATTCTACAAATTGCCCCGTACCACGGTACTTTGTAAGGTTTCTAAATGTTTACTTTTACGAGAACGTCTGCGTAGGACAGACATTGTCGAGTCGAGATTCAGGGATACCCTTGCTAAGGACTTGGGTAAATCCTTTTAGGTTCAGAGAAGGGTCTTGGGATTACTTTTTAGAGAGGTTATGTTTATTTATGTTAAGAATTTTGGTGAATTTCTAAACGCAAGAAGATGGTTGTGGTTTAGGATTAGACGTAATATTTTTCTAGACGAAACTACCAACTCAAATACTTATTATTGTAAAGGCAAAAGTATGTCCCATATGACTTTGATAAAACCTGTACCTAGAGAAGTCTTATGCATTCAAAATTGAATGTAGCAGAATCGGGTATTAATAACCTTACCTCATAGCTCTTTTTAACACGATTTTATTAGCTTCACCTGTAACTAACTAACTATGTAAGAAAATCTTAAAAGTTAAAGATCCAAGTCCCGGTTTCCGATTGAGCTGAAATTTTGCATACACGTTCAGTTTGGATGACTAAAGCGTGTTCTATAGTTTTTTTAAACTATAATATTTTTATTTAAATAAATAATATATTATGTAGTATGTATAGATCTTACAAAAAAAATTATCAGTGCTGTACCTATATTTTTGTAAAAAAATAATAACTTTACCTTAGTTTTATGTGTATAAAATATTTGACAAATCAATGTTAACTTTGCAGGCTACATCCGAACCAAGTACTCGGTTGTAAATAGCAATAAATTGTTTATTTCTAGCCATTACGTTTGTTAGTGTACCTACTATTTCTAAAGGTTTTCCTAAACCGCCTGTATCAGCATTCGGACTTGGCGAAGTGACACCTTTTCACAATCTGTTGGCACACAAAGCAACATTTGAAATCCGGACAAAAAGACCAAACGCGATTTTATTTTCGCTTTTATGTAGCGAAACTAACAAACTCAGTATGAACTATGTAGAGAATATTTTGCATGCTGATTTGGGTCAGTAAAGAAGAACAAATTACGATTAGGTACTATTCTGATCCATTTCTTCATTCCTATTTTAACTTTTTTATAAAATCTTTTAGTACTTATCTACATATAAAAATACCTTTTTTATTGGTCAACATTCTTTACATTGTCCTTTGACATCTGAGGGGTTTAGGATAAAGTAAATCAGGTCGATACGGTAAAAGAGAGATTTATTATTTTGTCACACACAGCAAACTTAGCAGAACCGGAAGGAAGTAAGCTATGACAGATTTTTTTTCTAGATTATACACATTGACAATCCTCGTACAGGAACAAGATAATATAGTAACAATTAGTTTATATAGGTATTTCCGTCAGCTTCTTTTTCGGACATACATTATTTAAAGAAAAAAAGTTTTTTTTAAATAATTTTTTTCATAAAATTCACGCCATTTGCAAACATCATGTACCAGTCTTTTTCGAAGGACTTCACCTTTATGAACAATTTAAGTCCTTCTGAGACGTTATTACATTCGTTCTATAAATCCCTTATATATTTATAAAGACCAAATTATTAGTATAACTATGTTGATATTATTATTTTATTTTATTTATAGTTTCCAATAACAATAGAATACCTGATCGAAAATGCAGAGCACTTCTCTCTCAAAACGGATTAAAATCATGAACAGCGTATACAGATAGGAATAAATCTACGTAGCCTATCAGTAATCTGCTACGAACGCGTAGCTGCCGTAGCTATAACAGCTACGTCGTAACCGCAGCGTAGTCCGATTTCATACAATACATTAATTTCCATTTCAATATCGGATCTGAGCTCACACAGCCATTATTACTGTAAATATTTGCCTGAGATTAGGCTTTTCATATTTTGTGGTTTATATTCAAGGGTTAAATAAGTTCTTTGCCCATTTCAAAGTTTATTTGGGTCGGCCTCGATGCGACTGATAAATAATTGGTATTTTTACAGAGATGTGTGTCTATTATCTGGACTCCGCAACCTGAAGCTAAATTTTCGTAGTTGCATAGCTAATATTTTTTTCACGATTTCAGTATTAACAATTATATATATATATATATATTATATAATTATATTATAATTATATATATATTATATTATATATATATATCGGAGTGGTCAAAAATGGTCAACGCAATGGTCATCACATAAGTGGATGCTACAAAACGCAAGCGTCACCTGCGGCTAGTTTCGTGACGCTTCGGCAGAGTCTCGGTGCGGCGCCGGCGGTGCTAGAGAGCCCTAGGAGAGAGGAACGAGCAGTCGTGGACGGCAGTCGCGGAAGACAGTCGTGGACGACAGTCGTGGAAGACGGTCGTGGAACGAGAGTCGTGGAGACTAGTTCTTCTAGAGTCGTGGGATGATCGCTGAGAGCGATATGTGATAGGCGGGCGTACCGAGGAACTGTCTTACGTTTTGATAGTGTCCATTTAGTGTTAGCAGTTAATGAAAACTGTTCAGTGCATAAATAAGAAAAAGACAGTTAAGACTTTAAGCGTGACTATAGTGTTGTAAGAACTATTGTGAAATATAACAATTAAAATTGTAAAGTGAACATTATCGTTGTTTGCATTGAATATCCTGATATTGAGAGACAGAGATGTCAGATAAAAATCATTCTTCTCCGCCCACCCTCCTGTCTGTCTGTTGTGTGTGTGTGTTTTCCGACATATATATATATATATATTATATATATATATATATTTGTTTATATTATTATTATAAACTACTTTTACTATGGGAATAGTAAAAGTAGTTTATAATTATGAGTACTATTACCCCATACAGCACTATTAGGTAATTACCAATTACCCATTTTTATACTTATTCAGAGGAAAATCATTATTATCCTATACTTTTTTATTCACATTAAATTGCATTATTCTCGCAGCTCTTACCACAACATTTTACTAATTAAGATTGTAATCTATTATTTTAAAAGAGTTTCCTTGGAGTTTCTTACTGGTATCGTCTCCATAAGACCTACTGTTTGGAACCGCGCAGGCTCGATATTTTTAAGTGCCTGTATCTGTTTACATGAAACAAAAATCTATTCTATTCTATTCTGTATACATTTTCTTATCCCTACACAATCAATTGTCACATAACTTATTCACTGACTACATGCCCGGGATCGGCTTATCGGGGATATGTTAACGCATTTCCTGTCAATATAACTATTACTTGAAAAGGGCTCGGATATACTCGCTAAGCAGTTAATCGATTAAGTTCCCACTAACGAACTTAGTAGGTAAACAATTTAGCCTGTAATGTGGCTTAATGGATCAGTTAGTAGAGTAGAAAATGTTATCACCAAGGTAACGTATACTAGTTGTTATTTAATGCATGTAAAACATATCGATATTATTTGGATCAATGTTTGACCTGTTATTTTAGATTTTAATGTATCTTTATACAAGGTGAGTTTAAGAGGTAACAAGTGTTACCTCTTTATAATATTATTATATTATAGTATAGGCAGTAAATACAATACAATACAATAAACTTTATTGTACACCAGAAATATAAATGATAAAATATTTATAAATATAAAAATGTACAATGTCTTATCGCTAAAAGCGATGTCGTCCAGATAACCTTTGGATGGACATGACTCGGATGAAATTGAAAAATTTATAGTTAAAAAAAACTAAAGAAAACGCTTTTGTCATCCAAACTAAACGTGTATGAAAAATTTCAGTTCAATCGGAAACCGGGAAGTGGGTCAAATTTAACTTCCAAGATTTTTTTACATAGTTAGTTACAGGTGAAGCTAATAAAAGCGTTTTAAAAATAGCAGTTTGCGGTGTATAGTATAATGTGTTCCGTATGAATTGATGTACATTGCATCATTAGTCAAGGGCATGGACTGAGGCCTGATGACGAAGGATGATTTTGCCGTATGCTGGTAACAATAAATAATTGTATTATTTTAATCATCAATTTGTTTGAAAATTCTTATGATTGTTATCTCTATAGCAGCCTAGCCTAATAGGTATATATAGTACGCCAGCTTAACTCAGATGGTTGGTGTCAGAATTTGAGGTAGTTTCGCGGTGCGGGGGCCACACACGCCTACTATTGCATTATACTTATATTCGGCATTGTTGTGGAAGGCATGTTGCTGTTCCAGTGCCGGTTAGAAAATTTTAATTATTGTGTTTGTTTTAATTCCTATGACCAACAATGTAAATGTGAATGAAATTGATTAATTTTCTCAGTACATAATTATAATTGGCTAAGCTAAGCTTTATGGTTCGTATCATGGGTCTGTGACTGACATCTCGCGTCACACCCCTCCCGCACCGCGCAACTTCATAAACTCCTCCAACCGTCTCAGATAAGCGGACGTACTATAGCTTATATAGCGTCAAGAACTGATCCTGCGCCGTCAAATATTTTGTGGAACTATACTATTAATCACGAAATAAAAACATGTGTGTGCATGTGACATGTATGTTTGTAAACTGTACCCTCGATACAGGAGAAATCCTAGTGAGGGGCAATGTTTTTAAAAAAAAAGAAAGAAAAAGAAGAAAGAAGTAACAGCTTTGATTGCATTTTCCTTCATTATCTAATAAAATCTATAATTGCAATGCGGACGATATTATTTCGACCATCAGTTACAATTTGTAGCTAATAACTAACACCACAGAAGCATTATACTATCAAATTTGCACTAAAACCTAAGCATTTAGAGGTTTCATAACATCTGATATCCAATTTTAGCAACATAATACTGTGGTTACGCTTGGTAAGCTTAAATTCTGAGCATCAAATCGGTTGACAGACAAAATTAATATTTATCTGCAGGTCGTTAAGGAGTAGAATGGCTTGCGTATTTCAGCGATAGGCCGAAATATTTCTAATAGCCATAAAGGCTTTGAACCGACCGACGCGTTTCGGTCTAAATATGTGCTTAATAAATCATATTTATGAGGAAATGTTGCATGGAACAGTTTTAGAGTAATAATGAAGTGTGAATATGTTTTGTTTTGAGTAACTAGGTCGTAAAGTTGGAGTTACTAGATTGTGGTAGGATTAATTGCAAGTTAGTGTCTGATTGATGTGGAACTAAGTTTCGCGGTGAGCGAGAAGGAGCCGAGATAGTTGTAACGTAATGTATTACCGCGAGTTTGGTTGGGACGACACGGTTAGCGCAGTGGTTAAGCGATTAGCTTTCTGCGCTACGTGCCGCGCATTCGATCCCCACACGGAACAAATATTTGTATGATTTACAGATTGTTTTTTCGGGTCTGGATGTGTGTGCATGTGAGATGTATGTTTGTAAACTGTACCCTTGATCTAGGAAAATCCTAGAAAGAGGAAATTGAATAAAGGATATAAATTAAACCTATGCTAGGCAAAGACCTCCCTCCCGTTCCTCCACTTCTCTGGACCCCGCCCTGTATCGGGCCAGTATTTCTGTATTTTATATAACTACCAAAATAGTGGTCGCCAAGTGGTCGAAATTCGACCGTAATTTTAGCTTGCACTTCTTCTCCATATAAAGTTTAAGTATGCCAAATCTTACACTCCTCAGTACGCTAATATGCTTAAAAAGGGGTACAAAATTTTCCCTTCAGGTCGCTTCCATTACTCTTAACTTGCCTTAGATATAAAAGAAAAAAAAATTGCTACATAGAATGTTTCGTACGAATCCCAATACAAAACACTTTGTACCCTTATAAAAATATTGGACAGTGTAAAGATAAAATAATAATCAGCCGAAAATTTTCAGCTACCCTCAGTAATTTCCAATATGGGGATGCAACATTTACGAGGCCAGCACATCAAGATAACGCCCCCAATCATCCCCCTTTGGAAATCTTACAGGGGTGTAAAACATGATATTTATTATTGCCCCTGTTGGACAAAGAGTTAAGAGCAATGGAAGTGATTTAAGGGGAGATTTGAGAATGAGACTTTGAGATAAGTATTTAGGGACACTGCTGACGCATCGGTTAAGTATACTCAAGCGTATGCTTGCTTTAGCGCGGCGCAGCAGTTGTGTCCTCGCAACCACATGATAATATTATAATAAAAAATTAATATAAATTCAGCCCATTATTGTCCCACTGCTGGGTACTGGCCTCTTCTCAGACTGAGAAGGGATAAGCCTTAGTCCACCACACCATCGAGAACTTTATGAAGCACTCTCAAATGTGCAGGTTTCCTCACGATGTTTTCCTTCACCTTGAATGCAAGTGATGATCAAATTGCGATCCGTACTTATATTCGAAATACAATACTGTGCGGGCCGGGTTTGATCTTAGACCCTTCTGTGTGGGAGGCAAGCGGTCAACCGCTAGGCTATCACTGTTTTATTTATTGCAACAAGTTAGGTCGCAATTTATATTAGAAATCTGGTACCAGTTAAGTTATATACCTACTCACGATTTTATTTCATCACCGTTAACCGGTGAAGGTAAGTCAAAGTCAAAGTCAACTGGGCCTTTGCAGGCACTTTCAAAAAGTCGTGATTCTAGGTATAACTAGATATTTGACCTATAAAATGTCATATAGGCCGCGCGGCCCATGACGTCAATTACATTTATTTACATTTTAATTCATTTATAATTTCACTTTTTTTTTTTTTTTTGTTGTTATGCCCCCCGCCATTATTTGCATTTTTTTAAACCATCCGATTCGGCTATAATTTGTTTTTAGCGCCATCCGACGGGCCTAAATGTTCTAAATAAGTCACATCTAGTCTGCGTACATCTTTAGTACATTTTTTACCTCACACAAAACAACATGTTCATTCATCTCAAGGGATGTTTTAGGTGTTCCTCATATTATAAGGGATCACAATGAGCTATTGCCGACTGAAAAATTTATAAGCGCTTTTAGAGATGGATTTTTCCCTTTGAAAAACAACCCTTGTAATTTTTTTGAGGTTTATTATGGTAATTGTGGTAGGCATTTTATAGGGAAAAGCGTGTTTATGTTTTGGGTATGGGAGGGTTTTGTTTTGTGGAATATTGTTTGGAAATTGCGTGGCTGAGTGATTACTTGCTTATTTATATTTGAAAGAAAAAATGAAAGATAGAAATAAAATATATTTTTAAAGACATCAAACGAGATATCACATACAAAAATAAATAGGTATAATTTGAAAAAACATGCCTAAAAATATCAAACATATACCTAATAGATATTCTTTATAAGAAACGAAGATGTATATTTATTAAGTATTAACCTTGTATGAAATATTTAGGTATTAAGTCTATGGAAGTAACAATATAAATGTTTTTCGTTATCTTTAGAGGTTAATGTTCGAATCCAATAGACAAACATTATTCATTTAATTCAATAAAAAAACATAAATACTCTGTTTTGTGTTCAGACCTCTGTAATTTTGAGAGATCAGGGGGCTTACTAAGAGCTCTTAAAGCATTTCCAGTACAAGCTGACCTTTCATTGTACCAAAAGCTTATACTGTGCGAGTTCAGCTCATACTGGAAATTATGGGCAGTTCAATTTCCGCCCTGCTATAAGAGTTCAAAGTAGGTAAGCCTTACGAACACTTTCCCTCCTGTAAAAGTACAAGAGCACTCAAAACTCTGTGAATTCTAAAACGCTTGATATGTAGTATAAAAACAATCCAAGCAGTAATGTTTTGGCTATACGCGAAAATAAAACGTTATTAAAATATTATGACATAAAAAAGCAAATAATATTATACTTTGCTTACCTTAGAGCATACTTTACCTTAAAATTGAAACAGTAAAGATTTTTTTATACTTATACAAAACATAAATTTTATTTTTTCTCTTTGCAGGTCGAAAACCTTGAACAGTGTGGAGAAAATAGGTAAGAGTCATGCATACACTTATTAAAATTATGCAAACGTGTCTTTTATACAATTTCCTACACTCCTAATACAGATGCATCATACATAAACGCACATGGTTTCACACATAAACACAAATTAGTCTACTACTTATTTTTCAGGTCTCAATATACCTTTAAAGGTTCAATAAACAGAGGAGCAATGATGAATCATACTGATATTATATGGGAAAGTAACACTGTTTCCCTGTTTATTATTTTTTCACAACAAAACGGTTGAACCGATCTTGATTCCGCGTCGATAAACGTAGGGAGACTAACCTTTCCACTACGGAATTCAATAATTTATTGATAAGATATAAAACTTACATGTCGCATGAACGATTCACATGTGATAGCTTGTTTCGTCACGACAGAAGAAGAAAGCATTAGAAAGAAGTTGGGCATTTTGTACCATCTTTCAAAGCACCTTGTTATTGCACGTGTAGGGTATTTTTTATGTACCTAGTACAGATAAATTAAGGCTATCAGCGCAAAAGTGGTGCCACAATTTGTGCTGGTTGCGGTTTTGGTGTAGGTAAACTTAGTACATTCCTTACATCGCAAAAGTACCTACACCACTTTTGCGCTAATAGCCTCAATTTATAAAGTGATTCAATGTCTGTTCCTAAATGCAACTGCAGTATTAAAATTCACTTTAACACACAATTACGATTTGATTTTGTATGGCTTGCGCTCGTAAATTATACGTGTCCTCCATACTAATTAAAAATTTCGTTTCATTTAATGTGGAATTTAATACTGCGGTTAATTTCAGGAACAGACTGCAGGAACGAGGTAAGGTGTTCTTCCATTGAATTGGAAGGATCCTCTGACCAGACGAGATGATATTGTCTGGCGGGCCGATTCCCAATGGTTGAGGTCGGAAAGTTGTATGTTTTAGATACGGTGATAATTTTTACTTGTGTGATTCAGGCTTCGTAATCTGATTGGTTGAAGTCGTATTGTATACACCCACTTGCTACGTTGCTACGTAGTTTCTTATTGTACCGCTAGATGTCGCGATATACAATAAAATACTTAGCAAATTATCTGTACTACATAAAAAACATTCTGTATATTCAGAGCTACTACGGAAAATATAAAATTTTCTAGAACTTTCCTCCGCTTCAAAAAGTCAGTTCAAATCCGAATACCCAACAATTACGTAGTTACCGATGCATTTTCCACGTACATCGCATTATCTGCTACAGTAATAGCCGTTTCTAATATAAAATTGATTTCGGCTGAGCGAGCACCGTTCAACCTTCTGGTTTTGGACGTCATCCAAGCCCAATACTGCACGCGTCGACTTTTTGCGTCCGTGACACACATTTTTATGACGATTTCTTACGATGTACAATTTTTCTAGAATAAATTTTCTTATCGTGTGCTGTGGTATCTTTACTTGGTAAATAGTAACTGCATTTAAATGAACTATCTACCTTGATATCTTATTTATTTATACTTTATGGACTATGTACAGAGGCGAACTTAATGCCTTAGGCATTTTCTACCAGTCAACCTAAGGGTGATGCAGAGAAAAGACGATGGTAGGTGCACGGACAAGATAAATAAACTATAATAAGCATAATTACTTGTTACATAGGAATCGTAATAATATATAGATAAACTTCTATCTATTCTTCTATAAGATTATTACGTAGGTAATACAAGTAAAACTCGATTATTTGCCAGTTATTAAGTGACGTTCTATAGATTTTGACTATTATTACGTACACAATAGAAGTCAAAATAGATTGAACGACACTGCAAAAATCAACAATTACGAGACCATTTTGACACAATTGAATTGAAATAGCAGACTTGGGGACCAGAATTAGGGCCCTGTGTTGTACAATGATCATCTGAGTTGGTTATGTGCTAGCGATGGGTTATCTCTGTTATTGTTACTCATAAATAACAGGATGAAATATCTGCCTGTTATTTTCGTACTATCGCACTATAACCCACCAACTAAGTACTTATACCTGTTTGTGTAAGAATACTAGGTGTCTCTCTTTCTAGCAAGCGTCAATCCAGTTAGTAAGAATGAGAGCAAAACTGTTATTCAAAGACATTAAATTATAGTAGGTAGGTTTAATCTCTTTGCTGTTATTTATCATAAAATAAACTTTAAAAAAAAGGAAAAACCGACTTCAAAAAACTAAAATGTATAAAATAATTTTCTTAAAAAACTTAACAGCTTCTGAAGTCGGGGCCACTCCCAAGCTAGGTGCATTGAAGAATTATAGGCCCCGACTTCAGAAGCTGTTAACTTTTTTAACTTAACAGTGTTTTTGTTTAGTTTTTTCGCGGTGAGGCGTATTTACGCCTGACCGCGCGCTCACTCGGACTAGTTATTTCGAAAAAAATATAGCCCTCACTCTACTTTCTTTCGTTGCGTGATGCGGTGACATTACCTCTATATTGAACAGTGAACATCTGAGTCGATTGAGTGCTCAATCGGAATAGTATCTCCGAAAAAATTGGAGCCGTAACTCCAACCAACTGAACTACGAGTATATTCGTCGCTTCATATTTCATTCGTTGACTTGATATACGTAACGACATTACGGTCAAATCTTCATGTTTATTTATTAGGGTTTAGGCCCTATTGGTATAAGTACCGTTCGATTTTGATAGGTTGACATAAATTTTGTTTATGTGTTGTTTGGTGTTCCGCGAATTCGAATGTTGGTTTGTAAACAATCGTTTATTATTGAAATTGAATTATTCGGTCGTCATTCTTATTAGCGGTTGATGTTAATTTCGAAAACGGTAAACAAGGAGAAAGTATGTATTCAAGATCATCGATAGCAGTGTAATACGTTCATTTCTATACGTGCTGAGGCAATATTTTCGTATGTAGGTTTGTATGCAAAATTCATGAGAGGAAATAGCTGTAATCAATTGATTCATTGATTTGATTGATAAACGTATCGGAAGTAGTCGTACCCGTGTTTTATTTTTTATTTTGTTTTTATTATTCATTTCTCTCATTGTAATAGTATCTACTAGTAATAGTACTCTTCATGTGGACCACAAAAATCCGGTCTATGGAATTGATTGATTGCAATTTTCACACCTATTCGGAATCGAGTAAAATATGGATGAATTCCACGAAGGGCACCGATTTGAATAGCACTGAAATGAATAGCACCAAAGATATTCCACGAAGGGCACTAATCCAAATTTTGGTTTGGTGCGATTCGTGGAACAGTAAATAATATTATTTTATTCCACGAAGGGCACCTCGGTAAAAGTATGATGTGATGTATTTTTTGTTTAGGAGATTATCAAATATAACCTAACCGTCAAAAACCCCCGACTCCAACTAGAAAAAGAAGTGTAACTTTTGAACGGCTGAACAAATTTTCATGAAACATAGCTACGATGATACCCGATTAAACTAGCTTTCAATTTAAAAAAACTACATTAAAATCGATCCATCCGTTTTGGAGCTACGATGCCACAGACAGATACACGCTACAAACTTATAACACCCCTCTTTTTTGTTTGAGGTTAAAAAGTAGCTTCAAGTGATGGAATACCGTATTTTTTGCCAACATTATCAAATAAAATATATCGATAAAAATCGGGAGCTTTAAAACCTACCTTATGAAAACAATCAGACTAAATGAATATCCAATATGACGTATAGCCGTAACTATACTTTAAAGTCTATGAGCACTGTATAAACAGCCTTGTAAGTTTCAATGGATATCATTTCCCGAGGCAAACATCCCTTTATTGCTTTGATCTTCACTGGTCTGTCAGCTATAATTACAGGGAGAATGGATGTGGCATAAGATATCGTTGATGGAAGATTTTTTAATAAAGAAAAGGAGGTTATAGAAGACAGATTATGTCTGTTGCAGCTATTTATTGTCTTGGTTTAATAATAATAATAAAATAACTAAATATTTAAGAATAAATTTTATTTATTTCAGGTAAAGCACAATAGTTTGTACTTTACCTGAAATGAATAAATTGTATTAAGTAACGTAAAGCAACGTAAGTAACACCCATAACACAATTGCATAATTATTATTAAATTTATTTTTATTGTTATGATAACAATTAGATAAAGATAGATAGATAGATATAGATATATAGATATAGATAGATATATTCGATTTTATTAAACAATAATTTTGTTATTCTATTATTATGTCGTATTTTTTGTGAGAAAATGTTTAATTTATATACGAGTAATACCTGGTCATTGAAAAAATAGTTTGAGAATCAACAGAGCGCCAAAAGAATAATTCTCAATATTGAAAAACGAATCTCGAAGTAACTCTGTAAATCAGATCGTTTTTACATAATGTCACATAACGACTACATAAATTAGCATTCGGAAAGATATACTTTTTTCAGGATTTATAATTTACTTTAGGGATGAATGTATGGATTAGAAGAATGCGCGATGCATCTAAGTTACTGATTATGTAAAAATAAACCCTGTCATCAATTCAAGGAACCATGACTCGAAGGCTGGCCTAATTGGTCAAAGAATAAGCATTGCCATTCAACGTGGCAATGCTGCCAGTCTTCTGGGCACGCTACCAATTGACAGCTATGAGGAGAATTACTTTGACGCTTAAGTGCTCAGTTTCTATAGTTTTATATTTGTAACTAGCGACCCGCTCCCGGTTTCGCACGGGTACACTTTCTCTACTATCCTTACATTAAATATGAAAGTATAAACCTTCCGTGAAAAATTATCTAACTGATGGTAAAAACCGCATCAAAATCCGTTGCGTGATTTAGGAGGAGTTACAGACAGACATATACAGACAGACAGACAGTCGCGGAAAGCGACTTTATTTTATACTATGTAGAGATGTTATTGTTTTAGAAAATGACGTACTGTAAATAGTTAAGTTAGTTGGCTTGTGATTATAGTTAAGTGTAAGCACAACGACCTAAAGTGCAACATCTCTACTCGATTACTACAATGTTCCCACTACAAAGTAACCAAATATAAATTCTTTTACGAAATACAACCTCCAAAAACACGAGAACTCCGAGCGTTTCTTATTCATCGCGCCACAGATGAGGCGGGTCGGGAAATTGAAAACTAATATCGGATGAAAGTTTTCATTGTATTTGGTGTGTAAAGTGGAACAAACAATACTCAATGAATACAAATGATCTCCGGTCCTCGGTATATATTTTAGTGCCGGTACAGACTGGCAATTTTTGTGCACTGTATACATTGATCGGTGAAGTGAATAAATTGAGTAGTTCGTTTATTCGTCTCCCATGAGATTGGGCTCTTGAGACGAATCAACGTATTTGTAAATAGTATTTTATTTATATTCTTATTATACGGTCCTACCTTTCAAGTCCCGATCTTTTTATAGGGTTATTGTACTCATCATTATGAACAACTTTTACTATAGGACCAACAATCGAAATCGAGAAAAAATATATTTTGTTCCATATCTAGATTTATTTTATTTAATGTTTGTTTTATTTAGACGAGTAATTTGTAATCGATATTAATCTGTATGGAACAGCAGATTTTTTTTTCGCGATTTCAGTGATTATCCCCTAATAAAAGTTGTTCAAAATAATGAGTACAATTACCCCTTAGGCTCTAGACAGACGGACCGCATTTCAACTGCAATCCAACCGCAACTGCATCCGAACTGCAATTTGCGGTTGGATTTTTATTGCAGTTCTATTGCAGTCGTATCAACTGTATTCAAACTGCATGGATTGCAGTTGAAATGCGGTCCGTCTGTCTAGAGCCTTAAGTGATTGAGACTATACAGGTTACATCTTATATTATTAAAATCCTCACATTTGTTATGTAGAATAAGTGACACGACACGACACTAGGTAATTGCCGAAAACAAAATAATATTGTTCAAGATTTGCCGATTGGTCCCCAAGACCAATATCATAGAAGATGAATCGAGAAACTACTCAATAAAATAATAGTACCGATAATTTTTTTGAGGGTTGTGGGAATAGAACAATAGAATTAGAAATAAAGAGTGTAGGTCGAAGGCAATTAAAATGTTGTAGAGACGAGACGGCGTTATCGATCAGAGAGCTACCGCCCACGTTGAAACTCAACTCGTAATTGAATTGTGATTGTACTCGTATTATCGATATTAGACCTCTTTGGTCTAGCGTCAGTTTAAAAGTGCTAGGGCATAGTGAGACGTTTCGCTTAAAATTGGAGCTGCCCGACTGGGGAAGTACCTACCTCCACCTTGCAGAATAACGTAGTCAAATAACTGCTAAAGTGCAGTACTTTAGCAGTTTTTTTAACCCCCGACGAAAAAGGGTATTATAAGTTTGTAGTGTGTACCTATCTGTGTATCTGCATGGTAGCTCTAAAACGGATGGACCGATTTCAATGCAGTTTTTTTAATCGAAAGCTAGTTTAATCGGGTTTATATTAGCTATGTTTCGTGAAAATCTGTTCAGCCGTTCAAAAGTTACAGCTCGTTTTCTAGTTGGAGTCGGGAGTATTTGAAGGTTAGATTATTGTAATAGAATCGTTCGTTTTCGCGTTCGTTGCCTTCCTTTTGCTTACAAAAAGTGAAACACGAATGAGAAAACGCACGATTCTATTACAATAACTCGAAGCAGCTAGTGTGTTACGATGGTGTTACGGTTCTTAGCGATTCTATCGATGCTGCATCGGCTGGCGGAGAGATGAAGCGACTGGTATTCGCATGTGTGCGGAGTGTAGAGTTCATTCGGTGTATAGAGCTTCCGAAAAGAGATCGCTATTCGCCGATGCTGAAAGGGGCTCATCCACACTTGATACTTTTAGGAGAAGAATCGCGTGATTTCGCGTTCATTATTCACTTTTTGTAAGCAAAAGGCAGCCAACGAACGCGAAAACGCGCGATTGTGCCGCTAAATGTATCATGTGTGAACGAACGCTTAGAGCAAAATTAATATTACACGCTCCAACATAATTACCTATTTAAACTCTGATTTTCAACACAAAGCGTCCAGTATTTCTTAACAAAAACTCTATAAAATGCACCTTGCAAATTACCTTTGCAGGAATTAACAACATTTTTGCATGTCAATAGTTTTTTAACAAAGACTTTAAAATTTTTTCGCTTTCGTGAGCTTGACGTTTTCACTTACCTAATTGCGCTTTTAAAAGTTAATATTCTTTGATAAGAAATAAATTGTTGTAGAAAACATGCTGGTTCTCGCCATGAAAGAGGCAAACATTAGTGTTAAGTTTTATAACTATAATTTTCTTTTCAGGCTGGTTCAGGCCTATTATTTATAAACTATACCTACATTGGACTTCTTGGATACAACTACACTAACTTATTCTATGGTAATTAATATTATCTGTGATTGGGTATTGTGGGGTGCAAGGAAAGAGACTCGACGAGTGACGAAATATTATATGATCGTCTGTCGCACTCTTGGCATTCAGCCTCGATAACACCATTGCTGACTGACAAATCTTTCCACTACAGCATGAGCGATTCTCATGTGCAAAACCGTGCCGAGTCGTCAAAATAAAGAAAGCTGTGGTGGCCCAGTTTTTGCAAGGAACCAGACGGCTCAGTACTCTTACACACGAGCGTAATGATGCTGACGATAAGAGTAACTGCCGCCGTCGACACGCTTGTGTCTGCGTCCGCTTGTCAACAACTGCTTCCGACGCTTCAACGGCAGTCGCCGCCACGTCGACAAGCGGCGACGGCTGCAGTTACTCGGTAAGTGGTGATAGTGTCTCGCGGGCATGCCAGTATGCCAGCATGAACGGGTCGGCACGACCTGGGAAGCTACCCTCTCACAGAATATCAACTTAAGTACCAGTATGCATATTGTTACGTTTCGTTTGGTGCGTGTGGAGCGCCGGAGGCCCAATTCCTCGCTTAGTCCCCTTCCTTCTCCTTTCCCTCTCTTTTTCGTAACACCATCCTAAAAGGTCGGCAAAGCATCGGTGACTCCTCTGGTATTGTGGATGTTCGTGGGCAGCGGTGATCACTTACCATCAGGTGAAACGCAAGCTCGTTTGCTACTATAATTTAAAAAAGAATATATAAAAATAGGTACAACTATTTTATTCCGGGGATCGAATCCGCGGCACGTAGCGCTGAAAGCTAATCGCTTAGCCACCGTCAAAATATATTTTGTTCTCTTGTAGATATATCTCAGTCCATGCTACCAAAATGACGTATGTGAAGTAGACGTTAGCCAAAGTTTGCTGGCAAATGTGCAATGTATGGATTCGCAATAATCCTTTGAAAGCCATTCCCTTGGCGCTGGGATTGGAAATCACAGGAGCTGTTAACAGCACACAGATGCAGATGCCCGTCCAACTGATAAATACCTTAAGTGCATAATGCACATAGAGAAAGAGGCCTATGTATACTTAGTGAAAGTTCATGTGGTAAACAATACAAAATGATTCATATTTTTGGTTAAGTCTTAGTATCCCATTAATATTATACAAATGAAAGTTTGGATGTTTGTGAATGCTGCTGAACAGATTTGGCAGACCATGATCTGGATTAACACACACGATATTTTTATTCAGATACATGAAGTGATGCAATGTGATGAGGAGGGATGAAATTCATGTAACAACCACTCTTGATTTTTCTTTTCATATTTAATTATAAATAAAGTGTTTATCTGTTATCTTGTCTCTCAGGAAATTCTCAGTACCAGCCCGAATTTTTGGAATTGTGTCTTGAGATTGATAGACTCGTCTTCTTATAGGGGGTTATCTCAATAAAACTTTACCGGACCAATATACCTCCCTTGGCAACCGCGTTTTTATCACTATACCAACAGTGTAAAATAGAATTTTTATATATTCACAATATTCCGCAAAACTGATAAGGGACAGTGAAACTTTAATACTTTTCAAACTTAATTAATTACCTGGAGGTGCTTATCGTCTCTACAAAGTTTAATCTTCTGGTCCACAAGGTTTTATCTTGATTCTATATTGTATAAATATTTAAAGACTTCAAGTCCGTAGCCGTCTAGACTTTTTTTGTAAAAACTAGGCAAAAAAGCAATACCTACTATCATTTTTACTTGTACTAAACTATGTGAACACTAGTTTTGCTAAATACAGTGATACTGGCAATGCTCATTCACGACCAATCATAATTATTAAAAAATGTCTAAAAAAACTTCCTAAAAATAATTGGCCGGTAAATACGGAACTTGAGTGTATTTTTATTTTTACTGGCTTAAATAAATGTAGTAAAAATAAATTTAAATAAGAAATAATGAAATTATCACAAATAAAAAAATGACTTTCAAATGTTCGCGCCAAAACACACAGTCACGTGACATTACGTCATTGCATCGCTCGTTCATAGCGTGTGAATATGGTTGCCAAGGAAACACGAAGGAGTGACGTCAAAATTCGATGATGGCGTTTGAAATAACGTCCCGTTTTACGTAGTTTATAACAAAGATAATTTGTAAAAAAGTCATAATTTTTGAAGAAATCATTTACCAGTACTTCTCAAAACATTTACTATTGATTTTTTAACATAATTTCTCATTATAATGTAGATGTAAGTTCCCTGTAAATTCCATAATTTATACATATTCCACCTTACAAACATATTCAAAAACAAAAACCGTTCACGAAGTACCAGGAGGACATAAAACTAAGGATACCGACGCGAACCCACTGAGGACCTTCGTAACCTGACCGGGCTAAACGAAACTATTTCCTGGCGTTACTTAAAGAGCGTCGTAAACTGGCACTATGGTTCCCCAGGGAAGCCCTACGGTCCCCTCGAATGGAACCGCGTTCTGGCCTGATGTTAATATACATCTATAAAAGTTGAAGTGGTAAGGCATAGGGGATGTATTTTAAATATATTTCTGAAAACTTACACAGTATTGTGGTAGGCAGCAGTGATAGTCTAGCAGTAGGACGTTGCCTACTATGCAGGAGGATCTGCGATCGAACAGGCCCACACTTCTGACTTTTAGAATAATTCATGTGCGGATTTGAATTTGCGCTTACGTTAACGGTGAAGGTAAACTTTGTGAGGAAATCTGGATATCTGAGATGGTCTCAATAAGTTCTCGATGGTGTGTGTAGTCCATCAACCCACATTAGACCAGCGAGGTGGACTAAGGCCTAACCCTTCTCATTTTGAGTCGAGGCCCGTGCCCTCTCCACAGCTCAGGCAGGCAGGTAGGTCCAATGTCTATAATATATAATGAATGCGGTTACACATGACTTACAACTAAATACATAATTAATGAGAATGCGAGTCGCACACTACACTCGTACTCCCACATTTTGCAGCAGCGAGTGTATTGCGTTTTCAAAGTCACAGTCAAACTTTTTCATTTCAATGGAGCTTTTGCAGGCACTTTCAAAAATTTACTGGGCACGATTCTCAAACTATACCTGGCCAACCCTCCTCACGCTCTGCACCCATGCTTTTAATATCCAGACCACTGAGCCTTTCAACCCTTAGTTGAAACTCAAAATGTTTAATGTATTTCAAAGCATTACCGATCCTATTCACGAATAGCCACTATTACATAAATTTCAACGGGACTGTCGGGACTGGGCAGCTTGTAACTGCCATGGCAATCTTATTCAGAGGCAAATGATTATTATCCCATCTTATTTTTTTATTCATATTAAATTACATTGTTCTCGCAGTTACCACAACATTGTACTAATAAAGATTTATTTTTATTTTTAAAAATCTTTCCCCTTACTGGTATTTCAGACACACACTTCACTGGTATGTAGGGTACAGTTTAAAAACATACATGTCACCTGCACACACACCGAAACCCGAAACGATTATCTGTAGATCATACAAATAATTGCTCTGTGCGGGGATCGAACCCGCGGCACGTAGCGTAGAAAACTAATCGCTTAGCCGCTGCGCCAACTGTGTAGGTGTCGTGTGAGTGCCGTTTGTCTACTTGACAGAAGTCAAACCGAAAATACGAGAAAGAAAACGCTAAAGAGATGGCTTTGTCCCCAATTTTTCTTTCAACAAACCCGTTTGGTATACCTTTTGTCTCCATGACAGAAGACAAAACGAAAAATTGAGAAAGAAAATGGTTGAGATGGCTTTGTCCCCGATGTTTCTCTCTCCCAATTTTGCCGTACTAGCCCGGCTGTAATGGGATGAACAAGAAATCTCCGGTCCTCTGTTCTAATGCAATTAATTATTCGTCAGATTGGTTAAAAGCTAATAAGTCCGTAAATGAATTTCAAAATGATTACCGCTTTTACGCATTGGTTTTAATTCTGGAGATAAAAATTAAAAATCAATTGTTAGCTTGCCGACCGGGTTATAAATATTTTTTATATAGGTATTACGTTGTATTTCACGTGACTGTTAAAAAGTGTATGTACGATCTTAAAATATTTGAATGTTAATTTTTATTAAAATTAAAAATCAAATGTTTTATCAAATATGTTTTGTATATTCCGCGCGCGAGCTCCGAGGAATCAGGGCTGAGGAATCAGGCACAGTATGCTGTAAATATTTTTCAGTTTTTTTTGTTTTACATGTTTTATTCTTTTATTTTTGTTATATTATCTTTAAAATTGTTTTTGTGCTGTGTCAAATAAATACTTTTTTCTTTTTCTTCTTTTTTTTCTTTCTGCGCCCAACACTGTGTGGTACCCCGAGGCGCTGGTATTGGAAGAGTGCGGGGTATGAGCGACGGTCGGGTGCAGCGCAAAGTGCCCGCTTCCTCAGCCCCCGATTCCTTGGATCTCGCGCGCGGACTATATATAGGTATTTCAATGGAATCAGATAAAAAAACTACCACTTGAGTTCAAGAAAAGCAAACGAAATTAAAATAACATTTTCTAATAATTAAAATCCCAATAACTAAGAACAACATTAGTAATTAAAACCGTTTTATAAATCAATCAGAAACCTTAATATTTCTACAGTCAGGTTATACGGTTCAATTAGAACTGAAATAATATAACATTTCTTGAAGTCAATTTTCAAAATCTTCATAGAGATGAGATTGAATTGTTTGCATCTGAAATGAGTTCTTTCAGAATTAATTACATTAATATTACCCAAAAGATTGAATAAATTGATTTCGGTTTGACGGTGCGTAATTTTCTTTTTATAATTTTTAAAGTGATAGTTTATTAACCTCAAAGGACATTATTTTTACACATCTTACTAAAAAAAATTGTGCGTAGGAATGTAACTGTCTGACCTCACCCTGTTGCATTACAAAAGGGTACATCGTGTGGGCGAGACCTCTTTACAGTGGGGGAAACCTCTTTACACTCTCCCCCCCGAGAAGTGCCCTAACAGGCATGGCACCAAGGTGGGCTTCAGAGCGGTCTTCTAAGAGTATCCGAAGCCTACCTGTAGGTGCCGAAGCGAAACACCGTGTTAAGTTTAACCGTTAGGAATCCGGCACACTCTTCCGCCCTCCCAGGCGGAGGACAGCCAATAAGGGTTCACACTACGATAATAAAAAATAAAAAAGCTGGCATCGTGTGTGAGTACCAAAAGGCTGCTGTTTGAGAATGTACATCTACTTTTATGTTACACCCGACACGTGTCAGAGTCAGGTTTCTCAATGCGCTTTGTTAAAAAATACTAAAAAAACAAATAAAAAATGCGACTCTGTTGACGTTAGCCTTTACTCGTTACTCTCTCTACACACCAGTATTTTTAACCCCCGACAAAAAAGGGGTGTTATAAGTTTGTAGTATGTATCTATCTATGTATCCATGTATCTATGTATTTGTCTGTGGCATCGTAACTCCAAAACAAATGGACCGATTTCAATGCAATTTTTTTAAATTGAAAGCTAGTTTAATCATATATCATCTTAGCTATGTTTCATGAAATTTGTTCAGTCTTTCAATTGTAACAGCTCTTTTTCTAGTTGGAGTCGGGTGTTTTTGACGGTCAGGTTATATTTTGATAAAAATAAAAAACGCGTGTGAAGCCGCGGGAAACAGCTAGTACTTAGTTCATAATCAAGTTCTATCAACAGCTAGACCTATCACGTATAAAATTTAGCTACCTATGCAGTATATCTGCTACACTTAGAAATTATTGTAGCAAGTCTAAGTACTTCACCAAAGTCAGGTAGAACCCAAAGAGGTCGTAATATACAGGGGATACTAAATAATGTTTTACGATCCGCACCTCGGGTGCCTAATAGAATTTCTGGTACGCACAATGTATTCACCTATATCATCACGTTTGGTTACGAAGGTGAGCAGAATTTTGTATTGGTGCAAAAGTTAAGCATGCAAGAAACGAACTTTGGGGGACATCGGGGGATGTGTTTGGGCTTCCGGTTCTCTCACTCACCAGCGAAACGCAGCAGGATGCTACTATACGCTAGGATTCTGTGAGAGTTTGTTACTTCCCCGGTCGAGCCAGTCCATTTACGAGATGTATTCAGTTAATGACTACAGCTAGGCTCTACCCCAAGAAATTATCTTACCATCAGGTGAAGAGCATGCTCGTTTGCCCTCAATACTATACCAATTATGAATATTTCCCGGCAAAGAAAACAAATAGGAAGGTTTTTAATGTTACGTCTGTCATTAATTTTATAGTCTCAAATCATCCTCGAAATGAAACACCTCACTTCGGACTATTTTTTGCTTCCTGGAAACAAACAATTCAGTTTGCTTATACCGGATTCAAAATAGGAAAATCGAATTATCCTTCAAGAATAGCTGTCAATGTTCTGTACCGAATAAATAATGCAAAAGCTTAGCAATCCAATGTTTTGATTTTATCTAATTTCGTATCGGCATTGTTGGCTTTTCAATGGCGGGAGGGAAACGCTTGGATTAATTTGTTCGCTGATTTGTATAGAGATTGAAACAGAAAGGCCTGTTTTCACCAACAAATCGTTAACGGTATACTTAATATTCTTTACAAACGTCCGTACGTAGAGGTCCTTTTTGGAGAGAAGACTAAAGGTTTTGATAGGAATTGGTAGCAAATTCAAGAAAAAAATATGTCTTGGCTTGTATTATGATGGCAGGTGTAATCTATTATTTGAAAAGAGTTTCCATGGTATTTTTTGCCGGTTCATCTCTATAGGACCTATAATTTGGAACCGCGCACCTAGAGTCTTGACATATCTTAAGTGCCTGTATTTGGTTTGCATGAAATTAAGATCTATTCTATTTTATGCAGTCTGCAGCAGATGTATGTCTTACCCAAGCACAGGTGATCTGTTAACATACTTGTTAAGTAAGTTAATACCGAACGGTTAACGTCCTATTGGTGATGCTTCTCGCCTCGAGCCTACGTTTAGCTGGCAAGACTATATGCCTTGAATACACAAATGGTATGCAGGTAGCACAAAAGCATGCCAATATCGAGCAGAGGTTACTTAGTAGCATACAATTAGGACGTGTGTATACGAAAAGAGTATGCTTGTGAAAAGCACGCTACTTAATCACAAGCTGGTCAATTTTTTTGTGGTATCTAGCACACGGTGTGACACGCGGGTGGAGGGGCTGTGTTATTTGCGAGCATGCCACTCTAAAATTTGTTTTGGAGAAAGAAAAAAAAAATATTCCTGCAAAAACACGACACATATACAATAAAAAATAGCAGTAGCCATATCTATACCTAACACTGGCCAATCAACGTAGACAGAGTAACAATCTTTATCTATGCTACAAAAAATGAAATCATGAGGCTATGAAATTGTTTAGCGGACTGTTTACCGCTAAACAATGTCATAGCCTTATGATTTCACTTAAATGCTAGGTACATTATCACAGCACAGATTACCATCAATGGACTACGGAACGCGAAAGAAGCGATTAAAATCTTTAAGTTTTATACACCTATCAATAGGTACCGCAATCATATTTGTGGAATGTACTCCCGCTACTAACAAAAACAAAATTCCAAGGGAAAATGCGTCATTGAAAAATGTTTTTATGCTAAGTTCATTCAATAAATGTGTTGCAAGGAGTAATTATTGTAACATAATTTTATTAGTTTCGTAGACATATCTTTTTTGAATGACAAATACTGAGCATGTATATCTCAGGCTTGCTAGAATAGTATGGTCATAATAAGTATGCTTCTGTGGTATGTGCTTTCACTAGCAAATGTACACACACGGAGAGCATGCTGTAAATTAGCATACTACCTAGTGGCAAACAAGTTTAGTATCCTTTTTAATTGCATGTGTATTCCACGCTTAACACTATCGGTCAGATCTTCAACTGTCAACAGCAAATAAACCGCGTGTAATAGTATTGTACCTACCTCCTTAAACCCTCAAAATAGCTTCTAACACTAAGCACGAAAACGGCAAAAGAAAAATACCCAGAGACCCAAATACCCCATAACGTAGAAAATATATTAAATAACACCCGATCCACACCTCGGGCGGCTGATTGAATTTCTGTTCCACATGATTTACCGGACATAAATACACGTTCAGAAGGTACTCTTGTACGCTGATCATGCAGCTTTGTGGCCACCATTTTGTTTTGTGAATTCTAGTAAATGTTTTGGTGTAGTGTTTTGTAAAAATATTGATTTTTACCACGTTTTTATTAACAAGCTTCATTGGCTGTCCGTTTAAAAAAATTGCAATCGATTTTAAACTAACTTCCCGATGTGCCAGAGGCTTGAAATATTTATCATAACTCAGAAATTAATGACAATGCGATAATATTCATATTCATATTCATTTATTTTTGGTATAGGCAGTTTACAAGTCAAAATTGTGCAATAAAAACGATCTAATAATATAAAATACAACGAATGAACAATACAAGTACTTTAAAAATAACAATACATTGAATTAAAAACAAAAATGTCACTGGTAAAATTCACAAGAAAATACAATAAAAAAATAAAAAAACATATATTGCCTACTTAAGACTTACATTTAATAAACTCCGCATAGCTATAGAATGTTTGGTCAATAAGCCAGTGCTTCAACCTACACTTGAATGAGCCAAGACTGGGTGCTCCAGTGACTTCAGCCGGTAGCCCGTTATATACTGCCGGGCTCATGATGTGAGTCAGCTTGTCGGACCTAGCTAGGGAGCGAGATACGGCTGCCAGCTGTCCCTTGCGACGAGTGGCATAGCTGTGAGACTCACCAATTTTTTTTAAAGTTTCCACGTTTTCCCTTGTGAACACTGCCACTTGGTAAATTACTATGGATGGTAATGTTAGGATACCGAGTGATTTGAAAAACGGTCTAGCAGAGACAGGTCTAGTAATAATATGTAATATAAATTAATCTGCTACATCGTCAGGTCCTTCGAGTTCTTTTATTACATTTTCCACTTCAGGGTCCGAAGTCTGTTCTAGGCGAAGCTGGCTAGGTGTCTTCGTGGGCAAATCACAGATGACGGCGCACATACCGCAACTGTCGCGTTAGTCACTAAAGCAAATTGGTCTACTCAGCGTATCTGCGACGACATTTGCTAAAAAGAAAGCTGAGAATCACATCAGAATCGCTCATGGCGTAGTATAAAAATTTGCCAGTCAGCAATCGTAGTAGGTATCGAGGCTGACCAGGGTGCATCAGATGATCTTAGATTTCATCACTTGTAAAGGCTTTTCTCATACAAAAATTAAGAGAAGTGAAGTTTTCATTTCTTAAAAATAACAATCGAAGAAATCTTGTACACAGAATTCTGTATTTTATAAAGAAAAAAAAAAAGAAAAATGATTTATTTCGGGCTCGCACATAAAATTATATACAGAAAGAAAACATTAAAATAATAACTAAAAATTCTTGCACGAGGCCAAAAATGGCCCCTATCTCAGCATATGCTGCGACAGATAAAATAAATGTCACAGCGCTGGTTTTCGGATAGCCCAGCAAACTAATAAGATAAATAAGAGACTATGGTATACTTATGGTTTCTTCAAAAAGGGAGTGAAAAGATTTTTACAGGGTCATCGGCAACGTGCAAGTGATGCCCCTGGTATTGCTAGTATGTGTTACGGTAACCGCTTACCATAAGGCGTGCCGTCTGCTAGTTTACCAGCTTAGGGGAGTAAAAACAAAAGAAAATGGGCTTTCACTGATACACCTAATCAGCAGTGGCGAAGAGTCCATATAACCCGATTCCCATCGGTTTCCCTTTAGGAATTGGTTAGTGCATAGACCATCTTAATATGGCTTGTTATTCAGTTAGGTCGAGCTCATCCAGACATGAGTATAGATTACAAGAAACGGTATGGATGTTTGTCTTGGAGCATTAATTGCAGCAATTTTTAAAGGGCATTTTTGGGATGGCTTCCCCTTTTAAAACTGCCACCCTTTGCCACTGCTAATCAGTGCCCATATAAGTCCTCATTTTTGATTTCTGTTTTCTCCCAACCATAATATCTATAAAAATACAGTCAACAATCTGGCACCCATCAGTACAGTCGACCACCAACAAGTTAATGCAGTAAAAACTACGTCTCAAGTACTGAACTCGGTAATAACTTTTTGATGGACATCCAAGTATGATCGCATTGCCCAACTGTCCCCTTTGGCAACAGACAGCACATGCGTTGCCAAAAAGGTTTTTAGTAGTATAATTCAGCTATGATTTATATGCTGAAAACTGTGGCAAGTTTGGGGATCATCTTTCGAGGCAAATCTGTCTGGAAGGCTTCAAGATTTTGCTAAGAGCATGAACATTTGCATCGGTACAGTAATTGCTGTCCTTGATCCGTCGATAAAAATGTGGTCCTATCACAGGTGCAACTCAAATTAAACCACATTTGCATGGCAGGTATTATCAGTATGGTTTCCGGCAAAGAATATGCCAGCTTCAATCCGTGGTTGTAATACAAGATGACCAAGGAAAGTCAAGAGTCTGGGCAGTAGGACCCTCCTTGAAGCAAATAAAAATTAACTGCGACCTCTAAGAGATATATAGAAGAATATCAGTCAATGTCATCTTTAAAATAAGGGCCCATTCACACCAAACGTATTGTCAGCCGCTGACTGTGAGCGAACGATACGCAAATTGCTGCATTTCCATACTTATTCAACTTTTCGTACACACTGAACCAATAATACGCTATTACGCTATGCGTAGTCGCTGACTCTCGGTGGCCGATTATTGTATGTCACTACCCGCCGTGAACGCTGTTTGATTACGTAGTTACAGCGTATTGTCAGCATAGTGTGAACGAAAAATGCAGTCTGACTTCACATTCACACGGGCTCACAGTGAGCGTAATCACAGTCGGCGGCTGACAATACGTTTCGTGTGAGCGCGCTCTAATACCCACTTTCTTTCCTGACTTATATCAATAACATCCAACTCCATTACCCATCACAACCACCTAATAATCCCTAATAAAATATCTTCCCATCGAAGCTTATTTCCCACACGTGACTGTGGCCGCGGGTACATGATTTTGGCAACGCGGGTCACGTCGGCTGCCAAACACTAGTTGGAAATTGCGTTGACGCTACAAAATCAATTGTATAAATAGTGAGTGCTTATATGATTTGGGACTCTGAAGTTGTAGTGGTTTGTGTCACGTGATTTTCCCAAAGGGGTTTAGGTAACTGTTGTATGCAGCGGCGGCCTCAACCATTGCGAGGCTCCGGATGGCAGATCATTGCGAGGCCCTTGCCAATTAGTAAAGAAAATCATTTAAAAAAAATAAAAAACTTTGTAAGCTGTAGGTACCTTCGAGAGGGAGAGAGGGAGAAATCCAAGGGGTTTCTTGAATTTTTCCTGTATCGAAGGTAGAGTTTACATTAATAAAACAATACTACATTTCAGTAACACCGTTTCGAATGCGGTTATTAAAACCAAAACATGTAATTCCGAATCCTGTCCACGTAGTGGGATTGTAACTCAGCTACGTAATTAAACATTGAATACGACCTAATCTGACCACGATATTTGGCGTGTTCAACTGAATATTTCACAACGCATTACTGTCAGTGATCGTTCATCGTCAGAATAATTGCAGCGGAGCTAATAATTCGTACTAATTAATTTCCACGGTATGAATCGGAACTATTTTGTTGCTCCATTTGAGTTGTTTGTTTCGATTTGGGAGTTTAGCTGCATATAACAACCCAATGCAATCTGTGAAATTCACTATTTTACGATGAATTAAGTCGTCTTTTTCACCGTATCAACAATTTTAGGCAGTATGCTTTTAATCTTTGTTAAAAATAACAGTTATCATTTATTGCTTGTTGCTTGCTTGTTATTTATTGTATTTAAAACCAGGAAAAACCAGAGGTAGTACAAAAACATTATTTTTATAAGGATTTTTCCTTTATGATATATCAAACATTAATAAAAAGAGTCGGACTCGCGCACGAAGGGTTCCGTACCATTATCTATAAAAACGACAAAAAAAACACGTTTTTTGTATGGGAGCCCCCTTAAATATTTATTTTATTCTGTTTTTTAGTATTTGTTGATAATAGAAATACATCATCTGTGAAAATTTCAACTGTCTAACTGTCACGGTTCATGAGATACAGCCTGGTGACAGACGGTCAGACATACAGACAGACGGACGGACGGATGGACAGCGGAGTCCTAGTAATAGGGTCCCGTTTTACCCTTTGGGTACAAAACCCTAAAAATGGTGGCATGTATAGGTACTGCCTCAACCTTAAAAATAGTTATTGAAACTACACTCAACATCTCAGATATTATAATATCTCTAGGCATAAACCACCCAAACTTTTGACCCACTATCCCACAAATTTAATGCAACCAGTCGAACAACTTACATCAAAATTAATGGTGTAAAATAACGAGGTGGTCGCCATTGGCATTGGTAGTCTGCCAAATAAGTTTTTGGAACTGAACCTATTATGTAATTACACTGATCGCATAATTACTCTTCGTTGAAGTGGTTTGATGTTCGTTTTTTGAATATTATTAACGACTAAACTACTCTTGTTAGTGTGGTTTTGACTGGAAATGCTCTTGCGCTTAACAATGAGAGTTAGGACTAGAAATCTCTACATATATTTTCTGTGGTCAAGTTTGACTGTATTATATGAGCAGATTCATAGTTAAATATCACTATAGGAACAGTTGGTGACAAGTAGCTTATCATTGTTCAAACTTTTGTAAGTTTTTTTACATACATTATACATTTTTATTTATTTTGTATAGAATGGCGTAGTTTTATCGACTAGCGTCATGGTTAGTTAAGATTGTGACTAGCTCATGCCATATTGAAGAAGTTTCCATAGCAAATAGATCAGATCAAAATACCATAAACATTTTCGAATGACCCATAATAAAAGGATAAAAACAATTTGTTGAAAAAAAAAATTCGCCCGTGACCAAGACTTGAACGTGCAACCATCTTGTTCAGTAAACTAGCTGCTTTTGTCAACCGAGCTACTTCAACCCCCACTCACATTATTGAATTCTTCCTTTCTTCTTTTACATCTATTCGCACCTTCTTTTGCATTTTTAAGCTGATCAGGAGCCTAACTACGAACTCTTATAGCAGTGCTGAAATTGAACTGCTTTTTGTACAATGAAAGGTCAGCTTATTCTGGCAATTTCTGGGCAGTCCAATTTCTGCGCTGCTATAAGAGCTCGTAGTAAAGCCCTTGGACACCTATTTAGTCCTACTTTCTAGTGTCTCAAAGTAGGACCAAATAGGTGTCCAGGGAAAGAACAAAAACTTCATGAGCATGTCATGCCCATGAAGTTTTTGTTCTATTTTTTAATTTTATGCCATTCTTTTTCTTGTTGTATTTTGTGTCAATTCTGTATATTATCCCTCATTTTGTTGCGTTCAAATAAATGTTTGTTCTATTTTATTCTTCTATCTATACCTAATATTAAAAATATCTCTTAATACCATCAAAGTAATTAGGGTACATTTAGGGGGCTTACCTTTGATGGCGACTATCTTGGGTCACGTGATCTGATTGACGCCGACCTTTACGAATTAAACTCGTAATTAAGGGGCACATGGCTTCTTTTGAGAGTAACCTTGACTGATGCGGGGAATGAGATTGGATTTTAAGAGATCTGTTAACTTTGTTATGGCAATCGTTATATTTTGGTGAGTGTATTTTTATTATACAGGGTGTAAGTGACATCGTAACGAAAACTGATAATATAGTACAATGGGCGGCCTTATCGTACAAAGCTAAATCTTCCAGGGAACCTTAGGATGGAATACAGTAACACAAAAAAGTTATGGAGCAAATGGGGTACATAAAATATATTGTACCAAATATACCTACAATTTTTTTTTATAAAACGTAATGCAAATATTTAAAAATAAAATACATACGAGTAATTATCACTTAATAACGCTTTATACATTAATGCGAGACGTGGACAATGACCACTTAACCACAATGGCCACTTATAAAAACACATTACATTTGTTTTTTAGCTTGTACAATGTATACTCTTAATTTTTAATTACCAGAAAAAAATCAAGGTCGTGTTCTGCTCTTCATTATGACCAACTTTGAATATGGAATAAACGAAATCAGCTGTTCCATACATTTAGTCGAGTTTTATTGAATTACACTCGGAATTACCCGGAATCGGATGAATCTGGGTCACCAACATAATAAATCTTATCTATTATTATCTCTGAAACTAAGAATGATTATAGCTTCAAACAAAAAGTATTTTAGTGACCTATTTAATACTACCTACTCAAATAACTTGCTTCGAGAGCTGAATATTGCATTGATAGAGGAATGCGAGAATAATTCCCAACATCGGCTCTGAAACTTTGTACGGTATACCGAATCGCATGACATCTGTATTAACAATACACGAAGGTAATAAGAAGTATTAATATGTGAGAAAATGATATATTTGAAAAACATGGATATTTAAAAAAAAAATCGCCATGTGCGGTAAGACCGCCCTATGTTCATCTCTTTTTTCTATTTATTATATCTTTTCTTCTCTTTCTGGTAGGTATGGAAGAAAGTGTATTTCTATTGTACAGGTTAGGCCCAATGTTGGTTATCAAACATTCAAATATCTTCAGAAACTTTCACATTTCTAACTACAACTAACTATATACTTACCTGGTCAGCTTGTAACTGCCACGGCATTCTTATTCCGAGGCAAATCATTATTATCCTATTCTTATTGTTTTATTCACATTAAATTACATTATTCTCGCAGCTCTTACCACACCACTGAACTAATTAAGATTGTAATCTATTATATTAAAAGAATTTCCATTGAGTTTCTTGCCGGTTCTTCTCCATAGGACCTACTATTTGAAACCGCGCACCTAGAGTCTCGACATTTCATTATGTGCCTGTACTTAATTTACTTATAATAAAGATCTTTTCTTCATTATTAGGGTGATAAGGTGTTACTACCACAAACAATCTCATTATTTATTTTACCTCGCAACAAATAATAACCATGAAGGCGTAACTGACAAATCGAGATTAAGAATGACAGATCCCTAATCTATGGCGGAAGCGTGGATCTCTCGCTTCTGTTTCCCTTATATAAATCTCGCTACAATAAACACCGAATTCATTCGTCGAGTTTCATCATACCCTATTATGACAGATTTATTTATCTATTAAATATAGATATTATTTATCAAAGCGATGATGATGAATAAATAATTTTGTTTCTTTTGTATAACAACAAAATAAATATAAATGTTATTTATTTACAACTCTCCCTAATCTTGACTTATTAACTGCAAATAATTTAAATAGCTGCGCAGAAACACGAAAAGAACAAATATTTACTCTAAAAGCTTATGTAATGTAAAATACTTGAAAAGTTTTCATAGGGCCATGACCTACAAACTCCCGATGCTCAATATTGCAAGTGCTTGAAACAGGCTAGTGTTTCGCGTGAAACTCTAGAATATTCACTGGATACTTATCAGTTGTTTACAGCTGGAAATACCTACATGGAACTAATAGTTACAACAAACATGAAAGAAAGTCAGGAGAAAGAAAAATCATTTATTCACCACAGACACATTGACAACACACGAGAGAGAAAAAAATAGATTATAAACATTAAAAAAATATCTACAACAACAGACAAAATAGAAAATAAAATTCTTAGAAAATATAGGTCTGCTGTCAAGTATGTCAACCATTAACCTATATAAACCACAAAGTACCAAAAGTTTGAAGCACACCTTTACCGATAACCCTTCCCATCATTCACAAAACAATGCCACAAGTGGTCCATTTTGCCCCATAAAAGTTGCAGAAGCAACCTGTTATCGTTAAACCCTAAATGCACCCAAGAGGGGAGTTGAAACAAAAGCACCGCCATCCGCACATTCCACACCTCCTCTTTCGAAGGATCTTGATAAAAAACGAACGCCAAGGTCTCACTTGATAGAAGAGATTTATTACTGAAAATCTCCGGAGACGAGCAGATATATTCTTTTGAGCATACAAATTCATGTCTGGATTTTGTTACACCGACGCGACGTGGTTTGACTTAAGTACTGCTAACCTGTGGCTAAATTATAATTTCATATATTTTTACCGCAAATTATTGTACTTATAGATTTTGAACAAGGAAAGGTCAATTCTCATGGCTTCTATCCTGGCCTGGTATAATTATTATAATGTTTAAAGATATAATTTATTTTATATAAATACGTATTTAATTTTGCTTATGAAAGAAGCAGGAAAGAAAGAAAGAAATAAAATACATTTACTCGGACTGGATTCTAGACAACACAATGCACACAGCTAAATGTTATGAACCTTAGTTTTAAAGTTAAGTAAATAAATAATTATACTATTCATCTTTTATTTTGCGGTGATACTAAAAGTGCTATTAATTATGTAGGTAGGTTACACCAATAACCACTCGTAGGCATAAATACTTAGTGATTAAACTTAAAAATCTCTTAAAGACGGCTACTGACCAGTCAATCTTGAGAACGTGGTGCCATATTGGTGCTTGGCATTAATAACAATAACTACAGTATGATGTCATCGGTTTGTAGGTGAATATGACTGGCTATCTGCCTAGAATAAGCTATTAAGCCATCTATAATACGTACCTATATAACGTATACAGGATGCTGCAGATGATTTTATATTAAATGAAACTACGTATTTGGAATCATGTTCTGAAGCCGTACTCAAAAAAAATGAGATTTTTAAGCAAGTTTTTTTTGCAATTAATTTCACTATCTGCTATCATTCGTCTAGGTCAGGGGTCGGCAACCTGCGGCTCGCGAGCCACATGCTGCTCTTTGGATGTGAAGCTGCTGCTCTTTAATTCCATACGCAAATCACTAGGTGGTCCTGGCATTATTTGCCAAATAGACGAAAGTTTGCGGAAAAATTAAAAAAATTAAATTAAAAAAAATTGTGGCTCTTTAAAAACTTTGAATTTTGTAACATGTAATTTTTGACTCTTCCGACTCAAAAGGTTGCTGACCCCTGGTCTAGATGAAGGGAAATCGAAGTAGAAACATAAGTCACCATAATCAACTCTAAACGTGTAAATAAAAATATTTTTCGTTAGAATACGTTGGAGACTTTTTAAACTTTGCCTAGAAATCGTGATAAATAAGTGTAAAATTATGAAATTTTAAATTAGTTCCTTTGGCTAAACTACTGATTGGATTTGATTGTTTTTTGTGTACGGTCACAGAACGTGACATTAAATACGTGGTAATATCTGTGGCACCCTGTATAGTATACCGTCCGTTATTGGTCGAAACTATAATTCGCAACTGTTACCAATTATGAAGAGGAGTCTCTATTGCGTAGCGTGTCGATTATTATGCTACGCAATGGACACTGCCGAAGATTCGTAGCGCTTTTGTTCGTAGCTTATTGCTACGCAATGGAGACTACGGTTAATTCGTAGCGCTTTTCGTAGCTCCGTAATCATCTGACTAGCCGAGGTTGGTTCTCAGAAGCGACTAAGGCCCAAGTTCACCGACAATAATATAACAGACGATTAGAGCTAAATCAGCCGTTTAAACATGAATTTTTGTATGGGTAATTTGCTGATTTAATTTTAATCATCAGTTATATTGTCGGCGAACATGGCCTTAAATGTCAGCATTTTACACGGATTATTATCTACTCTTCGCCACTAAAGTACTAAGAAATACCGTTACGATGGTAGTCAGAGATTTTGGGCTGCTTACGTAACTAGTATCTTTGGTATTCATATGACAACCCGGATCATCTGCTTGACGTGATTTTCGGGGCACGGAGGGATCTCAACGTGTAAAGAACACGGTCACCCATAGGTTGAAAAAAATTCCATTGTAAGCAATACAATTCATTTTTGGATATTATAATAATAATAATTAAAAAAAAAAAAAAAAAAAGAGGAAGACCAAGAAGAAACTACATTGATCAGCTGAAAGAAAAAGCGAATATACAAACATATAAAGATTTAAAAGATTTGGCATTAGATAGGACCGAATGGAAATTGCTACACCGACAAGTGCTTAGCACTTAAATTTTGGATGGATGGGAATAATAATTAATTTCTTTATTCGGGTAACTCTAGACCCATAATGTGTTAGTAAATACATACTTAATAACTATTGTTAGGTTAATACAGTGAAGGTACTTAAAATCTAGGATTTGGCTGGATTCTCTCAACATGAACCGTGTAGCGGTTCAAGTAGAAAGAATCCAGTCGGCCAGCTATCATGGCCACGAGGCGGTTAGGGCTGGCTCGCACTCTGCAGAGCAAGGACGCGCATCGCTTGCGTATGACGGTGTACAACCAGTCTACGCCTGCTCGCGCGAACATTCCTGATGCACTGCAGAACCGAGGCAGCCCCAACAACGCCTGGAACGCATTATTATATAACACCCGAAGCGCGTTGTACGATTTTTGAGTAGGTATATCTTGCCCACAGGGCACTGGTATAGAAAGAAGTACAATAAGCTCGTATTGTATAACATGTTTTTTTTTATACAACTAATGTGGCAAACATGCATACGTCACGCCTGATAGTAAGCGGTTACCGTAACCTATAAACGCTTGCAACACTGGGGGCATCACTAGCGCGTTGCCGAACCTACTACTACTAGCGTCGTGTTGGCAATAGAGGACTCCTAACTGCCAACACGATTCTTCCCCAAGGAGCACTGGTGACCTTGCTTACCATTAGGAACACAACACTGCAAAAGAGCAGTGTTATTTGACTACGATAGTCTGCAAGGTGGAGGTATGTCCCCAGTCGGGCAGCTCCAATTTTGGGCGGAACGTCCCGCTAAAGCTTACTTAAAAACATTATATAATCGTATTGTTTACTCGATTATCGATTCTAACAGTAGCTTTTAGCTGATACATTTAGCATTGATTTGTTCTCTCCCTAAGGGTATTAGAGCGTGAACGTTACCAACTATCTTAGCCAATGTTATTTCTGACCTAGCTGTTTGCAGCATTTGTAAGTCAACTAGGGAAATTGATAGCCACCTAGGTCCCACAGGGTGAAAATGGTCGAGGTAATAAATAAGTAACCACTACCTATTTTAGAACTTAGTTTTCTGTTGGAAATACAAGAAAATTGTAGTTTTATTCCTTACTAGCTGTGCTTCGTCCGCGTGGAGTTCGGGTGCTCAAGTGTTGTTTTTGAAAATATATGTTACTAATTTTAAATAGCTGAAAATTTTTTACAAATACAACTTACTGAGACCGGATTTGAACCTTTGTCAGCTTCTATTCTACCATTTATCGCTACGCTACGTAGTTATTAGTACCAATAAAATAACATCATTAGATTATGATCCCTGTGAAATCATGACAATTTAATATTATATTTTGCAAGCAGCTTTAATTTTATGAAATTTTGAATAGTTTTTCACTGACGAGAAAACGGAGGAGATTCTCAAGTCGACGCTTATTTATTTTTTAGGGTTCCATACCCAAAGAGTAAAACGGAACTTTATTACTATTTTTATACATAATAAAAAAAAAAAAAAACTAAAATCGTAAAAATACTTAATAGCTTCTAAACTCTTCTTTAATTCTTCAATGCACTTTAGCTTGGCAGTGGCACCAACTTTAGAAGCTGTTAAGTTTTGTAAGATAATTTTTTTACACATTATAGTTTTGAAGTCGGTTTTTACTTTTTTTTAAAGTTTATTTTATTCTTCTATTTTGAGTGGCATAAACAATACATAAACAAGTGACATTTTTTTTTAATACTTTAACAGTGTAAATTGATGCAGTTGAAAAAACCCTACATTTGGCACGTCTACAGGTAAAAATTAGTTCTTGTATAAACTTGGCATACTGTGTAATGCCACTGTTTCAGTATTCATGCCAAAATAGGCAGGTGTAACTATTGCCTATACTCCATTTGTTTAGGTATTTGTCGAAATGTTAGGCCGTTGTCAGACAGCACGGTTGGCGCAGTGCCTGGACCGCTGTAAGCGCAGCCCTAGCGATGGCTTTCCACACTGGCTTTCGATTATTATTAAAGCCAAGCTAGGTGCATTGAAGAATTAAAGGAAATTCAGAAAATTATTTTATAATTATATTTTTTTTGAACGCGGTTTTTACTTTTGTAGAAGTTTATTTTATTTTTCTAGTTTGAGTGGCATAAATAATACATAAACATGTGATTACAGTAACCGTTAGTGATATATTATGCAGTTATTAATTCAAGAGTTCCATTGTTTATCTCCGGAGGTCTTCATCAGATCTTCACCAAATTTAAATGGGGCCACTTCGAGCCTTTCAAACAAAAATTTTCAAAATCGGTCTGCAATTGGCTGAGTAATCGCGTAAAAAATATACAAAAAAAAGCACTGTTGAATTGAAAACCTCCTCCTTTTTTGAATTCGTTTAAAAACATACAGTCGAATTGAGAATCTTCTCCTTTTTTTGAAAAAACAAAAAACCTAAATGTTCAATCCGGTGTCACACAATCCATAACAAAAAAAAAAGTTCTCTCGAACTACCGTTTGTACAGCGAACGTCGACGTTTGCTTTGAAATTCAAATTTACAAACGCATGTTTCATAAAGCGCGCTTATCTGTATTCTCTTTGCATAACTCTGTCGTGTCCGACTAGAAATATTCAGTTTTTAACAATATTACTTTATGTTGAGACAATTGCTAAGAGGTATGTATTGTTTTATTCGTTGTGGAGAAATTTTTGTCTGGATTCTTATTTTTTATTCACATTAAATTAAATTATTCTCGCAGCTCTTACCACAACATTATACTGATCAAGATTGTAATCTATATTATTTTAAAAGAGTTTCCATGGAGTATCTTGCCGGTTCTTCTCCATAGGACCTACTATTTGGAACCGCGCACCTAGAGTCTCGACATTTTATAAGTGCCTGTAAGAAAGAAAGAAAGAAGAAGAAAGAAAAAGAGTTTATTAGCACAATAAAAAATAAATAAAACAAATAACAAAGAAAACATAAAATGAGTTATTGTGCCAAAAGGCCGCAGCTCAGCATAATGTCAGGAGGCAGTGATACTGGCCACCTGACGCTGGTTTTCAGCTGCAACCCACGAGTGCCATACGCTCGAAACTATCAATATATAGGTGTAGGTATCGGGTTTACATGAAATAAAGATCTATTGTATTCTATTCAATAAAACATTAATAAGTGCCTTTTGGGCTGTCGGGTAATTGAAAAACGATGTACTGTACCTCTAATATGATTTTAAAAGTTATATACAACGTGTATCAGAAATGCGTGGTTATATTTAAGGGTGTGGATCAGACCATTAAACTAAACCACTTTCTCTATGGGACCAAAAATGTAGTCGCGAATTAATTGTCAGCTGTCCCATACAAAACTTTAATAGGTACCTACTCGAACCAAACATATAAGACAGCTGATTATTTTTTCACGATTACCATGTTGGTAAAAAAATGCCAACAAAAATGGAAAAACGGCAGACCGCGGAAGAGTTGGTGGGAAAAATTAGACTTGTTCAACAAAGACTGGTCATCATTGGCACATGATCGAACGGCTTGGAAATTAAAGAGGCCTTTGCCCAGCACTGAGATAATACATCCTAACAGTATCAGTACCTAGCAGTACGATGTTGATCGCATAGAAAAAGTTGTTCAGTTTGATGGTTTGTTCCACACCTTAAATATAACCACGCATTTCTGAAACACGCTGTATACTCGCTGGCAACAATAGAAATAATATTAATATGAAACCAAGGGTGGCGTCTCTATTAAACTAAAAAGCCATTATTATCCTATTGTCTAAAATAATGCATCAAAATCATGCATCATGCATGCAATCAAATACGTAATGACGTTTCAAATAACATTTATAGCTATCTAAATCAAATCACGGTTACCAAATCATATTAAACCTTTCGTTTGTGGCGTCATAGCACTATCGCTCATTAATAATTTGAAACTCATTTGGATTACGTTTCATGAATTAAATTACATTTTGAAAGCGCTTGTAAGCTCTTTGAGGGATTATTGTGCGCTTGTATTTGGGTGCTTCAGCTTCGTTCGAGAAAAGCTTGATTGGAGTTCATTTCAATGATAGAGTTCTGTTTCAGGTGCTTTTAGTTTCTTACTCTTTTCAGCAAAGAGTATTCAGGTAGGTACCTATAGTACGACACAACTAATCGAACAACCAATGGCAGTCGCTCGCTTAAATAATTTTACAACTTATTGCGTCGGCGTAAAGATCATATTTTGCTGCAGTACTAATAAACATTCGTGATCTTGACGTCGCACTCAGTTCGGAAGTGATCGGTTTTACGAAGTTTGCCGATGCGACTTCTTAGTTGTATCGTAAAATATTTTATTTCTTATTTGTCAACTTTTGATGTGTGTTTGTTTTTTTTTTTTTTCTTCTCTCTCTTATGTTGTCAATATGTCTGTGCCGAATAAATGTTATTTTCTTTCTTTCTTTCTTTCGTACTGTACGCAATAAGTAAGTGAAGTCTTAACATTGAAATTTTCATGCCAATCTACTAAAACATAACATAAATCCTCTTTATTATATACCTTAAAAAATACAACGTATGTAGAAATACGTGGTCATATACATACATGGATCAGACCATCAAACTGAATAACCTTTTCTATGGGACGAACATCGTAATCGAGAAAATAATAAACTTTTAAAAATAGTGAAAACCGACTTCTAAATACTAAAAATAATTTTCGTAACAGATTCTGAAGCCTTTAATTCTTCAATGCGCCTAGCTCGGTAGTGGTACCGACTTCAGAAGCTGTTAGGTTTTTTATTAAAATTATCTTATACTTTTTATTTTTTTTAAAGTCGGTATTTACTTTTTTTAATGTTTATAATTTATTAATTAGATACCTAATTACCTACCATTTTAGGTACTTCATTTATTACAAGCTTGCCTAAATACAGAATAATAATAATTTATATTCTTTTATTCATTTTTTATACATATTATTTATATTTTTAAATATTTTTACAAAACTATATTAAAAAAACATTTAAAAATATGAAAAAATAGTAAATTTATATTATTATTATTCTAACTGAAAGTTCTTCGTTAATAAATTAATTTCTAAGAACACGTCCAATGACGTTTCTTGATTGATTTCTACTAAGGCGAAGACGCTATTCACTATTATACTAATTCCAAAGGCTTTTCCTTTCAATTCTTCTCTAATTCCGTGCTTTCAAGGAGCTATATTGCCTTGATAATTCACGTGATGATGGAGCTTATGTTCTTGAGAATACAGTTTGGCGCTCGATTTTGAGGCATTAAGGATAATCGAGTGACTATCGTTGTTATTATAGTTAGAGAGTTCTGGCCTGTGGTCAGTTTTGCAGATAATAAAATCCTCATTAATAGTTTTTTTTTAAGTCAGCCTGTATTTTTATATGATAGAACTAAAGTAGGTTATAGATAATACTATTCACGGATGTGGTTAGCGTCATGTGAAATTAATTAAAGCGATCCTGTAGTGGTTAACGTTTAACGTTGTTACGGATGTAATAAACCGAGGAGTTCCTTCGCTGGATTATTATTGTTAATAAAACATCGTTATTGAGTGGTATCATTAATCAAACATTATATAGAATATGTAAACTCCAGCAAATTCATTAGTTATCCATCCTATTCTTCTTGTGTCTTGTCGGCATTAACTGTAAAACGAGAATTGCTCATGTGTCTGATGTAGATATTTATTAAATACCTGCCTGTTGTCTGGAACTATGAGTCTGTCATGCTCACAAAAATTTTTCGCTGATGGTGGCGTTGTGTGTCGGGCCGTTGAGTTCCCTTCATTATGGTTGAGCTTAGCGATGCTGACGCAAACGTCATGCTCGTGAACGGGTGCCGTCTGTCGGGACGAATCAGCTCGTAACTACCATGACAATCTTAATTAGAGCCAAATCATTATTATCCTACACTTATTTTTCATTCACATTAAATGACATTATTTTTGCAGCTCTTACCACATTGTATTAATCTAGTTTGTAATCTATTATTTTTTAAGAGTTTCCATGGAGTTTATTGCAGGTTCTTCTCCATAAGACCTACTGTTTGGGGCCACACACCTAGAGTCTCGACATAATTAATTCATAACTGCTTGATTCTGGTTAAGATGAAATAAAGATAATTATATTCTATTCTATTTATGCCGTGGTGAAAATTTATTTCAATCATCAAGATTAGGGAGCGCCAGATGAACATAAGTATAGCCACTCGGGGAGGCGCTTTACGTGCACCCATGGTATCACGGATTATGTAACATAGACCACGCACGGGAGCCATGAAAGTACTTATAGAGCGATGGTTATATGTGTTATCATAGTAAAAAACACTATACGTTACAACTACAGCTCCTCTTAAACATGTATTTGACTATTTTAATGAACTAACATACATTTCGGTTAGTTAACCCATGTCTGCTTTACCGCAAACTAAATAGGAGCGTAAGATACACCATATGATATACTTTATCAACACGCCACATCCCAAATGTAAAGCAAACACAAAACACACCTATCTATTTATAAGCAAAACACAAATTAAACCTAATCTCAACAAACAAGCTGTCCTAACGTAATCACTCTCGCTTGTTACAGATAACAATGGAGAGACGAATCGCCGGCGTAATCTACATATTGATCACTTTCGCTCTCGTTAATGAAATGTCAATAAACGTATACGCCAGGGACAACAACAAGAGACGCACCAAAGAAAAAACTGGAGGCTTCCAAAAGAATATTTGCGATATCACAGATAGAGATTCAAAAGTTCACTGCTATTGTGAAAATACTAGGGAGCCCAGGAATGCGACCAAAGCGGAATGTTGGGTGTTCAACGGCGGAATACCTCGAGACGACCTCATCTGGCAAAGTTTTGCTTCCCAACCAACTTTGCAAACTTTGTCTTTTAACGTCCGAGTCGATGGCGCTTTAGGCTATATACCTACAAAGGCACTATTCTATTTACAGCGCTTAAGATCAATCAATATAAAGTACGGAAATATTGTAGATGTCACACCTTTTTCTTTCGCCAACTTAACAAACCTAAAGGAAGCAAGCTTATCCCAAAATCAAATCGAAAATCTACAACAATACTCTTTCGCTCACTTGCCCAATATAACTACACTCAATTTAGAAGAAAACATGATTATAGATATCGATGCTGAAGCGTTCTACGATCTACCAAAATTACAGAAGCTAGTATTCACAAAAAATAATATATCGACGATAAGAAACGGAACTTTTCAGCACACGTTCAATTTACTGGAATTGGATTTGAATAAGAACAACATATACTACTTGAACCGGCGGACATTCGATGGATTGGCGAATCTGAGGAAATTGGATCTGAGAAAGAACCGAATACAAAACTTGACGGAATTCACATTCGCCGAGCTGTGGAATTTACAAGAATTACTGTTGGGGAAGAATGATTTGCGGTATATATCGGAGAGAGCATTCGACGGACTGTCTCAACTACGAAAGTTGTCCCTTGATGACAATAAACTCGCATCGCTCCCTTCGGGTCTATTCGAGGGAGTTAGGGGACTGAGCTCTTTGGACTTGCGCTCCAACGAACTACATGCGTTAACTTTCGACAATATCAAACCTATATTGGACAACTTGAAACCGCAAAACAGCAATCTACTACTCGAAGGTAATAACGAATATTTAATACTTCCTCATGTCGAGTTTCATGAACTTAAAACACTCAATGAATATTTAACGTGTAGAAACTGAGACGTTATTATTAACTTTAACACACTTGGAAAGTTTGTTCTTTTATGATGCCTAGGGGTGTTCTTAGCTGGGGTGGAATAGGGGTAGATAGAAGTGGAAAATGTTGTATAATACGTTTTATTCCTAAATTAATTGTAAATTAGTTTTTTTATTAGTTTATTAATTAGTTTAAAGTTGTCGACTCTAGGCCGTTGCGTAAAAGTTTTCTTTTACAGTAATGTCCGGTGTGTTTTCATCATAAAAGTTAAACTTTATTTTTACTAACGTGAATTATTTATTTTCTTTACAGAGAACAACTTGGTATGCGACTGCAGATTGAAATGGATGCATTCACTGCGGAACGAGACAAAAAGTGAAAACACAAAAGAGTCCCTAGACAGCGTAACGTGCAAAATGGATCCTCCTATTGTGAGCTCCGCTTACAACAAAATGCCTGATGCTATGGACAACAAACTGGATTACAATCAAGACATACTCCACGCTGGCCTGACCATTGAAACATTGAACGACAAAATGAACGTTACGGAAAAGAAGACATTACCAGGCGACCTATCTAAAGACGACGGTAATGAAATATCCAAAAAGGGTGTTAAGAGGACTGTTTTGAAAATCCCTCCTGAAACCCTTCCGTGCCCGAGGGAAGCTATAAAAACAACAGAGATACCACCATATGTAGTAGATCCTGTAATTCCAATACAAAATGAAATGAAAACTTATAGATTCCATGAAACGAATTCGGGTTACATGAAGTTGAGGTCTAGTTTCGAAGTTGCAGTAATATGGAGTGTTTGTTTTAGATTTTTCTTTACTTAAGTAAGTGACGAATCTAGTCGTTAAAGTAAGTGAGATACAGACTATTAAGCCGGCGATTGATGGCTGCGCACGGGTAATGAGTAACACTTTATTAAGTCCTGTATGAGTTAAATAAAGGAGATTTACGACCGTGTGTATAGAATCGTAATCTATTTAATTATGATCTTTAAGAACATTGATTGTAGAAAAAACCGGGATGAACAAAAGATGGATGCAAAGGAGGATGATGGAAAAGGTGATGTTGTTTGAAAAACAGGGTCAATTCCTTTTAGAAAATGTCTAGAATTATAAATTCTAATAACTGCAAAAATTGGATTGTAAATAAATTGATAATGTCGGTAAGGTTATTATGGTAATTCTTTGATCCTTGGTCATCATAAAAAATACAAGGCTATAATGTTACTATAATGGAAAATACACTTATTTATTATACTTATTATGCGAAGTAGCTTCTATAACTTTAGCACAGAAAGAATAACAGAGTGAAAGTAGAGTTGTAAACAACTATGATGTTTGTTTTCATTAGTATGCAAGCCTGTACAAACTACACGTCTGTAATTTTTAAGCTCCATACATTATTGAGTGCTTGTAAAGGAAACTTTTTGCCTCTTGTTGGTATTTCTAGTTTATTTTCTACATTTAACATAGAGAAGTTTGTTAGGATCTAGAATTTCACATACATTAACAGCCAAAGTTAACAGCATATTGTAGTCCACTGTTGGATATAGAGCTTTTCTAACGAGAACACTTGAACTTGCGGTAGTTACAATGCTACCTTGACGAGCTAGATGCATATTCTGCCATTTGTCGGGTTGCAAAGCCTCGTCCGTCAGCGAAGCTAGAGGTTGAAGGTGAAATGGAACTTATTCGAATATTATAGCAATAAAAATTATCTGAATGTTGTTTAAACGGATGTGAGAATTATTTGGTATGTGTACATAATGTGTAACAATTATAATGTAATACTTAGTTTCTTCATCGCAAGTAAAACTTTAGTTGTTTATATAAGAGACTTATCTTCACTAATAAAGTTGAACTTAAAAAATGCGTTGTCGAAATTAAAGTCTGTCAAATCAGATTTCAAAGAGTTTGTGATGTTTCGACTGATGATGTAGAAGGGGATGATTAGTTAAATTTTACTATAGCTGTTACTTTCGATGAAGAAACTGGCTCTTAACCCTTTGTCATTTAACCGTGTAATGACAAGTAATTGTCAAAAGAAAAAAAAGTTCCGATATCTGAGTCATTGCTATACAAAATTATGACAAATCGTAACAAAATACGAACGTGTTTGACATAGAAATTGCATTTTTCATTATGTATGAAGACCTAAACAATTTTATAGATGAATTTAATAATCAGAAGGTGAAGCGAATTTGCATCGAAAACGCAGTTTTCGCAAGTTTTTAGCTTGACGGTAACTACGATCAAGATCGAGAAAACTCGGTATAAAAATAGGATGAAAAAGAGCAATTATACTTGTTTATTATCCGTATGCAGCAATCAAAAGCCATTCTACACTTCTTAAATAGGTCGCGTTTCATTGCAGGTGTTTGATTTTTATACGCACACAGTACCTATATATGCAAACAATAGTATTGATTCTGTTGCACACTTTGACAGGTATTGGGTATTTCATAATAATCACTATTGCAACCCCAACATTAAATGTAAGTAAAATTAAATATATCTATGGCAACACTTCCCTTCCAATTTGTGCGACGGCTGAATACACAAGTTTAATTTCAGCTCAATTACACCGTTGCACATTGGTCTTTCGAGCCGGATCAATGTGCAGCGTTGTGATTGAGGTCTTGGATGCTGATTGAGGTGCTGGTAGTAGTGGTACCGAGGAAAAGTGAAATAAAACGGCGGACATAAAATTAAACTTGTGTAGGTATTCAGCTGTCGCACAAATTGGAAGGGAAGTGTTGCCACAGATATATTTAATTTTATTTATTTTTAATATCTAGGTTGCAATAGTGATAATTGTGAAATACCCAACAACAGGACCAAACTAAACTAAGGGAGATTGTCTCTTTCTGTTTCAATCGAAAAAGAAAGTGACAGTGATGCATTTAGCTTAGTTTCGTACTGTCAAAATGCACAATAGAATCGACGCTAATAACGTGATTAACCACAGTATGAATGTTGTAAATTAAATTATAATGTTAAGTAGATGTATATAAAGCTCTGTTTTATCGCACCCGAAATTCACTCATTAACATTATTTAAAGGGTACAGGTGTGAGCATTCTCGATTTATAATGTAATCCTGGTGTAAATAAGCTCTTAATGTATTCTTGCTTCAATAGCAACGGTGAAACAGTTCTCGACGTCGATTTTGTAAAGCATCGACTAAATTAAACAGGTAATGGTGCCGATTCGGTTGCGCACTTAGACGGGACTAAAGTAAACTAAGGCGTTTGTCTCTTTCTGTTTCAATAGATTATGAAAGTGATAGACTGATGTGTTTAGTTTAGTTCTGTTAAAATGCACAACAGATTTTTTTTTTTTTTTTTTTTACTATATTGTACAACAGGTCTGAGATGGAAGAATTTTAGGTTATACAGGATGGCCAAATAAGAAGTTTACAACTTTAATGTTAAATTAATTTTATTCAATTGAAAAATTGCAAATATTTTTCCAAAAATACATTATGAATTAGGTTTGGCAATTAAGTATGGAATATAATACCTCCCAAATATTCACCTCTTGCAGCATAAGAAATGTAAACTCTTTTCATCGTGTTTGTCATCACTCACATGCTGACGCAAGAGTCATGCTCGTGAACGGGTGCCGTCTGTCGGGACTGGTGAGCTTGTAACTGCCATGGCATTCTTATTTAAAAACAAATCATAATTATTATTATCCTATTGTAATTTATCTTTATTCACATTAAATTACATTATTCTCGCAGCTCTATCCACAACATTCTACGACTCAAGATTGTAATCTATTAATTTAAACAAGTTTCCATGGAGTTTCTTGCCGGTTCCGCGCACCTAGATTCTCGACATTTCATAAGTGCCTGGATTTGGTTTACATGAAATAAAGATCTATTCTATTATTTTTTTTGATGCATATTTGTACGCAACATTAACAAAGGGAAAGACCACACTACATACGCGAGATAGATACGGTAAAATCAATTCGCATTTTGCATAGATCTACATTAACCTTGGCACATTGAATGCATCGCGTCGCGGCACCATGTAATGTATGTAGCTTCGCTGCTACACCGCGTTCGCCGTTCAGTGTACGGAAACCCCAAAATGAAATGGAATGGTTGAATGGGATTAGCAATTTAAAGAGCAACACTGTTTATCTTGTATTCATTTTAAACAGTAAAACAATGCATTGAAAGATAAATTCAATATCCTACCTTTCTAATTCCGATCTCTATAAGGGGTTATTCTACTCATCATTATGAACAACTTTTACTATTAGACCAACTCTGAAATTACCAAAAAAAAACGTAAAGTACCTAATATTGAATTATATGTCAGGATCAGTTTTTTTTTTTTTTTTTGGCGATTTCAATTTTGGTTTCCTTATTAAAAGTTGCTCATGATGATGAGTAAAATAACCCCTTAAAGGGATCGGAATTAGAAAGGTAGGACCATAAATAATTATAATAAAAAATATTTATTATTTTTCTTTGTCTCTAACAAAGGCTTTGGCTAGTAACTGGAGATCTAATAAAATAACAGACAGAAGACTCCGTATCAATTCGTGATCCAATGGTAAAGAATTTTAACATAAACGACGTACGTACCTATTACAATAAAGTTCACCGGCATTAAATGAATTATTTTTCTTCACGTCAAGCATTGTTAAATGCCTTAAAAAGAATTTGAAAGCTATTTGTAGAAAGCTTTCATCCAACTATTGGCTCTTGAATGACAGGCTTGTCTAATTTGTGTCATCTGTAGTCTCGCTCCGGGCCGATACTGCGTAGATCATTCTATGGCATAGATTGACAAAAACAAAAAAATAAAAACAATACTGTTTTCTTTTACAAAGTCAAATCAAAAATAAAATTTAAAAAGGTCTCCCAATGTTCCAAGTTCCAAAAATATAAAAAATACAAAGATACATTTCAAAACAAAATATCCATATAAGATAATGAAGGCATTATACCATTATAATCCCATATCTAAATTAAGGTTTCAAGTTACTGTTATTTTACTATCATGGACTACTGCCGAATGTCTTGAGTCTCCCTCAGACGAGAGTAAAAGAGACGATGCTACACAAACAGTCGCATGTAAGAAAGAGAGGTCAAAGCTAATGCAAGACGCAAATTGGTTTTATGCCCCAAATAAAACAAAGTCCCCTGACTAGTGATTAAATTTAAGTGCAGACTTAAGGTTTCTTTATATCGGATTAGTTGAGGAAAAAATATGAAGGGAAAATTGTAATTAGAGAAAATCTTAAGTGTGCTAGTGTCGCCGTATGCAAAACCTCTTACTATTGTATTAGCTAGTGCTTTAATATTGTGTCTATTAATTTAAATTGAATTTTATAACAGAAAATCGTTGTTAGAATATTTTCTCTGCTTACTCTTTAACCGCCGACAAAAAGAAGGATGTTAAAAGTTTTTGTGTGTATCTGTGTATCTGTCTGTGGCATCGTAGCTCCAAAACGGATGAACCGATTTCAATACAGTTTTTTTAATTGAAAGCCAGTTTAATCGGGTAACATCTCAGGTATGTTTAATGAAAATCTGTTCAGCCGTTCACAAGTTACAGCTCTTTGTCTAGTTGGAGTCTGGGGTTTTTGACAGCTAGGTTATTTATTGTAATAAAAAAAAATGCTCACACCTCTCCTAATATATCATGTACGCTCATTTATTGTGTATAACGTTGTATATAGTATTTTGACAAGGCATTTTTTGTATGAATAAAAAATAATGGTGTAATTTTTTTTAAAATCCTATTTCGTTTTATTTCTATCTTTATGGTTATGAGAAAATAAGGCTTCTTTTATGAAAACTCGGAGCTTAATATGGCGCGTGATAGGGTAGAGCTCAAAGAGATTTTACCTTCTGAGGTCAAGGTTGCGGGTTCGATTCCTAAGCAATTTTTTTCTTAATGCCTGTTGTTATTTTTTTAATTATACAGTTTGTTTAAAAATACACACTGTATTTTTAAATTATTTTATTATGTGTGTGTCACACACACACACACAGGTAATTAAGATAAACTTTTACTATGGGAACAACCCTGTAATCGTGAAAAACTCAGCTGTCCCATACAAATACTTGAATGTACTCTACTAAATGTATGAACAGCTAATATTTCTTTCGCAATTTCTTGTTTATTTATCTAGTAAAAGTTGTTTGAGTATGAGTACAATAACTCCTTTCGGCTTCATATTCCCTTTCCAACGAACTCAAAGTCAAAGTAAAAGATTTTTATTTCAACTGCGCCTTTGCAGACACTTTCAAAACGTCGTGATTCTAGGTGCACGGTTCCAAGTGGGTTGGTCCTGGAGAAGATACACGCAAGAAACTCCATAACTGTAGGTATGTATCAAATTCTACAAACCTGAAACCATGTCACAGGCAAGCAAATCTCGTTTTAAAGCGGCAAATTAAGCCAGGGCCATAAATTTCATTCGAGACCCAAGAAGATTTCATGGGATTTGTGAATTAACTTCGTACAGATAGTGAGCGGTATTATTCGGAATAAATGAGCTGAAAATGTACGCGTCAATAAATGCATTGGATGTGGGGACGATTCAAAAGGATTATGTTTGTGCTTTGAAGGGTAGATCAGGGAATATTAGCACACTAACTGTGCCCGGGACTCTGTCTGAGTAGATTCGGAAGGCAGTGATTAAAAAATATAATATATGTAAAGTCTTATTTTAATAATCTAAAATATTTTCAAGGTTGGCTCTATGAATGGTATAGAATTCATTTCAAATATTAAATAAAGCTGCAGGAGATTCAAAATTGTCGGACGGCGCGGCGACGCGATGTGTGTTAGTTCCAGAGTAGCCGAGCCCGCTAGGTCACGTGGTTGATTCATGACCTTAGTCCCATTCATAATCATAGATGAATAAAGGTTTTATGCAAACGGAAACATCAATTATTTAAATTAATGTTGAAAACGTATAATTTTTTTTTTTTTCTTTTCTAAAATGCGTTTTTGTAACCAATAGATTTACCTTCTAAAATATTTTGGATTGTCAAAATAAGACCTTATAATTATAGCCTATGTCCTCGTGATGCACACTAAACAGTGTGCCCCATCCGGAACTTCTACTCAGTCGTCTTGATTTTTCATAATTTACCCTAAATCCAGGTCTTCCGGTCCAGAGCCAGTGTGGACCATTCTTTATTAGTTCTATCTAGCTCGTCTCTCCATCTCCTTCGTGGTCTGCCGCGACGCCGTCTAGCTGTGTCAGGTCATGGGGGGAGGCCTTTGCTCAGCAGTGGGATGATATAGGCTAACATCATCATCATCATCATCATCATCATCACCCTAAATCCCTTTCCTAATACCTAATAATAATAACTAGTGGTCGCCCAATGGTCGAAATTCGACCGTAATTTTGGCTATCTACACTCTTTCTCCATATAAACTTTGACTATGCCAAATCACACACTCCTCCGTGCGCGCAATATGCTTAAAAAGGGGTACAAAGTTTTCTCTTCACGTATTAATATATAGATAAGGTAAGGTAACATAACCTTTCGACACTGTTGGCGCAGTGGGTAAGCGATTAGCTTTCTACGTTACGTACCACGAGTTCGATCCCCGCACGGAGCAATTATTTGTATGATCTACAGATAGTTGTTTCGGGTCTGGGTGTGTGTGCATGTGACATGTATCTTTGAAAACTGTACCCTCAATACAGGAGAAATCCAAGTTTGAAAAAAAAAACATCCATCGACATACTGCTAAGAATTTTTCTATGTGTGCATACCCAAGATACACGAGATGATAGAGTAAGAAAAAGTTACTAAAAAAAAACGCACATATTCATGAATAAATCTGGCCCACGATGCGCGGTGCCTGGATTCGCACCCACTACCTACGATTCATCCACGACCCAGTCGTCCAGTGACCACCACTGCTTTGTGACGAAGTCCTCTTTTATCACCTCATTTATCATTTATTACTGGCAATCACCTTCATCACTGACCACCTCAACCTTCCAAATAGAAATTCAAAATTAGAACACTGCACCTCATCATAATTTTTCATCTTCTTTTTTCAGACACTCTCCTATAAGACTTGTTACACAGCTGTTGTCGAATTATTTTTATTTACTTATTATAATCGTTATGAATTATATTTCCACATTTATTGAAATCATCTGAAAGTAATTGAATCATGTTATACAGTTTATTAAATTTTAATTTATTAAAACTATTTTTTAACAAGATGTATTACCAAAAATAAAAACCGTTCTCCTGCGTTTCCTGATCATTTTCTGTTCCTCCTACTTCTCAACATTGTTCCTTGAGTCCTCCCTCCCAGAGACTGAGGACTAGCCGAGGCACGTAGAGGGAAGGACTCCGGGACAGCTTTAAACGTTTAATGGTGATCAAAACCTTTATAAACTGAACTTCCAAATCAAATTTGAATTATTCTACCTCAAAATATTCTAGAAACGTGTCACATAAATCATCATCTATTTGTTTATCGAACTCAATTACCGAACCGATTTTAACGACTCTCGCTTCGTTTATTAGGGCATTACATACCAAACGGAAATCCTTTTGCCATGTTCATTTCTGTGCACAACATTATTGGAAGTAAACATTGTATGTTTGATTTTGTACGTGTATTTATTAATAAATGGATTATTAAGTTGTTTTATTACCATCATCAGCCTGGCCTTTATCCCAACTACGTTAGGGTCGGCTCCCAGTCTAACCAGATGCGGCTGAATATCAGTATTTTACACGGAGCGACTGCCATCTAACCTCCGCCACCCAATTACTCGGAGACACTGATACCCTAAAAGTTAGACCGGTTGTCACTTTTTGGGTTGTTGACTCCCGTAACGACTGTCAAAGTGTTCGTATGACAACCGGGACCAACTGCTTACCGTGCTATCCGAGGCACGGAGGGGTCTTGATGTTCGAAGAAACGGTCACCCATCCAGGAACTGACCGCGGCAACGGCCGCTTAACCTCGCTGATCGACTGATCTGGGCGATGGCTATGGAGCTTCGAGCCCCTCAAGTTGTTTTATTACCGTGTGTGTAAAAATATACGCAGTTAATAGTCTTTAGGGACTTGATAAAGAAAACAACCGAATGCTTGTGTAGTACTTAAAAAATAAACTTAGGTTCTATTCTTAGCTTTACTCATCTTCACAATACAAATGGGCAAATAAATGTGATATTCTTTGGAAAGATTTCAATGTGTAAATATTATAATTATTAAACACGCTGAAATTTTGATAGTCTTACAAAGGGGTCATTGGATTCATTATTATGATCAACTTTTACTATGGGTCAAACCCTGAAAAACCTTGAAATCGCGAAAAAGAAATCTGCTGTTCCATAAAAATAATTAAATATTACTCAATTAAGTGTATGGAACTGCAGATTTTTTTTTGCGATTACATTGTTGGTCCCATCATAAAAGATGTTCATAATTATGTTTAAAATAACGTCCTTTAGTTCGTAAGGCCATAAAAATTTCAGCGTGTATACACTGAAATTGTCACTTAATCTTATATTTCCATAAATATTTTCTCCTATTTATCCCAATTTTGAACTAATTGAGCTAAGTATTCACATAAATATAAACCCACAACTTCAACAACTCAGCTAACCCATTTATACAGCTCAAACAAAAGATTTAGTCAGTGTACCAGCGACGACCGCAGGCTGTGGTTGTCAACTAGCGAAGTTGCAAACTGCGCCAGAACACCGCAGTGTCAAGGAGACGTGTTTATGGGACCGCAAATTTGGTGCCTCCACCTTGGACGAGTTCTAATGTAATTCCAATATTTGCGGTGCCAAGTTCCTAGAGTTATTTCAAAGGGTATTGCATAAATTTTGCTCACGAATTGTGATTTAATTATGATTCTTCGATCTACATTATCTGTAAACTTTAAAAAAAAAGTAAAAACCGACTTCAAAAAACTAAAATGTATAAAATAATTTTCTTAAAAAACTTAACAGCTTCTGAAGTCGGTGCCACTGCCAAGCTAGGTGCAGGTGAATTGAAGAATGACCCGACCCGACTTCAGAAGTTGTTAAGTTTTTAAAGAAAATTATTTTATACTTTTTAGTTTTTTGAAGTCGGTTTTTACTTTTTTTTTAAAGTTTATTTTATTTTTCTATTTTTAGTTGCATAAACAATACATAAACATGCGATTACAGTAATCGCCAGTATTATGCTGTTATTCATTCAAGAGTTCCATTGTATATCTCCGAAATTCTTCATTAGATCTCCACCAAATTTAAATGGGATCACACGGGAAGGACTAGCTTTCAAATAAAAAAGAATCATCAAAATCGGTTCACCAAGTCGAAAGTAAAGAGGGAATAAAAATAAAAAAAACTCGTGTCGTATTGAGAACCTCCTCCTTTTTTGAAGTCGGTTAAAATTAATTACTGTTGATGGTTTTAAGATCTCGACCTCAATACATTTAATCGCGAAATATTGAATTATTTGTATGGGACACCCACTTGGAACCGTGCACCTAGAATCACGACGGTTTGGAAGTTCCTGCATAGGCCCCAGTTGAAATAAACTTTGATTTTGAACAGCTGTTTTTGTTGCTATTTTAGGGATGGTCCCAAAGGAAAAGTTGTTCATAATGATGAGTAAAATAACCCCTTCAAGGGATCGGAACTGGAAAGGTTAGGACCTTGTATAATAATAATTATGTATGTAATAACATCAACAAGAACTTGCACCTTGCAACACACCCACACACACCCCCCCACACACACGCACGCGCACAGTTGTTGTACCTATTGTTGCAAATAATTTTGTTGTGCAAAATTTTAAAAATTTGATTCTTAGAGACAAAAAATTATGACATACACATAGGTAGCACAATTCAGGCTAACTTTCCTTAAGATTTTTTCCCTTACTCATAAAATAGCAATTAAAAATATCTTTATAATAGAATCTCTACCCTTGGCAGTTTTCAATGAAACCAAGGAAGGGTAGGTATCGGTCCCTACTTAATTTAAGCACTATCAGTATTATCTAAACAATGTAATGAGACTATTTGTAATCCAGAGAGAGCCACCCCTAAAATAAAATTTATGAGTCGGGCTTAATGAGATTTACAGTGTATGGACCCCACGTTGTAATGCTTAAGCGCCCATGGTAAGCTGGTTTAGAGATTCTGGATTCAATGAAAATGTAAGGAAACAGTTAAAAGCAGTTTCATGTACAATTGGTAAGTTTTTCTTCAGACTATTTTCTAGGACTAGTGGTCTCTTTACCGTTATTTCTCTCTCGCTTTTTCGCTTTGTCAAGGAGACAAAAGGTGGAGAAAACGGGTGTATCGAAAGAAATATCGAGGATAAAACTATCTATTTACAGTTTTCTCTCTCAATTTTTGGTTTTGTCTTCTGTCAAGGAAACAACGAGTAGAGAAAAAGGGTTTGTCCACCTGGAACCCGGCATGTCCGTGAAGCCCTGCAGATATAGTCAAGCTACAAACAAATCGGATTCACCTTTCTCCCAAAATAGTAGTTTAATTACTTTTACTGCCTAAATATAAAGACAATGATATTATTGTTTTTTCCAATAGTGCTACATAAGGATTGTCCTAAATAAATTGCTACTTTTAATAAGCTGATTGCAGGATATTTTTTTATGTCGTGCGCAAAATTTGCGGAGTAATTCAGTGTCCGTTCCCAAATGCAACCGCAGAAAATTTGATTTTGTATGACTTGAGCTAGTAAATTATATGCGTTTCCCCTATACTAAGTCGAATTTTCGTTTGGTTTTAAAGTGTGTTCCAGTACTGCGGTTGCATTTAGGAACAGAGACTGAATCACTACAAATTATGCGCACTATATGAAAAAATATCATGTAATATCATGTACGAGTATAAGTAATTACCAGCTCAGACAAATCCATCTATGCTTTTATTAACAAGCTCTTGAAAAAAAGGGACAATCTATGTCCTTTGAACAGAATTCACAAGGATCAAGGATGCAGTTATGCAAAATGGAGTCCTGACTAAAATTACTTTTTGAGCTACGGTCAACACATAGACTTTAGTCCATATAAAACATCCAAGCCGCTAAGTAACTTTTTCTGTAATTTTAAGAGGCATTTCAAATCAAAGTTTGTGTTGGTTGGATCTATTTTGCATAACTACGCCCAAATTATATTTTAATTTATCTTTATAAAGAAAAGTGATAAAAGCTAATTGGTGTTATAAAAGCAATCACAAGAACTTCGTAATGACAGCAAACGAGCAGCCATTTGAAAAACAATAGAAAACAAAACAAATGAACCCATTAAAAAACGGGCACAAAAAACGAGTCCATAGCCTGGACGTAATAGGGTAATGGTAGTGTGGATTATACTCACCATGTTCTGGCCCGGTGCGGCGGGTCTACCGCATAACTAAAATGGTAATGAACATCGACTCTGGTAAAAAACTTCAATACTATTGTGAGAGACTAAACTTCGAACTACAATTTTAAAGACCAGTTTTTTATTCTTTTTCTCTATTGTAATTTGAAAAAAATAATATAAAAACTGGTCTTTAAAAATGGACTGGAATGGATGGATTTTCGAAAACCGAGACCAATTTAAGCTATAACTGTATAGATTATTCTAAACACACACTTCAATATGGTAATTGGAGTTTATAAAATTAGCGCTAGTCTTTATTTTAGACTACAAATAGGTAGGTACTGTTTTAACGCAATACGCACAAGCTAGCTCGCGAACGTTATTTGTATGCAGCCGATTTGAGATCAATTGTTTACCACTACGTCGACTTAAGTTTATTTTACACTAGCTAGAGATCTAAAGATCTAAAAATCATAGGGGGAATGATGGAGGCTAACAGTTACAGTCAGTTCGTTTCTTTCTGCTTACCTGTCTAAATTTCTGATCGATTTATGGTTATTGATAAGCCAATTTTGTGTCCCATTGAAGTTAAGCCATCGTGGGAAAACCTTGAACGAAGAAGGCTTATTTATTCATGTAACACAACTTAATTGTACCAGTAACGCCTAACACGGTTTCAGGTACCGAGCTTTCGCAATTATTAGGTATCTCTGCCTCACCCCTTAGTAACAGTAGACTTGATCTTGAACTTAAGTACCTACGTTCACGCGTCGTATAATACTGGAAATCAGAACATAATATCTACTGTGATACATAACACACTACGTGTAGCTCGGCAACAAATTTTGTAAACCCAAGCTCGTGTTAGTTCGAAACATGGCTAAGAGATGGCGCTACAAGTACGAAGTGAAGCGAAATATTATTCAGGAGACTGACAAATTATGTTTAATTTGTAAACAGATGTCTCCAGTATTTTCACGAGCTGATAGCTTTGATTAAATGGTACAAGACAGAATTAATTGTTATGCAAATATTTTGTACCTATTATAACATCGAAATAAATTCGTTTTAACCCGGGTAGAAAGGGCGAGGGTGGTATTTTATTTGACGTTTCCGTCTTAATATTATCTCTTAATCAGACATTGAAGTATTACTAGTAGTACAGTACTAGTATAGTATAGTAGTCCTATTAATTTCGTAGTACGCATTAGTCTGAGTAGGGTGGCGCAGCAGGTGGATTTTTTTTGTTGCCTCTTTCTTAATTGTCACTTGTAATCAGACATTGCAGTATTACTAGTAGTAGTATACGGGTATAGTATAGTAGTAGGTACTGTTAGTTTCGTTATCAAAGTAAGCCTCCCCACAATAGATCTTCGCAGGTCGCAGTGACAAAGGGGCTTAGTATCTACCCTACCTCTTCAAATAAATAAAACCTCCGTACGTATAGTTTCATTAAACAAAAAATATTATTCTATACAATCATATAGCTTCAAACAGTGAAATATTTAGATCATAAATCTTTAGTAGGTATATTTTCTCTTCACTATAGTTTAAAAAAACTTTTTTGAAGAAAATTGTGCATACATAGGTTGTACGAGTATCTCGCTAGGAAATAAGAAGCTAGGTACATACTGTTCGTTTGTGCATATTGTGCGGCTTACAGGTGTACGCTCACTGACCTAAATGCAACAAGAACATTTTGAACAAATAAAAGAGAATCACCCGTTGAAAATTCGACAGAAAACATTCGAGCGGAAAAAAATGCTACCTTTATGATATATACACATTCCGCTCAACGTGTAGTGACAGTGATGCTGACAAAAATAACGTAGAATAAGTAATTAATTTGCTATTACTTAATATTTTAGGCTAAAAGTAACAAAACAAAAAAGTAAAAGAACAAGAACAGATTATAAATCGACACAGAAGAAAGAAAGAGAAGATTGGATCGTTTTGTTTGAATTAAATCGACGACATCCGTTTTTCAATAGGAGTACCTACTCCTATGTTGGTCCCTCAATGTTGAGGATCGTGACCCCTTCCCATGATCTTCCTGAAGCAGCAACATTTTCATCTCATCTCAAGTTCTTTTTAACCGACGTCCAAATAGGAGGTTCTATGTTCGATTTCTTCGTCTATTGCGAACGGACCGATTTTGAAAATTCTGACGATGGAAATCTTCAATGGATAACAGCAAATCACTCGCGATTGCTGTAGTCGCATATTTATGTATTGTTTATGCTACTCAAAATAGAAAAATAAAATAAACTTCAGAAAACTCAAAAGTTTAAACAAAACCATAACAGCTTCTGAAGTCGGGGCCTTTAATTCTTCAATGCACCTTTGCTTGACAGTGGCATCGACTTCAGAAGCTATTAAGTTTATTATGAAAATTATTTTATACATTTTTGATTTTTTATCAATCCCAATCTCAGTATTTCATTAACTACGTGACAAACTCTTTTTGATCAAGGTTATTTTTTGGACTGGCTACACAGTGTAGCCAGTCCAAAAAATAACCTTCACCTTTGACAGATTAATTTATTAATGAATGAAAACCTAGACAGGCATAGCTTTAATGTCTTTGTATGAAAAACATGCGCAAAACTGCAACTGAATTCACTGTATTTGGTAAATAACTACGCAATGCAAGGCATAAGTTGAGAATTTAATAAAAACAAACAGTAGGGGATTGAATTAAAATTAACGGAACACAAATGTATAGCCGAGTGTTTGAGCGCACAATCAAGATATGCGGGAAACTGGATGCGAACACAGTTGAGCGGTTTGCTTTTAGTGATGTGACACTATACTATTGATATCGATATGTCGATGACGAGAGATAACTTTTGTCGATAAAGTAATACATCTTTATTGAAGGCGTACAGCCTGTTGACGCCAATAAATTTTACTGCGAAGTCAAAGACAAAATTCAAACAACCTTGGATAATACAATATTGTGTAAAAGGGTTATTAATATTATAACGGTTTACACTTCAATAGAATTGATTGTAATAATAAATTGACAGCCGAGATTAGCTTTTACCAAGAGATATTAATTTCATCGAATAATAATTTAACTTAATTGGATTTTGATACAAGATCATCTTTGAATTTGGAGTAGGCAAATATTTACTTTGATAATATTATTAATCAATATTTTGTATAATTTATATCGATGAAACTGTTTAATAACTTTAGAATGTCTGCCACTAATCTGACAACTTGAATATCCAATCAAATCTGCTAACAGAACCGCATTGGCACACGTATCAGTGGCCGCTTCACAGCACATAGCGTAAATAATCAAGCGTATTGATTCAATTATCGACAATTGACAGGTGCAACACTAATCAGGGAATATACGCCAAACGCCTCTGTGACGGCCTACAAATTTAACCCTGCATTTGACTTCAACCTTATAGCGTAGACTATAGAGGTTGATTTCCAATGTTTGTTTTTTGTTAACTTTGTGAAATCTGTCGTATGGAGGAGACAAGTGAAGTAGATTTGGGTTGGCGAGCGTTTGGTGACTTCCAATCTATACATATTGATATATTCTTAGGATTATCGTGGCTTTTCAAGTAGGGTCCCAATTTTATACTAACTTATCTCTGAGCTGCCTTTTCGGTTTGGTAAAAGTTGTTTTTTTACCAGAAATATTTAAGTTGAAGATATAATAAATCATCGTTCTAGTATTTTTCCTAGCTTATTACAGTTTCCAGTCTAATAAGATATTTTTTTTCTCGATACGGCTGCCTTGTTGATAATGTTGGTTGGCGGCAGGGATCTCAATTTTGTTTCCTACTGCGTATGGCATCTTGGTTGTATAGCTGAAAACCAGCGTTGGATGATTAGTATTTCCGTACTGTAACATCATGCTCAGCTGGCCCCATTGCACAAATTGATACATTTTTTGTCGTGTTTTGCTGATCCATCTTGGACACCCAGGCTGCCTCACTAGTGGGCCAGTCTGGGTAGTGTCAGACTCCTACTGATTAAAACCTGAACCTCCTGCCGACGCAAGGTCAGCGGTATTTTTTTATTGAAGAGAGGCAGCTCATAGCGTGACTTTCCGCTCAAAATTGGAGCTGCCTGACTGGGGAAGGACCTCCACCTTGCAGAATATCGTAGCCAAATAACAGTGCTCTTGTGCAGTGTCGTGTTCCTAACGGTGAGCAACGCTACCAGGGCTCCTTGGGTGAGTATTGTGTTGGCAGTAGAAGTCCTACTCTACTGTCAACACTACGCTACGCCACACTACACTACGTTAGTACTAGGGTCGGCAACGTCCGACTGATGCCTCTGGTGTTGCAAGCGTGCATAAGTTACGGTAATCGGTTACCATCAGGCAGGCCATATGCTTGTTTGCCACATTAGTGGTACTTAAGTATTAAAAAAAAAATGGAACATAGTTACCTACTTACATGCTAAAAACAGGAAAAAAATATCAGATTTTCAAACAATATTTCTTTCATTCAAAGGTCCGTATAAACATTTTTGATATTCTCATTCAACCACATAACCTTGCAATCCATAAAAACTCACAAAACGATTTAAAAACACAAAATCCTCGTCCAAACTCTAATTTACCAACAAAAACATAAAATCCAGTGTATTTCGGTAATGGCATCAATTTGTGAGATGCTCCTCTCGCCCGTTTATTGCCAGCCTTTATTTTGATAAGCCTCCGAGGGAAATTGATACTTATTGCCATGTATATTACATACGTTGGGTCGGTTTTGCATTTTTTCCGAGTTTTCTGTGAAATAGATTTGGGTTAAGTTGGATAAGAGACTGTTTTTTTTTATTTTATTTATTTATAATTAAGTGCGACTGTTCAGTTATACCTAGAGTAACATAGTTAAATACCTTCTGAATCAAGAAAATAATAATTTTGTATTTGTGAAAGAAAGAAAGAAATTAAGAAAAAACGTTTATTAGACATCACAAAGTAACCTCAAACTTACCATCATACCGTCATCAACATACCGTCACACAGTAACATCAAAAAATATGTGCTACGAAAAATAAAAAAGTGTGCTGGGCTGGGACACATAGTAGAACTGAAACTTCAACGGATATAATTATCGTCTACTCCCTATACGCGGCCGTAACGCTCTTTTTCGTGACGGAAAAATCCTAATACCCCCCGTCTAAATAGAAGTATCACTTCAAAATTTTTAGTAAGGATTCCGTTTGTTATTTTACGCGTGCGTAACTAAATATTATGCATGATGAATAACAAGTCGAATTATTTTATTATATTTAATTATTTGGGAAATATTAACCGCGAAGATATTATGTAATTACCCGTTTACCACCATAACTGAGAATATTAGATGCATACCTACTTGGTTTTGTAGGTCATAAATGTTGTTTTAGAGAAAGGGTCGGCCTGGACCCCGTAGGTAATAGCCTATCAAACTGTTACTACACTCTATTATGGTTTCCATTTAGTGGGATAAAATTTTGTATCCTATGGGTTTATTTTAATAAGGATTAAAACTTTTAATATACTTTATTTTGAAAAAAAAAAAAATTGGAAATAATGTTCAAATGAAAATGAATGAATGGAAATGATGATCTTGCCAGTTTACGCAAATAATTATTGAAGGGCCCGTTCACACGAGCTTCTTTTAGCATCGGCGAATAGCGATCGGAAGCTAGATGCAGCGATCGATCGCTACCCCGTTCACTCGCGATACTTTTAGCAACGACGATCGGACACAGCGAGTCGCTAAAACGCAATGCAGCATCGATGCTATCGCAAAATTGCTAGTCGTCGATGCTAAAAGTAGCTCGTGTGAACGGGCCCTAAAGTATATCGACGTAAAAAGCTTAAAATGGCCGAAATGTCAGTTAAGAGTTCTAGTCTTGTCTTGCGTAAGTTTACCCGCAGAAACAAACCATTTGACGGCACGGCTGGCGTAGTGATAAAGAGAATGGCTTTCTGCACTACATGTCATGGGTTTGATCCCAGCCACGGAACAAATATTTGTATGAGCTACAGATTGTTATTCCGTGTCTGGATGTGTGTTTGTAAACTGTACCCACGATACAGAAGCAACGACAGTGGGAAATTGTTTTATATAACCTAACCGTCAAAAACCCCCGACTCCAACTAGAAAAAGAGCTGTAACTTTTGAACGGCTGAACAGATTTTCATAAAACAGAGCTAAAATGATTCCTGATTAAACTAGCTTTCAATTTAAAAAAATGCATTGAAATCGGTCCATCCATTTTGGAGCTACGATGCCACAGACAGACACAGATACACACTACAAACTTATGACACCTCTCTTTTTTGGGGGTGATGATAAATGATGATAGGTACGCTTGAACCGTTGGACAACAAAGAAACAGACTTGCAGCTTCGGAATATTTGTGGCTTTTCTTTCAAATTCAGTTTCCCTTTACCAATAACAGGCGTAAACACGATAGTCCCCACTTATGTGCGGTACCTCTACCATGAGTTTTCCGTGCCTTCTAACGTTCACGTTCATATGCAATACTTGTACTTTAGTTCACTATTTATACCGCTAGAGGCGGTGAAAAAATTCCCATACAATTCATGTGAACGTGAACGTTAGACGGCACGGTAAACTCATGGTAGAGGTACAGGCCAGCCATCCCAAACGACCAATATCAATGTAAGGATACTGAATACAGAACGCTCCATTATTTCGCAAAACGCTCGGCTGTTTAGACAATTTGCCTGTTTACTTTTATGTCTCGATTGTGTGCTCGTAATATTTAATCTGTGAGCGTTTACAGTAGAACGTTGGAAGGAGGGTATAATGCTGTGTGGTTCTGTTATGAGCACACAATTTCTTGCTGTCGTGACTACACGATCGGCGCAGTGGATATGTAGGTACTACGAGTTGTAGGTTCGCACAGAACAAATTTTAATATGGGTACGGTCTACAGATAGTTATTCCGGGTCTCGGTACAAGGGACAATTGTACATGTAAGATATAATTCTGTGGTGTCAAGGAAAAAGGGGATAAGTTATAAAACAAAATTATTATTTTTAGAGTAAAAAGAAAACATTGCTGTGTTTTATGGTCATTTAATTAAAAATCTAAAATTAGTTTAGAACATAATATATTTATTTAGTAAGAATTTTTAATTATAATTATGACTTTAATCTAATAAAACAAAGAAGTGTTTTGCTATTTAATCTGTGGGGTTTTTTGTTTGTTTTATGACATCCCCTTTTTCGTTGGTACCACAGAATTATGTCTATAAACTTTACTATACTTAAGTGAAGTTCACATAATTATGTATAGTAAAGTTTATAGACATAATGTGAACTATGAGTACCTAAGCGATTAAAAAAAAAAACATTAATACCTACTTTAATAAGTTACAGATTTTTTCTTTGAGAGAAAAACAGAGTCAATCTACCACACGGGTCTACCGACAAGTATAGTTTCGGTTCTAGGACATTTTCTTGCGAACATTTCTTCATACCTTAAGATTGATAAAAAAGAATTGAAAGAATAGGATAAAGTGAAAAAATTATATCCAAAAACAAAACGTTTACTGTCTTGTTCCCAAATAAATAAAGTGATAAAAGAAAATACCTAAAAAAGCAATGCTTACAACCCATTTAAGTTACTGTGCCTCCTAAAACCCACAATATAATCCGCACATAACTTAGACAATATTCCGGGTTATCATAAAGCAAATAACTCCTTGTAAGCGAAAAACTTTATTTTTCTCCGTGTACCCTCATAAAATACAAGGGCCAATAATCTGTATTTATTAAACCGTCCCAGGGGAGGAGTGACCATAAGTTTGTAGATTACTAACTAACGAGATAACTTTCTTACGATGTCTGATGTACACTAATCTATAGGTTGGGAAACGGATGTGGGAAAAATGAAGACGAATAAACAAAATATTTTTTTATGTAGTGCGCAAGATTTGCAGAGTGATTCAGTGTCCTTTCCCAAATGCAACCGCGGTATAAAAAATTCACTGCAAAACAAAATAAAAAAAATATTTTTCATCCCACCATCTCGGAAAGAGTATTTTTAATCTTCAATATCTGAGTGGAAAAGCCGTTTTTATTCTCTAGAGGATAAAGTAAATTTTCACCCACCATCTCGGAAAGAGTATTTTTAATCTTCAATATCTGAGTGGAAAAGCCGTTTTTATTCTCTAGAGGATAAAGTAAATTGAATTTAGAACATCGTGTGCACTAAGTTTGTGAATTAAACTTTTTTTTTTTGCATTTAGTTATTTCCTCGCTGAGGTGGAATGAAAAGTTACGTGTTGCACTCGAGTGCAAAGATTTTTCACCTCGTGCTCTTTTGATTCCCTCGCTAACGCTCAGGATTCTAATTTTGAATCACTCGCTGCGCTCGTGATTCAATTTTAGAATCCTTCGCTTGCTCGGTCATCAAAATTGAACACGCGGTTAAAAAGCAACTTTGCACTCTTGTATAACAAATAACTATTGTATGGCTAATGTGCTAGTAAATTATGCGTGGGGGACACGCATAATTTACTAGCACATTAGCATATTAAGTCGAATTTTCGTTTTGTTTAAAGTGTTGATGTTTACTATTTCAAAATGATCTACATCCAAGCAATTATTTGTCTGTTTTGCCTAGAAAATCAGTCGCGTGTTCAGATTAGCTAGCTCTTCAACATTATTAAAAGCTGAAATACCACATCCAAGATATCCCTATCCGTCGATGTCGAATCGAACAAGTTGTACGAAACATGGTCCTTGACGTAAATTCATCCATCGTTCCGGATACCGAGTTAATTAGGAAATAAATGGAATACGTGAGACTTTTGGATTATGTTAGTTTGTATGTAGTTCGTATAGTTTGCTCAAGAGTAGCAGTTGGTAGGAATGAGATGACAAGTTGGCGTAATGTTATTATAATTAGTAATAGTAAGAAAACTCTTATGAAAGGGGTTGAGAGAAATATTAAGAGTATCTATAGTTAAGGCGCTGGCAAAAACTAATAGTAAGAAAGAGATAGCATCATCTGTTTCCTTATGTGAGTGTGCTGGACAGCAATACAGCGCGGAGTTAGACGAAGAACAATACCTACCTAAGGAAAATGTAAATCAATAAATTTAAGTAATTTACATTCGCAAAGCTAATATTATTAAACTATTTTGAAGTTTGCGAAACTCCGCATAATTATGGCACACTCGCTCCGCTTACTTGCCCCTTCCTCTTGTGTTTTATATTGTGACGGCAATAATGCACTGTACTCATCTGAAAACTTAATTTGCGCAAAGCTAAGAAACTTATTATTTTTATACGATGCGACAGGTCTAAGACTTTTACATCGAAAGATTACGGTTTCGTAATCTTTCGATGTAAAAGTCTTAGTGTCGCGAAACCGTAACTTGACCCTCATTATGATCGTATTTGGAGCTTAAAAAAAACATTTACATAATGCTTCTTTTGTTTCCTCGCGTGACCGCAAACTTTATTATAGGTAAAAACACAACAGCTGTAGGTACACCTAAGTTCCAAATACGATGATAATGAGGGTCAAGTTTACAGTAATCAAGTTTAGTCAAGGATGCAGGTGATTCGTTACGGTCAAAATGCTCAAAATATGGTCAATAAGGTGATTATAATATTTTAAGCTGTGCAAGGCTTTCTTGGAGTTAATTCACCTTTGCCGCTTGAGAAATTTTATGGTTATCTTAGTAAAAAAACCAATAATAATGATAATATCGTGTAAGAAATCGTGAAATATAAAAGTGTAACGAAGACACAGCTGCAGTTATTGCGTGTAATAGTCCAAGAGATGCGATAGTACGGCTAACGAAACAGAAACACAAAGCGAATGAAAATTCTATTCGTACTGTACGTTTGTTGTGAAAACATTGTTTAGTTGATGGTAAGATAGATATATAAGGTGCTTCCAAATTAAGTACAAATATTTTAAGGGCTGCTTACTTACTTAAAACCAATCGCTTTCAGCACAAAATAAAAACCAAAATTAGTTGAAGGTGTGAATTTTTCACAGAATGATGTAGGTACTTATTTTACGTATCCCATATGAACAATTAAAAAAAAAAAAATACGGAACTTAATATGAAATCTTTTTTATTTTATGCATAACGGGATTGTTTCGATGTACTTGAGCAGCCCTTAAAATATTTGTACCTAATTTGGAAACACCCTATATATATCTTTCACAAAATTTGAACAAGTATAAGATAAAATTGAAATAAATTAAATTATAATAATAATGAATCGATTTCAACGTTACGTGCCGCGGTCCGCGGGCACGGAGCATGTATTTGTATGATCTACAGATAGTTGTTACGGATCTGAGTGTGAGTGCATGTGAAATAATATATGTTTGTAAACTGTATCTTCGATACAAGAGAAATTCAGAGAAGGACAACGATTTTTATTTAAAAAGAAATTGATTTAGAAATGTACCTACCAATTATTTTTTTTGCTAACTTCTCATGTTTTGCTCCTGGAGCTTTTTCTGTTTAGCCGAACTTTTGCTCAGGCCTACAGGGCCTAACACAATAAATATTATTCATATAATTATATTACTTTTTACATTAATAATTACTCATTATTTAAGAAATGGACACCAAATAAACTCAAATGGCGTCACTCCATTGACTAAATTGCTACACTAACAAAACAAACAAATAACAACGTAAATTGTATTTGCAATCGAAATTACATGGTCGTTAACTTTGTAAAATAAAAAAAATATAATTGAGTTGGGTCGCCCCGATGCGATGGTAGCCCACTCGTTAAAATGAAACGCTTGGTATAGCGGTGGATATTTCGAAATAGACGCTGATAGCTTTTAGGTAGATTACAGACATTTTTTTGGTCCGATATTCGTCTACTACCCTCAGGGAAAAATGAGCATAAGATGAAAATTTTAATTTTACAAGAGAGCAAAAACTATATTTTGGTAACCACAGACAACTTTTTTTTTCGTTGACATAAGAGTATGTTTTATAAATCATAAAAACTATTAAAAATGCTGCAGAATTACACCTGTTATGATTGGCATAGCAGTTACAAGCTGACCAGTCCGGCAGCCTGATTACGGACGCAGCTGACAGTTTGCGACAGGCGTAAATTGTACAATTGTTGCTGTCAAACATCATTTTGGTATTACGTACAATACAAAAAATGATGTTTGACAGCAGCAATTGTGCAATTTACGCCTGTCGCAAACTGTCAGCTGCGTCCGTAATCAGGCTGCCGATAGACGGCACCCGTTTCCGAGCATGACGCGTGCGTCAGCATTTAGTCATGCCAAATATGACCACGCATTTCTGATACACGTTGTATGTGTGCAACTGGTGAAATAATTTTTAATAGCGGTCCAGTAGTTTTTGAGTTTATTCATTACAAACAAAAATACAGATCTTCTCTCTTAATAATATTATCATTAGAGTAGATCTCTCAGGGCAGTTCATTATAACTGAAGTAAATTCATCTCAAAAAGCTAGTTTTCTTAATAAAAAAAAAATCCAACAACAACAGTTATTAAGAAGCGTGGGTATATTAAAAAGTTCTTGGCCGGTTAGTTAAACACGCGTAAGATTTAATCAGCGTTTATTAACTTTTCTCGTGTTAATTACAAATCCAAAGGCGACGGCTGCAGTCGTAGTTAAACTGTATAGCCAAGTTAACTGGAAGTTATACCGATAGAGTGGTGTAATATATAAGAGTTAGCAGTTTATAATTCGTCAGCGTCCCCGGCTTCCCACCGATGCATTTTCTCTACTATCCTTACATTAAATATCGAACTATTATACATATAAACTTTCCGTGAAAAATAATTCTCTAACTGATGGTGAAAACCGCATCAAAATCCGTTGCGTGGTTATTAGTTAGCGGATATACAGTCAGACAGACAGACAGACGCGGAAAGGGACTTTATTTTGTACTATGTAGAGATAAGAGCGTTTTTTTGAATTCATATTTTATTTTATTTTAACACATCAAATCAAATCAAATCAAAATAATTTATTTGTTATAAACATAGGTAAAAGTTACAAACTTGGTGGAAAATTAAAAGTTTTTATGTACCACTATGTTTCACCTTGCAAGGCATACAAATATTTGGTAGTACCTAATTAAAGAATCTATATAATTTTACAAAATAATATTTACTATTACATTTGCAAGTTTGCTTTGTACCATTAAACCAAAATGGTTTGTATTGGTACCAATATTCGTAATTATCGCACTACTTAGCTTGATGGTAAGCGGTTACCGTAACCTATGGACGCTTGCAACACCAAGGGTTACTCAAGCGTTGTCGACCCTAGTACTAGCGTTGGTTTGGCAGTAGGATTCCTACTATCATGACGTTACCCCAAGGAGTACTGGCGACCTTGGTCACTGTTAGGAACACAACATTGCAAAAGAGCTGTGTTATTTGGCTACGATATTCTGCAAGGTGGAGGTACTTCCCCAGTTAGGAAGCTCCAATTTTGAGTGGAAAGTCCCGCTAGGGCTCTCATAGAAGATTCGCTTGAAGGGTTACTTACTTGACTTAACCATTAACAGATTCAGATTATGATGAATTTGTCACTTATAGAAAAAAGTAAACAGTAGTAGAAGTATTGCTTGTAAGTAATTAGAAAATAAAATTATGCAGGTAATACGAGTTATTTAAGAAAAGATGTTAAATGTTGAACGTAAGGATTGTTAGCGAGTACAAAACCAATAACTCCAAAATAACCATTTTGTAGGTGGTACAGGATATCTTGTTACACATGATTGTGATTCCTCAGTAAGAGATCGAAGCTTTATGCAGAATTAAGCAAATGTTTGCAAAGAATTCCTAATATTTTTTATACTATCCACCGTGCGAGTAGCTGATTGTTAAGTTAATGTAAACTTACCTTCAACCATATGCAATAAGCAAAATTATATTTATTTCCTAAATAATTTGCACTTTTGTGAATCACATGTTTGCGTCTAAATATGCTTTAAGTTCACGATGTAATAATATCCTATATCTTTCTCTTATAAGCTTTCAAAGGTGCTTCTTTAGCCTCATAAAGTGTTAGATTGTGTTAGATATACCTTACATTATTGATAATGTAGCTTAGGATTAAGTGCATTTGTAATTAGCGTGATACTAAATAAAGATATTTTAAAATGAAAATGCTTGCAAAGAATTCCGGTTTTCTGACAATCAAATTGAAAAAGCCCGTTTCTCTAAACTTGCACCGCATGCCACACCGTTGGGTGAGAGCAGCCATTAACTCAGTTATGGGATGGGTAAACGATTTTTTTTTCTTATTCCTGCACTAGCCACTAAGCGGGTGCTAGTGCTCGTTTTTTCAAAACAGTTAATAGCCTTCTGTACACCCTTTTTTACCTCTATTTACAAAGGGGATTTCGTAGAATTTTCCAGTGGCAAAATATTTGCTGTTAATCTTTTTTGTAACTGTCCATTATTTTTATTGTGAAGCTTTTTAAACTGTATTAAATCGGGTCAATGTTGGTATTTAATACAATTGAAGCAATAATCTATTTGATATGAATTATGATGAACTCGAAATACTGGTCAGTTCAACTTGTTCTCCTCGTGCTAATGGTTAAATTAAATTGTTTTAATCCAGTAAATCACCAAGCCTGAGGTGTTAAAGTTGCTGACGCTTCCCGAGAGTTGTATTCCATATATCCATACCGGTTTCAGAATTACCTTATAGGTAAATCTAGTTTGTTGTCAGTACTGACAACAAACTCTGACTGACTCTCAGTCATCTGAATCTGATTTATTCATAACTCAAGTGCGCGTTATAATACTTCATGTTGACCTCAACTACCGCAAAGCTATCTAAAAATATGTTCGTATAGAAAGTTCTTATCAAGTGATAGAATTTTGAATTTACATTGGAAAGCTAAAGTGGATTGCGGGCACTGCATTGAGTTATACGGAAGGACAGACAGACATCTGATAGACAGACTAATTCTCGGAACTAAAAAGGTTTCGCTGTTGCACTTCAGCTGCGAAACCTTAAAAACTGAAGCAAAATGCTTTAGCCTGTCTGTTCCCATGTTCATGTTTCTTGCAGCCATGTCTCAACAAGATAGTTTGCCTTCCTCGGAACACTCCAACTAGTAATGTTGACGAGGTTATCATCGAACAAACTTCGAAGTGTTGTGTAGGTACATGTTTCGTGAACGCTCCATGCGAGATTGTTAAAAGTTTTTCACGAATATGATGCGAGTGAGTCTGTGACTGACAATTTAGTGGAAACTTGAAGGAAACTTGTATAAGGTTCATAAATATAGTAAATATAGGAAAACAAGGAATCTTAAAGCCGACACTATATTTCCGATTTGTTGACTCGATACCGTGATCCGATTATCTGATCAGTAGAGTATATTTTATCCGGAAATAGATTACAGACGAAATGCATGTGTGCGGCAAATTATACAGTACAATTTTTTATGTACCTAGTGCGAAAAATTTGTAGAGTGATTCAGTGGCCGTTCCCAAATGCAACCGCTGTACTAAAATTCACTCCAAAACAAAATAAAAATTTGATTCTATATGGCTTGCGCGTTCCCCATACTAAGTCGAATTTTCGTTTTGTTTTAAAGAGTATCCCAATACTGCGATTGCATTTAGGAACAGAGACTGAATCACTCCACAAATTATGCGCACTACATAAAAATATATCCTGTATACCTAGTATCTTTGTCTGATTAGACTCGATAAGTTGTGTACGTCCATTCATCTGTCCATTTCAAAATACTAAGTCCCTTCTGTAACCAATCCACGGGATTAATTTCGATGACTATATCAATCCAGTCATTATCACACTACTAGGTTTAAATCAATATTGTTGGAGAGCGTAGCGGGCTATTCATAAATTATTACACTCGTTCTCTTGTTCAACAGATATTTATTTATTTACAGGAAACTTACGCATGATCGAAAATGACTTTTCGGGTGGACTGTGTGTGAGTGCATTCGGTGAATTTAATAATAATTACCTGTCCAAGGCATTATCTTCGCAGATCGATCTTCTGATCAGTAGCCATTAACCCAAAATCCCTTCCACAGCTTTAAATGTTTAATGATAATACTTGTAATTAAAAGCGTGGTTGTGACACTAAGTAGCGGATTTCACAGATTCCGGATGGGCGCGAAACAGAAGAAATAAAACACCCTTTATAAAAATAAAAATGTCTTTTAATACTTATTGCATACTTTTATGTAGTGCGGCAAACATTTTAGCTAGCGAGCAATTCGGTTGAACCAACAATAAAAAATGTACCTATTAAACGTAATTTCAAACAAGTATGTATTTCCTACAAATATCTATTCTTTGAAATTTAAGTAATCCGCCATTACAACTATCGGCATAATGATTGCTGACTCCAAGAAATTATTATTAATTATTGTTACTCCCATGGGCTAAAGTAACCACAGAGTGGGTCCCGAACGGCAGGAAACGCAGCGGTAGAGCGGCAGGCCCAAAAGGAAATGGCGGGATGAACTGGACACCCCAGATCGTAACTGACCGTGAGAAATGGAAAGAGGGGAGGGGAGGCCTTTGCCCAGCAGTGGGACATTACAGGCGCATAATAATAATAAATAACTGTTACTCGGACTCTCGGAGAGGCTTTTTCCTTGCACCACAGCAGACCTCAACCAATCAAAAGCTGTTAAAATTTGTTAACTTGCGTTGTCATTCTTTTCAACCGTGTATCACACTCCTAAAGAATTGAGATAAAATCTCAACGGAACGGTCAACCGGAAATATGTAAATCCTGCGACTGTTCTTAAACTCAAACGGAGAGGGCTTAGAACTGTCTCCGTTGCCAGCTAATGACGTCATTTCCTGCTTGAAAGATTTCACAGTAGAATTAATAATTATAATCTGGCGTTAAGCGTTGTCTGTTCTTTCGTTTTTGTTATGGTTAAGGAAAACTCTAGTGATTAAGACGGTTCCTATACTTTTAAGATGTTTTTATACTTTGAAGCCAAGAAACATACGGAAACTTGAAAGTATGCCCTCACTCGGATTTCTCCTGTATCGAGGGTACAGTTTACAAACATACATCTCAAACGCACACACACTCAGACCCGAAACAACTATGTGTAGATAAAAATATTTGTTCCGTGCGGGGATCGAACCCGCGGCACGTAGCGCAGAAAGCTAATCGTTTAGCCACTGCGCCAACCGTGTCGTCTTGATAACTCCTTCTAATATCCTAGTTTTATTTTTTATTCACTTTAAGTTACATTATTCTCGCAACACTTACCCCAACATTGTACGAATCAAGATTGTTATCTATTATTTTAAAGGGATTTTTTCTATGTAGTCTCTTACCGGTTTGTCTCCATAGGACCTACTGTTTGGAACAGTGAACCTACAGTCTCGATATTTCATAAGTGCTGGATCTGGTTTACATGAAATAAAGATCTATTCTATTCTAAGTAAAATTGTAATAATTCGAAGACAATGACATGAATCGTAGTAAGAAATATTATTATTGAATAAAAACTACATTTCAACTTAGGATTCGGAATTCGTTAGGGTGACCATAGATTGGTTAAGTTCTAGTGATAATTGTGGCAAATTTATCGTATTGGGTGTATACCTGTGAAGATAATATTTGTTGTATAAATTAATAAATAAATAAACTTTACGGTCACGTAACAAAATATTTAATAAGCCATAAAACCATTTTATATCACAATTAACATATTATTAAGAACGATAAAACAGAAAGCATTAAGGGAATTAACATCATTGGTCGTCAAAATGACACACAGAGGTATAATAAATTGTTGAACTGTTCGTACATAAAATTGTCGTTTTCAAGTTTTTAAGGCTCATAGCTTGCGGCACGTCTTGTTGTGTTTATAGCGAATACCTATCCCGCCGGTGTCGTTATAACACATTTAGGAATTACCTATGAGGAGGCGGGGCCTAGGTCCACGTCACAATGACGTACCTAACAACCGGTGACGCTGCGCAACGTCCACTCACTTCTTGCTCGACATTCGAACATGACAACCGTCTAATAGTTGCTCATTTTAACACGCTTTTATTTTTAACACGCTTTTCTTAGTTTCACCTGTAACTAACTAACTATGTAAGAAAATCTTGGAAGTTAAATTTGACCCACTTCCCGGTTTCGGATTGAGCTGAAATTTTGCATACACATTTAGTTTGGATGACTAAAGCGTGTTCTATAGTTTTTTTATACTATAATAAAAAATTAAAAAGAATCCTTTGTCGTTTGGCACACGTAGTGGCAACATCACTCACGGGCTGTTATTTGGTCCTTAAAGTTATGTAACGGCTGTAATAATTTAAAATTGTGTATTTGGATTAAATTAAGTGTAAGTAATATCTTGTGTGGCGTTTACTTTTTATAAATGCCCCGACTTCAGAAGCTGTTAAGTTTTTTAAGAAAATTATTTTATACTTTTTAGTTTTTGCAGTCGGTTGTTACTTTTTTTTAAAGTTTATTTTATTTTAGGTATATTTTGAATGGTATAAATCATACATAAACATGCGATTAACACACGCTGTCTTTGAATGTTTTTGGTGAAAACTATTATTGTGTTTTAAATAAAACACCGTAATTTAATTAATAATTGTTTATGACAGAGCCAATCCACACCGACACAGAAAAACAAGAGAGAGAGAGGGATACCACAACTATCACTGTGATTTACTCAACTACTGTAAGGGGTTCGGTTCCAAGACCTATGTCTAAGCATTGTTTATAGGGTACCTCATACGCCCCTAAAGTATTATTTCGAACTTTTGTTACACGTTATATCCTGTATATAACGTGTAACAAAAGTATAATAACTAAAACCGCCTACAACTTTGAAAAATCTGAAAATATTACAATATAATTAATTTCTCGAAAACTACAAAATATCGTAGAACATACATGGGGGTTCAATCGATGATTATTAGTGTCCACTGACCACAGACCTTCGCTGGTACAGGTTTCCTGGGACACCCTGTATATTCATGATCTGGTGATGTCGCATGGCCAAACATTCTTTCCATATGGATGTGTTCAAAACTACAACTGGTCGCCTGCCGCCTGCTGTCTGCTAACCGCCGATAATAATATCGACGTTTCATGAATAGAATTAATTGTAAGTAAAGTAAATAATAATGCTTTATCAATTCCCAAAACGATAAAAAAATGAATGAAAATTCAATAAATGATGTTGACAAAAATTTATTGTTAATCAAAATAATAACACATAATAAAACAAACATAGTATATCTAAAACATTATAAAACCAAGTTGCGTTATTTGTCTGCCGACAAAGAGTTAAAGTCGCCGCGTGTACACATTACAGATTCCTGTCTTAAGAGCGGCCAACCCGGCATAATTCCCATACAAACGCCCGTAGGTGATTACGGCGCTATAACAATTTTTCCTCTAGATATTTTGAATACATAGGTATCTTGTGGTCTATATCTAGGTTTCTATGTAAGGCAAATAATAATTTTTTGAGAAACAAATTCAGTAAAGACATCTGAAAATCAGCTTTTTTGGACAAATTTTATCTGAACTTTGCCCGTTCATAATGACCTCATTAATTGAAAAAATAAAAAAACAGCTTCATAGAGACCTCGCACATGTAATGGAGATTCTAAATGACAAACATTTTTTCCAAAAACTTGTAAGGCTTTTTCAAAAACAACTATTTCTTGGAACCTGTTTTGTGAAATCTGCGCGCACCAATTTTCGTTCGACGTTATCGCGTTCTCACTTGCTTTTAGCCAACGGGCGGTATGAAGTAAGCGGGAGGATAGTCGTGCGGGGGAGGAGAGTCGTGCGGGGTAGGAGACGGCCCCCGGGAGCCGAATGAAACTTGCCGCCGAGTTGTGATTACCGCGCGCATGTGTTTGTGTAATAAATACTTATTGCATATTATAATTAGTTAGTGAACCTTTTTTTGACAACGATCTTGCTTTTTTATACCGGACATTGATTTTTCTTTCGAAAGGCTTAGTGGTTTTGAAGTGAAGTTATGAAACGAACCTGGCTTATGTGAATACGTCGTACGTCGGACACCGATTTTGTATTGCTAAGGATTTTGTGGCGGGTAATTTGACGGAGATTTTACTACTAGGTATTGAGAAGAAGAACTAACAGAATGGGTAAGTTGCATGAGATTTTTTACATAATATTAAAATAGGTACATAGGTACGTGTAAGTATTATAGGTACCTAGGTACCTAGTTTTTATTTCTTTATGGAATATTATTCTATTCTGAAGGCCAGCACAGACAGATTATTAGTATACCTACGTGTAAGATTGAATTTAGTGTCGGAAATACCGCGGACTTTCCGCGTACTTTTGAGAACTAATTTCAACGATAGGTGCTATAAAAAAAGTACCTCAAGGATTGTCTGTCGTCTGTGCTGGGCCTAAGCTTATCAATGCTTAGTAGGTACCTATAATAAAACTCAAGCAATCTATACATAGAATATTTTTTAAAAATTATTGTATATAATATCGATAAAGAAGCTGAAACCACAATTTTTTGAAAACTTGTCTGTCTGACTGATCACGCATCGCGTAAAAACCAGTTGACGGATTTTGATGAGACTCACTGTTGTTTAGTTGGAGGTCTGATTCTTACATGTCATCACGCAACCACTCAAAGGGGCAGAGCAGCAAATGAACCTTCACATTATTTTTAGTTTGTCGCATTACATAAAATCTGTGACTTAGTAGGTATGTTTTATAATAGGAAATAGAACTTTGATAATGAGTAGATAGCTAGGAACCAACCACCTACCTTACAAATTATTGTTATTGTGTATTTATGTAGATAGCTAAAGGAAAGCAGTAAGTAGTTGACGTAGGTACCTACCTAATTCAGCTGAGAATTACCGCCATTACCGGACACGAACAGTGTACCAGCAAACTGCCCTAAGACTCAACTCTCTGCTCACCATAGGTAGCCTATGACGGACAGACACATTTGTTCAAACAATAACATTATAAACTCAATATACTGAATTTTGCAGATAATACTCAGCCAGATTACCGAAAAGGTACTAAACAACGTTTACGTCTTTCTGCGCAAAGGAAAAAAAGGAATTGGCTCGCAAAACAAAAACCAAATAAAATGTAAGAATGTAACTAACTATGTAACTAACTATGTAAGAAAATCTTGGAAGTTAAATTTTGCATACACGTTCAGTTTGGATGACTAAAGCGTGTTCTATAGTTTTTTTTTAAACTATACCTAATATTTTATTTGATTGGAGTAGGTATCGAAAACGTGTCGCAGGACTTATTATATACAATTATGTATATGTATATTCACGGTTAGTCGGAAAGGGTATATGAAGCCGAAATGGTGTTATTGTACTCATCATTATGAACAACTTTTACTATGGGACCAATCCTGAAATCGCGAAATAAAAAAACAGCCGTTCCATACATTTGGTCGAATAATATTGAATTATTTGTGTGAAACAGCAGATTTTTTTTTCGCCATTTCATGATTGTTTCCGTAATAAAAGTTGTTCATAATGATGAGTACAATAACACCATTTCGGCTTCATATACCCTTTCCGACTAACCGTGAATACACATATACATAATTGTATATAATAAGTCCTGCGACACGTTTTCGATACCTAATATCCATGTACAACACCCTATGAACAATCATCTTCGCGAGATAGATTATAAACGAACGATGTATACAAATACACCGTTAGTTTATAATCGATAAATTGTGAACTGTACCTACCATACAATATATTACAACTCATAGTTACTTGATTAGGGCACCCCATAGATTTAGGATGTAAATATTCTAAGTTTATGGGGCACCCCGAGCAGCAGGTCTACCGCGTAACAAAATGGTAATGAACATCAGACTCTGGTATTAAAGTTCAATACGATCGTGAGAGCCTAAGCTTCGAGTAACCTTGAAAAAAATTTACTGGTAATAAAGTTGGAACTCCCATTTACATGATCGGTAATTTTTTTACAAGGTAGCTGGAAGTTTAGGCTCTCACGATCGTATTGAAATTTATTACCAGAGTCTGATGTTCATTACTATTTTGTTACACGATAGACCCCCTGATTGGCTAGGTTAGGTTAGAACAGTGACGAACCACGCGTGAACCGATCGAGCGCTTGATTCAACTGAGTTGTATATTGTAACCAGTTTACAATAATTTATCACAATTTACAATCTCGCGAGATAGATTAAAAACTACCGGTGTGCTCACGGTGTTCATAACCATACGATGACATATACATATACGAGGAATCATTTTGACGGCATACCACCTTCAAATTTTTAACTACAAGGCCACACGAATTTCGAAGTACCTACACTTTTTATTTGAGTCCCAAATATGAAAAGAATTTATATAGGTATTACGACCAACGCATTCCAGATTTAGTTAGCTACTGTTCAATTATTATTTAGGCAATAAACATGGGAATGGAGGTTCATTTTATTATTCTATTTTGCAGGTTTATGAATGAAAACAAAGAAAACATTGATAATAATGATGAATCACAGCTTAGGTAAGACTAGAGAAAAGTGGAATATAGATGATAACTTAGTTTATGATATATATTATGATATACAGTAACAACCTACCTAATTATTTTTTATTTTACAGAGCTAGCGCGCATTTTGATCTCTCAGATAACATAGAAGTTCTTGTGGATGATGTATCTTGTATAACGCTTAAAGTACAAGCAATTGTTGTTTATCATTATTTTACCTCCGTCCGTGACTCACAGCAGGGTGCCAACTGAAAATCAGCGCTGGGTGTTCCACACCCAGCAAATGCTGAGCTGGAAACCCTTTCGATATGGGCGTGCTCGTCAGTGCAGTAAAATCTCCTGTTTATTCTTTATTCGTGTTTGTTATTTTTTTGTTTCTTTGTGATCTCTGTTTCATTTTTTTTTTGTGCAGGCAATGTATGTCCTGTATCGAATAAATGCTTTCTATTCTATCCTATTCTAAATATTAAAAAAAAGAATAAAAAAAAAGTTAAATAATATAATATTTTTTACTGAATGCACAGTTGTGTTTGACTTGCTCGTTTGTATGTATATAGAACCCTAAATAAAAGTAGCGTTATAGTTACTCCTTATAACATCAGCTATTTGCCAGTGAAAGTCCCATCAAAATCGGTTCAGCCGTTTCGGAGATTAGCCCCGGACAAACAGACACTAAACTAGAAGAATAGCTGTTATTTGACATTACAAGCAGATACTCGTTATGGCCATGATGGTCATGATCATGATGATGGTCATGAGGAGGATGATGATGGTTATGGTCATGATGACTATGATCATAATGGCCATGGTCATGATGACCATGATCATAATGGTCATGGTCATGATGATGATGGTCATGGTTATGATGACCATGATGATGATGGTGATCATGATAATGATGGTTATAATGATCATGTGACCATCATGATGATAATGATCATAGTGACCACGCTGATGACGTCCACGTCCACTCTCGATTCACGTCTCTCATTCACGACGGATGATGATGGTCATGGTCATGATGACAATGATGATGGTGGTGATGATGATCATGATAGTGATAATGATTATGGTGACCATGCTGATGACGTCCACGTCCATGTCTCTAGTTCCCGATTCTCGATCGACGACTCTCGTTCTATGACTATCGTTCACATTTATATCGTCCCATATATCCTGATCCATGATGATGATGGTCATGAGGATGATGATAATGGTCATGGTCATGATGGTCATGATGATGATCATGATAATGATGATCATGGTCATGATGATGATCATGATAATGATGATCATGGTCGTGAATTCGTGATGATGATCATCATGGTCATGAGGATGATGATGATGATGATGCCCGACGACGCCTGACTGACTGATTTACACATGAATCATAATTCATGTTTTGTATCATGTGACATGATACAAAAACATGTCATGCATAAACAACAACAATTCATCGATCTGCAAGGTACTATTAGGCCTCTGCCTCGAATCTTGTGGGCAGCGGGGCGGCGGCGGCAGCGGCAAGGGAGTGGCAGTATCTAATGCGTAAAATCAAATGGACCGGCCCTCGAAAACACAATACGCGCACCGCGCGATCTGCCCGCTGGTTTCGAGAACGGCGGGTCTACCCGCGTAACTAAAATTGTAATGAACATCGACATCGGTATTAAACTTCAATACGATCGTGAGAGCCTAAACATTGAGCTAACTTGTATTTTTAGAGTCCCAACTATATGATAGGTAATTTTTTTACAAGTTAGCTCAAAGTTTAGGCTCTCACGATCGTATTGAAGTTTAATACCGATGTCGATGTTCATTACAATTTTAGTTACGCGGTAGACCCGCTGGTCTGTCTGCGTTGCCCGCCCCACTCCCGCGCCGCCGCCGCTGCCGCCCCGCTGCCCGCAAAATTCGAGGCAGAGGCCTTACACTTACATACGGTACATATACATTGAATAGGTACTAGCCATTTACCTAATTTCAGCTTCTTCAATACAGACAGGCTGTGTAGGTAAATTTTATATTGCCCGTGTTGTTTGCTCGGCTTGGTGTTTTATTCTACGTAGTAGGTATGTACATAAAGTATTCTTACTTTATGTACACACGTACTACGTAGAATAAAACAAATAATAATAAAGCAAATGTATATTATAGTAGGTAAATAATTTCCATGTACCTAGTCAAAAATAGCGCATGTACAGTACCTAATTTGGTAAAAATACAATCTCCGGCCATGCGCTACGTTCGTACTAAATGTAGGTGCGTGCGAGAGACGCGATGCGATAACAATGACTCCTCCGACCTACCGAAGCGGCCGGCCGCGACCGCGAGCGAGTGATGGCGAGTGAGCAGCGTAAGTTCCCGAATGCTAACCGAGCGTTCAGGCGCTGTCTCTCTCTTTTCGCTTTGCCTCTTTTTCTAACATTGCGTTGGATGAAACAACAAGCTTTTCGATCATGCTCGCGTTGACGATAGACGGACGGGGAAGCGCCCTCTTAACTGTCTCTCTCAGATATAATCAAATCGGCACAACGCTCTGCAAGCATGGCCACTGCAGTATTAATGTTGCCGCTTACCTCGGTTGGCATGATGCTCGCGTCAGCCACACGACAATTATTCACACTAATCAGTTTCATGCTGGTGTCTACCACCGAGCCCATAGCACACGTGCCCGAGTAGTGCCACATAGTGCCAGACATCTCCAGCCCATAGCACTTCCAGAATTCCAAAGCCGTATATTCCTTGTCCAAACATAGTCCAGGGTTAACAAACGTTGCGTTTACGCTTTCAAAGTACGTCGTGTTTATCACCTTACTGAAGTCCGCCAAGCACTCGCTCATAAGCGTCAAGTCTGTGCTGTTACTGTATGTGCCGGTGTACACAAGCGGCGCAACGGTGGGGTCAGCGCTCGCAAGCAACACCTGGCCTCGCGATACTGGCATCATCAGGTTGAGAACCACAAACAGTGTCGTCCTGCCGAAGGATGCTTCATAGAACTTATTGCAAATGTCGTTAGAGAACTTGAACGAATTGGAACAGAGCTGCAATAGCGCAGCCGAGTCATGTGGAAAGAGAAGGTTTATCGCCTGGTAGTCGGGATAAGACTGTGACGAATCGAGAGCCCAATAGGAAGTAGTTGTCGGTACAGGAAACTTGTGATAGTCGACTGCAGCAGCGGTCTCAGTGCTTTCCTCCATCTGATATAAGAGTATGGCAGACGGGTGGTCCATAAAGTTCTGACCAACGGGCAAATCAGCAACCACCTCGATGCCAAATGATTCGAGGTGTGCCTGGGGTCCGATGCCGGATAGCATCAGCAGCTTGGGGCTATTGATAGCGCCGGCGGACACCAGCACCTCCTTATTCGCATATAGAACATACGTATCGCCACTAGATGTGGTCAATTGCACACCGACTGCGGTTCCATTCTCAATCAAAATCTTCGTGACTGTAGTTGATAGGGCGAGGCATAGATTTGATCGTTCCGAGGCTGGACCCAGGTAGGCCAATGAACCGCTTTGACGAACATTATCAGCAATGCCAAATAATGGCTCAGCGACAACGCGGGATGACGTGGCCGATGTTACGTCATCCAGAATGCTGTAACCCAACTCCTTAAATGCTTCAAACATACCAGTGTTTGAGGAGCTTGTTTGTCTTTGTATCTTCATGTTGCCCTCGGTGCCATGGAGGCTGCTGAACTTTGTCGTGAGAAGATAAGGGTCGACCAATTTTTCCATCTTGTCGAAATATTTTTGAATGCTAGAATAATTCAAACTGTTGTCGCCCAAGATGTTCGCCCAATTATTGAAGTCATTAGGGTAGCCTTGTACGTGTATTGCGTGGTGCAAGCTACTGCTGCCGCCTACCATTTTACCCTGCGTCAGGGCGACATGTGAGTCTTGCAGGTTCTGCCCCGAATAGCTGTCGTTTACTGAATATATGTTGTAGTCGTAATCTGAGGTCACCATCAATGGAAACAAACCCGTTAGCTATGAAAATAAAACAGTAAAATATGAGCAAACATGGTGCTGTCAATCGTTATCAAAAGACTTCAAAAATAAGTTTGTCAATTGAATAATTATGCACATTTATTGTACAGCTTTGATATTTCATGGTAGATGGACATTTTTTACATGTTAAGCTAAACGTATAGTTTAGTTTTGAATTCAACTCGTTTGAGTTTTTTTTAAAGTTACATCAATATTAATAGTTCTAAATATCTTTTATTTCGAAAGAGACTATAAAATATGCATATTTATTTATTTATTATTTATATATTCACATGTTTATTTTTTTTATTTACATAGTTTATGATGTTCACGATACAGTACAGTCAACATGAAATTAACTGATGATTAGTTGAATAACGGTGAACTATTATATCAAAGTTAATGTAACACAATAATTGGTTAGACGATTTTTATATCCGCGGGTCTACCCCACCCCGTAACAAAATGGTAATGAACAATGGAATGAATGGTAAAAAATTACCCATCATGAAGTTGGGAGTCCCAACATTATAATCGGTAATTTTTTTACAAGGTAGTTCTAAGTTTAGGCTCCCACGATCTTAGTGAAGTTTATTACCAGAGTCTGATGTCCATTACCATTTTGTTACGCGGTACACCGACTAATTGATCTTCATTAACTTTCTATGTTGACTGTAAAATTCATTGAACTTACCTCTGACTCAATTGGGGGATATCCACCAGCTTCGATCAGCAATACGCTGTAATTTTTGTTTTCAGACAGTCTGGACGCCAGAACACATCCTGCGGTGCCAGCACCCACAACAATGTAGTCATAGTACGTGCCATCTGTGGATTATAAAGTAGTCATATTATGTATATTGGAAGTCAAACATACCGGTACAATCTGGCAGCGGAGTGGGCTCGTACGGACTCCGTTTGACTCGCAACGGTAAACTTCTTAAAAATGCTTCTACCAACAAAGAGTCTAGCTGCGAAGACTGAACCAATCAAAATAGTTAATTACGAACTCTTTCTTCATTTCTCTTTTGCAGCGGAAGGCAACTGCCAAACTATTTCTTAATAGAAGATAAAACCTATTTTAGCTATTTGGGGTCCGTTCCGTCCAGCTATTAAGTACTTGCTCATTACCCTTTCGCAGTGGAATCCCGGCTAAAGGTCCGGTTTGTAGATTTTTGTATTTAGTATTAATTTCATCTTGATACCTTTAGCTGTTCCTGTGGAAAAAGGTATTGACAGGCGGGCAGACGGACGGATAACAAAGTCATCCTTATAGGATAGAATAGATCTTTATTTACATGAAATAAAGATCTATTCTATCCTATAAGGTACCTTTTTTTTTTTACTTATGGGACGCTGAAAATCATTATTTGATTATATCGTAGGTATATCCTTCCGCGAAAACGTTGATTTGTGATTCCCTTAGGCCACAATTCTTCCATGAAGAATGTTTCAAAGTATTGAATCGATACCCATACCAAAATTGACTTGAGGTTTGTGTTGTGACAGAACTCCATATTCTGCTCTAATGGGTCCATTTGGGCTAGGATTTGTGATTAAATGTGTTGGTAACTTACTGGTAAGAGCGCAATTGGGTGGGTAGTTATACGCGGTGAGCGTCAATGATTGCACAATTGCGAGAGCCGCTTGCAGAGTCTGGATGGCACTAAGAGTGGTGTTAGCGTAGTCCGTCATATCTAAAACAGGAAAGATTTTTATACAGGTTGTAAGGGTAAATACCATTATCCTTGAAACTAGTGGTTTGGTTTCATTTATAGAACGTAAAATAAATGAAAAATAACAACGTAATTATTATTTATTTTTTTGTAAATCCCTTTTTCACCACGATACCATTTGGTACTATGCGCAAAGGACAACAAACCCGCATTTCACCACGGGAGAGGGGCCCGGGGGCACGCCCCACGCTACCGGCGATGCTAGCGGCGCGGCGGCTGTACTGTTATATATAAAAGTACTCTGGTACTCTGACAGCCTATACCTATATAGGTTATATATATAGGTATAGGCTGTCAGTCATCCGCTGTTTCGCTAATGAGCGCACGTCGTTGCGTAGGTACACGCGTCGTGATAGCCTTAGCGGATTTCTTTTTTTAAATCAGTCATATATTTAGGTTACCTACCCATAGTTTGACTGTTAAAAATGTTTCCCCTTACATCTTGTACAAAGCTCGCTTATACAAACTTGCCCCAGTCATTATCTGTCTAGCCTTTTACCAACTACGTTGGCTTCGCCTCCCAGTCTAACCAGATGCGACTGAATATCAGTATATTGAGACATTGATACCCTAGGATAGACCCACTATCCGAATTTATTCCCCAAAAGTTAGACAGTCATTTACATACTCACATTATGCCTATTGCCACTAACCGAGCACCAAATTAACTACAAAGAATTATTTTCAGAAAAACCCCATAACACTTTACTTGACCTGGGAATCGAATCCTACTTACGCTCAGCAGCCGTGCTCTTATAGTACTGTGAATTGCGGTGAATATAAATATAATTGTATTTTATTACTCAGTAAATAATGTTTATTTTACGGTGCGTCGTGTAGAGTGCCGTGTGGTGGGCTCCAGCGGTTTAACTACTCGATTTTATCAATTTTATTTCATAGAGAAAACAACTATACTCCGTTCGAAATAACATTAGAAATTTAAATAACTCCATTTACACTTTATTCAACCGATTTTGACTTCTATTACGTTGGTGACATGACAAATTACAGCTGCAGTAAACATTTGTCATCGTAAATACGTTTTTGCTTTTAATGCCATCCTTATGCGTACGGAATAGAAGTCAAAATCGGTTGAATACACTGTAAAAGGGTTTGTTATACGTGTCTAATGTTATTTCAAATGGAGTATAGCGACTATACAATGTGCATCAGTGGGCCGAGCACGAATGTTTTGACGTATCGTAACGTTAACGTAACCAAATTTAGAACCAAAAATAAACTTTTAATCTATGATATTTTTTTGGAAATACATGCAATATTTTTACATGTTCATGAAACAAGTGCGTTTGTGGCATAAAATTGAACAAAAATGAGATAGATTTATCGTATTTTATAATCAAAATTTGCTTACGTTTACGTTACTATACGTCAAAACTATCGTGCTCGGCCCACAGAAATGCGTGCTCATATTTCAGGGTGTGAATCAGATCATCAAACTCAACAAATTTCTCTATGGGACTAACATCGTAATTGCAAAAAAATTATGAGCTGTATACGTTTTGGTCGAGTAGGTATTGAAGTTTTGTATGGGATAGGGTCATTTTATTCGTGATTGCGATCTTAGTCCATAGAGAAAGTTGTTCATTTAGATGGTCTGATCCACACCCTTGTTATGACCACGCATTTCTGATACACGTTGTATTGAAATCTATTCAAAACATGACCTAAAGATAATAAAGCCTATCTTTTGATATAACTTTTACATGGTTTCATCATGGAATTTTCGTACACGTGTCATCTTTGTCTTTTTTTTATCAAGCCCATATGTTTCTGTCTTCATACAGCACTTGACCGTATGTTCAATTGTGATAAAAATGATTTTATTTTTGCGTATAGACATTATTTAAATTTACATAGGTTAAAAAAAAACACTTACGTATACTTAGTGCCACAAACTTAACTGACCCGGTGACCAAAATTAGAACTAACGTCGCTACAGAACAAAATTGACTTCAAAATGTCATTTTTGTAGGGAGATGACATTGGTTTAAGCGACGGCAGCGACGCCACGACCGGCAGCCTGATTACGGACGCACGTGACAGTTTGCGACAGGCGTAAATTGTATAATTGTTGCTGTCAAACATCATTTTGGTATTACGTACAATACAAAAAATGATGTTTGACAGCAGCAATTGTACGATTTACGCCTGTCGCAAACTGTCAGGTGCGTCCATAATCAGGCTGCGGGTCAGATAAGTTTGTGGCACTATACCTTGCCTTAAACCAGCAAGGCAGTCAAGGAATCTATCTAAAAAAAGAAGAAAATCAGACAATTATTATGTAAAAGAAGTTACTTACCCGGTGGACTTATCGGCTGACGACTCGGTGCGAAGATGACAATTGCCGATCCTGGTACAGTATTTAAAACTACGTTAGATTTGTACAGCTGCTTAGTTTTAGATTTAATTACATTAATTATTCATTTGATATGTTAATTATTCAATAGATAATATAATTGCTAATTATGCAAATTAAATTCAAACAGGTATCTGGCATATTATTCTTTTATTTAATTATTATTAAAATTGGTTATTAAATAAGTATACAATTTGATATGAAAACGCTCCTATATTTGCCTCGAAATAATTTATTTATTACGTTCTTGTGGAAAGGAGAAGTTGAAGATGGAGTTTATTTTGGGAAATGACCCTGTTCGGTTCACGAGTAATGTAGATTTTAATTTTTTTTTGAATTCTAATAAATTTTCACATAATTAACTCTAAAATCGTCAACATGGTTCCTTTGAACTAATTTCTCTATCTTTTATAGTTTCAGACTTGCCAATACTGACCCATCTGGATGGATCACTCGATATATACAGGATGTAAGTGACATTGTAACGAAAATTGATACAATGGATTCAGTACAAGATTCTGGACGCTTATGGGGAAGAATTACGTGTCGGTGTTGGGACTTTTATATAATGATTATTGCAACCCCAACATTAAATATTTTAATTATGCAAAATGTAATATAAACTGTGGCAACACAGCCCTTCCAATCTGAGCGTCGGTCGAATACAGAAGTATATATTTTATCTCCGCCGTTTTATTCCTCTTCCTCGGCGCTACTATTTACCAGCACCTACAAAACATCAACTACACCGCTGCACAGTCGGTTTTTAAAAAAGAAATACTATTTTGGTCGCAGTTTTTATAACTCAGATAAGTTAGTCAGGCAGATGCCTGGCCTTTATCCCAACTACGTTGAGTTCGGCTCCCAGTCTAACCAGATGCGGCTGAATATCTGTATTTTATAAGGAGCGACTGCCATCTAACCTCCGCAACCTAATTAGATATAGATATACATTTTAATTCTTCGGAAAATTAGGCTGAAATACACTTGAGATCTTAACCAATAATCTTAAAAAATAATCTTTCTTAACCAGGCGAAATTTTAGTGATGTGTGCATGAGCTGTCACATTCAATTGCCCATACTGTAGTGGGAGGATTAGCCAATCAGATGCTTATAATGGGGCTGGTTGCCATGGTTGCGGTGGACGAACTTAGGTAACGTCGGTCAGGGAATTTCTTTCTATGCTTTTGTTAAGGAATATTATTCAGTAAATACACATTTCAATTTAAAATTTTACTCTGCAGTGAGTCATTACAGATCTGCTCCTTTTTTTTTTTTTTTTTTTTTTTAATCTTTAATTTTATTCGAGGCTTTTATCCATAATGGCATGTCAGCCTCATCGTAACTTAACCTAGGTATAATTCTTATATTAAAATTAACACTGAATCACTGATGATACACAAACAGCTCAGTTAGTAAGTCTGCAGTCTGAGGTGTAGGATGTGCCAACATGTTGATATATGGTGCAACATCATACTTACTTAATTTTATTGTGCTCATCAGTGATTCTCTTTCCTTACTGTTTGTAAGACATTCTATAAGTAGATGGCTGCTCCTTTAATCAGGTATTTTAAAGAATAATAAAGGTTTTGGATTTTCAAGGTTCCATTATTGAAATTAGTTTCAAATGTAATTATCATTTTAATTTATTGTTTTTCTAATGTACACACTGTTTAATGTTTAAATGACAAAGATTAGTATCCTATAGCAGGTTAGCTCAAGTGTTCTTTTTACATAAATTTATATCTTAATAAATAATGTAGGATTACGCAAATATTGTTTAAACATAACAAGAATACAAGTAATTAATTATTTAAAATGTTATTCACTGTAGATCCTAATAAGTGCCTGCCAACCACGGAATCGAAGGCGAACACGGATATAGATCTAAATTTGAACCTAGCAGCCATGCTTGTGACACAGCCCTGTGAATTAGGACTAACTGACTAAGGAGATGAAATGCGTCACTACCTACCGTGTAGAGATGCGACTTATTTTAGATACAAGTATTTAAAATACAGATACAAGATACAAAATACATATTTTCATCTTATATCTGAAACCTTTTTATTAGTTTTCATTCTGTATCTCGTATTTAGATACGTTCTTTTAGTATCCTAGTATTTTGTAAATACTAAGTTTGCTTAGATACTTTTACTAATTAAAACCCATGCAATTTTTTACATTACGGCTTCCGATCATATAGACAAAACTAAACGAACTCTTATTTTTTTTATTTATCAACCTACCAAAAGACTGTGTGGTCTATGGTCTAGTTACATTTGTCTGCCGTTGTCGCTGCGTTACTTTCGCTGCGCCATATTTATTTTCGTGTGTTAAATTGTTAAAGTTAAATTATATAATGTATTTAAAAATATGCTTTCTTACAACCAGTATTTTTTTAAAGTATTTATAAAATACGTATTTTATATCTAGTATTTCAAATACCATTTCCAAAAGTACCTTGTATCTGATATCTCAAATACTTTACTTTTAAGTATCTTGTAACTTGTATTCCAGATTATTGTTATGAGGTCATCTCTGAATGTGTCTAGTTCGTGTCCACCATCTTTTTCTCAGGTGACCGCGTCGCTGTTTAGCTGTGTCATGACTCCACTGTATGGTTTGCTAGAATTTAAGACACTTTTATTATAACACCAATTTTACTATATTTTGAGAAATAAACTGATCTTTCTTTCTTTCTGCCTTTACAAGCTAGTTTTGATAACGCTTCCGATTTTCTAGACGTTGTTTTTATATTCATTACTTATTTTACATATTATACCTAATATTAAGTAGCTTGTATGCTGTATTATTATTATTTTTTCCATCACATTGTGCAAGCGCTGATCGAACTTTGGCCCAGACATATTATTACGGCCTCGGCCACAAATATTATTAAACGTATTATGTTAAAAGAGTATCCATGGAGTTTATTGGCGATATCTTCAAAGGACCAACCCACTTGGAACTGTGTACAATGTAATTCGATGTAATCACGAAGCTTTAAAAGTCCCTGTCAAAAAAAAACTCTCGAAATAAAAGCATGATAGAAAAAATAATTGACATCAAACAGAAGAAATAAAAAATAGCATGAAATTTAAAAAAAAATGATTATCCTAAAATACTTAAAACCAACCTAAACTAAAATTATGTGCCCCACGGCTGCGCTAAATAGGTCCAGTCCAGACAATAGTCGCCTTATTAACATGACATTAACCGCGCACCTAGAGTCTCGATATATTATAATTGCTTGTATTTGGTTTACATGAAATAAAGATCTATTCTATTCACGAAACATAACAGCAACTTAAAAAATTGAGAAGAAGAATTGAGTGAGGTTTAAGTATACAGCCATAAGGCTTAGAATAAAGCGTCTTATCCAAATCGATTAAACCTTTCGTATATCCGTCGTCCAGTTATTATACAACATAGTGGCCCCTAACTCTCGTATATACACCCCGAGCGTGCTGTAAGTGTAACTTTGTGGTCAGCAGACCGTGGCCCACAAATGGTCCGACTAATTTATTTATTTATAGCCCCGATATGGGCCCCGCTCTTTGTTCGGCGAAGATATGCTCAGTTTAATTATGGTGTTAATGTTGTGGGTAGTTTTTGTTTTCGGGGATGCGATGGAGGGTGTGTTGCCCGGTTTTTATTTACGAGGTTGGGGTTATCCGGATTTTTAGGAAGATTACTTGAGAGCTGCACGATTGGCTGACTGAGTTGACTTTCTGCGTTACGGGACGCAGGTTAATTTTTCGATTGGAACAAGTATTTTTATGGTATACAGATAGGCCACCAGCAGATGCAAGGATGAGAAAAAGGGAATTCAATGTTCTCTGTTTTAAGCATAGAAAAACAGTTCTTCTCCTGCGTAAAAGATTTTTTAATGGCACCGCTTATTTATAAACATATTCCCCGGGAAATTAAGTCTCTCAATATGAAAATGTTTAAAAAGAAACTTAAGCAATTTGTTACTCAATATTTCTACTCCACGACTGAATTTATCGGAAATAGAATTAATTAATTTAATTATGAATATTTGATATGGGTAAATATGAATATAATTAAGTATGATGTGTAATGTTTTAAGAATTTAACATTGTAAATTAATAATCCCAATGTCCCACTGCTGGGCACAGGCCTCTTCTCGGAATGAGAAGTGTAAGGCCTTAGTCCACCATGCTGGCCTGATGCGAGTTAGCGGGCTATACACACCACCGAGTAGGTACTTTATAAGGCCTTTTTAGGTGTGCAAGTTTCCTCAAAATGTTTTCCTTCACCGTTAATGCAAGTGATAAATTGCGATCCGCCCATAAATTCGATAAGTCTGAGGTGCGGGCCGGGATCGAACTTATACCCTCCTGCATGGAAGGTAAGCGTTCAACTGCTATCACTGATTTATGATAAAGTGCAATTAAAATATTATTCCGATATGTAATTTTGTAACATTGTAATTCAATCATTTGTTTACCTACAGGTAGACTGTAGTGAAACTAATATTAAATTAACATTTATTGTAAGTGATATCTAGATTGACAAATAAATGGATTTGTTTTGATAGTTGTTCCGGGCTATCATCATAATTATCAGCATCGACAGGCCCTGTTCTACCGGACGAAGCTATTTCTATTAATTTCCACAGTGAACAGTATAGGTAAGCCGTTTGCATTCAGAATATTTCACGATAAAACTTTAGAATTTTTACCAGGATACGAAGACAATTTACAACAGCAAATGTAACGTACTTTCCCAACCACATTCATAATTCATCATTTTACATTCAAAAACATAATTCAAAAATCAAACAGTTTGCCAAATGATACCAACGCCATTTTCTACTGGCAATTGTTTTTGTGCTTTGGCACCAAGGCTTAGAGTGGCCCCTGATTTATATGTTGGCTTTCCAATTAGCCTTTGGTAGTAGTTTTATTTATCGGGGCTCTTTCCATTTTCCGCACTTTTGGCTTCACTGTGGAAGGCTTTTACAGAGTGGGGACACGATAAAAGGTTTCGACTTTTACGGATACGTGAGTAATTGGGTATACTGATGGTCAGTTTTGTTAAGGACAATTCATCATACCAGTTGTAAAGGCATAATTATTCCTTTCGTTATAGAGTCCTATAGCAAATAATACTTTTAAGTTTTCAAATACTAAACTTGGCATGGATGATCAGAGCCTTAAGAGTTTTGTGTAACTTAGTCACCACGTAAGTACTTTCTTAAGGGTAATGAAAGTAATGAACCAAAACTACATCATTTATAAATACGAGCGATTGATGGTATTATTTTATTTCACAGCTGCGCATTGACCGCGTTCTGTGTGATGATTAGTTTGTTCCGAGCTCTTCCCAATCGGAGCGCCGAACGCGCTCTTTTGGAGACAGGTCTTTCATCATAGAATTCCATGACTGAAACAAATAATACTTTTAAGTTTTCGAATACTAAGCTTGGCGTCAATGATGCCTTAGGAGTTTTGAGTAACTTACTAGACCTCTTTAGTGCTTGCTGATATGGGTAATAAAAGTAATGAACCAAAACTACATGGTTAGTAATAGGCCTTTTGTCATAGAATCCCATGACTAAAACCACGGATATCTATGACTAAAACAATGAATACTTTTAAGTTTTCAAATAATAAGCTTGACGTTTGGATTCAGAATTTGATAAAAACACGACCAAAGTCGTCGAGTGTTAACCACCTTATTTTCGTATCTAGAAATGTGGTCACACATTTTACTGTTACCGTAACGTATGTGAGTTTTGATTCACAATGAAATGCACTAAACTTTTCTGTTTTCTGTGGATCTAGTAAACATGGGTCCTTTGTGAGATATTGTATTGAAAACTTATATGTAAGAAAGTATAGGTAATGGATTTAGTTTCTTCTGTTCTTTTAGGTAATGTCTAGAAATTTCCTGAAACGAAAACCTTGGACTATATAATTAAGTGTGACAGCATGGTTGACGTAGTGGCTAAGCGATAGGCTTTCTACACTACGTGCCGCGGGTTCTATCCCCACACGGAACAAATATTTGTATGATCTACAGATAGTGGTTCCGGGTCTGGGTGTTGTGCATGTTATATGTATGTTTGTAAACCGTACCCACGATACAGGAGAAATCCTAGAGCGCGGCAACTCATAAGCGTGCCCGCTTCCTCAGCCCCCAATTCCTCGGAGCTCGCGCGCTGACTATGGCTCCTAGAGCTATTGAAGCGTAAGATGTCGATACATCCCCTTAGTAAATACGACTCCCACGAATAAAGAGTGGTATATTCTTTGGTTTCATTTTGAAAGGCTGTTAAGACCAATGACATTTTACAAATAGACGCGTTGCCCGCGCTCTATATTGGCAACATAAATGCAAGGTAAATGCCCTGCACTGACTGAGAGAATGAGCATGCAGCAGACAATGCCACGTAACTAAACGTTTATATTCATCTTTTTCTAACAACCGACATGGCGTATGGTGGCTTTCATTTTCTTTCCCTTTCTTCGCGCATTGTATAATTATATGTACTGCTATGTAGCTATAGTAAAGTTTACGCCATTTTGTAGTGCATTAATGGTGGTGTATGCAGTATGGCCCGTCTATTTGTAAAATGTCATTGGTTAAGACTACCAAATTATATTTCATATTCTTCTTCGTTACTTACATCAAGAGTACCCAATTAACCGATCCCTAGTTATACCCAATTTATAGTTTGAAAGAAAGTGTGGGCGCCTATTGAGGGATGGATTATATTATTAAAAACAAAGGCCGTTATTACAAAAACAATAGAACTTTTGGTTTAATAACAAAGCCCGTTTAATTGGCTACCTACTGTTTTATTAGCCTTTAGCCATGAATATTTATATTTATAAACAATATTAATTGGAAAGGGCAAATTTATTGGCATCAAAACTTAAAATGTTGGCGATGATGTTTATAGATTTTTAAAAATTAATGTTCTTGAAATAGTAATGTAACTAATTTTCGTCCACTTTTCTTTATTTTTGTATTTTAATTAATTATTTTGTTTTGTATTTTTTTTTTATTTAATATTTATTATATAGGACATAAAGTCTTATATCAAATTTTTCACAGACTTCAAAAAAAGGAGGAGGTGTTTCTCAATTCGACTGTATGTTGTTTTTTATGTTTGTTAGGCGAACACTCCGCCAACTGCAGATTGATTTTGAAAATTCTTTTAGGAATCATTTTCAAAATCGGTCCGCAATTGAGGGAGAAATCGGAGAACATACATAAAAAAAATACATACAAGTACAATTGAACATAAAACCTCCTGCTTTTTTGAAGTTGGTTATTATATACAACTGTACTCTAAATTAAGATGGACGAAGAAAATCTTCATTAAATTTTTATTCTAATACAATCAAATTAACATTATTTCACACTCTGGTTGCTTGATGGTTAATTTAGTAAACTTGTTGACGCGCCCATCCGTGAGCACGCACCTGCTCCCCATCCCGAGCAGATGTTCTTAAATTGTCTTACCAAATCTTATTTGGAATTTCCCTTGTTCTACGCGAAAATTGTTGGGATTTAAATTTTAATGCCATTTAAGGAAGGAGTTATCACTATGGAAGACTCTATCACGACGGGAAGTGCGTACCACCGCTTACTATTGGTCGATTATTATGGTAGATGGTCATTGGCTGTTGCAAACTTTTCTAATACAATTATATAGATATTATTTATCTTAGTAGTAATTCTTCATATTTTTTATTTTACTTTTTTTCTAGGTACTTAATTTTACACATAATTATCACGATATCTAGACAAAGATTAAAAAATCTCCAACGTATTCTAACCAAAATTATTATTATTTACATTTGCGTAGAACAGATAAAGGTGACATAAATTTCTACTACGATGTCCCTTCATCTAGACGAATGATAGCAGCGTGATATTTATTGCATAAAAAACTTTCGTAAAAATCGCTGATTTTATGAGTACGGCTTCAGAACATTATACCAAATACGTAGTTTCTTTTAATGTGATATCATCTGCTGCAGCCTGTATTATATGAAAAACTCGATAGCCAAACTACACGTACGTCGTACATCACTATTCGACTTAAAACTAGCACGTGCAGCTTGTAGTCAGATAGAAGTTGGACACAAAATAACAGGTCTCTGTGGACTCGCTTTGATTTATGTAAGACCTTGCATAATTAAGGCCGTAACGTATCATTTGGTGTGCTAAGTCCTCTGAGAGATCTGCTGGCAGTGGTGGATTATCTATTTGGCAAAACTGTTTTTAGTATGAAACAGGTACACGTACACTGTAAAGTATACTAAGTTAGATAGGCTCAAAGAAATGACTATTGCACTGAGGGCTCAATATAATAAATCATTTATTTAAATACAACAAAGATCCATCACGTCATGTTAAAGAATATTAAGCACAAATAAAAATAAAATAAAATATATGGGTCATGGGTCCGTGGTGACCAGAGGCACGACAATTCTTTAAAGAACTTTCGTCGCGCTTCATCGAAGCCACAGCGGACAAGAGAGCTGGCAGGTACGTCGGCCAACGAATTAGTTTAGCGATCCAAGGAGGTACGTTGCCAGCCTCCTAGGCACTATGCCCCACAGCGGTGCTCAGGAAGAGAATTTTGATTTATAAATATACCTAATATTTTATAACATTTGATTAGTTAATAACTTTTTATAGTTTTAATATTTAGTTAAGTATTTACAAATTGTTGTTAAATAAAATACTGACAATTAAAGAAAACAATATTCAATAAAATTTCGTAATAATTTATAAGCCAATAAAATTGTCTATGTAACCATTTCGGGTACGAAATACCCAACCGTACGCTCCGTGTTACAAAGAACCTTACGCTCGCCGGGTTAAGACCACACTTAATTCGTGAATCATGTTCAGGATAGTTGACCATTGCTGGGCCCACGTTGACACCCCTCCGTAAGTCCCAGTTGTCATTTGAGTCCTATGACCAGCGTTATGAGGGGTCAGAAGCCTCTGGGAGAAGCCATTTATATCTTATATTAGTCCCGATTGTCATTAGAATACTTATGACGACTTTTAAAGCGGACAGAAGCCTCTGGGAGAAGCCATATCTTACATCGGTCCCGGTTGTCATAGGAATACCATGACCAGCGTTAAAAGCGGTCGGAAGCCTCTGGTAGAAGCCATATTACCTTATATCAGTCCCAGTTAACATTAGAATATCTATGACCTTATTTGATGCCCAATATCAAATCAAACTTGTTATAATGCTTCGAATATGTTTTTTTTAAGTAGAACAATTATTGCTCTATTTGAAGTACGAGTATTATAACAAGATAATGTTGCACTTACAAAATTCCATAAAACCCCTGGTCAAAAGATCAATGCAATGTATTGTTATGCAATCTGCCGGGAACTATAATATATGCACCTATAATTCCCATAATTTCCATTATATTGCAACTAATGACAACGTTCCTAAGACTAACTATCACATTCGTACCAAAAATCTCTAATGACGTCATTTAATTGCAGCAAGCCCCGGTACTTATTAAGTGGTGTGTACGTGACATGGACGGCCTTTGCCAGATCCTCACATTTTCCGATCATTAGGAAAATGTCACCGGCGGTGCGAAAATAAATGAAAAAACTTTTGCCGTGAAGCTAGGTAGGGATGAAAGTCCATAGCAAAAGATATACGTGAACTAGTAAAAGTTTTGATGAAGAAATAGACTGTAGGTGATTTAGTTAGTAATTGTAATTTATACAAAAATTATGTTACCATATATTTTTCAGAAAAAAACCGGCATTATAGACATAGGCAAACAGGCTGCTAGATCAATAGAATAGACTTTCGTATTGAAATCAGTTCTGATCCCCTCAGGCGCCGCGCAGCGAAATAGCGCAACACAGTTGAGCGCCGCGTGTCAAAAGCCGCCACACGGCACGCCGCTACCCTGTGCGTTAAAACTATGATTTCTCGCTATTTTACTATGAAACCTATATAAACAAGTTCTTGTTTCGTAATCTAGATTAAATTGTCTATCTGATTATCTAATTGTCATGCAATTTGGGCCATCGTATAATTTTCAAATAATTGCACAATCACAAACTTTCGAAAATTTTCACTTTATTTTCAATTAAAATAGTTCGGAATGCGAAAATAACTAAGCTTTATGTAATAAATATGTTTATTTACAATGTTTGTTTCATTATCTACGAGATTTAATCATTACAATACCTTCAAACTACGATAAACATAGTCTAAAAAATCGAAAGTCGAAACCAGTCGGAACGTGAATTTCGGCGCACGGACGGCCGATAATTAATAATTCAATTTAATTGAAATATGAATATATTTCGCATTATTTGTGTGGTATATGTGATTATATGTGGACTTTAGACGTTTAAGACGTTTATTTGTAATAAAAACAGGATATTTGAAAATTAAAATCCCCAACTTCCTATGGCGCCGAATGCCGTGGGACGGCACAACCGGGATTTTATTTTAGTTTCTTTTGAATTGCGAGCTAAAGGTAGAATTTACAGACATGGGAGATGTTTTAAATGATAGCTAATGATATTGTGCACACAATACAGCAGTATTTCACTAACAAACTGAAAATAATTAGAACAAACATCCACATGTACGTAAACGGTCTTAGCAATATTCTTGCGACTGAACGACTTCTAACCACAAATAAAACGTAAAACTGTGTGAACAACCTCAAAAATTTATTATAAAATGGACTAATAATGATCATTCCATAGATTAGACATACGCCCGATCGGCAACTTCAAAATTATTAGTCATTTCTTATAAATATTCGTCATGGGTCGAAATTACGTCACCGCACAAGAGATGTCCATTTTTCAAAAATCGATATTTTTGGTCTATATTTGTCAATGGTTACTACTAAATTGATATCAAAATGTTGCCAATATTATTAGTCGACGTTTAAGACATCCCCGGCCCTAATCCATCGACTAGTTTTTGAATTATGAGAGTAAGAACACGCGCCGTCAGTCCGTGCCGACAGTCGGCGCGCGGCGCTCAACTATGATTTCCGTTGTGCCGACGGTCGGCGTTCGGCGCCATAGTTCGGCGCCATATTTTATGTATATCTAGTATTTATTTTGTAGTAAGTGTACACAGTCAATCCCGGGATCCCGGGATAATCCCGGGATTTAAAATTGCAAACAAAAAAATACGTAAGGTATATAAAAATCTGCTTTTTTATTGACAATGCAAATTAATGTCCATAATGTAATTAGACGAAAAAAGTAAAGTCAAAATTCTACAAAAACCAACAAAAATCCTTTTTTAACCCCCGACAAAAAAGAGGGGTATTATAAGTTTGTAGTGTGTAGCTGTGTATCTGTGGATTTGTGTATCTGTGTATCTGTCTGTGGCATCGTAGCCATAGATCGTAGCTCCAAAGTGGATGGACCGATTTCAATCCAGTTATTAATTGAAAGTTAGTTTAATCGGGTATCATCTTAGCTATGTTTCATGAAAATCTGTTCAAAAGTTATATTATCTCATTTTTTTTGTTGGAGTCGGGGATTTTTGACGGTTAGGTTCACCAAACACAGAAAGCGGTTTCTCTCTTGTTACTTCTTTTCTGCGTCTGTGGTTAGGTTATTTAAGTAAAAAAACAACTTTTACTTAACAAAATTAAATGAACTTTTAACATTATCACTACATAGTATAAAACAAAGTTGCATCCCGCTGTCTGTCCCTATGTTTGCTTAGATCTTTAAAACTACGCAACGGATTTTGATGCGGTTTTTTTTAATAGATAGAGTGATTCAAGAGGAAGGTTTATAAATGTATTATACTTTCATATTTAATTTAAGGATAGTAGAGAAACTGCATCCGTGCGAAGCCGGGGACGGGTCGCTAGTGTAACATAAACTTAACAAGTGTTAATTAATATAACATAATATAATAATAGTAATCTGACACATTTCTCATATAGGTAGCAAAACTATGTATAAAAAACAAATTGAACGATTATAGTAACACTTTCGTCAATCCCGAAAATCCCGGGATTATGAAAATTTAATCCCGAAATTTTCGGGACTGGAATAGGGCCGGGATCCCGGGATTCGGGATCCCGGGATCGAATCCTCTAGTTGCAGCTGATAGCCAGCGTCAGGTGGCCAGTATCACTGCCTCCTGACATTATGCTGAGCTGTGGACTTTTGGCACAATAACTCATTTTATGTTCTCTTTGTTATTTGTTTTATTTATTTTTTATTGTGCTAGTAAACTCTTTTTCTTTCTTTCTTTCTTATCAAACCCCCTTAGAATAAAAGATGGTGTAAACCAAGATTTTAAAATATAACTCCGTTACTTTTTAACGTTGTATTATATCGTAATTCTGTATTGTTTATGCCACTTCAAACAGAAAAATAATACTAAACTTAAAATCGAAATTTTCCAAATTAAAAATAATTTAGCTTTAAAATTTCGTATAAAATAATTTTCTTAAAAAACTTAACAGTTTCTGAAGTCAGGGCCTTTAATTCTTCAATGCACCTTAGCTTGGCAATGGCACTGACTTCAGAAGCTGTTAAGTTTTTTTATGATATACGTTTTAGTTTCTTGAATTCGGTTTCTTTTTACTGAGCAATAGATTGAAATTCCTTTCAATAATTTATTTCGCTGCAACTGTCCACCCCTGAATACGGTCTATCTAATATTTTATGAATTTCAAATTGGCCTAACTGCCGCGAACGTTACACCTATATTCACAAAGGGTCAAAGCTGCGGTTAGGCCAGTAATTAATCAGCTAATGAACCCTATCTGTAGACCGATTCATCAAATATATTTGCATATTTCGGAGACGTGTTTAATGGGTTTGTAAAAGTCAAAGTTCGTGATATTAGTTATTCGTTTTAGAAATTAATGTTCCTTATCATGCTGGTCAACTGCAAATGAGAGATGGATAGGTACCTACTCAAATGTAATTTATATTAGTACCGTCAACCGCCCAACTTTGCCTAGACTCCTAATATTGTCTAGTACAATATCATTAAATCTGCGCGCCTGAGTTAGGAGTCAATTTGCCTTGTAGCACCTACAACATTTCTGGACTAAGCGCTGCCAATTTTATGACAAGTACCTAAGCAATTAAAGACTTTCTATCCAAGGCAAAGTTGGAGTCTAGGCAAAGTTGGGACGGTTGACCGGTACCTATTTCTTGAATTTTTGTATTCATTATTAAGTACATCTTTTACTATGGGACCAACAGAGAAATTGCAAAAAAAAAGAATCTGCTTTTCCATACAGTTAGTCGAGTAATATTGAACTATTTATATGGAACAGTAGATTTTTTTCACGATTTCAGTGTTGGCCCATAGTAAAAGTTGTTCATAATGATGAGTACAACACTCTACTTTAGTATGTCCAGTATTCAAACAGACATCCTGTATACATTATCTATTATACTACGAGATTATAAAATCAATATTTGAAAAAAAATACAACTCTTTGAGCATATCGCACGGAGGAGTGTGAGATTTGGCATAGTTCAAGTTTATATGAAGAAGGAGTGCAAAAAGTTAAAAAAAATATATAGGTACCTACAATTTTTTTTATATAATAATATACTATGTTCTCGTAAAAGGACAAATAAATTTAAAAAAAAACACGTAAATGCGGCATTTTTATAAATTTTCTAAACGAAAATAAATACACCCCTAAAACACTTCCCTAAACAAACCAACAAAAACACGCAAATTTTCCCGTTCCCAGAGGCAATAAACCGCAAGCCGTCCAAAAATTCAGCAAAACCGAAACCCATTGTTATATCTACGAAAAATAACGTGGATTAGTCCCTGGGTAAATTAATTAATAAAGGCAAAACAATGAATGGTATCGCCGTATATACGAACGTATATTAAAACGCTCCATTGTTCGAACAGTGGTATGAAATAATGCTGGCCACACACCACCTTTGTTCGTCTGTTTATTTTTTCTCCTCTATTTTAGTTCGCTGAATGCATCGGAAATTGATGTCTTGGGTTTATGACAGTTGCATTGTTGGAGAGAGAATTATGTGAAGCAAAAAATGGGTCGTATGATTTATTTTTAGAGGAATGTTTGGCGCTGAATTTCATTTTGTTTAATGTCTACGTCATCAAATAGTTTAGCTGTTTTGTGGGACATTTTGTAGTTTTTCTTACTATTGTTCTTTCAATATAGTTAGAAACTTGTGTTTCAACAGATTTTACGAATCGTTTGCGTCATTATTAATACAATAAAATATTATAGCTTAAAAAAAAACTATAGAACACGCTTTAGTCATCCAAACTGAACGTGTATGCAAAATTTCAGCTCAATCGGAAACTGGGAAGTGGATCAAATTAAACTTCCAAGATTTTTTTACATAGTTAGTTAGTTACAGGTGAAGCTAATAAAAGTTACCAATCTTTTATTAATATATATTTATTTCCTTTTCCGTTAATGAGAATTCCATTCAACAGATTGTCTATCAAAACGTTAATAAGAACAATTAGACATTCGTCTACTTACAATTAAAAATTCTTACATCCATGATAAGTTCATGGCATAAAATATTCTCGTACCAAAATCGAATCAGGCAAAGCCAAAAATCACAAAATCAACAATGTTAATGATAGAGCTAATCCTAAAACTTTATCCATCAAATCTTTTGATTTTTCAACGTGACCTTTTTCCACGGTATTAACCAAAACATTTCACTATTATCTAACTTATCCTAACCCAAAAATAGCAGGAGCAAGTATAATTCGGGGCCGCGCCACCTATAAAACATAATTAGAGGAGGGTCACCCCAAGAAGGGACAACTTTATGAAGTGACTTAATTTTCTGTAACTTAGGTACTAATTCTACTTTTTGCCTCCAAATTTTCGGTCTCATTGTTATTAGGAGTAATTATTTTATGTTTTGATAAAAATTGGATAGTTTGTTTATATTTTTTTTGTACCTATCGAGCTAATTTGTAAGTGAAGATTATGATATTTTAAAACAAGAAAAATTATGGAGGTTAAACTAAGAGGGCTGTCAATTTGCGGACAAGTGCAGTTCATAGTAATGAGATCTGTCTCCATTGTTAATATGACATAAATCCAAACGTAAAGGATTTTTATTATACCACTAACGTGACACACAAGCATGCGACTGGCGTAGCATGCTTGGCACTCATTTTTAACCGACTTCAAAAATGGAGGAGGTTCTATGTTCGACTGTAGGTATGTATGTTTTTTTATGTATGCTCACCGATTTCTCCGTCAATAATTGCGGACCAATTTAAAAATTCTTTCTTTGTTTGAAAAGGTATACTCTCGTGGTCTCATTTAAATTTGGTGAAGATCTGATGAAGAACTTCTGAGATAGACAATGGAACTCTTCAATGGATAACAGCAAATCGCTTGCGATTGCTGTACCTAATCGCATGTTTATTTATTGTCTTAGCTACTCAAAATAGAAAAAAATAATAAACTTAAAAAAGTAAAACAGACATATAAAAACTAAAAAGTATAAAACGATTATCTAGTCTGGGCCTTTAATTCTTCAATGCGCCTCAGCTTGGCAGTGGCACCGACTTCATAAGCATTTAAGCTTTTTAAGAAAACTATTTTATACTTAGTTTTTTGAAGTGGATTTTTACTTTTTAAAATGCTTTTATTAGCTTCACTTGTAATTAATTAATTCTGTAAAAAAATCTTGTAAAAAAACTTTGACCCACTTCCCGGTTTCCGATTGAGCTTAGTTTGGATGACAAAAGCGTTTTATTTAGTATTTTTTAAAACTATAATTATTTAATTCTTCAATGTGTGTTACTCTTGAACTAAGTAATCTCGTTGTTTCTAGCAATCATACATATTCAGCCAACGTACGCCTCTGTCAATACCCCAATGTTGCACGTAACTGATATTTTATTCAAGACAATACGTGTTTAACGTGATATATATGAGCCGTTGCGTATTTTGTATTTACATATTTGGGCGCAGAGACGTATACAACAATTTGGGCGCAAATCGGGAGGGGAAATGGCGATACAATGATACACCGCTATCGTTTGTGTGTTGACGTCATGGTTTGAGGGTGAGGTGAATCAGGCTGTACTGAAATTTTATCCCTATATTACTTAATTACAAGTTGCTTTTTCGAAAAATTCGTTTCTGATCTATAACACTGCGCCTAGACACGAACTATTTCATTTGTTTTTTAACGAAAAATGTTTTAAAAAAATATGAAAATCATGTTAAATAATTAATCACTTTTTATCAAATCTAAATTTGTTGTATTTTATAAATGATAATTTTATAATGAGTTGTATGAAGATTGTTTACAATAAGGCATTAGGCAGGTAAGAAAAACAGAGTAGGTTATAGTTCACTATTAAAACCCACTAGTAAAATAAGTTTATGATTAAAACAGTGTGACAGTAGATATCTTTGGGTATCTAGAACGATAGTATGTACTATACTGTGATGAATTCCTATGAAACATAATATTATATAAAGTTCACCTAAAATCCGTTAGATGACACTATAAGATTTTTGTTGACGTAATTTTTCCATAGATGGCGTTACGAGTTACATCAGACACTAACAAATGATTGTGTTAAACTATTTAGTTTCATTCTGTGTTTGATTTTTTATTTATTGTATTGGATAAATTATAACAAATATACTCAAAAAATTATGGCATACAATAATTTGTATGAAAGATTTTTTTAATCAAATTCTTAAAAGCATCCTTGTACGTCCAGTGAATTGAATCTAGGACCCTAAGATCACGAGACCAAAGCAGTGACTATTGAGCACCCTCGGAGGCTGCCTTTCCACAGATTAGCGAAATGCAGACGAGAAAAAATATCCAAATATTTAGGCAAAATAATAAAGAAAAATATACTTGGATATTTGGGGCGTTTTAAAGGTATTTAATATTAAAATAATGCATTCTTTTTTATGCATTGTCTAAAGAAATGCAAAGCAAGGAATGAAAAAAAAAATCTAATGGAATGCAATAATTACGAATTTAGGGATTTCCTGGGACTGGGATTTTGATGGACTATTATTATAGGTGGGACTGGGCAGGACACGTCTGCCGCATGCCAAAAGAACTGTGGGCTAACATAGCACAAAACTGGTGCCCTGAGATAATAAAACGAGGTCGCGGCAGACCACGAAAGAGATGGCGGGACGAAATGGATACATTTCTTCACGAATGGAATGAAAAGGCGCGGGATCGAGAGAAATGGAGAAAATGGAGGGAGGCCTGTGCCCAGGAGTGGGACAGCATAGGCCGATAATAATAATTATTATTATAGTAATTATTATTATAGGTACAGGTGATAATAATAATTATTATTATAGGTACAGGTGGTCGCAGATGTTATCACATTAAATGAAACCACGTATTTGGTATCATGTTAATGTTATGTTATGTTGATGTTAATGTTGAAGCCGTACTCAAAAAGTCTGCGATTTTTCTTTGCAATCGTTTTCTCTCTGCTATCATTCGTTTAGGTGAACATCGAAGTAGAAATTTATGTCACCTTTATCTGTTCTACACGTGTAAATAAAACCGTATTTTTAAACTTTGCCTAGAGAAAGTACCTATTATGTGTAAAATTATGAAATTTTAAATTAGTCATGTGGTTAAAATACTGATTGGATTTTATTGTTTTTTTGTGTACGATCACAGTTCATGATACATCTGCGACACCCTGTATACTAGTAAGACTATAATTATATAAATCCAGCCCATTACTGTCCCACTGCTGGGCACGGGCCTCTTCTCAGAATAAGAAGGCCTTAGTCCACGACGCTAGCCTAGTACGAGTTGTGCGGATTACACACACCATCGAGAACTTTATGAGGTCCTCTCAGGTGTGCAGGTTTCCTCAATATGTTTCCTTCACCTTTATCGCAAGTGATTATCAAATTCTAATCCACATGAATCCGAAAGAAATTAACAAATTATTAATTAATTTTCATATAGGTATTTTGAATTAGGATTCAATTTTTTTTGCCGTTCATAAAATAATGTGACAACAAATCAACATACCTACATTTTAGCCTGAACATTTTAGGTAGTCTATACTTACTTTTATACTTACCTTGATTTTCTGCTATATAATTAAGCGTCCTAAAACATTGTAAGTCCAGAACAGCCTTAAAACACAATGCCAATAGCTAGGTAATAAAATTATTACCTGCTATAAAGTTGGCTATTAAGATGCAAAGCTTTAACTCTTGTTAAGCCGTAACTGAACGGCCGTTCTATAACTTCCAATTTTGCTTGTAAACCGTTTGCGTTAGTGTCGGGTAGACGGATCAGTGCATTCATTGGTACAGTGCTACTACGAACTCTTATAGCAAGGCTGAAATTGAAATGCCTAGACATTTCCAGTATGACTGACGTCGCACTGTATAGGCTTTTCATACAATGAAAGGTCAGCTTATTCTGGAATATTCTGGGCAGTTCAATTTCAGCCCTGCTATAAGAGCTCGTAGTACGCCTCCAGTAACTATCGCACAATAGTTTTAATGTGGTATTCAATTGTACCATTATGCGCTTTATAATGTACTAGCAGGTCGTCCCGGCTTCGCACGGGTGGACATTTATTTTTATTAAACATTATAGTGAGATAACTGTAATAGTTGGACATAATTATGGTATCGCGAATCTTTTTGTAGATATTAATGTGTTCTCTAAAACTGTAGTACATTTTTTGTTTTCTATCATCAATAGTTTTCGCAGCGCACACGATGTAAGGAATTTTATGGGTAACATCTTGGGTTACATTCTTGGAGATTTCGTAGGGGAGTCATTTTTTTTTAAAATAAATTATACCCTATGTTTATCAGTGTTGATATAGTATCTAATTGGTGAAAGTATTATTAAAATCGGTCCTGTAGTTTTTGAATTTATTAATTACAAACAAAAATACAAATCTTTTTTCTTTATAATAATAAAATAGAATAGAATAATCTTTATTTGTTAAAACCTAGGTACACACATAGGTCTTTCAATTAATGGTGTGAATTTTCCAGTATGTTCTGCCATACAAGGCGTATTTTAATTTCTGTAAATTAATTAGTGTTACAATTAGATCAAAACAATTACATACTTCATTTAAAATTTACATTAGTCCGTATAAATATTTCCTTAAAAGTCAACAATTTTACAATTTAAATACAATTTATTACAATAATTCTACAATTATTGTAGATTTGGGTAATGATTAATTCATCAAGCTGCGTACGTGCAACGGCCCCGATGACAATAGATTTTCTATTATGTTTACTTTGCATCAACAAAGGTTAAAATCGTAATATATTAAAAAGAGTTCAAAGTCAAATTCAAGGTTAGTTTTAGTGTAATAAGTTCATTAATCAATGTACTTTAAACAGCACTACATAGTATAAAACAAAGTCGCTTCCCGCTGTCTGTCTGTCCCTATGTATGCTTAGATCTTTAAAATGACGCAACGGATTTTGATGCGGTTTTTTTTAATAGATAGAGAGATTCAAGAGGAAGGTTTATATGTATAATACTTTCTTATTTAATGTAAGGGTAGTAGAGAAACTGCATCCGTGCGAAGCCGGGGACGGGTCGTTATTTGTTAAATCAAAATCAATTTAACTAAAAGTATTGAATATAAATAAAGTGACACAATTAATACAGGATGCATATTTAAACAGGTTTTTTTTTTTCAAACCAGGATACATACTTGTTGTAAGTGATTTTTATATTCATCATTCTGAACAACTTTTACTATGGGACCAAACCTGAAATCGCGAAATAATACTTTTTAGCTGTTCGATAGATTTAGTCGAGTAATATTAAATTATATTTGTATGGAATAGCAGTTTTTCTTTTCGGGATGTCAGTGTTGGTCCCTTAATTTATTTATATATTTATTTATTTATTTATAACAATCTTACCTATACTATCATTACAGATCTATGATCCAATGCGACAGTGGCCTTACTAACTAAATCCTAAATCTACACCTTATACCTATGCAGTAAAACAAAAAAATATCATAATCTAAATAACTTATTACAAATAGTGTAACTTTTGCGAATTCAATCAAAGTTTTTCATAATGATGAGTATAATGACCCCTTAAAGGGATGGGTAGGACCTCATAATGTCAGTTCACTACTCTGCTTCAAGGGCGTTTATACAATAGTAACATTTACATTACAATCGAATTTAAAAAGTAAAATTTATTTCAAGTTAATCATTATGAATCACCAGTTCACGTTTTATCAACAAAATTCTAAACTGAAACAACGAAATTATTCCTTGAACTCAAGGTTAAAAACAAAATTAATGTACATCCATAGACTAGCCCTCGTGATCAGTGGGCCGAGCACGAATGTTTTGACGTATAGTAACGTAAACGTAACCAAATTTAGAACCAAAAATACACGTTTAATCCATGTTCTTTTTTTGGAAATACATGCAATATTTTTACATTTTCGTGAAACAAGTGCGTTTGTTGCATAAAATTAAACAAAAATGCGATAGATTCATCGTATTGTATAATCAAAATCTGCTTACGTTTACGTTACTATACGTCAAAACATTCGTGCTCGGTCCACTGCTTACAAAACATGTGTGCTACAGTTTTAGGATTATGATCTTAATCTATTTAGAGATTAGGTCCTTTCATTTATTGTCAGCGTGAGATCATAAGTCAAGGAAATTGCTCGAATCATTCTCATGAATTCTAAGGACTTTCATGGTAATCATGTTTTATTTCTGTGTTAGTCTCATAAGACTAACACAGAAATCGCCCAATAAAATTCAACTGTGCCATACATAAATTCAATATAACTCAATTAAATGTATGGAAAAGCAGACTTTTTTTTCGCGATTTCATGATTTTTCCTATAATAAAAGTTGTTCATAATTATGAGTACAATAAATCCCCTTTGGCTTTCGCATAAGCTAAGAATAATGTTGTATACTCGTATTTATTATATAATCAATAATCTTACATCAGGTATAAACTTAACTTGCTAAGATAAATATAGTTATTGTTAACACCATCACTTACCTACGCAATTTACTATATGTGAAAATCTGTTATTGGCTTTCTGTTTATATCCACTACCGCTGCTACAACTGTATGGTTAGCTGTAGATTTTCCTTCAAATAAATAAATAAATAAATACTAGCTGTGTCTGTGAAACTGTCAGCAAGGACAGCAGATGACATGAATGTTGAAAAAAAAAATTGAGTGTGCCCTTTTGGTGCTTTCTATTTCCTTGTCAAATGGCATCATGATCGGTTCAGCCGATAAGTCATGAAAAGGTAACAAACAGATAGCGAGACAGACTGACAGAGTTACTTTCGCATTTATTATGAATTATTAATATGTGATTAAAAGAAAATTGAAAAACCCGAACTGTGACCTAGTGCACATTTGTAATGTGATTGTGTAATGGCACACTAACGTTGGCTAGGTCGGTATTAATCGAACGTACAACAATGTACAGCGGTAAATACCGGTTGCCGCCGTTTATTGCGACTGCGACTAATTGTGCAACTGTCGCCGTCAAAATATACCGACCGTGGTTTTACGACTTTTGTTGCAGTTTTATAAAATTGAGTTTGGATGAGTTTGGCGTGTTCTCCTAGTTGCTAATGTTGCTCAGAATGTGTGAATTTAAATTTTGATATTTTCAGGTAACTTTAGATAAATATTTAATCATTTATATCTTCAAGTTATCTTAAAAAAAAAAAAAAAAAAAAAAAAAAAAAGGGTAAGTCCAAGTGAAAATATCTTAAGTCTTTGGGGTAAGTGTATCAAATAAACAATCAAAGCACCAATTCTGAGAAATCTATTATGTTTTCAATTTAATCGGACCTTAATCGAGCGGAGAGTTATGAAAATTTTTGTCCCGTGCAAGGAATTTTCATTGTATAAAAGTCCGAAGCCAATACTGAGATAGATAGTGTACGGGTACGGGAAAACTTTACAAATAATTTTAACGAAAAATTGCTCGACGTATCGAATTTGGATAAAGCATTGAAGAAAAATTTTCACGAATTAAACGGTAAGGTTTAATAGTAGGTTACTTTTTATTTGAGGTGAACATTTAGAATTACCATACAGCAGGCCATTTTTTTTTTAATAATTTTGTTGTGGTCTCTCCTACTTCTAATAACATTAGTGTAGCCTTTGCTGTAGCTGCAATAGAAAATATTTGTGACGCTAGAAAAGAATATCCGTTATCAGTTATTATGATACATACTAACGTGTTAAATGAAGTACATACCGATGGAAAAGTTCATAAAAATTGCATTGAATTGAATTTTAAATTATCATTAAGCTTAGAAATGAAATAACTGATTTCAGCCTTACTTCAGTGGAGATTGATGGATTGCGATGGTTTGATGGGTATAATATATTATAGTACAGGATTGGAGCATTCATATTGAAGTATGATCAACAAATTCTATTGAGAATAGTTATTATACTTTATCATATTATTTTTAGATGGATATGAATTCAGGTGCAATAATAACAGAAGGTTTATCATCGCTATTCAATAGTTTGGAAAAGAGCTTGAAATATAAATACAATAACGTTATCACACGTGATTCTAAGAAAGATATTGGTGATTAAATGGATAAAATTTCCAAAATTATTGATTAGTTTTTATCCTAGTTTAAAAAGTTTTGTGGATATAAAGACGACCATTTGAAATATTATTTTAAAGGTAGGTATGCCCAATATTACTAAAACTGTTGAAGAATCTAAAACTTCTAACAGTTTTAATAACGACGTACCTAATAATAAATTTTATAAATAAGTCTTTAAAATTGATTACTCAACTGAAGAGTTATAATGGGTTTATATCGCAAGGTTAGATTAAATGTCAAATAATAGCTTAAGAGATTAATTTTATTTCGATTAAATTGTTTACTAGTTTAATAATAACTGATTGATAATAAGTTTAATAGGATTGGTAAACAAAGATGTTTGAAAGTTAATAAGTTTGATTCTAAACTTTACCAGCATCTTTATCAAATTTCGTTATTCTATTAAAGTTAGGAGAGAAGATTGTTCTGTATCAATATTTGATTATAATTTACGTTAAAACATTATTCTCAAGATAACTAAGTTTGCACGTATTTTACAAACTGATAGCTTATGAATAAGAAAACTTACATTTAAAAACAAAATACATTTATCAGACATCACAAATACCAACACATAAAAATATCGAAACATTTTTGAGAATGATAATGTACCTATGCCTACTTTAATATTCAGTCAAAAAAAATCTATGCCACAACTCAAAACAAAATACGCAATCAGGCCTAATAGCTTTGTAAAGATACATCGAGAATGATGAAAAATTCAGAACTATAGAATACCGTTCCAACAGAAATGTTCAATCTCTTGACTGGAAATGTAACTCAAGATCTAAATGAAGAATTGATGAAGATAGACAGATAGTTGAGTAAAGTGGAACATTATTTGAAGAGGCTCCAAAAATGTGTGACTTTTCTCATGAGAACCAGAGAACAGAAGCAGCATATAAGAGATTCATGTAAGCAAAAGAGTACAAGTCTCTTGCGTGGTTGGATCTGTCAAACAATCATCTAGTGCATATAAAAGGTGGGTCCTTCTCAGCGTTGCCTAGACTTCGCCGGCTAGATCATAGTAAAAACTCTCCTGATGGTATGATTAAAAAGTAATGTGTATCTTTAACAGTAGAAAAATAATAATGAACTATTTATTTTTGAAAATTATATAATAATATGAATGATATAATTACCTATAGACAATTACATAAATATATCAGACTATCTATGCATTTGAATAGATATATTATTTTCTGTGCGCCAGCCTGTTTGTATCGAATAATTATGTGTTCTCATGTAAGTGAATTGTAAATTCTTATGAGAATAAATATATCTCAAACCCGATTTTCAGATGTTTTCTAAGCAAAAACAACGATACCAAGTTAATCCAACAAACCGACCGCACACGTCACAACAAATCGCATCTGAAGTGTTGTTATTATCGTACATATTTGTAGAACGAACATTCCGTCTAATCCCGTAGTGCAGGGGCAACTTAAAAGTAATAAATTGCTCTTCACTGTACCGCGAGTCTGCACTCCGGTGGTTTCTGGACGCTGATATAGGAATAAACCTGTGAATTTTGATACGGTAAACATTTTAACAAAATCATTTAAACCTGATGGTAAATAAAAACAAATCAACGTAGAAGACAATACAGTTATTAACTGTTATAAGTACACAGACTAACATCTAACAGGATTCGCAAGTAATACTCAAATACGAAAACCTAGTTTGTTTACCATTGAAGAATAATTGACTATAACTTCATCTATAGCCATGAATATAATTGATGAAGTATACAGGCTTGTCTTGAGATTGATCAAGATTGTAGATAAAAGCTTCTTGCAAATAGACATGAAACGAGTTAAGTTTTCTAACATAAAAGCAGATTAAATCTGGTGTAGCAAGCATCCATATAGGTTACGGTAGGTAACCGCTTACCATCAGGCGGGTCGTACGTTTAAATGCCAGTTTATTGGTATAAATAGTAATATAGTAGTGTACTACTAATGCCTTTTTTTAAAGCATATTATGTAGGCAAAGGAAGGACCAAGTTTTTTTTATATACCAATAAACTGGCTTTAAACGTACGACCCGCCTGCACACCAGGGGAATCACACGCATGGAAGGCAATACATTGTTCTAGGCTATCATTATTTTGAAAACATCTTGCCATATCCAATCAAAATGTGTATTACAAGATCCTCGTCTCCTACAATGAGTTCCAACAAAGTTCTCGGCAAGCTCACTATCCAGTACAGTTAGACCGCTTAATTGTTTTCAACTAACAACGAATTTTTGCTACCAGCAAATTGGCGGCGCAAATACTTTTCATAACTTATACTGTTTCTAGTTCAGTTAAGCTTGGATTTATTGTTGTTCATAGTTACTGTTAAAGCTTAAAGTGAATAAACGGGTTGTGCAATTGCGAAGGTACTAACTTCAATAAACTAACATTACTAGTCGGGTTTTTAATGGTGTAAGTATATTTTCAGGAATGAAAACTGAGTTTCTTTGTAATCCATGAGGCGACGAAATGTAGCCCGGAAAGTAATACCATGGCCGGAATTCGAATCACTTAGTAATAATATAGCAGTTAAACAAGCTCGTTTTAATGCTTATTGGAAAATTACCCATTCTCAACACTTAAAAAAAATTGAGGCATTATCCAAGCCATTATCGCAATCTTCGAGTTTTATTAGCGAAAGCGATTGGTGTGTTACGTTGCATTCCGGCCACGGTCCCAAACAAGATTATTGTTATGGCTGTTGACTGTATGAAGATGTATCTACAAGAAAATAGAATGTACCACATCATTTCACCAACACCAACACGGTCACGCTTAGATCTGCTGAAATCCCTAACTTCAATCGATGATTCGTGTTCGAGGTAAATGTACGTACCTATCTGAACTATTTAGTGTTATGCTAAACAGTGTTTCCTCAGTATGGTGTTATTAGTATTGGATTAGTCTTAATTATTACCAGAATACGACAATGTCTAGTACTTTTGACCTGTGGTACCTACTGACATTTGATCGTTGGATAACCATCGAGAACTGAACACAAATCTCGAATTCCGAGCACATATCTCGCGCGAGATCGAGGAGTTTCGTTGGTCTAGCGGCCAACTGTTACTGGTTGGAAAGGCATGGATAGAAGCAGAATTAGATTTTAAAATCATTGTCTTAACGGTACATAGCTATAGCTCCCAAAAATAGCCTCATAGTTTCAATTAGCACACACAGCTTAAATCGTAACACTTCGCTGCAGCTGCTGCAAGTGCTAATTGTTTTCATTTCGCAACTAACTAAAACTTTTTGTTTTCGACTAGCAGAAAGTGGAATATTTTAGCGAGCGCCAAATTAGGATGTATGGATGGTAGGTATGTGTTTTCAAATGTATGAGTGTGGTGAAGGGAGGATATATTTTGTTTTAAATGAAGATTAACACATTCTAGCTGTTTCAATGTTGTTTTTTGATTAAATGTCTCTCACAGATGGCTCAGGAAGCATTTTCCGGAGTTGTGGCGAGGCTTGAAGGGCCGCCAAACTTATTAAGCGATAGCTAGCTAAGGGCGTCCCATAGTGCGGGACGGACCTCGGCTGTGGACGTCGTTAAGGTGTTAACAAGAGATGGCTTGCTGTGTCTTGTTCTGTTTTATATTATTTTTATTAGGAGGCATGTTTTAAGACTACTGGCTCAGTACGGGCTGGCACGAGTGAGGATCAGGGAGGCGGTTTCAATGTCCTTGTGGACCTTGGCTAGATTCAAACCCAATCACGAGTATAGAATATGAAGGTGCAACTTTATAATGATCTACCGGTAGATATCAGGAACACGAACTCCAGGCAGTATGCCACTAACAACATAAGATTACTAACGTAATGACTAGATTTGTTTATTGTTAGTAATGAATTCATAAAATGCCTACCATTAAAAAAATAGTTTTTGGACTGCACTAACTATAGAATAGTACCTAAGCGCAAATCTTTATGAGCCCTCAAACTCTCCCTCTCTCCCTCTAGCATCTATAAAATAGTACGATTATTATAGGTGCTAGAGGGAGAGAAAGAGACAGTTCAGAGCTCAGTTCAGGGCTCATAAAGATTTGCGAGTACTAAAGCTTTGTGTTTATTCGCTAAGTGAAGAATGATGTTCTTTTTGAATAAATAAATAATCTATAACCATAATTCTTTTACACGAAATGCAATAATTTTTATATTATTTGAATTTTTGGGTAGATTTCTGTTTATATATTATGTATATTTCAAGTCCTAGTTGTAGGACTTGATCCTAAATGAAATACAAAAAATATTTAGTTTTGTAAATGTTTTGTGTCCGTTGTTCAATACGAACTCGGTTGTGTGAAATGAATTGTTAGTATAAATTGTTTTCACCGAACTATTGTCGCGTGCCACTCGCTACCGGTTTTGGCACCTCGTTAGTCACAGAATAATTTTGTGTGTCTTTTTAATTGTATTACTAGTGGTCGCCCAGTAGTCGAAATTCGACCGCAATTTCAGCTTTCTGCATTCCTTCTCCATATAAAAATTAACTATGCCAAATCTCACACACCTCAGCGCGCAATATGCTTAAAATGGGGTACAATATTTACTCTTCGCGTATAAAGCGAAAGCAAAGCAGTTTTTTGAGGCAAAATAGGTAAAAGTCAAAGTCAAAGTCAGTCAAAGATTTTTATTTCAACTGGGCCTTTGCAGGCACTAGGTAACATGGTTTATTCCATTATTTGTAGAATTCACAAAAACAAAATCTACTGTAGTATGTTTGGTATTCTAGAGGCAGTAAAAAAAGACGACACGGTTGGTGCAGTGGCTTAGCGATTAGCTTTCTGCGCTACTTGCCGCGGGTTCGATCCCCGCACGGAACAAATATTTGTATGATCTACAGATAGTTGTTTCGGGTCTGGTTGTGTGTGCATGTGACATGTATGTGTGTAAACTGTACCCTCGATACAGGAGAAATCCTAGTGAGGAGCAACGTATTAAAAAAAAAAAAAAAATGTTGCATTTGGAAAATAATTAAGTAATCAGTAGTCACTCTAGCATATATTATTATAGCCTTCCAAACGATTTACGTTGACTAGTTAGTAACAAGTAACATTAGTTAGGTAATTTTTTTTTATCAACTCTCCGTGCCTTGCTTTGCCTTTTTTTATAAAGTTTCATCGTAATCATCATAGATTCCAATTTTCTAGACCAAAAAAGGCCAATCTAATCACAAAACAAGTCCCCAATCAATATAATTACAACCCGGTATCAGTCACTAACTAACACCAGCGTTGATCGCACAAAGCGCTGTGGTCGCTAACTCACTGTTGCCAAACTTGCATGTTGCTTGCACGTTAATTACCTTTGCTGGGCTTTGCAGTGATACCGATTTTTTTTGATTCAAGAGTGGATAATTTGATATCATTATCATAAGCAGCTCGTAGATGTCCACAACTACATAATTATGCTAATAGAGCGCTGTAATGAACGTTCTAGAAATTCGTATTGAATAATTGATCAAAAAAACAAACATTAAAATAAACACGTTTTATTATTCGATGTTCATTCAAACGAAGATTATTTATATCTAACAAATTGCATCCCATTTATCAATACAAATCCAACAAACAATGTTACATTTGCACAAATTACTGAACCTAATACCATGTCACATAAATTGACTTATCAGCTTGCACAAGATAAAAATGTCACCCAATTTAACATTATAATAGCAGGTGTCATCCGATATAATAGAATATATAGGTAGCAAGTTACAAAAGGTTATAAATCTTCAACCCTTTTCATAGGAGATGGGAGTTGGAGCTGAGTACGTGCGCGACATAACGGTTAAGTGTTAGGGTATGAATAAGACAAGCTGAACAGCGCGCTAATTCATATAAATCTGACTATACAGTCATCTGAAGAACATGGATCCTCTTATTCAGTCATCAAACTGCCAAAAGTGTGGGAAAATTGGCTTAAACATCAGGATTGGTATATGGACTAGTAATCGAAATATGGTACTATCAATGAAGAAAATGATTGCTGAAACATCACCTAAAAAGAAACTGATTTAACTTATGTCAGCAGTATGCATGCGTCAATAACCACTGACTAAAGTTTTCTATAGCTTGTGTTATTCATACTTGAATGTACAGATTGAAGATACCCAAAAAGCGGATATTTCTGCTAAAGATGATATCATGTTATTTGACATCGGTGTCAGGATTTTTTGGACATTTGGACGTAGATGTGAAGTTTAATTGATGGAGGAAATTCTAAAGATATCTTGAATGACATGAAAAAAATTGCTTGGCAATTTCTAATGAGTACAGCCGGCATCATTAATAGTTAGTGAACAAAGAATAATTATTATCACAAAGAAATAATTCTCAAGACCTAATTAATAAACTTTATTGTCTTTAAAAATAAAGTAATTATTTTCCATTATAAACGCGTATAATTCTCCCAAATTACCTTTGAATAGATTTAACATAAAACTTAAAACAAAAACATGACCACTACTTACTTAGTTTATAAATAATGTAATGTTTACTCATAGTCTTTGTTTATCAAGTGTGAATGTATTTTGATGATTACATCTTATAAATAATGTAATAGACATTGTATATAAACAGTTTTAATTTATGTGTGTGTGGAATTTTTTAATTCCTAACGATTTTAATTGAAAATAAACATAATTTATTATTTCGGATTTTGTAAATTTATTTGTTATCGTCCGATTTCTATGAAAATTAGATCATCGGATAGGAAATATTATCCAGATTATAAAACAATTACTTCTTCATATAGGTTCTATAGTAATATATCATCCACATCACCATCACTGTCCCACTGTTGGGCACGGACATCTTCTCGGAATGAGAAGGGTTAGGCCTTAGTCCACCACGCTGGCCTAGTGCGGGTTGACTACACACACCATCGAAAACTTTATGAGGCCCTCTCAAATATGCAGGTTTCCTCACGATGTTTTCCTTCACCGTTATCGCAAGTGATAATCAAATTCTAAGTCAGAGGTGAGGGCCCAGTTGGAACTCAGACCCTTCTGCATGGAAGGCAAGCGTTCAACCGCTAGGCTATTACTGCTTATAGGTACCTATACTTTCGTATACTAAATAAACAATAAATTTTTGGTGCTCGTATTGACTACAGCGGCTTATTTGTGGAAACCTATTAGGTGGATGATAAGGCTTAGTACGCCGCTCGCTTGGAGGGACAAAATAAATTTCCCCGAAGGCCTTAAGTACTTTCAAATAGAGAATCCTCTGACTCGCGATAGTTCGTACTTTCAGGATTTGCTACTTTGAGTTTTACTGGGCAATAAATTACTTAAACTGAATTAGAATAAATAAACTTAGAATGTTTTATCTTTGTCTAAACTAATATTACAAACAGAAAAGATTTGATGTTTTGTACTATGTTTGTTTGTAATGGATAAAATCAAAAACGACTGGCCGATTTTAAAAATTCTTTCACCAGCAGAATGCTGCATTATCAGTGAGTAACATAGGCTACAATTTATAAAGATATAACGCGGGCGAAGCCGCTGGCGAAAGCTAGTTGAATAATAAAATTAATTGTTCAGGATTTTACGGTGAAATTACGCTATAGTTAAATGTATGACAACGAATAGCCAGAAAGAGAACAATCGCCACGCGTTATTTTCTTATCAAGTGCCGCCTCTATTCTAAGGATTTGTCTCTTCCAATTTAAAAAAATAATTCCTTGCTCTGGTACCCGATGTAAGAGTATTCATTTTATCATGTTATTTTGTTTATAATATTTTCTATATTTATGTCAAATCGTGATTTCAAGTAAAGTTCTGGTATTAATGATCTGCTTGCTTTTAATGATGTTGCCATAAGATAAAAGAAAAATTCATAAAAAGAAATAAAAAATTGTCGATGCTTGGTAGGTTAGCGTATTAAAAGCTGTTTCGATAGTGCTTAATATACATTCGTGAACAACAATTATCTGTAAGCCATACTTTTCGTCCCGTGCGGGGATCGAACCCGCGGCACGTAGCCTAGAAAGCAAATACCTTAGCCACTGCGCCAACCATGTCGTCAAATTGAGTATTAGGAATGTTTTTTGAATTTCGCGGTTCATTTCAGTCTCAACTTTCGTTAGCCAGACTATAATTATCGTTCACTGGTTCTTCAAACACACGTGCATGCTTATGACGTAAATACGTCTACTGACGTAGCGGTTTTTTAAACCAGAAACATTTTGTTTATGGATATCTTTACTATTCTTCCCATAAACTATTACATCACTACAGTACAGTCACCAAAAAAACCCTTACACGATAAAACTTGACTTGTGTAACACTACAAAGGAGACTTTGTGTCGTGTTTCGGATTAACATGGAAATTGAATCAGGTTGCCCGGCGAACTTAGCCGGGACAAAGCTTTGCGACTTCAGACTTATATCCGGGATTTTTTGTTATGTTGTACACTACTGTTGTGCACGATTGTACTAGAGTGCAGTGACGTATAATTTTGAGATAGTTGCTATTTTTATTTTTGTACGAGTCTTACAAGGAACGTGTTTGGTAACAATTAAATATTATGCTGAAATGATTTTTAGTGCTGAGAAACACTAGACGAAGAAATATCGATGTGTGATATAAAAGAAATTGAGTCTGGTCTGTATATACCTACATTCTAGTCCCAACACGTTTGGGCCGGCTCCACACGTTGGCACCATCGTTGGCTCCATTTATTTATTTATTTAATGCTTTTCATACAAATATGTACAAAGGCGGTCTTAATGCCAAAGGCATTCTCTGCCAGACAACCTTAGGGTGATCCAGAGACAAAAAAATGGTAGATGCACTAGTCATTATTATTAGGTGAGGATAATAATATACCTACTACTTATCCATTAATTATTTTCAGAAAACCGTACCCCTATATCAAGTTTTTATTGACCTTGACCATTGTTACTGATATCACGAAAATGTATGAAAACAAAGTGCGCCTGCGTTTGTGTGAACATCTGTCGTAAACGCGCGCATACTTTTTTGGCTAGGTCGAGAAAAATAATTATCGGTACTGATAGAATTCCCGCTGATATTAATTTAACCTAAAAACACATGGTGACACATCTACACCATAAAATCCCAAAAAACCGTAATAAATAAACGAAAAAGATACTATTACATACACTTGAGCAGTTTTCAATTTACATTTCACGGCGCGAAAGTAGAATACAGTAAGACAAAAGAAAAGAGGTATCGTCGAAAGATTAGAAAAATTTACGTGATCGTCACTAAGATACGCGCTGGGAACTGGGCGAGGAACTTCGGTCAGTTATCTTGCCAGACAAGGGTGAACTGAATTTATTCGACCGACTGTACCAACTATACTTGCACAATTCAATTTTTGCGACAGCTACTATCTTATTTTCTAAATTCAACTTGTTTTTTATTTTGTAATTTACATTTTTATTTTCGTAAGTACTGTTTGCTTTTTGAGTTCGCAAAGCTATTCCAATTTTAAGATTGTAAGATTATTTGCGTGTTGTTTACAGCATTTGAATTTTTAAAAGGGAACTCGGATTTTGATGGGATTATAGAATAGAATGATATAAAATAATATTTATATTTGCATAAAAACATTTAACAATAAGGATCCATCCACACACTATACTTTTAGCAGCAGAATCGTGCGTTTTCGTAATTCACTTTTTACAAGTAAAAGGCAACCGATAAACGCGAAAACACTGCTAATAGTATCGAGTGAGAACGAACGCTAAAAGGTTACAATTAATTAAATTACGAAATTCAGACATTAATTAGTATTATTCTCGGCTACAGGTGTTTAGAATGATAGTGAAATACATCATACATAATATAGGTTGTATTATAATATATGGGGCATAATAACAGCATTCACGAAAATTAAAACAGAACACAATCATCTGCCCAAGCCTTTGGGGACTATAGGCTTTATATAATGCCTACAACAGGATCCCAAAATAAAGGCGTGTTCACACTAAGCTCACAGTCAGTGGCGTACAGTCTGCCGGCCGACTCTGAGTCGTAAATAACATAGCTCACACTCTCACAGTCAGCGGTCTGGGCCGCAAATCGGTGACTCGGCGAGCTGCTGACCTGCAGCTAAGCAAACTGTACCTACTGAAATAATTGACGTTCGTGTACCGAGATCTCCTAGCTAACTTATCTGCGACTGACCGTTCAGTTTGCGGACATATCGCTGCTGATTGAATCAGTTAGCGCGCGTATCGCAGCCGACTGGATGAATTTGCGCACGTAATTTTTCTACAAATCTGACCGACTGAACGAGTCTGAACTCGTAGTGTGAATTTTCTATCCTAAATAGCATTGGACGCTGACTGATGACTCATAGTTATCCGCAAACTGTGAGCGTAATGTGAACATACTCTAAGTTTACAATAATCGGAATCTCCTTTGATTAAGCTTTAAGCTCGACCAAAAAACTGGGCCGTCATAAATAAATGAAAGGCTCTCGATACAGAACTGATACAAGCTTGCATAATTAAACGACATTGAAACATTCCGGTCGGTCAGCGGCTACACTTGGTGCATAATTAAAATGGTTGCAATCACCTACATGCGAGGTTTTAATATACTGGTAGAATTTTAAGGGGTACAGTTGTTTGTTCCGTGGAGCTGAAAATTTTTATATGAAAATATACGTTATCACCAACAGGTAGGCATGATAACCAGATGCGGTAGAAATTGGAACTAGTCTAAGAGATAAATTATAAGAGATATTATGTTAAAAATCTTGGTATAATAAAAGTTGCGCAAAGTGCTTTAATGAAAATTACTTACAGAAATATACAGGTATTTCCGAAGCGCATAACTTTAATAATAGTAGAACTGTACTATAAATATAGGATAATTTTTTATGTAGTGCACAATTTTAGAGTGATTCAGTCTCTGTTCCTAAATGCAACCGCAGTATTGGGATACGCTTTAAAACAAAACCAAAATTCGACTTAGTATGCCCCACACGCATAATTTATTAGTGCAAGCCATACAAAACCAAATTTTATTTTGTTTTGGTGTGAATTTTAGTATGGGAGAGTGTGTATGAAAGAGCCAGGCTTTGAAAGAGCCGAAGAAATTTTCTCCCACTTGCCAAAATCAATTCAAATTTAATTTTACTCTTATGACAAGACTGAATAGCTGTGACCCACAGACATTCGGTGCATCGGCTCTTTCAAACCCTGGCTCTTTCATACACACTCTCCCCTACTGCGGTTGCATTTGGGAACTGACACCGAATTATTCTGAAAATTTTGCGCACTACATTAAAAATATCCTGTACCTATACTCCATGCTATAGTATTTCATGATTGCTCCGTCAAAAGCAATGCAGTAAATATTCCATTCACTATAATAATAACTCGTAATTTCAACACTATTCCTGGAACAGAAGAATGCTAGATACTAAATACTTCGCTCAGGCTAAATTAAAGTCTATCTAGGAAAATATTTCACCAAAGCATTCGCGGAGAGCTCTTCTAAATAGTGAGACCTGCCAGCTAGTAATATCTTGTTATTGCATTATTAAAACTTTGTCTATTTTAACTTGTAGGGACGATGAGATTAGATGTGTGTACAGACATGTCACATGCAAAGTAATACACATACACCCAGACTTGAAACAACTAGGCATCTGTAGATCATTCAAATATTTGTTGCGTACGGAGATCGAACCCGCAGTGCCAAATGTGCCATCAAAGTCGCCTTAACCAAAAAAATCATTCTCCGCACTAATCCATCTTTTGATGCGAATATTTCATGCCATAAAAAACAATTAATTCCATCCATCACCCGAATGACAGGTCTCGGGTAAACGCTATTTAAAAAAAATGCAATACACTCTGGTTTGTTTGGGTCAACACACGAGAGTGCATTGCATCCAGGTTTTCTAGAAAATCGTTTGCAACTAGCTAGATGGAAAAAAAAAATTGTTTGTACAAGGTAGTTCAGATTGGGACAGACTAAGCAATCATTAATATGTTTGAGTAAGCCGTTTAATAATATGGTTTGGTAAGTATCGCTTTAGTAAATGAATTATGGAGCAAAATAATTATGTTAATTAAATTTTGCAACTCAACCACCATCCGTAAGGTCTTCTGATCTTATCATAAAAGAATACACTAGTTTTCCAACTAAATTCTCATAAATACCAACCTAGATTTTAATGGTGAGTGGTGGACTAGTCATGTTGACATGACAACCGAAAGACCGATAAAAAAAAATTGTACGCCTTTTATGGTAGAACATACTGGAAACTTCACACCATTAATAATTGAAAGTCCTATTTATTTACCTAATGTTTTCACAAATAAAGATTAATCTATTCTATTCTAAGCGGCATCGTTTTTTTTTCTTCTTTTTAGCCTTGTGTTATCGATCTATGAACAGATAATTTCTATCAAAATTACAAGCACAGAAGCATACGATATTAGACCTGAGAGTATTATTTCAATAGGTTCTGTAACACAAGGTGGTCACTTGGCTTCGGTGATCACTTACCTACCATCAGACAATTAATCGCATGCTACACGGTTGATTACCGATGCCCGACAAAGGTGATCTTGGTCGGCGGACGATAGACTCTGTTTCAAATTTGGTTGCAAACTGCAGTTTACACGATTTCAAACTACCAAGGTTACCTCTATTAGGCCTTGGTTGCCAACCGTGTAACAGGATCTAACTGCTGTCAGTCGGTCTGCATCTAAATTTTATAAAAAAACTGCCATTCTTTCTGTACCTTGTGTAATATCAGGCATTTTCGCAATTTCAAAATTCAGCTAACATTCCCCATTCTCAATAACCACGCCACCCACGTCCAAACCGATAAAATCGGCGGAAATCACATAACCTTCAATCAATACGTGACTCCAGGAGAACGCAACCGAATTACGTGCAGAACTTAGCACATTAATCTAACAAATAAGTGAGAAAACTTCCACCGGGCTCTCTTTAACAATGTTAATTACTTACTATTTGAGTACCTGCTCGTATTAAGGGGGAAATACGGCTTTTATTATTTCTTTTCTTGTCCATAAAAGTTTGTGTATGAGGATCATTTTTTATATGGAAGTCTCTCGATTTCCAATTAACGAGAAGAGTGTTTAAAGGTCACCTATCTTTTATGAAACACATTATGGGACATGTAGAACCCGTTAACTACCCGAGCGGGGCTACCACGGCTGGTGGACAAACGTTTTCTCCTCCCTTTGTCTTCTTGACTGAAGACAAAACGAAGAATCGAGACAGAGAAGTGTACAGGGATAGTTTTGTCACCGATTTTCTCTGCCCTTTTTTGTCGTGTTAACCCAGCAGGTCCCTTACAGGATTTCTCTCTTGTGTTCTGTGAGAGAAAGAGGTTAGCATTTAGAGGGGCGCGTGGCTACATGATGTATCATACGGATGGAATGATTTACGGAATACGCAACGATGTCATGACGACTTGAATAGATTGTTCCTTATACATGGGACCCTTACGCTGCGCACGTAGGTAAGGGTCCCATGTATAAGGAACAATCTATAGCCTGCTAAACCGTTGCGTCATGAAATTATCAATATAATCGTCATTGTAATTTAAAAAATATATTTATTACTGCTACTCATATCAAGGGTTATTCTGAAGACCCCAAGATTACAAATGGTGGTGGTCCATCGACACGATTTTGAAACAAAAGAGCGATGTTATGTTTGTGTAAATGTACGAACACACAAGTGAATCGATCCCGATTACGAGTGGATATCGTACTCTTCTTACCAACATAATCTTCATTTATACGTATAGAATAGATAAAGATGACATAAGTTTCTACTTTGATGCTTCACCTCAACTTCACCTAGACGACTGAGGCCGAGTGATATAATAAGCAAAAATAACATACCTACGGAAAATTGTGTTTTTTCTAATATTTTTTTATAAGGTTGTATCAGATATTTTCTTTTTTTTTTAATAGAAAGGACCATGTTCTTAATAATTAATTACAATCTAGCCTAATAAGACTAATAAGTAATTTTTAACTTAAACTTATACGTGATTAAAATTATGTCTGAGAGTAACGTCTATTGCGCATTCCCAGAGCCACATAAATAATAATAATAGTTTAGTTTAGTATACCATAAGTTTAAGTGGTCTAAATAAGTTATTTTTGTAATTTTTACTCACTGTGTCTACGTGTCTATCATCCATGTTTCCAGTCGCGGGACTACTGGAAGAAATTTCATTAGAAATCAGTAGTTCCATTGTGCTCATATTATATCTGTAACAGTTTTATTACCATGTTTCCTTGTGTGTATATAAATAAATAAAACAAATAAATGAATAATAAATAGTTTTATTTGATGTCGTAAAGTTGTTATGTGTATAAATATTATAGTTTAAAAAAAACTAAAGAAAACGCTTTTTTCATCCAAACTAAACGTGTATGCAAAATTTCAGCTCAATCGGAAACCGGGAAGTGGGTCAAATTTAACTTCCAAGATTTTTTTACATATTAGTTTGTTAATTAATTACAAGTGAAGCTAATAAAAGCGTTTTAATATAAAATTTGCATAAGTTGGAAGTTTACACGTATATCATTCACAATACAGGCAAATCTCAAAGTCAAAGTCAAAGATTTTTATTTCAACTGGGCCTTTGCAGGCACTTTCAAAACGTCGTGATTCTAGGCGCACGGTTCCAAGTGGGTTGGATCTAGGAGCAATCACAGTCCAATTATAATGTGAACAATGAAAAGTATAATGAATGTCTCTTCATCCATTTTTATCAGTACATACGACTAAATTAAAAAGACATAGAGAGATTCGAGATAATGACGACTGCAATTATTGCTGCCTGCTCACCCATTATGGCGGGCTCAATGGGCCTATATGAGTATACGATTTTAATTTGCACGAAACATTCTATAAAGTCATTGGGAGTTTCATTTTGTGTCATATGAATAAGTACATAATAATATGTTTTAGTTGTCAGCTGCAGAAAATATTTGTACAGAATCAAAATTAAAACAAATTGATGATAAGTAGAGATAGACTGAGTGATGATTTTTCGATATCAATGACTACATGACAATGACAGAGAAATACCGATGACGAATGACAAAATCATCAATGATTTTTTTTTAACTGTCGCCGCATTCACGCATTGCATGTTGTCATCTTATAATTGTCATGTCACAGCCGAAGCCGAAGTTCACGTTCATTCGGTCATGGTCATTATCGAGTGATGATTTTAGGCATTGATGATTTTGTCGTTGTCACTGCATGACAAAATGATTTTATAATATCGATGATTTAATACATGTGATATCGAAATCAACTGTAATTATAAGTCGAATTCCAAAATTGCCGCATTATTAAAGTTTATGTTTTATCAGTTTTGACTTCTGTATGTTCATCACTTACTTTTGATGTTATTGGCCCAAAAAAGGCTAAAGCGAATAACACACGGAGCGGTGAAGCGCCTCCTGTTACAGCGGTGTGTGGTCGAGACTATCGAAAATGCTCCGCGCGGATACGCGATGCCGTGTGCCTCAACGGATTACGGGGACGAAAAAACTTTGAAGGAATCGAGAATTTACCCAAGTATCTTTGTAGGGTTTGTTACAAATTAAAAAACTTCGGTTGGCGCAGTGGTTAAGCGATTAGCCTTCTGCGCTACGTGCCGCGGGTTCTATCCCCGCACGGAACTAATATTTGTATGATCTACAGATAGTTGTTTCAAGTCTGGTTGTGTGTGCATGTGACATGTATGTTTGTAAACTGTACCCTCGATACAGGAGAAAACTTAGACAGGGGAAATGTAAAAAAAAATCATGTGTTCTGCGACTTTGCAATACAATTTTTTTTTTGAACTTTTGTCCGAGTAGATATTATTAAAATACATTTTCTTTCTTTCTTTTCTATGTAAACAAAACACAAAATCCCAACAATGCAACCAAATAAACATCCCAAAATCTACAGTAAATTCAAATTTTGTCACTTAATATACTGAAGTGAATTCAAATATTCTTCAACACAAATTGTATAAACACACAAACAACTCTATGCCGTTGTTTGAGTTCAACTCTAGTTGCGGGTAGTAAATTAATTAATACGCAAGTACTGCGTTTCTGGTTCTCATATCTAACAATCGTCGGAGTGGCCCGGTGTTTGTTCAGAGTACACACTAGCTAGATGCCGGTAATTGCGCGTCTGTTGTGCTTCCTAGATCTGGATCAGTGTTACCAACTCTCAGAAATATTTATCCCCAAAGCTAAAGTTAAAAACCCCTAAAATCCCCCAAAAAAAAAATACTCTGTAAAAATAATAAATAAATTGTAGGTAATATTATATAATAATTGAAACATTTTCAAAAAGTTTACAGCCAACTGCGTCACAATCATTATAAACATCACAGTAAAAGTCAAGAATAAAAAAACCCCCTAAAAAAAACCCAGCTCATTTATTTACCCCCCAAATTTGGGGGGAAAACCCCTAAGTTGGGAACACTGATCTGGATGCAAATAAGTTAGGTAGCTAAATGTAATTCTGTAGGGTGAAAGTCTACTTACGTGGTTAATGGCGGTATATAAGGTTAAAAGGAGGTTAATGTACTCAACAATATGACATTATTCTCGCTAGCTCTTACCACGACATTGTATTGTATTGTATTATCAGGTTTACTGACACTCCGGTCACCGGTGACAAACAATTAATTGTCTATTGTGTCTATTGTCTGGCAGTTAACATGTTAATCAAGATTGGAATCTATTATTTTAAAAGAGTATCCATGGAGTTTTTTGCCGGTTCTTCTCCATAGGACCTACTATTTGAAACCGCGCACCTAGTGTCTCGATATGCGCCTTTATCTGGTTTACATGAAATAAAGATGTACCTATCAGTGGCGAAGGGTGACAGTTTTAAAAGGAAAAGCCGTCCTAAAAATGCCCTCTAAAAATTGCAGCAATTAATGCTGCAAGACAAAAATCCATACCGTGTCTTGTAATCTATATATAGTCATGTCTGGAAGAGCTCTTCCAAACTGAATAACAAGCCATATTACGTTGGTCTATGCACTAACCAATTACTAAAGGGAAGCCGATGGGAATCGGGTTATATGGACCCTTCGCCACTGGTACCTATTCTAAAAATTATAAACAACTTTATTTGTGGTACCAAGCCTGAAATCGTGAAAAAATATCTGCTTTTCCATACATTAGTTGAGTAATATTGAATTATTTGTATCGAAAAGCAGTTTTTTCTTCTCGATTAATTGTTATTTTCATAGTAAAAGTTGTCCATAATTATGAGTACAATGACCTTCTTTCGGCTTTATAGAACGTGTAATTTAGCCATTCAGATATGGTGGTATCAAAGCTAACTGTCCAGAGTAAGTAGTGAGTAGGTAGTGATTTTTGTAATATAGTGTAAATTCTAGCCGGGTGTAAGGTCTAATATTAGCCGGGGCTGCTCCTGCGGGTTTTCTGAAAAGAGTATCCATTGAGTAAAACTGGAGTAGAATAAGCCTAAGTTTTCTATATAACTCATTGCTAACTAACTGACACTCTGAGCTAATGACTTATTGAAAAACACGATATGCCTAACTTAAAAATATCATATTTCTAACCTCCGACAAAAAAGAGGCGTGTTATAAGGTTGTAGTATGTATCTGTGTATCTTTTGATTTTTGTATCTGGCTGTGACATCGTAGCTCCAAAAAGGATGGACCGATTTACCGAAATACAGGCATTGCCTACATTGGGAATCTAGTGATTCAAAGTTACTTTTTTCCTACTTTAGGGTGATAGATGTAACAGTGTTGCCAGTGCGGCGGTGGAGCAATCACCTAGTACCCGTAACACAGGTTGAATCCTAGCACGGGACTGATATTTGCTCTGTCCACCATTGCAAAAAAAATATATATAATTGCCCAGAAGATCAAAAATATAAGGTGGCCCTTATTTTGTTTTGACGAGTATAGATTCATTGCCTCATGTAAATGTATCTATCTATAGTCGTTAACCGGGGAATCCCCGCTCAGATGTCTTCTTGTATTATTTTATAAAGATTATGATGAATGATAAAAAGATTAAAAAAAAAAATCGATGCAGTGTTTTTTTACTGAAAGCTAGTCTAATCGCGTATCATCTTAGCGCTGTTTCATGAAAATCTGTTCAGCCATTCAAAAGTTACAGCTCTTTTTCTAGTTGGAGCTGGGGGTTTTTGACGGTTAAGTTACCTATAACTAACTTTAGTGCTGTTGTTATTATCGTACCTATCCTCCTTTAATTGAAAAGGAATCATGAATCATCAGCCTGCCCCATTAATAAACAAATACAGACCATTATATAGTTCCTATGTACAATTACTTACCTACATCCTTTGTTAGTACAGCAATAAATAATATATTTACATAACAATAACGTTGACTAATCTCGGCGCGTAGACACCTACTCGCTGCTCTGAGGTAGCCCCAAGGGATTTCAACTTGGACCATAGATTAGAAAAATTTAGAGTTTATAGTTTTATGCCTATAAGTAGGAAGACTCCAAAAAGACTCGCTAAAACTCGTTATTACTGCTAAAATCATCGTCATCTGCCTAGCCTTTTCCCAACCTGTTGGAATCAGCTCACAGTCTAACCAGATGCGATTGAATAGTATTTTATACGGAGCGACTGTTATACCAGCGTCGTGTTCCCCAAGAGGCATTGGCGACCATGCTCACTGTTAGGAACACGACACTGCAAAAGACTAGTGTTATTTGGCTACGATATTCAGCACGGTGGAGGTACTTCTGCAGTCAGGGAGCTCCAGTTTTGAGTGATAACTTCCACCCTACCCATCCAATATGTTAGTATTGCATTGGGCTTCTCTCAAAACAAAACTTAATCTATGGCAATAATGTGACCACTTGCAGTGCCGGATCTACCTAATTAAGTGCCTGCAGTTAATGTCTCCGGGATTTATAGAGCCTCTAGGAGGGCCTAAATAACCTTTATCACGGGTGTGTGTTAATGTTTCTACTAAATTGGGATCTTTGTTTGTCCGATTGAAGATGGGATTGAGGAAAAATATTGGTGGAACAGTGGTAATTACCCTGACGTTCATAAGTTGTGGATTTAACCCCAAGTGGATGGAAAATGGAGAAGGTTCTCAATTGGACTGTATTTTTTATCCAACTACGGAGAGGGTCATACGATAGGTCGCATTCACGAAAATCAAAAAAGAATACATGATAAATGATAATTGTAATAGTCGATCAAAAAGACAATAGTCTCGCAACCGGTCAACCGGTTGTTGTTTGGATGACGATCAGTCTATGCAAAATGTTATCATTTAGCCGGTAGGGTAAATGATGATAATCTATAGTGATACAGTACTATAATTCAGACTGCAACCGTTTTTTTATTTTTATTAGAAAACTTATTGAAGAAAATTCTCACGATGATTACCTACTGAAACTTTGTTCGTATTATGTACTGTAAATTACTTGTTCGTAAATACAACCTACTGTCTTGTATTTTAGTAAGAGAAACTCATCAGCGAATGATTTACCGCCAAGAGACATAGGCAGATTCGCCTGGATTCCACGCCGCGCCGAGCCGTTCGTGTTTCTCTCTCTAGCTTGCATCACTTCATCAAGCACAAACTGTATGTGAAGCATAACCTTGTGAGCCAGTGTAACAGAGCTAGTGTAACATGACATTGACATCTACTGCTGGAAATCGCCGCAAGAGAACTCTAATAATTATTGTTTATAAACAGATCTTTAACGCTAATAATTAATTGTACCGTGCACCGCTAACACTACAGCCTTCACGCCATTTTAGTAGGTCCTCGGGTATTTACCGCTTATAAAGATAATAATAAAGGAACACCTTGGTTTTACATATACTGCAGTTTATTGCTATCCAAGTTAAAAATCATGGAAGATTATTTAAACTGTTTATTTAGAAAATTCATTATATGTAGTTTCTTTACGATTTTACATATTTTTCCCTTTCAGTAGTGTTAAATGCTGTAAGATTTTTCCTAGAAAAGCATAGCAAATAATCATGTCCGGCGTATACTGGGCAGTGAGTTCTGTTACGAATCTTGCTGACTGACTTATCTATCAAATAGGTGGTAATAGCATGAATTCGCTGTGATTTTGTAGAGGTGCTATGCTAGCCGTAGGATAAACTATATTGGGCGGGGTTAGTTTGCAGCAGTCGGGGATAGTCCGACATGTGTAACTGTGACCGACGGCGACGATTACTACTTTTGCATGCGTGGTTATTTGTTGATTATCAAACAATAGTTTTTATGTTAACATTCTGTCACGACTGAGGTATAACCATTGCTCAATCTCGACCACTTTCCAAGTTATTTTAGTCTTGAACCGCGACCAATAAAATCAGCAAACAGTAGTAGTCGTCATTATGACTTGTGGGTTTAGAAAACCTTATGACTTGAATTACATATAAATGTAATAAATTGTATAAAACCCTGCCTTCAGGTGACTGTGTGGATGTAATATCAAACAAAAAGTCACCTTTTTTCATTTTTAAATACAACAAACTCGCCTATAAATTACTACTAACGCCATCTTGGTTCAAAAAGTCGAAATTAAAAATTATATGGCTAGAATTGAATAGAAAAAGCTCATAATCCGTTTATAAAAGTTATCTACAATGGTTTAGGAACAACCTGGGACAACTGGTAAATAATTTCATCACGCTTTGTATTTATGGAACACGACAGTGAGTGAAATACGTACCTAATTATCTAAAAGTAAGATGCCAATGAGCGAACTTCTAGTAGGTTGCTAATTTTAGTTAGTATGTTATACCATTACCCTAGGTATGCCGTGTCACTGGATCCCACCTTTACTGGTTCTATCTTAAAGGAGTTTAAATTTACGGAGACATTACGAACAATTATTTTGCTCAGCTCCCAACAGAAATAGCGTGATGATTTCTATAACATAAATGATGACCGGACCTATGAACTACAACAATATAATATTTCAAAAGGAGTCGCCTAGGTCTACCGTGACTTGTAACTATACACAGACATGGTGATCTATTGCTTACCCCCCTTTGGCAAAAGCGTAAAAATTTGTAGCCTATATGTTGACCAGCTTTATAACGAACATTATTATAAATTTTCATGAAATTCTGTTCAGCGGTTTTGCTGTGAAGCTCGGACATAGATACAGACAAACGGACAAACAGACAAAAATTATAAAAATTATATTTTTGGCATCAGTGTCGATTATAGTACACGAAGCAATTACTTTTAAAAAAAAAATTCAATGTACAGTTTTCGCCTCGTTACGATTTTATTATAAGTATAGAAGATATTTTTAAGGTGGTCCCATTTAACTTTGGGATGAAGAACTTCTGAGATAGACAATGGAACTCTGCAATGCATAACAGCAAATCACTCGCGATTGATGTACTCTCATGTTTATGCTACTCAAAATAGAAAAAATTATAAAGTAAACTTAAAAAAAATTAATCCTAACAAAATTCAGTTTTGAATTTTGGTAAGTGTACCTATACATAATATTTTTAACCTAGACTGTACACTGTTAGTACGTTGTTAAACAGACGTTGTGGCAAGCACCTACGCAGACCAGAGTCAAGATTGTAGTTAGACAGAGTACCAGCCTAAGAAAGTTATGAAGGTACCGCAAGTGCGCATACTTGGAACAATAGTCATAATCTGCCTAGCTTTGTTGCCAACTACGTTGGCGTCGGCTCCCAGTCTAACCAGATGCGGCTGAATATCAGTATTTTATACGGAGTGACTGCCATCTAACCTTCAGAAGCTGTTAAGTTTTTTAACAAAATTATTTTATACGTTTTAGTTTTTTGAAGTCAGTTTTTAGGTTTTTTTGAGTTTATTTTATTTTTCTATTTTGAGTGGCGTAAACAATACAGAAACATGCGATTACAGCAATCGCGAGTAATATGCTGATATTCATTCAAGAGTTCCATTGGCTATCTCCGAAGATCTTCACCAGATCTTCACCAAATTTAAATGGGACCACCTCAAGAGTATAAACATACAAAAAAAAAACCTACAGTCGAATTGAGAACATCCTCCTTTTTTGAAGTCGGTTAAAGACTAATCTTACTAGCGACAGTCTTGATATTGAAATTGTATGTGAAGTGGTGAGTGACTCGATGTGCGTTGCCCTCTCGATTTACCGTTAGGATAGCACCAACAAGGGTCAGATTTAATTATCTATGACTTATAGGTAATTATGCGCATTATTCATCAGAAGTGACAGTGAAATAGAGAAACATTCCTATAGGGAAATAAAGTAGATTAGGCCTCACCTGTACCTCTTTTCAAAAATTATTTATTATAATAATATTATTATTGTAATACAATATTAGAATGATGGGGCTTTTTTATATCTTTAAACTTCACTCAAAGTTTCCTAACACCAAAACTCTCAAATTATAAAAGAAAGGATAGCCACCCTTAATGTCCCAAAATTTTGCATCATCTTGTATATGAGCTGACCAGTCCCAACAGACGGCACCAGTAGGGTAATCACGATACTCACTCGTAATCGGGATCGATTCACTTTTGACAGTTTAAGAATGTAAGTACATTGCGTTGTTCGAATTGTCGTTCAAAACAATTTTTAAAGCATACTGTGCAATGTACTTTGTTGAACTGTCAAAATTGAATCGATTCCGATTTCGAGCGTGCATCGTGATTACCCTGCAGTTCACGAGTATGACGCATGTATCAACATCGCTCGTTTCAACCATATTGTAGGGAACATCAAAAGACATCAGTAGTTTGTTTTATTAATACTCTGAGGTAGCATTTAATGCCGTGCTTCTGCAGTCACGTGTAGAGCTGGCTGTAAAACAACAGTAAAAGAAACAAAATACATACAAACAGAATCTGGTAAATTTCGAAGGACCAGAATTTTAAATACTATATGATATTGTTCCTTGTGCTATTTATGTTTTTATGTTTGTTTGTTGTTTTCTTGTGATATTGGTCCTTTTCAAAGGAATTTATAAGAAGTTCAATAATATTTCTATTTTTATTTATTTTCTATTGTAAAAAATGGAAAGATTTTGAAAGAATTACGAAGTTTCTAATAATTTTGATTTAATTGCATAACAATAAGTATATTATTATAAAAACAATCCAAAACTTTAATAAAAAATGTAACATGTTTCAGTCTCCTCATTACAAGAATAATATTCTTGTCAATATTATTGAAAACAGCGACATCTATTCGAAGTCGAGTGAACCACTGATTATAATATCTGACGAAGAAAACAGTGTTATTTTATGGAAACTAGCCACCCGACTGTGTTGGGTGGGCGTGCCAGATTTTCATGTGGTTCGCTTCCATTTTCATTCACTGTAGATCATACACACAATGGAACACGCTGGCGTGCTCATTGCTCGCTCTGTTGATTATTTGCGAATGTAGGCTGAACACTCACAGATTCATTAATGTCTGGCGGTTTGTGTAAAATTCATGTGTAGTTTTATGGTTCTGCTGATTCCCTAAAATAAGGTCAAATTACGCGATTTCTTTTCTTTCTCTTCTTTTTTTTGCTATTATCCTCTTTATAAACTACACTGACTTTAATTTTTACTGAGAGCACTAGATACTAGTAAAACTCAGGGGGAGTTTATTTTGGTGTTTCTTTTCAGAGGTAGTCATAGAAAATAAAAGTTATTTATCTAGTATATAAAAAAAAATCTATAATTAAGTGATTGAAATAATAAATTCTAATTGCGAAATAAATAATTTCATTTAATTTTGCAGGCATTTTGTATGAAATTATTAGGATAATTCAAATTAATCATTTGATAATTATAATCATATTATTGTAACTATTTTAGCTGTACTATATACCTACTCATGTGCCCACTTTCCCCTTTTCAAATCTATTAGGTATAAATAGTTATTTTTGAATAGTACATTGCACTCTATGAATATGTAAAAAATCGTTTTCGGAAGCGATTCAAATTGTTGTAGACGAGTAGGTACTTTGATTTAGGGGTCTGTACTTTAAAACTTACAGTCATAAGTTTTGGTTTTTATTGTTAGACGTTACGATTTTATTATAAGTATAGATATTAGAAACTGCAAAGGCTTTATTCAGTAGAGATAAACTACGATAACATGGCGCGCCCCTCCACATTACTGTTTCAATGTTTCTAGTCACATCTCCTTACCGAGCAACAAATCCTTAGATTTATTTTTGTTTGACGGCCGTCTCAGTACGCACACATGTGTTGTGAATCTTGGTGGCGCTTTGTAAATACTTTGACAAATACTTCAAAACGTTTTGAATTTTGGAGGGGCGTGCCATGTTATCGTAGTATATATTACGCGGTGCAACCCTAAAGAATTGGCCATGAAATGACGGTAGGTACCTTAGGATCGTTACTGTGGTGCACGGAAAGTGCCTTCACGAGTGACGAAACACGAGATCGTCTGGCGCAGGCTCGATACTACTGACAGGCTAAACTTTCTGCTACAGCATGATAGCTTATTATAGCTCGTGACGACTCGACAAAAAGGTTGCTGTGGGCGACAGCAATAAAAAGTAACCTAGTTTTATTATCTTTATAAGTATGAGTTGGTATTTTTCTGCCGAGTCGGCCGGCATAAGCTACATGGGAATCGCTGATGCCGTAGTATTTTTTATATTATAATTTTTTTACACATATTTTTTATTTTATTATTTTTTCTACGTAATTTTAGACTGTTGCTATCCTCAGAAAAATGTCTTCTCTGTCTATGCACCTGTTCTCTTTTTATTACCTATGTCATATACGTCTTGGTCAATCATCGTATACAGACGTGCTCATTAGCAATAATTAATTAATTAATACATATTAGTAATTGTGACCTCCTTTAGTGCATAACTGTTGTTATGCAACTTTAATTTTGTTTAGTGTGTAGTACAATAAATAATGGACAATTAGTACATAATAGTGAATTGATTTAACAAATATGGCTAGCAGCCCCTCTAATCCGAGTGGGTATGTGAACCCCTCCGTCTCCCCAGCCCAGACGATGTCGCAAAACCCAGCCCTGAAGTCGGATACCTCAGTAGAAGTGGTATCTACGCACGAGATCCAAAAATGGATATCAAACATTGAGCTGCAGCTCAATGAAGTCTGCTCTATTGCCGCGGATGGCAAACTCAATTCAGAACAGAAGTTGAAGATATCTAACCTGTGCCGTAAAGTAGGATCCTGCACCTCACAAATGGCAGTGCTATATCAGTCGCTAAAGCAGAAAGCCCTCCAACAATATAACTTGATTGAAGACCTAAAAGAAAAGCGTGACCTGACGGAACATATCTCGGAGCTCAAGCAGACCATCCAGGACTCCGGTAATGTGGGAGGAAATGTTTCTTTTGCTGACATGGTTAAGAAGGGCTCAAATAATTACGTTCGACCTAACAACTTAAGCTCTGTGGCCATCTATCCCAACGACAAACTTAAATCGAGTGATGAAACAAAAGTCCTTGTGCAGAAAATCATACGGCCAGAGCAAATGAAGCTGCAAGTACGTGGAGTCCGCAAAACTATAAATGGAGGCGTTATTGTCAGCACAGAGACAAAACATGACGCCGAGAAACTCAAACACGCAGTCCAGCATTCTACATCCGGACTTACGGCCGACGAACCCAACAAGCGCAAACCCCGGATTGTGATTATAGGAGTCCCGACTTCCTTGGCGGAAAATGAGGTTTTCAGGTGCATCTTTGAACAGAATGTAGCCGACAAGTTTCCAGCGATGACTAATGAATCCTTTTCGTCCTTGGTTAAATTAAGCCATAAATCTGGGAAGAAAGATGCCTCGACCTGCAACTACATAATTGAAGTTGCAGCTCATATCCGTAAAGCGATAATCTCACAAGCGAGACTCTTTATTAATTGGACGTCTTGTCCTGTCCGAGACTTTACACTTGTAACTAGATGTTACAAGTGCCAACAGTACGGTCATGCAGCAAAATCATGCAGAGACGAAAAATCGACATGTGGACACTGTTGTGAAGCAGGACACTCGATGTCAGAGTGCACGAAGAAAGCGGAATCTCCGAAATGTGCATCATGCACTCGTTTTAAAAAGCCTGCTAATCACAAGACGGGAGATTCTGAGTGCCCTGCAAGGAAAATAGCAGAATACAGGTATATTAACTCTATTAATTATGAGGGCGCCTAGAGCGCCGTTTTACTAAGTTTTATTTAGCAGTTACTAGCGTATAATACACTAATTTTACTTTATGGCCGATGAATTAATTAAGGACCTAGACAATACTTCTATATATGAGTCAAAAGTATGTGACACTGAAAGCTGCAAACAATATCTTTCTAATTATAATAGCCCATTAACGATACTAACCCAAAACATTCGCAGTATTTATAAGAATATAGATAGTCTTAAGATTTTCTTGCATAGGCTTAATATCGAGTGTGACGTAATGGTTCTCACTGAGTGTTGGCTATCAAAACGCGAGGGTTATCTCCCTGAATTACCGGGGTATAATAGTTTCTATAGTAAAACATCTTTTAACCAGAACGATGGTGTGGTATTATATACAAAAAAGTCCTTACTTCTCACAGTCGAGGAACCTATTGTTCAAGAATGCAATTGCTTAGTTGTCAAAATTGATACCGATATTGCAATTATTGCTATATATAGACCTTCTTCTTTTAAAAACATAGATATTTTTAATAATAGTATAAACATGATACTCCAGACCCTTTCTTCATTTAAAAATATCATATTAACTGGCGATATTAATGTTAATCTTATTAATTCTGAACATAGCGCTGTAGATACCCAGAATTACCTTAATCTATGCGCGTATCAAGGGCTTTTCCCTTCTCACACTTCACCAACGCACCAAAGCGGCTCATGTTTGGATCACGTCATGCTCAAGACCAGACTTCCGTGTTTAACGCTTATTGCTAACTCAACAATAACAGACCACTGCGCTGTCCTACTAACACTTGATTTGTCGCTGACTACGCACATTCCTCGCCCGCAACAAATATCAAATATAAACATGTGTGGCCTCGAACGTGATTTATGCAACATTGACTTTAACCCAGTTTTTAATACTACTGACGCTAATACTTCCTTGTCATATGTTATTAATAAAGTGCATGTAGCTAGTTTACGTAACACAACGCTCAGTAAACTAAGTAAGAAAAATTTTAACATCAAACCTTGGATAACCCCAGGCCTAATCCGCTGTATCCGGCACAGAGATAAACTTCATAAGAGAGCTAAGCAATGTCCCGATAATTCCGTTCTACAATTATCCTACAAAAGGTACAGGAATTTCTGTAACAATCTATTAAAAAAATTGAGAATTGAGTATGACAAAGAACAACTACATCAAGCAGGCAATAATAGCAAACAGCTCTGGAAATTCATTAAGAACGTTACATTCACGTCTACTAAGCATAAATCAGATTCGAGTCTATTGCATACACACCTTTCCCCGCTTTCTTCTGCTGATAACGCAAATAGTTTTTTTGTAAATGTCGGCAAGAGCCTAGCTAATAAGATTCAAGGTCAAAGTGACAATCATCTTTATTATCACTCACCGACATCTCCGACCAAACTTCACAGTGGAAAATCTTTTGTTATGTTGGCGCCAGACGAAAGTGAAGTGGAAAGGGTTATTTTAAGCTTGAAAAATACGCGAGCAGCTGGGTGGGATAATATTAGCAATAATATCATTAAAAGATTTAGACATATACTTGTTCCTCCATTAACTCACATATTTCATATCTGTCTCTCTGATGGGATTTTTCCTACGTATCTCAAAAAGGCTGTAGTTATTCCCATTCATAAATCTGGAAGAAAAGATCTTGTTACTAACTACAGACCTATTTCATTATTACCTTCTTTATCTAAAGTCCTGGAAAAAATTATCAACAACAGATTAGTGTCGTATCTAGAAATTAATGCCCTCTTCTCTCCTTTGCAATTCGGGTTTAGATCTAAGTTGTCAACGGCAGACGCGGTACACCACTTAACCGCCTATGTCACTGAGGAACTTGGGAGGGGTAAACAAGTAACCGGGATCTTCCTTGATCTGGCCAAAGCCTTCGATACAGTGTCCGTTCCTATCCTTCTAAATAAATTAGAGGCACTAGGAATCAGAGGCACTCAGTTAAAACTGTTCGCGGACTATTTACATGATCGTTATCAATGCGTCAAAATAGGCGACATCATCAGTGCGGATATGAAAATTCCGCCATTTGGAATTCCTCAAGGAAGTATCCTAGGCCCTACCCTTTTCCTAGTATACATAAACGACCTCTGTAATTTAAATCTAGACCACGGCAAAATAATTTCATATGCAGATGACACTGCTCTTATTTTTTCAGCTGACTCCAACACGGAAGTTCATGATTACGCACAGCGTGGGTTTAATGTTGTTAATAACTGGCTTAAACGTAATCTACTAACACTTAATGATGAAAAGACCAAATTCATTAACTTTTGCATGCGAAAACCATCTATCCCTCCTAAAAATAATCATTTATATGCTCATTATTGTCACAACCCCCTGGTAGTCGCTTGCACTTGTCCTATTATTAATAACACTAGCTCTATTAAATATCTTGGTATTATAATCGATGAAACTCTTTCTTTTAGAAAGCATATTGCCACTTCAGCAAACAGAATACGTAAGTTAATATTTGTCTTCAAAAACCTGCGCCATATTGCAGATAACAAATTAATTAAGCAGGTCTACCAGGCTTTGGGTCAATCAATTATCCAATACTGCATTACTTCTTGGGGAGGTGCCCCAAAAACCGTAATGCTTACTTTTGAACGAGCCCAAAGAGCAATCCTGAAAGTAGCCACATCCCGTCCATTCCTTTTTCCGACACGCCTATTGTATGAAAATTGTAATGTATTAACAGTCCGCCAACTCTTTATAATGCACACTGTACTAAAACAGCACAAATCCCTTACATATAATGCCAACCTTTCTACCACTAAGCGACGGAAAGATTTTGTTTGTACCTCACTTTCAGAGTCAAAGTTTGTCTTCACAAACAGGTTTTACACATTCTTAGGCCCTTTCCTTTACAATAAGCTTAATAAAAAACTATCATTATATGACCGTAATTATTCAAGTTCTAAGTTAACTCTGTATAAGTATTTACAAACTTTGACCTATGATCAAACGGAAGATCTGATAACCATTGTGAAATAAGTAAATTAGGTTAATTAGGTCTATTATAAGAAATTAATTTATTTTTGTATTACATTTTAAGATTGCTAATGATAAATATTGTTAAAAACTTTGTTCCTCTTAAGTACATTATTGTAAGCACTTCTGCCGCCTGTGGCACAGGTTTATCCTAGTGCAGGCTCACATCAGTATGATACCTATGTTATAATTATGATTTATATTATGTTATTTACCATAAGTAATTTTTTGAATAAATTTATCTTTATCTTATCTTTGTCTATCAATTCTAGTATGTCTTGTTTCTTGTGGAAAATAAATGATTTTTCTTTTTTTTCTTTGTTTCCTTAGAAATATTAAGTGGTAGTATCGAGACTGCCTGTCCAGGGTGTGCCTGATGATCCCATGCTTCATCATTCCTGAAGACTATTCCCTTGCACCTCAAGTATGTTTTAAGCAATAGGCAAATAAACTGAAGCATTGACACGTAAAGACGAAGAGTCTCTTCGTCTTTACCATAGATATCCGTGGTCTTTACACACACACACACACACACACACAAGAACACAGGCTTCTGCCTGTGCTCTACTGCCACGACCCGCTCTACTTTTAATAACGCTGTGCTAAGATATTTAATTAAGACACTGACAAATAGTAAGGAAGAAATAGCGCATGTGTTTTCTTACCTAATAGAGATAAATAGAGATATAATTAGAGAAATAGAGAGTGGGAGATCTAAATGTGGTGAAAAACTATTTTAATTGAATGCTTGGTTTAAATAGGTATGATGATATCCTGAATCATACTTCCATTTTTTTATATTTTATGATGTGCATACTATTAAACCAAAAAATTGATCGAACGAAGTCAATTACCTACTCTCAACGCCGTAACAGGCGAAAATAAGGATCAGTTGAAAAAAAAAAGTTTGTTTGACGGCTTAAATGTCTAAAGTCTAACCTAAAACAACGCCTCTCTTCAGTAATTTTGATGTGTGTTCTTTCGGACGGAAAAATCTGTGATAACTTATCAAACATAATTCTATACCTAGTATTAACGACGGCACGAGCACGGTTAGATTTCAGAAGTGTAAGCGTCGCGCACAAAAAAAACAATTGTGTGCGTGCATGCGAGATATTTGTTTGTAAACAGTACCTACTAGAGGTGTGCGCCGATGCCCGCGGCGGCGTCATCGGCGTCATCGGCGTGGATGGTGAAAATCTTATTAAAATCAAAATTTTGCAGACTTATTCGCCAAATGACTGTGACGGACGAAGTTATAGGCAAAACGCGCTATTTAAATTATGGTCATATAAAAATGGTATTTTATTGAATTTGCGTATACAAATGCGTCAAAATAATCCAATAAGCATATTTTTAGACATTTCTAGTGTTTAGTTTACTAGTATATGTTTGCATTGTATCTAAAACAACCGTCTCCGTCCCACCATCCACGCCGATGACGCCGATGACGCCGAAGCCGGCATCGGCAAACAAATAAGTTTTATAAATTAAATACTATCTACTCATTCATTTATTATATTCTTCTCCATAGGATCTACTATTTGGAACCGTGCACCTAGAGTCTCGACATTTCATAAGTGCCTGTATCTGGTTTACATGAAATAAAGATCTATTCTATTCTATTCTATTCTATTCTATTACTTAATTAAGTTTTTTTATCCCAAAGACAATAATATAAGTACGTAAAATTTTACTACGGAACCAAACTTAAAAAAATAAATCCCGCTAGCTTTAATTAATGCTTACAGGATGGTCATATAAATAGGTTTTTTTATTTAGAACCGATGCAGTCTTCCGTTCGCTTACATATAGCTAATCATTCAGCCAGTCAAATTGTTTGATTAAATCTCTCGTTTGAACCACCATGTCTCCGGCTCCTCAAGAAACGATGAAGCAAAGCCCGGAGGCCATTCCTCGGCCCTTAGCTGGTGAAGAAGTGGTGATCAGTGGAATGTCCGGCATGTTCCCAATGTCGGACAGCGTTTTTCAGTTTATGGAGAACCTTTATAATAAAGTGAGTATTAAAAAAAACATGTTGCTGCGATTTTCCTGTTTATTATTATTTTAATATCGTTAATAAAAGGATTATTATTCTACAGTTTTGTTTGGAAAGTTCAATTTTTATAACATAAAGGCCAAATTTAATTTTTTCCATAAGGTTGTGAAGTTTGTCTTAGAGATCATGGATTATGCTAAATTCTTACAACTTATTCAATCAAGAATCTGTTTGCCAACTCATTGATTATAATGATTATGCTATATATTTTTTATTTTATTTTATAGTCCTTTAATTATTTCTTTAGAAAATGCCTAAACAAAGTCCCATAAAGGGATCGGGACTAGGAACTTATTGAATAAGCTATAAATCCTATATAAGATAATTATCAAAGAAACAAGGGACCTTGTTATTAAAATAAATAACCTGTGTGCACAGGATTGCACCGCCAAGTTCGCAGTATACTATGATTTTAAATATAATTACCAAATATTTATATTTTAAATATTATTTCATCGATTCATATATGAAGTCTCGTGATTCATGAAGGCTAGCATCGAGCTGCGAGCGGTTTAATTTCTTAATTTAATAGATCATTATTTCTTTGACTAGGTGGACATGGTAACCAGCGAAGGTATACGCTGGAAGAACATCAAACATCTCGAGATTCCGAAGCATTTCGGCATGATCGACGGAGTGCACAGGTTCGATGCCCAGTTCTTCAAAGTGCACTACAAACAAGCGCTGATCTTGGACCCGATGTGCAGGAAACTATTAGAGCATGCGTACAGTGCTATTTATGATGCAGGTACGTACTGGCGGTGTAAGTAAGACGCTTACTGGTCGTCTTGCGGTCTGAGATTATTACAGTAGAAAGAAAAGAAAGAAAGAAATAAGGTTTATTGGTCAACATAATAAATGGTTATATCGCACCATAATACAGAAACACAAAAATCGGGAGTGACATAGCAGTTGCACATTGCAGCAGGCTTACTTCACTTCGGCACATAAATCTATGCTATGATCATTTATTTAAAATGTACAATTTGTTTGTTACTTATTTACGGTCCCAGGCAGACATTAACTGGGGCGCCCTCCGGCCAGGTGGAGTGATGATTTGCGGAAGGTGGCTGGCAGAAAGTATATGCGGAGAGATATGATTATTTTTCAGATTTTCTGAAAAACACTATGTTTCACGACTTAGAAAAATATATTATGAGGCTTCCTCGGGATCTATTTTAATAGAAAACAGTTTAAAACATCCAAATCGGTTAACAGTCTCACTGCCAGCCCAATTTACACGATGTCTTTAGCGATGCCGTCATACAAATTTTATGTAATATGTTAACGAGAGTAGGGCGTTGCCGTAATTGCAATTCAGTACCCTTCAGTATACTTTAAAATTTGGAACCTTATCAAGTAATTTAACCAAAATTAATTTTCAATAGAAAATACAGTTTAATTTCTGAGATATTACTGAAATATTCTTAGAACACCAGGCGCGTTTGTTGCGACCTGGTTTTTTTTTTTGAAAAGCGCGTAAATTAAAAGTTGCGTTTTCCGAGAAATTCGTGAACAAACAAAAATAAAATAGGCGTCGTATACTGAAACGCCTTCGGTTTTTGAAGTACTTTCAAGAAGTTTCGTATGCGTGCTAATGAGGACACGAGCACTCCCAAGTATTTTTTATGTAAATAGACCCTGGCTTAATATAAGCTTTTACTTTTACTTACACAGGTATCAACGCGCTGCAGCTTCGTGGGAAGAATATCGGCGTCTTCATCGGGGCTGCGTTCTCAGAGTCCGAGAAAGTCGCCATCTATGAGGCTATACAGCGAAATGGATTTGGTATCACTGGGTAAGTTATTGCAAGTTGTTCCTTGCTATTTTCCAAATATCGAAAGCAGTTTTATTTTATAAAGAAATAGTTTCATGGTCCTCTGAAGAGTGCTAGGAAATAGTCAACTCGAGTGACGCAACCTGAGAAGTCAGCCCCGTTACAGACTTTAATGACTAAAGATGTATGTGTGCGTTCCACCATGTACGGCTATTTGAGTGATTTGCATTGAAGGCGGTGGTACAGTCAGTGCAATAAAAATAATGCGCTTTCAGAGTTTAAGCAATTATAACAACTATTTTGTTTGAATTGAAAATTGAATTGGTGTCATATGTGTGGATCATATACCTATCTACCAGAGATCGGCTGAGTGATGATTTTTCGATATAAATGACTACATGACAACGACAAAAAAATATCGATGACGGGAACAATGACAAAATCATCAACGATTTTTCTCTAACTGTCACCGCATTCACGCATTGCATGTTATCACCTTGTCATTGTTATGTCACAGCCGTAGCCGAAGTTCACGTACATTCAGTCAGTCATTATCGATTGATGATTTTGTCGTTGTCACTGCATGACGAAATGGTTTTAAAATATCATGTGATATTGGACTCAACTGTACTGTATACATTCCAAAGTAACACAGTTAGTTCAAGTTAGTTGCGTTTATAACAAAACATAAACATCAAATTTATTAATGAACAATAACCAAAAACTAACAATAGGTACAAATCTGCCTTCTACGGTATCTGATTTATATTCTCCAAATTAGCCTATCCAGCTCTACCCGGCTACCCGGATCGGATCCTATGCCTCCAGGAAACCGTACCCTGATTTAGTGTCAACACGCCAATTTATTTTCGTTTTCGATAGCTGTAAATTAAGCCGAGCGAAGCATTGCCGACGCCGTAACTGGGTGTAATTTTATTAAGAGTTAAATCGAATTTTGTAAATTATTTTGTAAACCAATTTTGGACGTGCTAAGCAGTTGTTAAATACGTTAGTCTGGACTCGATGAAAGTTTTATGGCTTAATGTGTTATAATTGGACCCTGTTAAGTAGAAAAGATCCAACCATATTTTTTTGTAAAAGCGAGTTATCTACGTACGTATCCATAATAATAGATACTCATAAAAAATTCATATAATTATGCACAAAGATTTTCTGATTGTATATGTTATGGACTATTACACTACTAACTTTCAAATAGGTACTGTATCATACGATATTTTTATTCTTTGCCTAACGTTAAACTGCCTTTACTCAAAAGTATAAAACGTTGGTTGGATCTATTCTGCTTAACAGGGTCAAATTATAGATTTATGAGTGATTGTGATTGATTGATTTGAGAAATGGGCAGCCCTTATGTTGCGTTTTATAGAAATGTAGGTCCTAAAAACAGATATCGCAGCGATAACATCGGTGGTATAACGCGGTTGTGGGACAAACATTTTTGCGGGTCAGTACCTCTACCATGAGTTTTCCGTGCCGTCTAACGTTCACGTTCACATGCAATATTTGTATGGGAATTTTTTCAGCGATATAAATAGTGAACTAACGTCACTATACAAATATTGCATGTAAACGTGAACGTTAGACGGCACGGAAAACTCATGGTAGAGGTACTGATAATAAGTATCAACCTAACCAAAAATACCTAAAAAAGACAATAGGTACCTACCACAAGTTTACTCAAAATGTCCACAATTTCCTTAGGCAGCCCAATCAGAAAATTTTTCAACATTTTCGCCAAGAGCTGCATATTTCTTAATTAACTCACCACGGCGGGTACCATGTCAAGGCCTGAGGTCAGAGTGACCCCACAATTTATACGTAGATGTGGGTAGAAGATTTACGAGGCCACCTGCCTGAGCTCTTTATCACAACTCTATTGTGGAAAGAAATTATCCTTTTATCTGCAGGATGGTAGAATTTAGCTAAAGATTTGAGAGAAAGAAAGAAAAGAAAGAAAAATCATTTACTTGGACTAGACATCAGACAACACAGTGCACAAACATAAAAAAGTAAACAAAAAGCAAAAAAGTAACAATAAAACAATGTGCTGTCGGTATGCCAGTACCAAATGGGTCCAAATTTGAAGACTAATAAAAAATACAGGTAGATCCATTTACAGTAGTCCAATTTATTTTTTTGGATTTATTGCTTTCTAATTTTTCCAATAAGTACACCATAAGTTCTCATGTTTAGGAGATTTTTTTCATAAATTCATTTTATTTTATAATTTACGTACACACAAAAAGAAAAATAAATAAAAGACTTGAAAGAACTTATTTATTAAAACAGACATCGTTAAAGTCTAGACAAAATATTATAAAGTGTTAATAGATAGGTTGGTTTCGCCCCAAGCATGTTTTGATGACCATCTAAATCACATTAGCTTTAACTAAATTCGTTTAGGAGTAAATTTATTTCTAATTTGATTTTCACGCAAGATCGCTCACTTAACTGCATGGGGAAGATCCCCTTCGAATACTGCACAGTGAACCATAATTTTGTAATGATTAACATGGTAATTACTTTTCAATAAATTGAGAGATGCGTTCAAGGTGACGACACGGTTGGCGCAGTTGCTAAGCGCGTAGATCTCTACGCTACGTGCCGCAGGTTCGATCCCTGCACGGAGAAATTATTTTGTATGATCTACAGATAGATGTTACGGGTCTGGATGTTTGTGCATGTGAAGTTGTGTTTGTTAACGCACCCACGACACAGGGTTAAATCCTAGTGTGGGGCAACGTATACAAATAAAATCTGTGGTATTAGCCGATACACATAATGAATCACGAATTTTGTTTTTTCGCATGTCTTTGGGTAACACTGTTGAAACCAGGGATTCCGATCTAAATGTGAAATTGTCTGTTTAAAATATATGGTTTATCAAATGAAAAGATTTTATCACAATTTCACTTAGGTATAATATTTGATGTAATATCAAACCTTTTCATTTCAGTGAACGAGAGCAGTTTAATCTGACCTACGCATTATATTATTATTCTTATTGCCATCATGTTATCAAAAGTCTCAGTGATACCAACTCTCAAAAATATTTATCCCCAAATTAAAGTTAAAAACCCCCAAAATACCCCAAAAAAAAAAAACTGTAAAAATAATAAATAAATTGTAATGATATAAAATAATTGAAACAATTTCAAAAAGTTTACAGCCAGCTGCGTCACAATCATTATAAATTTCACAGTAAAAGTTAAGAGTTAAAAAAACCCTAAAAATACCCCTAAAAAAATTAAACCCCTAAAAAAATCCCATCACACTTATTTACCCCCTAAATTTGGGGGGAAAACCCCTAAGTTGGGAACCCTGAAAAGTCTAATTCAGCAGAAAAACTATTTGTTCCAACATAATATTATTTTTAGTACAGACTTTCATTACTACATTACGTACGTTTACGAAAATTGCTCCTTTTTTTTCGTAGGCATTCCTTTATAATAAATAATTAAAAGTTAGAGGGTGGGATTAAGAAATAATAATTATAGTTAATATTTCGTACAAATATTATAATATATTTTCAGTATAGTATAATTACGAGTATATGTTAATTATTTTTTTATTTATATAATTATATATTATACAAAATAAAACAAATATACACATAAAATTTGCACGAACATGGGTAAATTGTACAATGGGCGGCCTTATCTAAATATGGATAATAGACACGGTAGACACAGTGTGTAAAAATATATATTATAATACTTTATAGCTTCCGCACAAATCACTCTTCGAACATATTCTCTCTACGGCTGCACTGTTAGTTGCTGTTGCGCTCCGCGCGACTTTCCGCCACTCCATAATCGAGAGATATTATTACAGTAGTGACATCTAGTGCTAAATGAAATAACTACGTAGCGAGTAGCGACGTGGCAAGCTTAATACAGTGGGCGTACTCAAACTTCACGTAAAAATATAATATTAATTAAGTCCAGAAATAAAAAAATCCCAGCCCTTTAATAACTATTTCGTGCAACTAGTAACTAAAGTTGAAGATATTTTTTCTTAAGCCTCAAAAAAAATAATTCACTCATAAATATGAAAATAATTCTTCGAGAGATTTAACTCATGGACACATAGATCCAAACAGGAGTGCCAAACTGTAGATATTATAACAAACGACGCCACGTTCAAGAGCGATTGAGTCCTCCAACTGATTCTAACGCACGTCCATCCCTTCATTATACTTAGTATCGTATCCTTAACCTTCGAAGAGGTCGTAACTTTGACGAATACTATCATTTGTACGGCCTTCTTACACTAAATAGGCAGGTAGAGAAGTTCCACTCAAAACAAACCACGCTATCTACCTGTATCTATAATCTGTATGTATCTACAATTTATCTGTTATTAAGTTATACGTTTAGTATCGTATATCAATTCATCAAATATCAACCGACATTTTGAGTGAGATTCGAATCTAGATGCTAAATGTTCTTACAGATTAGCTCCCAAGGTGTCAGTAACACAGATAAAAACCAAACCAGACGTGATTTTGGTGTTACTTCCTTACTGAGCATAATTATGACAGCCACAGCGGCCAACAAATAATGCATTCCTATCTCGCTTATAGATTTTTTCATAAGAGGATACGGAATAGTATGTTTATTAGCGACAGCATCTGTCACAATGACCATACGTAATACGTAATCACGGGGCGGATAATTACCGATTATACATGACAATATAATTATTTTAGTTAAACGTATAATAGTTAGGAAACGAGCGCACAACAGTCACGAGTTACAATTACTTATCAAATTACCCGCGCTTAGCTATAATCATAATAATTTTATGATATTTATTTTTGTTGATTTTTTATGTTATATTTTGTACTTTATTAATATTGTTTGTCCTACTGAACATTTATTTTTATAAAATATGTATTTCTCTTATGTGATTCCATGTAATCTTTGAGAAATAAAGAACTCTTAAACCGTATAATATGCATTCTTTGGATTTCGGCGAGTTCGTGTTATCTCGTGTTGTATGAAGTGAATGAACCTTTTGAATATTTTCGTTCTGTGATCACAGAGGCGACTTAGCGCAGTAACTTTTTATTTTTGATGTTAAACAATAAATCTCTGATATGATCCGATCGCCTCCCATACGAGATAGTTTCACTTTACGATACTCGTATTATACTCTCTGGCTTTTTTCTTTTCTATCGCCTACTATTTATATTCTTTTGTCTTTTGGAATGGTATAACATTAGGTTAAGTAGAATAGAAAACTAAATTTTTTTTGACACCGAACATTATTGACAGCACATTAAAAATAAAAATAGAAACATATTAAAGAGATCACAAAGAAACAAAATTATCGAACACGAACAAAAAATAAACAAAATATTTTACTGCACTGACGAGCATGCCCATATCGAAAGGATTACCAGTTCAGCATTTGCTGGTTGTGGGACACCCAGCGGTGGTTTTCAGCGCGAAGTTGAGAATAACCCGTGGTTTGATATAAGGAACTACAAATTGATTTCAGACTTGTTTGATATAGTCTATCGCATTCAACTGCTGGAGCTGTGTTACCACCCTCAATTTTCTCGTTGAGTAAACAGTAAATCACTGTATTATTTATTTAGGAAGTTTAATAACTACTCTTTTACACGTAAGTAGTGCTATGCTAGATGACGCAACGAATTGGTTTCTGCAATCTATAAGATCAAAAACCAATAATGCATTGCTTGAGTTGGGTATGATTTTGGCTGGGAAATATTAAACGGTGATCCCGCCATCTGTCATTAGATAATCCTCATCAAGGTCAATTCTAATCTGCAACTTAGTTCTGTTACTGTTAGCCTACATCATATCACTGCTGGGCAAAGGCCTCCCCCCATGATTTCCAGGTTTTTCAACTTAGTTCCAGGTACCTAGGTATATTATATTGTTGTCTTCATTAAAATGGAAAGCCATTCGAAGGGCTGCGCTTACGGCGATTGACCTATAGAGGTGCTATTTCAAATTCTCTGAAATTAAAACAAACCAAAATCAATTTCTATTTATACAACCCAAAACATACCTACTTCATACATACACAAACAGTAATTTAACGGAATATATTTATATTCATGATCGACACAATAAATTGATGAACAAAAGGCTATAAAACATTTACGAAACTTCCGAATGCACTGGTGAATATTTATACGTTTCGAGAAGCGTATTCGTAAAACCGCTTTGGGTATGTTACGTTGGGTGAGATTTTCGTTGACGTAGTCATTTAAAAAATTGTATACAGATTGTATGAAGAATAGTGTAGTTTTTGTAACATGATTTTAATCATATTTCTATGTTATTAATTTAGTAAGCACTTATTGTATCGACCACTCTGGTTGCAAAAATTAGTGAAAGGGTTGATTAGATCCGGGCTGTGAGTATCGAATCCTGTACAATAATTGATGCGTAAAGCGAATAAGTATGCCGTTGAAGTTTTCAAGAACTTATATTTTTATATACCTATTAGATACTGATTACCCAACGTACACGCAAGCGTATCTGTTGTGAATGTTTGCTAGACATGTGTTTTATAATGACTCATCATAGAAATACAAGAATAAAAACCTATTTTACTGCAGACATTGGTACCAGCATCAATAAATACGCGACCCAGTTTATTCGCTTCATTGAAATGTACCTATGTTTGAAATGTTTCAATTTGGTTTTCCATTTCTGTACAGTTTTTGTGTCCAGTTTTGTATTACTATAGACATGATGTTTATTTGTTGTTCGATGTTTCGAAGTTAAGATTGAGAGACAGGATGGTAAGTTACGATGTGGTTAGGACTTACTCTATTGTTATTTCGTGTGTCAAAAATGTTTTGCTTTTGATATCAGTACGTTTGAACTGTATGTGTATTATGGATTTCAGATCCTAATTTTTATAGATCCGTTTATTGCTTTACACTGAAGAAGCCCATGATCATAAAGGCTCTCACAAACGTTGTTATCATCGGTCGATCTATCGCAGATATACGTTTTAGTACATTTTGTATTAGTACGCATTATCGCAGCAATGTGTAAGATCGCATGCGTCCTGATACAAAACGTACTAAAACAGATATATCTGCGATATTATTGACCGATAATAACGCGTATGGTCCAGCGTTTAACCTTATTCTACTCTTTTTCACCGCTAGGACACTTCACTATAATATATTTTTGGATGAAATTAAGATTGTTACACATAATATTGTTGTTTCAGTTGCAACAAAGCCATGTACGCCAACCGTATTTCCTACTGGCTCGACGGCAAAGGCCCTTCATATACCCTCGACGTTGCCTGTGCGAGTTCCATGGCTTGCCTAGAGCATGCATACAGGAGCATCAGTACTGGACAGTGTGAAGCAGCGATAGTCGGGGGATGCAACCTCTGTATACATCCTAATGTAGCACTGAATATGAGAAAGTAAGTTTTAAAGTCTAAATTCTATTAACTTCTTTGATAATCATCGAATCCAATGTTTTGATGTTCATAGTTAGCTTTTTAAACAGACAAGCATTCATAAAGAAAGATTCTTTCATATTAGTACGAGTAATATTTAATTTAAATGTAGAGTAAATAAAAAAATGGTCCTTTGGTACGCAACGTTCTAATTATGTATTCAAATAATTTTGGAAATGTAAGGGCCTGTTTCATCTCTTGCTGATAAACTGGCTGGTTATTTATCCACATTTTATCTGACAGAGTGCGTCCAAATTTCTATTGTACTGCCTGATAATTTAATATGTCAGATTGTTGTCCTTATCTAACAAAATTTTATATCTGTCAGATTATTATCGGACACTTTATCAGCAGGTGGTGAAACAAAATAAATAATAATTGTCAGACTATTTTTTTAAATCTCTAATTATAAATAAAATTTATCAAATATTTTTATCAAAACAAGATTATAGGTCCACGTCCTATAATATAATAAAATAATTAATAACGAATTTTCTTAGATACGGCTTCTTATGCTTGGATGGAAAGACCAAATGCTTTGACAAGAATGGAGATGGTGCCGTGAGGTCTGATGCTATCAGCATCCTGTTCTTACAAAAGGCTAAGGATGCAAAAAGGTAAGATCTCACTTATTATAATCAAAGCTACGTCCAACAGAAATATATTATATTATACAGTTCCTATATAGACTACGTTTCCTCTTTATACACAGTAAAACTCCTTCCACTCTGACGCCATAATGGAGCAGCGACATACACCATTTCTTACTTTGCGAACTAGCGTGAGCTTCCACTTTTTCATTGTCAACCTTTATTTTATAAAGTAAATTTTATTTTCACTTCTAAATTAATGTATAGTTTCTGTCCTCACATCCATTTAAAAGTCAGTCGCTACTCGTAATTTATCACTAAAACCGTTAATTCTAGAAGATCGAAAGTATACTACTGTGTTTCTTTTTAGCTCTAATAATATTCATGTCCCATTTAGAAAGAAGAGCTGTCTAATGACTTTTCAAAATTTCTCACTTTGGAGTGTTTAAAACGTTAAATAATTAAGATTTGAATAGTTTGTCAAATACCTACCATAGAATTAGAACGATGTGCTATGCAAAATATATCTTGTATACATTACCTACCCCGTGATGTTTCATTTCATTGGTCAAGAAGAGAAATGAAACAAACAATTTTTTTTAATGCAAATTGTCACTTTCTCTAAAGCAGTTAGAAGTGAAAAAAAAACAATTAGTACTCTTTTAAAAGATACACGAGCGATCTATAGATACAGTGAATGTTTAATTACCGCTGAAATTGTACCGTGACATGACAGCAGTGACAGTTATCTGTGTGATAATCCATTTGCTCCACAGTTTTTGTTGACTTACTTTTTCGACGTATTTTGATTGATTTTCTGAGGAATTGTATCATAGGTACTAGAATTTTAAAATCTGTGGATGGAATGTTTTTATAATTATTCGCCTCGAAATAATATAGGTACGTAGTGAATAAACAGTTCCGGAAAAGTCAATATACGTTTGTAGACCCTCAGACTCTTGGTTGAACCAATAAATGGAAATGCTTTGTTTTAAATCTCAGATATATCGTGCCCTCATTCTCCCTATCAAATAGTAACCAATAATAATCCTTATGCACTATCTGCGGCAATAAAGCAAAAGTTCTTCAAGTACGGTTCCTCCAGCTCAGAACTATAGGTATGGTCAAGAAATTAATTTGGATTTTTTTTATATCAAATCAAATACAATAGTAGATTATGGTCCTTCCTTTTAATTTTAAATTTAATATGTGTTTTTCTATTCAGAATTTACTCCGAAGTTTACCACGCCAAATCCAGTTATACCAAGAATATGGGAGATCAGTTCTTGCCAATAAGAGATCCGAAAGAAATCCAAGACTTCATGGAGACCTTCTATTCTGAAATTGGCGTTTCACCTCGTGACGTAGAATACGTTGAAGCTTGTGGTTCTGGTAAGTTTTCTTCCATTTTTCTGTTGGGTCTAATATCATCACCATTCTCCTGCCCTTATCCCACTCGAGGGAGGCGAGGAACTCGTTGGCCACTTTGAAGGATATACAAAACTAGAGCGAATAAATCAAAATTAATTCGGTGCCCGTACTTCCATTTAAAAGTATTTTCACTCATTTGTTATTTGAATGTATTTAGTTTACTTACTCTGTACAAATACTATTATATATTTCCGTTTAATATCAGTAAAATTTTAGTTATAATTATTACAATATCCACGTGTTAGAAAATTTCTAGACTTATTTTATATTTTTAACATACGATATCATTATCTCTGGATAGGTATCGCTGAAGCAGATGGCAACGAATTAGAAGCGATTGGAAAAGTGTTTGCAAAAGACAAGACCATACAGATTGGCTCCGTCAAGTCGAATATGGGACACAGTGAGCCAGCTTCAGGAGTGTGTTCATTAACCAAGGTAATAACTACTCTAATCTAGCTTTATCACAAGTTACGTGCTACATTGAATAAAAAAGGTTTCTTGGTGTAACGGATATCGTTACACAACAATTGTGTATCCAGAGATAGAAGAAACATTTTGTCAGTATAAAATACATATTTTGCCTCAAGTAATAAATACTTTCGTTGCAAGGCAGCTGCTCCGTCACTATGCCTTTATCTACACCTACATCTGCCTCATCTCAAAAGGTAAATTCTGTTATTCTAGGTCTGTCTGGCGTACCAAAAGGGTCAAATGCCTGGCAATTTGCACTACTATGACCCTCAGGACCATATTCCATCAGTACGTGACGGGGACGTCAAAGTTGTGACTGAGAACGTACCTTTTGGACGTGGTTACACCGCTTTAAACTCGTTCTCTTACAGCGGGGCTAACGTTCATGTCCTTCTGAAAGGACATTACAAGCCCAAGGTAAAGAATTTTCTCTGTTTGTAATCGTAATTTTGTAAGATTTTTAATACAATATATCTATTTGAAACTATTTGACCACATTATACTTTAACTCTCTTTGTTTTTTAACTCATTTTCCTAATAGCTGGATATAATATTTTGCTACAGCTTTTGTAGTGTATGAGATGATATAGGTACTTGAGGATTTTAATAAAGATTGTCTTTTGTTATCACTCAGGATCTCGAACGATACAAGAGCAGCATTCCCCACATAATCCTAATATCTGGCAGACAAGATCAATGTGTGAACAACTTGATAGGAAACCTAAATAGCCAACCAGTAAACCCTGAACAAATTAGTCTAATTCACGACATACATGAGAAGGATATTCCTGGACATACGTGCAGGGGCTATACTATTCTTGGTAAGTTAGATTTATTATAAATGATCAATTTTTTAGATCAATCACACATCGCTCTATAATAGTCTATTGGGTGGGTCTAAAATGTTATTGGACTAAATTTAATGTCAGTGTAGCAATTTTTTTAGGTAGGTACCTAGAGGCTTATCACCAGCAATCTACTACGGTTGGTTGGATTAAGCTACCTGTATATTTATAGATACGAGTATCTCTGAAATGAAAACCAAATGTTGCCTAAGTAAAATTACCATGGTGATGTTCGAATATCGGAACTTTTTATGGAGGACATATTATTTTGGTTGATTTCGAAGAATAATTAAGTGTAATTAACAACCCATTTCCAGAAACAAATGACGAGAAAGAAACAGTGTGTATGGCAAAAGAAGTGGACTACACAGATGGCGCTACCCGTCCTGTATGGTTCGTGTATAGCGGAATGGGGTCACAGTGGGCCACTATGGGTTCTGAGATGATGCGTATACCAATATTTGCTGCTGCTATTGAAGGGTTAGTAATATTACGATTTATGATCGCCATAAATAATATAATTTCTATTGCTGCACATAATCTCCTTCAACTTATCACCATCGGTAGTATAAGTGCTAACACTTGTTTGCGAGATAAAGCTCAAAAAGGAAATGTAGAACTGGTCAATTCTTAACCGGAAACAACTACAAATAAGTTAGTAACTCTTGCAAAATGTACCGATTTCAGGTGTCGTCGAGTGCTGGAGCCAAAAGGCATAGATATTGTGAACATTTTGACGAACCCCGACAAGACAATCTACGATAATATTCTTCACTCGTTTGTCGGTATCGCAGCCGTGCAAATAGGTCTTACTGATATCCTGACGGAGATGGGAATTGTTCCAGATAACATCATTGGTGAGTTCACTTTAATAACAGTTTTTAAACAGGTTTGAATAGATGTGTGATGAGCAATATTTATCTTATAATTATATTACTAACATTTTAAAAAAGAAACCCGTATCGTAATAAGTGATGTTATATATTTGCATATTGATCTGATGAAGGAGTTTGGTAGATACCTATCTAATACGTTAAGCGTGTCTAAAATTGAAATTAAATCATGAATGTCATTTATTTTCCCCACTAAAACAAATTGCAGGTTTAAAGTAACTTATTTATTACAGGCCACAGTGTAGGTGAATTAGGATGCGCGTACGCTGACGGCTGCTTTACAGCTGAAGAAATGATCCTGTCGGCGTACAGTCGTGGTTTGGTATCAGTGCAGACGCCATTTATCCAAGGTTCCATGGCTGCTGTTGGGCTAGGTTATAAAGCGGTAAGATTCTGATGGCTAGCTATTACCAATAATCTATTCATATTTTATCAAGTCATACTAACACTGAGTATATGCACTGAGTATTTTTAAGTGCGTTCTGAGATTGTGTATGTAAAACAAGCCTATATTTTTCTATACATCTATACAAGTAGGCAAATAAAATTGAAGTGTTTGTTTGTAATGTCCAAATAACAGCTTCCTTCAAATGCATATGAAAGTATATATGGTATTTATAACAAAAAAACACCAGTTTTTTTGATTATCTGTCTGTCTGTGTGTTCCGACTAATCTCTAAAACGACTGGACCAATTTCAACGGGGCTTCTTCTGGCAGATAGTTGATGTTATAAGGAGAAAATTAGGTTATTTTTATTTTATAAAAATAGATAGGTTCCCCCGCAAGAAAAAAAATGCTACATTCCACGCAGATGAAGTCGCGGGTACAGCTAGTTATAAATATAGTTAATGCTCATAAATCATTAAATGTTTCTATCAGGTCAAGGCTCTTTGCCCACCAGAAATTGAGGTAGCCTGCCACAACAGCTCCAATTCGTCAACCATATCGGGACCAGCTGATATTATGAAAAAGTTTGTAGGAGAACTTACGTCTGATGGTATTTTCGCCAAAGAAGTTCCTTGCTCCAATATCGCGTACCATTCGAGATACATCAAGGATGCGGGTAAGGATAATAGTTATAATGATATATATGGTTATAATGATTGATGATCTAAAGTACTACAAATAGGTTAGTTATTTAATTAATTCAGTGAACGTCTTAAAACGAATATCATATTCAGTGACTAGACAGTAAGATATAGGCAGTAATCCTAATATTTTTAAATCAAATGATTCAATTAACATCATGACACGCTGAGTTGATTTATTCAGTTGATGAAAATTTTTACGGTACAATCTTAAATTATATATTTTATAGGTCCCGGTCTGTTAAAATATTTGGGTGAGGTAATCAAGGATCCGAAAGAACGCAGCAAGAAATGGGTTTCTACATCAGTACCGCAAGACAAATGGAATGAGCCAGCGGCTCAGTTCTCCTCAGCTGAATACCATACCAACAATTTATTGGTAAACTTTTATTTTGTGAAATTGATAAACATATTTTATTAATCACTTGAAGGAGCTCTTAGCTACATAGCTGCCGCGCAAATCAGTAGATCAGCGAGATTAAACTGAGCTTGCCGCGATCTATCCTTGGTTGGGTGATCAAACACCAAATTCAAGATCCCTCCGTGCCTTGAAAAGCATGTTAAGCACTTGGTCTTGGTTGTCATATGAATACCTATAACGTATGAGAGTTGTTATGGGCATCAGCAGCCCAAAAATTCTGGCAACCGGTCTAAACTTAGGGTTTCAGTGTATTTCAGTACCTGGTGTTGTATAATCTAGTATTGGGTGGTGGAGGTAGGATGGCAGTCGTTCTGTGTAAAATACTGATATTCAGCCACATCTGGTTAGATTGGAAGCCAACCTGA